>CM070539.1:16378338-17646527 GCA_036346415.1 Raddia guianensis
TCGAGGTGGCGGACTTGGCGTCCCCTAGCGCCATACTAGGTTGGCCGGTGACGAGTTCATGGCGGTGTGCCACTATGCATTACATAGTGGTGAAGATCCGGGCAATGGCCCCATCGTTTGAAAGTGGACGCCCCGGGCGGCTCCGCTACGACAAGGACGCCCTCCGGCGTTGGCGAAGCGTCGGTGGCCAACCCGAGCCGACTCAGGAGCTCCTCGTGAGCAACCGTACCTCCCGGTTAAATCAGCGGAGGTTAAAGCCAGTCTCCACGGCGAAGTCGGACCGGCGAACCGTTGGTGGCGCCTCTCTCAGCGCCAAATAGGAAAGCGCTTCGTCTCCTTCCTCCGAGTCTAACGTAAAGCGTGTTTGCGTGGCAACCGTCACGACATGGGCTGAGGGTCCCCGAAGAGTGATTGAGCACAAATTGGCGACATTCGGCGTATGACCGGATCATCTGGAAGTCCGGAAGCAATCGGTGGAAGCGCCCGAGGAAGTTATCCGCCCGAGAGGTGGACAAGCTCTTAAGGCGAAGTGCGTCGCGATGTCGCCCATCGGTGGCTCGCGAACCCGTCCTCGTCAAGAAATCAGGCGTTGGAGGATGTCGTGGACTTCACCGACCTCAACAAGGCATGCCCGAAGGATCCGTACCCGCTGCCCGCGTCGATCTCATCGTCGACTCAAGCTGCGGGGGTCTTGGCGGCTGTAACTTTCTAGATCGTACTCTGGGTACCACCAGTTAGCATGGCGAAGAAGATGAAGACAAGACCGCCCGTTCGCCAATGGGCGTCTCTTTGCTATCTAAGGATGGCGTTGAATTGAAGAATCACGAGTAACCTATCGGCGAGCCATACATATAAGCTCGCGCTCCCAAATAAGGCGGAACACAGAGGTGTATGTCGATGATCACAGTGGTGAGAGTCAAGAAGCGGAGGAGTTGATCGGCGACTGGAAGAAACCTTCACCAACTGAGAGGAAATCGCATCAAAGCAATCGAGAAATCGCGTGTTCGAGATTCAGGTCAGACAAGCTATGCTGGGATTCCTCGCCTCGGAGAGATTGAGGCGAACCTGACAAGATCGCGATCGAGAACATGAAGCCCGAGCGACTTGGCCCGAGATCACGATGCTTAGTGGGGGTGCCAGCCTCCACTGGGCAGCTTTAGCTTCGCTGGGTGATAAAAGTCTCCTTGCTCAAGCTCTAAAGAAGACCAGCGAGTTCAGTGGGCGGCGGGCGCGGGAGGCGTTCGGCCAGTCACGAAGAAGTATCTTACCTCGCCACCCGTCTTTGAGTCGCCCCGGACCAGGCGAGCCGTTGATCCTCGTCGCGGCAAACCCCAATTGGTCGGTGCGGTCTTTGGTGGCGGAAGAGAGGCGTCAGCGTCCATTTACTCGTCGGCAAGGTCTCGCGGCGGCGAAACAAAGGTATTCACACCACGAAGATGCTCTATGCGGCGGCATCGGCTTCGCCACTACTTCGAGGCGAGAAGTCCGAGTGTTGACCAAGTATCCCTGCGGAGATCCTCTTCAACCGTGGCGGGTCGCATCGTAAATGGACCATGGGTGGCGGAATTCGATCTCAAATTCGCTCCCCGAGCGGCCATCAAGGGCAAGCTCTGGCGGAGTTCATCGGTGAGTGGACTCGGCCGGACCTGAATGAAGATACCCTGACCTCTTGGCTGTGGACTCTCTTCTTCGGCAGCTCATTCCGATTTGGAGAAATTTGGCTGGCGTCGTCTGGTGTCTCCAGCCGCGATGTCGTCGGCACTGGTGGTCTTGGACTTCAGCGCCACCAACAACGTCGCGGAGTATGAAGGACTTCTTTCGCCGGGCTCGGGGTAACCGACCCTTGGCATCCGCGGCTACAAGTAAAGCGACTCTCTCACGGTCATCAACGAGGCGAATTTCTCTGCTCGGATCCGTCATGGCGGCCTACTGGCGAGTCGCGCGGTTGGGCGGCACTTTGAGGTTTGGGCCGTGCATCCTCGCGCGACAACTACATGGCGGATGAACTGTCCCAGTGCATCGTCGAGGCACTGTTAAATTTGGGGTCTTTGAAGAAAAGACTTCTGTGGCCGTCCGTCGCGACCCGATTACTGGCGAGGCGGCCTTTCCACGACCTGACTCCAGCCTCTGGAGGAGCGTCACCGATCCTGCTGCGGCTCGGTTAGAGGAGGGCGGAAGAAGCTACTAAAGCGGTTGGCGGAAGCGCCCGAGGCCGAGCGAATCGTCGGCGACAATGTCTGAAGCGTCGTCACGCTCGTCCGGGAAGGTCGATGGATGGATCGATCCTAGCCTACTGCGGGATGGAGTGATCCCCAGCGATGTAGCGTCGGTGAGAAGATAGCAGCATAGGCAAAAGCGCTTCATACAGTAGGTGGGGACACATGTATCGCCGAGCGCCAAATGGAGTTCTCTTGAAGTCGTCACTCGAGGCGAGGTGAAATTCTCTCGAGATCCATGGAGGCATGTCGGGAGCCATTGAGGGCCAGGCGTTGGTTGGGAAAGCTTTCATACACGGTTTCTATTGACCTCTGACCCTCGAGATGCCTTGTTTGGTGAGGAGATCACGAAGCGTGCCAATTTCATGCTAAGCGAGATCCACCAGCCCGGCCCGGTGGCGCAAACCATTCACGCTTCTCTGGCCGTTCATGATGCAGAAATTGAACATTCTGAGCCCGTTCAGCAGGCGGCCGGAATATACTCATCTGTTAAATGCGCCGTCGACAAGTTCACCAAGTGGGTTGAAGCCTCGGCGGTCCGGCGATCACATCGCAATGACTATCAAGTTTATGAAAAGCATCTTCGTCCGGTTAAATGTATCGCAGCAGAATCATCAACGACAACGGCTTTCGGTTCCATGCGCGATTTCCAAGGCTGGTGCGAAGAGTTGGGTACCAAGCTGTACTTTGCCTCCGTTGCGCATCCAAGAGCAATGGGCAAGTGGAAGGCGGGCGAATCTTGGAAGTACTCAAAGGAGCTCAAGACAAAGGCGTTCGACCGCTGGAGAAGCCTGACAGCGTTAGGCGGAAAAAGGTCCCACCGTGTTGTGGTACTGTGGACAACTCCCAGCGAAAGCCACGCGTGAGACCCCTTCTTCTGGTGTATGGCTCGGCGGTGCTCCCATGAGCTTCGCCCGGCTCCCGAGTGGCGGCGTTCGCGGAACCAAGACCACGGCCGCGTCGAGGATGAAAGTAAACCTCTGGAGAGATCCGAGGCGAAGCGGCGATCGGGCAGCCGCCAAGTATCGGCGGTATTCTTGCCGTTATCAAGCAAAAGCGGTGTGTGAAACGCTGGCGATGGGCGACCTCGTTAGCGCAAAATCAAGAAGGCGGGCGCAACAAAGCTATCTCCCTGTGGGAGGCCCCTTCAAGGTGGTCGCGATCTCGCCCGAACTCGGTCGAGGCTTTCGCATTCGAGGGCAGTGTGAGTTAGCGAACACTTGGAGCGTCGAGGCGGTGAGAAGTTCTACCGTGAGTAGCGGTCCAAGTTTTTGGCTTTGGGCAGCGGCGGAGTCTTCTTCAGCCGCGCTCGCCTCGGGGGCTGCGTTGTACAAAGCCATCTTCTATAAGAATAAGTTACATCTCCTTGTGGGCATCTGTTTCTTTTTAGCCTCAAGTCTGTTAGAAAGCATTCGGTGGTGGCGTAAAAAAGTACTCAAGAGAATGGCCCTAGTTACACTGAGACTGACGCCTATGATTCCAGCAGATTGGGTGGTAAGCGAGAGGCGGAAGCGGGTTCTAGCACACTGGTGTGTCGGCTCGGTCTGGGCAATCGCCAACTTGGCGGCGCTGACTAGACCACTTAGGAAGCTAAGTTCTCGCCACTTGCGATGTCTAAGAATCGGATTCGCAAAAGAGGCCATAAGGGTTGAAGTAACGAGATGCAGGAAAAGCGCTTCGCTTTCAGCGAGCTACATCTAAACTTTTTGGTAATCGGTGGCTTAGCCTTAGAAAGATCTGTTAGAAAACATTCTTTGAAATTTAGTAGCGAAAATACTTATGGTGATGGCCCTAGTTGCAAAAGACAGCAGCTTATAACTTCTGTTGGTCTCGTGCGGCGGACGGAAGCGGGCTCTAGCTTTGGTGTGTCGGCTCGGTCTAAGCAATGCATGCTTGGCGGCACTTGTGACTAGACCACTTAGGAAGCTAAGCGCTTCATGCGTAATGTTTAAGTCGAGTTGCGAGGCCATAAGGGTTGAAGTAACGGATGCCTAAGAGCGGCTCGCTTGCGGCGACGTTTAGTCTAAAACCTTTGGCGGCGAGTGCCCATTTCAATTCCATAAGTTAAAGTTGTGCGAAGTTCAAGTGAGACTCCGACAAAAACAAAAGTTTGTTTGCATTGATAAACAACTTTACAAAGGCAAAAAAGGCGAAGTCTCGCTACTCCTCACAGTCTTAAATCTTCGGCTGGCGGCGCCCCATCATGGACCGCGATCGGCGGCGGTGTCAACTCCAGCTTGCTCAAACGGTCAGTAGCGCGAAGGCTCCCGATGGCGGCGTCGAGATCAAGCCGGCGTCTCGAGCAAAACCGATTGCCCAAGATGAACGCGCTATTTAAAGCGCCTTGGCGACCGTCTTGATCTTCAGCGTCCATGGCCGCCGGAAGGAGGCGCGGAAACCAGCGGCTCGTCCGCGGCGCCAGCGTCTTCTGCCAACCGTCTCCTCCAATGAGGATGCAAAAACACCAGTGGATGCTGAGGCGTCCGGAAGCCGCCTGATGGCGGTCTTGCGGACATGTCGGCGAGTCGGGCGCTTCGAAGTGCTCGGCGGAAGTCTTGATACTGCTTGGCGGCAGCGGCGTGGCGGCTGAAGCCGCTCGCAGACCTCGCCGCCTCGCCAGTGGCGATTTCTTGGCAAAGGGCCGCCCGCGGCTTCGCCGGCGGATCGCTCCGGCAAAACAAGGCTTCCTCCGCGTCGCCCAGTCGCGGGGAGAGGTCGGCGCTTCAAAGGCGTCCTACGCCGTGTCCTGGCGAGATGGCGGCCGGCGCCAATGGCGAGGTGGCGGAGGTTCTCCGCCCAGCGAACTCTCCGGCCTCGCAGGCGCCTCCGTCGAAGGAAGCGGGGGTAATTTGAAATTTGGCGAAGTCGCGTGGAAGCGAACTCGATGCCCAGCGTCCGCCTGTCGAGAAGGACAACGGGGTTCAGGTATGCAAAAACCGTGTAGCATGCTAACCACTAGCGAAGTGTCGCGTAAGCGCGAGGAAAACCAACTGAAGCGGTGCGCCTGAAGGTGAAAATTTGAAGGAGCTCAAATCGCTTGTTTGCGGCGGTGGTGGCCTTGATCATGATCACCGCCGTCGAAGCGAACTGCGTAACGCAGTCTTACGTCTGCGAAACGCCAGTAGCGTGCGGCCAGCCGCGAGCGTCGGCGTAGGAAGGCGGAGCTGGCGCGGCGGCGCCGAGTTCTGGCGTCGCGCTCTTACCGGTGGCGGAAGCGGCGGCGTATGCTAACGAGGCTCAGCTGGATAGAGCGGCGGTGGCAGCGAAGCTTCGAAGACTTGAAGCGCGCTCTCTTTTGAGCCTTGGCGAATCAGCCGCCACGCAGCGAAGCGGCAGCGTCCATGGAAGCTTAGGCGGTCGTCGAGCGGCTCGCGGATCTGCGATGGTCCCGGACCACTTGGACCCGAGACGAAGACCTCCATAAGCGGCGCTTGCAAGTAGGGTTCGCTCCGTGGATCCCAATCGCGAAGGCGGATGCCGTCGGCGAAGCGATGTCGCCCGGTCGGCGTGGTCGAAGCCCGCCAGCCGATCTCGAACCACGTCGCCAAACGTTCCGCGGTGAACACCCAAAGAAAAGCGTGAGTTGGCTATTAGCCAAAATTGGAAAGAAAGAAGTCTGAAATCCAAAAGAAGCGAGTATTCACCTCCAAGGCGGTCGTGTCCGTCGTCGTCGCCGTGAAATGCGTCCGGTGAAGCGCGCCCTCAAAGAAGCGGGCAAAACGGCGCCGCAAAAAGTCCGCCACCACGTGGGTTCGGTGAGCCCGGCGCTTCGGCAATCGCAGCGCCGCCATCACCTCCGTCTCGCTAGATCGTCTGGTGGGCCCCGGTCGGCGATGAGGCTCAGCAGGATCGTCGGAAAAGAACCGGATCGTCGCGGCCCGGAGTCCTCCGCGTCTGACCTTGCCGGTGCCGATCCTTCGATTGGACTTGACGCATGGCGAGGGATAAAGCGGCGGCGTCGCGGGCGAAATGCGACTCCAACCGCGCTCAGTAGCGAGCTTTGTCGCGAGATGTAGAGTCGGCGCCCAGGCGGGAGGTTTAGCATCGTCCCCACGAACATCTCGCGAGGTGGGCGAAGATGACGAGCCATGATCGAGTTGGGAGGAAGGTCGCCGCTTTGGATCCGTAGAAAGCGAAGCACCCCAAGAAGAATTCGGATCTGGCGGGACAAGGCCCGCCGACGTATCGCCAGGGGAGAAGGTCACGATCTCCCGGCGCGAGGACTCGGCGCGATGGTGCCGTAGCGGAACCGCGGCGGTCGGTGTACGAACTGAAAGCCACGCCCACGATCCTCGTCGGCGGTGGAAGCGGCGAAACGACTCGAAGGTGGTGCGGCATCCCGCTGGCGGCCCTTGCTGCGCAGGAGCCATGGAAAATTTGGCGGTGGCGCGGCGAAAAGGCTGAGTAGCGATTGGCGAAAAAGCGATGGAGCGGTTTGAAGACTTAAGCGTGTGGAAGGATTGGCCGCGGCTGAGAGAAGTATTTATAAGCGTGGGGCATAAGTGACGGTTTAGATTCAGCCACCATGGTAGCGCATCGTGCCCAGCGTTTTTGGTTTCCATGGCGGCGTAATTCCCAAGGAAGATCGTGTGCGGTGGAGAATCGGCGTCTGGTACGCGGTGGTGGGCCCCACGATTAGTCTCCGCCGCGCAAAAGCGAAAAAATACCTGTATGACGATTCGCGTATCATGGTGGACCGAGACTCTGTCGATTAATAAAAACCGGGGTACAAAAGAGCCCTCGGAAGGCGGAGGGCCTTAGCGTCGGTAGGCGAAGCAAAACCAATGTGGCGAGCCCTCGAAGGCCAAGAAGGACCCCAGCGTCAGTGAGCGGCCTTCCCCGTGGCGAGCCCTCGGAAGGCCAAGGGCCCAGCGTCGGCCAGGCGAGCGAGCCAGGCGGAAAGCCCTCGGGGGAAGAGGGCCCAGCGCCATGCGGGTCGTCGTGAAACCCCTCTGGCGAGGCCCCAGCCAGAGGCGGAGTCGTGTGGCGAGCCCCTCCGGCAATGGCGGGGCCCCGCGCCCGAGCGGAGTGCGTGGGCGAACCCTCTCGGAGACGAGGCGAGGCCCAGCCAGCGCCCGGCGGGGCCCAGGCGAGCGTTAAAAGGTCTTGAGGCGAAGGCTCCCTCTTTAGAAAGAGACGGAGCGCATTTAATGAGACATCATCGCGGATAGGCAATGGAAGAAATGATTACGCTTCTGATGACCCTTGTAGGTCGGCGGTACATCCTTTATGTGTGAGAAGAATTGGCCGCGAAGAAGGTTTGCTTGAGGCCGCCCGTGTCGGGAGAACAAAGCGGGGCCCTTGCGGAGTTCACCGGTGTGTTTGTCTTGGTCGAGAGGCCACTGCAAGCAGGTGAGCGGCCTTGTGTGGCGTGGCGGCACGTTCCGTCTCTTCTGTCGTGTCTTGTCGATTATCTTGAAACCTTGTACCGCCCTACCCTCGGCTCTCTCCTTGACTCAAAGCTTGTATAAAGGAGGGGAGAGAGTGAGAAGGAGGAGGGCACTAGCATTCGTGCATTGAAACACCCTGTAAACACATTCCCATTCAACCAATCGAAAAAATTAAGGCTCGGCGGAGAGTGGGACTAATACCATGAGGAATCGAACACAGAGTAAATCTGTAGTCGCTCCTTGTTGTGCAGGCAGCTCAAATCGAATCGAGCTTGATCGAGTTGGCTAGCAGACTAAAAATCGACCGGGGTGTGATCCATGATGGTTGAGCGGAGAACAGCGCCCGTCCTGGCTACAAATCGGGAGGTTGGTATCAGGCCAGCCAAGCCGAACAACCAGAGAACACTAGGGTGCCGATCTCAAGCACGAATGTTGGAATATATAGTCCCGTATTAGTTAAAGAAATGTCTTTGCATGGTTTAAAAGGATGAGGGTGTGTCTTCTTATTGAGTTAGCTTTTTAAAAGGAGATTTGGTAAAAAAAAAAAAAACCTAAAGTATTTGCATATGCAGCAAACCAGCGGTCTAGTGGTTGCTCTGCGGGCGTGCCACGTGGACGGCCCGACCAACAACGAAATTTCCCATTGAACGGCTGCCGTGCTCGGCACTTCGGCAGCATCACATCACCGCAGATCAACCCAGCACTGCACATGCACGGTGCATCCACGGTCGCCATCATCCGGACTCCCGAGTCCCGACGTATGCTCCTGCACGTTATCGGCTTCCGATTTTCGCGCCGGGAAAACCAGCACGAACCATCATGGTTGCATGTGTCCCTATAAACACGAACACAGCAAGAAAACCCAAAACAATTCGATCAATCTCGACGAGCTAACTTCAAAAAAAAAATCTCGACGAGCTAGGAGATGGCCATGCAGAGGTTCTTGACGGCTCTGGTCTTCTGCAAGGCGCCCCAGGACGCCGCCTTCGGCATGCCGGCGTCCGCCGGCGGCGTGGTCAAGGTGGACGGCAAGGAGAGCTCCGTCGTCTCCGGCGGGTCGCGTACGAGCCGGCGTTCGATGGCCTCGGCTGCTTCGAGACCATCGTTCTGCACTGATTTGCACGATTAGGGGGGTGCCGGCATTCTCGATGCTATCCTCTTTTCCCTTTATTTTCTTCTTAAATCATAGCAATAAAGTATAAAAGAGAAAAATATAGAAAAAGATTGAATAATAATAATAATAATAATAATGATAATAATAATAATAATAATAATAATAATAATAATAATAATAATAATAACGGAAAGGCTACTATCGCGGACGTCCGTATGGCCTTAGCGTAGCAGACGCCGCGCAAATCATGTGAAACCGAGGAGAGGAGGCAACAGTACACATGCAAAGGTGGGTCCCTTCGTATATTTTCTTTTGAATGGCCATATTTTTTGTTGGGTCTTCCAATCCAAAGCCGTTTGCGCCAGCGTATTCCTCGTATTTTTCGAACAAAACAAGATATATGTTGACATATAACTCCTCAAACTTATTTGATGAAACTTGAGGTTCGCCTACTGAAACTTGGGTTTCGCCTAGTAAAACTTGGGTTTCATACTCGTAAAACTTTGCCGACCTGTCAAGTTTCATCAGGTTTCATCCAAGTTTTTTCAAGTTTTACCAAGTTTCATCAGGTCAATTCAAGTTTCATCAAGTTTCAACAGGTTTCATCCAAGTTTTATCAGGTTACATCGAAGTTTCATCAGGTTTCATTAGAACACGGCTAAGTTTCATCAGAACACGGTCAAGTTTCGCTAGTGTAGATGTAAGTTTCATAAGTGCCTTCTTCTAGTTCACATAAAAAAAATGAAAAAGTGAAAAATTTAAAAAAATTCAAAAAGTATTTAAAATGGGTTGTGACGGCGTGTTCTCCGCTCAACCACTGCGGATCACACCCCTGGTCAGATTTTTAGTCTGCTAGCCAACTCGATCAAGCTCGATCCGATTTGGCGTCGGGCACAACAAGGCGACTTCATGATTTACGAGTTCGGACCACTCGGCGGGCAATAGTCCTACTCTCTGAGCCTTAGCTCTTTTACGATTGTGGTTGAATGGGAATGTGTTTCTGAGTGTCTCGAATGCGAATGCTCCTCTTTTTTTCACCTTTTCTTTCTCCTCTCTCTCCCTCCTTTTATACAAGCTTTAAAATTTGGCGGAGGCAGAGGGTAAGCGGTCTGATGCTCTCGGTACTGTGACAAGACCTGCAGAAGAGGCAACGTCTTGCCACGCCAGCATGCGCCGCCTCGCGTGCCGCCAAGTGGCCTCGACCCTTGCGATCCTGCCGGTGAATCTGCGAGTGGGGCCACTGCTGCTCCTCGACAGGCGGCCTCCTCAAGCAAACCTTCTCTCTGTAGGTCAATTCTTCTGCGCCACAGTGGTGGCCGCTCGGACTGCAGAGAGTCCTTTATGGCGATAATCATTTCTTCCATTGTCTATCCGCGTGATGTCTCATTAAATCGCCGTCCTTGCGATGGGGGGAGCCGTCTGAAAACTCATACGCAATGCTCCTGCCTTGGCCTACTGGCAGCGGGCCCTCGCTGGTCTCCGGAGGCTCGCCCGCGCACTTTGGCGCGTGGGGCCCTCGCCTCGCCTTGGAGGGCTCGCCGCGCACCCGCTGGCGTGGGGCCCTCGTGGCTTCAGTTCCTATGGCTCTTTGTACCCGGTATTTATTACACAGCGGTAGCCGGGTCCACCATGATCTGTGAACCGTCGCGCGGATACTTCCGTTTCTTGTGCGGCGGAGGCGAATCGTGGGGCCCGCCCTGCGGCCCGTGCACTGATTCTCCACTGCACGATCTTCCTTGGGAACTCGCCGCTTTCGCGGAAACCAAAAGCAGGGGCAATGATGGCGCCAGCTGAGCGCGTGAAGCGGAATCAAACCGTCGCGCTCGCGCCCCTCTAAATACTTCTCTCGGCGCGATAATCCTTCCATACGCTAAGTCTTCAAGCGTCCTTGCCTTCTTTTGCTACCACGGCCTCTCGCCAATGCCACCAAGCCTTCGCCGGCGCCGCCAAATTTTCCATGGCTCCCAGCGCGGCAAAGGCGCCAGCGAGGCGCCGCACCACCCGGGGCTGTTACGCTGCTTCCACCGTCGATGAGGATCGGTGCGCGGCGGCAAAGTCTTCGATGCCACCGCCGCCGCCCGGTTCGCGCCGGCACCATCATGCCGAAGTCCTCGCGCGGGGAGATCGTGACCTTCTCTGGCGTCTTGGCGGGCCTTGTCCGCCGTACTCGAATTCTTCTTGGGGTGCTCGCCTTCACGGGATCGAGCGGCGCACCTTCCTCCCAACTTCGATCTTGGCCTGGTCATCTTCGCCCACCTCTGCGAGATGTTCATGGGGGCGATGCCAAACCTCCCGCTCTGGCGCCGACTCTACATCTCGCGCACAGGCTCGCGCTTCGGCCTTGGTTGAGGCTACTGCTACCGCTCGCGCCCGCCGCCGCGCTTTATCCTGCGCGGTCAAGTCCAAGCTGGAAGGATCGGCCGGCGATGGGTTGTCTGTGAGGACTCCGGTAGCTGCGGCGATCTTGTTCTTCCAGCGATCCTTGAGCCATTGCCGGCCAGGGGCCCGACAGACGATCTAGCGTCTGGAGGGATGGCGGCGCGCATTGCCGAACTCCGCGCCGAGGCTCACCGGAACCCGTGGTGGCGGACTTTTTGGCGCCGTCTTTGCCGCCGTTTGAGGGCGCGCCCGCTGGGCGTACTCTGGCGGCGGCAGACGGACCCAGCTGCTCTTGGAGGTGAATACTCTCGCGTTCTTTTGGATTTCGTACCTTCTTTCTTTCCAATTTTGCTAATAGCCAACTCATTGCTTCTTCTTTGGGTGTTAATTTGGTGGGAACGTCTGAGGCGGCGTGCTCGAGAAGGCCGGTGGCGGGGCTTCGACCACGCCGACCGGCGACATCGCCTGCTGAGCGGGCATCCGCCCTTTGCGATTGGGATCCATGGGGCCGCAACCCTTACTTGCGGCGCATCCCCCATGGAGGTCTCTGGTCTGCGGTCCAAGTGGCGGGGACCACTGCGAGATCCATGAGCCGCCCTCGGCGATCGCCCAAGCTTCGCGGACGCTGCTGCTCTGCCGTGGCGGCGACTCCGCCAGCGCTCGGGAAGCGCCGCCTCATCCTGCGCCGTCGGCAGCGGCAGCGAGAGGAGAAGCGAAGAAGTCGCGCGCCCTTCAAGTCTCGAGCTTCCGCCGCCCCCGCCGGCCCCATCCAGCCGAGGCTCTGCTTTGCTACCGCCGCCGCGCTCCGCCACCGGGCAAGCGCGGCGACTCTTCGAGCTGGCGCCGCTGCGCCAGTTTCTTCCGCTCCTCTCGCCCGGCGCTCCTGCGCGGCGCTTTCTTCTGTGGCGCTTCCTGCCGGCACCGCTTCGTGCAGTAGCGGCGTCTGTTCAACAGCGATGACGCGACCGCCGCCACCGCCGCCGCAAACAAGCGACTTAGAGCTCCGCCTTCAGCTTCGCCTTGGCGCACCGCTTCAGTTGGTTTTCCCTGCGCTTACGCACGCCGCGTGGGGTTAGCATGCTACGGTTTTGCATACCGAACCTGTTTGTCCTTCTTGAACAGGCGGAATGACTGGGGCATCGAGCTCCGCTCCACGCGACTTCGCCATTGACCCGCCCGCCACTCCTTCGACGGAGGTTGCTTAAGTGGCGGCGGAGAGTTCGCCTGGCGGCGGCGGGAGAACCCTCGGCCACCTCGTCATTGGCGCCGCCGCCATCTCGGCCGTGACGCCGGCGTGGGGCGTTCGTTTGAAGCGCCGCACCCTCCCGCGCTGGGCGGCGCGGAGAAGCCCTGCCTTGGCGGAAGCGATCTGCCGGCGCTGCGGCGGGCGCCTTAGCCAAAAACCGCCGCGAAGGAGGCGATGACCCGCGAGGCTGCAGCGTCAAACGCCCGTTGCCTCGGCCGCCAAACAGATCGAACACCTCCTCTCAGAGCACTTGGCGCCTCCGGACCCTCGCCGACATCTGCGCGACCGCCTCTGCGCGGCTTCGGGACGCCTGCATCCACTGGTGTTTCCTTGCATCCCGTTGGAGAGGATTGCCTTGATCTGTTGGCGCCGTGGGACGAGCCGCAAAGCCTGCGCGTCCTTCCGGTGGCGCTGCGACGCGGGCGATCGAAGACGGTCGCCAAAGCGCTCTCGAAGCGGCCGCGGTTCATCTTAGGCAGCTGTCTTGCTCGAGGCGCGCGTTTGATCTCGGCGCCGCCATCGGGACGCCAGCGCCCGGTGGACCGGTTTGAGCGGTAGCGGGTTGACACCGCCGCCGACCGGCGTGTCCATGATGGGGGCACCGCTCCGGCGGAAGAGCGAACCCGGGAGGAGTAGCGAGACTCCCCGCTTTTTGCCTTGTAAATGTTGCCTATCAATGCAAACAAACTTTTGCTCTTTTGTTGTGAGTCTCACTTGAACCGCACAACTTTAATTTGCGGAATTGAATTGGGGCACTGCCGCCAAAGGTTTTAGATGAGCGATTACGCCGCAAGTGGTATTTGTTTCCTTAGGCATCTGGTTACTTCAACCCTTATGGCCTCTCGCAACCCGACTTAAACATTACGTGGCGGCGCTTAGCTTCGGAAGTGGTCTAGTCATTTTGTGCCGCCGTTAGCGCATTGCCTGAACCGAGCCGACACACCGAGCTAGAGCCGCCTTCCGTCGCCGCCTCGCGCTGGCGTAAGTTATAGCGTTTGCCTTTGCAACTAAGGGCCATCGGGCTTAAGTACTTTCGCTACCGACTTTCGGCGAGAATGTTTTCTAATGAGACCTTTCTAAGGCTAAGCCCCGATCGTAAAAAGCTTTAGACATAGCTTTCCATTGAAAGTGGCGCTTTTCCTCGAACATCTGGTTACTTCAACCCTTATGGCCTCTTTGCGAACCGACCCTAGACATCGCGTGGCGAGAACTTAGCTTCGGAAGTGGTCTAGTCGCCGGTGCATTGTTGGCGTATATCGCTTAAACCGAGCCGACACACCAGGCTAGAACCATATACAAAAGCCGCCTCGTAACCATGAGTCGTGGCGTTAAATCCTTACAACTAAGGGGCCATCGCCTTGAGTACTTTTTTTTGCCGACTTTCCTTTGGAATGCTTTCTAACGGACTTGAGGCGAAAAAAAGCAGATGCCCACAAGGAGCAGAACTTATCTCTTATTGAAGATGGCTTTGTACAACGAGCCCCGAGGCGGCGTTGAAGGAAAGAAGACCTCGCCGCTCGGCTCAAGGGAAGTCAAAAAAGCTCTTGGACTGCTACCTACGGGTAGAACTTCCTCGGTACTCGGCGTTCCAAGTGTTCGCCAATTCGCGACCGTCCTCGAATCGCGAGCCTAAGCGAGCCTAGGCGGAGATCGAGACCACCTTGAAGGGCCTCCACCGGGGAGCAGTTTGTTGCGCCCGCTGCGCTTAGATTTTGCGCAGAACGAGGTCGCCCATGCCGGTGTTCTCACACACCGCCTTGCTTGATACTTGGCCGCAATACCTGCAGATACTTGGCGGCCCGGATCGCCGCCTGTCTCGGATCTCCTCCGGAGATTTACTTCATCTGACGCCGGTCGTGGTCTTGGTCTTCGCTGAACGCCGCCACTCTTGGGAGAGCAAGGCGAGCTCGATAGAATACCGCCTCGAGCCATACACCGGGAAGAAGGGGTCTCGCCGGTGGCTCTGTTGGGAGTTGTCCGCGGCGCCCATATCTATGGGAACTTCTTCCGCCCGCTTGCAGCGCTTCTCCAGTGATCGAACGCCCTTGTCTTAAGCCCTTTGAGTACTTCGCGTTCGCCGCTCCACTTGCCCATTGCTCTCCGGATCAAGAGCGGAGGCAAAGCACGCAACAGTACCCAACTCTTCGCACAGATCTTGAAATCGCTTTTGAACTTCGGCGCCGTTGTCGATGATGACTTTGTTGGCGACACGAACGGACGAAGATGCTCTTTATAAACTTGATAGCAGCTGCGGATGTGATCGCCGGGACCGGCGAGGCTTCAACCCACTTAGTGAATTTGTCGATGGCGGCGAACAGATGAGTATATCCTCCGTCGCTGCGAGGGAACGGGCCAGAATATCGGCCCAGACGCGAACGGCACGGAGAGCGGAATGGTTTGCGGCGCTGGACGGTCGGTGGATCTCGCTTAGCATGAAATTGGCACGCATCGATCTCCTCGAAGGCATCACGGAGGCGGTGGGCCAATAAAACCGTGGCGAAAAGCTTTCCCAACCAACGGCTCACTGAATGGCTCCGCGACATGCCTCCATGGATCTCGAGAGAATTTCACTCCCGTTTCCCGAGTGACGCGCGCCGGAGAACTCCATTTGCGCCTGGCGTCTACAGTCCCCACCTAACGTAGGCGAAGCGCTTTGGCTGCGGCGCTATCTTCTCGGCGACGCAGCGTCATCGTCGGGATCACTCCATCCCGCAGTAGGCTGAGATCGGATCCATCCACCGACCTTCCGGACGAGTGTGGCGGCGTTACGTACATTGTCGCCGGCGTACTCGCTGGCTTCGACGTTTCGCCTCAACCGCCTCAACAGTTCTTCGCCTCCTCCCTCTAACCGGGAGCTGCGGCGAGATCGGTGGCGTCTCCTCGAGAGGTGGGGCTGCGTCGAAAGCGTCTTCCCGCGAGGGGGGGCTGCGACGGACGGCCGCGTAAGTCTTTCTTCAAAGACCCCAGCCGGAACAGGTGCCCTCGACGAGGCAATCTGGGACAGTTCATCCGCCATGTAGTTGTCGCGGCGAGGGATGTGCACGAAGCCCAAACCCTCAAAGTGCCGCTCAACGGCGCGCACCTCCGCCGAGTAGGCCGCCATAGCGGGATCCGGCGGGAGAAATCCTTCCTCGCCTGGTTGATGACCAGGAGAGAGTCGCCTTTTACTTGTAGCCGCCGGATGCCAAGGGTCGAAGCCACCCTGAGCCCGGCGAGCAGTCCTTCATACTCCGCGACGTTGTTGGTGGCGCGGAAGTCCAGCACCACCAGGTGCCGGATGACATCGCCGGTGGGAGACACCAGGACGACGCCAGCCCCAGCCCCCTCCAGCCGGAATGAGCCGTCGAAGAAGAGAGTCCACGGCGAGGAGGCTGGGGTATCTTCAGCTTCTGTGTCCGCCGGAGTCCACTCGCTGATGAACTCCGCCAGAGCTTGCCCTTTGATGGCCATTCGGGGAGCGAATTTGAGATCGAATTCCGCCAGCTCCATGGCCCATTTAGCGTCGACCCGTCGCCTCGCGGTTGAAGAGGATCTCCGCAAGGGATACTTGGTCAACACCGTGACTTCGCCCCGAAGTAGTGGCGTAGCTTCGGGATGCTGCCAAGACGGCGTAGAGTATCTTCTGGTCTTGTGAATATCTTGTTTGGCGTCGTGGAGCACCTTGCTGACGTAGTAAATGGGGCGCTGAACGCCTTCTCTTTCCGCCACCAGCACCGCGCTGACCGCCTGGGGGTTTGCCGCGACGTAGAGGATCAATGACTCGCCCGGGTCTGGGGCGATCAGCACGGGCGGAGAGGTAAGATACTTCTTCAGACCGTTGAACGCCTCCTGCGCCTCCGCCGTCCACTCGAACTGGTTGGTCTTCTTTAGGAGCTTGAGCAGTGGGAGACTTTTATCCCCAGGCGAGCTATAAAGCGGCCGGGGAGGTCAAGCGACCACCAAGCTAATCTGCATCTACCGAAGTCGCGTCGGGGCTTCATGTTCTCGATCGCTGCGATCTTGTCGGGGTTCGCCTCAATCCCCTCCGGGAGCGAGGAATCGGCGGTTGCCTGACGGAACGGCGAACACGCATTCTCCGGATTAAGCTTGATGCGATGCTTCCTCGGGTTGGTGAAGGTTTCTTCCAGTCGCCAATTAACTCCTCCGCCTTCTTGGACTTCACCACCGGATCATCGACATACACCTCCGAGTTCCGCCCTATTTGGGAGCGGTGGCGATATGCATGGCCGCCGATAGGTTGGGCCCGCATTCTTCGATCCAACGCCATCCTTGTATAGCGATGAGCGCCCATGGGCGAAAGCGGTCTTGTCTTCATCTTCTTGGCCATGCTAATCTGGTGGTACCCAGTACGCATCCGAAAAGCTGTACTTTCGCACCCCGCGGTGAGTCGGCGATGAGATCGATCGCGGGCGCGGTATGGATCGCCTTCGGCACGCCTTGTTGAGGTCGGTGAAGTCCGCACATCCTCCAACGCCCGTTGGATTTCTTGACGAGGACGGGTTCGCGAGCCACAGGATGGGCGACTGCGGACGACCCCGCCTTAAGAGCTTGTCCACCTCTGCCGGATAACTTCTGGCGCTCCACCGATTGCCGGACCTTCGCATGACCGGTCGCGATCGGGAACGTCGCCAATTTGTGCTCAATCACCTCCTGGGACCCAGCCATGTCGGACGGTTGCCACGCAAACACGTCTGCGTTAAGATCGGAGGAAGGAGACAGCGCGCCTTCCTACTTGGCGCCGAGAGAGCGCCCGCCGAACGGTCTTCGCCGGGTCGACTTCGCTCAGGAGACCGCCTTAACCTCCGCAGACGAACCGGGAGGCTCGGGTCTTCGCGGAGGAGCTCCAGTCGAAGCCTCGGCCTTGGCACCGACGCTTCGCCAACGCCAGCGGCGTCCTTGTCGCAATGAGCGCTTCCGGCGGTCCACTTTCAAAGCGATGGGGCGGTGGCCGGGATCTTCACCACCATGTACGCATAGTGGCACACCGCCATGAACTTGGTGGCGCCGGCCGACCTAGTATGGCGTTGTGGAGGTCGAAGTCCGCCACCTCGAACTCGAGCATCTCGGTGCGGAAGTTGTCGGAGCCTCCGAAGGTTACCTCGCGTGATGTCTATCCGCTGTCTATCCGCGCGTGATGTCTATCCGCGTGATGTCTCATTAAATGCGCCGTCGCCGCAGTAGGAGGAGCCTTCGTCTGAGACTCTTACGCAATGCTCCTCGCCGCGGGCCCGCCCTTTGTGGCGGGGCCTCGCTGGTCTCGAGAGGGGCTCCCGCGCGCACTTTGGCGCGTGGGGCCCTCGCCTCATCGTCGGAGGGGCTCGCCACGCGCCCGCTTGGCGCGTGGGGCCTCGCCTCGCGCCAGAGGGGCTCGCCACGCACCGCTGGGCGTGGGGCCCTCGTGGCTTCGAGCCGCAGCGTTGGGGCCTTGCTCGCCCTCCTGACGCGTGGGGCCCTCTCGGCCTTCCTAGAGCTCTTTGTACCCCGGTATTTATTACACCGACAGGTTGCTCTTGATTTTAGAAGAATTATGAAATTTATTTCACGCATTTTGAACATTGTTTGAATTTTGCACAAAAATCGAAGTTTATTGGAGGTAAAATAAAACAGCGACTAGATAACTTCATTGCGCATGGAGCAGCCTTGAAAACGTATGATATATCTGTTTCGTCGGATCGGGCGGTGACGGAGATCAACGGCGTGCATCGTCCGGACCGAGCGCCAGGCGTCGGACGTCCGACGCCTGGCGCTGCCCTAATAATAAGGTAGAAAAAGTTTAGAGATAGAATTGAAAATGCCCTAACGTGTTATCCCTTTAGCTTCATTCGTTTGGTGATTAGCTCGGCTTATTTAGGTTGTCTAGTAATGACGTGTACGTGCTCCTAGTACTACCTGTTAATTATTCCATTATTTTTATTGTCGTTAGCATTGCATTTTTTTTATAAAAAAAATGAATCGAGCAAGTTTAAAGCGGATGTTGTCCTGTTTTTCGCCTGATCTTTCTCTCTCTTTGTTTGCTGAATACTGTCTGTGTTGGCTGTGCCTGCCGGAGAAGAACAAAGCACGCAGAGATGAGCGTTGAATCTTCCTGAGGGCGATTTCCCAGTGCGCGTGTTCTTTTCTTTTTGAGAGAGTCCACATGGAAAAAGTTTGAAGAGCGCTGAATACTTATCTCGTTCGAGGGGAGTCAGGAGAGTACAAAACTATAGTCTCTGCGTGCGAAAACTCAAGTGAGCTGCGAAGTCTGACCGCTGACCGTTGGCCAGGGATCAGCCGCCCCCGCCCTCTTCAGCAAAAGACAATCTTCGGTTGGTTCCTGGCTTCCCGCCACTGCACTTCCTCGCGCGCAGCCAGAGAAGTACCGGAGCTCCAAACATTGTATACCTGGTAGTGGCTTCAAGATTTTTGGCTGCTATATTTACTTGCTTTTAAGACTTTTTGGGAGTAGTATTGAGATAAGAATAAAAGAGCTTAAAAAACAAGTGTTTTGTTTTAACTTTTTTATTAAAAAAAGGGGGAGCAAGCCACAAGCCAAAGGGTTGGAATCGCTTAATTGCTTAAATCTTTATTTTCTACGATAAGAACCAAGTTCTAGCCTTTACATTGTGAGACGTCTTGCACATACAACACATCTATTAACAACCTCAATCTCACTTTCACCGCTAGGTTATTAACACACCAGAACTTGGGTTTAAGAAACTTTTGAGATGTCCATGTTTTAAGAGCTTTATAAACCTATAAATAATTTTTTTAAAATGGTTTATAGCTTAATTATGGTCATAAGCTATAACTTGAAAAGTGTTATCTTTACAAGAAAGCCATTTTATAAGATTTTTAGTGGTTCTTCTCAAAACGTGCAAAATAAATTTCAGTGTGTGTGTATACATATATATGCGTGTGCACAGCCTGTTTGATGCTTCATTCGAGCAAATTTACATATTATAATATATCTCAGTTTTTAGTTCAAAACCAAGAAACTAAAAGTGTTTTATAACCAAAAGCATGTGTGCATGTGCCATGTAGTCTAGCATCACAACATTTACCTGCCCCCATCGAATTGGTCAAGCCCCGTGCGACCGATATGCACATCACCAAAGAATTCATTCAGCTCCATGCGGGCCGTATATGTCTTCCAACCCTACAGCATGGGCCAATGGCCTGCCAGACCAACCTGGTCACGCCACCATGCATATGCCCCTCCATCCCGAGACCTACACAAGTGTCACCTTGCCTTCACACGTGACCTCCTTTCGTTGCCTTATGATTTCCTTCCGCCACCTTAGTCTTTTTTTCCTTGTGGGGTTGCATTGCCCGCTTCAAGCCTTCAACTATAGAGGATTTGTTTGTAGATGATGATGAGAAGGTGGTGGCGGACTAGCGAGGGCTGCCGCTGCACTTGAGATAGAAGAAGAGGGTGTTGGATGGGAGTAATTGGAGGGAGGAGGTAGGTTTAACACCTCATCTGTTAAAGGACGAATGGATGAAGATAAAACTAACATGTGGGTTCCACTAGTTGGAAATCGTCTAAAAAAGAAAATAGCATATCTATGCCACTAGTGTGGCACATCATTCCATATGCTTGTCCATAAGTATACCACATGCGCATCAACGAAAACCTCTTGCCGATAGTTTAAGGGACAAACTTTATTTGGTTTTAACCGGTTTTTGCGGTTTGAAGTTGAGCCACCGGCGGGACTAAAAGTTGAGAATTGAGAACTAAAAGTATAGGTTTTTTAAAAAAATTTGGCATCTCTTTCGGTGGCAAATTGGATGAATGGGTGGATTCAGACCGAAAAGCACGCGTGCACGTGTCATGCCGTCTGGCGCCACGGCTTCTGCCTGCCGGATCACCCAAAGAACTCGGCCGGTCGGCGGCCGACGGGTGCGGCGGGCCGCGTGTCCGGCAACCCCACAGCACGGGCCGGCATCCTGCCGGCCCAACCAGCCCACGCCACCATGCCTCCGGCCCCTCCCTCTCCACCCCGACACCGAGAGCCAGAGCCACACAGGTGTCCCCCCACCCATGCCTCGCCGAGCGCCGACGCAGCCGCAACCTCATCCGTTTAGGCCGGGATGCGGAGGCGCCGCCGACGCGGCCCCGGTCAGCGCCACCCCCGCGTCCGTCTCGGTTGGCCGCGTCGCGGCGGCCTGCCGGGTGCCAGTCGGACTCCGACTCGGTCCCGGTCTTCTTCGTCCAAGAACTTTCCTTCCACCCGCAACACCGTCTCCGCCTCGCTCTCCTCTTCCCCCTCTTCCCCCTATATAACCAAACCCAGAAGCACCGGGAGGGTAAGCATCACAAGCAACCACGACACAACCCGGATAAAATTCAGATTCGCCAGCAAGGAAGCGGAGAGTGAAGGGGGAATAGATAGTTTGTCTGCTTTGTTGTGGATTTTTGATCGCTCGCCATGGACAAGATCCTGGCTTTCTCGATCCTGAGCTCGTCGCCGGCGGACATCGCGGCCGGCGGGGTCTCCACGCGCCTGTCGTGGAGGAGCGGCGCCGGGAAGCAGCAGCAGGTGGAGAAGGCGCCGGCGCCGAAGAAGCAGCAGGAGGGGACGGCCGAGCAGGGGAAGGGCTCCCCCGGCCCGGGGAGGAAGCAGGAGGCGATGCCGCGGTTCGCGCCGGAGTTCGACGGCATCAACTGCTTCGAGTCCATAGTCTCCTTCTGAGTCCTGATCGCCGGCGCCCCTTCGGCCGCCTGATGGAAATAGCTTTCTTCTTAATTTTCCCCCCATTCTTTGGTTGCTTCTTGATGAAGAGACCTGCATGTAATCTGTAAAGAAACTACTGGCATACAACAAGCAAGTGAATGAATGGATGATGATTCGTTCGTTTGATCCGTTAATTTTGCAAAGCAAAAGGGTATTATGATCATCACGGACTCGCACGATCACGCAAGTGGATGGATGATCATAGTTCGCTCTTCTTTTTTTTGGCAAGGATCATAAGTTCGTTTGATTCGTTAATTTTGCAAATCAAAGGGCTAATTAAAGTAGGATCATCCACCACTTTGCGAAGGAATTCGCCGACTGCGGATTGGTAGGACAGTTTCTTCCGTGGATGGACTAGAAATCGCGCACTGATCCATTAGATTTTTAGGGGGAAAACAAGTTTATTGCCCAGATAAAGGCTTGTACAGGCCGTGGTCTCAATCAGAAACAACAATTAAACTCAACGATCGATCATGATCATCAATCAGAACACACAAGAGTCACATGGAGGAAGAAGCCAAGAAACACTTTATGGTTGGTTGATTCCAAGCATCTCGTTCCACCTCCTCCTAAACTAATGCAACACGATGGTCTCAAAGCAGTCGATCCCGTCGAGCTCCAGCGCGAACCGCGGACGCATCTCCTCCGGCCGCCGCCGCCGCCGCCGATCCTCGCCGCGCCGCGTGTCCGGCGAGCCCTCCTTTTCCCGCTGCCGCCGCGTCGCCTCCCCCGACGCCGGCGCCTGGTCCACCCGCTCGTCCGGCTTCCCCCTCCACCACATCAACCGAACCCAGCCGACGCCGGCGCCGGCGATGTCGGCCGGGGACGCGCTCAGGATCGAGAAGGCCAGCATCTTGTCCATGGCAGCAAGAAAGCTCAGGGTTTGGATTTGATTGGGTTGGATTGGGTTGGGCCTGGGTGGGGAGCTTGTCCTTATACTAGCACGCCGGCGCGGAGGAAGGAAGCAATGGCGAATGGCGGTGGCGGTTTCTTGGCCGGAGAGGTCGAGAATATTCGCGAGCGAGGCGGAGGCGGTGAGCGATCCGCAGTTCTCCTCGTGACGCACGCGGTCGCGTGCAAGTTACGGCTGCTTCGCGCGCACGTTTTTTTTTTTTTTGCCCAGCGCCGGCGGTTGTGGCCTGCGGTGTCCACGTGGCCGCGGGTGAATTGTCAACTCAACTCGCGAGTCTGAAGTCTGAACTGCCTTGACTGGGTTTGGGGAGTATTTGCAACTCGTGGCCTGTTGGAAGCCCAGTTGCAAGTGCCAGGCTTAAGGCCCGGTTATTCTCTTAGCTTCCTATGCTCGTCGTTCAACCTCCAAAAAACTTTGACTCAAAAAAAAAAAACCTCCAAAAAACTTTCTCGATATCATTTTTTTACCGTCTGTAATAATGTACTGGACAAGAAATGAAACGTACACGTCAAAGTTCAACTCACTGGAACAAATTTTTTCCCTGTGGAATTAATGGAAATTAATGGAAGGATTAAGCAGCCACACTAGGCAACTTGCAGCTAGGTTGGTGTATAAAAGCAGCAATAGAGAGAACACTCAACGGAGGAGCTTCCATTTGAACATTGCTACGGCCGGCCTAGCTACTAAATTCGGCCTTGCAGGCTTGGAGCGCCTATTGGAGCTAAAATTGTTTGTTTATACTTCAAGAGTTTCAATTTCCGATTTGCGACCTGGGCACCATCCAAATGCAAGTTCTTCACCTGGCTACTCCTGCGCATGCGGATGTGGACCGCGGACGCCCTCTTGCGCAATCACCTACCCAACAACTATTTCTGCCCGCTTTGTTGGAGGAATCTGGAAACGCCAGAGCACCTCTTTATCGGTCGACTTGACTCCTTAAATGCAGTCGGGCCTAGCAATGCTCTTAACTTACCTCGCCTCAACCCGCAAGTTGGCGTGCTCTGCATCCCTACCACTTTGGTGGGAGATTGATCTTGACTCGATCCTCTTCTCATGCGGCGCTCTCCGTCGTCATCGCGACCATTTGGCACATTGGCCCGAAGCGGAACAATCGCATTTTCCGCTCTTTAAAGCGTTCAAGGGCGTCTTCCTACGGCTCCTCCTCGGCAATTGCGACTTTGGGTGGCTGCAGGAGCGCGTTTTGTAATACCTTAATTTTTGTTAGCCCTCTTGGGGGGGGAGGGCTTTGTAACCCCCCTAACAAATTTTTGTAACTCCTCGCTTATAATGAATGGCAGCTCTCCTGCCCTTTAAAAAAAAAAATTTCCGATTTGCGAAGTTTGTCTCAAGAAATTTGAAAAATCTGCATTGGAAAAATCAAAGATGGTAATGGAAGTATGCTTTGCAAATATTTAATTTGTGACTTTGAATTTTTTTTTTCAGAAGCAATGTAAAAAAAAATTATTCGAAAAGTCAAGCAAAATATTGGTAAGAACATGCTATTTTCCTACCTCCTTGCCTGTCACCGCAGCAACGAAAATTGGGCAGGGGTGGCAAAAACAAGCGATCTAATATATCCTATTGGCCGCTAAGGGCTGGGGGATGAAAGAGTTGCTACAAAATTGTGCCCGCTATAGTGACGCCCCAAATGCTATGCCGGTGTTGGCTCCAACTGTTTGTGCCTCCCGCGCTTAGATCTAAATATGAGCAACACAGTTTGGCGTGGGTTGGGGAGCTCGACCTTAGCCAAGTAAACCGGTGGCGATGGGGAGCTCGAGGAGCTAGGAAAAGAGAATATAATGATTGGAACATTTAGGAGGGAGAGATGATTATAGAGGAGAAGGAGAGGAGAGGGGAAAGTGAAGTGGTGGAGGGCACAATTTTATTTGAAAAGAGGAAAGTGGAAACTAAAAAAAGAGGCAAAAGTAAATGGAAATGGGGAAAAATTTATGAGAAAAAAGAAAATGGAAATAGAAGGAAATAAGGGAAATATAAAAGTCAATAGAACAAAAGGAATTGAAAAAACAAAATATAACAGAAAGGGGTACTATTTCATCTAGGATCGTGCAAAATACGCGTGGAAATTGATAGAACAAGGGTAATTGATTGTTGGGGTTGGGACAAATATACGAGAGCGAAGAAATGCAGTGGAAAATAGGGATAGTTTTTTTGAAGGGAAAGGCAGGAGAGCTGCCGTCCATTCATTAATAGAAGAAGAACGGTGCGACGCACCAAGATTACAAGAATTACAACGCAGCAAGGCTGCTGCACACCTCGGCCAAACGGCCTCGCCCACACGCGCAAGGCCAAGAGACCTTGCGGCGACACACAACTGGAAGGGAAGGAGAAGGAAACAACACTGGCCACGCCGGGCGCACTACCAACACACACAACGACGTACGACTCCGAATTAGCAGATCAAGTAGACAACCAAGAAGTGCAGCAGTGACTAACACGACGCCTCCAACAAGGTAACGACGGGTAAGACCCGCCGCCGTCGTGCGACCACCAGGGTTTTCACCCGAAATGAGAAAAGGGGCTGTAAGATGATGCCTCCAACGAGAAAAACGTCACCAAAGGTGACGCCACCATCCGCCTAGGAATGGGCAGGGCTTTCGCCAAGCCCTCCCCCACCAAAGCACAAAGCGGTACGCCACGAAGACCACCAACCGAAGTCGCAGATGAAGTCGCAGTCGAAGAGCGCTACAACGCCGCCACTTAACACGGAAGACGCCGCCCACACCAACAAGCACCCCGTAGCAGAAGGAGGTCCAAGACGACGAGGGCGGGACCAAGCCAAGCAACGAAGAACCGCAGACACTCTCGGAGAGGACGTCAACCAAAGTCGATGAGCGGGGGAACGAGGGCACCACGAAGCCGTAGAAGTAGGCCACCCGACCCCGCCACCCGTCGAGGAAGACGCTGCCACCACCATCTAGCACCTCGCAGAGAGGGGAGGGAAAGACAACGAAAGCGGGACCTCGCCAGGTGGAGGGAGAGCCGAGCCCCAAGATCTAGCAAGGAAGAGGCCGCCACCACGAACGTGCACCTCACAGGGAGGGGAGGGCAGAACGACGGTAGATGGGACTCACAGGGAGGGGAGGGCAGAACGACGGTAGATGGGACCTCGCCAGAGAAAAAGGGCACGGTGGGTTCGCTACTGCGGATGGCACAGCAGACGCCACAACCCCGGAGTTGACTTCCGGCCAACGATGCACCATCAGCGGAGGTGTGGCGATGAAGAACACCGCCGAGACGGCCACCAAGTTGCCGGACCGCGCCGCTGCCGACCACCGCCATGGTCAGATCTGGTGGCCTCAACACCAGATCCGCGCGAGCACGGCCGCGGATCGGACAACCCCACGTGGGACAACCACCGGCAGCCGGCAAGAAGAAACGATGAGGAGAATGCGGGGAGAACAACCAACAGGGAAGGCAAAGAGGAAGAGGAAGGAGTCGGCGCCGTCGAGCCGAGGACCAGAGGGAAGGGGCAGCCGCCCTGCGCTGCCCAGGCCCAGCCGCCGCGCGTTGGCCCTGGTGCGCTGCCGCCCACGACGACGGATAGTTGATTGTAAGAATTTGAAATAGACTTTGGTTGGGGTTGACGAGACGACGGGAGGGACGTGGGCAGCGTGGCATGGCAAGGACTCCACCAACTGCGGGTGATTAGTGGAGGCATGCGTGGAGCACTGCAGGGGAGACGAAGGAAGCGAGAAGGTAGAAGACAAACAAGAGAGAGGAGCCGTCGGATACACAAGAACGATAGATGTCTATACCATTCCATTGGAATCGAAACAGAATAGAGCTGTCTAGCCACCCCAAAAATATATGGGGGTGCTTCAGTAACAAAGTGTGAATGTTCTCTTTTCTTTCCTCCGTTGTAGCATTACTTGTCGAGAATGGTCCATACGGGTTTTGCACCGGCAGAACTGACAGGAGCCAGAGCTCTTTTACTATACTGGCGACGACACGAGTCAAACCCATTCTTTTCCCCCTTTGGCGACAGGCAGAAGCAGGGATTACATAACCGAGCCGAACCCAAAAACCGGGGGAGGCCCGGTTCGGCTAACCGACCGGTTTTCGCGGTTAACCGGAAATTTCGTTGGAAAATCGGTCAGATTCAAATTCATATTCAAAAACGGCTCGGTCGGTTAACCCATCGGTTTTTAAGCTAGCCGAGCGTTAGCTTCGGCTAACCGGTCGGTTTTCTGAAAACAGTTGGTCGGTTAACCCACCGGTTTTCCGACTAGCCGGCCAGGTTAGCTCGGCTAACTTGGTCTGTTTTAGCGAAAATAGAAAAATTGAGAAAAATAGAAAAATCAATTTAAAAATAGGAAAAATTATAGGAACATACAAATGTCAATTTGTCTATTATTTAGAACTAATTTTACTGTCGGAAAAATTATAGGAACATACAAATATCAATTTAGCATATGCTATTCTTTATTTTTTATTTATTTTCAATCATATCAACCGAAAAACACATGAAAATTTGAAAATTTTAAATTCTGTTTCAGCCAATACTCATATAATAACCTTTACTATTTTATGGATTTTTTTCAGATTTTTTCACGGATTTTCAAATTTGAACCAAATTTGAAACCTAACCGGCCGGTTTTCCATAAACCGACCCCCACCGGTTCACCGGTTAACTGCGGTTTTCGACCGGTTAACCGCGGTTTTGTAATCCCTGGGCAGAAGCCAGAGGCTGCAACGGCGAGTTCGTCAAACATGTTGGCAAGAGGCAATGGCACGTAGACGTAGCAGTCGCATCAGCAAGCGCTACGACAAGGAAGGTTGACTACTCGGCTCGGCTGCCCCCGTGCACAAGGCACGTCTCTCTCTCTCCCACACACACACACTCTCACACAATTCATTCATTCATGCAGACCGAATACGGTAGCACTACATCGTACCAACGGCATGAAGATCTTCAGTAGGATTGGAAGCTCCCCATGGAGCTAGTTGAATGCAAGTTTATGGGCTGAAGCCACGCAGAACCTGAATGCTCTATGAATGCCAAACACCCGAATCAGGAAATTAGTATGCCATGCCGTATGTATAACAGCAGTGACCGTGTAAATGTTAATCAGAGTACTGAACAGTAAATGGCTGAGTACACACACATAAAGAGAGAATACCGGTACAGTACATCTCTCATCTCTGCAGACTGCAAAGCAGGCCGAGGCAGGCACACGATGAAAGCCAAATGCAGGCAGAGCAGAGCAGAGCAAGAGCAAGGGCAAAGTACCAGCAGGAGCAGAGCACAAGTTCTTTTATTACACCATTCCATTTGAATCTTCTTCTTCTTAAAAAAAAAACATAGGCGCTCTCCAAATTTACAAACCGAATCAGCGCGAACCCGAGACAAGTTCATACTCGACCTGACGAGAACATATCGTTCGAGTTTACTGCCAAACCTGAGCGGCTGAGCCACTGAAACCACAGTGGGGGAGACTGGGAGGTAGAGCCATGCTGCTGCTGCTGCCCCCATCACCGCATGTTTTGCAGGTCTCGCTCCGCGACATCTCCATGGAAGCACAGGCACAGCACGCGCGCCCACGAATTTCCACTGTCTCCACGTACGTACGTACTACTACTACTTCCCTCCGTTTCTTTTTTTTCTTTTGCGACTCCCTTTTCTCCGCTCGCTTCCACTCTTTTGCCGGACACGCTGGCCCCACCCTCCTCTGGCCCCTCGAGGATACTCGCTCGAGCTAGACGGGTCACTGACATGTGGGATCCACACAGGTTGGAGGCCCGCATGACAGTGACGGTGTGCGGCGGCAGCAGCTCAGTGTTGTTTTTTTCCCTTTCGTGTATGAGGTGAGGGTACAGACGGGGAGTTGATCTGGGCCGTCCAGTGTCCACTGGCATGGCGGGCCGGTTTGGTTCGGGCCTGCGGCGTTGAGATCCGGACCCGCAAGTCGGACCCGGATGGGAAATATCTAGCCCCGGTGGCCCACCTGTACGGGTCAGCTGGTCGAGTGGGGCCGGGTTGCCATTGATAGCTGAGGGAATTCGGCAAGCGGGCCCCACTGACAGCTGGGCAACGACAGCGTCGCTCTTTTTAAACTTGCTCATTCCGTAAGATAAAAATGTTAATCACAGTTTAAATTTTTTTTCACTTAGTTTGACCGTGAAAATAACTTACCTATAGAAGCTAACATAAAGTTATTAAAAAATTTGATGACCGGTTAGTTAATTGTTGTTTTCTAGAACTAACTACATTCAGTTATTTTATTTAACTTCCATTGTTTTTTATATCTAAAGAATTTGTTGAATGTAATTTGTTTTAATTGTTTTTAAGGTATCTAGTCTTACTCGGCACATGACCGCTACAGAACTCAAAAGCAATCTTAGGCCCTGTTCTTTTAAGCTGATCTGAACGGCTGAACAGCTGAAAGAATGAAATGACTGAATTTCGAGAGCTTCTCGAGGTAGTATCGAGATTCAGATCCATTTCATTTTACTTGCTTTTTAAAGCGTTAGAACCTAACTTCGAAACAACGAAAAAACGAACCCAAAAAACTCAAAGCATATGTCTTTTTAGAACGTAGATAAGTCGTTAAGCTGTTAAGACGTTAAGCTGTTAAGCTGAAAAGAACTGGGCCTTACTCTCTTGCTATCAAGCATGTCCCAAACTTGTACTCTCTCTATAAAATTGAACTAAGAAGTAAGAGAGATCACAAGTAGGAAAGTTCATTTAAACCCACCCAAAAGAACTAAATCTAGCTATGAAAAAAATATTTACAGCAGCAAATCATCAAACTTTAATATTTGCTAGAGTGCCAAAATTATTTATTCCCTAAAGTTGAATGACAAATCCAAAAGAGCCGAGGCAAGAGCAGTGTCGTGTTGGTGTGTGCCAGCCAGTGTACCCTTTCCACTCCACACAACTCTCACTCCACCGCTCCACTCCACTGCACTCCACTCTCACACTCACCTCCGTTTCTTCCCTTTTCTATAAGAAGCGTCACGAGCGAAGAAACACCCCGAACACCTCGATCGCCGCAATGCACCACCTCGGTGCCCTCTCCGTGGCCCTGCTCCTGCTCCTGCTCGCGCCGCCCGCCGCCGTTGCGTGGAGGCCGTGGCCGCCGAGCGATGCCGCCGCAGCCGGCGGCATCGGCGCGTCGAAGAAGTTCGAGGGGTCGTCGGAGTTCGTGAAGCTGCAGTACCACATGGGCCCCGTCCTCGCCGCCGACATCACCGTCCACCCCATCTGGTACGGCCCGTGGCCCGCCGGGCAGAAGCGCACGATCCGCGCCTTCCTCCGCTCCCTCTCGCCGCCGGCGGGGGGCGGCGGCGGCATCCCGGCGCCCACCGCCGCCGCGTGGTGGCGCACCGTCCGGCTCTACACCGACCAGACGTCGGCGAACGTCTCCGCGGTGGTGGCGCTGGGGCAGGAGAAGTCGGACGCGCGCATGTCCCGCGGCGCGACGCTGTCCCGGCTCGACATCCAGTCCGTCGTCCGCGACGCGGTGACCGCGCGCACCCGGCCGCTCCCCGTCGACTCCAGCGGCGTGTACCTGGTGCTCACCTCGCCGGAGGTGCTCGTCGAGAACTTCTGCGGCCAGGTCTGCGGCTTCCACTACTTCACCTTCCCTTCCGTGGTCGGGTACACGCTCCCCTACGCGTGGGTCGGTAACTCGGCGCGGCGGTGCCCGGAGGTGTGCGCCTACCCGTTCGCCATCCCGTCGTACGTGCCGGGGCGCAAGCCGGAGTCCCCGCCCAACGGAGACGTCGGCGTCGACGGCATGGTGAGCGTCATCGCGCACGAGTTGGCGGAGCTGGCTTCGAACCCGCTAGCCAACGCGTGGTACGCCGGCGAGGACCCGTCGTTCCCCACCGAGATCGCCGACCTCTGCGAGGGGATCTACGGCACTGGCGGCGGCGGCGCGTACACCGGGCAGCTGCTCACCGATGGGCGCTCCGGCGCGTCGTACAACGTGAACGGCGTCGGCGGCCGCAAGTTCCTGGTGCAGTGGGTGTGGAACCCCATCCTCAGCTACTGCTCCGGCCCCAACGCGCTCGATCAGTAGCAGCAGCTGGAGCTCCACATACCATGCACCTTTCACCACCACCACCATCTCATCTAGTAGTATTCCTCCATGGATTCCATTCTTGGAGCATACATGGGAGCGTTCTTGTAGTTGTATAGAGTCAGTGAGCGAATCGAGGGAAGGTGGCAAGCTAAACCAGTGTTTTGGGTATGGATTGAGGGCATTGTTTTGGAATCCGGAGTTCGAGCTCATTTCTTTTGTCATTATTGGCTTAATTTGTTCGAATTCGCCACAAATTTTCGAGCAAATAATGATCCAAACCTGGGGAAAAAATTCAGAGCATACGACCGTCCATCCGTGTGGGCATTGCTGCATCCTGCAGCTGGAATGGATACTCTCGACAAATGATTCTACTGCATCGCAGTACACTGAGCAAGCGAGGCCATAGTGCAGTACAGACAGAACAGACAAGGGGATACTGTTACTCTCACTCAACTTCACCTACATCTGTAAGCTCGTCATGGGCAGACAATGGCCATTAATCACAGGATTAATTGGTGCTCGTGAGCAGGTTAGATCGCTCAATGATTCATGGCCATGGCCACTGCAGTGTGAATTGTTGCGTAGCTGATCACTAGGCTTCCCATCAGCTAGCAGCCGGTGCTCTTTGCTCGCCTAGGCATGCATTATTGGCCTCCGAAGCAGAGCAGCTTGGTGATGCTGTGGAGGGGCAGCCATATTCATGGCTGCCCGTGTCACTCGCCTCTGCTTCCGGCATCCTGCTCCATGGCAATCAAGGCAGGCCCAATGCTCATAAAAAAACCCCAGGAACAGGACAGAACAAAAAAAAACCACCAAAAGGTTTACCAAAGGTTTTGCCGGGTTTTTTCTATTTTTAATGGGACCGACCGTATGACAGTCGCCGGCCCACACGCGCCTCCCATGGCCTATTCGTCAGGGGAGATTGACATGAGTGATACCCAGTTCAAACGCCTCTTTTCAAGTGAAATTAAGTTCGGTCGTCTTGACACGTATAACACCAGACACGTGAATTTGTGATCCAGTGACATTCTTCCTATTTTTCTCAATTTATCATTGATTTACCGATTTTAATCCGCATGATTTTACTATTTTGCCCATACGTACGATGTGGTGCAGTTGCGCACGATTTCGAGCGGCCATGGGAGACAAAAATTTCAAACTCTACCATATTTAAAATTTCAAATAGATTTTAAAAAATTGACAGATTTTAAAATTTTGAATTTGACCAAATTTCAAAAAAGATAAATTTCTATCAGATTTTTAAAATATAAAATTTGGTCAAATTTGAAATTTTGAAATCTGACAATTTTAATGGATTGTGACATACCCAAAATTCACCCAATTTTAGCACAAAATTTTTTGCAAAAAATATTTTTTTAAGCCCCTAGAAACCTTCCCTAATTTTCTGAGAATTTTCTAAAGCAATTCCTATTTTATCCCATTAAAGAAATCCCCTCTTTTATTTTATCAAGAATTTTTATCCCATAAAATATCAACTTTTATTCCACCATTAGGTTCTCCTCATTTTTCTAGATTCTTAGAGACCAATTTCATATTTTTTTGAGCTTCTTACATTTTTCTATGAATTTTCAAAGCCTGAAATCTTTTTATGGAAATTCAGATAAACACTTTCCTTTTTTGGAAATTCCTTGATTACGCTTTCCCTTTTCGGATTACTCCTTCGGCTTGTCCCTCTTTTCCTCTCTCCGGTGCAATAAGTGACAACCGACGGTCCAGATCTTCCCCATTCAAATCAACGCACAAGATACTGCCACATCATCGCTTCCATACCGCTTCGGTTTAAGATATCCAACGGCGCCCATTTGTGTGTCCCAGATCCAACGGCGCCCCTTGTTTCTTCCTTTTTCATGGCGCCGCCACCTGAAACCGCTTGGCGCCGCCGTACGCTTCGCCGGTTTTACCGCCCGCCGTCGACTCAGACCCTCCCGCCACGCCATCGCTTCTATACGGCATCGACACGTCATCGCCAACTCAATCCCTCACCTCTCCACCCACAGATCGCCTCGGGCCACCGCTGATTCCTCGCCAGAGTTTTCCTCCACCCACGGCTTTTGCCTCAAGCCTCCGCCGTGTCCCTCGCGCCTATAAATAGCCCTCTCCGGCGCGTTGCATCCACAAGCCACCTCCCTCCACCACTCACCCCTGCTCTCTTCACCGGAGCATCGCCGTCGACAACCTCTCCCGTCGCCGTCGTGCTGTGCTCACCGCGCCGCCACCTCCAGCCATCCCTAGCACTGCCACCGCCTCGGAAAGCTTCCCCTCATCGCCAATTACTCATACCGGCCACCACCTCGCCGTCTCTAGCCACCCTCGCTGCCGATGAGCTCCATCTCGCCGCCCCTCTTTTCCCCTCTCTCTGTCTCTCTATCATGTGGGCCCAGCCCATCAGCCTTGGCCCGCATGCACAGCTCTGCCTCCTCATGGGCTGGCCCAGCACAGCCCATTCAATCCTTTTTTCTTTTTTCCTTTTATTTTTCCCAGATATAGCCTCCCAATTTTATTTAAATAGCAAATCCCCTCCAAAAATTCTACCAAAATTTTCAAAAATCTAGAATTCAATCTAGTATTTTATAAAAATATAAAATACCCTATCTCAGTTTTAAATTTCAAAAAAAAAATGTTTTTATCTCTCTTTTTATAAGAAAATGCTTTTAAAATTTCCTCCAGTTTTCCAAAAATTCCCAAAATTCCAAATAAAAATATTTTATCCTAATATTTCCTTTAAAAATATATTTCCAAGATTTTCATCTTTTATCTTCAATAATTTCCATCTCGGAACTCCAATAACTCTGTTGTCGTCGACCCCGATTTCTGGAAATTCGTTGATCCACACTTATCTCACGTACACGTGCATAAATTCTTGCTATCCGGAGATCACCCAAAATAATGCCAAAATCAACCCTCCACTTTATTCTATCTGGAATAATGCCAAAATCCCCATCTCCTTTTCTTTTTATAAATTTTTTTGAGATTATTAAATCATACAAACCATCACCATCTTAGTCAACCCTAATTCTTTTTCCAAAAATATCTTTTAAGAAAATAAATTTTATTCATTCATTCTCCTTTCTTTTCCTTTTTATTAGATTCCCCTCTTTCTCTTTTCTCCAATGTGTAGAAAATGAATTCATTGCCCCCGGATCAGCCGAGCAGGATTATCAGGGCAATAGTGCAGATTTTAAGAGATAGCTGAACCAGGCAGGTTTCCTGTTCACTAATATTATATTATGCATTTATTTTCTTGTTAATTAATTTTTGTCCAATTGATTTAAAAGTATTTATGATTGCATATAGTCATAATCCCATTTAGATTTTAGCCTCCCTACTAAGTCATAGGAAAACCCTAGGATTATAATCTAGCCATAATAATGGCAAAGTCTCATATATAGGATCTTGATTGTTGTATTTTAATCTAACTTTTGGTTGAGTTGAAAAGAGATTGAGTTGTTGAGGTTTTGGTCGTGTTAAGGTTGGTGTGTTGTTGGAGTTTGTTGAAAGTTTAGCGTGAACAAACAATGGGAATGTGAGACGCATGATGGGTCACTCTAGAAGCGGTCTAGAGGACACTTGTTTAGGGGCCGGTGGTTGGTTTGTTCATTTCTCATAACTGAATTATGTCATGATAGAAAAGATACAAATTTTCGCCCAAACCATATTACTGATCATTTTATGGGTAAAGCTGGGCAAATTCTGCGGAGTCGTTAAAAACAAATCATCGATGGACCATACTTCTGGGATATGAGGTTGTATCGCAAAGGTGATGCCTATTCTAAATATTGACATAAATCAGGTTATAGGTGTGTGTCGGGGATTAAATTACTGTCCATTGCTATGGCCCACTCCCTGACGGCCCGATCAAACAGCCTACCAGGGCCCAGCTCCCTGGAAGGCTCTATCTGGCCCATATGCATCCTGCCGAACGACCTCTGGGCAGCACGGTCTTGAACGACCTAGGCTTCTGTTTGAGTCCGACTCTAACGAGTTACCTGACGGCTACGAGAAGACCCGGACGTAGTTTCCCGGATTGGATTAGGAGCCGTGATCCCCAAGACTAAGAGATTACCTTATCTACCTCGGGATGTATTTGGCATGTACTGAGTTCGTTACGATCTCGTAGTTAGCCCTACCGATATTCCTCGAGAGGTCGGTTTGCTCCGCACTATATAAACAGGGCCCCTACGGCGTTTAGGGGGATCCCCTGGCATTGAGTTTTACATCTTAGCATCTAGCGTAGAGCTTTGGCACTTGTACACGCATAATCTCATCGAGACTTGTTCGTCTTGTCGAGCCACCTCTTGTATTCATCCCTGATATATAAGAAAGTCTGGACGTAGGGCTATTATCTCTCCCGAGAGGCTGAACCAGATAAAACCCCATCTCCTGTTCGTTCTGTCGTTCGTGGTTGTTCGGCGTGTCTCCTATCTCCTCTTTGAAGAACCTTGGTTGACTTGGGTCGATATCCCAACCGTCGACAGCTGGCGCCGACCGTGGGGACACGCAGATCGAGCATGTCGAACTCCGTCGCCGATCTGAGAGATGCTTCACGAGGGCTACGACTCGGAAGGGCGGGATGTCTCATCCTGTCGATTCAGATCGATCTGTTCGGTCTCGAACGCTTTCGCATCCGGCGGATGTCTCCGCTTACATGGCGTAGATAGCCTCGGATCGCACTCCGTCATCGGCGATGACTACGGAACCGATGATCTTTACGACGGTTTAGATTTATCGGATTCAAGGCTATGTCGGTAGATTCTACTGTGGAGACACGGCGATGACACCGTCTAGCATACCTTCGCGTGGCCCCCGCATTAACATGGCCGATGTAGGAACCTCGAGGATCCGCGACGGGCCGTGGACGGCGGCGAGGTCGGGCAGATTAACTCGCTCGGCATCAAGACGAGGTCGCGCAGTCGCTCGCGAGCAAGGCGTCATTCGCCGCAGACCTCGGCGATTCCATCAATCGACCTTAGCACGGTTTTGCGGCGGTGTAGCGGCAGCGTCGCGACCCACCTCGCGTGTTGGCGCTAAGTCTCCGGCGAAGCTTCCTGATTCGGGTCAATTCCGCGTGGACCGGACTCGATCAGGCGTAACAGCGGATGGTTCGAGATTCCGGACCCATAGATCAAAGTCGGAACGGCTCGAAGCTATAGCAACGGTCCTTAGATCCACCAATCAAGCGATCTCGCCGCATGGGGCGTCTTTATGCGTCTAACCTAGAGCGACCGGGTGAAGGCCTAAAGTCTCTAGGAGAAGTCAACAACTCCTCGAGCGGTAGCAGCCAAACCGCCGGAATGATTCGGACAGCTCGATCGATCGCGTGACCCGTCACCATCGAAGGATCATTGTCCATGAGCGGGCTACCGTGGTCGCCGTCGCTCGCCAAGTCCTCGTAGTCATCGCGACCACGGGGCAAGCGCGCGCGATGATCACAGACGGTCCCCTCGTGAGGGCGTCGTCGCCACCACGAGGAAGGGCGTGGTGGATTGTCCCGAGAGAGTTTCTCGGGCGAATCATCCGTTCAGCAGGAGTTCCTCCGCGCCGCGGGACCAACGTCTTCTCAAGACTAGGTTCTGCGGGAAGGTGGCGGTCGTATGCTTTGGGTTGCGGGGCTTTCTCCGAGCGAGCTTGGCTGTCGGTGACCCTCAAAATTCAAGCCCGGTCACATGGAGAGGTACAATGGGACTCGAACCGGAGAATTCCTTTCCATCTACGCCACGGCCATCATGGCGGCCGGGGTGACGAGCTCGTTATGGCTAATTACCTCCGACCGTCCTTGAGGTCTTTGCTCGGACGTGGTCGTTCAATCGGCGGGGGTTCCATCACTCATGGAACCCGGCTTTGTGGACGCTCGATCGCTAATTTCCAGAGTACATTACGTGCGTCAGGTAAGGAGGATGATCTGCACGGATGATCCGGATGAGCGGGAGACCCTCCGCAACCGTGAAGCGTTTCATTAAGATCCGCAACACGATCCGAACATCTCGGATGAATCTGTTGTCCGCGCCTTCAAAAGCGGAGTCCGCGACGAAGCGGCTCACCCAGATCTCGAGATCAACGAGACTGGACCGCCAACGACCTGTTCAAGGCGGTGATCGCTATGCCAACGCTGCAGAGCGCTCGCGACAAAAAGGTGTTCGACAAGGGCGAGCCGCCCTTTCGGCCGGTGTGGATGAGAAGAAGAAGAAGAAGCGACAATGTTCACGGTGACAAGAAGTCTCGGAAGAAGAAGAACAAAGGTGATCACGAACAATACCGTCGCGGTATGGATCGCACACCTCCTCCCAAGGATGGGCGGAAGAAGCCCAACAATAATTACAAGGGCAAAAGTGCGCTTTCGGGGAGGCGGACAAGGCAAGAAAGGTCGAGCGACCGATTTTGCAAGTTCCACCAAAGACTACGGGCATGATATACGCCATCAGTAGAACTTGGGCGCAAAGCTCGAAGATTTCTACAACGGCAAGGGCCCAATGCCCACCCCGCCGAACAAGGTGATCCAGAAGGCTAGCGCCAAACCCGGCGATGGTGATTGGGAAGATGATGATGAATATCAAGAGCCGTGAACCATATCGCCGTCATTTTTCGGCTCCTCGGCTTACACCTCGTGCACCTCAAGGAAGCCGCTCGGGAGGTCCACAGCGTCGAAAAGGCAAAACTTCACTGAATCGATGAAGTGGGTGAGGTCCCCATCTCCTTCTCTCGGGAGGATTGCCCATTGGGATGACCAAGCCTCGGCGGCTCCCATGGTGGTCGCCCGACCATCGAACGCGAAGTTGGCCGTGTCTTAGTGGACGGCGGGGCGCTTTGGACTTGCTTTACGCCAAAGTCTTGGGCGAGATGCAAATTCCTCGTTCCAAGTGAAGGAAATCGCAATGCCCTTCTCACGGAATTGTTAGGGAGAAGCATCAAGCCGTTAGGCGAGGTTGTCTGTCTGTCACCTTCGCAACCCAAGCAACTTCCGGACGAGTTGATCACTTTCGGCGTGATCGACTTCCCATCGGCGCATAACGCGATCTTAGGCGAGCCATCTCTCGGTAAGTTTATGGTCGTGTCCCCACGCTTACCATTGCGTGAAGATACCGGGTCTAACGGTGTGATCACGGTCAAGGGCAATCACAAAGCTGCTCTGGATTGCGACGAGCGATCCCTCATACTGTCGACCAACTTCCGCCATGTCTGAAGTTCATGAGACCAAGTCTCGACGCCCTAGGGTCTCCCTTCACCAGGGGAGAAACCAAGGAAGTTCATTGTCGCTGATGATACTTCCAAGATAGTTCACTGGGGCCAATCTGGACCCCAAATAGAAAGCGAGCTCATTGCCTTCCTCCGAGCTAATGCAGATGTATTCGCCGAGAGCCATCGACATGCCCGAGTCCCAAGGAGGTGTCGAGCACAAACCGTTGTCCGCCGGACAAAAAGCACATTCGCCGAAGCTTCGTCGCTGAATTCAAGCGGGGATCATCAAAGATCGACAGCAAGCGCTTTCATTCTTTGGGTTCATCCGCGAGGTTGATCACACCGAGTGGTTAGCCAATCTGTCATTGTAAAGAAGAAAGGCGGCAAGTGGAGGATGTGTCGATCACACAGATCTGAACGCCGCTTGTCCTAAGGACAATTTCGGCGCCTCGTATTGACCGGTGGTCGATGCGATTGCGGACGCTTGACTCGAGTTTTTAGATGCTTACTCGGTTACCACCAAATAAGCATCTCCCGAGGATGAAGAGAAGGCGCCTTCATCACCCCTTTCGCACTTTACGCTATCGACCATGTCTTTCGGTCTGCGCAATCTTTGGTGTTACGTTCCGGTAACAATGGAGAAGACCTTCCCGAGCAATGTGGAAAAAACACGGAGGTCTATGTCGGCGACATAGTTGTAAAAACAAGTATGCTCCAGATCATGTAAAAGACACGGCAGAGACTTTTCATAATCTCACCAGCATCGAATAAAATTAAATCCAGAGAAGTGTACCTTTGGTGTTCGATCGGAATGTTGCTCAGTTATGTTATTGGCTCGCAAGGTATTTACGCCAACCCCGAAAAAATCGAGGCCATTGAAAATATGCAGCTCCAACTACCATAAAGGAAATCTGAGCCTCATTGGGCGGATGGTTGCTCTAAGCGTGTTTATTTCCGTCAAAGTAACGCGGGCTGCCCTTCTTTAAGGCCTGCGCAAGCACAATGGTTTCGAGTGGGCGGAAGAAGCCGATAGATCCTTCCAGATCCGAAGCGATACTGTCGATCTTCCCGTCTTGACTACCCAGCGGCATGGCGGCAGCTCTGCTTTGTACCTAGGTTGCACGCCACAAGCGGTGGCGCGGTCTTGACGGTCGAAAGGAAGGCATCTGGCGACCAATCTATTATGTGGCGAGATACTTCACGGATCAAAGGGCGTTACCACGAGGTCGAAGCTCCTCTATGCCTTGCTCATGTCCTCCGGAAGCTTCGCCACTACTTCCAGCGCATCAAATCTGGTCCCGACCACGTTCCCTCCGGGAGAAATCCTACGGAACAAGGAATCTAGCGGACGTATAGCCAAGTGGGCAATGGAACTAGCGAGTTTGATCATTATTTCTCGCCGAAGCGCTATTAAGTCACAGTCCTAGCTGACTTTGTCATTGAATGGACTTGCCGCCCAAATCGTGGAGAGCCCGAGCAACCCGATGAACCCTCTTGGACCATGTTTTTCGATGGCTCGCAGACCGAAACTCGGGGCTGGTTTTGTTCTCATCTCCTCAAGGAGAGCAACTCGATATTCTATCCAACTACACTTTGCGGCGACTAACAACGCGTTGCGAGTACGAGGCCCTCTCGCGGGACTAAGAGCGTGCAAGTCGCTTGGTGTCCAACGGCTAACCGTGAAGGAGATTCACGGTGGTCATCAATCGAGTTAACAAGGAGTATCGGTCTTGCGATAACTCAATGGCGCGATACGGTTGAAGTGAGGAAGTTGGGCGGCATTTTCGATTTTTGAAGTGCTCTTCGTACCGGGAAGGACAACTTCGGCCGACCAACTATCAAGTTTGGATCCTCACGCGAACTCTGCTTTCGGCGTGGTGCTCGTCGAGCACCTTCACAAGCCCTCAATCACGTCTCCGGACGAGGCAGCAGAGCGAGTAGTCTTGTCTCCGTTATCAAGCGGTGCCGCGGATGGACAACGCCATTTGTCCGGTACCTTGCGAGATGGGACCACGCCGACGACGGCCGGCGTTCCGGCTTATAAGGCGTGCCGCTCCATACAAGCTTATGGATGGCACCTTTACCGTCGAGGTGCACCGGGAGTTCTCTCCAAGTGCATCTCGCAATGAGAGGTGTGTTCCTTCTTAGGGACATACACGATGGTGCCTGTGGCAATCACGCCTCCTTCAGAACTATGGTCGGCAAAGCGTTTCGCATGGGCTATTATTGGCCCACTGCGTTACAGGATGCCCGGGACATCGTGACTAAGTGCAAGGCTTGCCAATTTCACGTCCGGAAGGCACACAAGCCCGCCCAAGAGCTCCAAACAATCCCCCCATCCTGGCCCTTTTCCACATGGGGTGCGGATGCGCTCGACCCATTCCCTAAGGGGTACAAGGGCTATACACACCTGCTCGTCGCCATAGACACTTTTACAAAGTGGATTGAGGCAGAGCCTGTGTCGTCTCTTCACGCCAAAACGGCTGTTCGCTTTCTCAAAAGCAACGTGGTCACACGCTTTGGGATTCCCCATAAACTGATCACGGATAACGGTACCCGTTCGGCGAGCTATTCAGAATCTGCGAATATTTGGTACCAAGGTCTGTTCGCCTCGTGGCACATCCACGAGCAATGGAAGCGATCGGCGAGCTAACAGACAGATAGTCCAGGTATTAAGCGGCGGGTATTTGCTGCTCTCGGCGAAGCACATCAAGGCTGAGTTGACGAAGTTCCTTCCGTCCTCGGACGATTCGCTTCTGACACCGGGCGGCGGGAAACTCCTTTCCAAGCGGTCTATGGTGCGAAGCCATCTTGCCGCCGAAATCGTACTCGGTTCGCCTCGCGACGAGCTCGGTCAACAATTGACGACGAGCAAGAGCGCCTCCTCGATCTCGATCTCCTCGAAGGCACACGCGACCGGGCACAAGTCGAATGGCGCGCTACCAAAGAAGATCTTCGCCAACCGCACGTTGCCAAGTCCGTTCGACCAAGGGCTTTGAAGGCGGGCGACCTGCTCGTTCTGCGCCGTGTCGAGAACTTGTCCAATGCCAACGAGTTAACTCCTCGTTGGGAGGGCCCATTTACGGTCGTTTCTTACCGCTCGCCCGGGCCGTTCGCTGGCTATGGAGGACGGAGAGAGCCGACCAAAGACTTGGAACATCGACCCGACCGTAAGTTCTTTGTGTAGGTCTTTTACATTTTCTTAGCCTTGCGCTTTTTGAAAACATCGCGCCTTAGTTCGTCCAAGTCTCTCGGGCACCATGTAAAGTTCAATCCAACAATTAAGTGAATTCTCATGACCTCTCGCGCTTTTTTCACTTCTTGTCTTTTGAAGACTACCTCTTTCTCTCTGGTAACACTTGATGGCTGCCCGGCCTTGCGAACTCTTGGCTCCGCAATCTTAAGGATTGTTCCCTATCCGTATCTGGTTTCAATAAGTTCCTAAACTCAGGGTTGCGTAACATGGCCTTTCCACCTTGCGGCTAAGTCTGCTCTCGTAAGCTCTCCGCGGCAGAGGCACTTACTGCTTGGCACGACCACTTGGTAAAGCCTGCTCTTGTAAGCCCCCCGCGGTAGAGGCACTTTCCTTGTTCGGTTACTCTCGGAACTGCCTAACTTACGTCAACGAGCAGCCTACGGAACGAATCGAGCAAGGTACGGGTGTCGCTCTTTCTCTCTACGCACGTGCCCGAGTTCGCAAGCTTAGGTTCTCGAGCATCGTCCGTACCGGGGGCTAGGGCGTCGCTCTTTCTCTTGTGCACCTGTTCGAGTTCGCAAACTCAGGTCCTCGAGCAGCTGCACAACGGGGGCTGGGAGTTAGGCTAAGCGCTCTACCGGTTTTCTTAAACTTCCTAGCGCTGTTCGCTTTTCTCTTAGTTTCTGTTCGTTCTTGTCTTTTTGCTGCTCTTTCTTTGCAGGGAAAAGGTAAGTCTTTATTAACAAAATCTGCAGGTACAAAGGTCCCTCTCGGGTTCTGACCCTCTGACTACCTAGAAGCGAGTTGCTCCTTGAGCTCCTCGACCACTTCCTTGAGGCGCAGGACTTCCCTTGGGCTTTGAACCCTCTCGGCCTCGGCTCGGAGGCGATCGGCTTCCTCCTTGTTGTTTCTGGGCTGCTCCGTCGCCTTTGCGGAGAGCCTCGACCTCTTCGGTCTTGGCCCTTGGTGGTCGGTCGAGAACCTCGCTCTGCTAACTTCGCTTGCTCGGCGGTCTTGAGTGCTCGTCCGGCTCCTTGACCTTCTTCTCCTTGGTGATCGCCTCACCGCCATCCCACAGCATCTCCTCAATCTCTTCTGTGAAGCCCGAGGTTGAGATTTTAGCCCGAGTCCCGCGGATGTCCGCCTCCTCCTTGGCGAGTGGGCCTTGAGCTTCTTGGTTTTCGCCATGAGCTGGTTCCGCCAGTGGGACGCGTCAGCAAGCTGCTCTTCAAGCCACTTCATACGGCCCGGCTTCTCCTCGCGGTGCTCGCCCTCACGGCTCATGCAAGCTCCTCGGCTTCCTTTATAAGGGCCTCGAGAACGCCTCTCTTTGGACAGCTTCGGCCTTGAGCTTCTTCGCTTCGCCACCGGCTCCGGCTTTGGGCAGCCAGAGCGCTCGCCCGGATCCTCGTCTCGAGATGCTCCGGAGGATACAAGACGGCGCCCGTTCGATGGTGACGCCATCCTCGAGTTCCGCCATGGTATCCACAAGACACGAGGAGAAGATCAAGTCAAAACGCTTTGCGGTAATACAATTAAATTGAACAAGGTTTGGTCTTGGAGTTTACCTTGCCAAGCCGATGCTTCAACCCACGGCGCAGGCGGTCCTCGAGGCCATGCGCCACGAAGCCCCGCTCGTGCGGGATGAGATGGGTGCGTTGTTCCCGTCGTTGCCTTGTTCGCTCCTTCTTTTTGCGGGAGCGCCTTTTCCCGAGAGCAGGGGCGACGGGCGAAGCGCTTTCGTCTCCGCGCTCCCTCTCCTCTTCCTCCTTCTCTTCCGCTCGAACGTCTTCGGGCGAAACCGGAGCCACTCCGCTGGGTGGCGCCGTCGTTCCCAAGGGCAAGATGACTTGCTCGACCTGCTCGGGGGCTTCTTCTTCCCTGGCGGCCGGGAATTCACCCTGCTCGCCAGAGAATCTTGTCGCCTCAGGGGTGAGCTGCCCCTGCGACGAAGTGCCTGGCAGGACCGGCTGCTCGGTCCCGCCCTGGGCAGTTTCCGGAGCCATCGCCTTGGCCCCGAAGTCCGTGGCGCCACCCGCCGCTACTTTTGCCTCCAGCCGCTCCACCGCGTCTTTGAGCGCGTCGATCTACTCGTTGGAGCCCGATGCGCAAGAGCTCCACGCCGCCCGGCTTGTCCTTGAGGCTCGCCGACCTCCTTTGCCGTGACGCGCGTCGCAGATGCTCGGCAAAGCGGCGACCGCTTCGGCGCCTCCTCGGCGTCGTCGTGGCGGTCTCTTCTTGGGCGGTGATGAAAAGAGGTGATCGTTAAGTCTAACGCGGTCAGAAGGTTGGAAGATCTAAAGATCGATTCCTACATACCTGCCGTGGAAGGCTTGGTCCTGATCTTCTTCGCTGGAACCTTCCGCCTCTTCCTCGGGGCTCCTTGGCGGCTTCTCGCCTTGGCCCTTGGGTGTTCGTGGCGGCGAGCTCAGCTCCTGGTGAGTGGCGCTCCTCTCAGCAGAAGAAGTTTTTCCTTGCTCGCGACTTCTTCTTCGAGCCTCCTCTGCTCGGCGACCTGTTGCAGCCGATCCATGCGGCCAGGGTGAGCTTGCGTGTAACGCCTAAGCCAGATAGCCATGGTCTTTACCTCTTCGTCGCTCTGCTCGGCGAGGAGGGATGGGCTTGGTCTCTTCCCGCTGGGCTGACCGCGCGCCCGCTTGGTCTGCTCGGTACGTTCCGTCGCCGCAGCTGGTCTCTTCGACGGCTGGCGGCCGCCGTGTCGCGGCGAGCTCCGCGTCGGCTCGGCCGCCACCTTGGGCTTTGTGGCCACCTTGGCCTTGCCCTTCTTCCCCCTCTCCTTCTCGGACCGGAGAGCTCCTCAACGATCCTCCAAGGATCGGTGGTCCTCCTGCGCGTTTTGAGAAGCGGGCGTTAGCATTTAAACAACATTGCAAGTCTAGCAACATAGGCTTAGGGTAAGTAGTTTACCCGTGCATGCGGACAAGCACGTTGCTTGGCAGGTGTACGCCACCTCCGGTGACCTCCCGTCCTTCTTCGCCTTTCAAGATGGCGTCGACCGCTTCGGTCACCCATGCGTCGGTTGGCTTCTCTGCCCGAATGAAGGATTGTTAGTTCTGTTCGGAGGAAAGAATGTATTTAGAGGTTGAGTCTTAAAGGCACTTACCCGTACTCTCCCTTGTGATGTCTTCCTATTCCTCTATCTTGTAGAAGGATAGGACCTCCTCCATGACGGACAGACCTCGTCATTTGTGAAGTCGAATGATCTCCCTGCCCGTGAGCCCGAGGCTCACGAGGGAGGCGATCTTCCTTGTCAGGTACCAATCCTCGGCGGACATCTCCGGCCGAGGCATTGAGGTTCCCTTTGCCGGCGCCTTCCCGGTGAAGACGAGTTTGCTGTCGCCGCTCCGCTTGCTGTAGAACCACCTCACCCACCACGCGCCCATCGAGTCGAGCAGCGGTGGGCGAGGATCTGGCGTCGTCGGCGGTGGTGAGCTTGAGGTAGTAGCACCCCAGCGCCGAAGCGGCGGAGCTGCTCCTCGTTACTGTGTAGTAATGGAGGAACAGCCCCACCGGCGGATCGATGCCCAGATAGCCCTCGCACAGGTGTGCGAAGACGGCCATCTGGAGGATGGAGTTCGGATTGAGGTTCGCCACCTCCAATCCGCTGATGTTCAAGAAGGCCTCGACGAAGTCGCTCTCAGGAGACCTCAACCCGAGCAGGCGAATCTGCTGTTGGTAACGAACTCTCTCCTCGGCGGCTCGAGTATCCTCCTCTCCGGGCGACCTCCGCTCACGGTGTCGATGTGGCCCTCCTCCTCCTAGATCCTAAGGTCCTCCTCGGTCAAGCTAGTGCACGTGAATTTGGCCATAGCGTTTCCTGTAGTGGACGGCGGTGGTCGGTGATGGAGTTTGGGTACTTGACGGCGTGGTTGGAGCTAGGGCTTAGAGAGGAAAGGCGCGAGAGCAGTGGCTGGCATGGCGGTTTGGGTACTTTATAGTCCCGTATAAGCAGCTCTGCAGCGGTTTTGTCCCGAGCGGCTAGTTTTTACTACAACGGCTAGGTAAAGCGGTGCTTTGTTTTCACTGCAATGACAGGAAGTTTCCGTTGGAGTGCGCCAGCGGCTATTTTTTCGGTGTTTGCACCGAGGGTGGGTACTACTGCTTTCGGACAGATGTCGTTCCCTGTTCGATGCAACAGAGTTGCTTTCGGCACCGGGCGGGTTTGTTCGGTCCCGAATATGTATTGTTCGGTTGAACCATAACTGTTGATGCTTTGTTGCTGCGTCTTTGTAGCAGGAAAAATACCTCTTCGTGACTTAGAGTCTCAAGAGGAAGACCCCACTCTAGTGAGTCCTTCCACTTGAGTCTCGGGGCTAGCTGTCGGGATTAAATTACGGCCCATTGCTATGGCCCACTCACGACGGCCCGATCAAGCGACCTACCAGGCCCGGCTCCTGGAAGGCTCTATCGCCCATATGCATCTGCCGAACGACCTCTGGGCGGCTTGCGGTCTTGTAACAACCTAGGCTTCTGTTTGAGTCCGACTCGAGCGAGTTACTGCAACTACGAGAAGACCCGGACGTAGTTTCCCGGATTGGATTAGGAGCCGTGATCCCCAAGACTAAGAGATTACCTTATCTACCTCGGGATGTATTTGGCATGTACTGAGTTCGTTACGATCTCGTAGTTAGCCCGGCCCGATATTCCTCGGTAGGTCGGTTTGCTCCGCACTATATAAACAGGGCCCCTACGGCGTTTAGGGGGATCCCCTGGCATTGAGTTTTACATCTTAGCATCTAGCGTAGAGCTTTGGCACTTGTACACGCATAATCTCGCCGAGACTTGTTCGTCTCGTCGAGCCACCTCTTGTATTCATCCACGATATATAAGAAAGGTGGGCGAGGGCTATTATCTCTCCGAGAGGCTGAACCAGGATAAAACCCCATCTCTGTTCGTTCTTTGTTCGTGGTTGATCGGCGTGTCTCCTATCTCCTCTTTGAAGAACCTTGGTTGACTTGGGTCGATATCCCAACCGTCGACAGTGTGGTTGTAAGGTTGTTGTTGGTCTGGTCTAGAGTTAGTTTCGAAAATCTGGTTTTCTCAAAAATCTCTTTTAAAAATGTTTTATAAAATAATTGACAAAATATAAGATTTTCTAAAAACTTTTTAAAAATATGCATTAAGTCTATTATTAAATCTCCTTGTCAAATTTCTGTTAAACCCTTGCATATAGTTAATAGGCTTGCATATGGAAACCTGTTAGGACGTAAGTGCTTACTTGTTCCTTTTCAGGCTACCCTTCTTTTGGGTAGGCCTTCTCTTTTCAGCAGAAGACTTTTCATTTGAAGACTTGGAAGATTTTGCTGTAGATTTTTAGTTATCCTACACTTGAGCTATGCCTTTGGTCTTGAAGTGTAAATTTTAAAGGTGTATGAAAAATTGAAAGCAATCTTTTAAAATAACTCTAGTTATGCGATAAAGTTTGGTTGTTTGTGCTATTTCAAAATGCAACTGAAATCCTGAACAGTTGTATTTTCGGGGATCTCCCGGGATCCCCACATGGATACAGCGTATTTTCATTACATTATAAAATTTTGTCCAAAATCAAAATTTGTGCATATTGATGGATACAACAGAGGCATGCAGTTTAGTGTTTTAAACCAAGGGCATTTTGGCCAATCCAGGTGGAGAAAAATAGGAGATAGTTTAAAAAAGGTAATAAATGGTATAATGTCACTGGAATTATAAATTAGTGCGCACGGTGTCGTATATATCAAGGCTATCGAAATTAATGTCATTTGCAACGAGGCCAACGAACTAAGTGTCGTTGAGGGTATTCTCCCACCCGTCGGTTAGGGCAGGGCGAGGGGTAGATGACTGGTTTTGAACGAAGCCGATTTTTTTTTAAAAAAAAAAAAACTAACGAACGGAGCACCTCTCTTAACCAAGAAGGTTGATGCACACAGAAAAACTAAGGAATACAACGATGACAAGGTTGATGCACAAATAAAAACTAGGGAATGCAACGATAAAGTTAGCATTGAAAGTTTATAAAACTATATAAAATTTAATGGCATCACATGAAACTTTATAAAACCATTTGATGAAACTAAGCAAAACCATTTGAAGAAATTATAAAAACAACATCGAACTACCTCAAAATGTTAATCCATCGTAATTGTTCCTAACAGATCAATCGTTAGTTAGCATCTTTTTTTTACCGGAAACCACCACAATTGGATTTCCGGCTTTTGACAATAGTGCGTGGAGTTGAACACTCAGTAAAAAGAAATATGAAAAGGGTAAAAATAAAAAAATAAAAATAAGGTCTTTGAGAAAAACCTCGTAAAGTCTCAGAAACATTATTTCAAAATGTTACACCGAATTTTCTATATAAAAATAATAAAATTTTTAAATCCAATCAAAATCAAACCAAAACACGAATAAAAAAAACCTCACCTGCATGCGCAGAATTCTCACTACTGTGATACACTGATACAGCAATAATAACATGCGAGACCTCAGTACTAGAGCGTGAGATTCAGCTGCGTGCACGAAATTCTCCCTGTGAGATAATAATACAACTCTACACCTCAGTACTAGAACCTGAGATTCAGCTACATGCACGGAAATCTTACTTTGACAAGAGTAGTGCAGTTCTCGTCTTCTTGAACGGATGTGTTAATCTTTTTCTGTGATCTTGTCCTCTGAGATTAGCACTGAGAGTTGTACGGTCGATAAGATCCACCGAGACAGGAGAGATTCTCTCTCACAAACCGATCGCTTTGCCGTACATGATATTGTTGCTGCATGCTTAATTGCTCTATGTGCAGTGTTCTTCACTCAGTGCCATGCATGGCTGGCGAGATGGCGAAAGCACAGGCTCTGTAGCTACGATTTGGGTTGGTGTGGTCACTGTCATGTTCTTGTTGGTCCTTGATACGGGCTCATTCTACGCGATCGCATGGCGATACAGGCACTTCTTGAAATGTGCACCGGGCATCAGGGGTGCATGACTCATCAATCTCTGAGTCTGGAAATATATGCGTGACTGCTACTCCATGCATATTAGGTTTCACGTGGAGTGATCGATGTAGAAACGAGCTTTTACGATGGTGGTGTCAATTATGAGTACATATCAGATGCAATCAGGCTTCCGGTGCAATCACCGTGCAACCCAACTAACAAAAGTCATGAAAAAATCTAAAAACAATTGTAGATGTACTCTTGAACTTACTCTACCTATGCATGAAATTTCAAGGTCAAATTCATTTTATATTATGAGTTATAAAAAAGAGAAAATTCTGACAAATTTGAAGGGTTTAAAATTGATAGAATTTTATCTTTTTTTGTAAATCTTTTTTTGTAAATTTTATAACGGCATAGATCAATCAAAGAAATTCTCACACAAATCAAGAAAAAAATATAAGATCTATGCCGTTGTTTTTTGTGGGGCCAGATTATAATGGCTTAGATTAAAAGAAAATATTAGAAACTCGGATTAAATACTAAAGATGATATAATATGATTATTTTAGCCGTTCGATCAACGGTGGAACGGTCTCGATTAATCAAATAAATCCTCATATAAATCAAGAAAAAAATAAAAGATCTACGTGGCTTAGATTAAAATAAATTATTAGAAATTCAGATTAAATACTAAAGTTGATATAATACATTAGAGATAAACTCTAAATCCGATCTAATGTATTAGAGATAGATTATAAGTTAGAGATAAACTCTATATGCCGAGACAAATCTAGCAACGTAAAAGCGCGGGCCACCTCGCTCGTTTCTATATAAGTATGCTCAGCTATAGTACAGATATAGTCTCACCATTACACATGGCTCAAGCCAGACGCGGTTGGTCCCACCTTAAGAAGCAATCTTGCCTATAACCACTCTAGATCAATGTTCTTAAGGGTCTGTTTGGTTCATAGCCCTGGATTGCCATGCCAATTCAGTCATGCCAAACCAGGGCATGCCAATTCGTTGGCAAAAATAGAGGTGTTTGGTTCCTAACCAAATAAAAATGGCCAATGAAAAATCAAAAAAACAAAAAAATGGAAAAGTATTTAAAATGGGTTGCTTATAATTTTATATGAATTATGAAATTTATTTCATGCGAATTGGACACTGCATGAATTATATACAAAATTGTGAAGTTTAAATCAAGTGTAAATAAAAAACGAGCTGTTCATCTTGGCTCCGCTTCACGTCGCTGTCGGAGTGTCTGCGTGCGGGCCCTGCGCATTGGCGAAGCCAGCATTGGCATTGGCGGCCGATTCGGCCGCCATTATAAATTCTCCAACAGAAGACAAAAATTTGGCAAGCCAAATTTTCTCCGAAGCGTCTTCGATGGCGACCATCCAAACACCAGCCAAATTGCCATGGCAGCCAAATTTTTGGCATGGCAGCTCATGGTAGCCAACCAAACACGCCCTAAATCTTCACTAGCCGCTTAATTAAGCTTGCAATGATTCTCGTGCGTGGATGCCACTCCTGATCAATGCGTAGCCTCAAGCCTTTGTCCCGCCGGTACGTGTGCGCGAGCGGCGTAGGCAGCCTAGCCGCAAGAACGATGGCAGTGGGCACACGAACTTACTCTATGGAAACGCTGCATTATTGTACTTGGATCGTGCTGGTTCCCACTTCCCGGCACACGGAAGGGAGCTAGCTATAAGCTAGCTCGGCTTGGCCGGATCGATGGATATATGGAACAAGAGACGAGAACGAGTGGCCTAGCACAGCAGCAAGACAATGCTTCGAGTCTCGAGTGAGCTAGCTACCTAGTGCATGGGCATTTGGCAAACCTATTGCACGAACAAGTGGCATGCATGGAGCATGTAGAAAACCGATCCAGGCCGGCCGGCCTTTCAAGATCACGGCCTCGTGCCCGTCCTTATCTCGAAGCATTGATTTCTGATCGAACAATTCATGACCGGCACCAATCGGACTCAAGGTTAATTCACTACAGGCTAATGAAAATGAAAATAGAGTGTATTTAATGTATCATGCTGTTTCATAACGTAAATGGCAATTTAATTAGATAGATGACCCTCCTTGTTCTTTGGTTTTAGAAAATAACACTCTTACAAAAATAACACTCTGTGGGGCATTGCGATATTTTTCAAAATGTGGGTGTCAGAAAGCTCTACCACAAAATGATGACACTACCGCTGAATCCGAAAACAACACGTTCAGGTCACTCTCGTTGCAAAGTTATTTCGTTGCTCATGAGCATGTGACCGAGTGGGTACAAGAAAATAAGAGATTGTTGGGACACATTAATCTATGAGAGCCAGGTTGAGTGTGATGTATTTCTATATATATTATGAACCAGACCGATTAAAAGATATTGAAAACAAAACGCTATCTAGTTGCATCCTGTTGATCTAGTCAAGCTGTATGCAAACAACCAAACAGATTCTAGTGATAAGCAGTGAACCAAACCATTGGATACATGAACATATATACATGTTGATATACATGAACATATATACATGTTGATATATGATCTAAATTGCCAACTCCGTTGGAACGGAAACAAGTTACATGTCTTGGAAAGTCATTAGAGTCCATGCGAGCTAGCTATAGAGCCGTGAGATGCAACCAAAATTCATGCTTCTCTGTAGTCATGCTGAGTGGATACATATAACATAATGTTGTCCCATTTGCGTGTTACGGGTTCAACCAAGTTAATGGATGTGGCTTCTTTGTGTGGACAGACTGAATACTAAAGATTTGCTGTGCCGAAAGAGTTTTGTTACAGATTTTCAGTATACTCTATGCACATCTTCAATAGTGGAGACCATGTTACATCTTTTCTTTCATCGTCCGTTTGCGCAGTCTATTTGGCAACATCTAGGATTCCAAAGGACGTACTCTTTTGATCTCGGGGGATCCTACGATGATCTTGATTTTTTTGTCGAATATCTCCATTATCTTTCTACATGGATATTTACATCTTGGCCTGTTGGAATATTTGGAAGATTCGGAATCGACAAATTTTTGTAAATCATCTTGGCCTGTTGGAATATTTGAAAGATTCGGAATTGACAAATTTTTGATGATTTACAACATTCGTTGCACCTTTAGAAGGAGGGTTTTGATAAAGATGTTGCTCTACTAGTTTTTAGAGTCAACAGTGATTTAGCCTCTTTAATTGTTTCTTAGCATAACTCTCTTCCAGCCTTGTGACTTTGTAAATATGTAAATATTTTTTCTTTTTAATTTATATAATGTAGGAGCCTCTCCTACGGTTTTCTGATAAAAAAAAGTTAATGGATGAGGATAGCCAAATAGCCTCGCGTTAAATTAAAATTTATTATTTTTATACAAATCAAATGATCTATTACTTCATAGCCATTTTGTGTGATTTTAGATAGTTTTCTTAAAGTGTTTAAAATATTTGTATAATTATTTGAATTTTTCAAGACCTCCTTTGAGGAATCACAATCTTTTCATATTAAAATTTTCAGCAACTTTTAGCCAAACAATCAAAAGTAAAAGTCGAACAACAGACAATAAGATCCATTCCACCAATCTAAACCATTCCCATTCTCTCCCTGGCAAATGGGGCTCAATCATGCAGTGTAGCACTTGCGCTCGATCTGCGCCACCAGCATCCACCCACCGTCACCCACGGCAAATCGCCACCATCTTCACCCATCATCGTTGTCGCCGGGAGGCAAGCTCCAAAGGGAAGACATCCATGCTCGCTTCTGCCGCACTGCACTGCACTGCCCCAGCCGCTGCTGCCGTCGTCGAGTAGACCAAGACGTCGCGTCCTCGTCCTCCATTGATCGCTTTACCTCTCTATAATAGCTTTTGATCATTGGACCGGCCGGCGCTGCTGTATTTGGCCGTCTTGGAGACAAGGTGCCATGTTGCTTGCTTTCGAGCAACCTTCTGCCAGTGCCAGCACGAGGAGCTCACATCAGGAGATCAACATCAAGGCCCCGTCTTTGATTCATGATCTTTGGAGGTTCACTAAAATGAGTCAAACCTGACAAAGGCGAAGACATCTGCCCTTTTTCTTCAGCTGTTAGCCCCACCAAGTAATCTTCCTACTGACGCTGGGCACAGCTGCTAGCTAGCTAGTGTGTGATGCCATCTTTCTCCATTGATTCTATCGGGGGTTAAAGTATGCCTCCGTAAAGATCAGACACTCTGATGTGCGCTACTTTGATTTCCACGAACCATGCATCTGATCTGCCTCCTGTAGCTAAATAATAAAAAATTGGGTCCTCATGCCAATAGGCAATATTTGTGTCAAAAAAATTGTATTCCCCATTAAGAACGCATTTACAGTTTGCCAAAGCAGCTGCTCTGCCTGGTGCGGACAAGATTGATTGTATATTTGTATCAGTATCAATGTTAAACAAAGCATTTTCTTCGGGGTTTGTTAAGGACATGTTTGCAAAGACAAGATATATTACTTTACTTGTCTATGAAGTGGCCTAGTATTATATTTCTACATGAATTTTCATTGTATATATATGTTGCCTGTTTATTCAAACTTTTAGAACTTTTTGGTCAATATTTAGTTGTTTCAGGTTGTATCAAATGAGCTCAAAGTTTATGCTTCAGATGCATGTATGCATACCATGTTTGTTGAGTTGCACTGTGCCTTGAATCTGGCAGATAAGACCTCATTCATTTCCTCGTGCTTATAGGATTCGAGAAGTATATGTTTAATCGAAAGAGTGAGAAGGAAGCAATGGAACAAGAAGCCTATCTTAGGTCTGATGCTGATATGCTGAATGCTGTCCCACGAAGCCAAGGAAGCCTTGTTCTCGTGTGTAGGCAGTATTGCAGAAAAGTCAAGCGCAGGTCCGAAGAAGTATGTCTCAAGCTTTTTCACAAAAAGAACAATCTGAAACAATTAGTATGTTGAGGAGTAATATCACTGAAGCACTGCAATTGAATGGGATAATCACAAAGGTGACACTCAGTTCGTGAGACTTGCTTCAAACGTCATTGAATTCGATGACCTTTCGACAGATGACATCGAACACACAAATTTTTTGACACACGATATTTTCGCCGCTTGCTATTCTTTTTCGCCGTTTTCCTAACACTTGCATCAATTTCCCTTAAAATACCCTGGTGGAACCTACTTGTCATCTCCCTTCTCCTCCCACCTCTACCCCCTGCACACACACACCTCCCCTTCTCTCTTCTCCATAGCATTGCTTCGCTGAGCACGAGGGTGCACGCACCAACCGCCGTGTGTGTCGTCACCGACGCAGAAGGAGGTAGCGCAGGGCGTCAACCCGGCCGACCATATCCCAGAGTGTGTCGAGGTGACCGTCCACCACTTCCTTGAAATCATCTTGCTTCCGTTGCACCGTCGGCGCGCCCGCACCGCCACCTTCTCCGGCCACCGCCTAGCCGCGGCGGCGCCTTTCTCGACTGATGGTAACCTCGGCAGCTCCTCGCTGATGGGCGCCACCACCTCCACGCCCCGGCTGCGTAACTCTTGTGGGCTAGAATTTAATAGATTGACAACGCATAGTAGATCATTCAAACAGTTTCCAATTAGAATGTGAACATATTTTTGTTGAAAAATACATAAAACCGAAAAATGTGTTGTTCCGTAGATGTATAACAACTAGTGGGGTAGGCGGGCCATAGGGTAGGCGGGCCCATGGCCCGCCGACACCGAGTTTACACTGAAATACAGTAAATAGCAAAACGTAGAGAATCTTTGCAGGCATGAATACAATCTATGTAAACAGTAAAGTTTGTAAAGCTAGCTTATTTCAACCAAAGAACATAGACATGAAGTCAATATGGCTGAGTTTAGCAAACAGGAAAAGATATCAATAGCTCAATATGTTGAAATCACGGTGCTAGACCAAAGAAGAAGATATATTGAAAGTGTAAGAACACAATTTACAGGAGCTCCTAAAAATTTGTAAATAAAGAAAAAACGGAACAGGAAGGGCCAGGTAGGACAGTGCAATATGCATTTTTAGAAAATAAGTAATGCAAACTTAAGAAATCAACATTAACGATGGCACGGTGAACCTGAGAAGTAAATAAATCTCATGAGAATTTATCCTTCGAAACATGTACGTATTCTGTTGGTAATATTATAAGCGTAAGGTTATCAGAGATAAGCCGGCAATATCTAAAATCAAAGTGCTCGACCCATGTGGCTTCCAGGCTTTTAGAAGAAGACAAAAAACTGCATTGTCCAATAACGCAGCCGAAATGAATCTTTTAGGATCACGTGGCAAAAGGTTCATCCACGACAATATAAACTGAGTAAACAACTAACATGAAAAATTACAATGCCCTAACTATGCAGCCGAATGAATCCTGTAGGATCATCTAATCAGTGGCAAGAAGATAAAATGACAACATTAAGCTAAAAGGGTTCGGCATAGTAATCTAAACTAAGTAGAAGGCCAAAGTTGTTTGCCAACATGAAAAATTGCACTGCCCTAACAACACAGTCAAATTAATCTTGTAGGATGACCTGGCTAATGGCACTAAGCCAAAATGACAACACTAAGGTAAATAATTTAAGCATATAACAATATAAATTGAGCACAAGGGCAACCTCATTTGCAAAGATGACGTGGCGCACCGGACCCATGTATCATTAGCTCAGCTAGAAGTAAATCATAAATATGTAGTGTAAGCTGCACAAAGAGCAACGAATAGGTCACTGTGCAAATCGAACTAAATCTTGTTGCAAATCATGAAGCGGGATATATGGATGGACACTAATAGAGACATTAAATTCGGTGGTGTAGAACCTATGATTTTTTGGCTGCAAAGGTATATGACCCATTCATGTTGTTTGTTGAACTAAACATGGGAAAACTCTAGAAAAACTAAACATCGAAAAAAAAGGGTTGATGCTGTAATTCGTACATCCTCGTCAATAATGGTGCAAAGATGCCATTGATGAACTACTAATACAATCGGTAACATGTATACACTTGGAACATCAACACCCATTCCTAAAAGGCAAAATCAGTGATCCCACATTTCTTAATGCCTCTTTTTTTGAAACATGCCTTTAAACTTCTCAAGTTCACAGGTGTAAAAATAAATGAGAGTATGCTTTACTATGGAAAAAAAGGAAATATTGAAGAAATCCACCAGTAGAGAAAAATGATGAGTACCACGTAACAACTCAATTTTGGGATGTGAAATATCAGAGACAGTAAAAGACATCAGCTACTATTAGTAAAACAATGGGAAGGATTTACCTTAAAACATCTGAGGATAGGCTGCAATTGGCACTAAGGGCAAGCATAATAGAAAAATCACCTCCATTTCCTGGTCGGCAGAACATATAACAACACACACAATGTTGTCATTCATGTGTAATAACAAACATGAAAAGCGGAGCATGTTTTTTTTGCCATACTTGCACAGAGCTAACAAAAGCAGTAACCTCAAGAACGGGAAAATTAACTACGATCTAAACATGCGCTGTGTAGGTTGGGTTTGATGCATACTAAGGGGGGATTAGAGTGTAGGTCTAAGACACGGTTATGGAGGGATTATAGTGTAGGTGTAAAACTCAGTTAGGGAGGGATTAATTCATGACGAACCTGGGTTAATCACCGATATGGGAGCTGTTCGGCAAGGCCTGGTGTCGGCAGCGGCCTTTGCGAGAGGCGGGGCAAAGGGGAACCAGCAAGAGGAGAGAGGAGTGTGTGGTATGCGGGAAGTTGGCGACAACAGGATGACGGAGCGGCGGCGTCAGCGGGAGGGAGTGGCGGCGACCCGTACCGTAGGGGACAGGCAAGACGACGGAGGGCGGCGCCACTGGCAGGCGAGGAGAGGAAACGTCGGGAGGCCCGCCGACGGCAGATCCGCCCTCTCCCAAGACTGCCGTAAGCGCACCCGCCTTCTCCGTCCCCGTCGTCGCGGTGGCCGGTGGGAGCAGGAGAGACAGGGGCACGCCGGCGCTAAAAGAGGGGGCGACGGGCCGGAAGGACGCGCACCTCGACGGATCCGGATCGAGCCGACGCAATGGAGGATGTTGTGGCCGCCGCCGCCGCCACCATGGGGATGGAAGCCGCCGCCGTCGCGTTGGGGAGGAGGCGTCGCCGCCGCCACCTCCGTGCCGGCAAGGAGAAGGTGGCGGAGGGGGCGAGGGAGAGACTGGGAGAGGGACGGCGGCTGTGCGGGAGAGAGGGGAGAGGCGGCGAGGCGGAGGGAGTGCGGGCGCTCTGGGGCCTGGGGCAGGAGCAGGTAGGGTTAGGGAGGGTACGGATGTAAAATAAGAAAGGCAAGGGGCTTTTGTGCAAACGCGTTTTAATGCGGGGCGAGCTACCATGTGGAGCGCGGGTTGATTACGGAAAAAGCGAAGGGTTTTTTTGCAAAACCGTCAGAGCCGGTGTCCTGGGCGCTCAGATTGACCGCCCGCGAGATCCGACGGCCAACCGAATTCGGGCGACGTGGCCGGAACGGGCAGGTAAAAGTGCCACGTGGCCAGGCGGACCGAGCCTCTCGGCTATGTACTATTTATAGATTACTAGCAAAAAAACCCGTGCGTTACAACGGGAATTAAAAATCCTTGCATATATTGAAAACAAGAAGGAAACAGTTCTGAAAAAGAAACACATATATATTTTGATTTCTGAACAACAATCCAGCAAAAAAGCTCACCCATGATCTTTTGAAACAATCATGCACCAATATCCCAAAATCAAGTGCTCGACTAAGTGCTCAAAATCTCCAAAATCCAAAATCAATCTATAGCTTTTCGAATATCCAAAATCAATTTAGAAATTATCTCCACAATCATCATATATGCAAACCAAAATAAACATTCAGCCGAGTCAATTGCAAGGGATTCCACATTACATCATCCACATACACCACTATTTTCAAAGAAACAGGGGGTTCAAGAACATGGCTGGGATTTCCTGATCAAATCCATAGCATAGTCTAGTCAAAATTCTTACCAGCTCACAGAAAGTAACTATGAACACTATACTCACCAGTGGACCTACTTAATCAATTAATGCTACTACTAAGAAAAAGAACATCAAGGTTGCACAAGTACAGCCAAAATTTCCTATGAATGAACATTTATTTTCCAAGAAAATCTTCCGGTCTAATTAATGACAGCTTCGCTGCAGTAATGCAAATACCCATCAAGAAATCATAACATGGAAGGAGAGTTTTTATCTAAAGTTATCGCAAAGAGCCACTATGCATGTTTGCAGGTATTTGGACAACAGCATAAAAAACGAAAATGATAGAAAGTTTGCAAAAAAAAATTCAAATAAGTCAGTGGCCTGGTCCATGAGTTTCTATTATCAATATTGGTGAGATCCATTTATAAACATAATCCATCAATCATGGGCATCTTGAACAGCAGAATTCATTCCTACATAAAGAAATCACCTTAGTGCTGAGACATTAAAATATCCACCTTACTTTTTTTTTTAATACCACTCGATCAGTTTCTATGGCCTCGAAAATAAAGAGACCAAACTATCTCAAATAGCCTGGCTGACTATTGTATTTTATCAAATTATGCTAGTAGATTCTTGTTCTTACGATCTGAAGAATATATTTGTTGTAAACGTAACAACAAGAACAATAAAATAGCGCATGGCTGCATTAGATAAAAAGCACCTTAATCTAATAAAAGGGTGCTTGACCTGATCTGTTTCTAAGTAGAGAGGGATCATTTCTAATATGATCATCTCATAATTACCATGTAGAAGATAGCAACAAAGTGTGCCATACCTTTCCATGAATAAGGTCGTCCCTCCATGTTCCATGGAACACATCACCATTGCTCTAATAAAGATTACCCAAGCCAGATCTCTTGCCATACCTCCAGAACCCATCATAAAAGCTCCCATCACTGTGGGTTAAACGTCCCTGTAATGATCAATAAAACAAGATGGTTGAAAGGTCAGTTTCTGAAGGTCCTCCAAGAGTTGTGGAGTTTGTTAAGTGACATCAGTTTATATATTGTATCAGATATAATTAACAGGATACAACTTAATCATATAGTTTTAAGGGCTTAAGATCATAGAAACTTTAGCAACTAAGAAAGTGATCCGCAAATTATTACTTTCAGAAATAAAGAAACGATGACAATAAGATTATAAAATGACATGAATAAACGATTGTAGTTTGCTAAATATAGACTGTAAATTGCAAGAACATAAGAAAAGATGGTGTGGCATCTGATTCACATTATGTACCTTTGATCTCTCACCTGAAGTGTGCAATCTTCCTATACTCAGCGTCACCAGGAAACAAGATTACCTGAAGTGCAAAGAATTTACTCTGCAAAAGAGAGTATGCCAGTCAGTCCTGCTTTTATGCAGAGTAAAGTTATCTTGGATATGCAAGGAAAATGCCTAGATTAACAATTTGCCACATTACTTTCTATCATCCAACAGGGGGTACAAATGCAAAGTATTTGCAATTTACCAAAAGAAAATTCATAGTATCAAGAACTTGCAAAAACGCTGCTACTCCGGGTTTCACATTATTCAGTGTTGGACTGTTGGTACATTCCAAAATTGGATGGCGTTCTTCTAAACAAAATAGGCTACAGCGGCATACATTAGGACATGGATATCTTAAAAAAAACTCAACCAAATAGCATCCCCCACAAAAGAAAGCCGCGGGGTATCAGATCTTGTTCCCTAACATTTCTGCCAAAACTACATCACCCGGAAGATATTTCCCCAAATCCACCTAATTTATCTCTGGATTTCTCGTTCACCGACACCGCTACAATCTCCAGGACAAATGAAACGATGATATATTGATGTATAAACCCCCAGAACACGTAATTTATCCACGAATAGTGAGGCGCAGCAGCAGATTACCTCCTCGACGGCCTTCTCCCGAGCCCTCTCCGACAGCCGCAACGCCTTTATCTCCGCCTGCGCCTCGCCGAGCTCCCTGTCCTTATCTAAAAAACCACGGCGAAACACCAACCAACGCGCCGTGAGATCCCCAGAAGACATCGAAAAACCACCCAAAGCAAGCGTAACCAATGCGTGAATCAACTCACCCCTCACTTCGTTTTCCAGCCGGTTGAGCTCGACCTTGACGGGATCCGACCAGTGCATCAGCGTGAGGAGCTCGTCGGCGTCCAGCATTCCCCTCGTCGCCGCAGCCGTCGGCCATCTCAGATAGGAGCCCCGGCGCCGCAGCCCACCATCCAAATCACGCAAGGCCGCCGCTTGAGCGCCCTCCGCCGCGTGGAGGCCTCCGCAATGCCGGATCGAGGGGCAAACCCTAGCCGCACGCGTCGGGCTCGGGCGTGTGGTTGCTTCTCGGCGTGGGCCCTCGCGCGGGGGGATGGCCGGGGTGCGGGCCGGGCGAGGAGATGGTGGAGGGGAGGAGGAGAGGGAGGGCAGCGGTGGAGGAGAGAAAGAGGGAGGAGGGACGCGCGGCTGGCAGGCAGAGAGGGCGCGGCCCGCTAGGGTTTCATGCGGGCGTGCGCGGGCGGAGCCAAAGCCACGCGGGCGTGCGCGGGCGGAGCCGTTCGATTGCGATCGGACGGTGCTGGAGGGATTGACGGACGAAAACTGACGAAGGAATAAAATCTTTATTATTAGGTAGAGGTCATAGATTTGACTAACCAAAATCTTGCTTACTTTAATAAAATATTTTGGAAGCTTAAATTTTCAATGAAAATAAAGATATTTCTCCGGTTCTTGAATAGAGGTGTCATAATTTAGCCAAAAGGGGTTGATAAGAAAGCCTGAAATCCCTAAACTATTGTTCTTATCGGAATGAGACAATCAAGCACCTTTTCTTTGAATCTTACTGTCACAACCCCGGCTTCACCGGGATCTACCCATGATCCATTGCTAGTCCCAGAGATCAATACTAGCAACTCATGAGCGACTTGAGTCGAGCATCACAACACAATCATCATAACTAAGAAAATATTATGATAAATGCAAAAGCAATTGTTGCACAACCACTTATTACAATAGTTTTCATAACTCCATAGAGTATTAATAATCAGAGTAGCGGAAATCCAAATGATATGCAATAATAACACGATGATGCTCTCTATCCAACCCTTCACGATAGCTAATCCTCCTCGAAATCCAACACAGAACCCTCACGATCACGTAGGCGGTCCGAATCGAATCTTCTCTGAACAAATATATCCGTGGTTTTTGTATAGTGAGTACACGGCTACCCAAAGAAGAGTCCTTATAAATGATGCAAGGATATAAACAAGAACGGGATGGTTAATTTGCATAAGTACCTATTCTAGTCAAGATTAATTGAATTGTTGTAAAAACATTTGGTTGAACAATTATGAAGATGAACAACTCCCAAGGTAACAAGCAGAGCTCGGCTTCGAAAGCCCTCCGCAAAGCTGCACAAGCCTCGAATACTCAAAACAAACACCAACCCATCGGGTTATTATTAAACACGTGAGACTACCATGTACGACCTTCCTCACTCCCATGCTTAGTAGGGCGGCTATCATGATAGTTTTAACTCTGCAGAGTGTAGCACACTTTACCCATAAGCCAAGTAGTACTTTTGCATCTTAGCTCTTCCTTAGGAGCCCGGACAAGTAACAATACAAGGCGATTCATTAGTTCCTCTGTTAACACCGATACCCCTCTAAGGTTTAGCACTCGGGCCCTCTTGAGCCAACGGACATGACCGATCTTTTCAAAGTAAAGTGTGTTAACAGTCTTCCCTAACTACTAAGCCAGGACTAGCACATGGTGCACTCATGCTTAAGCTAGCACTTATGGTTGCGCTTGTATGGTTTGGCCGGATAAGCACATGCCCAAAGTCCTTAGACCAAGGTGACTACCTCCAACAATCCACAGTCCACAAAACCACCCGACTATGCCACCTTTAGTCAACACACGCCACGAGGTTTTAGTTGATTAGGTTAAAGTAACTCAAAGCATCTCCGGTCATACCAAGTCACAAGATTAATAAGTGATAAACCTAAATCAACTACCAACCCACGAGCACTAGCATCTATGCACAAGGATAGGCTAGGAATAACAAATAAAGCGGCAATAAAGGACTAATTCACGTGGTCAATGACGCAGATGTGAATATTAGGTTTCTACCTTCCCATCAATTTATGCATGAGAACATTAAAAACAATAAAGGGTGAGTTTTGCAAACCGGGGACAACAAGATGCAACTATCTTGCCTTGGTAGTACTCGGCGTCTTGCGGATCTCCTCCTTGAAACTCCGGAACGGCGCCAAGCAAGGAACACAGACGGTCTACACGAATTATGCAAATACATAAGAACAGCAACATTCACCACAGAACATATATCCTAATTAAATATATAAAATTCTAGGAATTTTTGAAAAATAATAGCTCTGGAATCATCCAATTTGGAGTTCGGATGCTCACTAAACAAATCTTAGAAGTTTAACAAAAATCGAAAAGGTTGAAAAGATTAAACCGAGAAAACCGCGAACCGAACCAAACCAGTGAACCAGGTCGGCTCGGCAGACAATAATGGTGACACGCTGGCTCTCGGTCTGGGGCGGCGGCGGCGGCCGACGCGCGGCGGAGAGGCAATGGCATGACAGCGACACTTGCCTTGGCGGGTTAAGCGACAATGGGACACATGGCGAGCGCTGGCAGCGTGTGAGCGACGCGGACAGCAGGCAGTTGGTGGCAGCGGGGGACCTGTGGCGGGCTGCGGTGCGGCGTGGCGGATCGGGGCGGCGCGGGCACGACGCTGCCTGCGGCTGCCGTGGCGGCGAGCGGGCATGAAGTACAACTCCGGCGAGCTCTACAGGCTCAAATCTCAACCGATTTCGTGAAATTGGTACCCATCTGGACCGTTTCGACGAGATCTACGCAATGGTGTGATCTACAAGTTGGTTTGCACAAAGCACAGGGAGATATACCCTAAAACTCACCTCGGGCTAGGGTTTTGCGACGGCTAGGGCTGCTCTGGGGTGGATCTCGAGTTGTGGTTCTGAGGGGAAGGTCTTAGGGTCCTTATATACTGCTCTGGTCGACCAAGGCAGGCCTCCAAAAGGTAGAACTTGAATTGGGCTCCAATTCTACTCCTAATAGGTTTAGAACTCTCCTATTTTTGGTATTTTTGTAAATAAACGAATTTGGACTTGGGCTTGGATCTAGGCAGGTTTAGGCCTCAAATATGTCTCCCCAAGTTTGGGCTTGGGTCTAGTCGTTGCTCGTCAATTCATTGGGTGTGAACTCCGTGACCGGCGTCGATCTTCTTGAAACACAGGCTCGCCTTGGGCTTTGGTCACGAAAATTGGAGGGTGGCTAATTCATGGCATTTAGGATTTTTGGGGATTTTTCCATAATTTTTCAAAAAGGTCTTCTAGGGTTTTAGCTTAAACCTTAGTTTAAATTAATTTAAACAGGGTTTTGTATATAACAATTCCCTTTTAAATTTACTTTTGGGTTTTCGAAAATACAAGTGACATACGACAAAATAGAGGATGTCACAAACCTCCCCCCCTTACGGAGAATCTCGACCCCGAGATTTAGAGAAATCCTGCTCGAACAACTCGAAACTCACTGCAAATCTTCCTCTTTTCCCAAGTCGCCTCTGCCTCTGAATGGTTGGACCACTGGACTTTGCAAAACTTGATAGACCGTCTCCGGGTACACCTTTCTGACACATCCAAAATTTTGACCGGTCTCTCGTTATAGGACAGATCCTCTTGCAAATCCATAGCTTCAACTGGCATCTGCTCCTCTGGCTCTCTCAGACACTTTCGGAGCTGAGACACATGGAACACATTATGCACTCCAGACAAATGCTCTGGCAACTCCAGCTGATAAGCAACTTCTCCTCTCCTTCCCGTTATTGGAAACGGACCAATATATCTTGGAGACAACTTTCCAGAAACATGGAATCGGCGAAGACCTTTCATGGGCGAAACCTTTAAATAAACATGGTCTCCAACCTCAAATTGCAACTCTCTCCTTCGCTTATCGGCATAACTCTTACGCCTTTGGTGGTTTGTCTTCATCCTTTCTTTGGATCATTTTGACTTGATCTTCGGCCTCCTTCAAAGCATCTGGGCCAAATAACTTGCGATCTCCTGTCTCATTCCAATATAATGGCGTCCGACATTTCCTTCCATAAAGAGCTTCGAAAGGCGCCATCTGAATACTGGACTGATAACTATTATTATAGGAGAACTCTGCATATGGCAATGCATTATCCCAACTCTTCGAATTTGACAAAGCCACTGCTCTCAACATATCCTCTAGAATTTGATTCGTCCTTTCAGTCTGCCCGTCGGTCTGAGGATGATAGGCACTACTGAAAGCTAGATGCGTGCCCAATAGAGTATGAAGCTTGTCCCAAAACTTTGATGTGAACTGGCTTCCTCGATCCGACACGATCCTCTTAGGAACTCCATGCAGACACACAATCTTTGACATATAGACCTCTGCCAATTTAGCACTGTCATATCTTGTCTTCACAGGAATGAAATGAGCCACTTTGGTCAATCGGTCAACGATCACCCATATCGAATCAAAACCTCTTTGGGTTTTTGGCAGACCCACAATGAAATCCATACCGACTTCTTCCCACTTCCATTCAGGCACTCTCAAAGGCTGAAGCAAACTGCCGGTCTCGATGCTCGACTTTGACTCTCGGCAAATATCGCACAGAGCAACAAACTCGCCACATCCTTTTCATTCGACCACGGTATCTCTCTTTTAGATCCGAGATACATCTTGGTACTCCCGGTGAATAGAACAAAGTGAATCATGAGCTTCTTTCAAAATCAACTCTCGAAGATCCTTTTGATCGGGCACAACAATCCTTTTATCGAACCAAACAATACCTTCATTATCCATCTCAAATCTTGGCACCTTCTCGGGATTATCCCAACAATAATGTCGAGAATCCTCATCAACATCTTGAGCCTTCTTGATCCACTCTTGGAGATCCGTTGCACTTCCATCATATCTGAGATGACTATGCACATAACCATGCGGAACGATCATCGATTCAACTTCTCCGCTTCTTCTTGGATATACTCGCTTCTCGCTTCCGACTTAAAGCATCGGCAACCACATTAGCTTTACCCTCGTGGTAATGGATTCCACATCATAATCCGCTAATCGCTCCAACCATCTCCTCATCTCATATTCAGATCTGGTGGGTGAATATATACTTGGGCTTTTATGATCCGTATATATTTCAAAGACGATTACCAATTAGGTAATGCCTCCATATCTTCAAAGCATGCATCCTGCAGCTAACTCCAAATCATGAGTAGCATAATTCAACTCATGGGGTCGTAGTTGTCATGAAGCATATGCAACAACTCTTCCTTCTTGCATAAGCACACATCCGATTCCTAACTTCAAGCATCACAATACACCTCGAAGTCCTTATGAATATCCGGCAAGACCAACACGGTGGCGAGGTTAGCTTCTTCTTCAACAACTCAAAGGCGTCACGGCATCGAACATCCACTTGAACTTGACATCCTTCTTTAACAAGCTGGGTGGCGGTCGAGAAATCTTAGAAAATCCCTCGATGAAACGGCGATAATAACCAGCAATTCAAGAAATCCTCGACCTTGGTACCGACTTTGTCACCTTCCAATCCAAAATCTCACTGACCTTAGACGGATCGACGGACACTCCATCCTCCGAGATAACATGACCGAGAAATGCGACCTCCTTAACCCAAAAGTCACACTTTGAATACTTGGCATACAACTGATGCTCTCTCAACTTCTCCAACACCAGTCTTAAGTGCTCAGCATGCTCTTCCTCATTCTTGGAATAAATGAGAATGTCATCGATGAACACCACGACGAACTTGTCCAAATACTTCATTAGGACCTTATTCATAAGCATCATAAAATGTGCCGGAGCATTAGTGAGTCCAAACGACATCACAGTATATTCATATAATCCATATCGGGTAGTGAAAGCTGTCTTTGGAATATCTTCTGATCTCAACTTGATCTGATGATAACCGGACCTTAAATCAATTTTGGAAAACACTTTGGCTCCCTTCAGCTGATCGAACAAATCATCCACACGAGGCAACGGATACTTATTCTTGATGGTCACTTCATTAAGCTTCCGATAATCCACACACATTCTTAGAGTCTTCTCACGCTTCTTCTCCACGAACAACACAGGCGATCCCCATGGAGAAACACTTGGTCTGATAAAGCCCTTGGCTTTCAAATCCTCAATCTGCGTCTTCATCTCCGCAAGCTCCTTAGGATTCATACGGTACGGACGCTGAGAAATAGGCTCCGTACACGGATACAAATCAATGCTGAACTCAACTTCCCGATCTGGCGGAATTCCCGGCAAATCCTCAGGAAAAACATCCATGAATTCATTCACTATCGGAGTCTCCTCCAATGGCAGACGCTCTTCTCCAACTCCACGCATCATCTTCAGGTGATGCAACTTGACAACTGAGCTTTCTCTAAGCAAAGACACATACTTGATGATCTCTCCACTTAAAGTAGTAAGGGTTACCGATCTATCAGCACAATCAATCTTACCCTTATACGTACTCAACCAATCCATTCCCAAAATCACTTGAATACCTTTGGAATCGATCATGATAAGATTAGTGGGAAACTTATAACCTCCAATGTCCAGATCCACATTCGGACATCCCACATTCGCATTCATAACCCCACCAGGTGATTGAACGAGCAAAGGCGCCTAAGGGTACTACCCTCCAACTATTATCAACAACTACCTCTCTTGCAATAAAAGAATGCGAAGCTCTGAATCAAATAAAAGCGAAGCGAGGATTGAGTTTGCCAGAACGCGTCGAGAACGGCGTCTTGCGATTACGCACTTCTTCGGTGTGGCGTGGTTCACACGTCCACTTCCTTGGGGTGTCTTGAAAGCACTCCCACGATTACGACCTTGAATTACCGACGAGCGGGCGTCCCTCCTTGGTTCTGCGAGGTTGGCCTCCTTGTTCAGCGGACAATCATCGACAGATGACCTGCGATGACAATTGAAGCAGTCACACGAAATTGGAGTCTTGGCTTGATTTCGCACTTGGCCTCCACCTTGCGCAATTGGCGAGCGTCTGAAAATTACCCCTTGCCGAGGAGTAAATGACCGCTTGAAACTTGAGCTTTGAAAGCGCCTCGGTGATTTCGATTCTGCCGAAACTTGGAGCTTGATGAGTCAGGGGCCTTGAATTCTTCTTTGGATGTTGAGAAGTGAACTTTCTCTTCTTCTCATCGGTAGATGCTTATTGGGCTCCCTCGAATCTGGGCCCTTCGGTCACATCATCAAATGTCTCACATCGAAGCGGCTTCAACTGAACACCATACCAAGTGTCGAGCCCTTCAGTGAACCTCCAGACCTTAGCCTTTTCAGTAGCCACAAGATCTGGTGCATATCGAGACAACTCGATAAACTTGCTGATGTATTGATCAATGGATCTATTATTCTGGCGCAGTCCCTCAAACTCGCGCTTCTTCTCCTCTCGGATGCTCATCGGAACATGATGGTTCTTGAAGACATCCACAAAATCATCCCATCCCATGTTCACATTGTCCGGATTGGTGGCGCAATAATTCTCCCACCAATGAGCAGCATTCCCTTTCAACATATGAGCAGCGTACTGCACGCTCTCATAATCATCACAATTGGCCAAGTAGAGCTTATTCTCCACATTCTTTATCCAGTCTTCTGCTTCAATTGGGTCTCCACGGCCAGAAAACTCCGGTGGCCGAGTCCCCATGAACTCTCTGAACTTAGACTACGGCAAACCTGGCATTGGCATCTGCTGCGGCGGCGGTTGATTCAGACGATCCACAATCAGATGCAAAGCTTGCGAATCATCGCATCATCGCGAGCCCCTATTGGCGGCGGAGGTGGCGGGGTGGCGGCTCTTCTTCTTCTTCGCCGAGGCTGCGGCGGCGGATCTTGAGCGGCGACATTGTGAGTCTGCTTGATTACCGGTGCTTGGTTGACTTGCCCTTGGTCATTGGCTTGACCACCCTGGGCTGCTGCATTTTCCGGATTTGCCTGCTGATCCAACTCCTCTTGCAGATTGATGGGGATAGGCTGAACTCCACGTCCACGACCCCTATCCCTTCCACGGCCTCTTCCTCTGCCACGGGCTTCACTTCCACGACCTCTACCTCTGGCCATCTGCTAGGACAGAAAGAATAGGAAAGAAGACTAAACGGTAAGTGACACCCTTAGAATATAATAGTTTTATAAACGCTTTTATCACTCCAATCAAAGATCCAAATAAGAAGCAACACTCCACATGCTAAAGAAAGCATGCTCCAAATAAATCCAACTCAAGCATTGGTTACATTCACAAACAACAAATTAGTTGCATTATACTATTGCCTTATTATAGCTAGCTTAGTCTTCTTATTTATGAAGTACTTAGTTGCACTTATTCAATTGATTGATGGAAAAATTTTGAAACAAAAAAAACTCTTCCATCCGCATTGTCTTCTTCTCATTTGTCTTCTTCTAAATCGATGTCAATGTCGATACAAGTATTAAACAAGGCACAACACCGGATATTAAACTCACATTAAATTTTACTTATACTTTTAATATCCAACATAACGAATAGCCATATCACACAAGTGAAAACCAAAATTGATATGGTCTACTCCACACACAACTTTAAAACATACGGCACTAAGTCTTTATGACATAACTAGACACACTCTCTAATCTTGGCGACGGAAGATTGAAGCGATCCTTGAACCCGACGAAGAAGCGTCCTCCACTTCAAACGGCTCCTCCTCTTCATCGTCTTCGTCGTCATCCTTCATCTCCTCGGAATCTTCAATCTTAACGAAGTCGATCTCTTCCCTTGCCTTCCTTCGATCTCCTCGCAGAGCCGAAGCATGCTCCCACTCCAACTTTGCCTTCTTGGCCTTGTGACGAGCTTGCTCTCTTATCAACTCGTCGCCATCTTCTTCAATCTCCCTCTTCATAGCGTCGAGGCGATCTACTTCCTTGTTGAATCTTTCGTTCATCAGCGCCTCCCTCTTGTTCAGATTCTTCTTCTTCCTTTTATAGAGGAGCTTGACTCGCGCGCCTCTTGAATTTCAACAATGCGACCATTGCGATCAGCATCCTTCAGTGGCGATCTCCATCTCGAGCTCGTCAATCTTCTCCTTAGCTTTTCCTAGTGATCTTCAACTACTGGCCTTGTCTTGAAGAATTGCCCATCAAGCGGACGGCATCATCTGACCTCTCCAATGCCTTCAAATAGGAGGCGTGGTGTAGAGGGTCGAGTTGGTCTCGTTCTCCAAGTCTCTTGTGAGCAAAGTGGCCCGTTGAGGTTGCATTGGTTCTGCTGACACCGAGGTAGGTAGCGAATGGACTCCTCTTGTTTCATATTGATGCACATCTTGTGAAGTGCATTATTCCTTCTTTGCCACCAAGCTGAATGGCGCGTCCTCCATACTCGGCGGTCTCCTCGAATATGGATTCCTTGGTACTCCTTCTTGATCCACGTATCGGACTACTAGCTCACAGTGATCTTGGTTCATCCCATTGAGGAATCTGGGAGTAAAGGTATACTCAGGCCTCCTCGGGTAGCCCATGTCCCTAAGCAAACCCCACAAGATCGTAGGGAAGCCAGGCGCTCTTCTTGAGGTGAGATCCGACATCTAGAATTTAAGAAGGCTAAGTGGATTAGGCCGCAGATTTATCAAAGAGTTAAGAACAATAAAGAATTTGATATTAAAATATAGCATGGCTAAGATTTTCAAAATCCTCCAAAAGACTAGCTACGCTTCCTAGGTCGATGGCTCGATACCAACTTTGTCACAACCCGGCTTCAGGGATCTACCCATGATCCATTGCTAGTCGAGAGATCAATACTAGCAACTCATGAGCGACTTGAGTCGAGCATCACAACACAATCATCATAACTAAGAAAATATTATGATAAATGCAAAAGCAATTGTTGCACAACCACTTATTACAATAGTTTTCATAACTCCATAGAGTATTAATAATCGAGTAGCGGAAATCCAAATGATATGCAATAATAACACGATGATGCTCTCTATCCAACCCTTCAATGATAGCTAATCCTCCTCGAAATCCGACACAGAACCCTCCCCGATCCTGTAAGGCGGTCCAGGAATCGAATCTTCTCTGAACAAATATATCCGTGGTTTTGTATAGTGAGTACACGGCTACCAAAGAAGAGTCCTTATAAATGATGCAAGGATATAAACAAGAACAGGATGGTTAATTTGCATAAGTACCTATTCTAGTCAAGATTAATTGAATTGTTGTAAAAACATTTGGTTGAACAATTATGAAGATGAACAACTCCCCAAGGTAACAAATGAGCTCGGCGAAAGCCCTTTGCAAAAGCGCACAAGCCTCGAATACTCAAAACAAACACCAACCCATCAAAGTTATTATTAAACACGTGAGACTACCATGTACGACCTTCCTCCCTCCCATAACAGTGGGAGCAGCTATCATGATAGTTTTAACTCTGCAGAGTGTAGCACACTTTACCCATAAGCCAAGTAGTACTTTTGCATCTTAGCTCTTCCTTAGGAGCCTGGACCAAGTAACAATACAAGGCGATTCATTAGTTCCTCTGTTAACACCGATACCCCTCTAAGGTTTAGCACTCGGCCCCTCTTGAGCCAACGGACCGCAACTCGATCTTTTCAAAGTAAAGTGTGTTACAGTCTTCCCTAACTACTAAGCCGGGACTAGCACATGGTGCACTCATGCTTAAGCTAGCACTTATGGTTGCGCTTGTATGGTTTGGCGGATAAGCACACGCCCAAAGTCCTTAGACCAAGGTGACTACCTCCAACAATCCACGATCCACAAAACCACCCGACTATGCCACCTTTAGTCAACACACGCCACGTAGGTTTTAGTTGATTAGGTTAAAGTAACTCAGCATCTCCAGTCATACCAAGTCACAAGATTAATAAGTGATAAACCTAAATCAACTACCAACCCACGAGCACTAGCATCTATGCACAAGGATAGGCTAGGAATAACAAATAAAGGCGGCAATAAAGGGCTAATTCACAGGGTCAATGACGCAGTGTGAATATTAGGTTTCTACCCTTCCCATCAATTTATGCATGAGAACATTAAAAACAATAAAGGGTGAGTTTTGCAAACCAGGGACAACAAGATGCAACTATCTTGCCTTGGTAGTACTCGGCGTCTTGGATCTCCTCCTTGAAACTCCGGAACGGCGCCAAGCACCGGAACACAGACGGTCTACACGAATTATGCAAATACATAAGAACAGCAACATTCACCACAGAACATATATCCTAATTAAATATATAAAATTCTAGGAATTTTGGAAAATAATAGCTCTGGAATCATCCAATTTGGAGTTCGGATGCTCCTAAACAAATCTTAGAAGTTTAACAAAAATCTAAAATTTGAAAAGATTAAACCGAGAAAACCGTGAACCAACCAAACCAGCGAACCAGGCCATTTCGGCACAGCGCTGGTGACACGTGGTGACTCGGGCTGGCGACGCGGCGGCGGCCGACGCTGGCGGGAGACGGGCGACGGCGACACTTGGCGCGCGGGTTGGCTTGGCGGGGTTAAGCGACAAGCAACAGCGACACAATGGTGGCAGCGTGGACGACGTGAGACAGGCAGCCAGGCTGTATGTGGGCGGAGGGGGACACGCGGCGGGCTGCGGTGCGGCGCTTGGCGGATCGGGCGGCGGGCACGACGCCGAGCGCTGCCGTGGCGAGGGCGGCAATGGGCATGAAGCCGCAACTCCCATGAGCTCTACAGGCTCAAATCTCAACCGATTCGTGAAATTGGTACCCATCTGGACCGTTTGACGAGATCTACGCAATGGTGTGATCTACAAGTTGGTTTGCACAAAGCACAGGAGATATACCCTAAAACTCACCTCGGGCTAGGGTTTTGCGACGGCTAGGGCCGCCTCTGGGGTGGATCTCGAGTTGTGGTTCGAGGGAGGTCTTAGGGTCCTTATATACTGCTCTCAGTCGACCAAGGCAGGCCTCCAAAGGTAGAACTTGAATTGGGCTCCAATTCTACTCCTAATAGGTTTAGAACTCTCCTATTTTTGGTATTTTTGCAAATAAACAATTTGGACTTGGGCTTCGGATCTAGGCGGGTTTAGGCCTCAAATATGTCTCCCCCAAGTTTGGGCTTGGGTCTATGTCGGCACCCGATTTACAAGATCGGATTCCCCCTGCGTAAACCCGTACTAGTCCCAAGGATCATGGCTAGTACACTGAGATATCTGTAAGCGGAATAGTGCCAGCGATAATATTATTACAAAGCGGAACATAGTCGGTACAATCAACATACAACGGCTCGCAGGCCGCAAATCAGAGTACACAACGATACAAGCCTAATACAACATCTAGAATTTTTATTCATCCCACAGGCACGGAGGCTGTAGGAACGCGCAACCCTAATCTTCATACTCTTCATCGGAGAACGTCTCCTCGACGTAATCCGGGTCCTCCTCCTCGGACGGCGGGTCATACTCGGACGGACCAGCTGTTGAAGTTTTGAAAAGAGAGGGGAGAGAAGATGGTGAGTACAAATTGTACTCGCAAGTCCGGAATTATGCAAATGCGGTTTAGTACAAGGAAGGTTTAGGATATTTGCGGAAATCGCAGTTATTTAACCTAGTTTTGACAAAGCAATTTCGAAACTTTAAATCTCAACATTTTCTTTGGGCTCTTCTCAAACGGTTCTCGCCACTTGGCCTCAGTGCCATAGCAAGAACAAAATTCTTTCTTCTTTTCTTTTCTCAAACTCGCTAGGTCCATTCGCGTGACACTCCGATAGGCCGATACCCATTTCGAATACCACGGTGGCACCTAGCTCAAACGAACTCCTTCTCAAATCCTTACTCATCTCAAATCCTTTCTTTAAAATCCCTTTTTAAATTTATTTTAAAATGAAGAAACTACCATATAATCGGTCCCTTCAAGACGCTCATAACGCGAGCACGGCTATCATGACAGCTTTTAACTTCTGCGAGTGGGTACGCCTTACCTCGAGAGGCTACGCACCCAGACGGTGTTTCGCCACAAGACCATCAACCACGAGGGCCAACGATCGGGCCCGTCCCATTCAGGGCTCGAGGTCGCATCTTGTAATGGCTCAGTTCATAGGATTATAGGATGAGCGGTCCTTAGACTAGGGAGAATTTATATTTTAGCCCGATTTTCAAACCGGTGCCATATTGCACTAATCGACAAAATATCTCCTAGTCGGAAGGATTTTGGGATAAGAGGAAAATCATTTCCTATTAAGCACCACCCTTGATGCGCTATCTTTAAATCATCTTTTCCCAAACATTTCTCAACAATATTCTCAGTTCACACAAATGATTGAATCATTCCGCATAAATAGTTTTAAGCATTTATCCTACCTCAACAAGGTATTTAAATAAGAGTAATTCATATTTTAGCCTTAGGTTTGATCCTAACATATCTCTTACCTTCCTAATTGGCATAATAACTAATTCTAGCAAATACGGCGTTTATCTTTTAAACTAGCATGCATATTTTCAAGTCTAACAAACATTTTCTAAATAACCGAAAATGGCTTCACAATATGATCAAAGGGGGACTTGCCTTGATCGGTTCCGGGGAAAGCGAAGGGGACGTCGTCGATCGGGTCTTCGGGAGCTTGACCTCCTAAACGCGCACACGCATATGCAAAGCAATACAACACACATAAGTAAAATACTTTATGCCATGCTGTTTTTAGGCAAAGGGACACGCAACAACTTTTAATGCATTTTGTTAAAAGAGAGATCATGCCAAAAGACTTATCTTGTGACGATCGCAATGATGCCACTACTAATCCAAGAACACTTCTAACAAATGCATGCTGCATGAATGGCATGACAACAATTATCTCTTAAGGTCAGTGGAATTGTAAAGTATTTTATTTTCATTTAAAAGGGATAATATGACCATTTCTCACGCAAGACATGAAATGATGCACCTAGAACCTATCTATTTAGCCAAAATGGATCCCACATGCAAGACATGCATAAATATAATTTTCTAGGGTCCGAAATGGTTAAAGTATTTGCGTGAATTTTTCCGAATTTTTACAAGGATCTAGCTATTTTAATTAATTGCTTTTAGGGCATCACAAAAGATTTATACAGAAATTTGAAAAAGAAAATAAAGGAACAGGCCCTTAGGCTCTGGGCGGCTCGGCCGACACGGCCCAACGACGGGCGCCCTAACAACGTGTGCCGAGGCGCGATCAAGACGCCTGTGGGTAAGCGGGACCCGCCGCCCCACATGGCGCGACCGTCGGAGGAGAGGAAAACAGAGGAGGAGCACCGGCGACGGCGCGCCAACGGCGGCGACGACCCTAGCCACCGGGCTCGATTGGTGTGCTGCAATGGGAGTGACGGGCTAAGCGAATGCAATGAGGGTATCGGTAGCACCGCGATGCTTGGAGGTGATGGCCTTGTTGAAACACGACGACAATGACGCATGGCGTCCATGGCGCCGGGAGAGACGGATCAACACCGATTCCTTGGCGAAATCAACCGAGGAGAGGGGAACATGATCGGCGAGCTCACCGGGCGGAATGGACGACCAGCGGCGGAATTAGTGGCGGCGGCGGCGCTGGCTCCGGGACACGCGGACCACGCAGCTCAACCCGATCTGGCGCTGCTCCACTGAATAACTCGCGCCACCCGTGGTAAGGTCGAACCAAGGGAAGCGAGGTGAGGTAGGAGGAGAAGAGGAGATGGCGGTGGAGCAGGCGAAGGCTCACGGCTCGGATGAACGGAATTGCGTCGGCGCAAGGCGAGAGCAAAAGGGAGCGATTCCCATTTATAGGCGTAGCTCCGCTCGACACATTCAATGCCACGCTGAGTTGGCGGTCGCCGCGTCGATTCTAGCCGGTGCCGTGAAGTGAATCTTGAAAGGCGGTTAGGCAGCGATAGGACAAGAAAGGGTGGGGGACGGAGGGGTCCGGCGGAAGGTGTAAGGCGGCGATGCATGGGGAAGGAGCCATGGCGAGGCCCGGGAGAGAGAGGAGGAGGAAATGGTGGCGATTCGACGAGGTGAACAATGGAAGGAGAAACAGGGAGGAAGAAAGGAGGGCGAGGCCGACAGCGGGACCCACATGGCGGTGGAACTGCTGCCTCATGGCAAAAGCTGGGCGGCTGGTGAAATTTGAAATTTGGTCAAGGCTGCGTCGTGGAATGGGCAGTGCTGCTGGCTGCCCAACCAGGAGGAAGAGAGGAGCGGGAAAAGAAGGAAAAAGGAGGAGGAGCAGTGGCTGGGCCAAGAAGGGATTAAGGCCTTTTGGATTTTCTCGATTTCAAAGAGCTTTCCATTTCAATACTCTTTTTGAATACAATAATTCTTAGGAAATATTATTTTGTTTCCCCAACAATTTAAATTTAATTCCAAATAATTTCACCTGGTGTATTTGGTTTATAGAAAATATTATTTAAAAATAATTACCATATTTTCCACCAAAGGCATAGATTTGGAAAGATTAAATTATTTTTCTAATTTAGATGCAATGCATAAAGTGATGATGTCATGATGCAAGAATGAGGGATTTAACATTTTTAAATCATGCATTTAAGAAATTATTAACGTGCCAAATTGGGTTTAAAAATTTGGGGTGTTACAAGTACGTTTGCTCGTCAATTCATTGGGCTGACGAACTCCCGGCAGACCGGCGTCGCACTGCGGAAACACAGGCTCGCCTTGGGCTTTGGTCACGAAAATTGGAGGGTGGCTAATTCATGGCATTTAGGATTTTTGGGGATTTTTCCATAATTTTTCAAAAAGGTCTTCTAGGGTTTTGGCTTAAACCTTAGTTTAAATTAATTTAAACAGGGTTTTGTATATAACAATTCCCTTTTAAATTTACTTTTGGGTTTTCGAAAATACAAGTGACATACGACAAAATAGAGGATGTCACACTTACTACCTCCGTTTTTTTGTTTGACGCCTTTGACTTTTCGATACGCTTTTGACCATTCGTCTTATTCAAATTATTTTTGTAAATATCATTTATTTTGTTGTAATTTGTTTTATCAATAGAGGTACTTTAAACATGTCTTATTTTTTTACATCTTTGTACTAAATTTTTGAATAAGACGAATGGTCAAAGTTGTGCCAAAAAGTTAAATGTGTCAAACAAAAAAAACGGAGAAAGTATTTAGCAAGATCTGTTTGGAGGATAGTCCAAATGATCTAAGTTTATATGGCCCTCGTAGCTTTGATCATTTGAGAGGGGGTTGTCTTGCAGGTGTGGGTAACCTTCAAAGGTCACAAATTTTAATTGACACATTAGCTTTATTTGGGCTACTTGGCTATGCTGCAAGGATGTTGTTCTTTATAAACAAGAGAGTGCCACTTTTAGGAGGCTTTTCTCGAGTTGTAGCATATGATTATCTACGTATGTTGGTGAGATAGGATGTTTGAAAAATTAAATTATTCAACAAACTAAACCTGGTTTTCAAGAATCTTGAAGCAACTAATGAAAGCTTAAAAAGTTTAAGAATTACATGACCAACTTCTCATATTCGTTTCTACAAGGTCTCAAAAAAACCCTATTTCGCTAATATACATAGATAATCAGATGTGGAACAACCTAGAACGACCACTCAGGGTATTTTCAGGGGACCCATTGGGCTCCTCAAAGGGTGTTGTTGGAATAGGAGGATGATAGAAAGGTTAGTTTGGAGGCATGTCAGGCGTCAGATGTTAGAAGTGGTGGCTTTTGAGTTCTTTTACAATTATGGATGAAGGATGAATAATAGACTCTGCTTGACATAACCCCCCAACTTTTACTTTACTTTCTCGGTTCTCTAAACTTATTTTTGCCGGTACATTTGCCCAAAAACCGTTAGGGCTCTTTTAAAATGTCTAGGTGATCACTCACATGACAGTTATATGTTGATTTGTCTATTAAATAATGGCATGGTTCGCCCCATATAGTCCCATGCCATGTCCACAGCATCATCTTCTCCCTTCATATCTCCCTCTCCCTTCCCTCTTCCCTGAATCTCCTCTCTCTCTCTCTCTCTCTCTCTCTCATGGTGTGGAAGATGGGGGCGACAGTACAAGGGGGTCCTGCACTTCCTTCCATACAAAGCCTCAAACGGAGCCATCTGGATCTTTGGGTGATGTTGTTGTTGTATGCGAACTTCGGCATAAGGTAACCGCTTGTCCCGGTGGTAGGCGTGACAGAGCACAAGCTCTCAACATATCTTCCAAAATCTGATTTACTCTTTCAGTCTGCCCATCCGTCTGAGGGTGAAAAGCTGTGCTGAAATTCAGTCGAGTCCCAAGCGACTCATGGAGCTTGTCCCAAAACTTCGAAGTGAACTGCGTACCCCGATCTGACACGATCTTTTTAGGCACACCATGCAGACACACAATTCGGCTCATGTACAACTCAGCGAGCTTGCCTCCAGTATAGGTGGTGCGAACTGGAACAAAATGGGCCACTTTGGTCAGTCTGTCAACGATGACCCAAATAGAGTCGTGGCCCGCTTGAGTCCTCGGAAGACCAACAATGAAGTCCATTCCAATTTCTTCCCACTTCCACTCTGGAATTTTCAAAGGCTGCAACAGACCTGCAGGACGCTGGTGCTCTGCCTTCACTCTTTGGCAAATATCACAACGGACCACAAATTCTGCGACCTCCCTTTTCATGCTCGCCCACCAATCTGAACTTTTCAAACCGAATACATCTTGGTGCTACCGGGGTGTATGGAGATGGGCATCATGAGCTTCCTTAAGGATGAGCTCTCTTAGGCCGACACGTGCACAAAGATCCTTTTCTTAAACCAAAGCACACCTTCATCATCAACAGAAAAATTTGGTGCTTTATCTTTCAGCATTCTTCCTTTGATCTCTTGAACTTCTTCATCACCTTTTTGGGCTTCCTTGATTTGATTCAACAAGGTGGGTTGCAATTCCATCGAATTCAAATGACCGACTTTTACCATTCCAAGATTTAGCTTAAGAAATTCTTCACACAATCCGCGACATCTCCTCACTCCGGAGGTGATTACAAGCGGACGGCTGGCTTAGAGCATCACCACCACATTGGCTTTGCTGTGGTGATAGTGAATTCCTACATCATAATCCTTGATTAACTCCAACCAACGCCTTTGCCTCAGATTCAGGTCCGGCTGGGTGAAAATGTACTTAAGGCTCTTATGGTCAGTGAATATCTCAGTGCGATTTCCCATGAGATAATGCCTCCAAATTTTCAGGGCATGCACAACAGCAGCTAATTCCAAATCATGGGTAGGGTAATTTTGCTCATGCGGCTTAAGCTGACGAGATGCATAAGCCACCACTCTCCCTTCTTGCATAAGGACACAACCAAGACCTTGACGAGATGCATCACAGAAAATCTCAAAGTCTTTGCGAATATCAGGCAAAACTAGCACGGGGGCTGAAGTCAGACGCTTTTTCAACTCTTGAAAACTGTCTTCACAGCTGGCAGTCCATTCAAACTTCTTTTCTTTCTTCAACAAATTGGTCATCGGTCGGGCTATTTTGGAGAACCCTTCGATGAATCGGCGGTAATACCCCGCCAAACCAAGGAAACTTCTGACTTGAGTCACAGACTTCGGTTGTTTCCAGCCAACCACAGATGCTACTTTCTCAGGATCCACGGCAACACCTTCAGCAGAAATGAAGTGACCAAGGAAAGACACTTCTTTCATCCAAAATTCACACTTACTCAGCTTGGCGAACAATTGATGCTCCCTTAACCTTTCTAGAACCATCCTCAAGTGGATCTTATGCTCTTCTTCAGACTTGGAATAGATCAGGATGTCATCAATGAACACAACCACAAATTTATCAAGGAAATCCATGAATACTTTGTTCATCAAGTTCATGAAATAAGCAGAGCATTGGTAAGACCAAAGGACATGACGGTGAACTCATCTGCACCATACCGAGTAGTGAAAGTCGACTTAGGATATCGGACTCCTTAATTACGATTTGGTGGTACCTGGACCTTAGATCAATTTTTGAGAAAATGGAGGCTCCTTTCAACCGATCAAATAAATCATCAATGCGAGGCAAAGGGTACTTGTTTTAATGGTCACCTCATTAAGTGACCTATAGTCCACACACATCCTTAGGGATCCATCCTTCTTTTTCACAAAAATAACTGGAGCACCCCAAGGTGACGCACTGGGGCGTATAAATCCTTTCTCTTGCAACTCTTCGATCTGTTTCTTCAACTCACCATTAGATTGGCGGAAAAGCAGTCTGACCTTTGGGAGATAGGCGCAGATGCAGAGCTAAGTCAATAACAAACTCAACATCTCTCTCAAAGCGGCATGCCAGCAACTCTTCGAAACACATCAGAAATTCCGCAAGATGGGGTCATTCTTTAGAACCGACCCTCCAACTTATTTAGGGCAATCAGATTTTCAGACCGGAGTTAGCAACAAATTGAACTTCCTTACCATCACCACTAGTCAACTTGACTGCTTTTAGAAACACGATCAATATGACCCTTATATTTGGCTAACCAATCCATGCCTAGTATCACTTCTATCCCTTTTGAATCAATGACCACTAGGTCTGCTAAAAACCCCACACCCTCAATTTCAATGTAAACATCAGGGCACATCAACATGGTACGAATGACTTTTCCAGGGGATTTAATCAGCATAGGTTTCTTTAGTGCACTTATTTCAAGACCATGATTTTTAGCAAATGATGCAGCAATAAATGAATCGTTGCACCGAATCAAATAATGCGATGGCGGGGATTGAGTTGATGTGAAACTTACCCATCATCGCATGGGGTGGCGTGGGCTTCCTCAAGATCGACGTGGTTCACCCGACCACGTCCAACAGACGCAGCATTCCTGGCTTGTGGAAAATTTCCACGAACTGGCACGGAATTCGCGGGCCTTGGCAACATAACTTTGGCTTGACCTTGCGCGGACACGGCACCTTTATTGGGACACGAACTGGCGTAGTGTCCCATCTGCTGACATGCGAAGCACTTGATGCTCGACAGGTCCTTCTTGGGGAGAGCTGACATCTGGGTGCGGACCGGTGGAGCTGACTGTGGCACTGGGCGAGGCATCACCCACTGAGAACGTGGGCGAGAAGGAACAGCAGGCGCACGACCACGGGTGCGGTGTCCCTTGGGACGAGAGCTAGGATGACCATCCTGCTGAGCTCTCTTTCTCTTCCTAGCAGCCAAACACTGACGACGATTCTCCTCCTGCTTCACAGCACTGGCAAACAACTGCTTGAAGGTGGTGAACTCAGTGGAATCGATTAAGGCTCGGATCTCAGGGTCCATACCCTTCTTGAAGAAATAGATCTTGTCAGCATCATTCCTCACATCACGGGGCACATAACGAGCCAGCAGAGTAAACTGAGTGAGATACTCATGCATCGTCATGTTCCCCTGAACCAAGGCATGAAACTCACGCCTCTTAGCCTCCTTTGAGCTGTCGGGAACATAATTTTCCTCAAATGCCTCAACAAACTCATCCCAGGTGATAGTCTCAGGGGCATCATGAGACTCACAAAATGTGTCCCACCAGTGCACGCAACTCAAAGAAGTCGATAGGTCATGAAGTGAACACTCTCCAGGTCTCCGCATTGGAACATGATCAAACATTTCTCAATGGCCTTTAACCAATCTGCTGCCTCCATGGCATCAGCAGAACCACCGAACTTGGGAGGGTTGGCTCTTAGGAAGTTGTTAACACGGGAACTGGCAGGAGGTGGATGGTGTGGCACGGGTGGAGGAGCAGGGGCATTATTTCTTTCTCTCATAAGCTCTCGGAACATCTGGAACTGCATCTCCAAGATCTCTCTTGCAGTGGGATCTCTAGGAGGGAGCGGTGGAAGGTGGGGAGACTCGGCTTGGTTCTCTTGGGGGTTTTCTTGAGGGTTCTCTCGTGGATTTTCTTGGGGGTTCTGGGGGAGTATTTGTGGCGCTGGAGAGGGAAAAAGGTTGAGCTCACGGGTGGCCCTCCAACGGAAGATCGGGCCGAGCAGGGCTGTTGGGCTAACCTCCCAAGTCGGCGGGCCCACTAGCTCGCTAGCAAAGACCACCACAGGCTCGACCACGGACAATATCACCACGCCCAGCACGGCGCGAAATCACCATCTGCTTGCCAAGAGGACGAGAGACAATAAGGGGAAAGAGCTAAAACCCAGATTTTTCCAAACATGAGTTAAAACATGCAAACTTGGCACGATGCACACTCACATACATAAAATAATAGTTTTCAGGGTACAATAGGGGCGCGGTACCACAAGCCGGTACGTCAGCCCAATCGCGAGCTAACTACCTCACGGGTTCTGTGGACTGCACCGGACGATTAGTAGGATCGATACAGTGGCCCACTGTAAGCACCAACCAAAGTAGGATGGTTACCACGGTGATCCACAATGGAAGTGCCTCATCTCCTCGAGGAACAGCCGGAACTCGCTCGGCTCAGGCCGAGGGCGAGGACTGGGGGAACGACGAGGACTTGGAACACGGCGAGGAGGACTCAGAGAATGGCGAGGGGGACTCGCGGAGCGGCGAGAGCTCACCGAGCGGCGAGGACTCGCGGAACGGGAGCGGCGGCGAGGAGGATCAAGGAGCGGCGAGAGGACTCACGGAACGGAGCGGCGGGAGGAGGATCAAGTGAGGCGAGAGGGACTCACGGAGCGGATCTCCGCCTCTTCCTCATTCTTGGTGGAGAAGCGGCAAGGCACGGCAGAGGAACTCGGCGGCGGCAGCCAAGCGGCAAAGCAGTGGCGCTGGAAATCTGGCGCGGGCGAGGCGGCAGCGCGGCAAGGCGGGGCGACGAACACCCGCGGGGCGGCCCTCTTTAAGGAGGCGGCCGATTATTTGAGTGGGGGGGGGGACCGGCAGCAAAGCGGCGGACAAGACGCAAAGCAAAAGAAAAAGAAAAGAAAGGGTGACAGCGACTCTTGCAAAGGGTAGGGGGGACTATGAGCTAAACCTGCTCATAGTCGGACTCGGAAACCAACTCGACGGGGTCTTCTTCTTCTTCATCATCATCGATGTCGACGGCGGGCTGCCAACCAGGCGGCGGCGAACGAACCATCAGGGGAATGCCCTGAAGCTCGACAACGGTAGAGGCGGCGCCCACTCCAGCTTGGACCCAGTCCGGTGAAGATTCTTGGGGTGAGCTCGAAGGAGCCTGGGGAAGATCAGCAGGATCCTTGGGCTCGAGCTTGAGGCGAGCCGACATCCTTCTCCTTGGGCGCGAGGACGGCGGCAGGAGTAGGAGTCCGGAGGAAGAAGCGGCATTCCCGAGACGCCGGTTCTCGCGAACCAACTCACGGAGCCTCTTGCGAAGGTGGATCTTCTCCACCAAGTGATGGGAGTCGCGCTTTTAAGGTCGCGCACTCCTTCTTGATCGAGTCCGGTGGCGGTTGGCGTCGAGGCGGAATTCAATTCCCTTGAGGCGATGGTGTACGCGTCGCCCGAGGATTGGACGAGCTCAGCAAGGTGGTACACCGTCGGTCACTCTCACCCTCGGCCGCGTCTGGCGTGGTGAACAGCTCGTCTGGCAAAGCGAGAGGAAAGAAGCGAAGCGGGAGACGGTACTCACGCGCGTGAATGCATCATGAGTCGGTGTAGAGCAAGTCCGACACGTCTGGATGGCGCCCGAGCAACCGACGCGAGTGGCGGAGTAGTGAACGGACCGGGTAGGTGGGGACCGGCAGCAAAGATGGTGACGACACCACCCAAAGATGTGCGTCCCTTGCGTGGAGCAAATGGCACCATGGTACATGGGGTCACCAAAATAGCGTGCTTTCAAGATCGCGAAGGTGGCGCCACGAAACCTCCGTAGCCAACACCAAGGCTGGAAGCGAACGCCGGCATCTACAAGTTTCCAAAAGATCGTCAGTCAAAGATAGATTGCGAAGAATAAGAATATATTTAACAATTATTTCTTTTAAAATTATATGGTCTCTAATTTCTAGGGCTACGTCCTAGGGCCAATAAGAGCCTGGCTCTGATACCAATTCTGTCGGCACCCGATTTACAAGATCGGATTCCCCCTGCGTAAACCCGTACTAGTCCCAAGGATCATGGCTAGTACACACAGATATACAGAAACGGAATAGTGCCAACGATAATATTATTACAAACGGAACATAGTCCAGTACAATCAACATACAACGGCTCGCAGGCCGCAAATCAGAGTACACAACGATACAAGCCTAATACAACATCTAGAATTTTTATTCATCCCACAGGCACGGAGGCTGTAGGAACGCGCAACCCTAATCTTCATACTCTTCATCGGAGAACGTCTCCTCGACGTAATCCGGGTCCTCCTCCTCGGACGGCGGGTCATACTCGGACGGACCAGCTGTTGAAGTTTTGAAAAGAGAGGGGAGAGAAGATGGTGAGTACAAATTGTACTCGCAAGTCCGGAATTATGCAAATGCGGTTTAGTACAAGGAAGGTTTAGGATATTTATGAAATCGCAGCTTATTTAACCTAGTTTTGACAAAGCAATTTCGAAACTTTAAATCTCAACATTTTCTTTGGGCTCTTCTCAAACGGTTCTCGCCACTTGGCCTCAGTGCCATAGCAAGAACAAAATTCTTTCTTCTTTTCTTTTCTCAAACTCGCTAGGTCCATTCGCGTGACACTCCGATAGGCCGATACCCATTTCGGAATACCACCGGTGGCACCTAGCTCAAACGAACTCCTTCTCAAATCCTTACTCATCTCAAATCCTTTCTTTAAAATCCCCTTTTTTAAATTTATTTTAAAATGAAGAAACTACCATATAATCAGTCCTTCAAGACGCTCATAACCATGAAAGCACGGCTATCATGACAGTTTTAACTCTGCAGAGTGGGTACGCCTTACCTCGAGAGGCTACGCACCCAGACGGTGTTTCGCCACAAGACCATCAACCACGAGGGCCAACGATCGGGCCCGTCCCATTCGAGGCTCGAGGTCGCATCAGAATGGCTCGATTCATAGGATTATAGGATGAGCAGTCCTTAGACTAGGGGAGAATTTATATTTTAGCCCGATTTTCAAACCGGTGCCATACTGCACCAACTGACAAAATATCTCCCTAGTCGGAAGGATTTTGGGATAAGAGGAAAATCATTTCCTATTAAGCACCACCCTTGATGCGCTATCTTTAAATCATCTTTTCCCAAACATTTCTCAACAATATTCTCAGTTCACACAAATGATTGAATCATTCCGCATAAATAGTTTTAAGCATTTATCCTACCTCAACAAGGTATTTAAATAAGAGTAATTCATATTTTAGCCTTAGGTTTGATCCTAACATATCTCTTACCTTCCTAATTGGCATAATAACTAATTCTAGCAAATACGGCGTTTATCTTTTAAACTAGCATGCATATTTTCAAGTCTAACAAACATTTTCTAAATAACCGAAAATGGCTTCACAATATGATCAAAGGGGGACTTGCCTTGATCGGTTCCGGGGAAAGCGAAGGGGACGTCGTCGATCGGGTCTTCGGGAGCTTGACCTCTAAGCACGCATTACACGATATGCAAAGCAATACAACACACATAAGTAAAATACTTTATGCCATGCTGTTTTTAGGCAAAGGGACACGCAACAACTTTTAATGCATTTTGTTAAAAGAGAGATCATGCCAAAAGACTTATGCGCGACTGCAATGATGCCACTACTAATCCAAGAACACTTCTAACAAATGCATGCTGCATGAATGGCATGACAACAATTATCTCTTAAGGTCCAGGGAATTGTAAAGTATTTTATTTTCATTTAAAAGGGATAATATGACCATTTCTCACGCGCACATGAAATGATGCACCTAGAACCTATCTATTTAGCCAAAAATGGATCCCACATGCAAGACATGCATAAATATAATTTTCTAGGGTCCAGAAATGGTTAAAGTATTTGCAGGAATTTTTCCAGAATTTTTACAAGGATCTAGCTATTTTTAATTAATTGCTTTTAGGGCATCACAAAAAGATTTATACAGAAATTTGAAAAAGAAAATAAAGGAACGGGCCCCTTCCGGCTCCTGGGCCGGCTCGGCCGACACGGCCCAACGACGGGCGCCCGCAACGCTAGGGCCGAGGGCGATCAAGACGCTGGTGGCAAGCGGGACCCGCTCGGCCCCACATGGCAGCGACTCCGCACGGAGGAGAGGGGAAAACAGAGGAGGAGCACCCGGCGACGGCGCAGCCAACGGCGGCGACGACCCTAGCCACCGGGGCTCGATTGGGTGTGCACAGAGGGAGTGACGGGCTAGGCGAATGCAATGAGGGTATCGGTAGCACCCGCGATGCTTGGAGGTGACGGCGCAGCTGAGCACGACGACAGCGACGCATGGCGTCCGTGGCGCCGGGAGAGACGGATCAACACCGATTCCTTGGCGAAATCAACCGAGGAGAGGGGGAACATGATCGGCGAGCTCACCGGGGCGGAATGGACGACCAGGCGGCGGAATTACGGTGGCGGCGACGGCGCGGGCTCCGGGGACACGCGGACCACGCAGCTCCAACCCGATCCTGGCGCTGGCTCCACTGGAATAACCTGCGCCACCCCAGGGTAAGGTCGAACCGAAGGGAAGCGAGGGTGAGGTAGGAGGGGAGAAGAGGAGATGGCGGTGGAACGGGGCGAAGGCTCACCGGCTCGGATGAACGGAATTGCGTCGGCGCAAGGCAGAGAGCAAAGGGGAGCAGTTCCCCATTTATAGGCGAGCTCCGCTCGGGACACATTCAATGCCACGCGCGGAGTTGGCGGTCGCCGGCGTCGATTCTAGCCGGTGCCGTGAAGTGAATGCGCCGAGGCGGTTAGGCCGGCGATAGGACAAGAAAGGGTGGGGGACGGAGGGGGGTCCGGCGGAAGGGTGTAGGGGCGGCGATGCATGGGGAAGGGAGCCATGGCGAGGCCCCGGGAGAGAGAGGAGGGGAAGCAATGGCGATTCGGCGAGGCGAACAATGGAAGGAGAAACAGGGAGGAAGAAAGGAGGCGAGGTCGACAGGCGGGACCCACATGGCGGTGGAACAGCGCCTCATGGCGCAAAGGCTGCCTGGTGAAATTAAAATTGGTCAAGGCTGTCATGGAATGGGGCATGTGCTCAATGCCCAACCAGAGGGAAGAGAGGAGCGGGGAAAAGAAGGAAAAAGGAGGAGGAGACGGGCCGGCCTGGGCCAAGAAGGGGATTAAGGCCTTTTGGATTTTTCTGATTTCCAAAGAGCTTTCCATTTCCAATACTCTTTTTGAATACAATAATTCTTAGGAAATATTATTTTGTTTCCCCAACAATTTAAATTTAATTCCAAATAATTTCACCTGGTGTATTTGGTTTATAGAAAATATTATTTAAAAATAATTACCATATTTTCCACCAAAGGCATAGATTTGGAAAGATTAAATTATTTTTCTAATTTAGATGCAATGCATAAAGTGATGATGTCATGATGCAAGAATGAGGGATTTAACATTTTTAAATCATGCATTTAAGAAATTATTAACGTGCCAAATTGGGTTTAAAAATTTGGGGTGTTACAAGTACGTTTGCTCGTCAATTCATTGGTCGACGAACTCCGTGAGGCCGTCGTCGCCAGATCATGAAACACAGGCTCGCCTTGGGCTTTGGTCACGAAAATTGGAGGGTGGCTAATTCATGGCATTTAGGATTTTTGGGGATTTTTCCATAATTTTTCAAAAGGTCTTCTAGGGTTTTGGCTTAAACCTTAGTTTAAATTAATTTAAATGTGGTTTTGTATATAACAATTCCCTTTTAAATTTACTTTTGGGTTTTCGAAAATACAAGTGACATACGACAAAATAGAGGATGTCACACTTACTACCTCCGTTTTTTTGTTTGACGCCTTTGACTTTTCGATACGCTTTTGACCATTCGTCTTATTCAAATTATTTTTGTAAATATCATTTATTTTGTTGTAATTTGTTTTATCAATAGAGGTACTTTAAACATGTCTTATTTTTTTACATCTTTGTACTAAATTTTTGAATAAGACGAATGGTCAAAGTTGTGCCAAAAAGTTAAATGTGTCAAACAAAAAAAACGGAGAAAGTATTTAGCAAGATCTGTTTGGAGGATAGTCCAAATGATCTAAGTTTATATGGCCCTCGTAGCTTTGATCATTTGAGAGGGGGTTGTCTTGCAGGTGTGGGTAACCTTCAAAGGTCACAAATTTTAATTGACACATTAGCTTTATTTGGGCTACTTGGCTATGCTGCAAGGATGTTGTTCTTTATAAACAAGAGAGTGCCACTTTTAGGAGGCTTTTCTCGAGTTGTAGCATATGATTATCTACGTATGTTGGTGAGATAGGATGTTTGAAAAATTAAATTATTCAACAAACTAAACCTGGTTTTCAAGAATCTTGAAGCAACTAATGAAAGCTTAAAAAGTTTAAGAATTACATGACCAACTTCTCATATTCGTTTCTACAAGGTCTCAAAAAAACCCTATTTCGCTAATATACATAGATAATCAGATGTGGAACAACCTAGAACGACCACTCGGGGTATTTTCAGGGGACCCATTGGGCTCCTCAAAGGGTGTTGTTGGAATAGGAGGATGATAGAAAGGTTAGTTTGGAGGCATGTCAGGCGTCAGATGTTAGAAGTGGTGGCTTTTGAGTTCTTTTACAATTATGGATGAAGGATGAATAATAGACTCTGCTTGACATAACCCCCCAACTTTTACTTTACTTTCTCGGTTCTCTAAACTTATTTTTGCCGGTACATTTGCCCAAAAACCGTTAGGGCTCTTTTAAAATGTCTAGGTGATCACTCACATGACAGTTATATGTTGATTTGTCTATTAAATAATGGCATGGTTCGCCCCATATAGTCCCATGCCATGTCCACAGCATCATCTTCTCCCTTCATATCTCCTCTCCTTCCTCTTCCTGAATCCCTCTCTCTCTCTCTCTCTCTCTCATGGTGTGGAAGATGGGGGCGACAGTGGCCGAAGCTCCTCCTGCATCCTTCTCCATCTCCATGGCGGCAGCGACCCAAGATGGTCGCTGGCGGCGGCCTAAGCTCTTACTCTATTCCCTTCTCTGTGGCGGTGGCCTGAGCCCTCCTCCCTCCTCGGTGGTAGAAGTGCAAACCCTCCCCCTCCTTTCCTCCTTCATGGCAGCGAATAGGAGAGATAAGACACAGAGACATATGGGAGGAGAGCTGAGGAGAGATAGGCAGTGGCACCGTGAGCGCAGTGGCACAAAGAGATCTCTTGTAGGAAGGAGAGAGGGGGCATGGAGAGAGACCTTCAGGAGAGAGCAAGGCGCGATGACTAGAGCTCGACCTCCCTAAGCGCCTTCTCCTCCCCTAGCTCCTCCTCTATTCTGCACTCTCCGGCGGCACACCCCCACCATATCCCGCACCACCTCTTCCCGCACCACCTCTAAATGATCTAGCCACGCCATCATTGTTTGCTATAGCACAAGCGCCATCATGGAAAGATGCGCAATGCCCTCCTGGACCTCCCCGCCGAAGGTGCACCGCCGTCGAAGGACACTATGGCCATTCTCATCGTGGCACACCATTGAGAGAGAGAAGGTGATTAGGCGAGGCAATTAGCCAGTAGGGAGGAGGGGAAGTGGTTAGGACGCCGCCACGACAAGGTGCGCCGCCATCGGAGTCTGTCGTGCCCTGCTAGACCTCCCTACCAGTACCAGGCTACCACCGCGTGCGATGGAGAAGGAGGTGGTCGGGGGAGTTTCTTGGAGAGAGAGACATGGGATGGTGATATGGAGGCCACCTCATCATTTATTGTAATGGACATATGGATGTCATCCTGATATTTAATAGACACAAACAGGAGCTTTAGCGGTTTTGGAGCAAACATGCTAAGGAAAACAAGTTTAAGGGATTGAGAAAGTAAAATTAAAGTTTGATTTGAGTTAAGTGGGATTCGATATAAGTTCACGAGAATTGGGTGATTTTTTTTAAAATAATTTAATATTTTAGCCAATCTAATGCACAACCACTTCCGCAGAATGTTTTGATCTTTTTACGTCTACACAATCGGTGAAGCAGGCTACCTGATACCACACTTGCCACCATGACACGGCATGTGAGAAAGCAAGTCAGCAACAGCGTTGGGCCACCCTCAATGGTTCGACACTTGTATAGGCTTAGTTCAAAACAGGTTAAGCTTAGGTCAATCTAAAAGCTAAACGTTTTGGTTTCATAGTCCATTTTTTAATTATAAAAAGTAAATATAAAATCATTTAAAAGTAACACAAACGAAGTAGGGCAGTAGGCAGTTTTGAGAAGCAAAATCAAAACATGCCGAAGTCCAGCTAAGCCGATTTATAAGCCACTCAGCCACTGTCAACAGGCACTTAATTTTGTGCTATACTCACTGCAGAGAGGAGGAGAAAAAATTCATCACTGAGCTTACTTGACTAGCTTGGAGTCATGTTGTCTCGCTCTATCACACTTGTGTTGTTAATTTGTTTCATTCGCCTGCATACCTTGTCGTCATAGCCATGCCCACGCAATTGTTTTCGTGAAGTATCTACTAGTTTTTGTTGACCTGAGCAGTGGCGGATCCAGAATTTGAACAAGCCTCGGGCACAATTCCACTAAATATAGTTGCTAGAGCAAAGGATAAATGGTGTTCATAATAAATATAGTATGAAAGTTGTTCAATTACACATCTTCATTAGATGCATTAAAAAGTGACATACTTCAAGATAAATTTGCTACTTCTAAATAATATAGTACCTTTTTTAAGACAGATTCGGTTCTTGCTCTGGTTCCCTCCGTTTCTCGAAGATTTTCATTGGAACTTGGTTGTGATGTCACTGGTGTAATTGCCGGTTGATAAAAACTTTGCAATGTCTGCGCTCTCTTCATCCTCTACTTGATAACTCAAATATCTGCATAAATAATGACCGAAAGTATCAACTAGTTAATTTAGCATTTCTGGCTCAATTCTAATCACAAATTCACATATCACAGATCATTTAATCACATATCATAGGTGAATAAATTATCACAATTCTCTACCTAAATCACAGATTCACAGATCATTTAATCACAGATCATAGTTCATAGATGAATAAATTATCACAATTCTCTAGCTAAATCACAGATCATTTCTCTAGACTCTAGCTAAATCAGTAAATCACAGATCATTTCTCTAGCTAAATCAGTAAATCACAGATCATTTCTCTAGCATTTCTCAATTCTCACCGAGGCCGCAGAGGAGGGGCTGGCCTTCTTGGCTTCTGCCTGCATGTGAGGGAGCAGCTGAGCCATGGCGTGGAGGCCGAGGCCCGGGACTGGGCGCGAGGCCGAGGCGGCGGTGGGGGGGACTGGGCGCAGGCGCGGCGAGGGCTAGGCCGAGGCGTGGGGACTGGCGTGGTGGGCGGCGGGAGGAAGCGTGAGAGAGCGAGGGCGAGGCGCGAGGCCGAGGTCAAGGCGGACGCAGACGGCGCGGGCGCGAGGCGAGGGCGCGGCGCTGGGGACTGGGCCCGGCGGCGGAGGCGGCGCGGGACGGCGCGATCGCGGCCTTGTTGTCTGAGTGGCGCGAGGCCGAGGCGGCCGGGCGGCGCAGCAGGAGAGGACGCGACATCGACGCGAGTGCCTCGCGTCTCGCCGTCTGAAATTGCTTTGGGCAGCTCTGGTGGGCCTGAGACCGCCCTAGGCTTCCACATTTTGGCCCAATTCCTATCAGTGTTCGTCTACACGGTCTACACGGCCGTGTACACGGCCGTGTACACGGTACACGATGGGTTACTGTGCTGTTTAGCACATAAACGGTGTATTACACGCTACACGGAATTACACGGTATTTTTCAGCGTGTAGCGTGGCGTCTAGACTATAGGAGATGTGACATACAGCTTGAGGATACATTTGTTGCATACTTGCACTACTTGGAATCATTTTTTTATATGTGAACTACAAATCTACAATGCATGTGTAATCTTGGAAATAATTATTCATCTATGCCACTTGTCAGTATAGTTTTCTAGGCATATACATGTTTTTTTATTTGTATTTTAATTAAAAAGTACAAAAACGTGTAATCCGTGTAATCCCGTGTACACGGCGTGTGCACGGTCTACACGCTACACGAGACTCTGCCGACCGTGTATCGTATAGCGTTTAGGCTAACACTGATTCCTATATGGGGGTATTCCCTATTACCGGGCCAAGCCCAGGGTGCCCTGGGCCTAAATCCGCCCCTGGACCTGAGCAACAGACGTCGTCAACTAACCATGAAAGAACAAGTGGTTTTATGATTAAGACACTCTAACACACTTAGGTCTTTACAGAATTACAGTGGGGTTATCCGGGGGAAGTAATGAGTTCTTTCAGCACAAATTCTTTCTCATGCAAAATGTTTCAACTGAATATACTACTATGAATGAAATGTTCGAAACCGGGTTAGTGGTTATGGTTTAAGGGATCCATAATGCTATGCTATATCAAAAGTGGCATTAGAATAGGAAATCAAACATGTTTGTAAAGACAAAATATGTTATGCTGCCTGTTTATGAACTGGCTTAGTATTCTATTTGAATTTTCATAACATATCTTATCTGCATTTTAAATTCATGTAACTTTATGGTCAATATCAGCTGTTTCAGGTTGTGTCCAATGAACTAAAGAGTTTCTGCTGCAGATGTTTGCGTGCTATGTATCGTTAAGTTGAGCTGTGCCTTGAATCTGGCAGTTGACAAATTATCCATTTCCTTGTGTTTCTACGATTCGAGAAGTATCTGCTAAGCAAGCAATGGAACGAGAGAGGTTTTGCTTTGGTCTGTCTACTTACTGAGATATACTGTGCAGGATTGCAAAAAAATGAGTCAAAGAATTGTTCTTGCAGGGGGCTGAGCAGATCAAGATGACTGAGTGGCTGCTCAACTAGGTTCTGGACTTCTGGTGGGACTTCGCCAGATGCTGGGATGAGTTGTTGCACTTCAATCCTGAAGACTTGAAGGCTACACCGGAGGATGATCCTGATGGCACCACTTGGCTGCTGCTTACCAGTTCTTTATTGGCCAGCCATAAGATCATCTGCAACGGCATTTCTTCGGGGACCATTTTTTCTTTGTGAAAAGATTCTAATTCCTTTCTGATGTTCAAACAGATTCTCTTCATGGTTCTCTTCAAAAGAATTTTTTTCATACATTCTCTTCAAAAGCAAAATTCTTTCCGTTCTCTTCACGAAGCCCTTCGAAAGGTGGGAAATAAAGGAAAAAAAATGGAAAAGGGATTGGAACGAAGAAAAAATGACCAGAGATGGTCTAAGTAGGGGTATCAGAGCGGCTGCGCCTCACCTCGCTCAACCCTAGCAGCTGGATTCACCAAAGCAGCTTTCTCCTTTGGTGGATTGAGGACATCCGCCTTCCTCTCCCTCCTGGCTCTCGCGCAGCTGCAAACTCAGCCGTCCTAGTATCCTTTGGAACACGAGTTGTTTTGCTCCCGATCACTTGCTCTCGCTGATCGAAAGCAGCGAAGAGAAGCATGGCGCCGCCGCTGCTGGGCCCTCTCCCTCTCCGCGTCCTCGCCGGAGATGAGAGGGGACCCAACTCTCCTCCTCCTCCTCCCTCCTCCTCCTCCAGTGCTCGTCCTCCCTATCCCTTCCCTTTCCTCTTCTTCCTTTGCCTTTGTGTGTCCAGATCTGAAAGCCCCTCACCTCTGGCGGTTGTTGGTGGCGGATCTGGATCACTTGAAAATGAGGCGGTGGCTGGCGGGGGGTTGGTGGTGGAAGGACTGGTGCTAATAGTCTAGGGTTAGGGTTAGTAGGGTCTAGGTCTACCGTCGGGATTCGGCTATGGCGCCGTGTCCAGATGGTCTTTTGGTCTCCTGCTTTCTCCTCTGAGTTGGCGGTAGCGTCGGCGATTGAGGGGAGACGTCGGAGTTGGTCTTCTCCTCCGATTGGCCGAGCCGACCCCTCGAAGGTGAACGTTTGTGTGTCGGCAGTGGCGGCGGTGATGGTGGATGGCGGGTTTCCAGGGTGCGTGCCTGCAGAGGCCGCGTAGAGCCGTCCCTCCTTCCATGACGCCGGTGGTGGCTGTCTTAGGGCTTTTGCGTCGGGTTCTCTTCTGGATCCGGCGGCTGTAAAGTGGCTTGGTGTCTCTCTCTGCGCTCCAACGAGGTCGAAGTCGAAGGAGGGGGCCGGAGCCTTGCGTTCCCCACGGAGGTATCCCTCTGGTCCGGCGTGGTGGACCGTGCTACGGACTTGGGGCGGAGACCCTAGCATTGTCTTTCTTCTTGGTATGCCGATCTTTGAAGCGGCGGCGACGACGACGGGGCTTTCATGACCCAGCTTACGTCTTCCCGGGGATTGGTGGCGCTCGCAACCAGCTTTCTCCGGCCATCGGTGAGCCCTCCATGTGCTACAGTTCGTTGATAAAGGCAGCGAAGCAGTTGTCTGAGGTCCACGAGGTCTCACCGTGTCTTCTAGACCTCCACGAGTGGTTCTCCCCTGTGAGGTGGTTTGGCCTTTGGAGGAGACGCTGCCGGCATGCCTGCCGGTTTGTCTTCGTGTATCTTCCCGGCGGTGGTGGCCGTCGTGAAGAGGGGCAGCGAAATATTAATGCCAGATGGGCCTTGACTGAACTTCATTGTACTCTTGCTTTTTTCGGAGGTCCACTCTGTAATCTGTTGGGTCTTTTACCCTAGTAATGAAATGTCCCTTCTCAAAAAAAAGAGAGAATCCTTTGGAACACCAGAACCGTCACGACATTCTCATTTTATTGGAATGGTGGAAGGCTCATGTGAAAATGGTATTAAAAACATATACTCCATTACATGCCTATTTTGCAGAAAGTTTACAAATAAATAAATAATACTCAGTTTAGTATGGTATTCAAATCTTAATTGATATGGCGTGTTTCTTTCTGAAGATAACACCCTGTTTCCATTTGGAAAGATATGGTGCCCTGACGTTGCGACTTCTGAAGAACGTACGTAGCTTTGCCATGCCTTTTCCTTCAGCTAATCTGTCACTCTCTGCACCAGCTACAACACACGCCAAAGGGCGGAAAAAAAGGCAAAGACATTGACCTGAGAGACGCCATCAGATCCTGGCCACAGGCTCAAAACACCTTAAAAGAAGATGATAATATGGATAGCCTATCTCTGCCTCATTTCCTAGAGCCACAAGCAATTCTGACGGCTCCAATTTTATGGTCAGGGAAAAAAAACACTGGGGTTTGAGATTAAATAGGGCAGGCAGTGGAGGGAGTTCATCTTAGCCGTACTGGATGGCACTCCACTATTCCAGGCTCATCCCTGTTCAGTGAACAGCAAGGCCATGCAGAATTGCAGACCATACAAAGGGAGATAGCTCTCATGGAACTTGAAGCTTGACAATCTTAAGATGGTGCTACAACCGTGAGAGTAGAGACCACCTCTATCACGAACTAGTAGTCGTAATCCGTACAGCGTTGATTTGATGATAGATGTATGAGATCAAGCAACTTAGCTCACAAAGGCAGAGGATGCGGATCAGCACTCAGATGGTGCAATTGATGCCAATACAGCAAATTGAGACATAACATAGCAAAGGTGCTGATATGTTCCAGCTAGATTTGCAGCCAATGCAGGGGGGAAAAAAAAAACCACGGAAGCCACTATATATATTGCACTAAACATTAGGCATTAAAACCCATGTAGGGAAGAAGAATAAGGAGAGCAAACTACAGCAACTAAGGACACTGCTATAACATAAACCCATCGAGGTGATCCTAAGGATTGAAACATCGCAGCAAGCGTATCCATTCAATGCAAATATTACCAAAACTAGTCCCCAATTTAATCAGGCTCACCTTCATGAATCATCTAACGGATGATCAATACAAAAAGTAACGTAAATGAAAAAGGAATTGTTTATTACAGGCCTAAAATACCACTCACGCTCGGTTGCAGGGATCCTCTCCTTCCATTATTTCAAGCTTTGAGCAAAAGACCTTCGAGTACAGTCCTCCTTGGCGTCAATGATGACAAAAACCAACAGTGTAATCTTACAGGCTCTTGGCTGTCGCAATGACGTTTTCTGCAGTGATACCATACTCTTTGTAGATCTTTCCAGCAGGAGCACTTGCACCAAATTTATCAATGCCAATAGCCTTGCCCTTGGCCCCAATGTACTTTTGCCATCCAAGAGTAGCCCCAGCCTCGATGCTGATTCTTGCAGTGACAGCCTCAGGGAGAACACTCTCCTTGTATTCATCTGACTGTTCATCAAAAAGTTCCCAACAAACTAAGGAAACAACACGGACAGTCTTCCCCTCCTTCCTCAACTCATCAGCAGCCTTGGCGGCAATTTCTAGTTCAGAACCAGTACTCATCACAATGAGGTCAGGCTTGTTGCCAGTTGAGTTGTCAGAGATAACATATCCTCCCTTCTCAACACCCTTAATTGAGGTACCAGGCAGCTGAGGAAGCTTTTGCCTGGAGAGAGCAAGAACAGATGGCCTCTTCCTGTTGAGGACAGCGATTTTGTATGCTCCAGCAGTCTCATTGCCATCAGCAGGACGAAGCATCAGAATGTTGGGCATTGCACGGAAACTCACCAAGTGCTCAACGGGCTGATGGGTTGGACCATCTTCTCCAAGACCAATAGAATCATGAGTCATAACATAGATAACCCCAGCCTCGCACAAGGCTGAGATCCTCATGGCAGCTCTCATGTAATCGGTGAAAACAAAGAAAGTTGCACAGTACGGAAAGAGTCCTGGGCTGTGCAAAGCAATGCCATTGCAAATGGCACCCATTCCATGCTCCCTAACTCCAAAGCGGACATTGCGCTCCTCTGGTGTATCCTTCTGGAAGTCGCCAAACATCTTAAGCAATGTCATGTTGGAAGACGCAAGATCAGCACTACCTCCAAGGAGACCAGGCACAACTTTAGCAAGTGCATTCAAGCACTGCTGAGAGAGGTTTCTAGTGGCATCTGCTGGGCTCTCTGGAGTGTATTTCTGAAAACAAAATGATACCATTAGAATCCCACTCTTTACATATCAGCTCAAATATCACTAATTCATGAGTGAATATGACAAAACACTTACAGGAAGTGCATCAGCCCAGCCAGTTGGCAACTCCCCAGTGACAATACTCTTCAAAGTGGCTGCATCTTCTGGGTACTTCTTCTCATATGCTGCAAACTTAGAGTTCCAGTCAGCCTCAAATGCAGCACCTTGGGGAACATGGCGGCTCCAGTGGCTGCAACAATCAATGCAAATAAAAAGGTGAGTGTTATGCAATTTCATCATCTAGTGCAGATTATCAAACAAACCTCTTGACATCCTCAGGGACAAAGAATGGTTCATAGGGCCATGAGAGGTTCTGCCTGGTTGCTTCAACCTCTTTGGTGCCTAATGCACTTCCGTGCACACTGTATGAGTTGGCCTTGTTGGGAGATCCAAAACCAATTGTAGTGGTCACCTAAAAATAGTACATCTTTGCTAAATATGATGAACTTAACAGCAGAAAAAAACAACGTCCAGATAACAAAAAGAAACTAACCTTGATTAGTGTGGGCTTGTCAGTCACCGCCTTTGCTTCCTTAATGGCTGCACGGATCTCATCATACCCATTGTTGCCATTCTTAACCCAGATTGTGTGCCACCCGAGAGCCTCAAAGCGGGCGCTCACATCCTCTGTGAATGCTATCTCCGTGTCTCCATCAATGGATATGTGGTTGTCATCATAGAAAGCAATCAGCTTGCCTAGACCCCAATGCCCAGCCAAAGAACAAACTTCATTGGAAATGCCCTCCATTTGGCAACCGTCTCCCAAAATACAGTACCTGTGTAGAATTGACATAAATGTTACCAGAGCAGCAACACTTGAACTCAAGTCACATGCGAAGCATTCACAACAAAATTATTACGTGTAGTGATCGACAATCTCGCTGTCTGGTTTGTTGAAACGGGCAGCCAGGTGCTTCTCGGCAAGGGCCAATCCAACTGCATTTGCGATACCCTGACCAAGGGGTCCTGCAGAGCAAATAAACAAGAAGCAGAATTTTTAAGTTTCGTGTTACTGTTATAGCATGGCAGGATACAATTAGCATGAGCTAAGTTATATGAGCATACCAGTGGTAACTTCAACTCCAGGAGTCTCAAAGTTTTCAGGGTGACCCGGAGTCCTGCTTCCCCATTGTCTGAATTGCTTCAAATCCTCTTCCTGCAGCAGCATACCGGTTTTAGTTACAACAAATTCAATGGCATCAGAGCTTATGTAGATTATCCATACTACTATATTAGACATCTTGGTCGAGGTTTTACACCAGTGATCCCTCTTTCATTTGCAGTTTTTTTTTTTGTTTTGATCGTAGTTGAAAAAATTGTGGGTCTTCAAAAAGTATGAGAAGGCTTAAAAAAATATTTAAAAATATTTTCGAGATGTTTAAGCAGAATCCCGAGAGTCGGTCCAAGGGACAATACCTGAACTTTCAACTGATCTTCCTTGAGCATCCACGTCGGACACTCTATCCATCTACTTCATTTCATTATTAGCTATTACTCTATCCTTCACTATAAAAGATTTTTTCTCTCCAGGGCATCCACGCCAGACACTTTATTTCAACACTCCATTTACTCTCTTATCCTATTCTTAAATTTCTTTAATAATAATTTACACTACGATTTATAATTTACACTACGATTTAAAATATCTTTTTCTTTAACTACAGTGCTTTAAAATGGCTGCTACGAATGCTCTCTATCCAAATCTACAATGTTTTAAAGTATCCAATATGGATGCTAAAGAAGACTATTCCACTAAACAGATCGCTGACAACTGGATAAAGTTACACCATTTACTAGGTAAGATCGAAGACGCCACACACACACAAAAGTCAAGATCCAAGTTTTCCACTGTTTCACCAAACAAGATCCATAATTCGCCTCTCCAACCAATCAGCGGCGAATATCACGAGCAAGAAAGATACACGAGAATAGCCGCAACGAAGCGAGAACTGAAGTGGTGACCTAACCTGGACGGCGTCGTAGCCGGCGAGGTGGAGCAGGGCGTACTGGAGCATGCACCCGTGGCCGGCGGAGAGGACGAAGCGGTCGCGGTTGAACCAGTAGGGGTTCTTGGGGTTGTACCGCATGACCTCGTCGTAGAGGATGTGGCCCATGGGCGCGCACCCCATGGGGAGCCCCGGGTGGCCTGAGTTGGCCTTCTCGACGGCGTCGATGGCTAGGAACCGGATCGTGTTCACCGACTTATCGAGCAGCGCGCCGGTGGCGGCCTGCCCCTCGAGCGTCTCGACGGCGGCGGCGCGCACGCGATGGCGCCGCGGCCCGCGGGCGCGCGGCGGGGCGGGAGAGGGGTGCGGAGGCCGCGGCCGGCGAGCGAGCTGAGGCGGAAGCCGAGGCTCTCCGAGGGGCGGCCGCGCCAGCGCCGGCGCCGGGCGCGGAGCCCGCGCGCGCGGCGATGGTGGCGTGCGCGGCGGCGACGGAGTGCGTGGCCATGTCGCTGGGCGTTGGGTGGTGGGCGTGCGCGGAGGCGGAGATGGCGAGGGCCCAGGAGGGGTTATATATTGACCGGGGGGTGCGTTTCGGGGGATTCGTTGCAAATTGCAAATAAAAAGGTACTGTGCTGGGACGGCTATCTTATTTCTGTGGACACGGCCCATGGACCATCACGCCTAGCCGCCGGTGGCTGCGTGCGTGGTCTGTCATCTGTGTCCAATGTACTATACTCATTAGCATTAGTTTATTACTTTATTTCATTAAAGAAAGGATTAGTTTATTGACATGTCTAGATTCCCACGTGAACTGAGATGTTTTCCATGGAACTTTTTATTAAGAAAACAGTGAGTTTGAAATTTTGAATAGAGTTCTCTCTATACATATACTTGTATACCTAATTCTTGTTGACGATAGAAGTAAAAAAGTTGGAAAAATACATAGAAGTTATTTCTCGATAGAAAGTAGCAGGACGCCAAATCCAAGAAAAAATAGAAATCACTAAAATATAGTATTAGGAGATAACTTACTTTCATATTGATCATCAATTTTATAAATATGTAAATATTAGGTATGGTTATATTAAAGAATATGGTTTCACGTATTTTGTTAAGAGACAATTGCATAGATGTCATTACAAAGTCGGCCTCAAACGAAAGTACCACTACAAAATGTTTTATGCTTGAAGCGTCATTATAAAGTCCTGAAACCTATATATTATATATGTCATTGTTGAGGACTTAGCGAACATACATAATTGTTATAAATTTTGGTACACGGTGACCCCACATGTCATCCTCTCTTCACCTCCTTATTCCTCCTTTCTCTACACCTCTCCCTCTCGGTCTCTCCTGCACCTCTCTCCCAGCATATGCATCTCTCGCACAAGCTCGCCACCGCTGACCCTCTCTCTCCGTGTGAGGTTGCCGCCTCCGCCCTCCCTGCGTGGGCTCATCCCCATCGTCCCTTTTCTCGCGCTAGCTACAGCCGCCACCTTGCCCTCTTCCCATGGGGAGCTCACCGTCGCTACCCCGTGGAGAGCTCATCGTTGGTCCGAGAAGCTATGTGTCATGCTAGCTAAGGACCCCGCCATTGATGTCGCCGTCGGCCTGAGCAGAGAGAGAGAGGCCAAAGAAAGAGAGGAGAAAGAAGGTGAAGAGGAGAGGAAGACACATGAGATCCACAAGTCGGACTAATACATTGTATTTTGATGATTTCATATATTTGCTGAATCCTTGGTAATGGTTATATGCATACTTTCTAATTTTGTAATACCGTATATGATATAAATGATTTTACGGTGATACTTTCGTCAAAAACAATTTTACAATGCATATATGTTTCGGACCTTTCTTTAATTATGTTTCATTACATTATTAGCGTACATGTCGGCCTGTTCTTTTTTATCGAACGTAGAAAACCTGTTGATCGATGCAATGGAAAACCTAAAATGATTTTAAAAGAAGCTGTATATCTGTGCTTTTGGTTAAGTTTGCATGTATGGACCGGGAGCATGGTGGGTGAGGGGATCTTTGATGGCCGTTGATGATGGCAGGAGAAGAGATCCCAGCCGTTCGAAGGGGGTAGGGAACGACTGGATATTATTAAAGATATTTTCCGGCACTTTGTTAGTGGTCTGGTGAGCCTTTGGGGAAAAAATAAAATTGTTGTGGGTCATATCTCTTTCTTTTTTTTTAAAAAAAAAAAGGAAATTGGCTCTTTGGGCATGTTGGGGTCGTCGCCGTCACGGTTGTTTGCTAGTGTCATTCTAGATGGCGATGTGCTTGATGAAAATTTCAAGTCAGGAAACCTTTAGATTCACGAGTTTGATCCTTGTGTTTTATCTTTTACCAAAAGAAATAGCTCCTTGTTCTGTGGTGTGATGTAATGAGAACAAGACCGCCCATGTAATCCGATCACAGTGGAACTACAATAATAAATATACCTAGAGAAAACTGAATATGTTAATATAGGACTAGTTATGGGAATATTCTTTGAAAAATTACATGGTACTCCCTCCAATTCTCAAATAATAGACGTTTTGGACATTGACACGGTCTCCAAAAAGCAACTTTGACCATAGAAAATGATTATAATTTATTTACAAAATGCACTAATATTATAATATTATGAAAGTTCTTTTCGAGACGAATCTGTACATATGAATTTTATGTACTCAATCAAAATAGTTTAAAAAATATCGATGGATAAAGTTTCAAAACTTTGATTTTGGACAAAGCTAAAACGTCTATTATTTGTGAACTGGAGGGAGTATAAATAAGTGAATGCAAACCGTCTATTCTTTTTTATCTAATGGTTTAGTTCCAGTTTTTTTTTATACTACCATGTTAGTATCTATACTACAGTGTTAGTATATATTTTGTGTGAGAGACTCTTTTAATAGATGGTCAAATTTAAATTATATTACCACCATACTATATTTGCTATTGTGTACCTAAAAGTGTGCTATTCTTTTGGTACTCATTGGTAGACCTGATCATCTGTCGGGTTCGGGTGGGTTTGAGTCAGGTTTTTTAAAACCTAACAAAAAATTAGCCGGTCCGAGCCCAACAACCCGGTGCATCGGATCAAAAATCTAGGCTCGAGCCCGACCGAAACCCAAAAAAGGCCCGAAACCCAAAAACCTGACGACTGATTTTGCAATTTTTTTGGGCCCGAATCCAACCCGATGCACTGGTCGGGCCGAGTTGGGTTTTTTTTTTGTTAGGTCGGGTACGTTAGACCGGGCTACCCATGAGCAGGTCTACTCTTTGGTACCTTCTGTAGCCATATTCATACATCCAATGGGGCTTGCCAAGTTATCTCTGACATCAGTTTTCTTGATTGCTTATCGTTAAAAATACTTCATCATTATATAAATCACATAGTTTTCTATCTATGTTATATGCTTGGTCCGAACCTTATGAGATAAGGATCATACTATCATATCTATGAACATGAAATAATTTCATTAATATAAAATCTTCTATTTTACATAAAGCCCCTATCAACAATATAATACTATATGTATTCCTAGATAGAGAATCTAAATGCAAAACAAAAGGACACACGTATAGTATCTAATTAACATTTGGCATATTTCTTTGGTTGTTTAACTCTTCACTAAAGGAGCATTACTAACAAATTATCTTGATTGTCGTTGAGAACACCAAAAAGATCGATCAATGCACTGTGCTTTTGCTCTTTTCAAATCTTTAAGATTAGAAAGAGGCGCACAGCAAACCGTCCATAGGGTGGTGACCTTCAACAAGCCACTACGCAACCACATGGCTGCTGCCACATTCAAAGGACCAATAGCGATTAGCAGCAAGCTTACGAGCTTAATGAAGCATCTTTCTTTGACTCTTTCGTTCGATCGTGTGCAACCTTTCAGAGCCTCAAAGGAAAGGGCGCCGTCATTGGCTACTTGCTGCCCATAAAGACCAGCTGATTCAGATGCTGATGCTGCTCGGAGACGTGGATGAGCTGCAATCTGTCACCAGCGACCGCATCTCAGTCGCATGCTTCATGCTTGTTTCGGTTGGCATTTGCCTAGCTGACCTTGATGACCAGACTAGTTTGTAGTTGAACCATGGCACTACGCTATCACAGATAAAAGTTTGTCGAATTTAATCAGATTAAGCATCTGTTTAGTTTATAATCATCAAAAGGAATGTCCAAATAGTAATATTAGGGGTCGAATTAAAAGAATGGGTAAACAAGTTGTGCTCCCAAAGAATTTGGATCCCGTGCAATAGTGGTGTAGCCAGGAAATTCTACACAAATGGACTAATGCATATAATGGTTGAGCTAAATAGTAAGCCAAACTTCAAGATCTTTTTCAAACAGTTTTGGCGTGTTTCACTTAGGTTATTTTTATGTTTTGAAAAGCCGAAGATAAAAGAGTTGAGATTTTTTACTTTTAAAAATGGCCACAAGTCATTAAACTATACTTAATTAAGCAGTTTGAACACAGAATAATTAGGAAGCACTAACTACATTGAATTCATAGTTATTACTATTGTATTGTAATTATAGGATATTATAAAATATGTGTACAATCAACTACTTATTCCATATCATAAAACCTTGACATGTATAAAGTTAAAATTTCATAACTTTATCCATAAAAATTTGTTCAACTATTTGGATTGGATGCATGAAAATCATACATATAAATTCGTCTAAAAACACATTCATAAATATTGTATTTTTGAGATTTTATTAATAGATTGAAATTATAATTAGTAATCAAAGTTATATTTTAAAGGCTATGTCAAGTTTTATGTTATGAAGGGAGCATTTGATATATGGTTGCACTGATTTAAATTTAATATTTAACTAAGATTGTACCTTCAATCTTTAAATAAAATAATAGTGACGAATAGAAACATAACACTAATTACATGTTGTAATAAATAAATGGTGTTATAATTGGCTAGTTCACTAATTACGTTTGGGTCAGAAATAATTAAGCTAGCTACCTACTTAAGTGGTTGTTGGCTGCCATGACTGAAGCTACTTAAGTGGTTGTTGGCTGCCATATGAGCCCATGACCGAAGCTAAATCACCTTTTAGCCTCGGCATTGATCTCATCACAACGGTGGAATCGGACGTTCGTAGCATAGCGTTTCAATTTATTCCTTTTTTATAGTTTATTTTATTGCTCCTAATTTTTCCGTCGAGCTCTGCCACTAAAGTTTTGCTCCTGGTACACTGGGATCGATCTTAAATTAAAAGAAAAAAGAAAGTATGTCAGTCGATCTGCTTATGAGTTACCATGACCTACCGGCGAGAGCTTCCTGCTAAAAACACCAGCTCGCCGTATGACATGTGGAAACTTTGCGCGACAGAAATGTCAGTATTTTATATTTATACTTTGAAGGGATAAACAATAGCATATTCCCTTTTGAAATCAAAAAGGAAAAGCTCATTGGACACGGCAGTGAAGGGAAAGTGCTCAACACCACCAACTCCTCCAGCCTCGCGCCCTCGTGTGCCCTCGTGCCACTCGCAGTGACCTGACCGGTGGGCCCCACTACCACCACCACACCACACCACAGTTCCAACTTTTCCACCGGTCCTCTTTGATAGCTTGTTTCGTTTTAGTTTAGTTTTTATTGAGAAAATTTGACCATCTTTGAAAGTGGTATGAAAAGGCTAAATAAATTATTAAAAAATTGTTTTTGAGATCTTTGAGAAAAACACTACAAAGTTATAAAACAATTATTTTTTAAAAATAAAGTGAATGGTGTATATAAAAATAACAAAAGTTGCAATCCCAACAATGTCGAAAAGTCGAAAAGTCACGGCGATTTTTTTTTTGTGACCAGAGAGAGTATTTATTCCCCGCATTTTATTTGTTTTCACGAAACATTATCATGTTTCGTGATTTATTTCTTACAAGTGGTGAAATATTGCTTTTGTAAATTTCGTAGTTTAGGGTTTGCTTTTGTGAACCAATTTGTTTATAGAATTAAAAATCTTTTGAATAACTACGGAACACGACCATTTCATTTGTTCTTTTCATATGTTTCGTCATTTCTTTGCTCATGTCCTATAACATTTCGTTAACACCGAACCATGTTTGATCAATGTTTCGTTTCATATTTTGCTACTACATCGTTTGTTTCAATAACTTTATCTCTGCACTTCTTGGAGTCCACCACTGTATCCGTACTCCACAACCCAACACAGCATTCTACACGAGTGGAGTCGCGCGTGGTTGGTGGCGGTGGCGGCGACACTCCCCTGACCTCGCTTATTTCTTCCTCCCTTCCTCCAGTCCACCCCGCCACCAACCGCAGCAGCCAACCCCGACGCGCCCATCAACCCCCACCACCACCGCGGCGTCGGCGTCGGCATCTGCAATGGCGGGCGCGGCGACCATGGCGTCTAGGGCGCTGGTGCCCGTGGACCGCACCGCCCTCGCCACCCCGGCCTCCGCCTTCGCGCGCCGGCCCCGGCTGCCCGCGCGCTCCGCCCGCCCGCCGGCGGGCTGCGGGCGCGGGGCCGCCGCCCGGTGGTCGCGGCGTCCGTGGCGGCGCCCGCCAAGGCCGGCGCGGAGGAGATCGTGCTGCAGCCCATCCGGGAGATCTCCGGCGCCGTGCAGCTGCCCGGGTCAAAGTCGCTCTCCAACAGGATCCTCCTGCTCTCCGCGCTGTCCGAGGTGAGCATGGAGGAAGGCTTCCCCTTCCCTTCTCCTCCTTTGGGTGAATTCCATGCAGATATGAGATTTTAGGGGGTTTAGCAGAGGTGGCTTGTCTTGCTAAATATGTGGAAAATTGGGTTAGATTTCACGATGAGATAGAGTTGGGTAGATTGGTCAGTAACGAATTCTGATGCTTTGATATCGAATCAATAGATCAAGTTCTGTAGTTGCATTTCGATTTAGATGATTCATGCGGTTAAAAGAGGCTACAAATAGTATAAGCAGGGTAACATCCTGTGCCAGCCCACTAAATTTCGAGTCAGGGTGGTATGTTTGGCGTCTAGAAGTGTTGTTTCTTTAGGAGTACTTGTTTGTTGTGTATATTGCCAAATTCAGATAAAAAGAAAGCAGTCTTGATGCCTGAGGGCTTGTGTTGTGTGAATTTCATGAACATTTTGCATTCATATAGATATTTACATCTATTTAGTTGTTAGCTGCAGCATCGTCGTTTCAGGAGCTGTTTAGGTACTGAATATAGTATCATCCAGTGTTTGTTCGATTTTCATTCTTGTGGTAATTTAAATGAAGTGTGTGTTGTTAATCTATTTGAGGATAAACTGATGCCTTCTTACTTTCGTGCCATATCTAGATATGAACTATTGTTAGTTTTTACTATGTTTAGGGGACAACAGTGGTGGATAACCTGTTGAACAGTGAGGACATTCACTACATGCTCGAGGCCCTGAAAGTCCTCGGATTCTCTGTGGAAGCAGATAAAGTTGCTAAAAGGGCTGTTGTTGTTGGCTGTGGTGGCAAATTCCCGGCCGAGAAGGACGCTAAAGAGGAAATACAACTCTTCTTAGGGAATGCTGGAACAGCGATGCGGCCATTGACGGCAGCTATAACTGCTGCTGGTGGTAATGCAACGTATGCTCTTTTAGCCTGTGGAAATAAGCATGAAATTCATGGGTATGTTTCGAGACTTATGGTGTACCTTTTTGGAACTTCAGCTATGTGCTTGATGGAGTGCCACGAATGAGGGAGAGACCCATTGGTGACTTGGTTGTCGGATTGAAACAACTCGGTGCTGATGTTGATTGTTTCCTTGGTACTAACTGCCCACCTGTCCGTATCAAAGGGATTGGAGGGCTTCCTGGTGGCAAGGTTAGTTACTCTGAGACTTGAATGTTATGCATATCAGTACACATTTTAATCTTTGTTAGTTTTTTTCTTTTCTAAGGAGTGCATTGTATGGTGCAATTCAATCTTTGAATATTACGCCACATAATAATTGGAAAATAGTCGTGCTTAACAAATAAGCAATATTAACTTAATTTTAGTCTATTTTACTTGCTTATTTTGTACTTAAGAATGTGTGATTTCTATTGAATTACACTCAACAGGTTAAGCTCTCTGGTTCCATCAGCAGTCAATACTTGAGTTCCTTGCTGATGGCTGCTCCTTTAGCTCTTGGGGATGTGGAGATTGAAATCACCGATAAACTAATCTCTGTTCCGTATGTTGAAATGACATTGAGATTGATGGAGCGTTTTGGTGTGATGGCTGAGCATTCTGATAGCTGGGATAGATTCTATATTAAGGGTGGTCAAAAGTACAAGTAAGTTTTTAGCTTTTTACTTAAATAGTTTTTTCTACTTATAAGTTTGCGTAACCAACTACAGATGCCTACATATTTTAATTGTAGATAAACTGATAAAAGAGAAGAAAACTGGAATCCTTTTACCGTCTATAAATAACTATTTCTATTCATCAGGAATATGACCAAAATATGGAGATCATGAATACGAACTGTACTAGCAAATTGATGCTTAGCCTAGGCATATGCATGAACGATAGCACTTCTTTAGGAGAAGATTCTTTATTACTTTTTTGGTGCCCCTATGTTATGCTTATGCATCTGTTGTCATATGCCCTATGAGAATAGTCAATCCATGTTTTTACTGAATGTACTTGTCTTATGTGCTCAATTTAGTTCGAACTTGAAGAAAATTGTTTTCATCACCATTGTATTTATCATTCCCTAAACTAACCTCCATCACTTTGGAATTGACAGGTCCCCTGGAAATGCCTACGTCGAAGGTGATGCCTCAAGTGCAAGTTACTTCTTAGCTGGTGCTGCAATCACTGGGGGGACTGTGACTGTTGAAGGTTGTGGCACCTCCAGTTTTCAGGTAGAATTCTTGCTTATTTGGTTAAGACTTGTCACATAATCGTAGTATGGCGTAATCTTTGATAATATGCCAGATTCAACCAAAAATGCTAACAAGAGGATTGTCTTATACCGTGGGGATCTATCAAACCAAATAATTATATAACTAGCCTTTTTTTTGGTCATCTCCCGCACTTGCTTAACATTGCAGGGTGATGTAAAATTTGCTGAGGTACTAGAGATGATGGGAGCGAAGGTTACATGGACTGACACTAGTGTTACTGTTACTGGTCCACCGCGTAAGCCCTTTGGGAAGAAACACCTGAAAGCTATTGATGTCAACATGAACAAAATGCCTGATGTTGCCATGACTCTTGCTGTTGTTGCCCTCTTTGCCGATGGTCCAACTGCTATCAGAGATGGTAAACTTTCTTACATTGACCATAACTATTCTACTCATAACAATTTTTAGGAGGGAGAAAAACAGACAAACCATCAGAATTTCTTGAAAAGGGCATACTCATTTTGTGTGCTAAATAGTCATCACCGCTATTTGGACTTTTGACATCCTCTCAGTATGAAGTATATTTCTGTTTCAAATTTTTTAATGGCTTGAGCTTACATATTTACATGCTTTGTTCCTGATATTTATTTATTCTCGTTTACAGTGGCTTCCTGGAGAGTAAAGGAAACCGAGAGGATGGTCGCGATTCGGACCGAGCTAACAAAGGTGAATACATTAGGGCTCTGTTGAAGCTCAATCCCCTGTTCTTACCCCAGTGTGTTAACATGTCTATTTCTTGCCATTGTTTTAGCTGGGAGCATCGGTGGAGGAAGGGTCGGATTACTGCATCATCACACCACCGGAGAAGCTGAACGTCACGGCAATCGACACCTACGATGACCACAGGATGGCTATGGCCTTCTCCCTCGCGGCCTGCGCAGACGTGCCCGTCACCATCAGAGACCCTGGGTGCACCCGCAAGACCTTCCCCAACTACTTTGATGTGCTAAGCACCTTCGTGAAGAACTAGGGGGACACCAAAGCAGTGCTGATTGATGGTGTGGAGAAGGCATTGCGCCCAGAGTTCGCCCGTGGTATCAGGAAATTTTTGGTTCTTTTCACGAGACGAGAGATGAGTTTTGCGCCTGTAATACTAGTTCGTAGCATGGCACATCAATCAATTAAAATAAAATTAGATGTATTGTACACTGAATTCGTTTTGGGAGGCTTGTCTCACCTCAAATAAGGAATAAATTGTCACCCAGTGACTCTGATGCCTGCGTCGCGCTACCTGAGATGTTAATTCTTTTCCCTCCAGCCCTGGCAACTCTTACATCTTTACCGCCGGCTATCAGGACGACCAACGTGTACCAGATATTATTAGCTAATAGCAAGGCACACAGGAGCAACCCAAACACTCGAAGATCATTAACTTGTACTCCATCCGTTCTAAATTATAGTTCACTGTTTACTTTTAGATATTCTATTTGACCATTCGTCTTATTCAAAAAATATATGTAAATATTATTTATTTTGTTGTGATATGTTTTATCATTAAACATACTTTAAACATGACTTATATTTTTACATATCTGCACTAATTTTTTGAATAAGACGAATGGTCAAAAGACGTGTCCAAAAATCAACGGTGAACTACAATTTGGAATGGAGGGAGTAGCAAGTAGTGAAAGCTGGCCACATGCAGAACCAGGTAAGCGCAGCGTCCCGTATAGTAGCACACAACATAGCGGAATGCGACCCGTATAGTAGCACACACCGTAGCCGTTTAGCAGCACACAGCATAGCAGAATGCGCCCCGCATGGTAGCACACAGCATAGCGGAGCCAGGAGGTTGCCTATAAACGGTTTGCCTATATACGATAGCACAGAGTACAGGGGAAAGCAAGCAAAACAAGTTACCAACTCATAGATAAGTAACGAGTAACGTATTAACAACTCCCGAGACACGGGAGGCTGGAGCCATAAAATTTCAGCTATAGATAACTGCGACAAACCAATTCACCAGTAATATTGTGCTAAAGCTTTTAAAATATCTTGTTAAACGATAGTTATCACTCTGTAAACAAGAAAGTTCTGAATTCAAGGATAATTCTCCATTCTGAAGATGCTGGGTAACATATTACTGGTCGTTGATTGTTTTTTTTTTTGAAAGAGACTGGTCGTTGATTGTCACTTCCACCCCCACACCTAGCTCAATAGTGACTGATGTGATCTACTTGACAATATCTGGAGAACAGATGAGATCAATCACCCTTTTGTGCACCCTCATCTCAAACCGATCCCAGGTGTTGGTACCTAAAACAAGGCCATGAGTTTCATGTAAGTTCTGGAAAACTAGCTTCAAAATTACTGGTCGCTGATTGTCACTGGAAAACTAGCTTCAAAATTACTGGTCGCTGATTGTCACTTCCACCTCCACACCTGGCTCAATAATGATTGATGTGACCTCCTTAACAACATCTTTTTTTGATAAAGAGAACTTTATTCGCAACAAGATAATTACATCAAAAGGATACAATCATCTTGAAATCACTCCCGGCTTCTACATACATAGCTAGGATGCACACAACCTTTTAAGTGACAAAAACAAAACAAGCACACTATCGACTATCAATCCGCGGACTAGATTGCCAGCCATGCACCTGGGGGGAAATATCCTTGGCCACCTTCTCCAAAAGTTGACATACCAAAGTAATCAAATCTTGTGTACCCAGCCTCTGAAGAATAGCACAGGAACGTAACCAGTGGATAAGTAAGTAGATAACATGTAAAGGAGATGAAATTTTCTTCCTTTCAAAAACCATATCATTCCTACAAAGCCACAAGTACCAATAGGTAGCCGCCGCTCCTAGCAGAACTAACGATATGAAGTAATGAGTAATTCCCCTTGGCCATCCACCAAACAAGTGAGAGATTCTACAAGGTTGAAAAATTCCCGAAGCCACATGTATGATGGACCAAACTGCACGAACAAGACTGCATTGAAAGAAAAGATGCTTAATTGTCTCATCTTTGTGACAATAGCAGCATTTTCATGTGTACCATGCCAATTGCGCTTTGCAAGATTATCCTTCGTCTAAACTACTCCACGACGTAAATACCAAAGAAAAATCTTGACTTTCAGTGGCGCTTTGAGTTTCCATAGTCTTTTGTTTATATTTGGGACATCTCTATGAATCAGAGCAAGGTAATGAGATTTCACCGAAAATTGATCATTTGAATGTAGATTCTAGCAGAACTCATCTTGCTCCTGGGTTAGCACAATATTAGTAATGCTTGGAAATAAAACATTCTAGGCTGCTAATTTTGGTCCTCTAAGATCTCTGCGCTAGGACAAATTGGGAGGAGAGGTACTGAGAGCTTCAGCTACAGTAATCTGCTTATGACGAGCTACATAGTACAAGCAGGTATACTGATTTCGCAATGTTGCGGTACCTAGCCATTTATCCTCTTAGAACCTAATTTGGCTACCATCTTTAATTATGAAAGTTTCAAAACATAGAAAATCTTATTTTACTTTCATAAGGCTAGCCCAAAAGTGTGAATATCTCATCTTCCACTAGAGAACTGACGAAATCAATCAACCTTTTGTGGACCCTCATCTCAAACCGATCCCAGGACCCAGGTGTTGGTACTCAAAACAAGGCCATGAGTTTCATGCAAGTTCAAACAAGTAAAACAAGAAAATTTGAATAAATAAAAAACTGAGAAATATCAAGAAACTCAGGTATAATAAAAACCAAGAAATTACTTATGATCGGCTTCAATCCAGCTCTGTTCTTAAGCCCTATTCTCAAACATGCATGTCCGATTTGAGGATCTGTACATGTGGCTGTCTTTCTTATACATTGTTTAGAATCGAACGTTTGAGAGCAAAGAAGATGTCAACTGCTCCTTATACTCTTTTTTCTTGTATTTGGATTTAAAGTTGGACAAAGAAGAACATGCTCCTTATACTCGTAGTCATCGTTGGGAGAAGGTCATGTTTGTAACACGAAAATTTAGTTTACTTTAAAATCTCACGCAACACAAGTCTCTTTGAAATGTAGTATTCAAGTTAGCTGCCTAAGAGCATGCCCATCGAACCTGCAACCCGGCATTTGTCATTTCTGACGCCTACCTTTGACGCCCGCCTGTCGTCTGTCTGACGATCATGCGATTCAAATTTTTAAATGCGCTACTGATGAAATAGCGGCCGGGATGCAGTGCCTGATGGGCATGCTCTAACCATCTATCCGTGACATAACATGAATGAGAAATGTTGCATAGGTTCTTAACATACACACATATATAAAAAAAAAGTTTATATTACACCCTAAATTATGGCCCTTCATCTACAAACCCCTCTGAATTATGAAACCAGATACTCTACCCTTGAAACCGTGAAAAAGGTGCAGATAACCCCCTGTGGTGGTTTTTCGAGTGGTTTTGCCCACGTGGCAACTGAGGTGGATGCTTAATTAGAAAAAACAACAAAATAATCCGTGGGACCCACTTGGAAGCCTTTAAGTTCATCTTCCTCCTCTTTTTCTCTCTCTCCCTGACTCTCTCGCTACTTCACTCTCGGTCTCTCCTCACCATGGCCGGCCGCCGCACCTCCTCCCCCACTATCCCCTGTACCTGAGGATTTTTAAAATTTTGGAACTTAGCATATGTTCCGGCCACACGTTCATGAACACGCGGCTGCCCGCCGGCACGCGATGGCCGGCGATGGCGGCGTCGGCGGTGGGGCAATGCGGCACCATGAGCGGCAGCGCCGGGTGCAGCCGGAGCATCTCCTTCACCACCAGCTGCAGGTAGCGCAGCTCCGGCAGGTGCACCTCCTCCACCATGTCGTCCCTCCCTACCACCGCGTCCAGCTCATCCTGCACCTTCCACAGTATCCTCCGGTTCTGCATCATCTCCCCCGGTTGTTGCTGCCGATTCTACCGCCCCTGAGCGTGCCGGTGACGATGTTCATCATGGTGAGGAACATCTGCGTGCCGACGTGCACCGGCTCGCCGGACTTGCCGTGCATCTCTCGTACGCAGAGTCGCCGGAGGAGGCGCCAGGTCGGGCCGACGGGGTTCCAGACGATGTTTTGGCTGCCGCCATAGGAGATGGAGCACGCGGCGTCGGGGTTGTCGCGGCTGGAGAAGACGAGATCCTGGTCGCGCAACACCTCGCGTGCCATCGCCGGCGAGGTAACGAGTAACGACGATGCCCAGCTTAGAGCCGAGGCAGATGGAGAAGATGGGACCATGCCAAGGCGAGGCGCACGGCAGGAGGCGGCCAAGGCGGCGGTGGCATCCAGCCGGCACAGGGCGAGCCCCTCCATGTCCAAGAGACCAGGACGGCGGCGATAGGGAGGAGTGTGCCCCAAGGCAAAAATATGCACTGAAGTGTGAGGTGGGGTTGACGAGCGCGCGGGCAGGCAAGCGGTAGGGTGGTCGACGGCAAGCACATGGGTAACCAGCCAGGCACACGCTTGGCCGTGGCATGTTGGAACCCATTCTGATAGATAAAATCAAATCTTCGTGTACGGTCTTAACAGATCATAACCACAACACGCAATACAACAGAGTGAGGCTCACTCCCAATACATTACATAACCATCTATACGCGCCCACATGCATTTCCTATACATAACCATCTATACGCGCCCACATGCATTTCCTATACATAACCACCTATACGCGTCGACATTCATTTCCTATTAACGGTCCACATGCATTTCCTATTTATGTGTAAAACCATGGTAATTGTTTCTCATGTTCTTATGTTTTAGAAGAACAACCGAGATAAGATCCAAATTTAAGGCAAAAAACAACTGTTCGCATTTGTGCACTAAAAGAACTTTTACACTGAATATTTTTCCTGCACATATATAACAACAAATGACAACTATATCCCTCGTGGTATTATCGCCAGTTAGATCATGAAGAATGAACGGGCAAACGTAGTATAAAAAAATAAAAACCATCTCGCCAGTTAAATCATGAGGAATGAACGGGCCACCGTAGTATAAAAAAAGGCCACCTTAGAATAAAAAAATAAAAACCATCTCAGGAATGAACAGCACACATTTACTTTAGTGTACAATCAAAATACTACATTTTAGTGTACCATCAAAATACTACAATTTTAGGGTACCATCAAAATACTTCAGCATCAAAAGCTAATGGAGGTGGCGGAAGGAATGGAGTCAATCGCTGATCGTCACTTCCACCTCCACGCCAGGTTCAATTGTGATAGATGTGATCTGCTTGACCACATCTGGAGAACTAACGAGATCAATGATCCTTTTATGGACCCTCATCTCGAAACGATCCCATGTGTTCGTACCTGTCCAATGCAAGTTTCATGTAAGTTCTGAAAAAATAGTTGTGAAAAACTAGCTTCAAACAAGTAAAACAATAACATTTGAATAAAAAAAGAAAACTAAGAGACATAAGAAACTCAGGAATAATAAAAACCAAAAACTGCAAAGAGAAGAAAAAGTAACAGGGGCTGAGCATCAGTTTTAAAAACTCGATTTTGAGACATCATATATCAGTAGAAAATACATGGTGTCATCATCTGCTTAGCCCATTCACAAAACACAACTTCTATTCTGCAAGAACATAGTTCTGGCCCCCAAAGATTACTCCAAAATGTTAAACACCTCCAGGTAACCACACTTTATCATCGGTTACCATTTTCAAAAAATGTATATCAGTGCAAGTTACATAAACAAAAAACTTAGCACAACGGAATAGGATAAACATAACATTGCAATCAAAAGTGGCAAAAAATTAATCAGCTCCAGAGTTTGAGCTAACAGAACATGTGGAACACACAATTTATCATTCATCAAAGTATAAACAGCCAAAAGATAACAAATTGGACAATAAATATCAAACATTGCATTGGCCAACCATCAGTTTTAAAAAGCTCGATTTTGTATTCTTCAAAAAAATTCAGTAATAAATTACTTTAGCGTCATTTGGCCAGTCACCATCCACAAATATGTGCCCCCATGCTTAGCTCAGATGAACAAGACCATAGAAAAAAAGATTTTTTGCATGGGTGCCATTATAAAACAACAATTTCATAGAAATGCCTTTACAAAACGCGATTTGATTAGATGCCATGCTTAAAAGAGAAAATATCCAGCACAAATTCATACGTTTTAGCTACACATGCCATGGTTAAAAATTCAAAATATACACATAGAAAAACAGAATGATTTCAAGAGAATACAGTCACTAAACATGCATAAAATCTAAGTAACAAACAATCACTATGCCTGTAAGTCATGGCACAGGGATCTTAGTACCTATCAAATTCTATGGGAAACTGAAAACAAAGGTCTACTATGACTAACAGCAATAAACGACACCAACACAACATAAAAAATAAAGCATCAAACAACACCACCATTTATCTTTCACCAAAGTAACCTAATAAGCACAGGCCAGTCACAATACCATTGATCCTTATAAGATAGGCCCAGCATCAGTTTTAAAAAGCTCGGTTTTAAAGACTTCAATGATGTGGCATCTCAGTAGCATCTCCAGGTAACATCACACGCTCAGCCTACCATTTAACATGTAAAGCCCCAGCTCTCACCTCAACTACATTACCGCGTGAATAACCCAACTGCTCCTATTTATCCCTATATGAACAGACCAGTAAAATTACAATGGACATATACTCACGCTAAGCATCAGTTTTCAAAAACTCGATTTTTTGAGACATCAGAGGCCCTAAATAGATCTCAGTTGATGTAATGTTAACATCATCTGCTCAGCATGTGAACATCATCTATAACCCCTCAACACCTAATAAGAAAAACCAAACCACTTCCTGACACACTTCCAACATAACTACAGCTCTACGACATTAGCACAAACATGGTAGCAAACTAGACAAACGGGGTCTCCAATATCGTTAGGGGAAAAAAGAGGTCACCTTCGCCACAAGGAGACTTCCTGGTGGTGATGTGGAGCACCTTGGTGGGCATCCGAACGGGGCCCTTCACCTTCAGCAGCTTGTCCTTGGCACCCTTTACGAGATCGGCGCAGACTGCTCACGGAACACGGGATAGTCAAATCAACGCGGCACACAAACATCTCCGAGAATTAAAATGGAACGGCGAGAGATGGGATGGATCATGGGCGTGTACCTTTCTCGAGGTTCTTGACGCTCTTGGAGGAGAGGGTGATGCGGATCCTGTGCTGCACCTCCTGCGCGCCCTCGAACCCCGCCTTGCCGGCCTTCATCGGCGGCGCGTACGCCTCCGTCGCCATCGCTCGCCGAAGGGGAGGAGGTCGCGGACTAGGGTTTTCGCCTTGTGCAGGGAAGAGGAAGGTGGCGGCGCGAGTAGGTCTAGGTTTCCCAGCGCGGCAGGAGGCGGGGTTTATATAGATGCGGTAGGTAGGAGGAGGGGGCCGAGTGGCCGTTGGATCGTATGGTGACAGCGATCTGACCGTTCAATTGGGACTTGCGCTTGCAAAGAGGGAACTTTGTGCTGTGCGCATGACAATGGACCCAATTTGTCACAATAATATCAGATCATACTACCTCTCAAATAAAAATCAGATTCATAGTTAAAGTGCAGATCGCCATCTTGAGCTTCCATTACAAAGCGGCTTCAATTTATCTCTCTATGATGTTTTTATTTGTTCCAAGTGTTAACAGAAACTTAATTTCAGTCTCTATTTTGACTAAAACTGGTTATTCATATGAGTTTATTGACACTAAGTGCTTTATTAAGTTAAATAATGATGTAATTGGTCTTGCCTTAGGGCAGGATAAACTTTATTTACTCAACATGAATGATTGTGTTATGAATATGCATAGTGTTGCGAGTAAGAAAAATGAGGCATCATCGAAATTATGGTATTGTCGCTTAGACCATATTTCTAGGGGGTGAATGAAACATCTCATTAAAGAAGAGATACTTCAACCCTTAGATTTTTTCTGATGCTGAGCAATGTGTAGATTGCATTAAAGGTAAATTCACTAAAAGCATTAAGAAAGGAGCCCCTAGGAGTATGAGTCTCTTAGAACTAATTCATACTAATATTTGTGGACCCTTTCCGGTGACATCAATTGATGGTTATGATTCTTTATTACATTCACTAATGATTTCTCTTGCTATGGTTATATTTTCCCCATACGCGACCGTTCTGAGTCACTCGATTAATTTAAAATCTATAAAGCTAAAATAGGAAATTAGCATAATATAAAGATCAAAGTGGTGAGATCAGATCGTGGAGAATAATATTATCGGAGACATGCTCCTTATGGGCAAATGCCCCAGCCCTTTGCAAAATTTCTTGAAGAAAATGGTATAGTTGCTCAATATTCTATGCCTGGAGAACCACAGCATAACGGTGTGGCAGAGCATCGCAATCGTACCCTTATGGATATGGTACGGAGCATGCTAAGTCATTCTAGTATGTCTGTTGGATTGTGGATAGAGGCATTAAAAACGGCTGTCCACATACTTAATAAAGTACCTAGTAGACCTGTTCATGGCGGCCGGCACCGACCGATTGCATCGGAACTGGCTCGGGCCTCGATGCGAGCCCGGCCGTCGGCCGGGCAGACTCGGGCGAGAAAAGTGTCGTCAAGCAGCGGCCGGGCGGGCTCTGGGCCGGGCGGGTTCGAACCCAAGCAAGCTCTGGGGTGTCGGGCCGGGCCGGGCTCGGGCTTGGTCCCGCGGGACCGGGTTTTTCCCGGCCTGGCCAGGGGCATGATCAGGTCTAGTACCTAGTAAGTCAGTGCCCAAGACACCTTATGAATTGTGGACTGGGAATAAACTAATATTAAATTATTTACGGTATGAGGCTGTCGTGCAGAAGCCAAAATATTTAATCCCCAAATAAAGAAATTAGATCCTGAGACGGTGAGTTGTCATTTTATAGGATATCCAGAAAGTTCCTAAGACCGTGTCACTAAATTTATTGGAACGAGACACGTTGTCTTTTTAGATGACAATGAAATCAGTGGGAGCTCACAAGAGAGAAAGGTAGACCTTGAGGAGATTCGGCCTTATGTTTCATCACCGATAATCCAAGAGAGTGTTCTTCCCATTCCTTAAGTTTTGCCTTAGCTTGTGGCAGGAGGAGCTGTGCCTGTAGTCGAAGCTCTTAATGAACCTAATGATCAAATAATTGAGGAAGTGGCCCAAGAATCTAATGAAACTCAAGAAATTCATGTGGCCCCTAATGAACCTCTACAGCCTCCACAACCGCCAGTGATCCCTGATGAACCACTTAGAAGATCACAACGAGTGAGAAGGTCTGCTATACTAAATAATTATGAAACTTTTCTGGGAGAGGATATTGGGAAGGTAGATGACCCCACCTCATTTTAAAAAGCTATGACAAGTGAACATTCATCCAAATGGCTTGAGGCCATAGAAAATGAACTAAATTCTATGAGCTCTAATAAAGTCTGGAATTTAGTAGTACCTGATGGAGTCAAAACAGTGGGTTGTAAATGAGTCTACAAAACTAAACATGACTCTAGGGAATATAGAAAGATTCAAAGCAAGGCTTGTAGTAAAGGGTTTTACACAGATAGAAGGGATTGATTATAATGAAACTTTTTATCATGACTCAAAGAAAGACTCATTTAGAATAGTCATGGCATTGGTTACTCATTATGATCTAGAGCTACGTCAAATAGATGTCAAGACCGTGTGAGCATCATTGAGCCCTAATTCTTTTAGTGGCATTGATGACGTATTCATTGGCGCTAGGGAGTTCTTGGAGCTTTCATGGAACCCTAACGAGGCTTCGGCGAACTTTTGAGCTGCTTCGAGATGATCTAAACATGACCGGGCGAGTGAAGAGGTCATGTGTAGGTTTAGGAGTAGCTAGGTTTTTCTTTTGTCGTCCATGCTTTAAGAGGGGTCTAATCGTTTCGATCGTGCCAAGTCCATCCTTTTCCTAGCCCTCAAGCCATCCACAAATATTTAGAGATCCCAAACTGTTGAAAATCTCTTGAACAAGAGCCTTTTCTGTGCTCATCGGACCGGGTCCGGTCGCCATCGGACCGGGTCTAGCGAGCCCAACCCTAGAACCAGTTTTCTGTTACTGGTCGAACCGAGTACGGTGCCGTCGGACCGGGTCCGACCCCTCCGGACCGAGTCCGACAGCGCCTGTGTTCCAGAGCCTATAGCTCCGTCGGACCGAGTCCGACAACGTGTGTGTCAGCCGAGCTTGAGGCATGGTTGCAGCCATCGGACCGGGTCCGACGGTATTGTAACGACTAGTTTTTGGAGTATTCCCGAGCTCCAACGACTAGTTCCTCTCCGGGGGGTATTTATTGACCTGGGTAGGCAGCCATTACTGAGGTTTGTTGCTCCACTTCACCTATAGCCATCATATACTCATCTTAGAGGTGTTCTAGAGCCATTCCTCCACCAATTCATCCACCACCTACTTTTCTCCAAACCGAGCTTCATGGAAGTCCTTCGATTTGGCATGATCGAGACGATTCGGGCTTATTACTCTTGAGGACGGTGTTCTTTTTGGAGGTGTGGGTTTGGGAGTAGGCCTTGACGTGTGGCTACTCTCGAGTTGGTGTAAAGGTGACGGAGTCCACCTCGCCGGAGTGGCGGAACGACTACCGAGGAGTAAGCGAGGTGTGTGGCTCAAGAGGGAGCCGGTCCTTGTGCGCAAGGGCCTCAACGGAGAGTAGGAGTGGTGACTCCGAACTTCGGTGAAACAAATACCGTGTCACCTCTCTTGTTTCATTTACTTCCGCATTTACGTCATGCATTAATTGTTTCAAGTTACTTGATTGTTGTGGTGAAAATGAAATAGATTGCTAATTCGTGCCGGTTAATTTGCTTCCGCTTAATAGGGCACTAGTTTCTAGAACTGTGTAACTCTTAATCTTGTTATTTAATTAAGTATAACCCAAATAAATTTAAAATTGCCTATTCACCCCCCTCTAGTCCTTAAAGTTCCTTTCAGACTGTATTTCTCAATAGTGACTTGCATGAACAAGTATTTATGGTACAGCATAAAGTTTTTGTTGTAAAAAGCAAGGAACATTGTGTATGTGAACTTTTAAAATCCTTCTATGGACTTAAGTAAGCGTCTATACAATGGTATCTTAAGTTTTACGAAATAATCATAAAGTTTGGATATATGAAAAATGAGGTGGATAATTGCATATACATTAAGATTAAAGGTGGAAAATTTATCATCTTAGTGCTCTATGTGGATGATATTCTATTAGCAAGCAGTGATAAGAATATGCTGCATGATACTAAAGAATTTTTATCCTCTAAATTTGATATGAAAGATCTTGGTGAAGGCTCGCATTGAGAATTTGAGATACACCGATATAGGTCTAAAGGAGTACTAGGATTGTCTCAAAAATCATACATTGACAAAGTATTTGAAAGGTATAATATGAGTAAGTGATCTGCCATGCCTGCTCCAATAGTTAAGGGCGATAAATTTGGATTATTTCAAAGCCCAAGGAATCAATTAGAATCAAATTAAATGGAAATGATTCCTTATGCTTCTGCTGTTGGAAGCCTAATGTACGCGCAGGTCTGTACGCGTCCAGACTTGGCATTTGTTATCGGGATACTTGGCAGATTTCAGTCTTGGAGGAGAGGGTATGACAATCTCTGACTGCATTGTCGACAATGCAAACAGAATTTGTGGCATGTTATGAAGCAACTGGGAAGGCCGTATGACTTAAAAATTTTATCCTGGGACTGAAAGTGGTGGACATCATTGCTAGATCACTCTCTTTATACTACGATAACAAAACCACTTTCTATTCGAGTAACAACAAATCGAGTGGTGCTGACAAACACATCAATATTAAATATCATGTTGTGAAAGATAAGATCTAGGATCAAACTATTAAAATTGAGCATATTAGTACTAAATCAATGCTCGCGGATCCGCTCACCAAAGGCTTACCTCCCAACTTATTTAAAGATCATGTTGCCGGCATGGGTTTAAGGGAATGTTTTTGAATAATGATCCTAGACATAGGGGTATAATAATCGGTCAACACCCAATAAGACTAAGCTAGTGTTCTATCGAAGTGGTATGGTGGACTATGGGTACCGGAGTTTCACTGGAATTTTCTTTAGCTGTTGTAACACATTGCTCTAGACTGCTGTCCACTAAGAATGAATACATTATAATAGCCTTTCGATCAAGTGGGAGAATGTTGGCTAATCTTTAGGCCGTCAAGGGGAAAATCCCACCTAACCTACCATAGCACTCATCCCCTAATCACGCCTATTTCCTTACTGCTCCACACAGGATTTAAATCCAAATTAATGCATTTAATTGTTTTGATTACGCGCCATGATAGGAGGCTTTTTCCATCCCGTTGGACTTGCCCCCGAGTCTCACCAACGCAATATAAATAGGGCAGCCGACTGTGTGAGAAGTGATGATTTCTCACATAGACCTCACCCTCTGAAAATTCCCTGATCATCACCGCGCTGGGAGAGGCCCAAAGGGCTGTCCCTGGCTAGTGCAGGTGGTGTCCCGAAGGACGATGCTACCCACAAATTCGTCCCCAACGAACTGATTCAGTGGCAGTAATGGCTTCGATGAACTTTGATCAGTAAGTTTATTCCGCATAATCTAGGTGATCTTGTTTTAGGATAAGGCTCAGTTTAAATCACAAACAGTAAGATCTAACATGAGCATGAGCAACAACGGCGGCGGAGGCTCCCGGGCGCCACGGCAGAGGGCCGGGTACAGCCCGGAGTCGAGCTGCAGCGGCGACCGGACGCCGCCGCCACCACCAGGCGGCCGCGGCAGCAGGGTGGCCTATGCTTGATCTTGGCATGCATGATGCGCATCGTGCGATTGCTGACTTGCTGTTGTTGCCATACGTGTTAGCAGGTGCTCGTGACTTCGTAACCAATTGTTCTCTACGGGTTGGATTTAATTATCGGCCCTTTACTCCGTTACTCTTGTATAGTGAGTGTGACGGCGCATATGACTTTAGATAAGATTAGCAAAAATGTCCGTGCGTTGCAACGGAAGAAATAGTGTCCACTTGTCGGTTGACAGATTGAAAGCTTGAGGCCCCTCTTATTCATTTATCCAATAGCCATCTACAAAAATTAGTAATTCGACCTCACTTCAATAGTCACACGGCATTCTCTTCATTTGTGCTTAGCCGAATTTCTGCAAAACAACAAAGGCGCAAAAAATGGCAGACAACCAAGTATATGTCAATCTGCTCTATCATCAAATCCTTTAAAAATTCCAGGGGTGTGAATGACACACATGGCTAGAACAGAAAGTGAAACATCTCATATTTTGATAAGAACACCGTGCCAGGATCAAACTTCGATTTAGTTCAAATTTCACCATAAATGTCATTAGTTTTCATATAGTGAAGACTTCAACAAATAAGGGGTGTAATTGTGCAAAGTTAACTAAAAGTCACTTCAATATATTATGATCGGACAGTGCTACGCCCATGGCGGACAAAAAAAAAAGAAGAAGAAACCCACTTTCAAGGTTCATGGCAGATCATAAAATTACTATTAAAACTACATGGAACACAAAAAAAATGGAGGGAAAAAAATTAGCAACTTCTAGATAATTCAAGGCTTACCATCACATATATAGTCCACAAAAGGATGCCACTCTGCATCATCACAACCCAGTGCAAATCACTCGTCTATCATGTAGCTGCATGAATATCTCTCAAAACCTGAATGAATATTCCAAATAAAATTAAAATTAATGTCTGCTAGTGATCATCCTAAACTAAACCCACAACTGCTATGTATGAATGATGATTAATCGTAACTCGTGCATGCTCAGCTGCTGTAACATTTGAACATCCAGATCCAGTCATCCAGCCATGACCAATTTAGCTGATGTATGATCATACACAAAAGTTTAAAACTAAAACAATGAACCAGATTGAGGACTGTTCAAAAATTATACTCCTGATGGCTCATAGAACAGTTTCCACAAAATTCATTTAACCAAGAATTGACAATCTACAGGAGTCAAGAGTAGAGCTGAACATTTAAAATATCCAAATCTGCTCAAATTCATTTGATTAGTCTAAAGAGGCTTGCAACACTGGAAAAAGAAAGAATACTAACAACAGCATGAACTTTAGGGGTTTTTTAATGCAAACAAGGTCCCTTGCTTCACTATGAAGCAGTAGCTAGCTCAAACAACCACAAATTAATACTTCACACAATAAGTTCGAAGGAGTTGATTAGACTTTTGGGCAGCCATTTGCCACCAAAGCCTCAACCTATGTTGGTGGAATAACCAGAATAAGAAAACTCTTGGTGAAATCACATGCACAGCATCTTCTACAAAATATTTGATATGATGGAATGCAACGTTCATTTGCTTCAAAAATCACTTATTTGTGGACATCATGGAACAGTTGAAAGCAAGCAGTACCTCGACGCTGATGTCTAGGCCCGTTGACGGACGTGAAGGCCAACCTGTTCTCCGCTCAACTGCCTGGCGTCCAGGGCCGTTCCTGAGTTTTTGGGGGTCCGGAGCGAAATTATAAACGGAGGTCCCCTAACATAAGTATCAAAATATTTTTATACTACTATATGTCAACTAAAAAGACACTATTTAATATATTATAGAAATTGTTACCAATAAAAGATAAAAGTATAAAAGTAAGATTTTTTACCTCAAACATTTAGAAATTTTACTCATCGTCTCACCGAAGCAGACTGACGTGATGGCGAATTGGCTTATTGGCAATCTAGATGACTGGATTCTGGCGAGTGGATTATTGGCGAAGCAGCCGTCGTTGATCAGCGAACGGCGCCACGAGCAGCATTCGCGACGGCGTGGAACTGGAACAGATCCGTCGAATCACCGAGCCCTCCAAAAATCAAAACCCTCGGCACGACGGCTCACTAGTACAAAAATGCATTTTTGAAACGGTTTTTTTAATCATTTAAGACGGTTTTGAAATGACTTATATGACTGGTGTCGCAAAATAGATCGTTCATATGAGACGTTTGTAAAGCGTCTCATATGAGTATGTTTTACGACGTTTTTTATGTACAACCATCTTATATATCCTATCGTATACGACATTTGCGTGCCTATAACCGTCTCTTATAGTGTTTTATAAGCGACGTTTTGTGTGTAACCATCTTATATATCCTACCGTATAAGACACTCGTGTACCTTTAACCGTCTCTTATAGTGTTTAATAAGCGACACTTGGTGTGTGTAACCATCTTATATGTCGTACCATATAAGACTCTTTTATACATATAAACCATCTCACATGTATTACCATACGTGGGCAGAATGATCGAATAATACTTTAATTATAAAAAATTTATCATCCATACAAAAAAGTACATGACTCCTTGATAAGCATGATCGTAACATCAAAAAGTACAAATATAAATTTAGTAAAATAGTGATGCCAAAAGATAACATGTAAATACATAGTGATAGACAACATGATTTTTCTTTGTGATAGCAAGATCATCCATCCATCTAGCCAAACGACCTTTGAAATGGCCATATGTTTTCAAATTGTATTCTTGAGCAATGTTGATATGGCTGCAAGTTTGAAAAAAAATAAAATCAGAAAAGCAGGCATGTAAATATATACACAGATTAGATCGTCATATCTTTTATATTGCTGAAAGATAAACTATGAAATATATTACAACGTGCGTGCATCAACATGCGTACATATATTCTAGCTAGCTCAACATGCGTACATATATTCTAGCTAGCTCCCTGCTAGATAATTTTTTACAAGCATGCATGTTTCTGAAAAAAATGATCCCTACATGAAAGTTCAAGAGGGTATACATGTTGTGTGTTGCCCTGCGTCTCTATACTTATATTTATGATAGACAAGTTCAATTTTATACTGAATTAGTTGGTTGATTGGTTGAGCATTTGATCTTCAGGCAAGTATCAAACGCAAGTTCTATTTATAAACATAGCATTAGTTGTCATATGACAAACAGTCAGGTTAAGGAAGAAACAAAGTTTGGTCAGATTGAGATATAACAACTATTGTATGATCACACCTATCAAAAAATGAGCTTTGTATGTGCAATACGTACCAAAAAGCTCTAGTTGTATATAGCCCCATCAACTCTACAAAACCCAGCAATGTCGACCACCTCCGTCATGAAGAACTCGAGGAGGCGCTCTTGCACGTTTGTTATATCCTCAGGCAGAAAAGGACTAGTGGCGAACTCAATGTGACCCTAAGAAAAGTCATGTTGATCAGGATATTGATCAAGCATCAAACTAAGCTGCTCTGTGAAGGAAAGCATTTGACGCATGACGTACTGTCCACAAAGATTTTCACCAAATCGCTGAGTATGTGCCTGAAAATAGTGAGTAATCGGCAAAAACATCCAAATGAAAAATTGTTCTATTTAGAATCTAATGTTATTTCATAATTACATTGAATATCTTCCGTGAGATGACGCCACCAAGAGCATCATTGTGCTGCTTTTTGCGTTCAACATAAGTCAAGAAAGCACTACAAAATGAAATAATGTTTTAGTGCGCAATGAATCAAATTTAAGAAAAATATTTTTTAGGGTGAACTAATGAGTAGAAATAGAAAACCTATCAAACAACGGCACAAGACTGTAGTTGTTTTCCAAGGGATTGGCCATGGAGTCAATAGTGTAATATGTGTTCCAATAGTGTCACATATTAAAATATTTAAATGGATAACACTGGTTGAAACAGTAAAGATTAACAAAGGGGACCAGTGGATTACTGATGTGGCTCTCTAACTTCACATGACGGCAAACAATAAAAAAACGCTTGCGAAAAGATTAAGCAGCAAAAATGTTTCTCCAATTTGAGCTAGTTCAGCAATATTGTCTACTTTTGATCAAAGTTCAAATCTATTCTACTATACTCCCTACTTGAAATAATGAAAAGCTGCTATTCATTCATAATTTTTCAGGCAGGGAAAAACCATAATGTGTCAATTTGATAGAGCAATATTTAAAATCAGGGATGCTAGTTTAGATCAATATGCTTAAGGGTTCTATTATAATCAATGATATAGGTTACACCGAAAAGGCACCAGATAGTATTAGCTTTAAAGACGAGCATTCTCCTTCCAATTCACACTTTCCAAAATACTATTAAAGAAACTAATTTGTAGTTCAAAATAGCAAATTGATTGTCCTTCTCAAAGCAAACCATCAAATGATCCTTATGTGACTATGTCAAATACTTACCTCACTCGGAAGAACACAAAACACTCCATTACAAATAATCCCGTTGTTGCCATTGTAAAGTCCAAAGTTAGCCAACTTCCACTATGTATAGGGAGAAAGAATTAGACTTGGATTGGTAGATTGATCGATGCTCGACGGCAATATGCAAAAAATATTTGACAGAGGTATGTGGCAGCCTAGCAGGTAAAGAAATCAAAGTTCTATATACTGACTGTTGTGTTGTCTGGATGTTGGCACTTGGCAGCTACTTCAGATTGGAGGACTGACACTAGAAGCCAGGTAAAGAACAGCGTACAGAGTAAAAGGAGGAGAGGGAAACATAGAATTGGCCAAGAATAACAGCAGTGCGGCACTGTATGATTTATTTTCGTATAAAGAAATCTGAATCTGAATTCAGCAAATGGAATTGTGAACATGGTATTCCTGTAAGGAAAAATAATTCTGAACATGGTAAACATATATGGTAACTGTTCAGATAGAGGCCGGTATGTAGTTTGCATTATAGAAAAATTGTAATTCTTAAACAGTTTGAGTCTATCACACAAACACAACACAGTTAAGTAGCAGAGCAGTTTTCAGAGAAATTGGAAGAGTTGCAGAGATCATTGTAGGACTAAAACAGCTTCTGAAATCCATCATAGCGAGGTTAAAAGGAACAGAGATAGGGGAAGTTTAAATTTCCACGTTTATGCATGGTCATATTGGCCTAAAAGCTTTGATTAATAAATTGGATGGAGCAACTGCAACAAGTTGAGCACACATATTCAGAAACAGAGCTTAGTATAAATCATCTGATATGCTTATGGAAATGTATGTTGTATGATCAGCTTTATCTTATCAGACATTCAAACACGAACAATCATAAACTGAATTAGGCTTGTACCGAAACTCAGAGGGAAGCTCGGTGGAGGGGCGGTGTCGGGCTCTCGAGGAAGGGGCGATACTTAGCGGAGGGGCGCGCGGCGGTCGCCCAAATCCCTTCCATACCTAACTTAAACAACTTAAATAATGGCTAATTGCGGGGAGAGGATGTTTGGTTCATTACCCAAGGTGGAGATCCAAACCCTAGCTTTTCTCCCCTTCCTCCTCCACTCCTCTCTTTACCTCCACCCACAAAATGGTTGAGCGCCCTAGGGCTGTGGTGGCGCCGGCAACAGTGGGGAGGAGGCGGTTGAGGGCGGTAGTGAACAGAGGGAGGCGGCGCTAGATGGAGGGAGGCCGCGGCTCTAGATTCTGAGGGTGACGGCGGCGACCGGTGAGGACGGCGGTGACTTGCTGGAAGCGATGGCGCTGGCTGGACAGTGGCACTGGGAAGAGGCGGCGACGACTGGGGGACAGCCGAGCCGGCTCTGGAGGCTAGAAGGCGAGTGCCAGTGAGAGGAGGAAGGTGAGGCGGCGGCTGGAGCCTGGAGAAGAATACGGGCAGGGCAAACTGCTAGAGACTCACGTGGTCGGTTTCACTGCTGGGGCGATGTGGAAGCTGGAACAATTGACTGGCCAGCTCAGCATCTATAATCAAAATAGACGCATGTCGATTACGAACCGTCGCAAATACATATCTTCATATGACAGTATGTATACGATTGTATATAACAAAACGTCGTATAATACATACTTATAAAAGACGCTTCTTATTATAAAAGTGACTCTTTTTCTCGTACCTCATATGCGACGTTTGTAACTAGAAAAACGTATCTAATGCAATTGACATATAAGACAGTTAGAATGAAACCGTCTCTAAAGAAACTAACATATAAGACGGTTATAGTTAAACCGTCTCTTATTCTCGACCCGTGTGGGTGCTCATCACCTTAAAAGACATTTTTGGGTTCGGTAGGTCAAAACCGTCTTAAAATGTGCGTCTTATATTACTCTTTCTGTACTAGTGGCTGCTCGACGAGAACTAAGAACGACGGCGTCCAACAGGAACAACGGTGTTTTTTTTCGAGCAGCAACCAGCAAGAGCAGATCAACGGAATTACGGAAATACGGAATCACCGTCCGGCGCGGCGGCGCTTTTTGGTCGGGGATACTAGAAGTCACGAACTCACAGATTGCTGGAAGAAAAGCGTCGGCGCCTCTACCCTCTGGTGCCAGCGGCGGACGAGGCCTACCACTTGTTGCGCCGGGCGCCGGCCTCCTGGGCTTAATCACATTCAGATAATCACGTTCATGTTACCATAATCATAAACACGCGTGAGTGGGTGACTTCCAGGCTCCAGTTAGCTAGCTAAGTAACCTGTAACCTACGTTGGGCACTTGGGCCTTCAGTTCTTCGCAAAACGTAATCACATTCTCATGTACAGGCCATAGCCCATATTGGGGGGTGGGGCCCCTAGGCTCGGGGGGCCCGGGGCACATGCACTGCCCGCCCCCCCTCAGGCACGGCCCTGCTGGCGTCGTCGTCATCGAAGACCAAATTCCTGTATTCATCAAAGCCCTACAAAACATGGTACAGTAAGTAAAGAAAAGAATGTTTGTTTAAAAGTCTACATTGCTTCTAGCACTTAATGCAATGAGAATAAACCAATAATGTATGATAATTGATAATGATACATCATCTTACACGTGTGAAGTCAAAGGCACACATTTACAGTTGTAAACAATATTATTACTGAGTAAACGTTACATCTGCTCGATCAAATGCAATCTTCTGAGAAAATATTAAGGACAGTATAGTCTGGCACACATGAAGACATAAATGAAGACATAAAATATACTTAAAGCACAGAGCTAGGAAAAAAGCACAAGCATTTGTACTGGCAGCCACCTTCTTTCAAGTAACCGTTGCCAATTTAACGCAGTTTTTCATGCTGAAGGTTAAGGGCAACATTTTCTATTGTCAGACGCACAGAAGTTCAACTAAAAATCTGGTGCTCCAATGCATTATGACACACTCGATAATGACACTTCTGTTCCATCTAATATGTGATAAATGGATAATATTGTATTTGAGTGATGCCATATGAAAAAGGGCGTATATTCAAACGCACTAATATAATTGTTAGAACCCACTTCTACACCAGCTCAAAATTTTCAACACATCATGTGGATACAACAAGAACAAGGATGTTCATCTTCCCAGCTATTCTACAAAAACAATATTTTGGGACTCAACAAAAGTGTTCTTCCTCCGAGAAAATGTATGTATAATCATAAAACGTTACAAATCTTGTCTAGGAGTTTCCAAGACCCCAAACAGTACAAATATGGAATCTCGGTGATGGCAATTTTAATTCCTACTTCAAGCTTAGTTGCATATAACGAAATTACGAGCAGCAACCTCAGCCCTGCCGAGATTACCATCTAACACCTCAAATTTTGCCTTTAACAGGGACCCAAACACTTCTAAAACCGAAGGCATTGCTCAGAATTTGGGCTAAAAGTTCAATAAGTCCGATCCTACAACGAAGCCCTCTCATCTTCCATACCATCAAATTCATTCTGGTAAAACTACCGGACATCATTTCAATGCATGACAAGATTAAAATTAAGAACAATTGTTTCTGGTATAAAAAGGTTAACCTAAGAGCAAACAAAATGTTATTTTTCCCTCCGGTGTGTCCTTCTCTTTAGTGAGGGCGATATCAGGGAACTTACAATGATCCTGCCTTCAATCCAGGTCCTTCTGCTCGAAGAGCCAGATCTGGATGCGCGCTTTCTACTCCACAACCACACGGGGCAAAGCGAGTAAGAAATCCAGGAGGGAACAATCCGCAAGAAACACGAGAGAGGAGAGAAATCGAAGGGAGCGTACACTCTGGAGGAAGCGGAAGATGACGTTGATGGGCTGGGTCATAATCCGCTGCACCTTGGTTGACACCATGGCGGGCACAAGTTAATTACATGCACTGATGCACCTACGTACGTACGTACATGCACGCACGCGACGTACATGCATGTGTTTTGAGACGACGACGGAGATGAGCCCGGCACTGGCTTCTCTGTATTTCTGAGGTGTGTGTATATATATATGTACTCCGTATATATATACATATATATACATAGAGTTGGGCTATGGTCAGCCGCGGCTGACCAGCACTGGGTGCTTCACGAGCTCAACCGTTGGATCTAGCGATCTGGGACGTCCACGTGCACCCTCCAGTCCAGGCCTGCCCGCAGGTGCCCGAGCTGTGGAAGCCCGCTGCCCGCAGCCCCATTCTCACCCACGCCCTCTCTCTCTCTTCATTCTCTCTCTTCCTCTGGCGATTCCCCTCCAAACATGAAAACCCTAGCGCCGCCCCGAGGCGACGAGCCACCACAGCCATGGGACGAGCCACCACCGGGAAGGCTCGTCGTCAGGAGGCGCCGCCACTGCCGCCGCCGAGCTGTGGACGGCACGGACGAACTGGTCTCTCGGCCGTTGGAGTCGCCGCCCTAGCCGCCGGCGGATCTTGGTATTGCTTCGTTTCCGACACCCCCAATACTGCCTCTCTCAGTCCCCCACTCGTTGATTTGTTTCTAGGTGTTCGGCCTTGTCAATTTGGGTTGCGGAAGCTAGCATCCTCCAGTTGTTCGTGATCCTCAAGCTGCAGTAGCGGCGTTTCTACTCCGTTGATTTCGATGCAACACCATCAAAGGCAAGAAGAGGGTATAAAGCATCATCATTTCAGCTTGATGTATGCGTCCACCTGCTCCACAACCTGGGAGATTGTCAAAGTCCACCACCTTGCAGGGGAGCAGCTGCTAGATTGTACGAATTGTAGTTATGGCTGAAGTTGAAAGTTTGTACATGTAGATTTTTAGTGCAGGTTTCAGGCAGCTAGAGTAGTTTCCGGTTCTACAATTCATTTGAGAAATTTAAAACATGAAAGGAAGCACCAGATATATGAGTTCTTTGAACTCGTGTATATGTTAGTTCTTGAATAAAAGAGTCTCCTTGAATGATGATTAAAAGCCATGAATCCATGAGCTAGTTCAGATTTGTGCAATTTATCTCTGAAGTGTATGCCATTTTTTTAGTTGAATGAGAATTATATTATTCAGAAATAAGAGAAAACATGGCAGCTGTATGACTGTAGGTAATGGAATTGAAAAAATGTTACGGTGGTTCTCCAAGATGGAATTGTTGAAGTAACCTCATGTTCAGATTTGTATGATAAGTTGATAAGTTCTGGTATCCACCACTGATTTTAATTGCATGAGCACCTATGTGTCTCTACTTGGCTATGTGTCTCTACATTTTCTTTGCCACAAATCATGAAGCCATTTTCTGTGCAGAAGGATTACCAAGTAGAGGATGAATTTTATCTGTTGAATGCAAAAACTTTTCTCTGTACAATGCAAATTAGTAGATGGTGCTTCCTTTGTATGACTTTTGCAATTCTGAGAGTGCATCTGAAAAATGCAGCTTGATGGCAAAGGAGGCAGATCGGAGCTCCTTGGCGGTGGCTGGAGTAGATCCATTCTATCAGCTTCTGGTGCAATCGCCAATCATGTTTACTGCAGTTTGATGCCAAGGGGCCAAAGAAGCTAGTTAGTACAGATTTGTTATCAATCAGTAAAGAAAGAGGACTAGCTCATAACATAATCTGGACGAACACGCAGTAGCAGAGGAGGAAATGAAGGGGACACGTGGAACAGGAGAAGAGGAGGACGTAGCAGCTCCTGGAGGTGATGGGGATGACCTCAGGGCGGTGCAGATGGAGAAACGCCCTTGTCATCCAGCTTTCTTAGGCGGCGGCGACGCCGGGCGAAGAAATCTTGGCAGCAGCTTCCTTGGCCGTGCCGCCATTAGAGGTAATGGCTATCCAGGGAATAGGGAAAGGGGCTGGAAGGGAAGTGGGAAGACCCTGGCGGCGTGCGGCGGCTCCCCCACGGCAGAACCTCACCGGCAACACTAGGGTTTGCTACAAGATGGAGATGAATAGAGAGAGAAGGGGAGGAGAGAGAAAGAGCATGGGTGGAATGGGGGCTCGGGCAAGGCACTCGACTGCGTGGGGCTCGAGCGGGTAGAGCGCCTCCTGACGACGAGCCTTCCGGGTGGTGGCTCGTCCCATGGCTGTGGTGGCTCGTTGCCTCGGGGCGGCGCTAGGGTTTTCATGTTTGGAGGGGAATCGCAAGAGGAAGAGAGAGAATGAAGAGAGAGAGAGGGCGTGGGTGAGAATGGGGCTGCGGGCAGCGGGCTTCCACAGCTCGGGCACCTGCGGGCAGGCCTGGACTGGAGGGTGCACGTGGACGTCCCAGATCGCTAGATCCAACGGTTGAGCTCGTGAAGCACGCAGTGCTGGTCAGCCGCGGCTGACCATAGCCCAACTCCATATACATATATATATACAATATACATATATATACACATGTGTGTGTATATTAAGGATGGAAATCGGGCGGGTTGGGCACGGTTAGAGGTATCACTGACCCGTACTCGCGAGCAAAAAACCAACCCATATTGGCATATTCGTACCCATATCCGTTTGCGGGTACATACCCACACCCATATCCGTATCTGCTGGGTACCCACGACTTGCCGGGTATCCGCTACCTGCCTGCTGGTTGTTGCAACCTTCAACAGTGCACAATATTTCAGCTAAAAAAACACAAAAAAAACAACACTGTAAATTCCAGCATAATTGAAGAAGAAAAAACAGCAGCAACAACATAATTTCTTAGCATGATTTCAGCACCATTCCAGCATCATTTCATCATTAATTCAACAACGGGTAACGGATCTCGAGGAAATTATACATTGTCAGGTTGGCTGGTAACGAATATGGATATGCCAAAACCATATCCGCGAAATATATACTCGTGGGTAGAAATTTACCTGTATTCATACCGTGGGTATAATTTTTCACCGTATCCGTACCCATAGGGTAAATATCTACTAGTATTTACCCGAATCCGTACCCATTGCCATCCCTAGCCGAATAAGATTGACACAAGTCTCGGCAAAGCAAGAAAAACATCCAAAAACAAATACTTGTTTGTAAGTCTTGGCCTCTCTTTGGTTCGTGGTTATGGTCTGCTTTTGGTTGTAGTTGGAAAAGTTGAGCTCTTTAAAAAAGATACGACGAGGCTAAAAATTGTTTAAAAAAATTTTAAAGATCTTTCAAAAAGACCTAACAAAGTTCTGAAAAAAATATTAAAAAATGTTACCCTAAACATATGGTCTGTAGGAAAATAACAAGCTAGTTTTGCAACTCAAACTAAACACAAAACAGAACCGTGAATCAAAAAAACCTTACTTCAAAAAAAAGGAGTGTCTTTTCGGTCCAAGATTTAACTGTACATGTGAAACTGTCGTGAGACAAATACGCCTGATTTAAGATATGTTAGTGTCTAACAAACTTCCTTTTAATTTCGCTTGATTTCTATGAGTTTGGATTGCACTAGTCATTCCAATGTATATTTGCTAAGATTTTACCATGTCCTTACGTAAACCTAGCTTCACTGTACGTCCATGCAGTTTGCAAAGCAAAAACCGTCTTCAGGCAGAGATCCCAGCCATCAAGCTGGACGTCAGTGGGCCAGTGACGGAAGACATTGTGCTTGTATCGTTGAGGCGAGCTCTCAACCGGATCGCCACTCTACGAGCTCACGACGGGCATTGGCCCGGTGATTACAGCGGAATCATATATGTACATGCTGCCATTCTGGGTTCGTTTCGTCTACTGAATTAAAAATTAGCCGCCCAAATCATGAGGCCTAGCTTGATCTGTTTTACATGCATGCAGATCTTTGCTCTGCACATTACTGGATCTTTGTTACTCTCGGTCACAAATAATTGCTGTTTTGAACATCGACATTGTCTTTGGAATACATATTTATCCATTAATTATTAGTACAATTTATTTATAAAACCCATTTAAACTATAATATTATAAAAACATTAATCTATGTAGAAATGGACCAGAGAAGTAGAGTAGCTACTTGTCTCGGACATTGTGGTAAAGACCAGGAAAATAAAGACCAGAGAAGTAGAGTAGCTACTTGGGGGGGAAAATGCAGTAGCTCAATTCTAATTATCTCAATGATATATTTAAAATCAAATTCAAACCAAATGCCACATCCACATGTTTTGCATTCTAGAGAAGAAACTACATAGAAAAAAGTAGAAAATAAACCATAAAACTGCCGTTATCAGGAGAGACGATCATTTCAATAATCAGACGTGCAAATCCTGGTACTCCTAGAAACATCTGTCAGTAACAAATCAGCAACTGATGAAAAAGGCTCAGTGGTCAAATGGGCTGAACACAACAATATAAGGCAGTTCGGACTGCCGACATGTTTTTGCTCAAAAATATACTGGTATAAAAGTATAAAACAGGGTACCAAAAATAAGTGTGAATCAGGCGGTTTTGAGTTTGAACCTTTTTTTGCCTTTCAAAACCCTGATTACAAACTACTGTAGTCAACTAATAAATAAAAGATAACTCTAGAACATTTTGCAGCAATAGCTTGACCATTATAGTTTTTAGTTTTAAAAAATCAAATTGGACAACCATTCTGGATAAATGATGATCAGAGCCAAATGATACATCACTACTGTCATTTTACATTGAGATAACCCAAAAGCATATTTTAATGCCCAAAATTTTGAGTATGACTCACCATGAACTAATCAAACCATCTAGATGATAAGCCACCAACTTTCATATATAAAAATAACTCATGTCCATCTCATAATAACGACCTGTCTCGTACACAAATTGTACCCATTCATGATATTGGTAAGTCATTTCATGAAAAGTTGAAAACATTGGCATTGAGCCGTTAATGGAACCATGAGGGGAAACAAAATGTAAAAATATGCTGAGATACATTTATAAGTGATCCCTTTATTTTGCACAAAAATATCAAACCGTGCACAACAAATTTATATGCAATACTACTCTATCAGCAAACTAGGGAACCAGAATTGCTGATTAAGGAAACGACAGTTCATCACAATGTTGCTTATAGAATTGCTGATTAAGGAAACGACAGTTACATCACAATGTTGCTTATCTCTATCTCAACGTTCTGGTTCCTGCCATCCTAAAAAGATAACAGTATTATAAACCTGGGTAATATACTATCTAGGTCAGTTTCAGTATTCCTATCAGAAAAAAAGACACAAAATGTATCCTTCGCTCACAAGATTAGCAGAAATGAAATCCTGGATCAAGTTTTAACATGATTGTTGCACTAGTACCAATCAAAAACATCGTCAAGGTCAACTGAACCATTCTCTTCCCCCTGCATATCCTGCTCATTGTCTGACAAATTTGAACCATTCTCTTCCCCCTTTTTGATTAAATTATCCAACTCATTCTTATTCAACAAAAAAGACACAAGGTTAATTAGAAAGAATCTAAATAAACAAGATGTGTTTTCTAATCTATATAAACAAGGTGTGCTGATTTCAGAAAAAAAAAACCCTCATGTCCAAGGAATCCTTCATTTGATGCAGCCTGTCGTTTATCTTTGTAGTTGGTCTCTAGCTGAACATCGTCAATGTTGAGCCGCTTAATTACTTGTCTGTAAAACAAATTATCTGTATACAGTTGTTAAACAAAAGCATTCGGTTAAGCTAGGCAACAAATCATAAATTAGTATATGAGCTGAACAGCTTATAGAGCAGCTTCTCACCTCTTGAACGACTACTCAAGGCATCACGAACTTGTATCGGATTCTTTTTCTCCTCAGTTTTAAATTTTCGCCGCACCTGATTACGGGTCTTATCAGGGAACAATTGTCGTATCATTCCAAAATCAGTACCAAATTGTTGAAGACCCTGGACCAGAATAAATAAAAAAACACAAAATTTAGTATCACCAACATATACGTGAAATAGAACATCTTCATTAAAAAAATTGGCATCTTACAAAATTTAAAACAGTTTCCCATATCATTGATCTATAAAATACCTGGTAAAACAAGTCCGAGTCAGATTTTGACCATTTGGCTCGTGCTTGTTTGCTCATGTGAGAATGGTAATTCAGTTTGGTTTCATTCCCTAGCACGTGGTTATCTGTTCTGTCATTGTCATAGTTGTCTACTCCAAAATTATCAAAATCATCCACATCTCCAGGCAGGGAGCTGCTGTGCATGAGATAAATATGTTAACTAAGAAGAGGATGGATAACACACTGAGGACATGCTATCAAACAAGGTATGCAATAGCATGTTTTGAATAAACAATAGCAAAATATAGCACAGAGTTATAGATGCTTGACTGCAGGACAAAGAAGCCTGAATTGAAACTTCAAAAGGTTATACAATCAGTACTCACTAATCAGCAGGAGTCGGTAGACACTAAATGGATTGTGTTCATAGATAGTAACGGTTTTTGTTTATCTATACACAAGTTGGATGAAACAATTGTTAGAAATACTACAAAAACTATTTTAGTCAGGTATGAGCTACATGGAACAAACAGTACATGATACAGGCCCTATAGCTGCCCATCAAACTAAGATGCAATTTTAGATGGTCGAATTAACAAACATAGCAGCAATGCTATGTTCAAATAGCCTATCTAAGGAAGTGAAATGTCTCAATGACAAAGTAAAAAAGGTTTGCAAATCAATCCATATCATTATATGTGATAACTGGTTATTTCGCTACATTTAAACTAAAATTAAAATTACTTCCATACAAAATAATGACTGGTGGTATTACAAAGAAGAATTCCTGAATCTTGCTCTACTCTTAGAATAGTTTACAAGGAAATATTTATGCATAATATTTGAATTGAGTAAGTGAAAGAGCATAGCATACCTTAGATACGAGGATCAAGGAAATATTTATGCATAATATTTGAATTGAGTAAGTGAAAGAGCATAGCATACCTTAGAGACAAGGATTGTCCTGGTAGGATTTCTTTACCCTGGGAAGAACCAAAACAAAATCATGAGCAACAGCATGCATATGTTTCAGAAATTGAATTAAACATGCAATAAGCTCACCTTAGTACGCTCTCAAAATCATGAGCAACAGCATGCATATGTTTCAGAAATTGAATTAAACATGCAATAAGCTCACCTTAGTACGCTCTCTGGCCTCTTGTAACATCCTAAGATGTGCCATACTTAGCTTCATGTGATCTATCTCATGAATAGGTGTTTCCAGTAATGCCTTAACTTCTAGAACAACAATGGCCCAAAATACATAAGTTAAGAGCTAATATTATGTAATGTTGATGATTTGTTATATTAGCAAGATTACCTTTCATTATCTTTTGACTAATTCTGTGCGTAAGCTTCTTCTCAGGTTGTTCTGTCAATGTATCTTTCGAGGTTCTCTTACGATTCCGTGAAGATACTACACTTTTATTCTTATCAAGCTGCTGCTGTTGTTGTAATTCTTCAATATGCTGTTGTTGTAATTCTTCAATAGGTGAATCCTTAGAGGTGTGATTGTGCTTGGAACCCCTTGAGCCTACACCTACACTAAATGGATTGGCCAAACCATCAGTTTTAAAAAGCTTGATTTTGTATTCTTCAAAAAAAACAAGAAACTAATTATGATCGGCAAAATGCTTCACCTGACTAGTAGTCATCGTTGGGTCAAACGAGATAAAATGTTTGTGACACGAAAATTCGGTTCAACGCAAGTCTCTTTGAAACGTAGTATCGAACCGTGCTCTAGTTTTCCTCTCGCTACAGGCGAGAGCAGGCGGAAAAGGGCGAGTTCCAGCTTCCCTCGCCTGGATCCGCCGCTTCCCTCCGCCGTCGCTGGCCTTCGGGCTGGCGCCGGTGTGGGGGGGGGGGGTGGTGGATCTGGGAGGGGATGTATAGAGGTAGGTTTAGGGGTAGTTGTTTTAGCCAAAATAAAGAAGATGGCGGCGAGGTGGTGCGGGTCAGGAGGCGATGGAGGAGGAGCTTGGTTGGCGGTGGCGGTGGCGTTGGCGCCGGTGAGTTCTTGGCTCCATCCTCCCCGATTTGTGCCGTCTTGCAGGTCCGATGTAGCAGTCCCTGCGTTGGTGTTTCTTCTTCTTCCTCCTTTTCTTCTTTGCTGAAGAAGTTTGAGGTGGAGGTGAGCCGGCGTGTTGGGAAAGTAGGTTTAGCCGGTGAGAAGGTTGGGATTAGCGGTGAGGAGACTCCGTCGCTGGTGGTTCTGATGTTGATGGCGGCGGGTTTCGGTGATGGTGGTCTCGTTTCGGCCTCGAAGTGGGCTGCATCGGAGGTTTGGGCGTACACGTTTTCTCTTCAGCTTACTCTGTTTCTCCGTCACCCATGGTGGTTTGGGCCTGAGAGGTGGATCGTGGCGGCATCACCGGAACCGGCAGGATTCAATGTCGTCGCCGGCGTGGTGAGAGGGATGAACTTCTTCCTAAGCTTTGATTCTAGCCCCTTTGACTTGGATGTAATTTTATGTTGTATTAAGGGGTCTGTTTGTTTGTTGAAGTTGCATCTGGAATGAATGAGGCTGGTTCCTTCTCAAAAAAAAAAAAGTTAGCTGTGCCATCGACTAGCATTGAAATAACCACAGACTAAAGTGCAGCTAATGCCATCGACTAGCATTTAAATAACCATAGAATGAAGTAAATCATGAGCAATGCTAGTAGCATGACCGTGAAATAATAATTACGTGAAGAAAGTAAATCACACTCATGACGGTGAAATAATAATTACGTGAAGAAAGTAAATCACACTAGCTTGTCCTTAGCCGATCCGGATCCTCTGCCTTTGGGGCTGAAAAGGCACCGTGCCTTTTGAACTACAGCCGCGAGCGGTCAAAGGAAACAGCCAGCTCACGAGCGCACGATATGGGCCAACGCGAGCGCATATGGGCCACGCGAGCGCACGAGCAAGCTTCAGCCCAGCGCCGGTTCCCTGCCCACGCAGAGTTTCGGTGTAGTTCAGGCAGGAATAAACCACCGTTTCGCGCGGTGAAAAAAAAGATAGAAACAGAATGCCGCGTTCTTGCGAGCAGCGTCTCAGCAAGCAGCTCGCCGGCGACACTGGCTAGCCAGACTACCGTTGAAGGAACTGTGGATGAGATCGATGGCAAAAGAAATGAAGATCAGCAGCACAAGTATGTTTCTTTATAGCTCCCATGTAAAATAATTTTACAGTATGGTGAGAGATCTATTTCTTTCGCTCTCTCAAACAGATTTTGATATCCCTTTTTCGATTTCTGTAGTTTTTGTATAAAGTGGTTTATTTTCTAGTGGTAGGTTTGATCTATTCTATATCTTCTGTCTGCCTCTAGTATAATCGGCCCACTTTGTATTGTCACTTTGTCATATTGAACATTGTAAATAAGCTATGCCATATTTTTTTTATCACTTCGTCATATCAAACATATGTATAACTTGCATATATACAATATATCTCTTTATAATATTCAAATATTGTAAATAATCAATTCCCTATTTTTGTAGCATAAACAATATACCTTCTTGGATGCCTCAAATCGGCATGGATTTTGCAAGTGTAGAGGAAGCTTGGAGGTTTTGGGTATTCTATGGTGGTCAAGTGGGCTTTAGCTGCAGGAAGAAGTATGAGAACAAAAGTGGAACGGACAAGATAATCACATCATGTAGATATGTTTGCTAGAAGCAAGGTTTTCGAAAAGAGGACAAAAGAGATCATTTGACGAAGCTTCCTCGAGATGAGACAAGAACAGGCTGTGATGTTCGTATGGGAATTACTGTTAGCTGGTACATCCTGTGCCGAGTCAAGGTCCATTTTCTTGTTAGTTAAGTTCAGTTTTTCTGTTAGAGTCAGTTTGTTTTAGTTGTGATCATACTTTCCAGCAATGCACAAGACCATGGACTGTGTGGTTGTGGTGTTGTACGTGGCTTAGCAGTTAGTTAGTTGTGTCCGAGTCTTGTGCTAAGAGAAGGAATCACGATGTGGTCATGGGGATGGACATGACTTAGTGCACCGTGAGAATAGCTCTAGCACTTCTTTTGTATTCCTTAGTATAAATAAAGGAGATAACAGAACAGAAAAGCTGCCGCTTCATTGCAGCACCAAAATCATATGTGTCCAGTGTGTGTGTGAGTTCAACACTTGAGAGATTTTGGGGCGTACCTGACAATTGGTATCGAACCACGGTACTGCTATTTGGACGCGAGATCGAGTACTTGAGGGTGTCTTCATGCCTCGAGGGCGATCGACGTCGCCGGTGCGCACCCCTGCTCCGAATTCCGGCAGCCATGCCTCTGGTAGTGGCGGGAATGACCGCGGGTTAGTGATCCACCGCGTGGTCAAGGAGGGGGGCGGCTCGGCGAGCTATCCTCTGCTCACGAAGGGAAACTACAACGACTGGAGTTTGCTGATGAAGATCAAGCTGCAGGCACGGTGCCTGTGGGGCGCGATCGATCCCGGCGGTGTCGAGTGCATGAGGACCGAATGGCGCCTGGAGGCCATCTGCGCATCGCGGTGTCGCGGAGATGATCTCTTCATTGGCAACCAAGGCCACGCAAGGAGGCGTGGGGTTGCATCAAGACGATGCGGATTGGGGATGAGCGCATCCGCAAGTCGACGGCGCAGAGGCTGAGGCGAGAGTTCGAGGCTCTCGTCTTTCGAGAGGGCGAGAAGGTGGAGGATTTTGCCATGCGGCTCACCGGTGTGGTCTCTCAATTGGCCACATACGGCGACCCCGAGCCCCAGCACAAGGTGGTGGAGAAGTTTCTGCGCGCCGCCTATCCAAGGTTTCGCCAATTTGTTCTCTCGATTGAAACTTTGTTGGATCTGTCTACCTTGACTCTGGATGATGTCACGGGGAGACTCAAGACCGTGGAGGATAGTGAAGACCAGATGCCTTCTGCGGGCACTGGCAGCAAACTATACCTGACGGAGGAGGAATGGACTGAGAGGAGCAAGAAGAAGGAAACAGAGGCGAGCCGTGGCGCAAGTAGCTCTGTCAATCGCGGGCGTGGGCGCCGTGGTGGCAGAGGACGCGGACGCGGCGGCGGAAGGGGCTCGGATCGGAGCGGCGACAAATGCAGAAACTGCGGCAAGCTTGGACATTGGGCCAGAGACTGCCGTGCTCCCAAGCGCGAGGAGCAAGCCCATACTACGCAAGAGGAGGAGGCCACGCTGCTGCTGGTGCAAGGCGAAGGCGCCGCCGTCATCACTAACCCAAGTTCCCCTGTTTTATCGATGGTTCAGCCTGCACCTCCGCCGCCCGCGCCACGTGGTGGCTTGCTGGAGCTGGTGGAGGCGGAGGCTCACGCGACCTTTGGTGGTACGGAGGAGCAGGAATCTAGGCGATGGGTGCTGGACACCGGCGCCACAAACCACATGACTGGATGCCGGGCGGGTTTCTCCGATCTGGACGGCGGCATCACAGGCACAGTGAAGTTCGGCGACGGCTCCGTTGTCCGAATTGAAGGGTGCGGCACGGTGCTCTTCGCGTGCAAGAACGGGGAGCATCGTACTCTCTCCAATGTCTACTACATCCCGCGGCTCACCACCAACATCATCAGCATTGGGCAGCTGGATGAGAGCGGGTGCCAAGTGCTTGTGCAAGACGGCGTGCTCCGGATTCGCGACGAACAACGACGCCTCCTCGCAAGGGTCAACCGCAACTCCAACAGATTGTATCAGCTCGACATCGACATCGCGCGGCCAGTGTGCCTGGCGGCGCGTGCAAGCGAGGACGCATGGAGGTGGCATGCCCGTTTCGGGCACATCAATTTCGCCGCGCTTCGGAAGATGGGAAGAGAAGGGCTCGTGCGCGGGCTGCCTTTGCTCTCGCAGGGAGCGGTCGTGAGGCATGCCTTCTCGGCAAGCGGCGGCGCAGCACTGCTTCGTTCGGCGTCGCCACCGAGCCACGGATCAACTGGAGCTGCGCACGGGGACCTCTGTGGTCCCATATCTCCATCGACACCTAGTGGAAATCGCTATTTCCTCCTCCTCGTTGATGATTTCAGCCGCTACATGTGGGCTGCTCTGCTCCCCAAGAAGGATGGCGCACTAGCGGCGATCAAGAGGATTCGGCGGCGAGAGGCGCAATGCAAGAAGCTTCGTCAGGCGCGCGCAGACGAGAGAGGAGAGTTCACCATGGGCGTTTCAGCGTAGCATCTGCATGGAGCTAGGAGTGCAGAGAGAGCTCATCTGCACCTTACTCGCCGCAGCAGAAATGTGTGGTGGAGCGCGAAACCAGATGTGGTTGGGATGGCAAGGAGCATGCTTAAGGCAAAAGGGTTGCCACCAAGTTCGGGAGAAGCGATCGAGATTGCGGTCTACATCCTCAACAGATCGTCGTCCAAAGCGGTGGTGGAAGAACTCCTTATGAGCTTTGGAATGGAAGAATACCAGATTCATTATCTTCGCACCTTTGGGTGCATTGCTCATGTGAACATTCTGACCCCAAATGCCAAGAAACTAGATGATAGAAGCGTGCCTATGATCTTTGTGGGTTATGAACACAGGTCAAAGGCATATCGTGTGTATGATCCAACCAAAAGGAGAGTTTATGTCACCCGAGACATTGTCTTTGATGAAGAGGCACAATGGAATTGGGAAGAGGGGTCAAGAGGATGGGAGTTCACCATTGAGTACACCACTGTGTATCGACCAGACGTGATCACCACACACCGCCATGTTATTGATGCGAATGCCGCTCACCAACGATGTGGCAAAGCGGTGTGGAGGCAGGAGATGTGTCTCCAAAGAAGTCCAAAGATCTGATCGATGATCAAGAAGAAGAAACTCAGTGGAGTTTGTCTCACCACCACCAAAGAAGAGAGGAAAATTTAGATGCTCATTATGGAGGTGAGCCTCTAAGGTCTGAGGGATGAGAAACATCATTGGGCCATGTCCAAGACTGATCAAGGCGTGAGAGAGTGCCAAGAGGTCACCAAGAACCTCATTAGTGAAGGAGAAGAACCACTACATTTGAGCAAGCGAGCATGACCAAAAATGGAGGCAAGCAATGTTAGATGAGATCTCCTCGATTGAGGATAACAACACTTGGAGGCTAGTTAATCTTCCTGCTTTGGGATGAGAGATCAATTGGGCTCAAATTGGTGTTTAAGTTGAAGAAAGGAGCGAGATGGGAAGATTCTCAAGTACAAAGCAAGGCTAGTGGCTAAAGGTTATGTGCAAAGAGCGGTATCGACTTTGATGAGGTATTTGCTCCCGTAGCTCGTCTTGATTACATTAGATTGTTGTTAGCACTTGTCGCACAGAAGGTTGGAAGGTACATCATATGGATGTTAAGTCACCTTTCTAAATGGGGTGTTAGAAGAGGAGGTCTATGTAGCTCACCACTGTGTTTTGAGATTGCGTGTCGGGGAGCAAAAGGTGTACAAGTTAGATAAAGCCTTGTATGGTTTAAGGCAAGCACCAAGGGCCCGGAATGCTAAGCTTGATCAAACATTGAAAGTTCAGGATTTGAACAAAGGCCACTTGAGCATGCACTATATGCGAGGGAGATGGCGCATCAAGGTCGCTAGTGGGTGTATATGTAGATGATCTGGTCATAGTGGGAGGCAATGATGGTGTGATTGATAAATTCAAGACTCAGATGAAGAAAGAGTTCAAAATGAGTGATTTGGGCCCCTAAGCTTCTATCTTGGCATAGAAGTGCATCGTAAAGAAGGATGATCACACTTGGTCAAGAAGCATATGCTCGAGAATGTGTGTATATGTGGTTACTGGATCGCAATCCTTGTGCCACTCCCATGGAGCCAGGATCATGCTTAGTAGGCAAAGCAATCGCACCAAGTGTGAATGCCATGAATCTGTAAGTCTTGTTGGCGATCTCGGATACTTAGTGAACACAAGACCAGATCTAAGCTTCTCGATGGGCTATGTCAGGTTCATGGAGGATCCAAGAGAGGATCACCTTGTTTGCGATCAAGAGAATTATAAGGTATGTGGCTGGTACAATGAAGCTTGGTTCTTTGCTATACAAAAGAGAAAAAGGAACCCCAAAGGCTTTAGTGATGATGATTTAGTGGAGATGTAGAAAGAGCACTTACGAGTGTTTTTCTTTCTAGGAAATAATCTAGTAAGTTGGCATCCACAAAAGAAGAGTTGTGGCATTGTCCTCATGTGAAGTCGAGTACATTGCAAGAACTACAAAGAAGATGCCAAGGAGTGTGGTTGGCGGTTTGTTGGGAGATCTAAGGAACACCAAGTCGATTCTTTTGAACTCGGGGTGGACAACAAATCTGCTTTAGCTTTGATGAAAAATCCAGATTCCATGACAGAGCAAGCACATTCAAATCAAGTATCACTATATTAGGGATTGTGTTGAAAATGGAGAAGTCAGCCTGAGTTCATTGGGATGAAGGGCAACTTGCGTACATCCCGACCAAGGCATTACCAAGAGCAAGGTTCCAGGAGCTGCGAGATCAAATTGGTTTGGTGTTTTGGACTAGGCACGTGGTTTAGGAGGAGATTTGTTAGTGGTAAATCCTGTGCGAGTCAAGGTCCATTTTCTTGTTAGTTAAGTTCAGTTTTTCGTTAGAGTCGGGTTTGTTTTAGTTGTGATCCTACTTTCCAAAGAATGCACAAGACCATGGACTGTGTGGTTGTGGTGTCAGACGTGGCTTAGCAGTTAGTTAGTTGTGTCCGAGTCTTGTGCTAAGAGAAGGAATCACGATGTGGTCATGGGGATGGACATGACTTAGTGCACCGTGAGAATAGCTCTAGCACTTCTTTTGTATTCCTTAGTATAAATAAAGGAGATAACAGAACAGAAAACTGTCGCTTCATTGCAGCACCAAAATCATCTGTGTCCAGTGTGTGTGTCAGTTCAACACTTGAGAGATTTTGGGGCGTACCTGACAATTACCTTGGATCGCATTTCAGGGTTGTACAAGTTGCTTGATCTCAATCTTGAGCACAACCATGTTCTCTATTTGCCCGAGACAATTCACCTAATGCCTTCACAAAGAAACATCACCGAAGCACAAGCTATTCAAATTGAAATGGCCGAAGATTCTAGAATTAGGCCTAAAGTTGCTCATGAGTTGGCGAGCCGTCAAGTTGAATGATCCTCCAATCTTACCTACACATGTCTTGATCACAAGAATTATGTACGGACTAAGCGTCAAAAGGAGTTAAAGGGTGGGGAATATGGGAGTTTGTTGGCCTACTTCTAAAATAAAATTGCTACAAACCCTTCATTCCAATATGCTTTGTAATCCGATGAGGAAGAACAAATAACAAATATATATTGGACAGATGCTAGGATGATCATTGATTATGCACATTTCGGTGATGTGGTTACTTTTGATATCACTTTTGGAACCAACAAAGATTGTCGACCATTTGATACTTTTGTTGGTTTCAATCATTTTAGAGAGACCACTATTTTTGGTGCTGCCCTCATGAATGATGAGACCTATGACTTTTTTAAATGGCTATTCAAGGCTTTCTTGACTAGCCATGGTGAGAAGGCGCCTAAGACCATCTTTACTGACCAAGATGCTGCAATGGGAAAGGCCATCGGTGAGGTACTTCCTAATTCATGGCATGGATTATGCACTTGGCATATTGGTCAAAATGCAATCAAGAATTTGAACCGTCACATGGTTGGAGAGTCAAGAATTCTTGGTGATTTCAGAGCTTGCATGTATGAGCATGAGAACAGTGCAATATTTGAAGAAGTCTTCAATGGCATGAGAAGCAAAGTTCTGAAGAAAACTTGGCTGGACATCATATACAAGTTAAAGAAAAAGTGGGCATTATGCTATATGAAGGATGTATTCACTTTAGGAATGCGAAGCACACAGTTAAGTGAGAGTTTCAATAGCAATCTCAAAAGCTATTTGAATGTGAAGTTGGACATTCCTCGGTTTTTTCACCACTTTGACAGGGTTGTGCAAGAAAAGCGAGACAAAAAGTTACAATCTGAGTATGACTCGAGGAAGAAAATATCACGATTACATATGAGGACACCAATGTTGATGCAAGCAAGTAAGATGTACACCCCTCCAATGTTTCGATCTTTTCAAAATGAATATGAAAAATCTCTTGCAGTCTATGCAAAGCCATCGGCTAACAACAATGAGTACATTGTTGGAATGGAAACTTTTGGTGATGAATCTTATGTGGAAGAAGAAAAAACAGTTGTATGTTCCATGGAGGGGCCAACTGTTTCATGTAGCTGCCGTCTATTTGAGGGAGTTGGGATATTATGTGCCCATGCATTAAAAGTTCTTGATTTGATGAACATAAAACAATTGCCTGAAAATTATGTTCTCAAACGATGGACAAAAAGAGTGCGTAGCTCTGTTGTTCAAGATGCTAATGGCAACAATGTCTTGGAAAATCCGAAGCTAGAAGCTTTACGTTCGTACCAACTTCTTTCTCACAAGTTTAGTGCATTGTCCTCTCGTGCTTCTGATTATTCTGAGTGTGTCATGCTACAAAATCAAAAAACTTACAGGTGGCAATGATAAAGAAGATGAAGCTACAAATATCTCTCAAGTATCTCAACCTATACCATGCACCGTTGGTCTAAAGAAGAAAGAGGTTAAAAAGAGAACCTCGAAGAGAAACAGAGATTGGGTTCAAAAAAATCAACTAACTAAAAAGAAACAATCCACTACAAAGGTTTGTGTTCTATAATCTATATTGTACTCTTTTATCCAATTTGATGTTGCAATACAATATTGAAAAAAATGATTGTCACTTATAGGGAGATGCAAATAAAGAAAACATCCACCATCATCAATTGATGGAAAATAGTCAAGATTGGTTAGAAAAGAATAATTTCACCGGAAGCTACATGCAACTATTGATGGTAAAACTAATATTTTAGTATATTGATGTTTTCTTATTTTCTTGGCAATACTAATCACAATAATACATTTTCATGTAGGGGGATCCAATGACGGTGATCAGTTGTGATGTGCTAGATAAGTTCAAGGCACCATGCCACTAAGAAGTACTGGATGGAGTCTTTTGGGTTTTGGACTTTTGGCATACTCTCTGTTAGTTCGGTGGTGGAGGCAATACTATTTGTGGACTATATGGGCCCCGGGTGTCCTCTAGAAGGCCCATAAGGGAGCAGATAGGGGGCAACCTGAGTCATCCGGTTGAAGATAAAGACCACTCGGGCTACGTACGGCTTGAGCCGCAAGGAAGTTCCCGAGGATATAATCTATCTCCATGTAATTAGCAGATCGACACATACATTCCATGTAACTGCATAACGAAATTAGTTACCAGGGATCCTGAGATATCCTGTAACTCTATCTCCCCCTACACTATATAAAGGGAGGGGGTAGAGGTCATCGGCATAGACATAGATACGCATAGTTTCATCTTGCATCTCGCATCTTGATACACCATATAATCCCAGAGCACAGGAAGTAGGGTATTACCTCCTCCGCTGAGGGCTCGAACTCAGATAACCTCGTCTTGTGTTACCCATCCGCTTAGTTCTTGATTAGCGCCCCTCGACAAATTCATTGCCGGCGGTGACCCCAGCTTAGTCACCGTCGGCGGTTAGCGCGCCAGTAGGGAGCAGCACAAGATCATCTCTCGTTGGATGGCTTTTCTAAGATCGCCAGACGCCGCCATGAGGCTAGGAGAGTCTCTTCGCTTCGGCAGCCTGGACTTCATCGCCGACGGCATCGGCAATCTGCACCTCTCTCCCCCCGGAGAGATTCCTTCGCAAGGGGGCGCGCGCGATCAATGTGACCCATTGCCTTATGGCTTGGAGAATCTAGCAAGCGCCTTCTACGGATTGACCCCTCATTGTCATTCAAGGCCTCGAGGCCGACGAAAAAGAACTCGGCGGGCTCGACCGCTCGGGCGTGAATTCTATTCCGTCCAACAACCCTTCGCCGACCGATTTCCTCCGACTCGAGAATTCCGTCGCGACTCTCGCACTGGGTTCCTCGGTTATTCGGATAGGAGATAACCAGTCGGCGAGCACGTCAGATCCACTCGGATCAGATCCATCTATGTTCGTGGGTGTCATCAATGGTGGCCAACCCATCGGACAGAGCGAGCAAGTCAGCCTCTCCGCCTCTGACTCGGAGTCCGATGGGAGCGCTGAAATTTGAAACTACCGAGAGGTTTTCGTCCTAGGCGCGGATGATCACCACTCCGTCTCCCCGATCGTCGCGTACGAGGAAACCGACGCCGGTGCGATTCCGGATCCTCATCCGGCGGAAAAACGAGATCGCGTACAGCAACTTCGCACCCGCGGCCGCGATGTCCAGAATGAGCTTCGCGCGGTGAAGCTGAGGGATCAGGAGGTCTACAACACTCCCCAGGCTAATGTCATCGCGTCGAAGACTCTTCTTGAGACTATCGCGCCACAACTTCCTGAAGGCGGCCCCTCGCCCGCACTCGCCGAGCGACGGCCATGGTCGAGATGGCCGCCATACAACAGAACGAGGCAATGCCCGCTCCGACCACTTCGGCACGCAGTCGATCTATCAGAATCGAACCGGCCCAGCGCCTCGGCAAAGCGGCTCCACCGATTTGCCGCCCATGATCTTCGCCAGGATATCGAAGCCAAACGGCGGGAGCGCAGTCACGGCGAGCGGAGCTCTCGGGGCCGTCAAAGTCGCCGCGACGATGACCAAGCCGAGAGCACTGCTAGCCGGCACGACCACCGCCAAGAGCAGCGCCAAGGCCCACGCCGGAGGCGTCGCAGTAGATCCCCAGCGCGGAGGCGGCCACGCCCATTGGAGGGGATTCGGGCCTTCACCCCGGACCTTCGCCGAGTGGTTTGGCCGGATGGTTTCAACCTCAAAGGCATCGACAAGTTCGATGGCGAGAGGGATCCAAAGAACTGGCTGCAGGTTTACGCCTTAGCAGTCAGCACGGCAGGAGAAGATCAGAACGTCATAGCAAATTACTTGCCGGTCGCTTTGACCCCAACCGCCCAGACCTGGCTAACGGGACTCCCGGAGAACTCTATCGAGTCTTGGGACGACCTCCAGGAGCATTTCATCGCCAATTTCCAAGGGACCTACGAAAGGCCCGCGGGGAGATGAGAGATTGGACAGCTACACCGGCGCAAGAATGAGACTCTTCGCGAGTTCACCAAGCGCTTCACCAAGAAGAAGAACGAGATCCGGGACGTTTCGGAGTAGACAGTCATCGACGCCTTCTTCGCCGGATGCCAATCCGAGGAGCTGATCAGGCAGATGACTCGGGACCCCCGCGTAATCTCAAAGCCATGTTCACGATGGCGGACCAGGAGGCCGAAGCTGAAGAAGCCATCGCAAATCATCGTGGTGGCAACGACGGAGGCCCCAAGAAGAAGCCCCACGATGAGCAAGGCAAGCCCAAAGATAAGAAACGGAAGGGGGACGAGATGGTCGCCAATATGGAGCGCAACCGGCCTAAGCCCCCCAACGACAACGATTACAAGAAAGTGATGGATTCGGTATGTCCCTTTCATCCCAAAGGAAAACATTCGGCCAAAGATTGCCTCATTCTCGAAGGTTCGCCGACAGTAGCGAACCGACCGGCTAAGTGCGGTCAAGGCAAGAAACCCGATGGAGACTACCAAGACGCCGAAAGCGAGATCAACTACATCTTTGGGGGCTCCGCGCGACGAGTCTAAGCGAAGCAAAAGCTACCACTCGGAGATCAACGCTATCATGCCCGCGACACCAAAATACTTGCGCCTGGTCCGAGGTGCCCATCACCTTCGACCGACGGACCACCCGGATCAGACGCTTCTCTTGGAGGTACCCACCGGTTTGGATCCGGTCAGGCGAGGAAGCAAGCTGAAAAGAGTCCTGGTCGATGGCGGGAGCGGGATCAACGTCCTTTTCATCAAGACCCTGGACCAAATGAATATTCCCTGTTCCGAGCTACGGCAGGGATCGTCTCCGTTCCACGGGGTGATCCCCGGGACGTCCGCAGTACCACTCGGACATATCTCTCTGCCGGTCACGTTCGGAACCAAGGATAACTATCGGACCGAGAGTCTAAGCTTCGAAGTGGCCGATTTCGAGACGGCATATCATGCCATCTTGGGAAGGCCGGGGATTGCCAAATTCATGGCGGTTCCCAACTACACCTACCTCGTCTTAAAAATGCCAGGTCCCAACGGTGTAATCACCCTCCTTGATGACGTTAAACAGTCCTCGCTCTCATGCAATGAGAGAGCTAAATGGCGCAGCATTGACTCATCCGCCGAGATGGAGAAGATCCGATCAAGGTCGCAAACCTTCAAGAGGAAGTGGATGTCCCCGCCAAGAAGCGTGCCAAAACCTCCATCCAAGCAACCAAGAAACAAAGAAGATCCTGCTGACCCGTCGATCCGCCAAAACGGCCGTGATTGGGACAGGCTCGACAAAGAATAGGAAGACGCGCTCGCCACTTTCCTCCGCCAACCGGATGTGTTCGCTTGAAACCTTCGACATGCCGGAGTTCCGAGGAGGTGATCGAGCACTCCTCCACATCGACGAAAAGGCGGCCCGTCAAGCAACGCCACGAAGATTCGCCCGGATCGGAAGGACGCCATAAGGAGTGAGATCACCAAATTGGCGGCTTCGGTTCATCAAAGAGGTGTATCACCCCGACCGCTCGCCAATCCGGTCTGGTCCGAAAGAAAACAAGACATGGCGATGTGTGTCGACTACATCGACCTCAACAAGGCGTGTCCCAAGGATCCTTTTGACTCCCGCGATCGACCAAGTGGTGGACTCCACCGCCGGCGCGAGCTCTCGAGTTTCTCGGACGCCTACTCAAAGCTATCATCGATCACCAAGGAAGAGGATTGCATCAAACGTCGCTTATTACGCCTTCGGTGCTTTTTGCTATATCACAATGCCATTCGGATTGAAAACGCCGCGCGACTTATCGGCAAGACGACACTGGCGGTGTTTTCACACTCAACTCGGACGCAACGTGGAGGCATATGTCGACGACGTCGTCATAAAAACCAAGTCCAGATGGGATCTCATAACAGATCTGACCGAGACATTCGAGAGCCTGAGAGTGTTTCAGATGAAGCTGAATCCCGAGAAGTGCGTTTTTGGGGTTCCGTCTGGCAAACTACTCGGATTCATCATCTCCAATAGGGGGATAGAGACAAATCCAGAGAAGATCGGTGCCATCCTTAGGATGAAGCCTCCGGCCAACCAGAAGGACGTGCAGAAACTCACTGGATGTATCGTGGCACTCAGCCGATTCGTTTCCCGACTTGGGAAGCGAGGCATGCCTTTCTTTAAGCTCTTACGCCGACAAGACGATTTTCAAGGGATGCGAAGCCTGACAAGCCTTTGAAGATCTAAAGAGGTTCCCCACCACTCCGCCCGTGTTGGTCCCTCCCATGCCCCAGGAGCCCCTCTTACTCTACATTGGTGCAACGACCCACGTCATCAGCAGCGCCCTGGTTGTGGAGCGAGACGAAGAGGGCTCCCTTCAAAAGGTACAACGTCCAGTCTACTTCGTAAGCGAAGTATTGGGCGAGTCAAAAATAAGGTATCCGCAAGTTCAAAAGCTTCAGATGTCAGGTTACTCACATCGCGAAGCTCAAACATTATTTTCAAGAGCATGAAATTTCGGTGGTCACTTTTTCCCACTTGGAGACATACTCCACAATCGGGAGGCCTTGGGAGGATTGCCAAGTGGGCGCTTGAGCTTGGAGCCTTTGAAATAAAGTTCAGCCTCGACTAGCCATTAAATCCCAGCGTTGTCGACTTTCGCCGAGTGGATGAAGCCCAAACCCCAAAGAAGAAGGAGAATCTCGAGTACAGGACAATGTACTTCGATGGTTCCCTCATGCTCAGCGGCGCGGGGGCTGGGATTTTGCTCATATCGCCGACTAGAAAGAAGCTACGCTATGTCCTCCAGATATTGTTTGCCGTCAGCAACAACGCCGCTGAGTACGAGGCACTCATCCACGGGCTCCGCGTTGCCATATCGCTCGGCGTTAAGCGGTTAATGGTACACGGCGACTCTCAACTCGTGGTCAACCAAGTCCAGAAAGAGTGGTCTTGTATCGGCGACAATATGGCGGCCATCGTCGAGGTGCGAACCGGAAGATATGTTCGACGGATCGAGCTTACTCACGTGTTCGCCGCGACAACGGCGCAGCGAGACGAGCTAGCACGGATGGGATCCACTCGCCCGTGTCCCGAGTGGTGTTTCCGCCCAAGAGCTACGCCATCAATCAAATTACCATCCGCACCGGAAGATCAAGGAAAGCAACCGTAACCCGACGCAGAGGTACTATCAATCATTCCCGGTGGACTCAAATTTTACTTAGATTATCTCCTTCGTGATGAGTCGCTCAAGATCAAGCTTTCGCCGAGTGCATCACACGCCAAGTAAAAGCTACAAGGTAGTCGGGACGAGCTCTTCGTAAAAAGCGCCCGGTACTAAGGCGTTGTATATCCGAGCAAGAAGGCAGGATCTCCTCAAATAAATCCACTCGGGAGGTGCGGGCATCACGCAGCAGCAGAAGCACCGGTAGGCAAAGCCTATCGGCAGGATTTTTCGCCAACCGCGATCACGGACGCGGAAAATATAGTACGCAGATGTGACGGGTGTCGCCGCCCGCAAATCCACATGCTTGCCAAGAAGATCTACAGACGATTCCGATCTCCGCCCTTCGCCGTCCGAATCTGGACATGGTGGGCCCTCAAGCGAGCACAAGGCGGATTCACTCATCTCTTCGCCGCCATCGACAAGTTTACCAAGTGGATTGAAGCCAAGCGGTGCAGCCATTACGGCGCCAAGGCACGCGATTTCTTCCGGACATCGTTAGCGTTTGGCGTGCCCAATCGCATCATCACCGACAATGGCGTTCAATTCAAGAGCAAATAATTTCAAGATTGGGGCGAGGAGTTAGGCATCAAGATCTCATTACGCCCAGTAGCCCACCCAAAGAGCAACGGAAGTTGAACACGCCAACGGATTGGTGCTACAAGAGCTCAAAGCCCGAATCTTCGATCGCCTAAAGCCATACGCAACACGCTGGGTGAAGGAGTTGCCTTGGTGCTCGGGGCTCGTAACGACCCCAAGTCGAGCAACCGGCAAACCCCTTTTCCTAGTTTATGGCTCGAGGCGGTTCTCCGATCGAATTGAAGTTCGGTCCTTCGAGTTGCTGCCACAACGATAATCGACGGATGAAGCAAGGTACGAAGACCTCGACCGGCCGAGGAAGCCAGAAGCAAAGAATGATCCAATAGGCCAAGTACCAACAGGCTGCGCCGCTATCATCAACAAGAACATACGGGCCGGCGTTCTCCAAGGAGATCCGATCCTCCGCAGAATCGGCACGAGCATAAACTCTCCCCACTGGAAGGCCCCTACTTGATCTCTCGAGGTGACCTACCAGGCTTACTCTACCGCAACGTGAAGACGGATCCGACGTGCCTAACACCTGGAACATCGAGCAGCTACATCGTTTCTATTCTTAGAATTCTGTATTCAACCAGCTTGTAATTAGTTCCCTTTCTTTTAACTTGCTACTTGGCCATAAACGACCAAGCAGTAAGTCGGGGGCTACACTAAATAGTGTGCGGAGTCAACCGCACCCTATCCTTTTTAATAAAGTTGTTTTCTCTCTACATGTGCTGATCGCATTCGAGTACTATGAAAATTCTTGAGTAATGGCGCGTTAATACCCTTTCGACAACGTTTAGCTACTTCGCGGTTGCATAGGAAGAAAGCCAAGTGCTGCTTCCTAGCACTTTGGTCGGACCAATGATTTAACGCGCCTCATGAAAAAGGATAAAACATATTATTCGGATAAGTTTGATCACCAGTACTGGGGATCAACCAGAAGTTCTTATTACAGATACGAGCATGTGTCCAATCGATCCACTATTTGGACAAAGAATGGACGAACCTCCTCTAACAAAGCTACGGCCTTTCTTCCGGCAAGCAAACCCATCCTTGACGGCCCCGCAGCCAAAGCGAGGATAATTTGACTTAGCGATGGCGAGGCCTTGGTCGGTGCTGCGTTATTGCGCCCCCGAGCGAAGACCTTGATCCGCCGGAATGGCTTCAAGATGAGCCACCAGAGGTCGGGATCATTGGCGGCTCTTCATCCGGATAGAGGCATTCAATTATTGGGGCAATCCTCGTCGAGGTCCGGTGGCGAAGCTCTGCACAACCAGTCGGATGAGATATCAGTCGAGTGTCAATGAGGTTGAGCCAGAGAGAGCCAGTTGAGAAAGGTTACCTTCCAACTCTTTAGTCGACCCCTCGGCTCGAGCGTTGGCTTGGCGGACTTCTTCTTCTAGAGCCTTCTGCCTCGCCTCCAGAGCCTTCTGCCTTGCCTCCAGAGCTGCACTCGACGGCAAATATTGGAGACCATCACCTACGAAATATCCTTCTTAGAGATTTAGCATGGGTTAGGGTTTATACCTCGGTTTGTGTTGGACTCCTCCACGTGGCGGAATCGAAGCTCAGTGACTTCGCGGTGGAGCTCTTCGATCCGCCACGGAATTGTCGCTATGCATACAACGCGTTGTCAAACTCATCGCGCCTTTAGCTCTCCCACCGCTTTCTCCATGCACCGGTCTTCGCTGACCTCTCCTTCATGCGCCGCGTGAAGGATAGAGGGTTAGTTAGTGGATCCCCGTGCAGAGCGAGAATTCGAGAGAAGAAGTTACCTTGTACATCTCGGCTTGATGGCGGTCACTTGTTCCAACACTTTCCATTCTTCGCTTCCCGCCTGTCGTCAACCTCAGAGTCCTCCATCTCTTTCCGCCATTTCACGGAAGGGTGGAGTGGGAGCTTTGGCGAGGGGCGAGGATCTCTCGACTTCGGTTCGAGCTCGAGCCGAGTCGATCTTCCTTCGCCGACGAGGATTGACGGCCAGGCGACGGGCTCGAGTCCGACGAGGAGAAGCGGGCGAGCCGAGCCTCCTAAGGCCGAGGTCGTCGTCATCGTCATCCACCGGTTTCTACAAGCATTTGGAATTCTTTCAAGATATGCATCTCTACAAATTATGAAATCCTAAGCGTTTAAAGAGTACATGTGGACGGACGATTTCATCTTGAATTTCATGTCCGAACCACTCGGACCCGAAGCTTAGCGTCTCCTTCGCTTCAGACGCGCCTTTGGGCCGCAGACCGACATGGCGAGGGCTCTACGGCCAAGGCTGGTCTGGTGGTGGCGACTTCGCCGCTGGGCGACGGCGGCGGAAAAGAAGCGGGGCGGTGTCGTCATCCTCATCCTCTTCATCCGAGTCCCTTGGAGCATCCTCCCTGCCCTTTTTGGCCGGAGGAGCGCTCGTTGAGCCTTCGATAGGACGCTTGCGAGGAGCCCCCTTGGGGAGTGGAGCCTCCGGGACCGGGGGAGCGGAGAAGAAGGCCTCATGCCCCTGCGACATATCGTATCATATTAATTATGACTCTACAATTGATAAATTGCGGTTGAGTTGAGAAGGATCTTCTCCTTACCGCTGGAGGCAAGTATCCCAAACTATACGGAGCCGGGCAATCCATCGGAGTTATCTCCGCGTTCGAAGCAAAAGTTCAACCACTCTACCGATGACCTCCTTCGCGTGAGGTTTTCGTGGGTTTCGAGTGGTGTCTTGGGTCCCCGAGTACTCAAGACGGATGGACCTCTCCTTGATGAAATTTGGATCTGGCGTTGGGTATAGTTCCATACTACCCCAACTCCGGTCACCAGCAGACTTGGCTCATGGAGAATAACAAGAAGTTCCTTCACCTAGCTCAACTCGTCGTCGGAGGAGGAAGTCCAGAGGGACTGATTTGTGGGGCACTCGCCAGAAAAGGAAGGGAGGGCCGGAGGTGAGTTGGCACAATAGAACCACTCCGAGTGCCAGCCCTTGTTGGAAGTTTTAAAGTTAAGATCAAGTAAAACTTTTGACCCTTCCCAAGAATCGATTTCAGCGCTACCGCTGCCTTGGGATTGTCCTTGCTGGGGTAGGGTTTGAGAAGGAAAAGAAATCTGAAGAGGTCGAAATGAGGAGCGATCCCCAAATAGGCCTCGCAGACGTGGGCAAAGATCGCGATATGAAAAATGGAATTGGGGTTCAAATGCGAAACCTCAATCCCGTAAAAATGGAGCAAACCCCGGAAGAAGGAAGAGCAAGGAAGTCCGTCAGCGGAGAAAGAACGACTAAAGACCACTACCTCGTCCGGACGAGGGTGGGCAGGATCGCCGGCGGCCGGCAAGGCCAAGACACGAACCCTTCCGAGGGGAGCACGCCAAGGGAGACCAACTTCTGTAGCCTCCGTTCCGTCGTGATGGACTTCATCCATTTCTTCGCCCTCTCAGCTGCCTCAGTGGCGGTGGGGGAGGGTGGAGCCATTGCGATTGGAGACGGGTGGCGGCGGAGGTGATGGCGGAGAGGAACCCTAGTGGCGGAGTGTGCTGGCGAAGCTAACTGACTGGCGCGAAAAGTGAGCAAGGTGAACTACTTTCGCCCCTGTTCCTAATTTATCATAACGGGCATAGTTTCGCGTTCTAGGTCGGGCCTTAGTCTAGCGCCGGATGCGCCTTTCCGCAGGGGCCCAATAATCACTCGGCGGCCGAGTGGTTCCTCGAGGAGGTCTCAGACGAGCGCCGATCGCCGCTTAGGAGCGACGAGCCTAACTACTCGGATGAGGCGATGTTGCGATTCGAGATCAAGTCGAGGAAAAGTAGCATTGCATAATTGAAGCATAAACACCAAAAAGATTACGAAGGATCTTCATTGAAAGGGCTCTTAGGCCGATTACAGATTTTTTCAAGCACAAAGACATCGAGCTAGGGCTCGTCGCCGCTCGCAGAGGAACAAAGAAGAAAAACCCCCGGGAGGGCCTCGCTTGTACCCCTCGTGCGCGAGGAGGGCAAAGCAACCAAGGCCCTTCGAGGGAGGCGACCTTGAAGAGTTGCGGAACCCACCGATCGAACCCTAAGGGATTCTTCCGCGGAGACCTCCGCCCTCATCTTAGCGAACTGCCGCCAGAGCTCATCTTCACGAGCTTGGGCGGCGGCCCTGACGGCGGCTTCTTCTTCTCCCTTGTAAGGGCCGCGATCGATCCATCCTGTGATCATCTCCATGATGTTCGCCATTGCTCTCTCGGCGGGGTGGGGTGGAGATTCTTGGGAGTCGCCGAGGAAAAAGAAAACTCAAAGAAAATAAAGGTGGTGGTGAAGCGGTATTCACTCAGGGTTTTTTTATACACGAAGAAATTCAAGGGTCGCGCTTGGAATCCGCTTTCAAACACAAGAAACCATCATGGCGGTGGAACGGAGGTGGGCGCGAAACGGTCTCCGACCAAGACACGCGCCCTTACTGTTGGAGAAAAGGCGCCAAGACGCTTCGCCTTCCCTTAATTGGGCTTGGGCTAAAAGCGCAAAGGGCGACCCCTTAACAGGCTGTCTTAACACGCCGCTAACGGTGGCAAGGTGTTAAAATCGAGCCTAATTCGGCCTCGGTACACCCTAGAGGGCATATGACCGGCAGAACCAAGGTTAAAAGGTGTTTCACGACATACCCCATGTTGGGTCACTAGCCAGCTTCGCATGCTCGAGATTGGGTGTTGGTGAAACTTGGGTTCAATTTCTTGAGGTATGCCTTCTATAAGGTCGCCTGTTGTACACCGCTCCCCGGGTACAAATACCTCTCGGCAAAATTGCATCCAGTCGGTACGCCCCGAGGGGCCTATGCTGATCCCTCCTCCGGTTGGGACAGGTACCACCCGGCCGAAGGTGTGTTCTATGTCGGGCCAAGTGCTAGCTCTTACAAGTTAAGGCTAGGCGCCTGATGTCGATATCCCTCGCAACGTTAAACTACAACATACTGCAAGACAGAAGTTGTGGAGACGTGGCTTAAGGCATGCCTCATGATGGGCCAATCGCTGCTCCTGCATTGCAGGAGTGGGTGTCAAATAGCCGAAATCATCTGTTGTGGTGATGTGCCCAATGGGCCGAGTGAGCTGGAGTTTGGTATTGCCAACCCAGGCATCGTTTCGATATAAAAACTTAAGATTTCTTGAGTTCTTTACAATCTCTTTTCAGATTACAGGAGGTATTGGTGAAACCAGTCGACCGGACATCTGACTTGATCGTAAAGCACTCGGGGCTACTGTGGACTATATGGGCCCCGGGTGTCCTCTAGAAGGCCCATAAGGGAGCAGATAGGGGGCGACCTGAGTCATCCGGTTGAAGATAAAGACCACTCGGGCTACGTACGGCTTGAGCCGCAAGGAAGTTCCCGAGGATATAATCTATCTCCATGTAATTAGCAGATCGACACATGCATTCCATGTAACTGCATAACGAAATTAGTTATCAGGGATCCTGAGATATCCTGTAACTCTATCTCCCCCTACACTATATAAAGGGAGGGGGTAGAGGTCATCGGCATAGACATAGATACGCATAGTTTCATCTTACATCTCACATCTTGATACACCATATAATCCCAGAGCACAGGAAGTAGGGTATTACCTCCTCCGTTGAGGGCCTGAACCTGTATAACCCAGTCTTGTACCCATCTGGCTTAGTTCTTGATTAGCGTCCCCTCGTACAAATTCATTGCCGGCGGTGACCCCTCATTTAGTCACCTGTCGACACTATTACTAAGTTAAAAACAAAATTCTGTCCAAATTTCTACATTTTCAAACTCTTTGTTGGGGTGAAAAGATCCATAATACTGTTAAGAACCCATTTTGGCTATATTCATGGTCTTTTGCATCCTAAATGATCATTTTATAGATCTAATTTGAAGTATTCAGTTTCAGTTTTTTTCAGAGCTTTGTATGATTCGGGCCAAGATGAAGATAAAGCTCGGTATAGCTCTTCGTGGAGCGTTGGATGCGATCCAACAAATTAAATTGCTACTTTGTTATGTTAACTGATCGTGGGTCGCCCGGCTTGCTCGTGGGTCATTGCTTAGGCGCGTGCTTTCATGGGACAGACTCCGAGTGGGCAAGGAGCAAGGCTGGTGAAGCTTGTTTCGTCTTTCGCGTGGCCCATATGTGCTCGCGTTGGCCCATATCGTGCGCTCGTGAGCTGGCTACTGCCTTTGACCGCTTGCGGCTGTAGTTCAAAAGGCACGGTGCCTTTTCAGCCCTAAAGGCAGAGGATCCGGATCGGCCAAGGACAAGCTAGTGTGATTTACTTTCTTCACGCAATTATTATTTCACCGTCATGAATGTGATTTACTTTCTTCACGCAATTATTATTTCACAGTCATGCTACTAGCATTGCTCATGATCTACTTCATTCTATGGTTATTTAAATGCTAGTCGATGGCATTAGCTGCACTTCAGTCTGTGGTTATTTTAATGCTAGTCGATGGCACAGCTAATTTCGATACTACGTTTCAAAGAGACTTGCGTTAAACCGAATTTTCGTGTCACAAACATTTTATCTCGTTTGACCCAACGATGACTACTAGTCAGATGAAGCATTTTACCGATCATAATTAGTTTCTTATTTTTTTGAAGAATACAAAATCAAGCTTTTTAAAACTGATGGTTTGGCCAATCCATTTAGTGTAGGTCCTTGGCACCCTTCACCAGATCGGCGCAGACTGCTCACGGAACACGCGGCATAGTCAAATCAACGCGGCACACAAACATCTCCGAGAATTAAAATGGAACGGCGAGAGATAGGATGGATCATGGGCCGATGGGCGTGTACCTTTCTCGAGGTTCTTGACGCTCCTGAGGGTAATGCGGATCCTGTGCTGCACCTCCTGCGCGCCCTCGAACCCCGCCTTGCCGGACTTCATCGGCGGCGCGTACGCCTCCGTAGCCATCGCTTGTCGAAGGGGAGGAGGTCGCGGGCTAGGGTTTTCGCATTGCGAGGGAAGAGGAAGGTGGCGGCGCGTTGGATCGTATGGTCAGAGCGATCTGACCGTTCAATTGGGACTTGCGCTTGCAAGGAGGGAACTTTGTGCTGTGCGCATGACAATGGGCCCAATTTGTCACAATAATATCAGATCATACTACCTCTCAAATAAAAATCAGATTCATGGTTAAAGTGCAGATCGCCATCAAATCACTTCCGTTCCTCCATGAGTTTAGGAAAAAACCGTTTCAAGAGCTATGAAAAGCATTAGTGTTTTACTTTTAGTTATAATAAAGGGTTTTTTTTATCCATGCCATTATTAAGTTGCATATATTCAGTTCTGCCATTATTAAGGGTCTATTGTCTAAAACGCCATTTTCTCTGCAATCTAATCTCAGCGCTGTCATTCTTATGTATTTTGAAGCAATTTCAACTTATACCAAATTAAAATACCAAACAAAATACATCCTAACAGATGGGGTCCACATGTCATACCCTCAACATCTTCTTCCTCTTCTTCTTCCTCCCCACTGCACTTTCTCTCTCTCATCGCCGCCACTGCTCACCGGAGAGGCAGCACATCGCCGGCGCGGAGCTCCTCCGCCGCCGCCACGGAGCTCATTGCCTCCGCCTCCACCCCGAGGTCGCCGCCGCCCGAGCTCCTCATCCGCCACCCCAAGCTCCTACTCCATGCCGCCTCAGCCCACTGTCATTGCCGCTCGAGCTCCTCCGCCACCCCGAGGTCGCTGACGCCCACACCGCCACATTGCATTCGAGCTCACGCCACACGCCATCGAGCTCGCGCCACGCCGCCATGCGAGGAGCTTCGCCGCCAAGAGAGGAGGACAAGGCAGAGGAGGAAGAGGCGGTGGCAAACCAGCACCGCCGTCCTCTTCAGCGTTGCTTGCCGCCGCCGCCGCCCCTGCTGGCCATGAAGGAGGAGCTCACGGAGTCGGCTGGCGTGTGGGGAGGGAAGAGGAGGGCGACGAGCTAAGGGGGCGGCGCGAGGAGATGGAGATGGGAGCTTGCCGGCACCGGAGTGCGAGGAGAAGGGGATCTCGCCGGAGCCGCTACCCATGCGCCGCCCAGCGCGCGCCGCCACAGTGAGGAGATGGAGATGGGAGCCGCCGCTGCTCTTGGCCTTCGCACCACCACCACCGCCTGCTGGAGCTCTCCCGCGCCGCCGCCCGCTGGAGATGAGGGAGGAAGAAGGAGGGAGGAAGAAGATGCTGTGGGAAGAAGAACAAAGAAGGAAGGAGGAAGAAGATAATGAGAGGATGACATATGGGTCTCGCTTGTCAGATACGTATTTGGACTATATTCGGACGGGTATTGCCGAGGAAATACGTTTTCGGGGCCAAGAATGGCAGCGCTGAGGTTTGACTGCAGACAAAATGGCATTTTAAAGAATATGCACTAAGTAATGGCAGTTTCGAATATAGGCAACTCTATAATGGCATGGATGTAAAAAAACCCAATAATAAACAGTATTCGTGTTTAATTTTAATTATAATCAAGGTTCAAAAATAACTACGAATAGTTAACAGGTTAGCGATTGAATGGTAACAACCCACAGATTAGTTATTGTTGGTGATTTGTGAGCGGCCCACCCCGAGATGGGCCTTGGGCCGGATCCGTACCGGTCTGCCACGCGTACAAAAAGTCTGAAAGACCACTCTTGGCCGTACCAAAAGAAACGTCTAGCCCGCCGGAGCCATCCCCGGGCTTGACCAAGTCAACCGCGCCTTCCTAGGCCCTAACCAGCGGCGTTGCGTACCTACCTCCCGGGCTATCCTTAGCCTGGAGGAGGGCCCCGTGGACAGTCCGCCTGTCCCTGGACAGGTGACGACAGCTGTCGTGCCCCACCATACTTTTCTCGGCCTTAACCAAGAAGAATTGTACCTCCCCGGGGTATCCGTAGCCCGGGGAGAGGCGCGCGGGCAGCTCGCCTTGTCGTTTGCCCCTTGAGCAAATGGCAACAGTTGCCGGGCTACGCGACGCCTCCAACAAGTGGCGCGAAGCTGGCTCCGACCAGGCAATACTATATTGGGGATAAAGGAAAATTGTTTTCTCCCTGTGTAGGCTGCTTCTCCGTATTGGCATTCCAAGACGAACATGTGTTCAATACTAACCAGACAAGCTTCTCTTTGCAGGCCACAAACAGGACGGAGTCCGAAACGAGACAAGGGCGCCGCCACTAAAGATGGACAAAGCAGAAATAGGCACGGGGCCCGCCGTATCAGCTCCTGGCAGTCCGCCGAGCCTATAAAAGGAGATGCCTGCCCAACGTAGCAAGAGAGCTTGATCTGATCCTCTTCCGAATCCGAAGCTTCCTTAGCAGTAGACGTAGTCCCTAGTCACTTCAGTGTCCTACATTCCCCTGCAAGCTCGGGCCGGTGCCTTCTAGCTCGGTCTCGGCACACTTGTACTGTTTCCACCATATAATCAACGAAGGCTGGAGTAGAGCTATTACCCGGCAGTGGGGGGCTCGAATCAGGGTAAAATCACTTTGTCTCTACGGTTTGTATTTCCTTCGCTTTCTCTCTCACCCCCTCTCTTTCTCACCGTACGACGGATCTATACCCGGATCCGAAGTCACGCCAGGCGTAGTCCGGGAAGACCGTGCGGCCAGAGCCCCCCACGAGCTCGGCCGCCGCCCTAGGCTGCTGGAAAGGTTGTCGTTGGGCCTCACTCCAACTACAAATTAGTCTGCCGGTCCGTGGACCCGCTGCCCTCTGAGACGCGTTTCCCAGACATCGACAGTTATCTAATCAAAATTTATTATAAATAATACTCCCTCTATTGTAAACAATAGTATTCGTTTTAAACTGGTTCTAAATCAAAGTTTAAAACTTTATCTATAAAGAACTTTAAACTATTTATACTGAGACTATAAAAAAACAAATAGGTAGATTAATCTTAAAAAGAACTTTCCATAACATTATAATATTTAAGAGCTTTGCTAATACTCAGACGACTGAGACTTATTTATCTCTCGGTCAATTTTCTCACATATCTAGATGCTCCGTTGGATCAAATTTTTTATTTGCAAATTTTTCCCTATCATCCTTTCCCATCCAGAAATTTCCCAAAATGATTTTTCCACCATCTCTCATCATCTTAGCAAAGGTAAAGCCAAACCCTCTTCACCCATTCCATTTATGAAACTTTCCCGAAGACATTGAAAATCATACAAACCATCACCATGCAAGTCAACCCTAGCTCTTTTTCGAAAAAGATCCCACCCAAATCCATTTCCCATGCAATCATGCCTCATGCACTTTCATCTTGATTTTTAATTTAAATGTTTATTGGATTTTCTCCGACTTCTCCTTGAATAGACATCATCGTCCGAATCAATTACTCAGAAATATTCGGAGAATGCATAGGATCTGAGTAATCTACTAAGGCAGGTTTTCCTATTTTTTGATGCACTTTGGAATTCCTAATTGTCATTAGAAATATGACCCAAAAAAATGAGATCATGAATACGTATTGTACTAGCAAATTGATGCTTAGCCTAGGCATATACATGAACGATAACGCATCTTTAGGAGAAGATTCTTTATTACTTTTTTGGTGCCCCTATATTATGCTTATGCATCTGTTGTCATATGCCCTACGAGGATAGTCAATCCATGTTTTTACTGAACATACTTGTCTTATGTGCTCAATTTTAGTTCGAACTTGAAGAAAATTGTTTTCATCACCATTGTATTCATCATTCCCTAAACTAACCTCCATCACTTTGGAATTGGCAGGTCCCTTGGAAATGCCTACGTCAAAGGTAATGCCTCAAGTGCAAGTTACTTCTTAGCTGGTGCTGCAATCACTGGGGCAGGTAGAATTCTTGCTTATCTGGTTAATACTTGTAATCTATGATAATATGCCAGATTCAACCAAAACGCTAACAAGAGGATTGTCTTATACCGTGGTGATCTATCAAACCAAATAATTATCACTTTTGCTAGTAATCAGACGACTGAGACTTATTTATATCTCAGACAATTTTCTCATATGCCTAGATGTTCGTTGGATCTTTTATGTGCTCTATAGAGGTGTTTGATCAACGGTTTAGGAAATTGACTAAAAGCTAAATAAGTCTCAATCGCCTGATTACAAGTCAGTCCCAATAATTATATAACTAGCCTTTTTTGTGCTCATCTCCCTCACTTGCTTAACATTGCAGGGTGATGTGAAATTTGCTGAGGTACTAAAGATGATGGTAGCGAAGGTTACATGGACTGACACTAGTGTTACTGTTTCTGGTCCACCGCGTGAGCCCTTTGGGAAGAAACACCTGAAAGCTATGAATGTCAACATGAACAAAATGCCTGATGCCGCCATGACTCTTGCTGTTGTTGCCCTCTTTCCCGATGGTCCAACTGCTATCAGATATGGTAAACTTTCTTAGAGCATGCCCACCAGGGCCTGTATCAGCCGCCCTGTAAATTACTGTTCATGCGCAGGATTCAAATAAGAGAAACACAACAGGCGCCCTGTAAATTACTGTTCATGCGCAGGATTCAAATAAGAGAAACACAACAGTGCACTATCTGGCTAGGCGAGAAGAAATTTTTGAAGCAGCGGCTTGGATGCAGGGCCTGATATGGATGCTCTTACATTTACCATAACTATTCTACTCATAACAATTTTTAGTAGGGAGAAAAACAGACAAACCAATAGAACCCTTATTGATTTGCTAGTTGATAAGGTAAATACCCAGCTCACTAAATGCTGGGCGTAATGAGGATAAGGGCCTTTAAAAAACTTCTTTTCGTTCTATGAACTTTAAGGGTCACCGCTATTTTTTGACATCTTCTCAGTACGAAGTATATTTCTGTTTCAAATTTTTTAATCGCTTGAGCTTACATATTTACATGCTTTGTTCCTGATATTTATTCATTCTCGTCTACAGTGGCTTCCCCGAGAGGATGGTCGCGATTCGTACCGAGCTAACAAAGGTGAATACATTAGGGATCTGTTGAAGCTCAATCCCCTGTTCTTATCCGTGTGTTAACATGCCTATTTCTTAACTTTGTTTTAGCTGGGAGCATCGGTGGAGGAAGGGTCGGATTACTGCATCATCACACCACCGGGAGTAACGTATTAACAACTTGGAGGCTGGAGCCATAAAATTTTTGTGTACCATACAATGGAACTTTCTTCAAGTTTAAATTTGGAGGCGGAAGGAATGGAAACAGAAGTGCATCATAAATGCCTCAATCGCTGATCGTCACCTCCACCTCTACACCTGGCTCAATGGTAATAGATGTGATCTGCTTGACCACATCTGGAGAACTAACGAGATCGATGATCCTTTTATGGACCCTCATCTCGAACCGATCCCACGTGTTGGTACCTGAAACAAGGAGTTTCATAATCATGTAAGTTCTGGAAAACTAGCTTCAAACAAGTAAAACAAGAACACTTGGATAAATTAAAAAAAACTGAGAGACATCAAGAAACTCAGGCATAATAAAAACCAAGAAACTGCAAAGAGACTAAAACGTGACAGGCTTTAAAACGCTCGATTTTGAGACATCATATATCAGTAGAAAATCTGCTAAGCCCATTCACAAAACACAACTTCTATTCTGCAAGAACATAGTTCTGCCAAAACCACACTTTATCATCAGTTATCATTTCAAAAAAATGTATATCAGTGCAAGTTACATAAACAAAAAACTTGGTACATAACATTGCCATCAAAAGTGGCAAAAATTTGATCAGCTGAGTTCGAGCTAACAGAACATGTGGAAGTGGAACACACAATTTATCATTCATCCAAGTATAAACAGCCAAAAGATAACAGAGGAAAAAGGTCATTTTATATTACCTAATAAAAAAGAAAACAAATTGGACAATAAATATCAAACATTGGATTGGCCAACCATCAGTTTTAAAAAGCTCGATTTTGTATTCTTCAAAAAAAATCAGTAATAAATTACATTAGCATCATTTGGCCAGCCACCGTCCACAAATATGTGCCCCCAAGCATAGCTCAGATGAACTAAGTCCATACAAAAAAGGTTTTTTTGCATGGGTGCCATTATAAAACAACAATTTCACATAAATGCCATTACAAAACGCGATTTGATTTAGATGCCAAGGATAAAATAGAAAATATCCAGCACAAATTCATACCTTTTAGCTACACATGCCATGGTTAAAAATTCATAATATACACAGAAAAAACAGAATGATTTCAAGAGAATACAGTCACTGAAGCATGCATAGAATCCAAGTAACAAACAATTTCTATGCCTCTAAGTCATGGCACAGCGATCTCAGTACCTATCAATTTCTATGGGAAACTGAAAACAAAGGTCTACTATGACTAAAAGCGATAAACAATACCAACACGACATAAAAAACAAAGCATCAAACAACACCACCATTTATCTTTCACCAAAGTATCCTAATAAGCACAGGCCAGACACAATACCATTAATCCTTATAAGATAGGTTCAGCATCAGTTTTAAAAAGCTCGGTTTTGGAGACTTCAATGATGTGGCATCTCAGTAGCATCTCCAAGTAACATCACATGCTCAGCCTACCATTTAACATGTAAAGCCCCAGCTCTCACCTCAACTACATTACCGAGCGAATTACCCAACTGCTCCTATTTATCCCTATATGAACAGACCAGTAAACTTACAATGGACATATACTCACGCTAAGCATCAGTTTTCAAAAACTCGATTCTTTGAGACATCAGAGGTCCCAAAGAGATCTCAGTTGATGTAATGTTAACATCATCTGCTCAGCATGTAAACATCATCTATAACCCCTCAACACCTAATAGAGTAAAACCAAACCACTTCCTGACACACTTCCAACATTACTACAACTCTACGACATTAGCACAAACATGGCAGCCAACTAGACAAACAGGGTCTCCAATATCGTTAGGAGGAAAAAGAGATCACCTTCGCCACAAGGAGACTTCCTGGTGGTGATGTGGAGCACCTTGGTGGGCATCCGCACGGGGCCCTTCACCTTCAGCAGCTTGTCCTTGGCGCCCTTCACAAGATCGGCGCAGACTGCTCACGGAACACGCGGCCATGATGGGACAGTCAAATCAACGTGGCACACAAACATCTCCGAGAATTAAAATGGAACGGCGAGAGTTGGGATGGATCATGGGCGTGTACCTTTCTCGAGGTTCTTGACGCTCTTGGAGGAGAGGGTGATGCGGATCCTGTGCTGCACCTCCTGCGAGCCCTCGAACCCCGCCTTGCCGGCCTTCATCGGCGGCGCGTACGCCTCCGTCGCCATCGCTCGTCGAAGGGGAGGCGGTCGAGGGCTAGGGTTTTCGCCTTGTGGATGGAAGAGGAAGGTGGCGGCGCGAGTGGGGATCTAGGTTTCCCAGCGCGGCAGGAGGTGGGGTTTATGTACATGCGGGAGGTAGGAGGAGGGAGCCGAGTGGCCGTTGGATTGTATGGTGAGAGCGATCTGACCGTTCAATTGGGACTTACGCTTGCACACAAGGACCTTTGTGCTGTGCGCATGACAATGGGCCCAATTTGTCACAATAATATCATATCATACTACGTCTCAAATAAAAATCAGATTCATAGTTAAAGTGCAGATCGCCATCTTAATCACTTCCGTTCCTCCATGAGTTTAGGAAAAAAAAACCGTTTCAAGAGCTACGAAAAGCATTAGTGTTTTACTTTTAGTTATAAGCAGTATTAATGTTTAATTTTAATTATGAGCAAGGTTCAAAAAATAACTACGAATAGTTAACAGGTTAGAGATTAAATGATATCAATCCATAGATTAGTTATCTAACCAAAACTTATTATAAAAAATACTCCCACCATTATAAAATAGTATTCATTTTAAACTTGTACTAAATCAAAGTTAAAAACTTTACTTGTAAAAAATTTTAAACTATTTAAACTGAGAAAATAAAAAACAAATAGATAGTTTATCTTAAAAAGAACTTTTCATAACATTATAATTTTTAAGAGATTTGCTAATAATAAGACGATTGAGACTTATTTATCTCTCAGTCAAATTTTCTCATATATCTAGATACTCTGTTGGATCATTTATGTGCTTTATGGAGGTGCTTGATCTATAAGTCTCAGTTGCCTGATAGCAAGCCAGTCCCAATTTTTAATACATTATAAATACATTTTAAAAAGTTTATTATAGACAAAGTTTTTTTTTGGAGACCATGTTAATATCCAAAACATATATTATTTCATAACAGAGGGAGTAGATAATCACTTAGTAGTAGACGGATAACAGAGAGAGTAGATAATCACTAGTAGTAGACGGAAAACTACCAAAGTATTGATTAGAGATTAATTACGGCTTGATTGTGGATTAATCAGTATTTTTAAAACATTGATTATAAGGGGCTACCATGCAAAAGTCAAAGACAAAAAAACTAATGTCTGTAATTATAAGTTTTAAAGTTTTGATAGCGTTGTAATGCAAGTCATTTGTACATATACAGCATACCGTACCAGTTCTATCGAGCAGGGGTAGGGGAAAAGTGAAACACATAGTTGCATTATATTGAAAATTCTCTAGATGAAACCATTAACTAAATATACATTTAGCCAACTGCATTGCATATCGTTTATCAGTCAGTCGTACACAAAAGCGATATTATTTTCGGGAGCACACATATGCAGGTGATTTTTATCATAGCTCCTTTAACAAGTCTACCGTCATGGTAAAGGCCGAAGGGTCATTGCCACACGTTGATATTTACACTATTCAGTACACTCTAGTCAGAGCATCAGAGTTATCCACCCTCGTCACTCCTCTCCACATTTTGCTGATAACTCTGGTGAGAGCCGGCCTATCATTTCCCCACTGCCATCTTTTTCCATCCTCCCCATCTACCAAAGGTGCACACCGCCGAAAAACTCAGCCGGTGGCTTGGAAGGAGGAGGCTGATCGATCTACCCATCGAGCCAAGGAAGAAGAAGAAACATCCAAGATATTATTCCCAAACTCCGATCTGTAGTCCCCCGTAGCCAATCCCCAACCCAAGTTCTAACAGGGATTTCTCCTCTCAAATTCTGCATATTAGGTTTGCATCCATTAATTTCTAGACTAAATCTTGCAGTAGTTGCTTAGAAACCCCTGCATCCATGAAACTCTTCTCAGATCTGGGCATACACAATTTTTCTATGAAATTAGTTGCCAAGATTCATAAGAACCGAACCAAATAGATGGAGAAATACATGGTTAAATTAGTATTCTGTAGGAACGTACCAAATATATCTGTACCCGAGTGGAGGGCCGCCGCCGCAGGCCGCTGCATGCTGCTCGCTGCTCCCCGGTGTTTACTGCTGGCTGCTTGTAGCTGCTGCTTGTCGTTGCTATTGTTGTAGCTCGTAGCTGGTAGCTACTCGCTGCCACTGCTACTTGTTGTGCTACATGCCACCGTTGTTTACTTGGCGCTGCTTGCTGCCCGTTGCTGCATTTACTCGCTATTGCTTGCTGCGCATGCTGCTAGCTACTTGCTGCATTTGGTGCTAACTACTGCCCATAAGGTGAAATGATGCATTTGTTGTTGCTAGCTACTGCGTGTAAAAGTATATGGCGGAGAGTAAGATATAAAAACTATTAAATAGTAGGTTAATAATGAAGAGAAGTGTCTTAGGTTGAAAGCACTGTTAATAGACTAATCTATATGTAAACACATGCACATGAGCATTACATATCACAAATAAGTATTTAAAATACGTTGGTTAATTTCATTGGACAAACAATTTTATTTATAAAACTCTCTGCAGCACCAATGTGATCATGGGTAGTGCTACCATCATATTTCCAATACAGTTATATATAATATGTAGTAGCTAAATATTAGTATCATTGTGGTTTCAGCCATCACACTAAATCTAGCGGAGGTTTATCCTCGAGGGAGTGAAGGGGCAACTGAGTTTTATTATCCATATCAAGGCAAGTTATCCTTGATCATGTCGATTGAAATATTTTAACTAGACAATTATTTTGGAAATATTGTCACCTCTAGTGGCTGCATTCAAATATTGTTTTCATAAATAAGTGTAGGCTGTTGAGATGAGAGTAGTGATTTCCATCGGGTGATGGGATCACTTAGAGCTAGAGGTGTGATGGCGATGCTTTACACTGGTAATAATATATAAGGTAATTAGTCTATCATTTGAGCATTGAGCTGTTTTGAACATATCAACCATGGTCTTACGAGATAATCAGAAAAGGTTAATCTAAAAGAGTGTACATTCTCCATATTGCATAATTTAGATAACTAAGAGGGGAAGTGTGGCAAGTTTGCACATGTTCCCATCCATCTGGAAGGCATCGATTGATGATCAACCTAAGGCGATATATTACGCCAGCGATGTTTGTTGCTGAGGACAGGGGCATCAACAGTGAGTTTAAGAGTTTGATGGATGGTCGGGAACCGCCACGGCTTTTAACCTACTAGGTTGGAGATGTACATACCAATTAGATATAAACGATCTGAGCTTCAATGTAAGTGGAGCGGCTATGGGTAAAGTGGTATACACCTGCGCGGGGTTAAATCATGATATCATGCTAGTCTTTTGGAGTGGGGACTATGGGATTTATATCCATTCTCATACTCGAGTGATAGTGCTATTTCAAATTTAAAAGGAATCAATTCTTTCAAATAAATTATTTTCCTAGGTGTCTCGATTGACATTGAAATCTTGAAAAGGCCACGGAATGATTCATCTTACATTTTTGCTACCTATACTTGCTGAATACTGTGTATTCACTATTGTATTTATACCCTTGATAGATCATAGCTATGGAGAGGAATTTGGTGACTACGTCGCAGCTGCGGGAGCTGAGGGTTACCCAGAGGGGGAGGAGGACCCCGATGGTTACTACGTATACGAGAATAGCGAATAGACGGCGTTCATATATGTAACGTCATAATAATGGGTATTTTAGTTATCTGCTAGCTTGTTTACTCTTGTTGTATAGTTGTGGTATTGGGTTTACTTTGAAACTCTGAGTTGTATCTTAATGTTGACTGTTAGTTTGTAATAATCGTTGTCAGCCCTGCGTGGTCGCTGTATGCAAGGAATGTATATGTCAGCCCCTAATAGTTGTTCTGCTGTAACACTCTGTTTTTTGGGAAAATCGAATATTTGCCCTAAAGTTTTTGTGCCTCTGGATATTTGCCCAAAGTTGAGCTACCTCTGGATATTTGCCCCACTTAGCCTCATTTGTGTTTGTTTTTGCCTCAGGGGGATGTTTAGAAAATTGCCAAATCACTCACAAGACTCGCTGTCAGCCGAATACCGCCGCGCCACCGAAGCTACGCCGCCCGATCTTCTCCGCCACAGTGGTACTCTCCTCCTCCTTTCCTTTGCGCCGTGAGCACTGCTCGTGCAGCGCCACCTCTTCTCTGCTTCTCATGCAGGACTCGGAACCGCGCCCACCATAGCCGCGACCCGCCGCCGTGGACACCGACGCCGCCACCACCAGTTCTCTGTTTGCCTCCGGCAAGCTCGCATCATCCCACGCTTCGCTCGCGCCGCCGCCTCGGATCGTCGCGCCGCCACCCGCACCACCTCCGGCGTTGCCAGCTCTCCCAATAGCTCTGCCTTGTTCTCTTCTTCCTTTCCTCCACCGCCGTGCCTTTTCAGTGGCCGCCGTCGCCGCGAACCACCACAAACCACCGCCTCTCCTTGCTAGTTGGCGCGGGCGCAGGAGGCGCGACGGCCATGGGGAGGCGCGCGGCACGGTGGGGAGTGTTTCGCCATGGCGGCGTCGGCAAGAGGAGAACGATGGCGTGAGGGGAAGGAGGCGCTCGTGTGCGCCCGCCATACTGAGTGATTTGGCAATTTTCTAAACACTCCCCCAAGGTAAAAGCAAACATAAAAGAGTCCAAGTAGGGCAAATATCCAGGAGCAACTCAACTTTGGGCAAATATCCAGAGGCACACCAATTTTGGGGCAAATATCCGATTTTCCCCTGTTTTTATGTATACTCTAAAATGTCATATTCCTTGGTTGATTGTTGGAGTAATACGTCCAGATCAACATGGTTATCATGAATTAATGATCTTCGTAGACTATTAACTTGTGATAAATATGCGGGTCGCCACAAAAAGAACTACATAGCGAAACGGTGGATAGAATGGAAGGGCATCATCAATGTGCAAAAAAATGCCATCATTCATCAACATGGACATTTCATCAAAATGGGGGGAAAATCATCTTGCGGGTTTTTTACCACCACAAGAACAACGGAGTAGCATCTCCCTCTAACATGAGCTGTGATGAAAGAGTCATTTCAAACATCAAATACAGTAAATGGCATGCATCTGAAGTATCAACAAAGAGGGACACAAAAACTGCACAAATTGCACTAGGCGTTAGTAGGTATCTATCTTTAAAATGTTATATGCTCTCGGCTTGGCCATATTTCAATCTTCTCAAAGTATTTGACAGGAACGACACCATCAAAACCCTCCGTCGGTATCACCTTATTGTCTGAAATGTATAACTTCATTCCATCTGAGAAACAAATTCAGATATCAAATATTAGCCACTGGTGAGAAAACAAATGGCAACATAGTTTTTTATCATTTACACTTTACAGGCAGCAATGGTACCTTGCAATGCCTTGCTGACATCCAAATATATCAAGATGTTGACGTTCCATCGCATGCCTGAAGAAGAAAAAAGATTAGTACATGACGGTGACGGCTGTAGTGGAAGAAACAATAGATCACACATTGGAAAGAAACTGCATTCAGTATAAGCTGTTGATGCTCGTAAACAACAGAATAATGGAAGCATAGCAGATTTACAGAGGAAACATAGACAACCTTTAGAGCAGCTTTTACAAAGATTAAAGCCTTGTTTCCAGAAGGTCAGGCTGAACAATTATATGTTGGTAATTGCAAAAGCATACCACTGATCACTTCACCATCCGAGGGCAAGCCACTTGAGAAATGTACATGTAACCTCTCAATATGTTTTAACCAAGATCGCAAGATCGAATCAAGATTTTTCCTGTAAGTTCCGTGCACACAAACTGTGGATAAAAGGTATTAGCACAAACACACTTAACATTTGCGAGAAAATGGCAGGATGTGAAATTGCGAATATGAGTTGTAAAATCACAAACCTGAGACCTCATCATGTGATAAAATGGGTTTCAACAAGCTCTCTGAAGTAACAGTCTGCAAGAGGTTTGCAAGATTATTATAAAGCAGAGATTAACCAGTTCAGATGTACATTCTCAGTTGCCTATGCCTGTCTATCCAGTATACAGTGTGTAACAGAAAAGTATGACCTCTGCTCTGTCTTTCCAGTAAACTGGTTACTGCAAACATAATTCACTTGATGAAAAAAGGATCCTAGCGGACTGCATACCAGAAACAGCCCACAGGATAAGCATACTGCCTTAGAGATGCACCAACTAAAAATTAGAAGGCATAGGAGAAATTATGCAGCTGTTAATTAAGGTACATGACGGGGCTTTAACCTGTGACCTCAAGCACAACACCTATGAAATTTACTGGTACTGTACATGTAACCCAAAAAATCATATTGCGTATGTTCACTGACATTAAATCTAATGTTATCTCTAAAATGTACCCACAAGTTATAAAACTATCAGGATAATCCCAAAGTCTTCGTGGTATGATTGTTATTTAGCAAAGGCTTAAGCACCAAAGAAGACATGAGCATTCAAATTCTTAGCATGAAAGTTAAACTGATGAACTGCACACGACTATAGAACAATAGAAGAAATCAGAAGATAAGTCTCAAGCATGATAACGCACATAAATTGTAGTTTTCCTTTTCTAGTCCAGGCCAATAAGCAATCCAATGACAAACTAATTAGCAATAGAAAAGCCCCCACTGAAATCATACTGTCTAAAGCAATTCCATGCTGAGATAAAGCACAAGATGTACAATATGGACAGCATAGAAACATGAACAATGTAATAAAATGACCATATTTACCGGTACAGTGGGTACCAATGTTTTATATATATATATATATATATCTGATACGGTCAGAACAATGTTCGAGACAAGTGCACGATCAAGGGCAAAGTAAAAGATATCATATTGTTGAACCTAAATATCTAGTACAGAAGATATCAGGTAGAGGACATACAGTTTACTGTGTGGTGTGTGCTCCTGGTTTGCCCGAATTAAGCAGCTCACAAGCGGACCAATTTTATCGCGGAGTTTAAACGTTTTAGATTTTGAATGTTGTCCGATTTTTACTGATTTCTACTGCTTCCACAATTTTTTTCCTACCGTAGCTTACAGGTAGCGAAATGGGCTGGTCCGGCTGAACCGAACCTGGGCCGGCTCGGCTTGGTTCGCATAGTGGCGTCCCGGTTCAGTTCGGTTCGGCCCGATTTGGTTCACTACTGTAGCATATTAATTTAATTTAATTCAATATATGTATTTCTATATATTTTTTTATGATAAATAATATATTTATTTAATTTATAGTGTATATTTATGAAATATAATGTTTTTTTTCTTAATTTATATATATATTTAAATAAAATAAATATGCTAATAAAATATCGGGTTGATCTAGTTCGGTTCGGTTCACTGTGCGAACCAAATATGGGCCGAGACCGCAGCACGTTGGCCCGGTTCGCATAGTAACCGAACCAACCGGGCTCAAATCGGACCGGCCTAGTGCATCCCGTTGGCCAGCTGTGCCGTAGCCTCATTTGGACAATTTTTCTCTCGGCCACTGCCATTTCACCCTTTTCAACTTAGGCCTTGTTCTTTTCAGCGAATCGTTGCGTTGACGAATTGCTGTAGCAAATTTGAGAGCTCTCGAAAAACGGTTTAAATATTATAAAAAAATTTAAAAATAGTTTTAAGATCTTTGGAAGGACTACGAGAACTCACGAAAAATAGTTACAAATTATCACAACATATAGACTATATAAAAATAACAAAATTTGCTACGATAATATGCAACGACGTTTAACGCTGAAAAGAGTGAGCCCTGAGAGCATCTCTAGCAGGTTCCTCAAACCGTTCCCTAAAACACTATTGCGGACAGCCTCAGCCTCTATACGCATCTAGCAGGGTCTCTATCCCAGAGTCTCTATATTTAGAGATTCTCAAGAGGATCTCTATATCTTTTCACGGATAGAGATTCTGCTGGAGATGATGAAAATATAGAGAATGAATAGTGATTTAGAGAAGGGATATATGCCTTGTTCTTTTCAGCGTATCGTTGCGTTTGCGTATTACTGTAGCAAATTTGAGAGCCCTAAAAATGAGATCTAAAGATTATAAAAAAATAATAAAAAAATAGTTTTAGAATCTTTGGAACGACTACTAAAAGTCATGAAAAAATTGTCGTAAATTATGACAGCATATAGCCTATATAAAAATAACAAAATTTGCTACAGTAATACGCAACGGTACGATACGCTGAAAAAAACAAGGCCATAGAGAACGAAAAATAAATGCTCTTAGACCATTTCCAAGGGCGTTTCTTCCCCGTCCCCAGTTGCTTCGCGATGGAAAAAAGCCCGGGACGAGACCGGCGATGCCGCTCCAACCGCATTGCATCCCGGAAGCAAATCGCCTCCCGTCGGAGAGAGAAACCCTTCGGGGAGGGATTCTCTCTCCATTCCCTTCATGCGCAAAGCAACTGGGCCGAAGCAACGACCGGCGAGTCGCGCGCTTCGGCGGAAGGTGGAAGAAGGAAAGGGAGCTGCGACGCAGGCGGCGAGGTCGGTCCGGGTGGAGGCGACGGAAGCAGCGGCGGCCATATCCGCGCTCCAGCGACTGGCGGCGATTTGGACTGCGGATTCACGTCGATCTATGGTCTATGTAGGTGGATCTCGCCGATTTCCCTTGATTTTTGAAAGGTTGGGGCCGATGCATGATCTGGGGGCAATCTGGGGGCAATTTTGGCTGCGATTTGGGGGCAATTTATCCTGAAACTCTTTGGTAGTTGGAGCCGTTCCCTATTTGACTGTGTTTGTATGACACTAATGAGACTGAAGAACTGGCTGCGAACATCTATGAAATTGTGTCGGTGACCAACATGCCATCTTTGTACTAACTTATTTATGCTTACTTCCATCCCGGGAATTTTGGTATATCGATGCTAGTACTATGATTAATAATGCAAATTTTATGACCTGAATTTTCAATAAAAGGTGTATGATCGGCTGATCCGATTCCATTGCAATCCTAAGAACTGAATTCAGTGTGACTGTATGAGTCTAGTTGGTGATACATTATTATGTTTTGTTATTTGTTGAATCCGAAATGAGTTATTTTTTCAAGCAAACATATCCTTGATTATGTATCAGTCTTTGCTGCCTAATTGCCCATTCTGACTGTGTTTTGTAATCTTGCATCGACATGACAATAGACCATCTCCTGTGTAGCAGTTCTGTTTCTTAGATTTATCTTATAGAATTTCTGGATGAAATTTACTTAGCATGTTGCACGGTGAACAATGTTCAGTAATATCTTGATGGAAATTTATCTTTGATTGTTTTTTATGCGCTGTTATTTTCTGCCTGTGTGTCTAGTGGTGGTACTTCAGTTACATGTGCCCTGATTTTGTTCATCTTGTTCAGTTCAGTTCAGTTCCAGCCTCTAAGAGTTATTAAGGTTCGATCTATGTATTCCTTTTATTTTTCCATATCTCTTTCTTTGGTATAGACGTATATTGAATCAGTTTTGCACTAGCAGCGTTTGTGCAAATGATGATCATATTCATAGTTCATACTTCGTAGGTCATAGCCATACGTCCATCAGTCTTCTGTTTATTTTGGGCAGCTTAGTTGCTGTGGCTCTGGAGTCTGCTGGATGAACATCGAAGGTCTTTGGCAGAACAAATTGCCTGGTGCTTTAACTCAAGAACTAATGAAAGGAAATAGGTGTTTCTTAGATTTATCTTATAGAATTTCTGGATGAAATTTCCTATACTGATGTGGATTGCTACGTAGTTATAACTTGAAACTGCTTTTGAAAGCAATTCCCCTTAGCATGTATCATGCAATTAGCAATTGTTCTTTTCTAATGCAATATGAACAACCAGCATTTTATAGCCATTTTTCTATACCGGGTTTTCATATTTATATTACTCTACTAATTTATTTTACAAACCTAAGTTACATTTTACCACTGTGTACTTGTTTTTATTATGACATTCAAACGATGTCATAATACATAATTTTAAAATATTTAATTGCATTTTTACTTTTTAATAATATCTATTTGACGGGATTACATTTTTACAATTTTTGTAATATTTAATTCATGTCAATACATTTAAAAAATTTAATAATATTTCAATGACCCGAATACATTATACGAAATTTTTACAATATTTAAATCCATCCTACCTAATATATCATACGCTTGTATATGCGAAAATAAATCCTCGTATAAATACGGTATGTCATATGGCGGTTATGAAATAATGTTAAAATATGTAGGATGGGAGTGGAAGGGAATGTGGGAAGAAATTCTGTTGGAGAACAGGACTGGGAAGAGAATAAAGTCTGAGAAGAAAATCTCTTTAAAGGTGTTGAAGAAAACGGTGGGAAGAAAAACGGTCAGAGATGGTCTTACTCACACCGTGTGCAGTCTGGCCTCCAACTCTACTCAAATATAGCAGTACTTCTCTACTCAACTTCGTCGTCTCTGGCCACTTCTCTCTCCACTCGCTCACTTGCTCAGTGCTGCTCTCCCTCTCGCTTCAACCTCCAATGGCGGCCAGGCGCGGCGGCCTCTTTCCCCTCCTGCTACTCGTCCTCAGCGTCCTCGCCGCCGCAGAGAGCAGCATGGAGGAGGAGGCCCGCGCGCTGATGGCGCTCAAGGCCGCTCTGGACCCGGCGGGCCGGGTGCTGGGCTCGTGGGACCGCGCCGGCAAACCCTGCGGCGGCTCGTTCGTCGGCCTCACCTGCGACGTCGACGGCCGCGTCACCGCCATCTCGCTCCAGGGACGAGGGCTCTCCGGCACCCTCCCGCCGGCGATCGCCGGGCTCCGGTGGCTCACGGGGCTGTACCTGCACTACAACGGCATTAGAGGGGTCATACCGCGGGAGATTGGGAGCTTGTCCAGGCTCACCGATCTCTACCTCGACGTCAACCATCTGACCGGGCCAGTGCCCGTGGAGATTGCCGCCATGGCAAACCTCCAAGGTGAGCTTCTTGTTTGGATTGCTTTAGGTCCTAATGTTCCATTTGCACTCTGATTTTAGTTTATTTGGATGCAAAACGGGGAACTTTTGTTCACCTTTGGTGCTGTGCTGCTTTTTAAAAATCCTTTAATCCTTTTTTAATAGAGTTTTGGTGGTTTTACTGGTTTCAGCTTTACATTGGCAGTTTTGGAACCTCTTCTTTGGATTTGAACATTGGGAAAATGTTGCTCTTGAGCTGGATAGATCTTCAGTTGGTTTCTTTTGCTTGCTCTATTTCTTTTTTTACAATGATTTTCAACAAAAGTGGCATCTTACAAAACCAGTGGAGCCTTCCATTTCAAAAAATGACCGTTTGTATCCTCGTTTGGTTCGGCCCGCAAAGACTCCATTTTTCCATTCCGGAAAGGTTCCATTTTTCGGCGGTTTGTGGCGGGATTCTGGCGTGTAATGGGGGTTCTTTTGCTAGTTTGGTTCAAACTTTCTTGGGTGGGCATTGGTTCATTTAATCCTATGGTGGGGTAGAACCGTAGAAGCAGAAATTCGTTGAGTCCGTGGATATTTCATGTTTGCGACCTAGTCTTATCAGTACAACGGTTAATATTTGAATCGGGATGGCTGTTTACTCCTATACCTAACTTTCTATTTTGTATGCTTTATAATCCGAATCTTCTTTTGGAGCAATGTGGCAGGCACGTGTTCATCTTCTCTGATTTATCTTGTCTAGACTCTTCTCTTGTAGAAGTTTTTTATATTTTTTTTACTGCGTTTGTTTCATCCTGGAACAACTTGTCTCCAGTATTTATTGCCTTTTGTGGATAGATCTTGGTACCGAATACTTACCAAGCAGTAGGAATTTATCTGATTCGATTTGATGTCAGTGCCTGTGTTCTTTCCGTAAATAAACCCAGAAACAACAATATTATTTTGTGTTCTTGCTGCTACTTGCCTTCGAGATGTGCACCTGGGGGCGCCCTCACCCCCAGCCATGTGATCCTTCTGTTCATGATTTGGAGGATTGGAGTTGGACTGTTGCCAAAGAGCACTATTTCCAAGTGGCCAAAGAGTCAAATTTTGATTGTTGCCACTACATTTATTTCCCCCTTCAAATGCAGTTTAATGCTTCCAAGAACATAGACAAGAATAGCACTTCAATCTGTATCTTTAGTTGCATATATATCATCCATTCCCAGGTTGTAGTCATGTATTTGAGCACTAAATTGTAGTGCGAGTATTTAAATTGTCTGATGTAGTTTACAATTTTAAACATTTTGCCACTCTTTTTTGTGCAGTGTTGCAGTTGGGTTACAACCAGTTGACAGGTAGTATACCACCCCAGTTGAGCAACTTGAATAAGCTCACAGTTCTTGCCCTGCAATCTAATCAATTGACCGGAGCCATTCCGGCAACCCTTGGTGACCTAACTCAGCTGACCCGGCTTGATATGAGCTTCAACAGCCTGTTTGGTTCAATCCCTTCGAAGATCTCAGAGGCTCCATTGCTTGAGGTCTTCGATGTTCGCAATAACTCTCTCTCCGGGAGTGTCCCGGCTGGTAATAGGCTCATGCTCAACTCTCCTAGAATTCAATCTTATTACCTGTCATTTTAACCATTTATATTTGATCTGTGATGCTAGGCTTGAGGAGACTGAATGGAGGTTTCCAGTATGTGAATAACAAGGGGCTTTGTGGAAATGAATTTAGTTTGCTTGATCTTTGCCCCTCTTCAGAAGATGGCCTGAAGCCTAGCAAGCCTGAGCCTTTTGGCCCAGACGGTGGCATTGTCAAGACACGACAAGTTCCCCAATCGGCAAACACACACAAGCATTGTGATGGCTCACATTGCTCAGGACCTTCAAATGTCTCTGCAGGGATTCTTATTGTTGGTGTGGTTGCAGTGGTTATTGGTGCAGCATTCTGTGGAATGTTTGCATTCTCATATTACCGCAGGCAGAAGCAGAAGATTGGCAGCTCACTGGATGTTTCCGATAGCAGGCTCAGCACTGACCATTACCAGCAGAAGGAAGTCTGCCGAAGGAGTGCTTCCCCTCTGATCAGTGTTGAGTACTCACATGGTTGGGACCCTTTGTCAGGTGGGGGTGTTGGATCATCTGGTGAGGTTGGTGATAGCTTTAGGTTCAACCTTGAGGAGGTCGAATGTGCGACTCAGTACTTTTCCGAGGTTAACTTGCTAGGTAAAAGTGGCTTTGCTGCATCATACAAGGGAATCCTGCGGGATGGGTCTGTTGTTGCTGTTAAGAGCCTCAACAAAACAAGTTGCAAGCAAGAGGATTCAGATTTCTTGCGTGGTCTGAAGATGCTCACTGTGCTGCGACATGAAAACCTTGTCACTCTTAGGGGTTTCTGTTGCTCTAGGGGGAGGGGGGAGTGCTTCCTAGTTTATGACTTCATGGTTAATGGATGCTTGTCACAGTATCTAGATGTTAATGATGGTTCCAGTGGTAGTGTTCTTGATTGGCCTACAAGAGTTTCCATCATCAGAGGCATTGCAAAAGGTACTTCACTTGATATTAGTTTCAGGCTTCAATATGGTAGTTTCAGCGTTCAGGTCTTTAATTTGTTTCACATTTGTAGGAATCGAGTATCTACACAGTAGGAAAAGCAACAAGCCGTCATTGGTGCACCAGAACATATCGGCCGAGAAGATCCTTCTCGACCACCACTTCAGTCCGCGGTTGTCAGTCCCAGGACTTCACAAGCTCCTTGCTGATGATGTTGTCTTCTCAACACTGAAGGCCAGCGCTGCAATGGGGTATCTTGCCCCTGAGTATGCCACCATCGGCCGATTCACTGAGAAAAGCGATGTCTTCGCTTTCGGAATTGTTGTTCTCCAAGTCATTACAGGAAAGAGTGATGTCTCACAAGTGAAGGTAGGCACAGCGACCAGCGACCTGGAAGGCCTGATTGATGGAAGCCTCAATGGTGCCTTTGCGAGGACAGAGGCAGCTTTGCTCGTTGCAGTTGCTGCTCGTTGCACAAGTGAGGTGGCAAGCCAACGGCCGACAATGGAAGCTGTGGCTCTGCAACTCAGCAGCAGCTGTTGAAGATCTGAATACTGAACCAAGTTGACATGAGTATTTTGGGGACCTCATTGACCTGATGTCTTTTGATGGTAGTAAGTTGATGAAACGGGGTAATGATCCAGTTGCCACTGACATTCTAATGTAGAGCATGCTACTACCGATTAACCAAGTCACATCTCTAATGATCTCATCTCATCATTTGATGGTTAATGTAGCAATTATCTTTTCTTCATTGGAATGCTGAAAGTGTGTGAACGAGATGTTATCCTTTGGTTCAGCACATCGGTATGACTTGAATGTAGATTTGTAAGACGTTCGGTGCATCAATTTAGTATTTCTAATGTGTTGTCTGGGCAGCTTTGTGCTGGCATTGCGTCAATTGAAGTGCTCTACAGCTCCAACATACCGAATACTAGTGCATCAGTCTTTTTTAGGGAATTGCTAGGTCATGAGTTGATCTACAAACTTTCTGAAGCGTAGCTAATTGAATGGACAATGTCCAGTACTATGGTAATTCACCAGCTGCTTGCAAACTCTCGTGAAGCGACTGAATGCACGATAACCGGATTGGGATTTGGGAATTGATGTCTGCATCGTCTGATGTATCCACAATTCCACATGTACTATTGAACTACTGGTCTCAACATTACTGCATGTCAAGAGATTTTTAGAATTAACTTTAAATTTTGAATCTGTGAACAAAAAAAAGGGACAATTCGAACAGTTACATTGGTCTGCTTTTTCTGCGAAGGATGCATGGAACCGAAGTAACGCTGCCTTTTTGCTCCATACCAACTAAGACCTATCGTTGGTCTTCAGTTTCGAACACTGTTTCTTCCTTCTCTGCCACAATTGCCAGTTTGTCACCGTCTCATTGAAATATGGTGAGTGAATTGCACCGTAAATACATGAAGTTGTCTCATATTCCCGCTTGAATACATGATCTTTAAAACCGTGTATTTGTATATATAAAGTTGTGTTTCGGTTCATTTAGGTACAAAGTGGTTTATATAGACCATTTGATGATGTAGCTCGCTGCGTCACTGCCTATACTTTCGTTTAAACAATTTTTTAAGACTTTGTTCCTTCCTCTCCTCTTCCTCTGTCATTCTTTATCTCCTCTCTCTCGCGCTCAGCAGGGTGCCGGCTAGCCCAGATGGCGTTGAGCACCCTACTCAAGGAAGGTGTGCAAGGACTCCCTTCTAGTTGTTGGCGCTAGCGTCGGCACGGGGCACTGACTACCCGCCACATCCTCGGTCTTGGGCAGGGGCGGATCCAGGCCCAAGGCCACCTGGGCTGCGGCCCGGGCGTGGCCCAATAGCCAGGAACCCCCCCCCCCCCCCCGGCGGTATTTGGCCACGGCCCACACTCCTCTCGCCCCCTCACCCCTTGCCCCGACGCCCACACGCGTCCTCGCCCAGTTGCCCTTGCCCCCAGCTCCCACGCCGCCTCGCCCCCCAGCCTCGCCCGGTAGCCCTAGCCTCCTCTCCAGTCCTCTGGCTCGCTTGACCCAGGGCAGGCGCCCGCTCCCCATCGGCTCTGACGACATGAGCCTGGCCACGGAGTCGCCACGGCCCACCCCAGCCCATGCCGGCAGGTCGTCACCGGCCGTCGCCTCGGGCCCCTGTCGGCCTCATTCAGTCCTCCTCCGTGCTCCGGTTCAGTGGGTTCTTCACCTCACGTCCTCACTCCCCTCAAGTGTGCTGAGCCAGTAAATGTAATGCACTAATGCGTATGTTATGTAGATCAGTAGATGTAGGACCGTATGCCGCAGATCTAGTAATATGTTATATATGTGAGTGTAGGCTGCAGATCTAGCGATAATACTCGTTGTTCGTTTTAGAAGATAGAGGATGAAGAGAGCTCGAACATTGGAATGTTTTTATCAATCGACAATAACACCAGTTCCATCACAACCAAGTTCCAATGAAAATCTTCAAGAAACAATGGGAACTAGAGCTAGTAACAATCAAGAAGCTCCTACCCGTGACCGTGAGGTATTAGAGCTTAATCCAGCTGACATAGTTGTAGATCCTAGGCTTCGGAGACCAATTGATGCCTTCCATATAAACATTAGGTATGTGATAGAAGAGAGTACTTGGTAAAGGGTCCATGTCAACCAATTGGCCATGTATATCCAAAAAAGAAGATGGGAAATAGACCTAGAAGCTTCTATGACTTGTGGTTCAAAAGTCACAATTGTTTGGAATATAGTGTTGCTAAAGATGCCGCTTTCTGTTTTTATTGCTATCTTTTCAAGCAACCAATAACTGATAATTTTGGTGTTGATTCATTCACAAATAAGGGGTTTACTAATTGGAAGAATTCAACTGCATATTTTAATGAGCATGTTGGTAAAGTAGATAGCTTGCATAATAAAGCTAGAAAATATTGTGAGGATCCAGATTTCTTAAGTTGTAATGACCTTGTAAATCTTGCTATGAGAATGGTTCAGAGTGATAGACATATTGTTTTTCCTTTGGTATATCGCCTCATCGAGTTGGCTTTGGTTGTACCAGTGGCAACCGCAACTGTAGAAAGGGTTTTTTTAGTTATGAATATCATCAAAACCAAGTTAAGTAACAAGATGAGTGATGAATGGCTAAATCATCGTATGATATGCTATATTGAGAGAGATGTATTTTCAAGCATCAAAGATGGCAGGATATTAAAATATTTTTAAGATATGAGAACCTGCAAGATGAAGCTACCTCTTTCTAGTGGTATTTAAAGCTGCTTCCTCTAAATTTTGCTTACTAACATATTTGTTTATTTGTCCATTTCATGTCGTTAATATTAATTTTTTATTTTAATTTCTAGGTTTGAGATCTACAGCTACTATTGATAAAGATATAGGCTTCGAAGAAACAAATCTGTCTTTAAAAGGTACAATATCATTTTAAATTAGCAAACTTTCCTTTATTTTCTTTTTTACTTTTCGATTAGACAAATTGAGCTGTCTGACTGAACAAATTTTCATCTTACATTAGTATGAACATAATTTCTAGTTTGATCTAGCAATTAGACTTTCCGGTAGTTGACCCGAGTCTTATCAAAATCCTGGGTCCGTCACTAGTCTTGGGCCACCGTCTCCCAACTGGACGCGCATCCTCTGACGTATGTCAGGGACTCAGTATCCCCCGCATTCGGCCGCTGCCTTCTCATCGCACGGTAAGTTCGGCCACTTACACGATCCACGAAGCGGTATCTTGCCGTTCGTTGTGCGTCTTGGATGGTTGGATTCGGCAACAACTACAGAGGATACGCTTCCCTCCCAACTGGCCTTGTGCCACCAGTTGCACCCTCAGCCTCGCGCCACGGCCTCGACGAGGGGTTCCTACCAGAGATGCACGACATGATCACTTGCATGGTGCGTGAGCGCGCTATCGGGAGCGCAACACTCTCCATCGTCATAGCCGGTATGGAAGAGAAATGGTCACATGTGCGGTGTCATCAAAAACTGCATGTACAAACCACTTTGAATTTAAATGAATCAAAAATATAATTTTATGTACATAATATTACATAATTTTAAAGATAATATTTATAAGTAGGAAAAATATTCGGTGCAAAAGATTTATCAGTGCACAAATGTAAAAACTCATCATAGTTCCTTATATCCAACTGAATAATACAGATGCATTGAGGTGAAACTCCTCTATCTCACTTATACACTTGTGCGCAAAACCATGATGATTGTTTATTATGTTCTCATGTTTTAGCTGGACCATCAAGATGAGATCTAAGGGATCATGGTGAGTTTTTGCATTTGTGTACTAAAAAATCTTTTACACCGAATTTTTTTTTCCATATAAGTGAGAGCATGTGACAACTTTGTATACCTACGAGGCTACGACAGCATGAATTGAAGCAAAATTATCTGTGCATTCCACTAGATCACCAAAGGCAAATTCCGCACCTATTCCATCAGCTGCAGAGCAACACATTAATCGACCCGTCCATCGGGAACACAGCACTAGAATTTGCTTAAGAAAACCAAGAACCAAAAGCAAAGCACTAAAAAAAGAGAGAAAATCTAAAGCCTGGAGCCTCGTCACCATCCTGGTCCATCCAGGTAAACCATGCATTTAATCACAGGGGCATCATACCATAATCTTGTCTGCTCAGCTGTTAAGGACAAGACAAACAAGTCTTCACCGCACCGTACGGCTATCACCAGACTAATTAGGGCCGTTCTTGATGCAAGATTTTACTGGTGTAAACTACAGACGCATGCTTTGCTGCAATGATGCAGCTATGCACGCAAGATACCACTCTAGCATTGGCATTTGAAACGAGGCATGCATCTCCCAAAGCTTCTGTTCCGTCTCTTCTCAGCAGGACCGGAGCAATGCCAGTGTGGTGTGGAACTGTGGATAGTGGAGCTGGGGTATTCTGTCGAGGCCGGGCTTCACTCAAAGTCCATCCGCTTGTGTGTGTGCCATCCGAGCATCAAGGCTGGGCATCTGCTGGGTGCGTGGATCGCTGGCTGTCTCATGTCTGCCACTTGGTGCTTCAGGTCAGGCACAGGCGCACAGGCAAGGTTGCTGGTTCCTTCCATGGCGCATTGACTGCCTAGGTCATTCGCTCCTCCGCTGATCTGGCTGGCTGGTCTCCCGATGGTGGGGATGCCGTTGGGCTGAGCAGTCAAATCAGGCAAGAATGAACGGACGCTTCGGTTTGAAACTTTGAATTCTTCTGGATGAACATTTGAGTTTCGGTGCCTCTTGGAAGATATAAATTCTAAACTTTAATATTTGAATTTTTGAAACTTTTATTTTGAGATTTGAAAATAATCAAATTTAGTTTTACAAAATATGATTTTTCTATGATTTTAAAATTCAAAATTTGAAATATGAACATAGAAAAGTATGGAAGTTCAAATCTCAAAATTGAAACTTTAAATTTTTTGAAAAAAGTCTACTTACCCCCTGAACTATGGCCTCGGGTGCACCTAACTCCCTGATCTTCAAAACCGTCTAACCAGCTCCGCGAACTATTAAAATCAGTGCAAATAACCCCCAACAAGCGGTTCTGAGAGTGGTTTTGAGCTGAGGTGGAGCGATTTTGCCACATAGACATAAATTTTTTTTCTAGATGTATTTTTGAGTGTTGGTCCCACATGTCAGTCTCATACTTCTTCTTCCTCCTCTCTCCCCCTCTCCATCTCTCTCCCATGTCTCTCCCTAGCGCCGACCAGTGACGCAGCAACCTGACCAATGGCAAAAGACAATGGATGGGACAGGCGCCGATTCATTGGGCGGAAGAGAGCAGAGAGGCGGTGGAGCTTCGGGAGCGGCACCATGAGCTAGGCGGCGGACGGGGACAGCGCCGTCGGCTTCTTTGAGGCGGGAGGGAGCAGGAGAGGCGGCGTTGGGCATGCATCAAGCGGAGCGTGGCGCTAGAGGGAGCTCGGGGGTGGCGGCATTGAGCGGTGAGAGAGAAGGGGACAGGGAGAGAACCCCCGAGAGAGAGGGGAAGAGAGAGGAAGAAGATGGACTTAGTGACTTACATTGGGACCCATACTTTAAATGATTTTTCAAAAGAAAATGCCACATTTTCTATCCACGTGACAATACAACTCTACGTGGACAACCAGCATGACAAAACCACCTTAAAAACCGCTTGCGGGGGGTTATTTGCTGGTTCCAATAGTTCGCGAAGCTAGTTAGACGTTTTTGAAGATCAGGGGGTTAGGTGCACCCGAGTCTATAGTTTAGGGGGTAAGTAGACTTTTTCCAAAAAAATTTAACTTGGATTTTCTAAAAGTTTTAAAAAAGAGAGAGGAAGGAGGAAGATGGTGTGCATGACGTTTCATGCACATATGGCACCTACGTATGCATTTTACGGAGTTCTAACTGGCACATTAATATTTAATGGAGTTTTAAAAAGTTTCGGGGCAACGATGCAAATGTTCATAGCTTTAAATGATTAAAAAAGTAATTTTTAAGTTTAGAAAACTAAATGAGATTCGATAAAAAAAAAAAGCTAAAACTTTTGGTTTGAATTGACTTAAAATAGGAGGCCCAGAGAATTTCACTGACCTGAGAATTCAAAGCAATTCGTTCGGAGAAATGGCCACAGGTGGAAAAAAACAGACTTTATCACCATTTTTCTAGGAAAGTGATAGCTTACTGTAGTACCATTGTACTGCCTCCATTTTTTTTTTGTTTAACGACTTTGACTTTTGAGCACGTCTTTGACCATTCGTCTTATTTAAAAAATTAGTGCAAACATGCAAAAAAAAAAAAGAGTCATGTTTAAAATATCTTTATTGATAAAAACAAATCACAACAAAATAAATGATATTTATATAGTTTTTTTAAATAAGACGAATGGTAAAAAATGTGTACAAAAGTAAAAAACGTCGAACAAAAAAAAGAACGGAGGGAGTAGCAACGTAGCACATCTGTGCTGATTGGAGAGAGTTTCATTTCATTCCCATTTTGCCGACGGCCCTGCCCAGACAAAATACGGCAGGGAATCCAAAGCATCCTCCTGTTCAATGGAGGCGAACGGAGCATGGGCATGCCGCATGCGCATCACTGACCGATGGCACAATGTGCACTGCGCAACGTCTTTCTGCTCCTCTGCTGTGATCACTCAATAGGCCCCTGGACCCATGCCTGGTCGTCCTTCGTCAGGGTCAAAAGCTAAATTTGTAGTTTTATGGTTGTAAAGTCCGCCAATTCGGTAGATTTTTATTTTTGTTCAATTTCTCTTTAGTAAAAAAACTTAGGGTTTTTTACATCCATGCCATTATAAAATTGTCTATATTTGGAACTGCCATTACTTAGTGCGTATTCTTAAAAGTGCCATTTTCTCAGCAATGAAACCTCAGCGCTGCCATTTAGGGCACGAAAAACACATTTCCGAAGCAATACCGAGCCGAATACGAGGGACATAGGATTAATACGGTCGGGCCCGCATGTCAGATACGCCGGGACACGTTTAAGGCGTACGCAGTGCGACCGCACCCGCTCGCTCGTCTCGCTCCCGCCTCTCTCAGCCCCTTCGCTCGCGCTCTAGGGTTCTTGGGGGCGATTAGGGTTCTTCGATGCGGCCTTGATTCCAGAATCGCGGCCGTGGGGAAGGAGATCAAGAGCGCAGCGGGATGGAATCTAGCTGGTCCGCATCGACAACTGGTGGATTTGATCCCCCCTCGTGTCATGCCCTCATGTAAGATTCCTGTGATCAAGCTGCGGAGCAAGAGTCCTTAATCTTTTGGCAAAATCTTCTACAAGTGCAAACAAAATGTGCGGGTGAGTTAATTGACTTTGCATTGGTGAGTTCGATCTGTTTGGTTTTCGTGGAGAAATGACTTGTTCTTTTCGTTTGGTAGGGTCTGGGAACATGCAAGTTCTTCATGTGGGCGACCGAATATGAGAGCTATGTTGAAGGATTGATGCAGGAAACATCTGTTAAACAGTACACTAAGGAAGCTAACACGGGTGTGGATGAGGTGCTAGCAACTTTGGTCATGTTGAAGGATGATGTGAAGGAGCTAGGAAAGAAGATAGCTAAGATTGATAAGCTTTTCACTTTCTGTCTGTATGTGTTGTTTGGATGCATTGTGTTCTTGGCAGCCATCTTGTTGAGAAATTATCAGAATTAGGCCCTTAGATGCTGAATGTTAGTTATGTAATGAATGCTTTATGCAAGCTATGTATGCCCAAGTTATGTATTCATGTACAATGCAAGCTATGCAATGGTACTGATTTTTATCCATTGTTGTCATATGTGGTTATGTTAGTGACAATTTGCATCTTTTGTGATCTGTGGTTATGTCAATAGGAAAGTAGATGTAATTGTTGCCAGCAATGTTCAGGCATAACCCTACAAAGATTTGTGATCTGTGGTTATGACAATTTGCATCTGTGGTTTCGTACTGATTACATTTGCATAGCATTCTTGAAGCATAATAATATTGACATAGAATGCAATTGTTGCCAGCAATGTTCAGGCATACAAGCATAGCAGCTACATTTGCATAGCAGGTGACCCATGAACTGGCATTGACATGAAAGCCATACCCACATAGTTTTAGGCATAAAGCATTGGCCATGGAAGCCAAATGTTTACAAAAGCGGCAGTACCTGGTCTGCCAATCATAAGGTCATGCCAATACAAGTTTCTAACATACAGAACTTGCACATTTACAGCAGTACATTCACAAAAGCACAAAAGTAGAACCCAGACATATCAAACCCATTTGTTGAAATTGAGGAAGAATTCACTCCACTGGTTCTTCACAGATGTTTTCCTCTTCTTCCCTGAAGTGCTAGGAGAAGCTTGACTAACTTGGGCTGCTCTCTTCTTCCCTGCCCTTGCCTTACTTGGTGTGACTGTAAGGTTGCTCTATTGGGACTGCTGGGTATTTGGTGTTGCAGTTGCTCTCTTCTTCCCTGCTCTTGTCTTGCTTGGTGTTTCTGGAGGGTTGCTCTAGGAAGCCTGTTGGGTCTGTTGAGACTCGTGGATACTGGCAGCAGCCTTTTTGGATCTTCCAGGCTTCCTCTTTGGTTGGCTTTCAGGTGGTGGCTCCTTCCTTGGCTTTCTGAAATGACAACTCTATAAGGTCAACGATATGTTACAACAAGGCAAGGTAGAACAAAATTTTATTGCAATTACCTCTTTCTTTGCTGTTGAATAGCTTCCTCCTCTGGCTGCTCAGTAGGTGCATCAGATGGCTCATCAGTGGTTGGGTTCTTGCACCCCCTTGCTGTTAAGATTTAGAGCCCACTGCAAACGGCCCACACAAGGGTCCAAACGCAGAGAAAGGCTCCTCAGGTCTTAACGGGCCTAAAGGCCCAACTGGAGCAACGACTAAGACCATGGCCCACTCAACCCAAAAGACTAGCCTGTTAGGTGAGGGACGACTCTACCTTTTACCCAACAATCTCCCCCATCACACATCGGACCACTTCGTCACAACGGACAACTTCGTCCAGCGAATGTGTGGAATTAACGGAGATATGGGTCAATGCCTGGCTCTGATACCGCTTGTTAGGATTTAGAGCCCATTGCAAACAACCCACGTATGGAGCCAAAACGCAGAAAAAGGGCTCCCTAGATTTTAACGGACCTAAAGGTCCATCTGGAGCAACGACTAAGACCATGGCCCACTCAACCCAAAAGACTAGCCTGTTAGGTGAGGGACGACTCTACCTTTTACCCAACAATCTCCCCCATCACACATCGGACCACTTCGTCACAACGGACAACTTCGTCCAGCGAATGTGTGGAATTAACGGAGATATGGGTCAATGCCTGGCTCTGATACCGCTTGTTAGGATTTAGGGCCCACTGCAAACAGCCCACGTATAGGCCAAAACGCAGAGAAAGGGCTCCCCAGGTCTTAACGGGCCTAAAGGCCCAACTGGAGCAACGACTAAGGCCATGGGCCCACTCATCCCAAAAGACTAGCCTGGTAGGTGAGGTATGGCTCCACCTTTTAAGTCGTGCTCCCCCATCATCGATTACCGATGTGGGACTAAACCCAACAATCTCCCCCATCACACATCGGACGTTGTCCGTTGTGACGAAGTGGTCCGATGTGTGATGGGGAAGATTGTTGAGAAAAAGGTAGAGTCGTCCCTCACCTAACAGGCTAGTCTTTTGGGTTGAGTGGGCCCATGGCCTTAGTCGTTACTCTAGTTGGGCCTTTAGGCCCGTTAAGACCTGGGGAGCCCTTTCTCTGCGTTTGGGCCCTTGTGTGGGCCGTTTGCAGTGGGCTCTAAATCCTAACAAGTGGTATCAGAGCTAGGCATTGACCCACATCTCCGTTAATTCCATACATTCGCTGGACGAAGTTGTCCGTTGTGACGAAGTGGTCCGATGTGTGATGGGGGAGATTGTTGGGTTTAGTCCCACATCGCTAATAGATGATGGGGGAGCACGACTTAAAAGGTGGAGCCATACCTCACCTACCAGGCTAGTCTTTTGGGTTGAGTGGATCCATGGCCTTAGTCGTTGCTCCAGTTGGGCCTTTAGGCCCGTTAAGACCTGGGGAGCCCTTTCTCTGCGTTTTGGCCTATACGTGGGCTGTTTGCAGTGGGCTCTAAATCCTAACAAGTGGTATCAGAGCCAGGCATTGACCCATATCTCCATTAATTCCACACATTCGCTGGACGAAGTTGTCTGTTGTGACGAAGTGGTCCGATGTGTGATGGGGGAGATTGTTGGGTTTAGTCCCACATTGATTATCGATGATGGAGGAGCACGACTTAAAAGGTGGAGGCACCCTCTTCCACAAGGCTAGTCTTTTGGGTTGAGTGGGCCCATGGCCTTAGTCGTTACTCTAGTTGGGCCTTTAGGCCCGTTAAGACCTAGGGAGCCCTTTCTCTGCGTTTGGGCCCTTGTGTGGGCCGTTTGCAGTGGGCTCTAAATCTTAACACTTGCCCAGTGACCAATGCCTCCACATCTGTTGCATTTGACCCTTCTTCTATGAGGATCCAGAAAAGACTTGATCCTTTCCTTCTTAGGCCTACCAGGACATTTCTTCTGCCTTGGAGCATGAATTTGAAATCTCAGATCCACCTCTTTCCATTCAGATTTGTCAGGCGTTGCAGGGATTGAACCAGCATAAGCTTCCCTGAACTTGTCAACATAATAGGCCTCATCCACATAATTCTCAATGACAGCCCCTCTCATTGAACATATGAAAGTCAGAGCATGCTTGCAAGGCTTGCCAGTTAGCTCAAACTGCCTACATGTGCAAGTTCTATCATGTAGGTCCACAACAAATTTTTTGCTATCCAAGGTCACCTCTGCCACCTCATGATCTTTTCTATCTATGTGAGGATATCCAAGATCTTTTGATGCCATGAACAACTCCTTCATCACTGAGGGCAGGACAAGTCCCTCAAAGCTCCTGCCAACTTCTTTTCTCAGTGCAAACTTCTTCATGATTAACACTCTGATCCTATCAAACAACTTATGCAGGTGCAAAGACTTGTATGGTTTGATCTGGTTGTTGAAACTTTCTGAGATGTTGTTTGTTAGGTAATCTACTTTGCTGCCAGCAGAAAACCCACATCTATACCAGAGGCCAGTATGGTGTTTCTGAAGATATTCAAATGCCTCATGGGAGTGTGTGAATATCTGTTCCATGTGCCATTTGAACCTGGTCTCAGTGTATGACCTAGCAGCTGGATATAGGTTGTCTGTGTATACTTGTCGGCACCCGATTTACAAGATCGGATTCCACCTGCGTAAACCCGTACTAGTCCCAAGGATCATGGCTAGTACACACAGATATACAGAAACGGAATAGTGCCAACGATATTATTATTACAAACGGAATATAGTCCAGTACAAATAACATACAACGGCTCGCAGACCGCAAATCAGAGTACACAACGATACAAGCCTAATACAACATCTAGAATTTTATTCATTCCACGAGCACACGAGGTCAGAGGAACGCGTAACCCTAATCTTCATACTCTTCATCGGAGAACGCCTCGACGTAATCCGGGTCCTCCTCCTCGGACGGCGGGCCATACTCGGATGGACCAAATTGTTGAAGTTTTGAAAAGAGAGGGAGGAAAGGATGGTGAGTACAAATTGTACTGCAAGTCCGAATTATGCAAATGCGGTTCCGCATAAGGAAGGTTTAGGATATTTGCGGAAATCGCAGATTATTTAACCTAGTTTTGACAAAGCAATTTGAAACTTTAAATCTCAACATTTTCTTTGGGCTCTTCTCAAACGGTTCTCGCCACTTGGCCTCGGTGCCATAGCAAGAACAAAATTTTTCTTCTTTTCTTTTCTCAAACTCGCTAGGTCCATTCCGCGTGACACTTCCGATAGGCCGATACCCATTTCGAATATCACGGTGGCACCTAGCTCAAGCGAAATCCTTCTCAAATCCTTACTCATCTCAAATCCTTTCTTCAAAATCCCTTTTCTAAATTTATTTTAAAATGAAGAAACTACCATATAATCAGTCCTTGGCGCCATAACATGAAAGGAGGCTATCATGACGATTTTAACTCTGCGAGTGGGTACGCTTTACCCTCGAGAGGCTACGCACCTGACGATGTTTCGCCACAAGACCATCAACCACGAGGGCCAACGATCGGGTCCGTCCCATACCGGAGCTCGAGGTCGTACTGTAATGGCTCCGTTCATAGGATTATAGGATGAGCAGTCCTTAGACTAGGGGAGATTTGATATTTTAGCCCAGTTTCAAAACATGGTGCCCTCTGCACCAACCGACAAAATATCTCCCTAGTCGGAAAGATTTTGGGGTAAGAGGAAAAATCATTTCCTATCAAGTATCACCCTTGATGCGCTATCTTTTAAATCATCCTTCCCCAAACATTTCTCAACAATACTTCTCATTTCACACAAATGATTGAATCATTCCGCATAAATGATTTTTAAGCAGTTATCCTACCTCAACAAGGCGTTTAAATATGAGCAATTCATATTTTTAACCTTAGGTTTATCCTACCATATTTCTTACCTTTTCTATTTGGCATAATAACTAATTCTAGCAAATACGGCGTTTATCCTTTAAACTAGCATGCATATTTTCAAATCTAATAAATATTTTCTAAATAACCGAAAATGGCTTCTCAATATGATCAAAAGGGGGAACTTGCCTTGATCGGTTCCGGGGAAAGCGAAGGGGACGTCGTCGATCGGGTCTTCGAGGGCTTGACCTCCTAAACACGCACACGCATGCAAAGCAATACAACCACATAAGTAAAATATTTTATGCCATGTTGTTTTTAAGGAAATGCAGCAACTCCATATTTCATGCATTTTCATTTAAAGGAAACATGATGCTAAATGGTTAATGCACACATGGAATGATGCCATTACTAAATCATGAATACTTCTAACCAGTGCAAACTGCATGGATGGTATGGCAACAATATTTCCTGAGGTCCAGGGACTGCTAAGGAGTTTTCTTTTTAATTAAAAGAAATGCTATGACAACTCTTCAAGCTAAAAGAAATAATAACCTTATTACGCTACTTATTTAACTAGAACTGATGCTGCATGCATGACATGCTTATATAAATGCTTTTCTACGGTCCAGTAACTAATAAGGTATTTTTACAAGCTTTTACAGAATTTTTATCACGCATTAGACCTTTTTAGCAAATACTTTGGTGAACCGGGTAAATGATTTAATCAGAAATTAGAAAAAGAATTAAAAGAAAGGGGGTCTCGGTACTGGGCCGGCTCGGCCGGAACATTAAATCTTAGCAATACAAGACGGCACACATGTGGCGATGGCCTTGAGACCGCACGATCGATCGGCGGGTCCCACCCGTCGGTGGCACCGCGGTGGCAAAGGGAAAACAGAGGAGACTCCCGGCGGCGGCGACGAAGCACACGGCGGCGACGACGCCGGCCACCGGGGTTCGAATGGTTGCGCGGGGAGTGACATTCAGGCGAGGCGAACACCATGGTGGTCTCGGCAGCGCCGGGAATGCACGGAGGCGGCGGCGCAACAGAGCACGGCGGCGGGACCTCATGGCGTCCGCGGCGCCGGCGAGAAGCGGAGTCCAAAACCCGATTCCCTCGGCCGTAAGCAACAATGAAGAGGGGCGACACGTTTGGTGAGCTCACCGGGACGGAAGGGGTGGCCAGGCGGCGGGACCACGACGGCGGCAAAGGCGCGAGCTCCGGGACGCGCGCGGATCACACGGCGTCAATCCACCTGGCGTAAGCTTCGCTGGGCGACCTGCGGGTCACCCAAGGAGGGCATGGATTAGGAGGAAAGAGGCGAGGCGAAAGGGAAAAAGGAACAGCGGCAAGGTGATTAAGATCGACGACGCACCGGCTCGGCGAAGGGAAATGCGTCGGCGCAAGGCAAAGAGCAAAGGGGGAGCAGTTCCCCATTTAAAGGCGAGCTCCGCCCGGAGGAATCCTTGACGCGACGTGCGGTTAGGTAATCGCCGGCGCCGATCCCGGCCGGTGCCTTGAAGGTGAACGCATTGAACGCGAAGAGATGGTTTGGCCGGCGACAAGACAAGGAAATGGGTAGGGGACGGAGAGGGGTCCGGCGGAAGAGTGTAGGGGCGCGCAATGCGTGGGGAGACGAGCTGGCGAGGCCCCGGGAGAGAGGAGAGAGAGACACAAGCGGCGATCAAGCGGAGACAGCCATGACACTGGGAAGAAGAAAACAGGGAGGAGAAGAGGTCGACGAGGCGGGCCCGCTTGCTGTGGGCGCAACACTCATGGTATAAAGAGGAGGTAGCGGCGTCTTTGGTGGCAAGCTGGCTGAACGGCAAGCGATGCGTCGACCCATCGAGGAAAAAGAGGTGGGGGCGGGGAAAGGAAGAGAGGAGAAGTGGGCCGAGACTTGGGCCGAGAGGAGAATAGAAGGCCTTTAAATCTTTCTGATTTTCCAAATGCATATCTCTTTCAAATAGTCTTTTAAATACAATAATACTTTAATTCCCAAAAATTTAATAACACCTTTCCAAAATTCCACACGGGATTTGCTTAAAGAAAATGTTATCAGTTAACGATTTACTATAACCTTCCAAAATATTTTTACTTTGGAGATTTTAAATGCACCAGTTATTTTCAGGATGATGCATGAAATGATGATGCCATGATGCAATATAAATAAATGATTAACATTTTTAAATTATGCATTTTAAGAAATTAATTAACGTGCCAAATTGGGTTTAAAAATTTGGGATGTTACAAACCTCCCCCCCTTAGGATGAATCTCGTCCTCGAGATTCCGATTCTTCTGAAAACAACTCTGGAAACTCAGCCTGAAGATCTGACTCATGCTCCCAAGTGGCCTCAGCCTCAGAGTGGTTGCTCCACTGAACTCGGCAAAAACGCGTAGCCTTGCTACGGGTTTTGCGAACTGCCACATCCAAAATTCTGACTGGGTATTCCTTACAAGACAGATCAGGCTGCAAATCCAACATCTCAGGGACCAATTGCTCTTCAGGAACTCGCAGACATTTCTTCAACTGAGAAACATGAAACACACTGTGCACACCTGCCAGATACTCAGGAAGTTCCAACTGATATGCCACTTCACCTCTTCGAGCAAGGATCTTGAAAGGACCAATAAACCTCGGAGCTAACTTGCCACTTACACGGAATCTACGCATGCCCTTGAGGGGGGACACGCGTAAATACACAAAATCTCCAACGGCAAATTTCAAATCCCGTCGACGGTTATCAGCATAGCTCTTCTGTCGGGACTGAGCTGTCTTTAACCTCTGTTGGATCATTTTGACCTGCTCTTCGGCCTCTTGCAAAATATCCAACCCAAATATTTTTGACTCACCGGTCTCTTGCCAATACAAGGGAGTCCTGCACTTCCTTCTATACAAAGCTTCAAAAGGAGCCATCTGGATCTTTGGATGATGATTGTTGTTGTATGCAAACTCGGCATAAGGCAATCGCTTATCCCAAGCGGTAGGCGCAGACGAGCACAAGCTCTCAACATATCTTCAAAATCTGATTTACTCTTTCGATCGCCCATCGACCGAGGGTGAAAAAAGTGCTAAAATTCAGACGAGTCCCAAGCGACTCGTGGAGCTTGTCCCAAAACTTTGAAGTGAACTGCGTACCCCGATCCGACACGATCTTTTTAGGTACACCATGCAGACACACAATTCTGCTCATGTACAACTCAGCGAGCTTGGCTCCAGTATAGGTGGTGCGAACTGGAACAAAGTGAGCCACTTTGGTCAACCTGTCAACGATGACCCAAATAGAGTCGTGGCCGCTTGGGTCCTTGAAGACCAACAATGAAGTCCATCCCGACTTCTTCCCACTTCCACTCTGGAATTTTCAAAGGTCGCAATGAGACTGCAGGACGCTGGTGCTCTGCCTTCACTCTTTGGCAAATATCACAACGGGCCACAAATTCTGCGACCTCTCTTTTCATGCCTGTCCACCAATATGAACTTTTCAAATCCGAATACATCTTGGTGCTACCAGGTGTATGGAAATGGGGGCATCATGAGCTTCCTTAAGGATGAGCTCTCTTAGTCTACCGACACGTGCACAAAGATCCTTTTCTTAAACCAAAGCACACCTTCGTTATCAACAGAGAAATTTGGTGCTTTATCTTTCAGCATTCTGCCTTTGATCTCTTGAACTTCTTCATCACTCTTTTGGGCTTCCTTGATTTGATTCAATAAGGTGGGTTGCAATTCCATCAATTCAAATGACCGACTTTTACCATTCAAGATTTAGCTTAAGAAATTCTTCACACAGATCCGCGACATCTCCTCACTCCGGAGGTGATTACAAGCGGACGGCGGCTTAGAGCATCACCACCACATTGGCTTTGCTGTGGTGATAGTGAATTCCACATCGTAATCCTTGATTAACTCCAACCAACGCCTTTAGTAGATTCAGGTCAGTGGGTAAAATGTACTTAAGACTCTTATGGTCGGTGAATATCTCGGTCACGATTTCCCATGAGATAATGCCTCCAAATTTTCGGGCATACTGCAATCTAATTCCAAATCATGGGTAGGGTAATTTTGTTCATGTGGCTTGTCGACGAGATGCATAAGCCACCACCCTTCCTTCTTGCATAAGGACACAACCAAGACCTTGACGAGATGCATCACAGAAAATCTCAAAGTCCTTGCGAATATCAGGCAAAATTAGCACAGGGGCTGAAGTCAGACGCTTTTTCAACTCTTGAAAACTGTCTTCACAACTGGCAGTCCATTCAAACTTCTTTTCTTTCTTCAACAAATTGGTCATCGGTCGGGCTATTTTGGAGAACCCTTCGATGAATCGGCGGTAATACCCCGCCAAACCAAGGAAACTTCTGACTTGAGTCACAGACTTCGGTTGCTTCCAGTCAACCACAGATGCTACTTTCTCAGGATCCACAGCAACACCTTCAGCAGAAATGAAGTGACCAAGGAAAGACACTTCTTTCATCCAAAATTCACACTTACTCAGCTTGGCGAACAATTGATGCTCCCTTAACCTTTCTAGAACCACCCTCAAGTGAATCTCATGCTCTTCTTCAGACTTGGAATAGATTAGAATGTCATCAATGAACACAACCACAAATTTATCAAGGAAATCCATGAATACTTTGTTCATCAAGTTCATGAAATAAGCGAGGAGCATTGGTAAGACCAAAAGACATGACGGTGAACTCATATGAGACCATACCGAGTAGTGAAAGTCGACTTAGGAATGTCGGACTCCTTAATTTCGATTTGGTGGTACCCGGATCTTAAGTCAATCTTTGAGAAAATAGAGGCTCCTTTCAACCGATCAAATAGATCATCAATGCGAGGCGAGGGTACTTGTTTTAATGGTCACCTCATTAAGTGACCTATAGTCCACACACATCCTTAGGGATCCATCCTTCTTTTCACAAAAATTCTTGGAGCACCCCAAGGCGACGACTAGGCGTATAAATCCTTTCTCTTGCAACTCTTCGATCATTTCTTTAACTCACCATTAGATTGGCGGAAAGACAGTCTGACCTTTGGGAGATAGGCGCATGCAGTGAGCTAAGTCAATAACAAACTCAACATCTCTCTCTCAGCGGCATGCTCGCAACTCTTCGGGAAACACATCAGGAAATTCCCGCAAAATAGGCATATTCTTCAGATCAGACCCTTCCAACTTATTTAGGGCAATCAGATTCTCGGAACCGGAGTTAGCAACAAATTGAACTTCCTTACCATCACCACTAGTCAACTTGACTGTTTTAGAGGCACAGTCAATATGACCCTTATATTTGGCTAACCAATCCATGCCTAGTATCACTTCTATCCCTTTTGAATCAATGACCACTAGGTCTGCTAAAAATCCCACACCCTCAATTTCAATGCAAACATCAGGGCACATCAACATGGTACGAATGACTTTTCCAGGGGATTTAATCAGCATAGGTTTCTTTAGTGCACTTATTTCAAGACCATGATTTTTAGCAAATGATGCAGCAATAAATGAATGCGTTGCACCAGAATCAAATAATGCAGTAGCGGGGATTGAGTTGATGTGAAACTTACCCATCACTGCATGGGGGTCAGCGTGGGCGTCCTCAGCACTGACGTGGTTCACCCGACCACGTCCCACAGAAGCAGCATTCCTGGCCTGCGGAAAATTCCCACGAGCTGGCACAGAATTCGCGGGTCTTGGCAACACAACTTTGGCTTGACCTTGTGCGGACACGGCACCTTTATTGGGACAAGAACTGGCGTAGTGTCCCATCTGCTGACATGCGAAGCACTTGATGCTCGACAGGTCCTTCTTGGGGAGAGCTGACATCTGGGTGCGGACCGGTGGAGCTGACTGCGGCACTGGGCGAGGCATCACCCACTGAGAACGTGGGCGAGGAGGAACAGCAGGCGCACGACCACGGGTGCGGTGTCCCTTGGGACGAGAGCTAGGATGACCATCCTGCTGGGCTCTCTTTCTCTTCCTAGCAGCCAAACACTGACGACGATTCTCCTCCCGCTTCACCAAGACTGGCAAACAACTGCTTGAAGGTGGTGAACTCAGTGGAATCGATCAAGGCTCGGATCTCAGGGTCCATACCCTTCTTGAAGAAGTAGATCTTGTCAGCATCATTCCTCACATCACGGGGCACATAACGAGCCAGCAGAGTAAACTGAGTGAGATACTCATGCATCGTCATGTTCCCCTGAACCAAAGCATGAAACTCACGCCTCTTAGCCTCCTTTGAGCTGTCGGGGACATAATTTTCCTCAAATGCCTCAACAAACTCATCCCAGGTGATAGTCTCAGGGGCATCATGAGACTCACAAAATGTGTCCCACCAGTCGACGCAACTCGATGGTCGATAGGTCATGCAATGAACACTCTCCAGGTCTCCGCATTGGAACATGATCAAACATTTCTCAATGGCCTTTAACCAATCTGCTGCCTCCATGGCATCAGCAGAACCACCGAACTTGGGAGGGTTGGCTCTTAGGAAATTGTTAACACGGGAACTGGCAGGAGGTGGATGGTGTGGCACGGGTGGAGGAGTAGGGGCATTATTTCTTTCTCTCATAAGCTCTCGGAACATCTGGAACTGCATCTCCAAGATCTCTCTTGCAGTGGGATCTCTAGGTGGGGGCGGTGGAAGGTGGGGAGACTCGGCTTGGTTCTCTTGGGGGTTCTCTCGGGGATTTTCTTGGGGGTTCTGGGGGAGTATTTGTGGCGCTGGAGAGGGAAAAAGGTTGAGCTCACGGGGTGGCCCTCCAACGGAAGATCTAGCTGGAGCAGGGCATGCAGGCTAACCTCCCAAGTCGGCGGGGCCCACTAGCTCGCTAGCGGCACCACCACAGGCTCGACCACGGATAATATCACCACGCCCAAAGACGCGCGTGAAATCACCATCTGCTTGCCAAGAGGACGAGAGACAATAAGGAAAGAGCTAAAACCAGATTTTTCCAAAACATGAGTTAAAATATGCAAACTTGGCACGGTGCACACTCACATACATAAAATAATAGTTTTGAGGTACAATAGGCGCGGTACCACAAGCCGTCGTCGGCCCAAATCGCGAGCTAACTACCTACAGGGTTCTGTGGATCGCACCGGACGATTAGTAGGATCGATACAGTGGCTCACTGTAAGCACCAACCAAAGTAGGATGGTTACCACGGTGATCCACAATGGAAGTGCCTCATCTCCTCGAGAACAGCGGAACTCGCTCGGCTCAGCCGAGGCGAGGACTCGGGAACGACGAGGGTGGGAGCACGGCGAGGAGGACTCAGAGAACGACGAGAGGACTCATGAGCGGCGATGGCTCACCGAGCGGCAAGGGCTCATGAGCACGGAGCGGTGGCGAGGAGGATCATGGCGGAGGCGAGAGGACTCACGGAGCGGATCTCGGCCTCCTCCTCATCTTGGCTGGAGAAGCAAAGGCAACACGGCGGGGAGACGGGCGGCAACACAAAGCGAGGCGGCGGCAAAGAACTGGGCGGCAACAATGAGTGGGCGGTCCTCTTAAAGAGACGGCCAGTTATTTGAGTGGGGGGACCGGCAAAGAAAGCGGCGGACAAGACGCAAAGCAAAAGAAAAGAAAAGAAAGGATGATGCGACTCTTGCAAAGGGTAGGAGAGCTACGAGCTAAACACGCTCGTAGTCGGACTCGAAACCAACTCGACGGGTCTTCTTCTTCTTCATCATCATCGATGTCGACGGCGGTCGCCAACCAAAGGGCGGCGAATCGAACCATCGGGAATGCCCCAAGCTCGACAAGGGTAGGAGGCGGCGCCTCACCCGCTTGGACCAGATCCAGCGAAGATTCTTGGGGTGAGCTCGAAGGAGCACAGGGAAGATCGGCAGATCCACCGGCTCGAGCTTGAGTCGAGCCGACATCCTTCTCCTTGAGCGCGAGGACGCGGCAGGAGTAGGAGTCCCGGAGGAAGAAGCGGCATTCTCGAGACGCCGGTTCTCGCGAACCAACTCACGGAGCCTCTTGCGAAGGTGGATCTTCTCCACCAAGTGATGGGAGTCGCGCTTTTAAGGTCGCGCACTCCTTCTTGATCGAGTCCGGTGGCGGTTGGCGTCGTGGCGGCATTCAACTCCCGCAGGCGATGGTGTCTGGCGTCGTCCGTGGATTGGACGAGCTTCAACAAGGTGGTACACCGTCTGGTCACTCTCACCCTCGGCCGTCTGGCGTGGTGAACAGCTCGTGGCGGCAAGCGTAGAGGAAAGAAAGCGGCGGGAGACGTCAGACTCACGCGTGAATGCATCATGAGTCGGTGTAGAGCAAGTCCGACACGTCTGGATGGCGTCGAGCGGTGACGCGAGTGGCGAGTAGCGAAACGGACCCGGGTAGGTGGGGACGGCGGCAAAGATGGTGGCGACACCACCGGCAAGTCGTCCCTTGCGTGGAGCGGTGGCACCATGGTACATGGGGTCACCAAAATAGCGTGCTCAAAGATCAAGGCGGTGGCGCCACGAAACCTCCGTAGCCAACACCAAGGCTGGAAGCGAACGCCGGCATCTACAAGTTTCCAAAAGATCATCAGTCAAAGATAGATTGCGAAGAATAAGAATATATTTAACAATTATTTCTTTTTAAAAATTATATGGTCTCTAATTTCTAGGGCTACGTCCTAGGGCCAATAAGAGCCTGGCTCTGATACCAATTCTGTCGGCACCCGATTTACAAGATCGGATTCCACCTGCGTAAACCCGTACTAGTCCCAAGGATCATGGCTAGTACACACAGATATACAGAAACGGAATAGTGCCAACGATATTATTATTACAAACGGAACATAGTCCAGTACAAACAACATACAACGGCTCGCAGGCCGCAAATCAGAGTACACAACGATACAAGCCTAATACAACATCTAGAATTTTATTCATTCCACAGGCACGGAGGCTGTAGGAACGCGTAACCCTAATCTTCATACTCTTCATCGGAGAACGCCTCCTCGACGTAATCCGGGTCCTCCTCCTCGGACGGCGGGCCATACTCGGATGGACCAGCTGTTGAAGTTTTGAAAAGAGAGGGGAGGAAAGGATGGTGAGTACAAATTGTACTCGCAAGTCTGGAATTATGCAAATGCGGTTCCGTACAAGGAAGGTTTAGGATATTTGCGAAAATCGCAGTTATTTAACCTAGTTTTGACAAAGCAATTTCGAAACTTTAAATCTCAACATTTTCTTTGGGCTCTTCTCAAACGGTTCTCGCCACTTGGCCTCAGTGCCATAGCAAGAACAAAATTCTTTCTTCTTTTCTTTTCTCAAACTCGCTAGGTCCATTCCGTGACACTTCCGATAGGCCGATACCCATTTGAATATCACCGGTGGCACCTAGCTTAAACGAAATCCTTCTCAAATCCTTACTCATCTCAAATCCTTTCTTCAAAATCCCTTTTCTAAATTTATTTTAAAATGAAGAAACTACCATATAATCAGTCCTTGGCGCTCATAACGCGAAAGCACGGCTATCATGACAGCTTTTAACTCTGCAGAGTGGGTACGCTTTACCCTCGAGAGGCTACGCACCTGCACGATGTTTCGCCACAAGACCATCAACCACGAGGGCCAACGATCGGGTCCGTCCCATACCGGAGCTCGAGGTCGATCTTGTAATGGCTCCGCTCATAGGATTATAGGATGAGCGGTCCTTAGACTAGGGAGATTTGATATTTTAGCCCGTTTCAAAACATGGTGCCTCTCGCACCAACCGACAAAATATCTCCCTAGTCGGAAAGATTTTGGGGTAAGAGGAAAAATCATTTCCTATCAAGCATCACCCTTGATGCGCTATCTTTAAATCATCCTTCCCAAACATTTCTCAACAATACTTCTCATTTCACACAAATGATTGAATCATTCCGCATAAATGATTTTTAGCGGTTATCCTACCTCAACAAGGCGTTTAAATATGAGCAATTCATATTTTTAACCTTAGGTTTATCCTACCATATTTCTTACCTTTTCTATTTGGCATAATAACTAATTCTAGCAAATACGGCGTTTATCCTTTAAACTAGGATGCATATTTTCAAATCTAATAAATATTTTCTAAATAACCGAAAATGGCTTCTCAATATGATCAAAAGGGGGAACTTGCCTTGATCGGTTCCGGGGAAAGCGAAGGGGACGTCGTCGATCGGGTCTTCGAGGGCTTGACCTCCTAAACGCGCACACGCATGCAAAGCAATACAACCACATAAGTAAAATATTTTATGCCATGTTGTTTTTAAGGAAATGCAGCAACTCCATGTTTCATGCATTTTCATTTAAAGAAAACATGATGCTAAATGGTTAATGCACACATGGAATGATGCCATTACTAAATCATGAATACTTCTAACCAAAGGCAAACTGCATGGATGGTATGGCAACAATATTTCACGAGGTCCGTGGATCGCTAAGGAGTTTTCTTTTTAATTAAAAGAAATGCTATGACAACTCTTCAAGCTAAAAGAAATAATAACCTTATTACGCTACTTATTTAACTAGAACGATGTCGCATGCATGACATGCTTATATAAATGCTTTTCTACGGTCCAATAACTAATAAGGTATTTTTACAAGCTTTTACAGAAATTTTATCACGCATTAGACCTTTTAGCAAATACTTTGGTGAACCGGGTAAATGATTTAATCAGAAATTAGAAAAGAATTAAAAGAAAGGGGTCTCGTCTTGGGCGGCTCGGCCGGAACGGCCTAAATCTTGTAATACAAGACGGCACCTGTGGCGCGAGGCGAAGGACCGCACGATCGATCAAGGGTCCCACCTGTCAGTGGCACCATGATGGCAAAGGGAAAACAGAGGAGACTCCGCGGCGGCAAGCAGCACACGGCGGCGACGACGCCGGCCACCGGGGTTCGAATGGTTGCGCGGGGAGTGACATTCAGGCGAGGCGAACACCATGGTGGTCTCGGCAGCGCCGGGAATGCACGGAGGCGGCGGCGCAACAGAGCACGGCGGCGGGACCTCATGGCGTCCGCGGCGCCGGCGAGAAGCGGAGTCCAAAACCCGATTCCCTCGGCCGTAAGCAACAATGAAGAGGGGCGACACGTTTGGTGAGCTCACCGGGACGGAAGGGGTGGCCAGGCGGCGGGACCACGACGGCGGCAAAGCGCTGAGCTTCGAGGACGCAGCGGATCACTGGCGTCAATCCACTGGCGAAAGCCATTTGGCGACTGCGGGTCACCCAAGGAGGGCATGGATTAGGAGGAAAGAGGCGAGGCGAAAGGGAAAAAGGAACAGCGGCAAGGTGATTAAGATCGACGACGCACCGGCTCGAGCGAAGGGAAATGCGTCGGCGCAAGGCAAAGAGCAAAGGGGGAGCAGTTCCCCATTTAAAGGCGAGCTCCGCCCGGAGGAATCCTTGACGCGACGTGCGGTTAGGTAATCGCCGGCGCCGATCCCGGCCGGTGCCTTGAAGGTGAACGCATTGAACGCGAAGAGATGGTTTGGCCGGCGACAAGACAAGGAAATGGGTAGGGGACGGAGAGGGGTCCGGCGGAAGAGTGTAGGGGCGCGCAATGCGTGGGAGACAATGGCGAGGCCGGGAGAGAGAGAGAGAGAGATGCCTGGCGGCGATCAAGCGGAGACGATCATGACACTGGGAAGAAAAACAGGGAGGAGAAGAGGTCGACGAGGCGGGCCCGCTTGCTGTGGGCGCAACACTCATGGTAAAGAGGAGGTAGCGGCGTCTTTGGGCGGTGGCTGAACAATTTGGCGATCAAGTCGGCCCATCAGAGGAAAAGAGGTGGGGCGGGGGAAAGGAAGGAGAGAGGGAGAAGTGGGCCGAGACTTGGGCCGAGAGGAGAATAGAAGGCCTTTAAATCTTTCTGATTTTCCAAATGCATATCTCTTTCAAATAGTCTTTTAAATACAATAATACTTTAATTCCCAAAAATTTAATAACACCTTTCCAAAATTCCACACGGGATTTGCTTAAAGAAAATGTTATCAGTTAACGATTTACTATAACCTTCCAAAATATTTTTACTTTGGAGATTTTAAATGCACCAGTTATTTTCAGGATGATGCATGAAATGATGATGCCATGATGCAATATAAATAAATGATTAACATTTTTAAATTATGCATTTTAAGAAATTAATTAACGTGCCAAATTGGGTTTAAAAATTTGCGATGTTACAATACTGAACCATGAAATTTCTTCATGAAGTTACTATATAAATGCATCATGCACTCCCTGTGTTCAGACTGTGGGTAAACCTTTTGAACAGCTCTAGCCAACCCCTTGCATGCATCACTGCTAATAACTAGCCCAGGTGGAGTACCCACTGCTGTGTGCAAGTTTGTAAAAAACCAGGTCCAGTTTGCATCAGTTTCAGTATCAAACACACCAAATGCCACATAAAACAGCCAATTGTGCCCATCTACAGCTGTGGCTGATGCTAAGCGACCCTTGTACTTTTCATTTAAAAAGGTTGCATCAACTCTAACATAAGGTCTACAAACAGTTAAGAAACCGTCTATGTAGGGTTTCAATGCAACAAAAAACCTATGAAAATACTTCTTACCACCAACAGTCTTGAAATCTATCACTACAATGGATCCAGGACACTTCTCTAATACCTAATGCTTCCAGTTAACAAGCAATTGAAAAGACTCTTCATACTTGCCATGAATTTGTTCAAGAGCAATTTGCATATCTCTCCATGTTTTCTGGTAGTCAATCTTTGTCTTGTACTGGTCTTCAAGCTTTTGTATTACATCACTTGGTGTTCTTGAAGGATCTCTGCCCAGCCATCCCTTAAGCCTGTCAGCCACCCATCCTTGGCTTGCCATCCTTGTGCCCACCATTTTTGTAGTTGGGCAATTGTGCACAGAATTGAATGTTTTTATCTGCACAATCAGAGAACAAAAGTCCAATGCAAAGCAATGCATGTTAGCCAACAATTCAGTTATAACATTTCAAAATAAAGATTTACATAAGGGGCCATATCATTATGGTCACCCCATCATGCACCACAGAAGCATGGATGCGCCATAGGCATGTACTGTGCTCACACAAACCAATGAACCTTTTTGTTTCTGACTTATAAATCTTAATGACAAATCCATTCAGAATAGCATAATGTCTAATGGCTTTTCTAAATGCAGGCATGTCAAGGAATTTAGCTAATTTCCTTATGTCTGGTTTGTCAGGATCTTGGCCAAATACCAACTCTGCTGGGTCTGCATCATCCACCTCTGCTTCCTCTATGTCATCTGAACTTGGGACAGTGCCAGCATCCATCTGATCACTTGCATAGCATTCTTCTCCAATGTGTTCATCTGGAATTTGCTGACTGCCCATATACATCTGCTCATCATTCACACCCACATACTCCTCATGACTATGCTCAAATAGATCAACCGAGGGGGGTGCTTCAGATGTACCAGGTATAAATACTCTGAAAGCAGTAGGGTTTGATGGCCCAGGGATAGTTGAAATTGGCTCCTCATTCAAACCAACCATCAGTTTCGGCCTCAACTCATCCCAATACATATCAAGAAAACTACAGAGTTGACTGTCCTCAGTGACAACAGCATCTTCTCCATAGTTCTTATCATAAAACCACAAAGTAGGCCGCTGTTTTAGACCGTATGTGATGTGTTTTGCCAACTCTTCATGTGCTTTTGCGATAGTGAGGTCATCAACATTACGCACTACCCATGTAATTACCTGAGTCTTACTATACCTCCTACAACCTTCATCTCTGCTGAGATAACCCTCCACACACAACTCTATCATATATTGCAACCTAAACCAAATAAAATCAGAAAAAAAAAACAAGGTCAAATCACATCAGCATCCTTTCCCCATTGCACAATCCCGTTGCCCAGATCAAGCACAAAGAACACTTACTCGCGTCGCGGGGAGAGGTTAGCAAGACTTCCCACCAAAGCCAATCGAGCATGCGCGTCGTCGCCGTCGCCAGCGCCCTCCGCCATCTCGCTTCCTTGTCGGAATCAAGGCCGCATCGAAGAACCCTAATCGCCCCCAAGAACCCTAGAGCGCGAGCGAAGGGGCTGAGAGAGGAGGGAGCGAGGCGAGCGAGCGGGTGCGATCGCACCGCGTACGCCTTAAACGTGTCCCGGCGTATCTGACATGCGGGCCCGACCGTATTAATCCTATGTCCTTCGTATTCGGCCCGGTATTGCTTCGGAAATGTGTTTTTTGTGCCCTAAATGGCAGCGCTAAGGTTTCATTGCTGAGAAAATGGCACTTTTAAGAATACACATTAAGTAATGGCAGTTCTGAATATAGACAACTTTATAATGGTATGGATGTAAAAAACCCAAAAACGTTACCATAAGTATGACCAAGGGAGTGCGACTCCTTGGCATTGGATTTCCTATAAAGGATAGAAAAAAAGAGGACCAAAATGATTTCTCAGCCATGTCCTTTGGATATCCTGATATGAAATACCATACAGACATACGTGGTTCTCCAAGTAACAAAATAAACATTTGAAAATTGATAGCTGATGTGAATTGACATGGCTGTTATGTTATCTTTTATCTCCTCTATCTCTAATTGCCTCCAACAAAACCATTTGTCTTTATAGTTGTGTTGTTTTTGTAAAGAGACATTTTTCTCTCTTCTCCACCTCACCACATCTCTCTTTTTTTTTCTCTCTCTCTCTACCTTACTGCAAATTGTTTCCCTTTTCTCTACCATATCACCACCTTACACAAATATGATATTAGACATCTTTCTCTCCTTTTTCTTTCCTCCACCTCAACTGAAATGTTTCTGATCTCTCTCTTTTCCATTCCCTCCACTTTACTTAGATACGGTTACATGCTCTTAAAAAATATCCGATTTAAATTAACTGCAAAGTCTACTACTGCCTCCTTTCTCAAATATCTGTCACTGTTAACTTTTTTCATTCGTTTAACTATTCGTCTTTTCTACAAATATTTGTGTAAATAGATAAATATACAAGACATATCTAAAATACTTTTGATGACAAATCTTGTGGTACTCATTCACTCTACTTAACTAATTGATTGAATAAATATAACTGGCCAAAGTTTATGAAAAGTCAACAGTGATAAATATAAAAGAACAGTGATAAATATAAAAGAACAGAGGGAGTACGATGAAAAGTATTCTGAAAAAATATATTATGCTTGAAACTTGACTCTCCTAAGTTTCTCGATTCTTGCAAATAACAACGTTTTTTTCGTTTTGCCCCAATCAAGCCTTCCGGCTTCACCTTTTCTTCCCCGTAAGGTTTCGAGCACAGACAAGCACTCGACAGGTTTACTGAAATGCTTATTTGGGTCAACAACTTTGTACAGAGTCCTTATTTGTGATCGCTACACTCGTATAAAGAAATGATCAAGTGATAGTAGAAAGGAAGAAATTAGTTTCTTTCCTGATCTCTACTCCTAAAAAATACCTTATGGTGATGAGTGATGGCTTATCAAACAAATCCTAACCATTCAAATTCATCCAACGGTTCCTATGGCTCTCGCGTGAAACTCTCCCAGTCTCCTCGCTTGAAACCCTCGCCGCTCAAGATCGCCCCAAAGCCGCCGACACGCCTCGACCACGCCCCAAAGCCGTGCAGCAGGGCGTGCCCTGTGGACGCGGCGGGCGGGGCGAGCCATGATGGCATGGCGAGCGGCGTGAAAAAAGGTGCGCCGAGGCGAGAGGCGGCAGGGTGCTCGAGACGGCACGCTGGCGAGACCCGGCCTCGGCGGCGGTGCTCGGGAACGACGTGGAGAGCGCGCCGGCGGCGTGGTGGAGGCGGTGAGCTCAGCTCGCCAGCGCGAGCTCAGCCCCTCCCCTAGGTTCCTTCTTCCAGCTTACGAACGGGAGGTTGGGAAGAGAACATGGCAGAGAGGAGAGAGAGGTAGATGGAGGGGGAGTCACGGGAGATGAGAGATTGGAGAGAGAGTCAGGCCGCGGGCTCCACCGGCGACAGCTCCTTCCCCCCAAGCTCACCTTTTCAGCTTTTCTCCTTGCCTCGTGTCACGTGCGCAGATAGCAGATCGATCTGGTCCTCTCTGCTGCTGTTGCGCTCGAGATAAGGAGGAAAAGTCCCCAGAGCCAGCCGACGAGGTCCTTTTTATTGTAGCAGATGGTAGTTCGTTTAATCCAAAAAACGTGCAAAAGATATGGTTGATCTTGTGATTAAAAGATAAGGACTCCCGCTTTAGAAGCTTCTAGAGGCACCCGTAGGCTGGTTAATTAATTAATTCCGAAAATCAACTAATTAACTTATTAAAATATATCTCTACTTCTAAAAAACACCTTATGGTATGAATGATGGCTCATCAAACGAATCCAAACCATTCAAATTCATTCAACGGTTCCTATGGCTCACGCGTGAAACTCTCCCAGTCTCTCCCACCCGAAACCTTTTAAACGATCAAGCTACATTATCTCACGTTCATGTACTCGATCTAAAATGAGTTCATGTATAATGTCTTTTCTATAAAATGATTTTTTCCTTTGATCTCTTTATGATCCATGGTAGAGCATGGGCATTGAACTAGTACACCATAAAACATGGTGAGACAGCTCGACTACAGGCCCGCTCTAACTCTATATAAGTCGTGACAACCAGGTCCTTCAGATTTGCCCCCAAGAACCTCACTGGAAGTTTGGATCCCGTAGTAGAAACTTTTGCTATCAAGCAACTGCACTCTGCTGCTGTAGGACCTGTGTCCACTCAGCCGGCCACCAATCTGGTTTAATCGCCTTAACACTCACATCCCTTTTATCGCTAATGGCAAGGGTTGAATTTTGCCTCAGTGCTTCTTCAAGTCGCAGCAGGCCCATTCCACAACTGCCGAGGGCCGTGGTTACTGAACCAACCTTCTTACCAGAAGCCTCATCCACGACATCTGAGCCTGGAGCAACAGCCTGCTCAAGTTCTGACAGCAGATGTTTAAAAATGAGCATCCAGTGACAAAAAGATGAAGGATTGCATTATTTGCCACAAAAATGGTACCTTTTCCGTTTTCATCCACAAACTTCAATGGCATTAGGCGCTTCCGAATGACCCCGCGATGGTGTGTCCGTGCAATAAGCTCCTGCCCTATATAGCACCCCTTCTCAAATGAAATAGCATTCAGGCCAGCAAAATTGTACTCAAGTGGAATCGCTTCACCTGATTTAAGAGAAGGAATTTCAACAAAGGGCTGGGAAAAATATCAGAAATTTGCTGTTTGATCTGACAAATTGAATCCACCATTGGGTCAGCTGCATTAGAATAGAACCAGGATAAAAGTTTGATAATACCTAGTATGATACTCTTGGCTTCAAAGCTAGCTCCTGTAGGCACCCAAACAAATCATCCAACAGAAACACCTACTAACCATAATTGCCCTGCACCCCTAAGGCCCTATGCTATCGTATGACAAACAATTATATGATCCGTAGTCAATCCATTTAAAATGTTTTACAGGAAAAAGATGCTGTCATCACTATTGTTATCATTGTTACTTGTTAACATGATGTACACCATTTCATTCTGTACGCTAAATAGATATTGAACTCTTTATGATAGTTTACCATAGATAGCACTGAAGCAATAATTCAGTTCTTGAGTTCGTGAATTTGGCCGATAAGTAGATTTGTGTAGCTTTTAAATCAGTACAGAGTAGCAATACAATAGTAAGATGGCACGTGTAAAGTAAACAAACATCATAATGGCAAACACAATAGCAGCACCATATACATTTAACATTTTCCATCAGTAATACTGACCTATAGAGAACCAGAAAATCGAAAGATTTATAGTCCAATTGACATCAATCGTAAACCTGTACTATGCCAATATTGCATTATTATTTACAAGCCAATCCAGAAATGGATCCTACCTTTTGGAATCTCTGTTGAACCTTCTGCAATTCCATTCTCTATCCGCCAAAGCAAATAATGGCGTTCATCTGCTTCTTTGTCAGACTCAACTAGCGGCGCTGTCAATAAACATAGAGGTCATTCAAGTGAATGGTGTCAGATATTGGAAAAAAGAATTTGAAATCATCAAGAATAACTAACGTAATGTATCAGCTGGAAAAATCCCTCTGTAACCAAGGACATCCAGCCGAGGATCTTTGAGCCATTGCCAACCATGGCCGTTCACTTGTGCAGACGACTCGGCAGTACGGTCAACACCTTGTCCCCATCCAATGGATTCAGCTTCAGGTTCTTGAGTAGCAGGTCCAGCATGTGACACATTGTGTCCAAATCTTTGCCAGCATACAAACTTCTCACTTACATTATCTATCTCAACCTTAGATCTCAACCGATATCTACAAAATGAAGAAAAAAAGTTGCTAGGTCACATAGTCCAGATTTGCTCTAGTGTATCATTCAACTACAAAATGAGCAAGAAGACAAGTCACATAGTCCTAATTCGCTCTAATGTATCATTCAACTACTACAAACATTCAAATTCTCTAGTTACCCTACTAGAGCACAATGTAACAGCCCAACACCTGCAATTAGTTCAAAGGGAGCTATTCACACAAGAGCAATTCCTCACTATGACCCAAACTTGAAACTAAAATCCCCACATACGTCTATACTTGCAACAGTTAGTCTGTTCATGATATTTTTCAGTTGCAATTTTTAATTTTTTGAGGCACTGAAACTTACCATATCCCTTAATTGCCCAAACCAAACTGACCAGCAAGTCATCTACACATCAGCCGAAACTCCAACCAGACGCTACATTATCCAAGCAAACACCTACAAATTTCTCAGCCAACTGTTTTGATCAATTAGACACCCTTTTCCACCGTGACTGTCGCTGAGCTCTGAAGAGCTCTCTGTTTCACACTTAATTCTCACACTAAAATCTTATGAGCTCATTATCTTGTAGGGTTCTTTCCCAAATTAAGCATATTTTCATGTCTCGAGTTTGGTCATATGTTGCGAGGCTTGACAATAGAATGCAGAGTTTAAGTTCCACAGTGGAACAGTGTAACAGACTGCACAATAGCTCCGCCAGTTCACCTCTTGAAGCAAGCGAGGAGCTCGTCAACCTCAGCGGCGTCGACATCCGCGAGCACCTCCCCGGGATCATCCTCCTCTCCGCGCTCCCCCTTGGGCCTCTCCCCGGCCTGGGGCGCGGACCCGGTGCGGTCGAGCATCTGCGATGGCGGCGGGGGGCGGTAGAGGACGAGGTCGTAGAGGAACCTGCCCTGCGGCGTGAGCAGCGCGGCGTAGGTGGGGGGCGGAGCCCGCGCCGGGGCGTTGGGCGTGGGCGCGTACCGCGGCTGGGCGGCGGAGGAGAGCAGGTCGTTGGTGAGGAGCGAGTGGAGGAAGCGCACCGCCTCGGGCCCCGCGAAGCGGACGACGGCGCGGGAGGCGAGGCGGCAGGCGAGGACGTCCGGCCCGCGGCCGTCGGCGGGCTGCGGGCTCGCGTGGAGGGAGCGCCGCGAGGCGCCGGCGGCAGAGGCGAGCAGGCGGCGGCCGAGCGGCAGCGGCGGCATGGCTGGGATCCGAGCTTGGTTTGGGCCTTTGAGGGAATGGGCGTTTTTGCGCGGTTTTGCTTGGTTTCTGGGCCAATTTCGAGGGGTTTTGCGGTGGGAAGCGGCGGCGCATGGGGGTAGTACGCGTGGGGAGGATTGGAGGAACGTGGCGGCAGCGCGAGTGCGCGGAGTGACGAGTCACGGGCTCACGGCATGCGCGCGGTAATAAGGATTTTCCCGCCGAGGGACAGATCATGAGATCAGAGGAAGATGCTGGACTGAATCCCTGCCCGGCTATACACCGGATGTGATCAAAATTTGTAACTCCTGTGGACGTGTCTGCTTTAGGGCCTAAGAGCAGGGTCAATGATGTGCTAATTTGAAGCTAGGAATGGTACTGGTAGAGTAGAGTAAAATAGAAAAGAGGAAAAACTGATAAATAGTGACAGATGCATAGTACTTTGGAAATAAATATAAGTTTAAGCATTGCATTTTATCCACAACCCGATGGTCAATTTGAAGGAGTAATTCAAATCGTAAAAGACATGCTAAAATCTTGTACCTTGTTTTTCTTCAAATGGAAAAAATGGTTACCCTACGTAGAATTCTTCTATGATGATAGTTATCAGGCCAATCTTAAGATATGACCCTTTGAAGCATTATATGGACATAAAGAGTAGAACACCCCTTCATTGGTCAGAAGTAGGAGAAGGATAGGTTTTTGGTATTGAATCATGAAGCCGAAGAAAAGGTGAAGGTTATTTGTGAAAAACTCTTTACAACCCAGTCATGAAAAAAGTCATGTGGACAAGCGAAGGAGAAAATCAAGTTTCAACCTAGTGATATGGTGGACAATGTTGCCAACAAAAGGACAAAATGGCACCTCGATATATCAGACCTTGTCAAATCCTAGCCCAAAAAGACAAGTTGCTTATCAGCTTGACCTACCATCAGGTTTGAGAAACATTTATAACGCGTTCCATGTATCTAAACTAAAGAAATGTCTATGTAAGCCTTAGGCCCAATCCCTAGGCCAACTCATCCTTTCGCTCTCTCTCTCTTCCCCTACGCCAACTCATCCTTTCACTCTTTCTCTCTCTTCCCCTACGCTCTCCTCTCCCCGACGCCTCTCTCTCTCTACTCATTAATGGGCCAAATTCTACATGTGCATCGCTGTGTTGACCGCTTGCGTCTCCACCCCAACTCTCACCATCCTTCGGCTAAGGCCCTTTTTTTTCAGCTTAATAGCTTAACAACTTAATGTCTTATATACGTATTAAAAAACATATGTTTTGAGTTTTTTGACAATTTTTTCGCTGTTTCGAAAGTGTGTTCTAAAACTTTTAAAAGCAAGTCAAACGAAATGATACGAATCTCGAGGCTATCTCTAGAAGCTCTCGAAGTCTAGTCATTTCAGTCGTTCCCGTTCAAATCAGCTCAAAAGAACAGGCCATGAGTATCGCCGGCACCACTCAGTTTTATCGCCGGCACCACCCAGTTTTGCTGCCGTAGTTAGTTAGAACCGATTCGTCATTCATCTTCCTGCACTCTCCTCCCTCTCTCGCCTCCTCCGTCCATAGGAGCTAGCCCGGGAGCTCCATTAAGTCGCGCACAACACCGCCCCGACCACCCCTGATTCACACACAAAGAACACAGAGATGTGATGTGGAGGTAGAAAGAACACACAAACTACACAGAAATGTGGTGTGGAGGGGGGAAAAAAGAATATTCTCAAGAGTAAGGCTAGGTGATTGGGGGTCGGAGCCGGAGGCCACAAGAAAGTGGAGCAGAAGCTACAGCGAGCCAGCAGACTGCAGCTGTGCGAACAGTTGTAATAACAAGCATACCCGCTACGTATTATAACAAAACATGGGCAGTTACACAAGCACCGTTCGCTTAAACAGCTGACACTGTTGGCGACACAGTTTCAGATCAAAAGGAAGCACATAGCATCTTCAGTTTTCACGGTTTCAGATCAGACACATGCACACGCTAGCATGCAAGTAGGTCACTTTCGGACCTTCAGGGCCATTTTCTAAACGAACATGAGACTCGAATATTACTGATCTCTCACTGATCTTACACAAACCAGCAGCTTTTATTTATTTAATTTAATCTGTGAGTGGAATATACTCTTCAGGGGATTGGGATGACTCGGGATTTTGGCCGTCCATTGCGATTCCTTGGATCACGGGACTGCTCTGTTCCAGGAAGCGCCCAGCTCCATGCAGGCTGCTGGCGATGTCCATTTCCACCACGGTTACCTGTGGTGCAACCAAGGTACACAGTTGTAGATAGAATGAAGAAAATGCAAAATGAGCCCAGCTAATGCGTACTGGGCACTAATCAATCTATAAGTCACTTCATCAATTCAGCAAGCCCTGGAGCTGTGTGGCAAACTTCATAGTTCAGACTACAGTAGTCAGTAGGAACTCAGAACTACTGAGTCAATCCACTTTTGTGCAAAACCTAAAGGTGTATCAAGTTTTCCATTACATTGTTCATTTTCCACGAATTTTGTAACATGTGTTAGCATTTCCTAAATTAGCTCCTGGGATACTTCAGATTTATTTCCCAATTGCACTATTTCAACTTGGCCAGTAGATATATCCACTATTCACCCTGATATTAGTACTGGTGTAGTGGGGTCCCACTGAGCATGTATTGTAATAAGAACGCCCAGACTAGTTTCTGTTTCTACTTGATACATTAAAGCCTCCCTCCCTCATCTTTCTGATTATTTTGCCTCTGCTTTATCATTCCAAGTTGACACAATCAAAAAGTTCAAATAACAGTTTTGCATTGGGCTTTGCGAAGGGAAGGATGAAAATAAAATATGTTTCAGAACAATGATTCAAGTAGGCAGAAATTGATCATGGTATAATGGCACAAAACCTATTTCCAAATTTTGACGCAAGTACGGAAGTTCTCAACAGGAAAAATAGCAAAAATAGGCAATACATCTAATTCCTCAAGACATTTATGGAAGTTCTTGTGATTTGTGAATATATAATGCATACCTGAAATATCACTATTAGAGCTACCAGCATTTTGACCAGGCAAGCGATGCACAGCTTTCCCCTTCCATGATTCCTCAAACCCAACTAGTTCATCTGTTATAAAAAAAACACCAGTTCATCTACATATAGAGATTTGTGTAAAAATTAAAAATTAAAGCTGTAGAAGGAACCATAAGGAAAGATGGAAATATCAAATCAACCTTCATTAAGATTGTGCAATATTTGTGTAGCGTCCACCTTCCCATCTGAATTTAGCTTCCTTGTTAGTGAATGTCCCTGCGTTTTTTTTATTGAAAACCAAATTAGTTATAGACCTAAAAAGCACCAGATATGAGAGATGAATAGAGGTCCACGAAGTCACTCTATGGTTCCATTCACGGCCTAATGATCCAAGTCTACATGATAGGCTGTGCTATACAATTCAGTGTAAAAAAAAGCTAGTTGATATGATTTGGTATTTTTATTGTTGACTAGGTCCATGCACCGTGCGCATAGCCTTCTACCTTGTCATGAATTCCTCGGGAGATTCTATGAGTGGCCTCTTTAGTTGTTGTATCGGCTTCCTTGCTTTCTTCCACAGTAATCTGCAAGAAATATAATTATTGTCGCTTCCAATTACTTTGAGGGATCATGAATAATTACATCTGTAAATTGCTTACCCCATCATTGCCAGTCCTTCGAGTCTTTGAAGCAGTGTAGTAAGATCCATTAATACCACCATAAGTCACAGAAGAGCTCTGGTATGTGAAAGCACGAGCTTGTGGCTGCCCTCCATTTGCCCTATTGAAATCCCTTCTCTGCTGGATTTGTCCTCCTTGCATTGCTGATTAATGGGGAAAAATGAGAAAAAAAAAAGTGATTTTTTATCAATTAAACATCCCAATACTAGACAAGAGAAGTGATCCAACCCCAGGTCCTACCATCATCTGGCTCCTGAACATATGAGTCCTGGTTTGATGGGTTATTATTACGCTCCACATTTCCCCCTTCATCCTCATCAATCTCTGTAATGATAGGTCGCCTGCTGTTACTAGTCGGCGGAGCTTGCTCAAGGAATCCATCATTCCTCATATCTCCGAATGGTCCTCCCATCGGCCCAAGAAAACCTGGGCCAAACATGCCAGGGCCACCCATCCGGCTCCCAAATGGCTGAGTGAAGAATGGATCATCAAAAGGATCCCTCCCTCCAAAGAAGCCAGAAATCAAGCTCCTCTGATGACCAAAGCCGCCAAATCCAGCAAAAGAGTCCCTAGCACCAAAGAAGTCATCCCTTCCATTCTGCCCCCTCTCCATTTCCCAGCTATAAGACAAACTCTGCAAGCTTCAAAAGCTAAGCAATTGTTAATTGCAATAGACACAGTTCAAATAGTAACAGAAATACAGCAACTAATAAAGGTATAAAGCAAACATATTCACACTTCCAGTCTTACAAAAGCATGAGTTTCTTGCTCAAAAAAAATAAAAATAAAATTTTTAAGTCTATGATTCCTTCCACTAACTCGTGTTGCTGAATTCCATCTTAAGACATAACTATCTCTCTCATGCATAAACATTACGAAAAAAACCAATTGGGACCATTGCCACAGGTAAACATCCAGCTTCCCCCCTTCGCGTGCATGAAAGATCAAGGCGCGGCGCATCGATTCTCCTTCCTATCCGTCCAAACACAAGCGAGGAACATCCAACCGAAATGCAACGGCGAGCCCCACTCCCAGGATCCACCAACCACGACCAACCAAGCAGCGCCCTCGCGGTTCCGGGCAAGAAATTCGGCTGCAGGAGGGATTGTCTCGGGACCCTTTACCTGGATGGATCGATACCCCGAATCGCACGGAGAAGATCTCTGCCTTGATCGTTGGGGGTTTATAGTAGTAAGGGGTGGGAGAATCAATTTGGGATTTGGGAGGAGGAGGCTTGTGGTCAGGGAAATTCCCCTCTCTGGCTCTCTCTCTCTCTCCGCTCTCCGGAACGTTCGGGTTCTCTCTCTAGTGCAAACGGAGGTGGCAGAAACCTCCAGATCAGACTCGCTTGGGCCGGTAAGCTGGTCCTATTGGCCCAATATGAAGCCCAATCTCTCAATGCACAAGTCTCCTGCAGCGGCCGGAGCGGCGTCGGTAGGCAGTGGGCTCGATCATGCCGTCCTTGGGGTTGTGGCCTCACGCCATCGCGGGTTTCATAGAAAAAAAAAAGAGAGAGAAAAAGGGACGATTTGGTCCTCCAGCTATACCTGTCGAACCACTTTTGTCCCTAAACACAATATCGGACTTATTAGGTCCTTGAACTCTTAAACCGAACTTGGCTAGTTCTTTGACCGGTCAAAACGGTGGTTTTGAGGTTTTTACTTACGATGATGTGGCAGATTTTTTCTGCGTGGACGCCATTTGGGGCTGCCACATCGTTACCACATGATTGCTGCATAGCAAAAGTATGACATATCTGTCACGTAAGCTGCCACTACGCCTAAAACCGTTGTTTTGACCGGTCAAAGGACTAGCCAAGTCAGGTTTTAAGAGTTTAAGGACCTGACAAATCCGGTATTGCTATTCAGAGACCAAAGTGGTCCGACGGGTATAGTTGAAGGACCAAATCGATACTTTTAAAAAAAACAGGCGTGACATATATATTATTTTTTAAAAATAATAACAATAAAAAATCAGAACATGGTGAGGGTTGTTGGGTCCCACGCTAGCACTCAGCCTTGTGAGAGCATGTACAATGATACATATTAGCTGTCTCTAAGCCGTCTATAAGGCTTGCTATTCAGGATGGATGATGATACGTAGGAGAGAAAGCGTGTATAGAAATTTGAACCATCTCCAATGTAAAAATCGACTCTATATGAGAAATAAGAAATTTTGTGTATGAGCAAACTATCTAAAATAGTGTACAATCATCTCTACCACTGTATAAGTTGTATATAGTAATATCTATATGTTATATGACAGTGGTTAGAGATAGACAGATGACTATAATCTCAAACCATTTTACATGCCTGTTAGCCGAACCTCGTTTTTAGGCCGCTCCTCGATCTCGGGCCGACAATGCCCGGCATGTGACACGTTGTTCGTTGCTCGTCTCCCGTCCCCGTTGTCGAAGAAGAGGCAAGGCATGAGGGCAAGCACGCTGCTAGCTGCCGGCCGGCCTGACCACTTCCCAGTCCTATGTACGAACATAGGGCTACGGCCTACATGCCTCTGAACAGGGACACGGATTCTCTTCCATTAGGTCACTTAGGCCCTCTTTAGTTCTAATTTAGTTGTGGTTGGGAAAATTTGACTATTTTGTATAGGCCATATACTTTATTTTTTGAAAATATTTTTTTTAGGACTTTGTAGGGTTTTCCTCAAAGATCTCAAGAATATTTTTTTAATAATTTATTTAGCTTTTTCAAAGCACATTCAAAGATGGTCAATTTTTCTCAACCACAACTAAACTACAGCTAAACAAGGTATCAAAGAGGGCCTTAATACATAGTAGATCATGGAGCTTACATGTCAGCAACAATGTGATATAACGACGAGAGGCACAAACATTTGTTTCGCTGAATGGACAGAACCTAAAGCGTGCAAGGCTTTGAGATCTTGTGAAATCGGTATTGAAAACCAAAACATTTAAGCTGAACATACAATATTTGAAGGATAAAACTCTTTTACTATTGACACCATTTCCGCTCTTTTCCACACCATCTCCACTCAAGTAACCTCTAAGTAGGACGGCCAAAACTGATACACTACGGTTGTATACGAACAGCAAGACCACCACCACAAGCTCCTCTTTCTATAAGAACTGCTCTCCTGTCAACCATAGAGAAAGAACTAACTTTGGTTGGTAGCTGGCGACTTCAATCTCACCTGCCAGGCGGCGAACAAAAACAATGACAATCTCAATCCTCTCAATCCTGCCCTCATGAACGCTTTCCGCTCCGCCCTACACCAACTCAACCTGTTTGAGCTCAACCTCTCAGGAGGCAGATTCACTTGGTGTAATGAACGCGTCACTCTGACGTCCACAAGAATTGATAGGGCCTTCTACACAACCCACTGGAATAGGTTCTTCCCAACTACCAGCTTGTGTGCACTCCCAACTATAGTCTCCGATCATATGGCCTTTTCCTTCTTGGGGATCCTTTGCATCGCCGACCAAATGTTTCAGATTTAAGAACTTTTGGCCCAAGATGGACGACTTTCGGCAGATGGTTCAGTATACCTGGATTAGAGGGGTGTTCTCCCCAACCCATTCCGAATCCACAACATTAAACTGTCGTGTATGACAAAGGCCCTCTCAACCTAGGTTAGGAGCAAAATAGGCAAAATCCAAGTGTAGCTCAGCGTGGTCAATGTGTTTATCCAGCTTCTTGACAATACATGCCCAAGAGTCTCAGACCCTTTGCCCCCTCTGGTTCGAGCTTCGTCGACTACTTACGGCCAAATGTCTTTGTCTTGTAGCACTAGAAGAGGCTCGCATCAGAGAGCTAGGGCGCAGTGGATTTAAGAGGGAGATGCCAACACCAAATCTTCCACCCGCGTGCAAGCATTAGACGCTGTAAAAACATCATCCACCAGCTAGAAAAGAAGCCCAATCCAGTCTCTTCTTTCAGGAGCACCTCGGTACCTCTTTTAACGGGCCATCTCTCTTTCGTGGGACCATTTAGGCTACATGCAGCAAGACCTCTTAGATCTTGAGCTACCATTTGAGGAGGACGAAATCAAACAGGTTGTCTTCTTGCTGCCCACCCACAAGGCACCTAGCCTTGATGGTTGCACGGGTATTTTCTATCGTATGTTCTAGGATATCATCACGTTTGATCTCATCCACGCCGTCCACTTCTTTGAGAATCAAAATGGCGCCTCGTTTAACCTACTCAATGCAACAAACATCATTCTTCTACAAAAAGGTGGGCTGTCAACGCCTCTCGAACTACCGGCCTATTGGTCTCATCCACAGCTTTGGCAAGCTCCTTACAAAATTGCTAGTCAACAGGCCGGCTAGCCCCGCACCTCGACCGGCTAGTCTCCACGGCCCAAAGTGCGTTCGTTAAACGGCGTTGCATCTAGGACAATCTTTTGTATGTTCAAAACGTGCTCCACGACCTTCACAAAAGCAAAACCTCTGCCCTCTTCCTCAAGCTGGACTTTATCATGGCCTTTGACTCGGTCCACTAGAGCTACCCGCTTGAGCTACTAGAAAGACTAGGCTTTGTCCAGAAGTGGCGCAATTAGATTTCTATCCTCCTAGGATCGACATCCTCCTCCATCTTGCTAAATGGGGTTCATGACCCTAAGATTTGGCACGTCAAAGGTGTTTGGTAGGGTGATCCCATCTCCCCTATGCAATTCATCCTTGCCATGGATCCGATTTAACGGCTTTTCCAGCTAGCCGCCTTAGAAGGGCTACTCTCATAAATTCGCTTTAGGGCTCTTACACTACGCACCTCCCTCTATGCTGCCACCGCCGCCATTTTCATCAACCTAAATAAAAAGAAGCTCACAGTGATTATCTCCATCCTAGAGGCCTTTGGTTCGATGTTAGGCTTGCGGACCAACTATAACAAGTGCGTGGTTTACCCCATCAGGTGCTAAGACATGGACCTTGATGTAGTTATGGCTGACTTCCGTAGTCACCATGACAACTTCTTTTGCAAGTACCTCGGACTATAGCTTCACACACAGAAGTTTAGACGATCTCTCTTCCTGCCCTTAATAGATAAGGTGCGGTCCAGACTTTTGTCCTAGAAGGGTGCACTTCTCTCCAAAGCTGAGTCGGTCCTCTCCACTATCCCTACCTACTTCATCATGATTTTTTTGATTCCCTAAGTGGGTCGCCAAGAAAATTGACAAGGTCCAAAGACCATTCCTATGGAAGGGCACTAGCAAGGCCCTTGGTGGACACTCTTGTGAGCCGGGACTCCGTTTGTCGTTCCAAGCTTGTGGATGGGTGGGGAGTCCCTAATCTACTCAAGTTCGGTACAACCCTGCGTCTCCGTTGGTTTTGATACGAGTTGAAATTTCTAGGCAAGCTGTGGGCAGACACCCCCACGCGTTGTGATGAAAGTGGCAGGGTTCTCTGGCTAGAGGGGGTTTCTCTGGCCGGGGCCGGTGTTGGAGTGCGGGAGGTTGCCCGCGTTGTACTCTTTGTTCCTGTATTCCTGTATTCGCCTCCTCTTTTAATGAATTTAGGCTCCTCGCCTTTCTTCGAAAAAAAAGTGGCAGGGTTCTCTTTCATGTGGCCACGACAATATTGATAGACAATGCCAACAAGTTTGACTTCTTGCTTGATCGTTGCCTTCATGGGCTAGCCCACTGCCATCCATCCCTGAATCTCTTTTAGATTGCTAGGGGAAAAAAATCGTACCATGGCACAGATGTTGCACAACAACAGGTGTATCAATTCCGTCAGACAGATCAACACCAGCACTCAGCTTTAGGAGTATCTTTGTCTCTGGTACCTCATCCAACCAATTGCCTTCGACCCCAATACGAAAGATGGCATCACTTGGAACCTTGTGACATCTGGAACATACCCCTCATCAGCTTAAAATACCCAGTTCTTGATAGTATCCCTAGCCGCCTGGCGCCAACAATCTGGCACGTAAAGACAGAACAAATGCAAGTTATTTGATTGGTGCCTAGGCCATGATAAAATCCGTAAGGCAGATGTCTTCTCTGTCAAGCAATGTTCTGTCAAGGAAAGGTTAGCCCCCACCAAGCAGTGTGTATTCTCTGTCACACCAGCCAAGACACTGTTGACCACCTCTATATTCCACTGTCCCTTTGCGACAAGAGTCTAGGAGAAATCCTTGCCGCTCAGCGAACCACCCCTTCGCCATCTACCCGAGTATCACCAACCAGATTGCAGATAAACCATCTAGCAAAGGACATTAACAGCCACATCATCTTCACGGTCACAAGCGAAACCGTCGCCTCTTTCAACAAAGCAGCCTTTCGATGACGCATGTTGCGAGTAAAATTTCCGATGACATCACCTCGCGGGAGTAAACCTTACCGGTTCGCTAAAAAAAAGCATAACATTTGGTTCGAACAGCGTTTCCCATAATTTGGCACCGAGTATCACCGAGAAAGCTTCTTTCTTCACCGCATGCTTACATGTACAGATGCTGCTGACATTGTTCTTGCACATGCACAAGTGCTACTCAGTGCTAAAGAATAATGTGCATACCAACAAGGGCAATAAACGGCGTATACATTCATCTTATTTTACACTTAGACGTGCACCATTTTCACTTCCTTGATAGAGTCAAAAGGGGATTAAAAAAGGGGTGATCTGATTCTGTCATTAGAACTCCGCAATCATGGTCTCAGTAACTGTTCACAGACAACATATGTGGGCTACAAGTTTCAAAAAATAATGTTAAATGTTACTCTGAATGAACCCAACGAAGTTACTAGAAGAGGTGAGTCATACAAGGCAAGTTCCTTGTATGGAATATCAGAAGGTGAGAATTTGTTTCCCGTGTTGACATGCATGCTAAATGTGTAGCTTATCTATTAAGACGTCCTTCGTACCACCCAGCGACTTCAGCTTCTGCATTTGTGGATCAGCAATCAGTACAGCGTGTCAATTTCTTCTTGAAACTAAAAATTATAATATCATGAGTAATGGCTATATAGCTTATCTATTAATCATGTAGTACAAGGAAACATAATGATCCAAGAAACTATAAAGGTGCACAGATAGGATTTTACCGTAATAAATTGCGGAGGATCATCAATGCTAGAAGATCCCAGGACAACTTCTCGCTTCAGTTTCATTGTGAGCTTGTGCACCGTGCGCAACTGGTCCATTGAAGTAGCAAATTGGTTAAAACATATACACACTAGGAACGACAGTTACCAAATGATTTGCAGTGAAAAGTTGTACTTCTGATCTAGTGGCTCCACCAATCATGAAGACAAAAATTCGGTTGCCTAGCCTCTTGAAGTCACCTGATGCGTGTCTTAAGACTGAAGAATCACTGCCCAGTTCAATTTATGGTCATAAGGAAGCAGCTAAAGGATCTTTAAAAAAAAGAAGAATGAAAGCAGCTGGAAAGTACAAAGATACTCAAAGTAGTAGCAATTTGCCATTCATTCATACCTCGACTGGCTGTCATCAGAATTTCGAGACTTAGCCCATGTTGGTGTCCGCCGTGATCTCATCGACATTGGCTGTGAAGTTTGTGCTGGTCGTGGTGCTGGTGCAGTTTGTGTGGTTCCTTGAGTAGTAGAGCTTGGTTCATTCATAGATGGGTATTCATTTAAAGGTAATTCACCTTTGCTTAGTTTCTCAACTAGCTCCTGTCAAAGCAGCAAGAAATTACACCCCTATTTTAGGTACTCTTAATATGAAATTATCCAATGAATAAAATGCCACCAATATTGTTGCCTTTCTATCAAAATCAGTCCCAAAACAATAGAACTGATAATTGAACATGTAAGGAAATTTCCATAAAAACATGCAATGAAAATGTAGCAAACTAAGTGCAAGTGTCCTTAAACCAAATCCAGGTGTTTAGTTTCATGGTTTTAACCTGCTTTAGATAGAACCACAAAGATAATGTGTGGGAAACAAGTATTAAAATTTAAAAAACAGATTTGGAACCATGGAGATGCTTTTCTGCTTGCTCAAAATAATTAATTAGTATGTAAGTTATTCTTAGTTCAAAAAATGAAGTTATTCATCATTTCCAAAAATATGCAGGTTATTCGTGTGCAAAATATTTTTTTAGCAGTAGTTAAAAATAATTTTGAAGCAATCCTAAAATAGCATAGGCATAGTTTTGTTCAATTCAGTCTGCTCTAAGATTTAAGAGATCAAGAGAATAAGAACACATTCTCAAAGAAGTTCACAAAATTTAGAAATCAAGTATATGTTTGTTTCAGCAAAGACGAATTATAGTACACCATGACTTAAATCATATCTGACTGTAAGCACCACAAGGTACAAAGTAGCTAAGCAGATACAAAGAAAATAAACTTGCAGGAAAGGTTCTATGGCATGCCTCTATAAGTGGGAAAAAACGTGATAACGCCCAGGTTTCCTCCCCATCCTGCCGTTCTGTCCTGGCAGCATTTTTTTTCTAGCATAGAAGATATGAATTTGTTAGTACAATGGAAGAAAGTAAACATATTTTAATATTTACCTGAGCTACTGAGTTCACCTTTTGGGCATCAAATTTGAGAGAGAAAGCGCCAGCCCTTGAAGATTTCTTTGTATCTGAACCGCCCAAGTATCTTAAACTATTTATTACATTCATGTCATCTTGTGGCAGTTTTGCTAGCTGCAAGCCGAAGATACTAGCTCATGATACCATACAGCTATAGAAGTAGAATCAATCGTACACACACTCAAGCTAAGAAGAACATAATGTGAATCACCTGCATCAACTTTTCCCCTTTGTCACCTTCAAACTTCTCTGGATACACAATTGCATATATAATCAGCAACCTCAATTTATTTTCTGGACTCATATCCTGGACAACGGCACAAGAATGTGAAGCAAAGAACACTAAACAAATAGAGACTTAAACAGTAGGCCTGTTTTTCATTCCTCTCTTTCTACACAAACCTGCTTTGACCTGAGGATACTGATCACCTCCTTTGCCCCTGCATCTCCAAAAACAAGATCCTGCTCCAACTGCCCAATGTCACGGAGCCCATACTCCCTGATAAACTTGTTAATTTTTCCGGCAATCTGAACAAGGTTTTATGAAAAGTATTAGTTTCATCATTTTGAAGTTCGAGAGCTTATCAGAAGATGTTGTGCAAAAGTAAGGCACTAAAGCATATGCTGTAAAACTTAATATATAAGTATATATTAAGGCGATAACATGTGATTTTAAACATCATCTGCTTGCTTTGAACTAGATGTTTGGCTTAATTCAGCAATTAATACATGACAATTATGCAACAAGTAAAAAACACATATTGTTGCATAACATATATTTCTACATAAAGGTACATGCATTTACTCGCTAATGGAGGCTAAAATTATGTTTGCACTGAATCATTGCCCACTGATGGAATACACTATGTAAAAGAGCAAGGAATCTTAACTTGAATTCACCAAGATATTGCAAATTTCAACTATTAACATTTTGATTTTTGAGCGAAAATTTCAACTATAATATAAGATTTATTTTCCACTTTTGTACAGACAGTTCTTATAAATCTCAAAATAATAACTAATGGCTAGTAACTGTAACAAAATAACATGGCGCATGTAGAGAAAGCATTATGAAAAATAATCATCAACCTCTATATGGAGGGTCAATTTCTCAACTTGATCACTGTATTGTGGCAAAGCTTGAACAATCTTTTGAAGATCCTTTGTTGAGATTTCACCACCATCTCTAGTTGAGAATGGAATGGAAATGATATAAGACTTTATTATGAAAGAACTTACAAATAATATGCATTCTGTAATCACATTTCACCAGAAAATAACCCACCAATCAACATTGATTTATATCAGGATACAAATTATAGTTTAGTTTGAATAGTAAGAGCTACAGTTTTCAGTACTGCTCTTCCATAGTTGCAAACATGCAATTCAACTAGATATAAATCAATATAACCAAAAAGAATACTATATGGCCACAATATAACCAAAATATGTTAAACTACAAATTAATTATGTTTTACATAAATATCGAGCAGAAGGGATATTCAAAAAATGACACAGAATAGGAATGCTGTCAGCATTCAGCAGTATATAATGATAAATAACACCAAAGCAAACACTGGCTGGAATAACATACTGGGCTAAACTCTTCTACAGTTGCATTTTCCAAAATCAGAAAGATAATGCACCTTGAATGTAGTTGCGCAGCTTTATTCTTTGCAACAAAATTATTCATCTTCTCATACAACCTCTCACTAGCCTGGCATTTTTATTAGTGTTAGAAATAATATACCAAATGTATTTAAAAATCTTAAACACCAGTACAATGCGTGACTCACATCAGCTATGTGAGCATGGCGAAGCTCAATCCACAGAGGATCATGATCCTCCAATAAAGCCTCCTTCTTTTCGGGTTCTGATCCCATCTTTGAGACCTTCCAACATAAAGTAATCCTAAGAGTAAAGAAAGCAAAGAGAACAAGTAGTTCCATAATTATATGATATCACATGTACCTCATATATGTATTTATTGCCATCCATTTCGAGTAGATCATGGCACATCGCATCATAGGTCCATTCATGAATAACTGGTGCTATCTTTGCAGTCATCAAAATAGTTGTAAGTTTAGGAAAATATTAAAGTTCAATAAATATATTAATAATCATGTTTTAACTTGAAAGATATGCTTTAGCACCTGATCTATAGGCCTGTCGACAATGAGCAGCTCACATGTCTCCTTCTGGGGAAATTCAGGAATTGTTGATTTATATTTTGATACAATTTCCCAGACAGCAGTTGCTAGCCATTTTGGAACTAGGTCAAATTTTGTTGCTGTGGATTTATCTGCACTTTTGGGGGCCCGATATCGCACACATGGAAATTCCTGTAAGTACTCAAATTAGGTTTTCTGTTTAACAAAAAGGGAATATTTTGCTCAAAAAGGTAACAATGTCAGAAATAACAAGGCTATGCATCATTGACAACACAAGACAAGGACAATTGCAAAGGAGATATCATTCCATTACTAACCAAGAACCTAAGATAAAAGATATGCAATACTGGTGTTGTGGCCTATAATTTAAAATGGTCAGTTGAGAATATTCACGGGGGCAAGGTATATAGTCTGCCATAAGACAGGGGAATTAAGAGATTGCCATTTGCCAAGATCATGTATTCCATTTCAGACATTTGCTATTAACCAACTATGCAAAGGTTTTAATCAAGTTTTGTGAAGTATGGGGCTATCAGAGTTGGCAATTCTGGCCCGTAATGATCCATAACAGGAGAACTGATCCAGCCCTAGAAAATAAGAATGCAGAAATTGGCAAGCAAAAGCATGCAAGTGCCATCGAAATTTATTAAATACTGAGCATATAACAGAAGTTGCAGAATCCCACTAACCACCATAACCATCAGCATCCAGCAATATCTACTTCAGGTGATGGATTCAAAGATGAATGAGAAGGCTAATATGAATAATAACATCCTGAAATTTAATACCTCTTTGATAATTTTAGACCTTTTTTTGCCTTGAACAAATATGTTAACCTTACATAAGAACTTAGCATACAAAGCTATAATTCTTGTACTAATCAGCAGCACATTGGGCATGAGTAGATCATTGATTCATAACAAATGAAGTTCATTAGAATACCTTCAAGGAAGCAAATGTGGTAGCAATGCGACTAGCCATAGTGCTTATAGTATCATTGAACTTTTTGGAGTTATGCTCGTTTGCACTAAATAAATCATTCAATGCCGCATCATGGTCAGTTATGAAGCCCTGCAGGTATAGCACATGATAATATTGGTACATTAATCTCAAACCTGTTATCTTTAAAATGAAATTAAAGAACCAGACACAATGACATGCAAATACAAGTCCATCCAACATCTCTACCCAAACTCACCTTATCTCTCACCTTAAAGAAAATGGTAAATATTTCCACCATGCTAGCAAATTTTCACTTCAAGATGAACCATTGCATTTTCCTTCAATGCTAATGTAGAAGTTCTTAAGTGAATAACCAGTTTTTTAGTAATTATTTTCTACAGAATAATTGAGTAGCCATAAGTTTTATATATCCTTCTTTTACTTCTTATAATGGACACAAACCTATACTGCAACTCTACATGATCTTTTGTACTTGACATAAACAAAATAAGTATAATAAAACTAGAACAAAATATTGAGGAAATAACAACAAAAAGAGGCATAGTTCCTAGACTTGTCTTGCAATTGCAATGAAATGGTACCAATCAAAAGTTATGAATACCTGCATGTCAATAGCAAAGAACTCCAAATTCATCTGCAATTAACAGAATCGTGATATTAGAAAGCTACTGCCTACTGCCAAAGCTCATAGGAATCAAAGGTACAAAAATAATTAACCTCTCTCAGTGCACCAACACGTGGTATCACACTGCTGTCATTCTTTATGTAAGTTACCAGCTCCTTCGGAATTGGTGAGCTGAAGAAGATGTATGCCCTTTAAAGTTGAAAGTAAAACTTTTGACATGTTAGTCAAGATTTAATACATTTTAAGCTTCTGTACATGATATTCTAGCTGCAAATTGAAACCTCAGTTTAACATACTTCCTGTACAACGGACATCTCCCCGACATGTCAGACAGAAGCATTATGACACTGCAGATTTGTGGACCTTACACATCAGAGGATTCAAGAGGATATACTTATGAAATTTACTAGACGTGTTAAAGAACCAGGAGATGTTACTTTTATGCAAAACAGGGAATATATTATCTAGTTTAGATTGAGATGGATACACATATTCACGATTGTCCTATAAGCTACCAAATAAGTGTTGCCTAATGAAACATCAGTATAAAAGAATCGAAGAAACGACCAAGTGCAAGTCATTCACAATTAACTACATTGCCATGCTGATGAAAGTATAAAAGGCAATGACCATTGGAAATTACTTTTCTTTCAATGGTTGAAGAAAGTAGATTGCATCCATTGAAGGCATTGGCTCCCGTCGCTTGAAAAGATCTTCTACCACTGCAAGACAAGTCAATAAGCTCACTTAACTCTCTCACTTTATGAAAAATTAAATCGTCCAGCATCACCAAAGCGTTATTCGCTGAATGGGGGACCTTGAATAGGTGCCCTTCAAGTTAATACAGTAGGAAATTCATGGACCAGACTGCCACTATATGACTATATGTTTTCTGACAGCTAGTCTGCTAGACGATCACAGACAGATCCAGGATAGGCAACTTACACGAAATTCCAGCATCGGTAATTTCCGCCATCTTGCAAGCATATGCCATAATCTTCACCGTAAATTTATCCATGATAAGAACCTACACAGAAGACAAAACCAGATTGCTTCCTTTCAGTAATCCTCATAGCATGTACCAAGCTTACCATACATTTTTGTGAAACAATATTAATGCAACAGCGATGTGGGCAAGCACGAAAGGATCCACGAATTTCAACCAAGACAACACATGTATGATACAATGTAGACTGAGAAACATGCTAAGTGAGTGTGAAACTGAACAGATTAACCACAGAACACGCATGTGCATACCTTCCATGAGCTCTTGGTCTCCTTGTCCTTGTCCGGCTGCAGCAAGTCTTTGAGTATCCCTGCGGAGAAGGAGAGAGAGCCATCGCCATTAGTGAGACCATTCCATGCATCAACCTAAGAGGAACATCAGAGAGAGAGAGAGAGAGAGAGAGAGAGAGAGAGCCGAGGTCGCGTACGGTCGCGGCAGATGTTGCGGAAGACCTTGGGGTCGTCGCACGCGGCGCCGAAGTCCGACCCCGACATCGACATCTCGCCGCCGCCGCGTCGATCTGACCGGCGATGATCTCCACCACTCCCAGCACCTGCTCGTCCTCCTCCTCCTCCCCCCTCCTCTCACCCTATATCCTGATTTAGCTGCAGCTCGGGAATGGCGATCGATGGGCGCGGGTGGGTGGGTGCGTGCGCGGTGAGTGGGGAGGGGACGTGGGGCGCGCAGGATGAACCGGGCCGCGATTCCCGCGGGGAGGAGAGAGGAGCGGAGGCGGAGGCCATTGGCGCCGCGCACGACATGGGAGCCATGGCCATGGGATCCGATCAGTCGCTGGCTACTCCAATTCCTTGCATGCACGCACGAACTCAGCAACTCTGCAGCACTCATCCATGGTTTGCTGGCTTCCTGCTGACGGTAGCATACTATACTACTCAGTACTCCCTAATCACTAGCCAAACAATCCGTGCCACGTGTCCGTTTTTATAAGTTTTTGGGACTGACTTATCATCAGGCGCCTGAGAGTTATTTATCTCTCAGTCGATTTTCTAGACCATTGATCAAACATCTTTATATGACATATAAAAGATCTAACGGTAGAATTTAGCTATGTGAAAATCGACCGAGACTTATTTAAAAATCAGTCGCGTGAGAAGCAGCAAAACCGTTTTTATAAATCAAAAGGATTCGCTGCGATATATAGCGCTTAGCTATACCTCCTCCTCGTGCGCCCACGTCACCTCGATTCGATGCTCGTGAGGCCACGTCGCCCGGAAAAAAAACCACCCGGCCAGCGACGGATCCGCCGACGGTGCTACTCGGGACGGTCTCGCCCTCTTCGACGGCGGCGACTCCCTGCTCCTCCTCGACGGGCCGCCGGCGCCTCCGCTCCGCCTCCATGCCTTCGCCGCTCCTGCCTTTTCATCGGCGCGTCTCCGGTCCGTATCCGTGTCGCTCCCTTCTCTCCTCCTTTTCCAGTCCGGCAGCAGTCGCTCATGTCGTCTCCCTGTTTCTTCCGCCGGTGCCCCTGTCCACGCCGGCGACGGGCTGCGGTCATCGCCGAGTAGTTAAAACACAGCATACAAATTGCTAACTGCCTGCACTACCCAACAAGCTCCTTCTACACGTTGTTCTTGCATAAAAAAGAAAATGGCCTGATAATACTCATTATGTAATATACAAGCCAAAAAGGTCTCATAATATACATCATTATAAATATGCATTTATTGTTTTAAGCCAGTGAAACTATATATGTTACTGTGTTGATTAGTTTTGCTTCTTTTTTCCAAAAAAAAGATTATTTGGGCTGCCAAATACCAGCTAACCTCTAGCATAACAGGAACAAGCAAGATGAAGATACAGTATATATCTTTGCTTCGTAACCGATTTTATAGCTATTTTACATGCTCAAATGCTGTGATCATACCGGTTTTACAAAAAGAAGGCCCTTTAAAATGTTCAGCATGCCAGTTATTCAAATATTTACGGATCCCTCAGATATTAGTATGGGCCTGTCTTTCTAATCCTTTACATATTTATTCCTGATACGCAATACAACAGATTATATGCAGATTCTTTCATTTCTGGTTAGAAAAAGGTTTAATAATATTGTTGTTTTTAGCAGATTGCAAAACCTCGACACACAATGTGTTAACCCAGAGATGGATTCAATGTGTTAATTAGATCATCCTGTTTTAGTTGCAACAATCAGGTGATTTTAACAATATGAGGTCAACATAATGAAACACCATATGTTATATATTTCTCTGCCATAGGATACTTTGTTTTAAATTTGTTAGTCGTTTGCCTTAACAAGTTTTAATCCCTGTTGAAACTCTATCCTAGGCTTTTTAGAATAACAACCACAAGTAGGCCTCTAAAAAAATTACATATACTGGTTGCATTAAACATTTATTGTACTGCCACCGATCATCATTGTTTGCCCCATGCATAGATCAGTTATTTTCGGACAAATGATTTTGTACTCGCCCTTCCCCACAGCACAAATCTTTCAAACCTTTTTTTAATTCTCCTAGAATATAATGATTTTAACAAGTCTGCCTTTGTTCATGAACATTTAAATGAATGTCCATTGTTTTCGGAGAAAAGAAGAATATATATATAAGATATACGCGTACCTATCTGTTAAATATTTTGTACTAATCTATTCTATAATTAAGTGTCCCTTAAAACTAAAAACTACAACTGTTTCAGCCGTTAACTGGACAACATACAAACTGCCAGCTGCCTGGACTATTGAACAAGCTACCTGTACATGTCGTTCTTAAATAAAAAGAACATAATCTGCTCATATTCATTATGTAGTACAGGCAAAAAAAGATGCCAGGATATATATCATTATAAATATGCATTTGTTGTTTTACATCAACGAAACTATATAGGTTACTATCTTAGTTCGTTCTGTGGTTCTTTTTAAAAAAATTACTTGCGCTGTGAAATGCCAACTACAATTTCATTAATCAAATTCAGTGATTACAACTGAAATTACATAGCAATTTCTGTTTAAACTATATCGTAGGCTCTCAAGATAACATGAATGTATTCGCAATCGTTCTATTTTAGTTGAAACATCAGAGTGATCTCAATCATCTCAGCTCAAAATTATGGACCATGATGTGTTAAATATTCACTTCGCATTTCCACCTGCAACAATAAAATTTCTCTACAAGATATTTTGGTTCTGGTCACACATTCTAACGTAGCCTGTCGTTATTGTCAAATTCGCAACACTACCACAGCGCACCACCATTTAGTAAAAGCAATGTGCCGGCTTCATGTGCTCTCTTTCCTGTTCCAGCAATGCAAACGTGGCCATTACGTGGATATGGTATTGCCGCCGTTGGCCGTCGTTCAATGTGGTGCTGCCTCTGCCTCTCTTCCTTTCTTTTCTCATGTTTCCATTCTTTCCTGCTTGCTTCTCAACCGATCCATCTCTCTGTGATCCCAAGTTCCCAACAATTTCTAATTACAGTGTATGCGCTTCCCTGTAGTTTAATTTACAATTTCTCTACTCATTTATGTGGTTGCAATTTTGCTGTAGAGATTAGTCTACTGGCTGCCTTGTGTTTTATCAAATTTTGTCTTTGTTTTCTTGCGGCCTTCCCCAGTAAAGGCTCTTCGTGTGCTCCTGATTGGAGGCTCTTAGCATGTGCGCTTTGGATATGGCTCAAGGTGCAGCCTCTTTGTTCTATCTCAGTTTTTTTGATGTGGCCATTTGCATGACCTTGCTGAATGTTGTTTGCGGATGTCGGTCGCGGTTATACTAGGTACGTGGTGAATTACAATGAAATTCACCATCCAAGATAAATAAATGAGAAAGAAAGCCACGTGGTCAACCTTCACACACCCAGCAAACCACCTAATACAGTATATACAGTTTTTTAAAAAAAGTTTGCAGCACACAAAAAAAAAAACCCTACAAATTCCTTGAAAAAATAAAAAAAACAAACTGTCGTAACAACATATATATAATTTATTATTTCTACGGTTTTTTTCCTTAAAAAAACAATTACTTATGAATGAAATTGACAATATAAATAAGGTTACAACATTGTTTAAATTTTCCCTTTTTTAGAACAATTTCATTACAATTTGAAAACCACATTTTAATACAACATACAACAAATTTATAACAGGTCATGTTTCCTGATGTTTACAAAAAAAAATATAAACAACATATTATATAAACTACAGTGTCTTACCCTTCCAAATTTAACAACATCCACACAATAAAATACTAATATTCTAGAAAAACAATTATATCACATCCATGCTTCATAATATACCAACAAATACAAATCTTAAATTAATCATGCGCGCTGTCACCGCGCGCCATCTCCACTAGTAGAATAGAATGGTACGCTACCAGCCGGCCTCCTCGTGCGTCCACGTCGCCCCTTGGCCTGCGCCATAGGCCACGTCGCCTTTTTTTACCGCGGCCGTTCGATCGTCTCGTGAAATCAAATCCAGCCGTCCATGTATGATTTATATATAAAACGATTTTTTTTTGCCAGGTCCTCAACACGGCGGGTGAATTGGCCAGTTGGCTAGCAGTGCTCGCGTTCGGTCGGCAGACCAGTGTTCGAGTCCCATCCTCGCCCGTGGTTTCTTCGATTTTTCCCTCCTGGGCGTAGCTCTCTAACGCGGTTCTTTCCAGCCTGTGCGTGCGCTCTCCTGCCTCTCTCTATTTTTTTTTCCCTTTTCTATTTCCTGCACTCTCTTACGCGTAGTCTACCTGCACAGCGAATTTTTTTTTCCCTTTTCTATTTCCAGCTAGATCTCTTCGGCACGTCATAAGAAAAAGAAAAGAAAATCAAATACTTCAAAAATGGAACCATGAAAAAAATAACATGCAAACGAAGTTATTTTCTATCTTAGATTCAAAATTTTCTTTCCCTACATTTTCCATTTCTTTTTTAGGTCATAAAAAATTGGAACAATGCTTGCACAAAGAACAGGGAAAAAACCAAAACAAATAAAAAAACAAGATAAGGGTCCATATAAAAATTTAAGTACCGCAAATGTTGCATTCTATGAAATGGATTTACAAATAATAGAAATAACAAACTTTGAAGAATGTAATCATGCAAAAAAGAATATACGTATAAAATCATTTTTTATCTTAGATTTAAAGTTATCCTCCCCCATTTCCATTCCTTTTTTGTATGTCGCAAAAAATCCAAAAAATGGAAAACATAAAAAAAATGGAACCATGCCGGCACAAAGAACATTTAGGGAAAAATCGAAAACAAATAAAAAATGCAGCACAAATTCATTGTTGCTGAGACCTATTAAGGGCATATTTCTTCTCGATTTTTCAATTTCCAATATTATTTAAAAACTTGGAACTAACATTTTTTTTGGTGGGTTGCAAGACACTCGTAACAAATTGAAAGTTTCCAACACTTAGACTATCGTAGTATAAAAAACATGCATAAAAAATTTCATGTTATAATTAAAATTTTCAAATTGTTTGCTCTTTCATATGAAGTGCATGTTTCTTTTCTTGTTTTTCACTTTTCAGTTTATTTATGCTTCGTCCATCATAAAAATTGAAAGTATAAAGAAATTAAAACGTGGCCGCACAAAGAACATTCATAAAAGACTTGATGTTGTTCAGTTTTTTTCAAATAGTTTGCTCTTTATAGTGAAAGGCATATTTCTTATCAATTTTTCGTTGCTTAGTTTTATTTATGGTACGCCACACCAAAAATTTTTTCCCAGGTTTCAAAAAAAAAATAGTGACGGCCCATAAATGCAACAAAAAAATAGCGAGGGTTCATAATACATTTGGGCATTACAAATGTTTACTTTTACATGATGAATTATGAAAATTTTAGATAAATTTAAAAATTAAAAAATTAAAGAACAAAAAAATACGAGAATACACCTGAGCCTTATGAAACTAATGCCACGCGCCACGGGCGCGTAGCCATCGCTAGTTTTTAAAATGCACTCTAAATTATATATTGGGCTGTTTAATTTTTATTTAATTCAGTTGCCCACTAATCTCAACTAGCAAGCGTGTAAAGCACGTCGGAGCAATACTGATATCAACAATTTGTAGAAAAAATAATATTTAGAACACATGCAATTTTTTCTATTTGTCTATATCCATATGAAGCAGGTGTAGGAACATTCCTTATTGTATTGGTTGTCTCATTCAGTTGATATTAACGTGGCTCATCTCATGAAATATCTAAAGCAAAATTAAATAATGTATTATCAAGATATAGATATAGATATAGATATAGATTAATTAACGGGTGTAATAATATGCAAATAATTATTTTTTATTAACTGATCAATTATGTATATGGATGTACGCATAAATAAATGTGACAGTACTTACTCGTTTAATTAAAAGTAGCGATGCGTTCTCTCGATGGGCCGGTCAGGTTGTAAATTGTAATTATATATGTGCATCACAATTGTTATTTACCGCGTTGCAAGCTTAATTAACAGGTTGTATACGTCTGCACACACATTGACATGGAGGGGAGGATACTGGAGCGTATTCTTAAGAGAGCTACGTAATACTCCTACTTCTATACGGAGTTCTGAATTTATTCCACCGCCCTGCCCGGACAGACGTGCCATATGTATGAGTATGTATGATTGGGGTATAGTTGCATGCCCCCGCCCTCTTTATAGTGTTACTATGCTAGTTTGTTAGTTCTAGTTTAGGAAGAATTAGGAAAATTATTAGGAAGATTTATAATAGGAGAATAAAAAATTAATCCTGTGTATATATGGGCAAGAGTCCATGGTCTCTACAGGTGCTAGCCTGTTAGTTCTAGTCTAGAAAGAATTAGAAAAAATTAGAAAGATTTATAATGGAAGAATAAAAAATAATCCCATGTATATGTATATATGGGCAAGAGTTTGTGGTCTATACGTATCGAGTTGTGGGTAAGAGTCCGTGGTATATACGTATCGAGTCAAGAGTCAATGGTCTATACATATCGAGCAAGAGTCAGTGGTCTATACGTATGTGAGTATTGTTGAGCCCTAATTTTTATTAGTGGCATTGATGTCAAGATTATTCAACATTAAGTGCTAGGGGGTTTTGGACTTCTCGAAACCCTAGCGAAGACTCGACTTTTCGTAAAACCCTAGTTTGAAGTCTCGACATATTTGTGAGCTGCTCCAAGGTTCTAAGTGCGTGACCGGGCGAGAGATGAGGTCACGTATAAATTAGGAGTAGTTAGGTCTTTTATTTCTGTTTTTGTCGGTTTTCAAAAGGGGTTTGAATCTCTCGGACTATGCCGGATCTTTGCGACTTCTCGAAAAATCGGTTTCCGTAGTCCACCTCTTCTAAAAATACCCAAACATATTCTTGTGATATTTCTAGAGAGAAAGAAACCCACTTAAATTCTTCCACACCTTCTAGCACGAAACAACTCTCTGTCAGACGGCGTCTGGGAACGGCCGGACAGCGTCCGATCAGCAAAACCCGTGCACAGTGCACTCTGTCAGACGGCGTCCGGTCGTTGTCGGACGGCGTCTGATAAGCTAAAAACCAGTGAGCTTTTCTCTCTGTCGGACGGCGTCCGGTAGTTACTGGACGGCGTCCGATAAGCCAAATTCAGTGAGCAGTAGGCTCTGTCGGACGGCGTCCGGTAAAGGCCAACGGCTAGTCTTTTTGTCCCCTTCCGGGGGGCAACGGCTAGTTTTGCTCTAGGGGCTATAAATACTTGTCTAGTGGCTGGCTTCTTTGAGGTTTGCTGCTCCATTTCACCTACCACACTTATTGCTCATCAATTAGGTGTTCTAGAGTCATTCCTCCACTCACCAACCAATCAAAGCCACAAATCACACAACCCCAATACCGAGCTTCATTGAAGTCCTTCGATTCGGCATGATCGGGGCGTTTCGGGCTTGTTACTTTTGAAGACGGCATCCTTCGTGGAGGCGTGGGTTTAGGAGTAGGCCTTGGTGTGTGGCTACTCTCGAGTCGGTGTACGGGTGACAGAGTACACCTCGCCGGAGTGGCGGAACGACTACCGGGGAGTAAGTGAGGCGTTAGGCTCGAGAGCGAGCCAGTCCTTGTGCGCAAGGGGTAGCCTCAACGGAGAGTAGGAGTTGCGGCTCCGAACTTCGGTGAAACAAATATCGTGTCGCTCTCTCATTTAATTTTTGCACTTACTTCCATTGCATTGCTTGTGATCAATTGAATGCCATATCTTAGTTTTGTAGTTACTTGCTCGCTTGATCATCGAAACTAGGATTGGGTCATTCTTAACTTAATGCTTAATTAACAAATAACCGAAAAAGTTTAAAAAGCCTATTCACCCCCCTCTAGGCCATAGGATCCTCTTTCAACGTATCGAGTCAAGAGTCCGTGGTCTCTACGTATATATATATATGGCCAAGGGTAAGAGTACGTGGTATATACGTATCGAGTTGTAGGTAAGAGCCGTGGTATATACGTATCGAGTCAAGAGTCCGTGGTCTATACGTATCGAGTCAAGAGTCCGTGATATGTATATATGGGCAAGGGTTCGTGGTCTATACGTATCGAGTTATGCGTAAGAGTCTGCGGTCTATACGTATCGAGTCAAGAGTACGTTGTATATACGTATCGAGTCAAGAGTTTGTGGTCTCTACGTATATGTATATATGGGCAAGAGTCCGTGGTCTGTACGTATCGAGTTATGGGCAAGAGTCTGTGGTCTATACGTATCGAGTCAGGAGTCCATGGTCTATACTTGATAGCAAACTTCTGAGAAATTATGGCTGTTGGATGATGGATTGAGGAAATAGACGTGGTTTTTCCTTTTTCTGTATTTTACTCCTTCTTTGAATGAATTGGCAAGCTCCAATTTTTCAAAAAAAAAAAAAAATAGTTGGATCTAGGCCAACTGCTTAATTATAGAGTAGTTTAGATATGCTATTCTTTGGAAGTAAGATACGTTCAATGCATCTAAACGGTACGTATTTGATCGATTAGATATATGGTTTATTACCCCTTACCCCCATAAGGTAAAGAATTAGGCCCTGTTCGTTTCAGCTTAATAGCTTCACGGCTTAACAGCTTAACGACTTATGTACGTTTTAAAAAGACATATGTTTTGAGTTTTTTGAGTTCATTTTTTCGCTGTTTTGAAGATAGGTCCTAACGCTTTAAAAACCAAGTTAAACAAAATGGATCTGAATTTTAAAACTGCCTCGAAGAGCTCTCAATATTCAATCATGTCAACCGTTCAGATCAGCTCAAAAGAACACGGTCTTAGTTTAACCCATACGCTATTTAGTCACTATTCACACCTCTTTTTCACTATTTATATTTTTCTATTTTATTTACTACAATACTAAGACAATCTAAGTTAGGTTTGTATTGCTGATGCCCTTATAGTACAAACGCTCAGCGCAAATAAGATATGTTCGGTAAATTAATGTAAAATTTAGGTTAATTACATAGATAACGGCACAAAGTTTGTAGATCGAAAAATCCACCACCGAGTATGTATTTATAAAGTTTTAAACAAATTTACCATTATAAACAATAAAATTAGATAAATGTCATTGTTATGAATGCTATGCACTTTTAGGCGTACATTTGGACCATGTGCTTTCACCCCTACCATCTTTTCCCCTTCCTCTCCTCTCCTCGCCTCTCTCTCTATCGTCACCGACTACCTTCCTTTCTCCTCATTATCTCCCCTCTCTAAGGCAACTCCCATACATCCCCAACTGGCAAAGCATATCTCCCCCACGTAAAAGACTATCTAAAGGCCACTGGCCGTGAGGGAGACAATTGGATCTAGACAGCGCTACACTCCTCTCATATGTTAGGATAGTTCAAATTTAGAGAAAATTCTTTGTTTATGACGTATAAGATTTGACGATATTGATGAAACAATTTTGTACAAATTTTGTTCCATCCAGCTTCTTCCATCCTATGACATCTCATTTCATTCAACTAGTACTTCCAACCAAGCCGGAAGGCCGCCAGTAACTGCTGCTTCATAGCTATGGCCGCACGCCCGAGGAAGCGACGTGATCCTTGGCACCTTGCATGATACCAGCGTTGATCTAAGACCGCGAGTGTGAGCACAATTAGCAATCTGTAACTCCAACTAGGATCGTCTCCTCAGTAATAACACATAATTTGAAGGATCGTCTCCTCATTAACACTTAATTTGAAGGGTTCTTCATGCTTAATTTGTAACATAATCTCAATCATCGAGTGTCGGAAGGGGGAAAAACAGACAGAGAACCTGAAGTATATCGCTGTAATCTATATCCTGCAGTGAAAACACCATATTCGTTCATCACATCTCAGCACAAGCGATTTGACAGCAACTTTTATAAAAAAAATTATGTAGGGCTCAGCTCTGCAATTGCTCTTGCATATATATGTCTTTGTTTCCTTGTAGGAGTATTATTTATTGATTTAGCAGTGCTCCTGCCTTCCGGAGAGGAAGAAGAAGAACAGGTGGTGCTGTGTTTACTCAAAAAAAAAAGAAAAAGGTAGTGCTGTGCATACGAACTTATATCAAAAATAAACACTCTTTGACGAACGCAAACAACTCCACAACTCCATAGACGTCAAACGTGCAACATCCAAATCCTAGCATTCGTATTATTGTTCGCTACAGGCCTAATACTCTATTATTAACATTCATCACAAGCTGAAATGTCCCCAACCATATACCACGAAGAACAGTCGTTTACACTTTGCTGCATGATGCTTCCATCATACCATTCCGGATTTGCTCACTGATATCTTTCACATGGCCTGGCCCGTGAGGTATGAACACGGTGGTGTTCTTTGAGCCATCCCCGAGATCCTTGATGGTGTCAAAATACTGGGTCACCATGATCAGATCCATGACTTCTTTCGCAGTGGTGCCTGTAACTGTGTGTGAGAAGTTCAGGATGTTCTCTCTGAGGCCATCAGTTATCGCCTGCCTCTGTTTGGCAATGCCAACACCAGAAAGGTACTTGGCCTCTGCTTCGGCTTCTGCTTTCTTCACCAACAGAATCTTATCTGCTTCTCCTTTGTAGACACTTGCAAGCTGAAGCCTTTGGGCTGTGACAGTTGCCCAGTTAAGTGAGCACAGATAAACATGGCAGAATGGTTACTTGCTATGCAGTACTGGGAAATTTTGTAAGTGAAGCAACTAGAAGTATTTTACATATATTGCTAAGGACAATACCTGCATTTATGTCATTCATTGCTTTGCGCACAGCAGCATCAGGGATGATGTCAACCATGAGAATGTGTTCAATGCTGTAACCATAACCGCCCATCACCTTGACAACAGTTAGGATTCAATAAGTTGATAGACAAGACATAAAACAGCAATGTGCAACAGACCATCCACGAAAAATATGTACAGATCAATGTATTAGTTTCTCTTTCTCAAGAGATGATGTAAACATTGACTACTTCGGTCACCAATAACGCAAAGGAAACAATACCATCCACAAAAGTACGTACATATCAATGAACTAGTTTCTCAAGAGGTGATGTAAATATTAAATCAAACAATTTATAATTGCCAATAACGCAAAGGAAACAATATTTTAAGGACAAACTAGACATTAGCTATGAAAGTTGGGTAACTGGGTAAGCAACAAATAGCATTGTACAAACCAGACAAGAATTCGATTATCATAAAACAACCTGAGAAAGAAAGAAAAATGGTGGGTACAATTTGGTAAGCATATTAGTTTTCTGAACCAGACATTATAGCATATAATACATCATCAGATTTCTTTGTAATATAATATTCAAGTAATCTCCATCACATAGTAATCTGGACACCTAAGTAATTTCATCACATAGTAATCGGGACCCCCTCCCCTGTCTTTAATAGGCATATTAATGCATACTGAAAAATTAAGAGTTTAGGACGCCCTATGGCAATAAGAAATAAATGGAGCAAAATATTAATTATATGTATCACTGGAGTTACATGCATGCGAAATCAACAATCCAAATTAACTCCAAACTCTCTGTAAAAACAGAAACATGGGCTACCTTTTCAAGTTCCTCAAGTACAGATTTTGCCACATCATTCTTTTGTTCAAAAAGATCGTCAAGATTCATTCTTGGAACTAGGGCTCGAACAACTAAATTTCAGAAAATAGCACCTGTTTAGACATTGCAGAAACAGTGTATAAACAACAAATTTCAATAATACAGAATTTACCATCAAACACATATGCCTGAATTTGTTGTTGAGGATTCTGCAACTCATAAAATGCATCATCAGCATTTTCCTTAACAACTCGATATTGGATTGTGCAGATCAGCTGAACAAAGACATTATCCTGCAGGAGGGAAAAGACATCATCGATTGTTTCAACAAGTAAGAAACAAGCGACACCTTCAGTGAGGAAATTTTTCCTAAACTGACAGACGTGTTTTTTCATTTAAAACACAATGTATCGCCTTATCGCATGGCTAGGATGTGTGCTTGTTTTTTATGGCCATGCTGCAAAAGTATTTCCCAACAGAAGCAGAAGCAACCAAAGGTTTGCTACACTGCTAACCCACTGTGGCTACAGAAAAAGGCACATTTTGCTACCCAAATAATTTTTCCCATTATCACATCGGAACCTAATTTCTCAATATTACTATCCTCCTATCACCAGTGTGCAGAAAATACATAGCAAAAATATAGGACACTGCTTATGGTGGGATTTGTGGAATTTTCAACAATATAGATAGCATTGAACTCTCACAGGACAGAAAAAACTATGAACTAGCAAAACAACACGATCAACAGTGTTCTCTGGCCATTCGGCCGAAGCATATCTCACACCAGACTATCAGAGGCTAGTCCCCTGTTAACCCAATGTGACTAAAAAAATACATAGCGAAAATATAGGCTGCGGTCAATTAAAATCAAGCATCTTTCCAGTGTTAATAAAGTTAATTTATCAACCATAAGCAGCATCCCTACATGGCGCAATCGCGACAATTTGCTACTAATCTAACACCGGAAGAGCTGAGTTGGTCGGAATTATGAACGTGTCTACCATCTGGGTTAGGGTTGCCGCTGCGATTGATCCCACGTAGGGGATCGGACACCAAGAGAGCGTGATCGAGAAGGGGCACCTTGGTCTTGGTCTCGACGCGGACGTCGAGCGACTGGACGCGGGTGGAGAGCGCGCCGGCGAGGCACTCGCCGGCGAAGGGGTTGAAGAAGTGGAGGCCCGGCTCGGCGAGGCGGACGAAGCGGCCCCACTTCTCGACCACCGCGACGCTCGCCTGGTCCACGCAGCCGCAGAAGACGAAGAAGGCGTTCACCATGTCTCCCTCCCTCTCTGTCTTCCTTCCTTTCCTCGTCGACAGTATTAAAATGGCGAATTCTCCCGGCGGTGCCGCGTAGGGGTATTCGATCCGAACTTTGATCCGCGTAGGGCTCGGCTCGGCCGAACAAACTGTCAGGGGTAGTTGTGGGTATCAGGCCGGGCCGTGCCGGGCCCGTGGTGCCTCGGATCGGACCGTTGCAAAACGGGTCCGGTCAGCACTTTGGGCTATTCTGGCAGCACGGAGTGCTAAATTCTATGCCCGACATGGTCCAAAAGCACGACGGGCCGGGCCAGTCAGAGTATGGCATGGGTGACAAAACAGTAGATAAAATGATTTTTTTGCAAATTTATATGTTGCTTAAAAAAATTGTCTACATAAAAAAAACTTGTCACGAATGATCTACAACTTTCGTGTTCAAACGAAATTCATCCAAGTAACAGAAGATCTCGAAAATGACGAATTACTAAGGACAGTGTTCAAATGAAAAGGTTGTCTACATGAAAAAGATGTGTCTCGAAATTATCTACAACTTTCATGTTGAACAAAAGTTCATCCGAGCAACAGAAGATCTCAAAAAACAATTGTGTCTTGTTTCGGGCCGAGTCGGGCCGGGTGGCATGTTGTGCCTGGTTTCCAGACCCGACCCGGCACGCAATTCGGATCGTGCTGGCTCGGCCCATCTTTTTTCCATGTCGTGCCATGCTTCGGGCCATGCTCGAGCCGTCCCAAACTCCCAGCACTAGTCAGGGCACTGTTTCTCCGCTCATTCCCTTCTATAGCTTTATGCCACCTAGGATAGACGGAAGAATCGTCAATTTGCGTCGAAGTTGATTCATCTCTGACTCTTTGCTAATTCGACCGAAGTTGGATAGCCTTGCCTAATTTGTCCTGAGTGGATCTAACTGATAGAAAAAAATTACAAGAGTGGATCTAACAGCTAAAAAATTTACAAACCAGTCCATACCATTGTTCTCTCTTCCCTACTACTCACCGCAGCCTCAAATCAACTCCCCATTGTGAAGCCAAAGCATGAATTATCGCCGCCTCTCGCGAAATCCACGGAGGAGGCCACCGCCGCCGAGGCCACCGCAAGCAGCATCGAGCCAGAGTTCGTCGCGGCGGTCTTCTTGCTGGTGGAGCTGTCGGGACCCTACTGGAGGAGTCGAGTCCCTTCTGTGCCTTCCTGTACTAGTCATTGGATCAGTAACTAGTACACATAGATATCCAGAATTTGGATCAAAACCATTATTAAAACAAAATATTACATCAGAGTGTGACCATTAAGGCTTTGATTTCACGTTTCTGTAAAATATATACACAAACCATTATGTCTAGGGGGTCCCTCTGGATCCATTTCACATCAATAACGCGCCCTCTTCCACCTATAGGTAGTTTGAGAGAAGTTTCTTTTGAAGTAGATACCTCAAGACCAAATATGGCTTGTAATAATCCAGCTTCCGCGATATATGACGATTCGCTCGCTATTTGAGGCGTTAATTTACCTACTAAAATATCGCCAGTTTCTACCCAAGATCCCAACCTAACAACTCCATTTGTGTCCAAATTGCGGAGTAAATGTTCTTCTAGATGTGGTATTTCTTTAGTGATTTTTTCAATGAGCCTTGGCTTGTCGATCTCGTCTCAATTTCATATTTTCGGATGTGAAAAGAAGTATAAATATCCTCATATACCAAACGTTCGCTAATTAGTACCGCGTCTTCAAAATTGTAACCTTCCCATGGCATATAAGCTACTAATATATTTTTTTCCTAAAGCAAGCTCCCCACCAACTGTAGCAGCTCCCTCTGCTAAAATTTGTCCTTTTTTAATAGATGGATACATAGTAAACCAAAAGGGAAATCCGGCACAATCCCACAGGCAAGGCTATAGTAGCGATCCTAGGCGTCGGAGTAATCCACGTCCTGAACACCATCAGCAAAGTCGTCGTCTTCAGGCTCACCGTCGTCCGAGTCGTAACTCTGAGACTTCGGACCTACTCGTTGGAATGAGTAGCCCCGCAAATGAACATGAGGGTGAGTATATGTGCAAATACTCGCAAGCCAAATTGACATATGCATATTGGTTCTTATCAAAGGATGGATTAGGGTTTAGTTTGCGGAAAGCCAACTTTTACAAATTTTCCTATATCTTTGAAAATGCCGAAAAGAGTTAAGAATAGTAAAACAAATCTCCTTCTTTTTGAAACTCCGGCTACTCGTCAGTTTTAACCCACCAAGACCAACTCATGGCTACCTGCCATGTCGATACAGGACTCAAGGCTGACTGCCGAGTCAAACAAAATCTCATGGCTCTTGCCATGTCAAGCTCATAACCTCATGGCACCTGCCATGTCAATCTGAATATCTCAAGGCTACCTACCCTGTCAACTCATGGCCTCTGCCATGCTATCTCAGTCACTCCACAGCATCCTACTGCGAAGGTCCAAAACAAATATCACGACGTCTTGTCGTGGTCTTCACTTTAAAATGCTATTTCAAAAACAAAGATGAGAAAACTACCATTGAGGCAGCGCTCTGTCGCCCGCCTTTGACCGTGGGCACGGTTGTCTAGACAGTTATGCACTGTACAGAGATTGCACGTTTTACCCACGAGAAGTAATTTACAAAGTAAACCACCATAAGATCTTTAACCAACTCATTCCTAGCTTAGACATCTCCGCTAAGGATTTCACCGCTGGGCTGGTATTCAGTTGCCATTGGCCCCCTCTTGCGCCAATAGTTTCATAGTCTGCGTGACACCATGTGATACGGATTCTACGCTCCCTATTCCACCAAATGAGATGCCCAAACTAAGAATTTGAAGGGTACTCAACTAGGGCCTGCCCATACCAGCACTCATGGTCGCACTGTTGAACTTAATTTGTCTACCTCAAGTACTCGGTCCTAAGTAATTTGGGTGTTTCCCACACTGAGCCCAAGTCTCGTGCGTACTGCACCGATCCATGCAACCATCCACCTAAACCAGGGTTTTGCAAAATCATTTCCCCTCTTACAATATCAACTATTGTACCCCCAATAGTCCCTTTTATCAAACACGACATCATCAACTTCCTTTAAATCATGCATTTCAAACATTGCATTTCACATAAAATAACAGTGACGACTACAAGCAAATAAACAATAGTGCTAAGCATTTAACGATCAACTAATAAATGAAATGGCAATACACAAGATATGTTGTCCTAGGGTTGACAAGGATCAGGATTATACGGTAATAATAAATTTTATGGGCATTTAACTAAGCAGCCTAATTAATTAGCATTTTAAAATTTCAACTATCATGCATATTCACAATTCTATGAAAACATTCATAACATTAGGTGGCAATATGATCAATAAATGTTTGGGGGAGAAAGCCAACAGTGACTTGCTGTAAATGCAGTCTTCCGGGCATCCGGATAGATCCTTGGCTTTGACGACGTAGGCGTTCAGATCTAGCGCAACTAAATAATACACAACAAATGCAAAACACAAAATATGAATGCAAATAGTAAAATGATGTTTTTAAACAAAAGTATACATTTTTATGAATCTATAGAAATTTATTTCACCGGATTTGGAGGTATATTGAAAAAGATAATTTAATAACAATTTTTCTACAGTAATAAATAAAGAAAATGGAATTGGGCCTAACCTTATCGTGTCGGCCCACAGGAACACGTGCGCGCGCACCAGGGTCAGAGCGGCCTTGCCCATGGCTTGGGCCGGCTCGACGTGGACCTGCTGTGCGTGGGGTGTGGCTTGGGCCGGAGCGAGCTAGCTCGGGCCGGCCTGGTTTGGCTGGGCCGCGGAGGGGGCTCTGGCCTGGCTGGGCTTGAGCTCCAGCCGAAGGGGAGGAGGGAGTTAACTTGAGAATTTTTAATTTTTTTATATTTATTTTTAACTTGAGCTCCTGCCCGGTTCCCTTGCATCTATCCTTCAATCTGGTAGAATGTGACTCGGAGATCCTACTTGTTGGCACAGACCGCACCTCTGCTGTTATTTACAGACTTGCTGACCTTATCGTGGGAAGGTTCATCCCGCTAAAATCTATAGGAGATAACTCCTTCCTTTCACGGGATAGAAGCCTGTGTGTCTCCTGTAAGGTGCATCCAACCATCCCGGGTGACTCCATCGTTAGCCTGACTCCCAGCTCCGCCCTTCTTGGACAGTACAACCTCAAAAGCGGCACCTGGTTGATAGCTACTGACGGGGTTATTATATATGGCCCCATACCGTCTCCCCACAGCCTCATCCACCATATCTACACGCTGTTTTCCTCGTTTTTGGTGAGCATCCCAACTCTGTTTTTCTTACATGGTTATTGTGCTCCTTGGCTGTAACTTGTATTCCTTGATAACTTATTTTCTTTATGGATATCAGATATGTAGGAATACAGGACGGATGTACTGCCACTGCAAGCCAAATTGCATGCCCGCCAAATGGCCCGCGAAGAGAAGGCTGCGCCTTGGGGTGAGTGTGAGTCCTACCGTATGTTATTTCTTTTTGAATGGCTTAATTGCTAGTACTTTCTTTGGTTGATCCTTTGTTTAGGACTATGCAGTACAACATATCATGTTCATCTCATGTTTTCTGTGTTGTGCTTTGCTGTCACGTTAGCCATGTTTTACAATTTAGAGCTATTGCTATCATGCAGTGACACATAAGTAAGAATATTGGCAAGTATTTTTACAATTGCAATTACTAGCTGTTACGTTTTTCTATTTTAAATTTACAACGTCGTGGATCCTTTCTGTATAGATCCTTGTTTTTGCCCCTTTTTTTTTTCTTTTATACATGTATACCTATCTCCTCTCAGCTGTTTTCTAAATTTTTATTCTTTCACTAGGGCTGAAGGGCGGTGTGTGGATTCCTGTGCTTCACCGGAGCGGAGGGAACACTTTTAGTTAGCATGCACATTGCTCTTCTTGGTGTAATCTACTGCCGGCTCCACAACGCCAATGTATCTATTTATATTCATGTTTGTGGTTTAGGTCAAATGTATCATTAATTCACCAATGACTGGTTTATGTGTCATGGGTGAACTGTCGCTGATGACTGTTTTGTTCCTTATGTCAAATGTGTTGTTAATTCATTATGAGAGATAAGAATGTATGTCTTTTTTGCAATACTCCCTTCGTTCCAAAAATATTTGAAATCGATCGATCAAGTGCCTGCATGGTCAACTCATATTGCCATGACCATGAATAGTAAATATACACAAAAAGTATAAGCTTTCAAATTTAAGATTTCAAAGTATAGATACATGTACATCTATGGACATACATGTATGAAAATAAAATAGATCGATCATTTTAAGTAGCTTTTAAGGGTTAATTTCACTGGTGCCATTTTCAAACAGCCCGAAACCACGGTTGCCATTTTTCAATCGCCTCAAGCAGAGGTGCCATTTTAACAGATCATTCGTTCCAAACGTGCCATTATGGGGACTTACGGGGAGAATGCAAGGCAAATATCTTTGAGAAATCACGGGCCGACAGGGGTCCCACCTATCGACCTCTCGACTTCTTCTTCTCCTTCTCTCTCTCTCTCTCTCTCTCTCTCTCTCTCTCTCTCTCTCTCGGCCAAGCAGTGAGATCCTCCGTGAGCTCCTCCGCGGCGGCGAGTTCCCTCCCCGGCGGCGACCTCCCCGGCAGTGAGCTCCGGCGGCATGGGCGGCGGCGGGCCTCCGTGCCCATCTCCTCCACAACTCCAAGCCGCTGGAATCGAGGAAGACGATGCCGAACTCGTCGATTCCGTGAACCTCGAGCCCTAGTAGCTAGTCCCCGAGCTTGGCCTCCTCCTCTGCACCGTTTTCCCCCACAAACCCCGAGCCGAGAGACCCTGGAGCCACCTCACCGTCGTTTTCCCTTCGGCCGTGCCACCATTGTTGCTGGGAGCTCCGATTTCCTTTGGTAACCCCCTTCTTCAACCACCCCAACCTCTTCCCCTTGCTCTCACCTTGCTCCTGGACATCTCCCCTTTGCCGGAGCCGCCGCCGGTCGCCGGCACCGCCATCGCCAAGCTCACTGGCGGGAGGAGGAGCTCGCCGACGTGCGTGGGAGCTGCTGCGCCCGTGGGAGAAGGAGCTCGCCACCATCGCATGGGAGCTATGGAGCTCACCGGAGGATTTGGGGAAAATGAAGGGGAGGGAGAGAAGTGAGGAGGAAGAAGAAGAGTAGCCAATGACAGGTGGGGTCCACTGTATATGAGGTATTTCCATGTGTATTTGGAACATGTATTATCTCTAAATGCTCATAATGGCACGTTTGGAAAAAAGAAAAATAGTTAAAATGGCATCTCTGCTTGAGGCGATTGAAAAACGGCAATCGTGGTTTTGGGCTGTTTGAAAATGGCACCAGTGAAATTAAACCTTTTAAGTAAGCCAACTCTTGTTTAAAGTACTTGTTATAAGCTCTACCAAAATAGATTTTTGGAAAAAGTGGCCATTATATAGTTTTTGCTTTTATGACATGAAGGCAATGTAGCAAGTCCTACAAATGTCCAAAATATTGTTTTAAATACTTTCAAGCAACCAGAGTATATTATGCTTTATCATAAAATCATGGGAACAATACTTTAGTTTAACAAAATATCTTTTATTGTTTTCAAAAAATTTTATAACCCCAAAAAATGGGATGTTACAGAAGAGCTGCTCCTTTTTTTATATATACTCCCTCCGTTCTTTTTTGTTTGACGTTTTTTACTTTTGTAGACATCTTTGACCATTCGTCTTATTCAAAAAAATCATGTAAATATCATTTATTTTGTTGTGATTTGTTTTATCGATAAAAATATTTTAAACATGGCTTATTTTTTTGCATGTTTGTACTAATTTTTTGAATAAGACAAATGGTCAAAGACGTGCTCAAAAGTCAAAGGCGTTAAACAAAATAAAACAGAGGTCAAACAAAATAAAACAGAGGTAGTATATCCTTTGCTTCAGAAGAAACCCCTGCTTACATGTCCTATTTTTAAATTATTTCCTGCAAGCTTGCCAATATTTGAGCAATGGTTTGCCCTGTGCAGAGGTTTAGCATCTTCTAGGTTCATGTTCTTCTGTACAGAATCTCAGCCTACATGTCTTATTTCTACAATTTTCTTCCTATAGCCCTACAAGTCAAGTGTAAGGTTGTCATCTTTGCCTGATTAATTTTGTTCACTATGGTCATATTTTCGCTTTACATGCATTATAATGATTCCCTATATTCTTTCAGAGCAGGACATGCTGTCAGGTGTAGTCCGCTTCGGATTGGTATCCTCTGACATCGCATTGACATGTCACCGTGCTACAGTATCCTAAAATTCCCTTCATATCAGCCATCGGATCCAAAATGAATGGTTGAGATTTAATGCTAAAGTAAAACCGTTGCAGCATTAAATAGTACCTCGCTACAGTGAAACTGTGCTACATTGCTTTTGAACAGTACCCAGCTCGATCTTGTCTCTCTATTTTTCATCCAGCGGCTGGGAAATAATGTTAGAGTACTGCAGCACGGTGTCATTGCTTTGCAATGTCAGAGGATATGAATCCGTCCGCTTCAAGTGTTGGTCAAATATCTTAATTTTTTAGTTCTGGCGAGCATCTTCTTCGTGTTCTATTGTCTAAATGGCATACTCTTACAGTGCAGACCGTCGACCTTTTTTCAGTTTCCATATGTAATAAGAAACTCTACACAACGGGATCACGTCCAGGGCGGGATCCGGACGAGATCCGTCCCCGTGCGACACGTGTCCTCGTCGCTGTGCAGAGGAGGAGGAAGGAGGAGGAGCTGACCTCGCCGCCACCGTTGTTGACCTCACCGTCGCTGCCGTCGCCCTCGCCGTCGAGCTCGCTGCCGCCGCCGCCGTTTCGGGTTAGGGTTGGGGAATGTTTGGGTTTCTCGGGGTTTAGAGGGAGGTCAGGGAGGCGGCGGACCGGCGGTGGGTGGGGCTCGTCGGGCGGCGACGGAGGTGGCGGTGGCGCCGCCGAGCGAGGAGGGCAAGGCGGCTGGCCAGCGGTGGAGGGGACCGCCCATCACCCCTTCGAGTTAGGGGGGCGGCGGCGCGGCGGAGGCGGGAGGCTGGGCGGGGGAGGGAGAGCCGCCGCAGCGAGAGAAGGAGGCGGCGAAGGGAGAGGCGGAGCGGTCGGCGGTGAGGGCGCCGCCGGCGGAGGAGGAAGGAGGCGAGCGGCGGGACGGGCGAGGCGAGTGGAGGGAGGAATCCCGTCGGGGTGGGCTCCCGACGGGTACCCATTAGCTAGTCGCCCCCTATGTAATGTGTGCACTTACAGCCTAGGCGGAGGAAGACCAGGCTCGCTCGGCACGGATCGCCAGTGGCGGGGACGGTCCGGCCAGCCCATGTCACCGCCGAGCAAGCAAGCGCTGCCAAGATCTTGAAATTGGACCCGGATTGTTCGACCGACCCAGATGCAGCCCAGCAAGCCGGCAGTAGCAGCCTAGGTTCTTTGCAACCCTCTATCCGAGAAAACCCAAAATTTTTTATTTTTGCATTCAAAAACTCAGCAAATTGGAGGAAATAGTTTCATGAGCTTCGAAATGCCAAGATATGACACTTTTCTCAAAAATACCCTTTTGAGCATGATGAGATATACAATGGAGCATATGTTTGTGGGCTTTTTGCAATATTTTGAATTGGAACCCCAAAAGAATCTCAACAAGAGAACCAAAAGGCAAGAAAAAACAAAAGAGAGCACACGTCTCGAACACTTACCCAAGGGAGCTTTCCAGGTTATACCACTCGCAAATAGCCTTTATGACCTCCAAATATCAAAATTGAGCCTTCACTAGGTCAAATTCTCACAAAGATCAATATTATCCATATTTATCAAATGATGTTCAAATTTAATTAATAATTTAGAAAAAACAGTTAGGAGTATGGAAATGTGCTCAAACTTCCTCGGGAGTCACAAAATGCCAACTAGGACTAGAGCAAACATATTTCACCACATAGTGTCACCACCAAGCCAGCAGTGAGACTTAAAAAAATTTTGTGGAGCAGTTTTTTCAGGATTTTTTAAAGGAGCACATTTTCAATCTTTTGTTTCCACTTTCTTTTTCATAAAGCTCCATGTCTCAAGTCTTAGTCGACACCACTCAGCGTTACACTTTTGTGAATGTCTTGGTCATCCAAACTCCCCCTAAGTTCATGCCTAGTGCAATGGCAAGTTATCTCATCGGAGAGGACTGGTGAGACATGTATGACCTTTTTTGCCTTATTTTGCAGTTTTTGCATGAAATTTATATTTTTACTCAACTTTTTCATAAAATTGCTCATTTTCATCACGGAAGCAGACATGAGTTATTTAATAGCTGAACTAGGCTAGAAGCACAAGGTCATCCAAAAGAGTAAAGCAACAGTAATGATGCAAGTAGCTACAGAGACCCTATCTCATGCTCTCATATGTCAATTTAAGTAGAGTGATTTATACAATGAGCAGATATTGAGCAAGTGATCAATTAATACAAGTGAAAACTCTCAGAATCATAAGGAGACATTAAAGCACAGTCTGAGAGAGCTATAATAGGCAAAGGTCCACAGAATACCACAAGGAAACACAAAGAGAACAAGATATATACAAGGATCACAGATAGTTCCGACTAGCCCAAGCAGTGTTTGACCTATCTATTATGTTCAACTCATTTCGTAATTTGCAAAATCATGCCTCATCAAGTGGTTTGGTAAAGTTGTCAGCAAATTTATCCTGTGTCCGCACAGGCTCAATCACAATGTCACCCTTCGCCACGTGATCCCAGAGGAAATGGTGCCGGATGTCAATGTGTTTGGTGCGCGAATGTTGGACCAGGTTGCTGGCAATCTTCACTGCACTCTCGTTGTCGCACAGGAGAGGCACCTGGTCAAGTTTTAGCCCAAGGTCAAAGAGGGGCTGTGTCAGGTATAGAATTGGAGCACAACAACTCTATGTCGCTATATACTCAGACTCAGCAGTAGATAGCACCACAGAATTTTGTTTCTTAGAATCACTTATAGGCTGTTTGGTTGCCTTCTCAGTTGAACCAGGCTGTATTAGCTGAGCCAGACTAGTTGGAGCCAGGCTAAGATGATGCAAATGGTTGTTTTTGTTAGGTGTATGAGATTGTACAGACTGCGTAGAAATGTTGTTTGGTTGACTGCACTAAGGAGAGAATGGCATGGAGAAATTCAAAAGAGTGATGAAACATTTTAAACAATAAATTCTAGAAAATCAAAATAACAAAAAATCAATTACAAAAATAAAAAATTCAAAAGAAAGTCTCATAAATAAATAAATTCAAAAATGAAAATTGTAAACTTTTACAATTTATATGGCAAGTGTGGTCTCGTTTTGTTCGAAAAATTATCAATAACCCATTTTTGAAATTGGTTTGGTAATCGAAAATACTAATAAAAAGATATAGTAAATAAATAAATCAAATGTGTCGCACATGTGGTTGTTGTTGCATCCGCGGAGCCTGGCTCTGGGAAAACGCCCAATTTGGTCGTATCTGCAGAACCTGGCCCGGAGAGGTTAATTGCATCTGGAGAGCTAGGTTTAGATGGGTGAGAAGACAACCAAACACTCTAGTTTTGTATCTCTAGATGCAATACTCCTCATCATCGAAGGACCCAGCCAACATCCCAAGGGAATGACCTATCTTGCTTTTAATGAGAAAATCAATAACCTTCCAAATCAATACCCTTGAAGGTTTTCTGTTAAACAAGGAAATTCCATTCTGCAGAAGGAAATTTATACTTTAATCCAAATGTGAAACCCACTAAAGACAATTCCAACAACACAGGAGATGTAAGCCAAGCAAATAAAATTTCAATACCTGAAGTTCGATTTTGTATGCACGACGCTGCTCAAGTGAGGAGGCACCGGATATATATATATGTTTGTGCTACCAGAGTCGGATGAGTCAGCGTTCACTTTGGAACTGTTGAACACAGCATAAAATAATCACCAGCAAATGAACGAATGGGATATTAATCCCTAATACAACAGCACCCACCTCAACCACATGAGACTCATCTTTTGTAGGGTTTCCAGACATCTGCAGCATTGTAAGAATAGTCTGTCTATATAGTTCATCTGTACATCAAAACTGAACGATTCCAAATATGCGATACGAACAGTCCACGGTTAACGATACTAACAATTCCAAATTAAAACGCAGTAGCAATGCAACAGGTTCAATTACTTTTTGAGCTTGCTTCCAGGGGGTCCAAATGAGACACACAAATGGAGTAGACCTTTAGACCTTCCATCAGGAGTTTCACAAGTACAAAACCTTCCACATGTAGAAGTAGCTACCCCTAATCGAAAATGCCTTTTTGGGAAGGGTTTCCGTGCAGCACGGCGAGGGCCCCGCCTGAGCACATCAACCTTCATGGCAGCAGGAGGGGCGGGCGGAGCAGGCTGAGCATGAATCGAGCTTTTACCGAGCCAAACCCGAGCAGCTCACAAGCTTCAAGCTAAAGTTCCATCCCTACTCAGAGCAATTCATTCGTCCCGGACCGCACATCGATCGAGGAAGGTTCGGCTACGGAAATTACAACTTCATCTTGGTTACGAGAGAGGTATGATCGATCGAGATCTGAAGCTTTTTTCTTCCAAGGGATGCTGCACGATTTGTTTTCGATTTGTTTTGTTTTGGGTTCCGTTTCTCGTTTCTTCTTGTTAGGAGTACGAGCGGTGGCGGATTTAAGATTTTGTTTTAAGCCTGGGCAAACTAATAAATATAACTTAACAAAATCAAAATATTTAACTTAATAAAAAAATTTCTATTTTATAATGATTTATTACAGGATTCTCTAATTTATTTCATTATATGTTTAATAATAAGTTCTAATTCGATATAATGGTGATGGAACAGTTTGGCTCGAACAGAAAAATAGAATCAGTCTCCAATTCTGAAGTAATTACACATATAGAAATTCAAAAAGAAATCGATATGATCCACGTCATAATCCATATTGGATTCCCCAAGTTATTAAGAAAAGGGGGCAATTGATGATTTAGAGAAAGATGTACAAAAGGAATTTAATTATGTAAACCAGAGACTTAATATTGCTATTGAAAAATAATACAATGTAGTGTGATGGACGGGATTTGATGATACAATAAGCATGTATATATATTCTTATTAGTATCGTTATGTTGTCGCCATGTGGCACAATCAAAACCATATAAAACTAAATCTAGAATCATCTATGAAAATTAATATTTTTATGTTTGAAAAAATATCCAGTAATATCTTATCTTATTCTATTTTATTTTTTTACTTATTGATCAAAGATAATACTACACAATAAATATTTAGTTCTATATTTATATTTCATAGGGTAAATTGCATCAATACTATTACAAAATACTCACTTTGCGATAAATTCACTGTTGTGTCTATGACATGTGGGTCCAGAGCACACATTTCATTGTTGCATGGGGTGACATATTTTGCGAATCAACAACTTTATAATGACGTGTATAATTTTTCTATTTCATATAATGCATTTCTATGTATTATAACTTATAAAAATTATATTTTTAGAATATTCTAACATAAGTATGAATATCAACTTCCAATACATATTACACCTATTTTTTAACTACATCTGATTATGTCATTCTTTTATTTGGATTAATTCATACAATATTGATGTGATGACGTCTTGCACTGGTTCATCTCGGGTAGGTCCGGATTAAGGCTTGCCCTGACCTGAACTGGATCTGATTCTGTATATTACGTTACTCGTGAGCCTAGCCCAACCCATTAATCGTATTGATGCACGTATTACTATCATGCCATTACTATATTTGTGTATGTGGTTGGATTTTTATGCACCTAAGTGACTGGATTTGTGTATTTAATGGGGATTTTTATATGCGTAAATGCGTAATTGCCTTTGGTAGGGATGGCGTTATGAGAAATTTCTTTGCCCCGATTCAGGTCAGTGCACCGCCGGTGCACCGGTGGACCGGGGCGGGTCAAGGTTTTGTACATCCGGGGACCAAGTTGGGTCGGGGTAGGGCAGATGTTGAGAATGGGTGGGACGGGTCGCGTCGAGTCGAGGCTTGACCTAGTCCGACCTCGCTTCATTAAGAACTCTAAACATAAGGTGTTGCAAAATTAGGCAAAGCTAATCTCCAACCAACCAACTCGATATGCGAATACAATGATTATCCAGTCGATCATATGATTACTTCCTTATAATTTCACTATCATTTCTATTACTTATTTTTCAAGACTTATAATTTAACAACAATGAAATTGTCGTACGGGAATTAACCAACATGAGGATGGACATGTGTATGTGTAATGTGTGGCTCGAGAATTTTTTAGACCATATTTATATTTTGGCTGCAGGTGATGTTAACTAATCGATTTAGGTGTTGTCTTTGGTTTCTTAAAAAGACTTCAAAGATAGTGTTGCTCAAACTAGAACCTATTCACCGACTGTGTCGGGCTTGAAAAAGCCCGCTCCTGTCGAACCAGGCCCAAGCCCATCTAGGCCAAACCAATTGGGCTTAAAAAACAGGGCCAAGTCCAGCCCAACTACAATTTAGGCGTTGTTTATTTCAACGTTGAGTAAAGTGGAGTTTTACTGTAGCAAAATTTTTCAAAATGGTACTCTAATAATTTTAAAAAAGTAATTAAAAAATAGTTTTACAATATTGAGAAGAACTATAAATTACTACAACATGTTGGCTATATAAAAGTAACAAAATTTGATATAGTAAAATTCAACTTAATTTTAAGCTGAAACAAACATGGACGGGCCTAGGGTCGGCCGGCCTGACAAACTAACGGGTCGGGCCATGTACCGGGCTGTCCAGGTCTTGCTGGCCCCTTTGGCCTTGTCCGATGTCCTCTAGCCAATGCTGATTCCTCGTCGGCTGCTCCACGATGCCGCCAAGCCGCTGCCTCTGTCCGCCTCTGTCGCTTGTTGCCTCCTCGTTGGCGCCGCCTCGCCGCTGTGCGTTGCCTCGTTGGCGCCGCCTCGCCGCCGTGCGTTGCCTCAACAATGGTACCGCTGCCTCATCTCACCAATGTTGTGGATCCTTTCTGTCTAGATCCTTGTTTTTACCTTTCTTCCTTCATACATGTATACATATATCTCCTCTCAATTGTTTTCTAAATTATTATTCTTTCACTAGGGCTGAAGGGCGGTGTGGATTCTGTGCTTCACCGGAGCGGAGGAAACACTTACAAAGTCTTATCTAGCATGCACATCGCTCTTATTGGTGTAATCTGCTGCCGGCTCCACAACGCCATTGTATCTATTTATTATTATTATATTCATGTTTGTTGTTTAGGTCAAATGTATCATTAACTAGCGGGGTAGCACACCTACGGTGCGTTATTTCTCGGAGCAAGGCAGCTAGCGTACGGAGAAAAAAATCGCCGCGAGCACCGGCGCAAGCTTGGAACGTGGGGAGCAAGGCAGCGCAGTACGGAAAAAAAAGGCCACGGCGAGCGCCGGCACAGGCTTTGAACGTGGGGCTGCGGAGCAACAACAACCTCGGCTAGCCAAGGCACCAACGCACGCGCGTTGGCCAGAGGGCGCGGCAATTTTCTGCCTTTATAGATTAGTTTGGTATGAACGGCCAGATCTTGGCTGATGAAGCGATCGGACGGCTGCGCACTGCCCAATGACGTGTCAACGCCGGGGAGATGCGCGGCGAGACGGCCACATGGACGCACGAGCGTGCGGCTGTTAGGGCCTTTGTAATATAGAATTGATTCACTGTCGCCAATGACTGTTTTGTTCCTTATGTCAAATGTGTTGTTAATTCATTACGAGAGATAAGAATGTATGTCCTTTTTGCAATACTCCCTCCATTCCAAAAATATTTGAAATCGATCGATCAAGTGCCTACATGGCCAACTCATATTGCCATGACCATGAATAGTAAATACGGAGTATACACAAAAAGTATAAGCTTTCAAATTTAAGGTTTTAAAGTGTAGATACATTTACATCTATGGACATACAAGTATGAAAATAAAATAGATCGATAATTTTCAGTAAGCCAACTCTTGTTTAAAGTACTTGTTATAAGCTCTACCAAAATAGATTTTTGGAAAGGGTGATCATTATATAGTTTTTGCTATTACGACATGAAGCCTCAATGTAGTAAGTCCCACAAATATCCAAAATATAGTTTTTAAATACTTTCAAGCAACCAAAGTATATTATGTTTTATCATAAAATCATGAGAACAATAATTTAGTTTAACAAATTAAATATCTTTTATTGTTTTCAAAAAAAATTATAACCCCAAAAAATGGGATGTTACCGAAGAACCGCTCCGAAAGCAAGGGAGGCTAGCTTGGGATTCGGCGAGGACGTTAGCCTACCACTTCTCATACGACTCATCGAGATCACCTATGTCATCGAAGTTGAGGTTGAGACCCTTGTCGTCGACCGGGGCGTCAACCATCTCCGAGGAATTCATGTGAGGAGGGCTGAAGTTAGGCCCCACGATTAGGGGTGGCAACGAGCCGAGCTTGAGCGAGCCAAGGCTCGGCTCGGGCTCGGCTCGCCCACCACACGAGCTGGAGAAAAAGCTCGGCTTGGGCTCGTTTGAGGCTCGGTCCGGCTCGTGAGGGTTCGCGAGCTTGGTTAATTTGTTGATAACCAATTTTTGGGGTTTGAAAAATGGGTGGTTTGGGGCGCTATGTAAAGGAAAACCTTTAATTTGAGCCTTTGAGTACCTTTGTTGGGTTATGTTGGCGGTATATCTAATTGTATACAAGCAAGTAGGGCAATTATTAGGGATATGGGCTGAACATATACTTAAAAATCTACGAATCCACGAGCTACGAGCGAGCCACGAGCGAACCAGCCCTAGGCTCGGCTCGGCTCGTTTTTTAACCGAGCTGCAAAAAAAGTTCGAGCTCTGCAGGCTACGAGCCCGATCCGAGCCAAAACCAAGCGAGCTACGAGCAGCTCGCGAGCTTCGAGCCAGATTGCCAACCCTACCCACGATAGGTACTAGCTATTGTCTGTTGATGACTGGGACACGGGTTTCACGGACCAAGTTTATTGAGTTGTTGTGAGGCCCAACAACAACCCTTCTCACCCCGGCTTAGGGACTTTCGGAGGAAGGCCAAGAATGTAATGCAAACAATAGTGACACGAGTGGTTTTGTACCCTGGTTCAGGCCTCCACGCGTAGGATAATAAGTGTTTTAGGCACTATGTGCTCCTAAAGTGGCTACCAGAAGGAAAAAAGCTCCCTCACAGATCCGCAGATCCTTTTTTTTTAGTAAAGGGCGGGAGAACTGCCATCTATTGATTAAATTAGAAGAAGAATACAATGTGACGGGGGTAAAACGCTCCACCCCCAGAGAGGCAAAAGGACATTAATGTATTACAAAATTAGCTCCTGCGGTAGCCCAATACCGCAAGGATGTCAAAAAGTTGATCCAAAAAAACTAAACACGAGCGTTGAACCGAGCGAAAAAGATGATTATTCCGCTCAAGCCAGAGACGCCAAACGGTGGCGATGACGATGGAAAGAGCGTCATCGGAGTTTGACATAACTGATATGAAGCCATTCCACCAGCTTAGCAAGGATGGTTGCACGCCCCAGAGAGATGGGCTGAATAGGGGCAAGTTTAGCTGGGTCGCCAGTTGAGTCCAAACGAAGGAACTAAAGACACAATCAAGGAACAGGTGCTTTGGGGTTTTCAAATTCTGCCCGCAGAGGGAGCAGAAGTAAGAGTTTGGTATGTGCTTTCTTTGAAGGGCGTCCGCAGTCAACACACGGCGGTGAAGCAAAAGCCAGAGGAAGATCCTATACTAGTGTTATGCTATCACTATTACATTGATGTTGTCTCGTTGAAAGGATCTAAGGCCTAGAAGGTGGTTTAATAGGCATTTTTTTTCTTGATTTAATGCAAGATTAAGCCTCGCTCGTCTATGGTCCATGGAAAATTAAGCATGACGTACGTATTTTGTGGTGGTGGTAATGGCCGTCGAAATGAGATACCACTGTGGGCCGGCGTAGGGAATAAAGATCATGAGCTTCGGTTTCGTTTCGAACATCACGAGTTTCGTTTTCGTTACTGTCGTACTCGTAGCATGTTTCTTTCGCGCCGGAAACTTCTCTCCACCTTGGAGCTGGAGCTAGCTCATCCTTGTATCCGGTGTTGCCTTCCGTGAAGGAAGATAGTCTGCTTTCAGCTTTCCAGAGCAGTAATGTTTTGTACCATTTTGAATTTTATTCCTTTAAGACATGTACGATGCTCCACCTCAGCTATCTATAAGCTGTTTATAAGAGGTGCCACCTCACTCTTTTGCTGATATGGACAATAATTAATGAAGAGAGAGGGTGTAGCCGTTGCTCCAGGCGCTAGGCGCAGCGCGGCATGCAACGCAACCTACACTAGGCAATATGCATGCAGCGATACAGCAAGTGCACTGTACAACATGGCATTTTATATTTTAGTTTTTGCTATATCTGTTTATTAGTGTCTCTGATTAACAAACCGATTTTAAAAATGGGTTCCTGATATTTTTTCGACAAAACTAGACCACACCTGCTATATAAATTTTTTTAAAAATTTTTTTTATAATCTATTGTTTGTTTTAAAATTTTCGTTTTAAATTTATATACACTTGATCACCATAGTTTTTAAACTGTGCAACTATTTTATATGGCTATAGACAGTTAGAGACAACCCACTGTATACACTGTCTATAAATTGTCTATAGGTGACTTGTCAATGTTTTAGAGACAACAACTATTTGCGGCGTCTCATCTTTTTCTAAATAAGCTTTTTAAAAAGAGGAATTTATATACATGCCTTATGAGTTGAGAGGCTCTTGCGAAATTGTTCTATAGTTGCTTGCCTTTGCATATAGAGTAAATCGCATTGTAGGTCTTTAAAGTTGTCTCCTTATTTCGCTTAGGTCCGCAACCCTCAGAACCAGATGTTTGTGTTAGGATTTAGAGCCCACTGCAAACAGCCCACGTATGGAGTCAAAACGCAGAGAAAGGGCTCCCCAGATCTTAACGGGCCTAAAGGCCCAACTAAAGCAACGACTAAGGCCATGGGCCCACTCATCCCAAAAGACTAGCCTGTTAGGTGAGGGACGGCTCCACCTTTTAAGTCGTGCTCCCCCATCATCAATTAGCGATGTGGGACTAAACCCAACAATCTCCCCCATCACACATCGAACCACTTCGTCACAACGGACAACTTCGTCCAGCGAATGTGTGGAATTAACGAAGATGTGGGTCAATGCCTGGCTCTGATACCACTTGTTAGGATTTAGAGTCCACTGCAAACAGCCCACGTATGGGACCAAAACGCAGAGAAAGGGCTCCCCAGGTCTTAAGTCCAACTAGAGCAACGACTAAGGCCATGGACCCACTCAACCCAAAAGACTAGCCTTGTGGGAGAGGGTCACCTTCACCTTTTAAGTCGTGCTTCCCCATCATCTATTAGCGATGTGGGACTAAACCCAACAATCTCCCCCATCACACATCGGACCACTTCGTCACAACGGACAACTTCGTCCAGCGAATGTGCGGAATTAACGGAGATGTGGGTCAATGCCTGGTTCTGATACCACTTGTTAGGATTTTGAGCCCGCTGCAAACAGCCCACGTATGGGTCAAAACGCAGAGAAAGGGCTCCCCAAGTCTTAACAGGCCTAAAGGTCCAACTAGAGCAACGACTAAGGCCATGGGCCCACTCAACCCAAAAGACTAGCCTTTTAGGTGAGTGACGGCTCCACCTTTTAAGTCGTGCTCCCCCATCATCAATTAGCGATGTGGGACTAAACCCAACAATCTCCCCCATCACACATCGTACCACTTCGTCACAACAGACAACTTTGTCCAGCGAATGTGTGGAATTAACGGAGATGGACCACTTCGTCACAACGGACAACTTCGTCCAGCGAATGTGTGGAATTAACGGAGATGTAGGTCAATGTGTGATGGGGGAGATTGTTGGGTTTAGTCCCACATCACTAATTGATGATGGGGGAGCACGACTTAAAACAGCCCACGTATGGGGCCAAAACGCAGAGAAAGGGCTCTCCAGGTCTTAACGGACCTAAAGGTTCAACTAGAGCAACGACTAAGGCCATGGGCCCACTCAACCCAAAAGACTAGCCTTGTGGGAGAGGGTCACCTCCACCTTTTAAGTCGTGCTCCCCCATCATCTATTACCGATGTGGGACTAAACCCAACAATCTCCCCCATCACACATCGGACCCATATCTCCGTTAATTCCACACATTCGCTGGACGAAGTTGTCTGTTGTGACGAAGTGGTCCGATGTGTGATGGGGGAGATTGTTGGGTTTAGTCCCACATCGATTATCGATGATGAGGGAGCACGACTTAAAAGGTAGAGGCACCCTCTCCCACCAGGCTAGTCTTTTGGGTTGAGTGGGTCCATGGCCTTAGTCGTTGCTCTAGTTGGACCTTTAGGCCCGTTAAGACCTGGGGAGCCCTTTCTCTGCGTTTTGACCCATACGTGGGCTGTTTGCAGCGGGCTCAAAATCCTAACAAGTGGTATCAGAGCCAGGCATTGACCCACATCTCTGTTAATTCCACACATTCGCTAGACGAAGTTGTTCGTTGTGACGAAGTGGTCCGATGTGTGATGGGGGAGATTGTTGGGTTTAGTCCCACATCGCTAATAGATGATGGGGGAGCACAACTTAAAAGGTGGAGGTGACCCTCTCCCACCAGGCTAGTCTTTTGGGTTGAGTGGGCCCATGGCCTTAGTCGTTGCTCTAGTTGGGCCTTTAGATCCGGTAAGACTTGGGGAGCCCTTTCTCTGCGTTTTGGCCTATACGTGGGCTGTTTGCAGCGGGCTCAAAATCCTAACGGTTTGTGTATATGAAGTTGTGTGTCTGTTTCACCGAGGTGCAAAATTGGTTTTGTAGAGGACGGTTTGATGAAGTGGGCTTCCACATCACCACATATGTGTCCTCATAAGATGGTTTTGACATGTAGCAGCCATGTGGCATTTTTTTATTTTAAATGTGGGAGCCCACATGTCATTTTCATATCTTCTTCCCATTTTCATCTCTCATTCTCTCCAGCATAATTTTTTTTGTTTTAAATGTGGGAGCCCATGCACATGTCATTTTCATATCTTCTTCCCATTTTCATCTCTCACTCTCTTCATGCATCTCTCATCTATTTGCCTCACGTACTCTCTCGTCTAGACCTGGGAATTGGTAGTGCTTTTTTGGTAGGCAGAGCATCTTCGATTTTGCCGCCCAAAGCACGGTCCAACACGAAATTATTTGGGCCGTGCCGGCCCGGCCCAATTGCCGTGCCGTGCCGGGCCTGAGAAGCCGGCACGACGGGCCGCCCGGCACGGCCCGAACATTTGGGCCGTGCTCGGGCCGGCACGCCCGAACAGAGGCACGGTCAGTAATTTATATTTTTGGTGGTCTTTTATTGCTCAAATGAATTTTGTTTCTATATGAAAGTTGTAGAGAATTTGAATACGCATCTTTTTCATGTAGACAATTTTTTCATTTGAGCAAATCATGAATTTATAAAAAATATTTAGTGCACTGGCTGTTTTAGAACCCACATGACCCATTTCGGTAATTAACATTTTTCGAGATATTCCGCTGCTCAGATGAATTTATGTTCTACATGAAAGTTGTAGAGAATTTCGAGACGCATCGTTTTTGTATAGACAAATTTTTCATTTGAGTAACGTATGAATTTATAAAAAATCATTTATCTCTCTGTTTTGTCGGGCGTGCCGTGCTCGGGCCGGCCAGGCCCGATTGCGGCCCGTCGGCTTTTGGGCCGTGCCGTGCCTGGCTTTTGGCCGTCCGTGCCGGCCCAGCACGGCCCGAAGTATTGACCGGGCCGTGCCGGCCCGAAGCATGGTGGCCCGAAGCACGACGGGCCCGTGCCGTGCCGGCCCGGCACGGCCCAATTCCCAGGACTACTCTCGTCTCTCTCTCTCTCAAGTCTCAACGATGGTAGTGAAGGCGGCCACAGACCACGAGTCGGTCAACGGCTGTGTTGCCAGTTGCCACTGCAGACTGCCTCCTTCTCTCCCTCCCTCTTGAAGTTTGTTGCCATGGTCCCTTGCTTCCGTCCACCTCCTCTCCAATCGTCGTCTATGTGCCACCGCGTGCTATGAGTCTATGACCGCCACACAGATTTGCTTCTCCATCACCGGCAGATCCATGCCACGCTACGCCCTGTGTCTCATGCCATATGCTGTGCGCCGAATGGCCAGATAGATCTGCCTCACTTTCGACCGTCACCGCCACCGTTTGGATATGGGACGATCTCCATATCCATGGCTAGCTTCAATCTCCCCCTCTACCATCCTGTCCTCAACCCTGTTCGTGCGGGCCTCCACGCCGCATTGGCTGTTCTATATGTGTCACTAGTTACCGCATGTAGTTGATCGTGTTGCTTGCCCGTGTTGCACCCGACGTCCATGCTGATCGACATCCAATATCACGTCATCCATCTGCCAATGCTCAGCCTCGATCGGTGCCCCTACCTGCGTTGCCGCCTGGTGCCCTCGCCGGTGCCACCCACGCACTAGCCGGTGCCCATACCATGCCATTGCCACCCTCATCGACGCCAGGAGCTAGCCACATGCACGTGCTGCTCGACCCTATGGCTTCCCTGGCCATCATCGTTCGCCGTCACTTCGCCGAGAGTGATGGGGTCATGGTAGAGAGAGAGAGAGAGAGAGAGAGAGAGAGAGAGAAGGGCGACGGGTTGGTGGAAGTGACACTCGGTCAATGAGCCACGGCTGAATCCAGAGTTGGAGCCATGCCAAGATTTCCTCCCTTTTCTTGTATATGTGCTGGTGAGAGAGAGAGGGGGGGGGGGGGCAATAACAGGTTGTGCCCCATGTCTGAGGACACATTATAGATGTGCTGCAATGCTCATCACATGAGGTAAAAGAAGGGTTGCGCCTTGGTAATAAATGAGCCGAGGAGGGTAATACGTATGAGGAGGCGGATGATGATACCTGGATACCTGGTCCCGTGAAGGACACGGGGTTTGTGACACGATTGAACGAAAACTAGTACAATGCCCGTGCTTTGCAACGGACCATTAAGGAGAGAATGAAAACATATATCAAATCAGACAACATATCAAATTAAAGTAAAAGTTTATGACCAAACCAATGTGTTCATGACACGCAAGATAATATTTTCATTTAATTAGGAGGTATTAGAACGAGTGCATTCAAACAGATTGAAAGTACATGACGAAGAATGACATCCTCAACTTCCATTCAATTGCACAGATGTAATACTTTCTCGGTGGCACAAGATCATTCTTCAAAAAGATCCAGTAGCATAGTTCGATTGGAGAAATCATCTCTACATCAGTCTATGGCCACGAGTTTCGTAATCCTTCAGCTCTCCAAACATAACTGGCACACACAAAAAAAACAAAATGGGCAACGGTGGTACTGAATAGAATCCTCCAAAATTGGTGCATTTACACGTTAATTCAGTCTTGTTCAATTCTTTAGCCTTATGGATTCCAGCCCTTTGTCCCTCCATCAGAAGATGTGAACAATATCATAGGCAAATCCGATCGTGTTAAGCATAAACTCAAGCATAAACATTGAGAACTACTTAAATCAACTTAGCTGCTATAGCATATTTGATGGTGCTGGACCACCAGACCGGTTAATTAAATCAAACTTAACAGTCCCAAAATATTACAAATGCATAGTGGATGAAAAATATAGGAATATTTAGGACAGTAGTAAACATAACAATATCAAGGATACGTCCAAAACAGCACAAATGACTGCAACAAGAAAATAGATAATGTTAGACCATCATAAAAAATGATGACAATTAAGAAAATTGAGGAAAGAATCTTGAAATGATAACTATATGATGTCAAAGGAATGCACTGCACTTAAATGTTAGTAGTAACAGCTTCATAGTGTCGAGGAAAATTGGCAGTATTAACCCGAGAACATTTACTGACAGTCAGAAGTGTAAACCATCGAGCTATGAAAAATTACTGAAAATAGATAAACAGATCCAAAAGGTGACACTTCTTCCACCTAAAGTTTGTACCTCTCACAGCATATAGCGGTCACCTTTAACAAGTTCAGTTGGTGGACATCAGAGTTCAGTTGTCACAGATAATTACCGGTAAATCACATTGAAGAACTACACTGTCGATGGTCATGCTGGATTCAAAACTGCGGAGCCGAACACGCATATAAGTTATAGTACAATGTCCGTACTTTGACACGGACCTTTAAAGGAAAGAAGGAAAAATATAAATCAAGGCAACCATATTAAATATGAAATTAAAATCATATCTAGACATGAAATAAGATACTTCCTCCGTTCCAAATTGTAGTTCACTGTTCTCCCAATGACCAATTAAGTTTTTTTTTTTTGCATTTTAGAAGGCATAGAAAGAAAGATGACAGCCATTGCAATTTACCCTATGATGCAACGGAGACACCGCAGAAACCTTCTGAAGAAAGCAAGATCACCGAAAACACCCCTCTTCAAAAAACTGATCTGGATAAAAAGAAAAATGCCTCAGAATCTAAGCCTCAGAATCTAATACTTACTCATCAGATGTTAATGATGCTAAGAGAAAGGATAACTCAAACCAGCAACATTGGGACTATAATGAATTATTCAGCAAATACTATGAACTTGAGGAGCCATGTTATCATTGATCAATGGTAAAGACTAAAGAGGCAGGGGAAAGCCATGGAACATGTGTTCCTACTGCCCCCAGTCATTGCAGTGATCGATCCGATCATGACAAGTGATGAGGGCATGCATGTTTATCAGAAATTCAGAACCAAGATCGATCAAATTGCATTTTTTTTTTCTTGGAACTAAGAGCAAACATAATCCTCTGGTTCAGGTTCCAAGGTAATCCCACACAAATTTTATCACACTACAAATCCGAGCAATTAAAAACAAGCTCTTTCACATGAATCCGCGGTGTGGGGAGGAGCTCAAAGCCTCCAATTGGAGATTGCTAACGTCCTGTACAGCGGTGGGTCGACGACACCGCCTGGGCTCCCATAAATGCCCAAACATCACCGAACGTTTTAGGGTTTCAAATTCAAAATTCAGAAGAAAAAAACCTAAATATAGTACCGATGTTTTGAAACATTTGCCATGGAGAATTTTTTTTGGAAAAAACCAAACTATTCGCTTGGATTTCAATCGCAAAATGAGAGAAAAAAAAGCCAAACAGGGAAAGAGGGAGGAAGGGAGAGAAGCAGGGACCAGAGAGTGGAGGCCGCGCGCGCCTTGGCAGTAGGTCTAGGCGGAGCAGGGGTAGTCGGTGGGGAGCTTGTCGTGGTCGCCGGCGAGGCCGCCTGAGCCCTGAGGGGGATGGCCAGCGCAGATGGGGAGGCGGCGCCGGCGGAGGACGGGCGGCGCCAGCAGGGGAGGCGGCGCCGGCGGGGACGGGCGGCGCCCGGGGGGAGAGTGGCACAGGTGGGGGAGGACGGCGCCGACGAGAGGGGGGCGGTAGTGGAGGGGAAGGGGAGGGAGGTGGTGGTCGGTTATTAGCCAAGGGGGAGGTGGTGCAGGGAAGGAAATTTCCTGGCACCCCCTGCCACCGAACCAGACATGGCACCCATGTCCGATGGTTCACACGTGGCTGCACCAATCTTGAAGCAAAAATCCCCAAAACGCTGGCATCCTCAAGTAAAAACGTAGGTCTCTAGCCTCACTGGACGCAACCGCTTCCCTCAACCGGCGCCGCCGCCGCCGCCCTCTCTCTGGCGGCGCGCGTCGTCGCGTCATTGAGTCGCCGCTTCGCCACCGCCGATTCATTTGGAGCCGCCGCCGCCGCCAAGCATCTTCCCGTCGCCGTGGGCTCTGTTGCGCCATTTCACTAGGAGCCACGGGCTCCACCGCCGCCGCCGCTTGGCGCTTCAGCGTGATCCATGACGGAGAAAATCTCTCGTGATCCATGACGAAGGACTACTACGGCGGCGGAAGGACGAGAAGCGTGAGGAAGTTTTGGTAGCGAAAACATGAAGCACGATCTATTCCACGCCAACAGATGGACGGAGAACGCATGCACGGAGGAGATTCAATTGGAGTCCACCACGGCAAGGACCAAATCGGTCGATTTCATGAGAAGTTCACAACACCTTTGGGAGCAAGGACCAACCGACCAAGTCGATCGGGGCATATAGTAGATCAAGTTCGCAGCAGAGGCATCAAGATCAAAGCCAATGTTAGCAAATCGTAGCATCAAAGCCACATGCACCGGAAGACAATAAAAATCAGCATTACGTCAAAATGGAAACAACAAAATCACGTTGATTGGTGAGTATTAGTGCTAATCCTTTCTATATCTCTCTTGCTTTCGATAGTTTTCGGATCAACGAAGGCCTTGCTCCGATCGCCCTCCGCGATATCCGGTCGCATCGCCGCCGCCACAAAGACACCGCCGCCGCATGCCTTTGCCGCCGCATGATCGGCGCTCGAGAATATATCAAAGCGTTGTTGTCCGCCTTGGACCCCTATGGCGGCGGCCTTGCTTCTCCTCCCGCATGAACGGCCGGTGGCGCCGGACCTCCATCTCGGCTAGCCTGCACCGACGGCGGCGCCCGTCTTCAACAGTGGCGGCGGCGCCGCTTAGTCGCGAGTTCGGATGGCGGCGTTCACCATCATCTCCACGCGACACGGCCGGCGACGACCACGGCATCCTCCTCACGGGCTCATGGCGGCGACGGCGATGGAGCCCGTGGCTCCCGGCGGCGGCGGCGGTGGAGCCGCGGCTCCGGCAAGCGGCGGCGGCAGGCGGCGGCTCCGGTGAATCGGCGGTGGCGAGCAGCGACTCTCGGCAAGACGACGGCGGCGCAGCGGCTCCCGCCAAGGCGGCGGCGGCGGCGGCTCCCGGTGAATCGCGGTGGCGGAAGCAACGACTCCGGCGGCACGACGGCGGCGCCGCCCGGCGAGGGAAGTGGCGGCGGCGCCCGACGGAGAAGCGGTTGCGCCCGGTGAGGCTAGAGACCTGCGTTTCTTGCTCGACGATGCCAGCGTTTTGGGGATTTTTGCTTCAAGATTGGTGCAGCCACGTGTGAACCATCGGGCATGGGTGCCGTATTGGTTCGGTGGCAGGGGGTGCCAGGAAATTTCCTTCCGGTGGTGCAGGTACGGGTGATGGGGGATGGAAACCGTGGGATGCTGTGAGACGTCAGATTTAGACGGACGATCTAGATCCGAAGATGACACTACCACCACCGGCGTCACCACCATAAGACGCTTTATAATAGTAGAGATATAAATCGTAGTGCAAACGACGAATGCGAGAAATGAACCGCAAGTCTGCGACGTGGATCGAAAATGTGAAGGTGAACCGTGCATTACCTCGCTATCTGCATCGACCCCTCACCAAATCGATAGATCTTACGATTTGGCTAAACTATTCTACACAGCAGGCTTGAAATCCCCTACACTAGGCGATAGTCTTCGAGGCCCCCGAAACAATCTTACACAGGCCTTATACATTCCCCCTAGCGTTTTACTATCGAAAAGATCTTACACAGGCCTTGTACATTTCCCCGTAGCGTTTTACTGTAGCAAAATTTTAGAGTCTTTCAAGAGTGGTTTAAATACTGTAAAAGAATAATTAAAAATAGTTTTAGAATTTTTAAGAGTATTATTAAAAATCTAAGAAAATGTTTTACAAATTATTACACCTGATAGGCTATATAGAAAAGATAAATTTTGAGAGAAAAGGACGACAAACAAGCATGAGGTAATAGATGAACAAGGGATCATCGATCCTATTCACGAATTGAATTCGAATTATGTGAAAATTGAGTTTTATGCCGATGCAAAATTGAATCGATTGGATCCGCATAGCAATAGATCGACTGCGCACTGCCCCCAGTGCGTACGCCCTACGGTTTTGAACTTGCACACGCAGCGCCTCTGGCAAAGGCTCTAATGGGCCTGTTTGGTTCTCGCCTAAAAGTGCCACACGTCACATTAGGCAAAGTGTGGCAAGCCACAAAAATGTGGCGGAAAAATCCGCGCCACATTTGTGGCAAAGTGAGGCAAGAAAACGAGTCAATGACATGTGGGGACGGAGGCTAAGAAAGTGTGGCGTGACTAAGATTAGACGTTGAACCAAACAAATGTCTCAGAATGTGTGGCACGACTAAGATTAGGCGTGGCAACCTTAGGCAACGAACCAAACTGGCTTGCAGCCGCTGTACACGCACATGCCGCCGCGAAGATGCTCGCCCGTCAACTCGTCGTCGGCTCATCAAGCACGAAGCGCCGCTGCCGTCGCATCGCCCCACGCTACACGCTGCCGGAAGCGGCCCCGCACCTCGCCGTCGCCCCTCGCAGTCGCAGGCACGAGCACCCCCCGAGATAGAGGCCGTGATGTGCCGACCCGAGAAAGCCCACGAGGGAGAAAGAAAAGGGAGACCTGGCCGGCCACTATTTAAGTTTTTTTTTAACATTTTAGTTTTTCTATTTTTCTAAAATAAATAAATAATATCTACTTTATTATTTTAATATACTCTCTCAGTTTTTTTGTTTGACGCGTTTGACTTTTTAGCACGTCTTTGACCATTCGTCTTATATAAAAATTCAGTACAAAGATGTAAAAAATAAAACATATTTAAAGTACCTCTATTGATAAAACAAATCACAACAAAATAAATGATATCTATAAAAATAATTTGAATAAGACGAATGATCAAAGGCGTGTCGAAAAATCAAAGGTGTCAAAAGAAAAACAGAGGTAGTATTAAATAAATAGATGTCTTCCGCCGGACAGGCTATAAATCCCACCAATCTACACTAATGGTAATGGGACCGGCCTACAGTTTGATCCGGCGAAATTTAAATCCCGCTGGACCATCCAAAATGGGGGTAGAATTGAGAACAGGAGGAAGAAGATGGAGAGAGAGACAGAGGAGAGAAATGTAAAGAAAGTAGATCATCTCATTACTTGCATAACAAATATTTGCTACAGAACCTCCTTTTAAACACCCATGTACTCTTTTAAACATATGTTTCCACTGATTCGTCAACGCTCACAGCAGGCGGTGTGACAGGACAACACTTAAAGACTCACATGTCTGAAACAGACCAAAGGTAGGCCTCTTGTTCCATTGCTTGCTTCTCGTTTTTCAGCTTGAACATGTCCTTCTCAAATCCTGGAAATACATGGGAATAATGAGTTAACTGCCAGATTCAAGGCACATTGCAATTCAACACAAATGCAAAACATAACATGCACACGTCTGCAGCAGACACTTGAGTTCTTTGGACACAACTTGAAACAACTGATATTGACCAAACATGTACTATCAAAATTCATATAGAATACTAGGCCAGTTCATAGACAAGCAAGCTGGTGTGGTGAGATAGCGGGATCTTGATGGAGCAAGTGACATAAAATTGCTTCGATTTTCTGTTCTCAAGCCTCCTTTGACATAAGCATTCCGTCCCCTTAAACCATAACTAACCAACTTTTTAAACATATTATACAGAGAACCATATTGATTGAAATTCTGCATGGCAAAGAGCTTATGAATTAAGAACTCGCTATCTCCCCACTGAGGCAGTGGCAACCCCATTGTTTAAGACTTATTGTTGTTACAGGCTCTTTTCACCAGAAAACCACTTGTTTCTTTCATGGTTAATTGACATTTCTGCTCATAACAACAAAAGAACCGGAAGATATGTACTATGAACAAATTAGCTACACAAGGGTAACAGTAACATGGCAAGATAACTTAAACTTGATGAGCAAGTGAATTATTACCCTCTCTTTTACTGTAAGTATGATGACAAATCCACCAACACAAGATAATGGCATTCCTTTTGTAAAAACATTAGCTCAAATATTAAGATCGAGAGCAAATCTCAAACTACAAGCTTCCACGAACAATAGACGTTCTAAAATCCTGTTTGGAACGCTGGAAAATAACATACCAATAATTCAACCCAAGTTTTAGCTACTTCCAAGTGGGGTAAGGTTGAAGGGTAACAGAAAGAAACGAAAATTGGTACTGAATTTCAAAAGCACATACCATTGCTACGATCCACTCCATCCCAATGACGACCAGGTTTAATGCCATAGCGGTTTGGAGGAGGATCTACCCCACGCTTCATCCAGCTGTGGCTAGGTATATTTTGGGGAACAACAAAGCCAGATTCTTTCATCTTTTCATCATCTCCCAAGTCTTCCAGAAGATATTCTGGATCTTTCCGCTGCAACACATCAGAACAGAGTCATTAGCCACAAGAAATAGTGATAAACAGGTCCATCCAGACCAGCCATTCCAAATTTAAATTACCTTGACAAGATGAGCCATAGGATCACCCCATCGAAGCCTGTTCTTAAGCATGGTATCAAGCTCAGGATCATCCCTACATGCAGAACAAGCCAAAATCTAAATATTTGCCAGGGAAGTTTAGCTTCACATTCACTTGGCAATAATTGAGAAAGCACATGCACCAAAACAATGACAGAGAGAACACAAAAAAAAATATATTATAACTAAACATTACTTGTTCGTTCAAACTACAAAGCAAACATTATACTATTGATTTCATAAATTTTGGGTATTAAGGCAACAAGGACCATGCAGAAAGTACCTTGTTCGTGCAAATGGCTTACTCTTCTCAGCTTCAAGCTCCTGTGCTCTAGCCTCAGCTTCTCGCTTCTGCACCAGCCCTTTACCCCATTCTATATGTTTTTCCTGCCAACATGTCAAATATGCATTGTTATCTACAAGCAATGACACCACGAAAGATATCCTATTTTGAAATTTGAATTAGAGACGAGCAAATTAATTTGAAAAGGTATAACAATTCATTAATCCATCCAATCTCTTTGGCTATTTATTCCATATTTTACTTGTACAAAAGCGAGTCGAATAATAAGAGCATATATGTACCTTTGGCTTCTCATCTTCCTTTGCCTTCCGGATGTCTTCTTCGCTTATCCGCCTTCCTGAAAAACATCACAAGCCATATCAGCACATCAACTGATAAAACTAGCATGTCTACATAGATAATACTGCAATAGCCATCAAAACAACCAAATCAAACAGTCCATGCCTTGCTTATCTCGGAATACTGCCTTTGCCCCTTTCCCAGTAAATGAGGGATCCTGTGCTTCAAACCTACAAACCAAATGACAAATAACCATATTATGAATTACGTTAAGCATCTAATGTTACAAGGCATGAAGTATTGACTCACTTGAGCTTCTCATCTTCCTTAATCTTTCTGATGTCCTCTTTGACTTCCTTTGCTGACATCAAGCCAGCTCTCCTCACCTCGTTTGAAACTCCTTCCTTTCTACCCTTCCTTGGAGGAGAAAAGTCTCTTTCCTTACGAGGGGGGAACAAATCATCCGATGCAAATTTCCGACCCTTCCTTGGTGGTGAAATATCCCCAACGTCCAGTCTCTGCCTCAAATTCTGTTTTCTTGGGGGCGATAGATCATCCAGTTTTGTAGAGTTTTGGCGCTTCTGTCTCCGTGGTGGTGAGAGGTCTTTGGAGTCCTCTGAATCATGTCGCGTTCGCCGTGGAGGAGAGAGGTCTTCGGGCTCCTCTGAATCATGTCGTGTCCGTCGCCGTGGAGGAGAGAGGTCTTTAAGGTCCTCTAAATCATGCCGTGCCCGTCGCCGTGGGGGAGAGAGGTCTTTGGGCTCCTCTGAATCATGCCTCATACGCCTTTGTGGTGGAGAAAGGTCCTGGGGATCCACGGAATCATGGCGAGTGTGCCTCCGTGGAGGTGAGGGTGTATCACAGCGCTGTCTTCGCCGTGGAGGAGAAAGGTCCTTTCTCTTGGTGGCAGAGCCTCCTGGCTCTGGTGATGGAGTGTCATTTCGGCGAAGGCGGGGTGAAGCACCATTTAGTTCTTCTGGAGCTGCCACGGTGATCCACCCACTACCGTCCTCAGCAATGGCATTGTAGGGCCGTGCCGCGCGTATGGCCTCGAGACGACGCATCCGCTTGACCTCAATGTCCTCGTCCACCTGAGGCCTCTCGTCCCCTGCAACCAGGCGCCCAATTACAATCTAAGCCAGCACAAATCAAATCAGAACAGGCGAATCAATCTACGCTACAGCTTTTGGGGGCGGGGTCAGGAAGGGAGGTCGCATACCAGACGACTCGGCCGCGTCCTCTTCGATCGGCACGGGCTTCTGCCACACAGGATCCTCGTCAACGATGAGCACGCCTCCGCCGACAGCGGGGGGCTTGGGCTTCTTCTTCTTCTTGGCCTTCTTCTGGCCATCATCCTCGGCGGGGCCTGAATGGTACCGCTTGAGGTACTCCTTCATGGACACCGCGGACGACGGCGCTGGCTGCCTCGTCGCCATCGCTAGCTGTGAAGCTGTCGCCGCCGGGGGTGATCGAGGTTGACGGCAAGACAATCAGGTGACGGTTTGCGGAGAGGCAACGGCCGACGGGGTGGAGGGGCGATGGCCGACGGGGCGGAGGGGCGGCGGGCGGCAACGGCCGACGGGGCGACGGGGCAGAGGGGCCGCGGGACGGAGGGGCGACGGCCGACGGCCGACGGGGCGGAGGGGTGGAGGGGCGACGACCGACGGGGTGGAGGGGCGGAGGGGCGACGGCCGACGAGGCGGATGGAGATGGGGCGACGGGGCGGAGGGTCAGAGGGGCGGCGGGACGGAGGGGCGATGGCCGACGGGGAGGGGGAGATGGGGCGGAGGGGCGACGGCCGACGAGAGGGGCGGCGGGAGATGGGGCGGAGGGATACGGGGGACTCAGGAGTGGGCCGAGTGGGGGTTGGGCCTAGGCCGGTTGGCCGCGGCCTGGTTGCAGATGGGGTTCGGTTTCGGGTTCGGGTTATGCGGTAGGAACCGAATCGAACCCATAGAATTGAATAGCACATAATAGAACCGAACTGAACCTGAAAACACTGAGGGGCTGTTTGGTTACTGGCTCGGTTGAGCCTGTTCGTATAAGTGAGTCAGGCTGATGAGAGCCAGGTTAAATGTATACAGGTCATGGTGTCTTGTGTTTAGTTACTAGTAGCAGTGCTAAGCGTGGCCAACCACGCTTGTGGCTTGAGCATATGGCCAGTGGGACGTGAACGCGGAAGCTACATCAAGCGAGCCTGCATGCGGAGAAAGGACCAAAATCTGCATACCACCTAGGCCTGGCTGTAACAGGAATTTTTCACGCTCCGAGCCAGGCTACGGAGGTAGCGCAGCTAACCAAACAATGGTTGGGTGGCTCTCACGGGCCTGGCTAGGTCAGAACCATCCAACCAAACACGTCCTAAGTACCCGAAATTTTTGGTTTTTTTATTCGATTTTGGTTCAATTTTTTGGTTTTGGTTTCTTTGCTCACCCCTGCTTGCACGCACAGGGTATGAAGGCAATGGGCGTCGCGACGAGGAGGAGGAGCAGAGGACCCTTGGGTCTTTGGCGGCAACAACGACAACAACTTCAGATGGTTTTGTGATTGGGGATTGGGGCTAGGCACACAACAGCACGATTTTCACAACGGACACGGTGGAGGAAAGGCAACACTGCACAGATGAACTAATCGGCGCAAGTTGAAGGTTGATGAGTGGAGATGGACAATTGGACGGTCCCGATGGGCACAGACGATTACTTTTACGGACTTCTCTAAACATGAGTATTTTTTTTCAAAACTGGCTTTTTAAAGTTAGAATTTGGTGCCTACGATTTAATATTATTAGTAAGTTTTGAATATTACAGTGTTTACTTTTAATGACCTACATGGTGGCATCTTTGATAGGATTGATACCAAGGTCCTTGATCCGTTCATGCGCTATTGGGATTTGTGTCCCCTATAGTGAGAATTTTGTGTCACACTGTCGTATAGAGTCTCCACGACAACATTACATACTTTTTTCGATCTATAGATACGATTGATGGAGGTAGATCGTAGAAGAATAATAGAGGAATCGACACACATGACTACACCACGACACGTTTATCCTGTTGGAATGATACGCCATTCTCTAGTATTCCCCTAAAAATGATTAAGAGCCAATCCTTGAAACATTAGTTTGTATATGCGCATATTTGCATGATGCTAACTTTTAAAGAACAAGTGAATATTCTATGGAAACAAGAAGATTTTTCGGCTCTTATGCCCTGTTTAGAAACAAATTATTTCAAATCATGGTTTTGCAATACATTGGTTTGTAATTACTTTAGACGAGTGCCAGGAATACAGAAACTTTACAAAACAATTGAAATTTGGGAACCTTAATGAAACTTACTAAGCCTACTAATGAAACTTCATGTAAAATGGGTGAAACTCAAATATTTTTTAAATAACTTTGGGGATGTACTGATAAAAGGAACTTGGAAAAATGCTAACTACAGCTTGGGAATTGTACTGATGAAGCTTGAAAATCTATTGATAAAACTTGATAATACTAGAAGTTTTCTTAGAACAAAATCAAAGTTTTAGGAGGCAAAAAAAATTATAATACAGAAGATCAAGTTTCATCGAGCAAAAATCTAGGTTTCGGTGGCTCAAAATCAATAGTTTTAGCAACAAAAGTACAAAGTTTTAGAAGACAAAAACTCAAGTTCAAACAAACAAAAGATCAGATTTCAATGACAAAAGAACAGACCTGCTCATGGTAGCTCTGCCCGATGTACCCAACCCAACCCGACCCGACCCAAAAAAACCTAACCCGGCTTGACCAGTGCATCGGGTTGGGTCGAGCCTTGATTTGAAGCCCGACCGTTAGGTCAGGTCGGGTTCGGGCCCAAAAAATTGCAAAATCAGCCATGCGGGTTCGTGTTTTTGGGTTTCGAGTTTTGGGTCGGGTTCGGGCCTGGATTTGTGACCCGATGCATTGGGTCGGGTCGGGTTTAGGCCAGCTAATTTTTGGTCGAGCCGAACCCAGCAGATGATCAGGTCTACAAAAGAGCATGCTTCAGTGGACGAAAATCAAAATTTTAGCAGCAAAAATTCAAGTTGGCAAAATCCCAAGAATTAGCTGGCAAACCCCCCGAACACAAGAATCGTCTTAGGAGAAAAAAGAAATCCGAGTGACACCACAAATTCGATCGGATTCTCTTACCGACAACCTCCAGTTGGTTTATGGGAAAAGACAAATTGGATTGGACTCAGGAGGAGTTTTAGTATTGGAATTCTGTTTTTTGTTAGCCTAATTGTTATTTTAGATTATCCAATAAGAGATCACTCCAAGTCATTTTTTGGTGGGAATGAGGAAGGGAGAGAGCCTCGATGCGATATCTACTCCGAGCAGCGGCGACGGTGCATAGTTCAAAACTCTTCGCTGGAGGATTATTCAAGATAGATAAGTCGAAGAAAAGGGAAAGGATAGGGATGCATTTTGGTGACCTCATACCCTAGAGGTCTCGATGACGACGACGACGGTGTTCGATAGCGCGCGCTTGGATTCATCCTTCTCAATTGCGGCCATGGCGAGTACACAAGCTTTTAAGTCTATTATTGATATTGATCTTTCATTCCGTCACCTTGTGTGGATATGGCTAGAGTAAATGAAGCTGACAACGATGCGGATAACGACGATCTGTGGATTCGATGATGGCATCAACTGGAGTGAAGCTAGATGCATAGATTGTTTCTTAGTTAGGTCTTACAAGCTTTGTGTTGTTTATCTAGCAATTAACTATGAATCTTGTTACAACAGGTTTGATATGGATGAATCTTTATCCTTTTTTTTTTAAAAAAAAAAGCAAACCCAAAAGTTTCTTACGTACTTTTCAGGTTTCATGACGACATAGAGATGGACCCTTCTCATGCCCTTTTTCTACTCCAAATTCGATGAGCTCTATGGCTTCACGTCTTGCTCATCGGATCCGGCCACTAAAATCCCTCCAAAGCTCATCGGAAAAGCCGTCAAAGAGAGTAGATACGAAGAAAATAAGGAGGAAAGAGGAGAAATCGGCGAAGAGAGCTGTGGGGACCCCGGTATATCCCCAAAAAATACAACTGTCTAGGATTTCTGTTGCATTTTGAAATAGCACAAACAGCCAAACTTTATTTCATAACTAGAGTTATTTTACAATATTGCTTATAATTTTTAATACACCTCCAAAAATTACGCTTCAAGACCACAGGCATGGCTCGAGTGTAGGATAAACTAAAAATCTATAGCAAAATCAAGTCTTCAAATGAAAAGTCTTCTGCTGAAAAGAAAGGGCCTACCCAAAAGAAGGGTAGCCCAAAAAACAACGGGTAAGCATTTACGTCCTAACAGGTTTCTATATGCAAGCCTATTAACTACATGCAAGGTTTAACAGAAATTTGACAGGGAGATTTAATAATAGACTTAATGCATATTTTTAAAATAGTTTTTAGAAAATCCTATATTTTGTCAATTCTTTTCTAAAACATTTTTAAAAGAGATTTTTGATAAAAACCAGACTTTCAACACTGACTCTAGACCAGCCCAACAACAACCTTACAACCACACCTCTAACCTGATTTATGTCAATATTTAGAATAGGCATCACCCCTGCGATACAACCTCATATCCCAGAAGTATGGTCCATCGATGATTTGTTTTTAACGACTCTGCAGAATCTGCCCAGCTTTACCTATAAAATGATCAATAATATAGTTTGGGCAAAAATTTGTATCTTTTCTAACATGACATAATTCAGCTATGAGCAATGAACAAACCAACCACCAGCCCCCAAACAAGTGTCCTCTAGTCCGCTACCAGAGTGGCCCACCATGCGTCTCACATTCCCATTGTTTGTTCACGCTAAACTTCCAACAACTCCAACAACACACCAACCTTAACACGACCAAATCCTCAACAACTCAACCTCTTTCCGACTCAACCAAAAGTTAGATTAAAAATGCAACAATCATGATCCTATATGCTTATATGAGACCTTGCCATTATTATGGCTAGATTATAATCCTAGGGTTTTCCTATGACTCAATAGGGAAGCTATACTCTAAATGGGATTATGACTATATGCAAAAAAATACTTTTAAATTAATTGAACACAAATTAATTAACTAGAAAATAAATGCATAATATAATATTAGGGAACAAGAAACCTGCCTCGTTCAGCTAAATCTTCAATATCTGCACTATTGCCCTGATAATATTGTTCGGCTGATCCGAGGGCAATGAATTCGTTTTCTACACTTTGGAGAGAGAGAAAAAGAAGGGGAATTTAATAAAAAGAAAACGAAAAATGCAAGGAGCATAAATGCATGAAATGATTTTTAAAAAGGATTTTTAGGGAGAAGGTTAGGGATGGCTAGGATGGTGATGGTTTGTATGATTTGAATATCTCCGGAAAAAATTTCTTATAAAAAGAAGTGGTGATGGGGATTTTGTCATTATTCCGGATAGAATGAAATGGAGGGTTGATTTTGACATCATTTTGGTATATCTCTGGATAGCAAGAACTTATGCATGTGTACGTGGGATAAGTGTGGATCAACAAAATTTCCAGAGATCGGGGTCGACGACAACAGAGTTATCGGAGCTTCGAGATGGCAATTGTTGAAGATAAAAAGGTGAAAATCTTGAAAATATATTTTTGAAAGAAATATTTGGATGAAATATTTTTATTTAAAATTTTGGGATTTTTTGGAAAACAAGAATAAATTTTAAAAGCATTTCCCTATAAAAAGAGAAGGAAAAACATTTTATTTTCAACATTTAAAACTTAAAAGGGGGTATTTTATATTTTATAAAATACTAGACTGAATTTCAGATTTTTAAAATTTTTTTGCAGAATTTTTTAAAGAGGTTTGCTATTTTATTTAAAATGGAAGCTATATCTAGAAAATAAACAAAAAAGAAAAAAACGAAAATGGGCTGACTGACTAGAGCAGGCTGGCGAGAGGGGGCTGTGTGGGCAGCAGAAGGGCAGAGGCTGACCGGTGGGGGCCGCATGACAGAGAGAGAGAGAGAGTGAGAGGGGAAAATGAGGGGCGGCGGGGAGGGACTCATCGGCAGCGAGGGTGGTCGTCGGCGGCGAAGTGGTGCTCGGGATTTGCAATTGGCAGTGTGGGGAGCAACCCGAGGCGACGACGGAGCTTGAGGTGGCCGTAGATGGCGACGCAGCGAACACAGCACGGTGACGGCAAAGAGGATCGTCAGCGGCGATGCTCCGGTGAAGAGAGGAGAGGTGGGTGGCAGAGGAAGGTTAGCTTGAAGATGATAGGCGCCGGGGACGGCTATTTATAGGCAGAGGGGTACGCGGCGGTGAAGGGGAAGAAACCCGTGGGGATGCCGAACTGCGGCGAGAAATTAGCAGCGATCCGAGGCAAGTTGAGGGCGAATAAGCAGGGGATCGGGTCGGCGGTGACGTGGCAACTTCGTAGAGGTCGATGACGTGGCCGAGTATGCTTGGAAATGGCAGCGGCGAATGTTTCCGGCGGGTGGCATGGCGAAGGCGGCGGTGCTGGAGGTTTCGGGGTGGCGGCGCAACCGGAGGAGGAAGAAAACAGCGGTGCCGTTGGATTTTGGGGCGGATCAATGGGCGCCGTTGGATCATTTTAACCGAAGCGGTATGCTGTGCTGACGTGGCCGAATATGGTGCATTGATTTGAATGGAGTTGATGTGGACCGTCGGTTGTCACTCGACGCACCGGGGTGGAGGAGGAAGGGACACGCCGAAGGCGCATTTCCAAAAAGGGAAAGCGGATTCCAGGGAATTCCAGAAAAGGAAAGAACTTATTTGAATTTCCAGAAAATAGATTTGGGCTTTGGAAATTCATAGAAAAATGTGGGGAGCTCAGAAAAATATGAGACTGGTCTTGAAAAATCCAGAAAAATGAGAGGAAGATAATGGTGGAATAAAAGTTGATATTTTATGGTATGAATATTTTTGAATAAAAGGAAGAGGGGATTTCTTAAATAGAATAAAATGGGAATTGTTTTGGAAAATTCTCAAAAAAATTAGGAAAGGTTTCTAGGGGCTCAAAAATGAGTTTTACGAAAAAATTTCATGGCAAAAAGGGTGAATTTTGGGTATGTTACAAGAGCACACGGAGAAAATAAGAAGGCCACGAGATAGCAGCTCTAGCGTCCGGCGGTGGCTTCGACGAGCTGAGCAAGCTACTACTGATGAGAGAGAGTGTGTAGAGAGAAAACACATAGCAACAAAAGTTAAGAGTAGAGAGAGAAAAATAGAGGAGCAAAATCTATGTACACAAACGTACTATAAACATTATTTATACACACATAAATACTAGTAGAATTTTATAGGTTGAGATAGGAAGGCTATTTGAATGGACAAAAATACAAAAATACAGACACTTCCAAGCCGAAACATACCAGAACTATCCGAGTCTTTCCGCTGGCTGGATCGCTTGCCACTTGCCATCCACGGCCCACGCAGGCACGCAGCTGCGCACGGAGCAGGCGCGTCGCGTACAACGGCTGTCCATTTCACCGCCCCCCAAAAGGCACCGACCACCTCGCCGGCGCCCACATCGGCGCCACGGTGTTCGGTTAGGGTTCCGGCGATACCTCCTTAAGAGAGAGAGAGAGAGAGGGGAAGAGAGTGAGCTGCGCCGGTCAGAGGCCACGTCGGGGAGAGATGGTGTTCGTGTGGCTCACCGTGTTCTTCCTCGTCGTCGCGCTCATCGGGCTCGTCATTTACCAGGTCAGCGCCGCCCACGCATCGCCGCTCGTGATCTGCTCCTGCTCTCCAGACTCGTCTGGCTCTCGATGCGACCTGCCCTGCTCTTCTTCTCCTGCGAAGTCTGGGCGGCTTCTGGAAGGAGTGGGCCGACGAATTTGTGTATCGTTTAAATCGAATTTTCCAATAATTCGAGGTTTAGAGCGATCAGCGATCCCAAATTGGTTGCTTGAAGGACTAAGAAATTGGTTCTGGAGCGTCTAGTTGTCCAGGGCAGAAGGGCTAAGAAATTGGTTGCTTGAAGTGATGTGTTGATACTGGTCAATGTGAGGTTTTGAAATGTTCGTTGGTTGGTATTTATTCACCAAATGTTTAATCAAACTATTCTTGCGATTTGTGTACAAAAGAACTGTTTTTGGTATTGGATAATGGGTATATATATATATATATATATATATATATATATATATATATATATATATATATATATATATATATATATATATATATATATATATATATATATATATATATATATATATATATATATATATATATATATATATGAGATTCAATACTATTGAAAACATTTCAATACTATTAAAAAATCTCCTTGGTCCTTACTTGTTACGTTGTTATTTTTCTATAATTCAACAAATACAGCGTGTCATAGTGAAAGGATATGATTTATCTTGCAGTTTGTTTCATGTGAAATTAATTGCATCCATGCTGGTTAATGTTTTGTGACCATTATCCTTAGTTCGGGGAAGTATCAAGCTTGCCTATTACCTATCCTAACTTTATTCCATACTTCCCATGCTTTCTAAGAATCTGTTGGTTCTAGCTGCAACTTCTTCTTTAGTGCTTAGTCATACCATTTGCGGGAGATGAAATGCTACTTTGATATACCATATGCCTTTTCAAAATAGTTTCAACATTTTGTAGGGTAAATGTCAAATTCTTGATATATGCCTATTCTTCTAAAGTTCTTTTGCCATTTCGAGTTTCCAAGCGCTCTTGCTTAAATGTTTATATAATCTGACTGTTTATATAATGGAGTTTTTATTATGCTTAAATGCATCCTTGCTCTTTTTAACTTTAGGAGGGATTTCCCTGATTTTTGTATGTTTTAACCAAAATGCAATCTTAGCTAAAAATTATTCTGGATGATTTAGTTCTTCCATTTTCTCTGCAGTTGATGTGCTTGGCGGATCTGGAGTTTGACTATATCAACCCATTTGATTCATCCTCTCGAATAAATAAAGTCGTTATGCCAGAATTTATATTACAAGCACTTCTAAGTGTATTGTTCCTTATATCTGGGCATTGGGCAATGTTTTTACTTTCTGCCCCAATAGTCTACTATAATTATACTCTGTAAGTGCTTCTTGACTTTTATCTCCCTTTTATCCTTTAAAACAGATGATGTGCTCCTGTAGGCTGTAATTGTGAGAAGTCTGGTGCTGGTATTGCTGATTAAGCATCTGCTGCTAAAATTACCGACCTTACTTTCCTAGTGCAAACAGATTAACTGAAAGTTGGAAATAGAACTTTCCTCCATGGCTAGATATGTGGGAACCAAAAGAAAATGTGGAAATGGGTGCTCTAAAATGATAGACCTCTGTTCTTGCTGCTGTTAAACTGTCAGCTCACAAGCTTTAGGTTCAAACTATTGACAGTAAGAGCTTGGGTCTCCTGCTTCTAACTTGTACTTCATAGATAATGTACTGCAGACGGTTTCATGATTTAAGTTTTATGCATTCCCTGCCAAAAAAAAGCAAGCCCTTTTTTTTGCAACATTTTATATACCTAAGCACTACATATATAGGCATGTCAATCAGCATGAATTGCTATACAACTTTTTGTATCTTGTCAGCATTTAGGAATGCATTTTTAGGAATGATTAGGTTTAAGGCCCTGTTCTTTTGAGCTGATCTGAACGGCTGAACAGCTGAACGGCTGAAATGACCGAACTTCGAGAGCTTCTCGAGGTAGTCTCGAGATTCGATTACATTTTCGTTTGACTTGCTTTTTAAAGCGTTAGGACCCATCTTTGAAACAGTGAAAAAACGGACTAAAAAAACTCAAAGCACATGTGTTTTCAAAACGTAGATAAGTCGTTAAGGCTGTGAAGCCGTTAAGCTGTTAAGCTGAAAAGAACTGGGCCTAAATTGTCGCTTAATTGGATGGATTCAAAAACATCTGTGAAACCATTATGTTCTATAGGCCAACAGATGCACAAATCAGTGCTAAAGGTTCCATCCTGAATTTAGGATGTTTTTTTGAGTTGGACGAGGTGTAATAACTTAGAACAGAGAGGATGAATGTTTTTCATTTAGGTAGAATATATATCATGTGACTTTGGTGGTTGTGTGCAATGTAATTGTCTTCGAGGCGCTGATTTCTAATTTTGTTCAACATATCACCATATGGGTAAAATTGAATATAGATAGTGAGGCACATATGCACACCTGTCGATGTCAACAAATATCAGAAGAGAAAATTGGACCATTAGTCCCCAAACTTGTCTCGCATGTGCACATAAATTCGTAAGTATCTAAACAGCTCATTTAAGTACCCAAACTTGCGAAACCATTGCAATCAGGTACATAGACTAGTTTTTTAGGTTGTTTTGGTGATGTGAACTGCCATGTCAACGCTTACGTGACATTTTTCTTTTTCTTTCTTATTTTTAATATGGGATCTACTTTTAATGGAGGAGAGAGAGGCAGAGAGGTGAGAAGGGGAGAGATGATAAGTAGGTCTCACATTAAAAGTAAGAAAGAAAAATAAAAATGCCACGTAGACGCTGACATGACAATGCACATCACCAAAACAACCTAAAAAACCACTCTATGTACCTGATTGCAATTGTTTCGCAAGTTTGGGTATCTAAATAAGCAGTTTCGATACTTGCGGATTTATGTGCACAGGCAAAACAAGTTCGGGGACTAATGTTGCAATTTTCTCATATCAGAATTCTAGCAGGAAATGGCTGCAGCGAAATGCAACTCTCTATCATCTATACTTTTGTTACTAAATTATTTTCCCATCAAAACTGTAGTCAGACCAATCCCTTCTCTTTTCGGTTGTTTTCTTTTTTATGGAAGATACAAGAGTGGCACGCATGAATTAAGGTTTCCAAAACTGACCCCATCTGATGCCACTGGATTTCTGTTGCTGGAGCTTGGAGCTAACCTGCCTTAAATAAAATGATTGGTTGGCAAGTTGACTGGGAATTGACTGGATAGTTCTATTTTTGGCAGCTTTAGGGAAAACCTTGGTATGCTTTGCTAGTTTGTCGATGTTGTCTCTGTTTTTTTCCACTCAAGAGTACCATGACTTTTTTTTAGTCAGTGAAACTTTTCCCACGAAAACCAGTACTTTGAATTGAATTATTCACAAAATTCTATATCATGGTCCCTAAACTGGCCAGTTTTCATATAACTGGCTCTGGTTGATAGATTGTAGGCATCCATTGGGTATTTAACTACCTGAAATCCTGGCTCCTCTAACAACCTAGTTTGCTTACGGAGCATGTAGTGCTTACGTTTTTGTGGTCTTTGCAGGTACCAGCGGCGGCAGCATCTTGTAGATGTGACTGAGATATTTAATCAGCTCGGTCGGGAGAAGAAGCGACGTCTATTTAAGATAATTAGTCTAGTCGTCCTCCTATTCTTGTCATTGTTCTGGTAAAAACAATAGATATCTACAACATTTGCTATTTGCTAAAAGTCTGGAACAGGCAAAGAAGTATGCTGTTTGCTAAGTCTGAAACAAGCAAAGAAGTGACTGCCACTTGTTTTTATGTTTGTGTCTTCAGGATGATTTGGAGTTTATTGGAGGATGATGAGTAGAATGACAAAAACACTATGGTAGATCATTCTGGTATTGCAACCATTAGTTAGGTACTAAACATAATCTGCTGAAACACCATATTCTGATATTATTATGATTGATGTTGAAATCTTTTGTTCAAGTGTAGGCAGGTCATCTGGAGGGAGGAAAGCAGAAGACAAAATACATCCAAAAGTACTATTGTTGTGTGGAGCTGTTTGTTGTTTCCATGTAGTGAAGCTCCTCTGTTTGTTGTTTCGATGTAGTGAAGCTCCTCTGTTTGCTGTTTCGATGTAGTGAAGCTCCTTGTGTTGTAGCGTGCAAAAATGTAAATTGGGAGACACTCCCATATTTTTATTGAATTGTACATCTATTTCATGGGGCCCTGGGCAACGCAATTCCATTAAACTGTGTATTTGTTGAGCTCTCTTGCAACGTGGAGCGTCGGGCTCTCTTGCACTGTGGAACGTCGGTACATTTAACCTGTTTGCTGATTTCAGAGAAATAGATTGAAAGTTTTAATTGTTTTTTGTTTTACCAAATGGTTTGGCTTGTTAGAATTTCCATTAGTGGTTTGCTTTGAGGTTTTCGAGAAACAAGTTTTGAGTTGAAGAGCTTGGCTTTTAATAATCTTAAGCTGATAAACTGAAAAGAATAGCAATGGTTAGTTCTCTCCTTGCGGGCCGCGCCTCTACACCCACGGCTCCAGATATGATCGACGAAAAGTATCAAAAAACTCAAAACAACTGCTGCAAAACAGTGTTTATTCTGAATCTGACGTCACCCCTTATTTTCTGTTAATACAGGCAATTATCGAGCTAACACGTGGCAAACATCTACTGGGCGACGACATTACAACGGAAGCTGTGTCATTTCGATGCCCGCCGAAGAGCAAAATCTCCAGTTTTTTCCACGCAAAGTTTAGTACGGCTCCACTGGAGCTCTGAACTTCGCTCCAGCGTAAACAGCTGCGTCGCCGAGCTCCTCTTCGATCCTGAGCAGCTGCAGCCACAAGGGAAACCATCACAGCGTTTGTTCAGAGCACAAGGCATAGTTACAAGCTGGGTGAGTGCACATCACCAGAAGAAAACGTATTCGGAAATGCTTAGCTGCAGAATTTGGTTATGTTATCTTACCTGGTTGTATTTGGCCAGGCGCTCTGAGCGGCAGGGAGCTCCCGTCTTGATCTGACCCTGCAGCGAATTACGTTCCCATTGAATATATTCAGGACTATAAGAAGGTTAATTCCAGGTTATTTAGCCAGAAGCAGTACCGTAGCCAGACCAACCGAGAGGTCAGCGATGAAGGTATCCTCTGTCTCACCACTGGACAGGGGACGAAAAAAGGTAAGGTGAAGCAGATCAAATTATCAATGCAAATCATCCTGAAAGAGATGGAAGCATTATCGAGCTTACCTCCTGTGGCTCGCCATGACACCCCACCCGGCACGCTTGGACATTTTAACAGCTTCGATGCTCTCAGTCACTGAGCCAATTTGATTCACCTAATATTATCATGCACAGGTGATATTGATCAATATAGCACCATATAAAGTCCCAGCGAAAGAACTAGCAACTTTAACCGGGGATGGCACTACCTTCAAGAGAAGAGCATTGCAAGTCTCCTCGCTGATTGCCTTGGCAACCCTCTGTACAAAGTCAAACAGACATTCATAAAACTAAAGAAATGTTCATGGGGTTAGTAATAAGTATTCATTATTATGTAGCTTACCGTCGGATTAGTAACAAGGAGGTCATCTCCTACAATCTGCACTTGCTGTCCAATCTCATCAGTCATTTTGGCATAAGTGGTCCAGTCATCCTGATCAAATGGGTCTTCGATGGATACTATAGGGTACTCAGAAACAAAGGATTTGTACAAATCTTTCAGGCTGTCACCCGAAATTTTGTGAGTACCATCATTGTTCTGATCAGGAAGGTAGTGGATGTTAATGCGCAGTTAAATATCATTTTTTATTATATTTTGAGCAATCATTTCTTATTATCATAGGCGTCTTTAGCACAATATTGGGCAAAATAAATAGTTTACTCATTGTTCATGTCATTTCTTACCTCCTCTTTGAAATTAAGATCATAAGTCTTATCCTTTTCACTATAAAATTCAGAAGCAGCAACATCCATTCCAATGACCACCTGCCATGTACATAAACACAATGTTGTACAAAATTAGATCAAACCAAGGGCTTAGCTATGAGCTAAGCAACGAGAAAAAGGAAATACCTTTCCAGTGTATCCAGCCTTGGCTATCGCCGTCTTCAACAGTTCAAGGCCCTCTTTGTTTTCCTGAATAATTGTGTGGCACAACAATTTCATATAAGCATTGGGTTCAATTTTGCAACAGAAGTCAACACCAACTAGTACTGCAGCTCCAACCATTTGTTACTCATCAGAACATTGGATGGAGTTATCAATACTACCATAGTGGATAGGTCCAACCTATTTTTTATGAACAATAATCGTATAAGCAGCCAGCCTGCTGAATGAGCCATCAACTTATTAGATGTTGCTTAGCTATCACTAGCCTAAAATTTACATTTTGTCAGAACATCTTGATCCATGTAGTAAATTGTGGCACATTGCTTTACAATCAGCTCTACTTTATATTCAGGTTACCATCAGGTTTCCCCACAATTTTTTTTTGTGAACATCATTTTCCCAAAATTATTAATACATACTAACATGTTTGTCCTAGCATATTGATATGTGGAGAAACACATAATATACAGTTATTACCTGAATGTTAGGAGCAAAGCCACCTTCGTCCCCAACATTTATGGCATCTTGACCATACTTCTTCTTGATGATACTCTGCATATGAGGAACCAACATTCTAACTACATATTTTGAAGGTCTGGATACAAAATTAATAGGTATATTGTTCACCTTCAAGTGGTGGTACACCTCAACTCCCATCTTCATAGCTTCTGTGAATGAGGAGGCACCAGTAGGAAGGATCATGAACTCCTGTACAGCAGCTAAATGAGAAAAAAATATAGCTGAAGCATGAAACTGATAAATTCATGTTTTTGCCAGAGTTGTTACCTGCATGGCTAGTTTGTTTCCCGCATGCGACCCTCCATTAATCACATTAAAAGCAGGCACAGGCAGAACGAGAGTTTTGTTTCCAGCAAGATTTGCAATATGCTGGAAATACATAATATTCCAGTAGGAGTTCTACAAGTTCAGCGGACCAAAGTTGTCACCGGAGTGCCATTTTTTGACAAACCTGGTAAAGAGGAATCTTTTTCACCGTGGCTCCTGCTTTGCACACAGCAAGTGACACCGCAAGAATAGCATTTGCTCCAAGCTGTTATTGTTTTAACAACACCAAAGAAAGTTGGTACAAGCAGTCGAATATTTGATGCACGGTTAGATTGAAAAACATTAGTTATTTGAAAACAATATACCTTCTGTTTGCACCAGCCCCAGTTGTTGGACTTTCCGTCAAGCTGTTGGACCATGAAGTTATCAATGTCGGCTTGCTTAGTAGGATCCTGGAACATAACTCATCAATAATTAATCAAGTTCTCTCTTTTAGCACATTGTCAATGAAATTACATATCTTGACATACACACCTTTCCGATCAGTGCAGGTCCAATAATAGTATTTACATTGTTCACAGCCTAGCAAAAGACGGTATGACATTAGTTAACTGGGACAGAGAAAACCACCCAACAAAAGCACACCGCAGTTGCAATAGTTGATACACTGATACAGGCTAGTTGGTAATTGGGAAAAAACACAAAACACATAGCAATTAGTTTCAGTATTGAGCTGCGAAAAAAATGAAACATAAGCTTCAAATATTTTCTGTAAACCAATTTTATAAAAAATACAGGGAGGACACGTGTGAAAGTCACCTTAGTTTTTGTAAGCAAGAAAGCCATCCTAGTTATGTTGGCTTTTTTAAACTTGCATAATGAAATGTCCAAACAATAACTGGCATCAGCTGAACCGTACTATACACTAAATTTAAATGCATAACCGAAGCTCAAGTTATCTACGGATTATAGAACAACTTCATACTGGATTAAAAGGATGGCTAGTGAGCTAACCTTAAGGACACCTTTGCCCAGATAATCAGATCCTCCATCTCTTAACTCCACGGCCTCGTAAATTCCTACAGTCAGCGTTCCAAACATTGAACGTTATGCATCTAGAAATAGGCATGTCCTAGGAGTAATGAGTAAGAATGCAATCTAAAAATTCGACTCAACAACAGCAGGAAACTTTGTCCTGTATAAACAATAAATTCGGCATTGTTTGTCGACACGCGCACATGTGGTTCTCTATTGCGTACCACTACGGGAAAACAATTCCTAAAAAAAGAAGCATTTCTTACGGTCAATTAAACGTGGCATTTATCACACAATAATCTGTTACTATATGATAGCTATAAATCGGGAATAATTTGATGAAGGGATCGGAAAACAATATCCTACTGGATAGCTAAAAAAACATGATAGTACGCCTAGAACAAGCTGAAAAAAACAGAACTGTCCACTGTTTCTTTTACATCCACATCGTGCGAACTTTTTAGATCAGTTCACCTCTGTCAATCTGTCATGATGGTAGTGATTAGCAGTAGTGCTAACCCATTTTTCTTGTAAATTTGAGCCCCCGTCCTGATGCCGACGACAATGCAACAAACCAACAGCACCCAATGCCATAAGATTCCGTGGGCATCTTCGATGGATTTTTATGAAGTTAGGATGTTTTAGTGCTGTGGCGAATAAAATATAATAGAAAAAATTGCAGATAAATAGCAAAAAATAAATGTAAATAGCGTTTAGTACGGTGTTTATATAGAATCCATTGAAGATGCTTTAAGAAGAAACACTACAGTGTCCGCACTCTATCATTATTCCCTCCCCCATCACAGGGAGCTATGCAGAGCGTCTCCTTCCATTCGCACACCAATTTATCGATCGTTTAACGAAATTAAACACACCAAATGTAATCAAATCACACAACCGTCGATCAGGCACGCCTACACGAATCGATCGCTTCACCGCGGCGAGCGACTATTCCTCGATAAGTTTACGGGGAAAAAAACCGCCTTAATCTGGACGTACGGCGCAAGATCGAGATAGTGGCGCTAGTGCTAGTGCTGCATACCAGTGGAAGCGCCGCTCGGCACCGCCGCCCTCTCGAAGTTGCCGTCGCTGAGGCCCACGTCCACCTGCGCGCAGCCCAGAACCCAATGCCCAAACACTTCAGCATACACGCGCGCGCACACATCGAAACCACAAATCCGGCAAAAAAAAATTGAACACGCGCTCCGAATTAGTGGTTGGCCGCGCACCTCGACGGTGGGGTTGCCGCGGCTGTCGAAGATTTGCCGCGCCCTCACGGACTGGATCACCACCACCGCCATCTCGAACCTTCCCGTTGGCGCGCGCACAGCACAAAGGCAAAGAGGAATAGCCCTCCCTCCCTCTCTCTCTCTCTCTCTCTCTCTTGTCTCACGGGGTGGTGTGGTGTGGCTGCGTTGTGTCGCTGCTGCGCGCGGCTGGGTACTTGTAAGGGAGAGGAGAGAGCAAGCCGAGGCGGCGGCGGCGAAGGGGGAGCATGGATGGGTTGGGGCCGCGTGCTCTTCCACCTGGCGTCGCGTCCAAGGAATTTTCTTCCCAGTTATGGGCCATCGGGCCCACTTGTCAGAGGCCCTGTGATCGAGGCTCCGTGGCTGTGCGTTTAGTTGTGTGCTTGGGGAAGGGGAAAATCGACGTGGAAAAACTAGGCGTGTCCTGGCGCTGGGCATTTTCTTGGAGAAGGCGAAATCGTCGGCTATCGGGAATTGTGCACATGCTGTGTCGTACTCCCTCCGTTTCTAAACTGTAGCTCACCGTTGACTTTTGAACACGCCTTTTGACCATTCATCTTATTCAAAAATTAGTATAAACATGTAAAAATATACGTCATGCTTAAAGTATGTTTAATGATAAAACAAATCACAACAATATAAATAATATTTACATATATTTTTTGAATAATACGAACGGTCAAATAGAATATCCAAAAGTCGACAGTGAACTACAATTTGGAACGGAGGGAGTAGTATTTGCTATAGTTTATAAGTATCGACAATGCAACTTTTACAGGGCTGACCCTAAGAAAAAGAGAACATTTAAAGGCGCAAATAAGGAGGCTTTCATTCGTTTAACCTGTAAGCATAAAATAGTCATATGATCTTAATTATTTGGTTTTTGGATAAAAGAAAGAAATTTTAACCTCTATATTCAGTAAGTACACGCTCAAACCTCAAAATCATATAGCAGCTGTAAAAACTTTTTTATTATGGTTATGGGCCTCAGAGAATGCCTCTAAACACTGTGGATATGCTCTCCTAACAGTATATATACTAGCTGCCTCGCGCGCCTGTGGCGCGCATAGCGCCGGAGGGAGAAAGCAAACTAATGGACCAAGGCGCATGGCTGAAACGCGGGAGGAAAAAAGCAAGCTAAAACACGGCGGCGAGAGGTTGAATCTGGCGCTGGTGGTATCGCTCAGCCTAGCTACCGGCCAAGGCGCCCGCTGATGAGGACATCATTGACGAAGTCCCCGACCACCGGGCCCAAGACGAGAGGACGTCAAACTCGCTGCCAAGTCCGGTTCGGACTAATAGGACCAGTATATTTTCAAACGGACGCCCAGATCACATACGACGTTCAAATGAGGCAAATAAGGACTCTACGGAAAGCTTACGAGATAAGCTTTCCAACGGATTTAACCACGCCTCCAAATCCATCCAAATCAATGGAAATCGCGAAAACAAGTTGACGGACAGAAACTTTTCGGCGCTGCGTCGCCGTATTTTTTGGCGCAAAGCCCGTTTACCCCTAGAGTTAGGGTTGAGCACGTGTGGGCACCTGTTTGGACGCCCCTCCTCTGGCCGCCGCCCTATATAAGTTCCACGCCGTGCTTCGTCTTAGTTGGGTTTTGTTTAGTTGATTTCGTCACGGTTGTGTGAGATATCGTCTTGTTCTTCTTGTGTCGGCTAGACCAACATGACCAAGTTTCTGAACCCCACTATCTTTAATATATATTCGCAATTGAGATTGCTTATTTTGTGTTCTTGCTCGTTCTTCAGTTGATTGCAGGAACCGTCCTTCATGGACAGATCGATCGTGCCTCTGGTTCGGTCGATAACACTCGTCGTGGTGGTTTAGCAATCACCGGGATTTCTAGTTTCTTGCGGGGTTGGAAGCCGGATCGATTAGGTCTCCGTGACACCTACCGAATTATCCTTACGTCTCTCACCAGAAGATCGGGACCCCGCGTCCGCGCTCATCACCTGCGCTGTTTACAGCCGAACGGGAAAAATCATTTTATACGTAAACAAACTAATGGACGGCTGGATTTTCCTGGCGCACGCGATCGGACGGCTACGAGTGACGGGTCGACGTGGCCACCGGCGAGGCGAGACGAAGACGCGTGGCAGGAGGGGGCAGCCGTAACCCATGTACTATTACGATAGATAGATTCGAGCTTCATTCGTTGTAGAATGTGGCAGCTGCCGGTTTGAGTAGCTAGCTATTGATGCCGACTAACAAAAGCAAAGAACCAATGCAAGAATCTCGATGCGAATTCTCTTCGTATTTTCCGTCGTTGGTGGTATCAAATGTTTAGTTGGAAAGGAGTGGCAAGTGGCTCTCTGTAGACAGTATACATGCAGCGTGTCAGAATTAATTAATTAGGTGTGATCCAATAAGCAGCGCAACTCTGTCCAGGGAGTATAGGAACAAAATTTCGTTTATCTATAAATAGTACAATCCCGACCTGCAGTCCCTCCACCTCGCCACGTCGCCCAAAAACGCGCCAGCCGTCCGACGCTCATCGAACGGTCCAAGGGAGGTGGCGGCTTCTATGGCTTTCGTTTGGCCACGTCGCTCTCCCCCCCATCTTCTTGGTTTGCCTGGCTCGACGGGGTCTCCACGGCCACGCCTCCTCCCTACACCGCTCGCTCTCATCCCGACCTCGGCTGTTCCGCCTCGAAGGCTCAGGCCCGCCGGCCCTGCCGCTTCTGCGCCATCTTCGTCGTGCTCACCAACACCCGTTGGAGTCTGCCGGCACGGCGCTCGGCGCCGTTCGCCTCTCCGGTGCCCAGATCTGGATGCGCCTGCTCCCACCGCGGTTCGAATACTCGTCTCCTCGCGCACGCACACGTCACATGTCCGCGCCCCAACCGCTCCAATCCCCTTCCCCGCCTTGCATACTTGCCGTCGCAGAACCCCGGCTGCTCTGAAAGGCTCGAATCCTCCTCCGCGGCGCTTCGCCGCCCATGAGCCCAAACTGAGCCTCCGGCGCCGGCCCCGGACCAGCCGCCACCGCCTCGATGGCCCTCGCGGAGGCGGCGCGGGCGCGGCTCCTCGCAGCGCTCCGGCCATGCCTTGCAGCGGACCTGCGGGTGGAGCTAGGCCTCCTCCGCCCCTGCATCGTCGTGCGCGTGCTCGAGCTCGACGCCACCGCGCTCAACGCTACCACCGCCGCCGCCCCGGAGGGCCCCTTGCCCGCTAGGTTCAACCACGCGGTCGTCGCGGAGGTTGAGTTGGCTGCCTCGCCCTAGGGCGCCCCCGCGCTCGACGCCGTCGTGCGGGGCGTGGACGTCTCCCTCACCCTCAGGTACGGCCACCGTCCCCGTCGCTCAACTATCCTCAGGTGCGCCTCCGCTCAACCTCCACGCCGCTCTCTCCCTTTCCCTTCTCGAGCCCGTAGCCGGTCGTCCACGCCGGCTCCCCGCTCTTTCCGGTGGCGCCTTCTTCTGTGGCAGCGAAGGCGGGCGGTGGAGTGGCCGGATCCACCGACGGTGGACTCGGGAGAGGCCAGATCTGGCAACGGCGCCCCCTTTCTTTTGCAACCTAGCCGTCCCCTTGCTCCTTCCGACGGTGCCCCTTTCTGCGCAAGCTAGAGGGCGTGATTTACAATATTTGTTTCAATGTCATCGCACACTATTTTATTTTGAATTATTTGTTTTCATTTATTTCTCTTCGTGTTCTCACTTTTCAATTTGTGTTGATGTATCATTGGCAATGTTATCCGAGGTGCTAAGCGCTAGGCGGGCGGACAGAGGCTTTAGCCGCTCTCAGGTACTGCAGCCCAACGACCACAACAAATTTCCCGGTATGTATATATGTAGTTTACCGATTTTTGTCTTTGTTTCTAAGTTACCCCTTTTTTGGTATTAACGATATAGGATGAATGAGGTCCATTTCTGCTCTATGCCATGCCGTTTTTGTTCTGCACCATGCCATGCTTGCGTGTGTGTTTCGGTTTCTCTTCCCCTGATTCCGGTGTGTGCAGAATGACCGTTCTTTTTAATTTACAAAATTTAGTTTGCATATGACGCCTTTGTTTGATCCCTGGTTATGTGCAGATTTGGATATTTAAACATGGGTAACATATTCAGTGCAAAAGAGTATTCAGTGCAAAAGTACAAACATCAATTCTCGTCCCTTGGATCTCATCCCAACGGCCCAGCCCCAACCACCTCCCTAATCCACAAGAGCCCGATTATCTAACTTGCATATATCTCTTGCATTTGGGATGAGATCAATCAGGGAGAGATGGTTGGGGCTAGGCCGTTGGGATGAGATCTAAGGGCCGAGGATTGATGTTTGCACTTTTGCACTGAATACTCTTTTGCACTGAATATGTTGCCTTAAACCTGCTACTTACATAGATATTGATTGGATATTTTAGTGCATGCCCATTTAATTGTATTGTGAAAGCCCTGTGGTTTAGATCAATAGAGAGTAATCCATTTTTTTTTATCTGTGAACATGTTATATTGGCAGCTTCATATCATGCTTCTGTCACATTTACATTCTCTTCTACAACTTTTGGCTACTTGCTGAAAATTTTAAGTGGAATTTTTACCTGTACGAGCTCTAAATGAACATCATGAACAAAATTGCTTACCCACCGCCTTTCACTTCTTACTGTTATTTGGTTCAAAATAGCGTTTAAACATATGCTGATGATTTGTTCTTTTCATGTTATGCCAACATGTATATATGTTATGATAATTTGCTAATGCTCTATGTGCTTACAGTTTGGTCATGCTCTCCTTTTTTTTGTGGCTAACCACAAACAGCGGTGAGAGTTATTGTGGATGTGATGATAATAATGTATACAGGTGATAAGTTCAATGTTCCTCTGTCTATTATTTCCTTAAATACACTGCAGGTTATAAATTTGTCTGCCCTATGTAGATTACGATCACCCTGCAATGTTCATTTACGGGTGTTCTTTTGCTCGCTCGGGTTAAGGAGGAGACAACATCATTGTAATATCTCTGTTTATCTGAGGCTTCTCAAAGAGGTATTGTTACTTTCATGCACTTCACAGTTTGTTTAGTACTACATCAGTTAATTACCTTATGAGGGAGGTCCTTGCTATGCATTTGCATTAGTTCGGCAAGCAAGAAAGTCAGAAACATTACAAACCAATATAATTTATAGCTAGCATTCATGGAAAAAGTTAGTGTTAATCTCTTCAGTCTTCTAGGATTTTAGATATTTTAATTTCATTAATGCTTTGGTGCACTGTTTGCTTCGTTCCATGATCATTTTTCCACAAAGATCTTTGGGCAGCCCTGGTGGCCTTTACCATCTACAGGAGTAAATCATTTGTGTCTACTTCATCTGGTTTTATTATCCATGATGGCCTTTATGCCAATGGGGTCATACGGTATTTTGTCGACATTTGCACGGTCCTTCTGATAGGTACTCTTTTTAAAAGAAACTGCAGCCTATACCATTAACTTGCATGAAGGTTTTGGTCATGTAGCGAGTTAAAAAATATCATCCCTTATTTTAAAACTATTCATTAACCATTCCTTTGTCCATAGTCCTAGGAAGATAATGTGGTTTTCATAACATTTTCTGCTATGTACTCCCTTTCTCCTTCAGCCCATATTGCTACAAATACCATAGCCTTATATGAGTTCTAAATCTTTATATTGAATTCGGTTTTCATAACTGCCTAATAGTCTTTGTCCATAGTCCTAGGAAGAGATTTGGTTGTGCATGGATTTGCCTTTAATTTGTGTCTAAATTACCATACATGGTAAAAAAAAAGTGAACAAATATTAGCATTTACAAATAGTATTATCATTCGAAAGCATATTGAAGTATTCTCTAGTTTTAGGAATTGATGTAAGGTTTTGACCTTACCCCCAATCTCTTTTTTTGTTTCTGATTCAAGTCGGCTCATCGAACTGACATAATCCCTTACGAATCAGACCTCTCATTGTTTTAGTACATATCTATTGTTTCATGCCTCTCATTGCATACCTACTTACAGCATAGAGGACAATTTGGGAGTGTCCACAGAGGACAGAAAATTTTCCTCTCACAAGACCACAGAAGTTAACAGAACAAGGGTTTGGCTTTGTTGTGCATGACCAAAACAAATGATATCGTTAGAAACTATTATGAAATCTTCCTTACATATACTCCTCCATATTGTATCCATATATATGAAGACACTCTTTTTATGCTACAAAAATGGATTTGTGTACATAGCCTCATCAGGTGAGTACCTGTCCTCCTAGGAATTTCTGAAATTCATATTCTATCCAGTCTCCACTTGCGGCTTTTAAATTATTAAGTGATTCTTCTGGTACATGCTGAGATAATTCTAATTGATCTCAATAGTTTGCAGACGTTCAGTTGGAATCCTGGAGGGCCGGACGAGTTGGGTTCACTGTGGTTACATTATATTTTGTTGAGCTCAAATGCTTGATTTAAACATTCAACTTTTGAGTTTAAAAGTAGACGTTACAATATTTTTCTGTGATTTTTTAGAGAACTTTGGAAGAATATTGGTCTTACATATTTTGAAGCAAATATTAAAGTTTTGGGTTAAGATCAAATTACTTTGTTGGTTTGTTGTTCTCTTGCCCCGCAGGACTGAGTGTCGAATCCTCTCGGCGCGCCACAGGCGCGCAACCTCTGCTAGTAAAGTATATATATGCCAATCATCTCGTGTAATGCTAGGACACATTATGTTAACGCATGCTGATTAGGTTAGTATAATCTCGTTTGCCTAACAGTGTATAGGGATGATTTACATGTCGATTATATTTAATCGACCAACTCGTTTGGGACAGACACGCCTGCCTTTTTTTTTGGTTTGGTCTAGAAAACGGACACCTTGCACCATTGATCGTGCTTAACCTGATGATGTATGAATGTGTAACTAGTTGTGGATAATTAATTGCTACACTTTTGTTCTAAACAGAATCGGTATATACCACGGGTTACACTTTTATCTTAAATTAATAATAAGATGTTTTTATATGATGGCCGGACTTGTGTGTTATGTCGCATTCGTATTTTGGAGAAACGCATGATGATCAGCTGCAATAATTTTCTTGAAATTTCTCTCTCGTTTCCTTCCTTTGGGGCCCAAGAAATTAGACCAAGACGCATATATTCCAACAACCAATAACACATGACACCTTAAAACTTAGGGTCAAAATTTTGTCAAAACTTCTATGGGTCACGTCCACCATTCTCCAGTGGCACATCACAATTCAATATTTCAATCTCTCTTTTGCCCTTCTTTTAGTGTGATACCATCTCTTTAGCCGTTTATTGGGGCTCCGTTCACCAAGATATTGTTCTCCTGTCCATCTCAATATTCAAAAATATATTTTTCTCATTTTCAGCACGTTATTCCACGCCTAAAATGTCATCGTCTTCAAAGCAAACCAAACCATTTCTGTCGTGATAACAAATTTGACTTTCTCGAAAAAAAGGAGGGGGGACGAATTTGACTCTGACTTTGCCTTTGCAATTTTATACCGCTCAATTATATTATCGATGATGATGATGGCATTTTAGGATTGATGTAAAATTGATGTAAGAAGGCATCCTCAATAGAATCTTGTAAAATAATTCTTTGATAAATTTTAAATTTAGAATTCATAAGCGAAGTTGCAAGTTGCAATATAAATGGGCATCGGCCACTTTCGATAGGATGGGCTTTTATCGTTAGAGCCTAATGGAAATGGGTCTGTGATCTGGGCTACAATTTAGCCAAAGAACTCACGGGCCTTCTCGCCAACTGTGTAAACGCACAAGGCTACGCTTGTAAATTATCTCAATGTGGAGGGCCAAGTCGAGTAGAAAACCAATAAACTCTTTCCCGGCGTAGGGGAGGGGCTCCGGTGTAAAATATCCCCGTCGTCACTTCTCCCGGCATCTGCACGACGGCGAGCGCCGCCGCCGCTCGCCGCCGGCCATGGTGTCGTCAAGTGAGCGCCTCGTCGCTTTCTCCATCAAGCTCAACGCATACAGTCAGCCTTTCTAACCAGCCTCCTCCCCTCCCTCGCAGTCCTTCTCGAGCAGCAGGAGAAGCTGCGGCGGCACGTCGACGAGTGGCGCTTCCGCTCCCGGGCCGCCCTCTCCGACCTCGGCGCGTGCACACCCTCCACATCGGTTTCCTCCTGCCCCGTCAGGCTCCGCGTGGCCACCGCTGACCCCGCTGGGGCGGGCGCCGCATCCCTCCTGACCGCCGCCGTGGCTGAGGATAACGTAGCCGTCTCCAAGTTCGTCGCCGTGCTCTCCCACTCTTGCCTCGAGATCTCTCGCCTTTCTGATGCGGTACGCAGCTGGTAAAAACCAGTCGATTATTTCGAATTGTATAGTGTGCGATCACTTGACTTTCAAGCTAGAATTCCATCACATTAATTAAATTTGGGTTTGCTATTGAATTTTGGGATTCCCATTTGTAAGAAGCTGTTGTAAGTTGATTTTTGGCAGTGAATGTAGGATGCATCTGAATATCTGATAAATTTGAATATGCCAATTCAATTCAAATGCTCTCAATGAGCAATGCTGGCTCTGATATGACGCGAAATGCATGTGAGAAGCTTGTGGCTTGCAGTGTAATTTTTTTACTTATTTATTTTCTGTTTGACTTATTTAGGCATCGAGGGATCTCTACCGCCAGCTGCTCCTCTTTGGGCATTGTGCAGGGGGCTCGAGTGAGGCACTTTTGGAGGGAGAGCCACAAAAGACGTTTGCACATTCAATCCCATTGTTGCTTGAGGTGTATGAAATCGTCAATGGCATGGTGGTGATCCTTGGGAACCTGCTCCAACAGCTGGATGCAATTTGTTCAGTCTGTGACAAGAATGTGCGCCCACCGAATTCATTCAGGACTTTAGATTTGAGGACAGTGTTTGAATCTCTTGGTGAGGGGCTTGCCGTGTTCCTTTTGCTGGATGAAGTCTTGAGGGACAATGACAATGTCAAGAGCTTCCTATCCCTATTCTCAAGGTATAAACTATTACTGACTGGGATCCTCTGCCGTAGCCACCCCCACAATGCCAGGTGGGGTCATGCCCACCTGGCAGTGGCCGTAATTGCATGTGCAGTTACAGCAGAGGATCCCGGTCGAAACTATTACTACTCCCTCTGCTCACAAATACATGCCATTTTGGACATCAGCACGGTTCTCAATATGTAACTGTGATCACTTATTACAATTGCATTTTATCTATAGGATATTATAGAACTATATATAATATTATGGAGGAAATGAATCTACAGATGATTTTCATGCACCCAATCAAAATATTTTTAAAAATATCCATAGCTAAAGTTCAAAACATTTTTTTGGGAAAAGTAAAGTTTAAAACCTTGACCATACTTATCCAATTCGACAAGTATTTGTGGTCGGGTGGAGTAGTTTCTTATGTTCATTTGTTCTGAACCATTCTAGTTGTTCAGTTCTGACGTAATGCTGCAATACATCAATGGCTAATATTTGTGAAGATTCTTCTCTTATCTATTCAGGTTGTGCACTAAACAAATAAAATTGTATCGCATTAGTTGATGAAAAGCAGACCAGGAAAGGAAGACTGTATTGGAGAGTAACATCAAAATTGTATCACTGATGCCTTTTTTTAAGTTTAAAATTAATTGTAACAAATTGGGCAAACTTAAGATGTCTAGAAGACTAGAACTCTAGAAGCAAGGTAATCCCAGCCTCCCAGCGTGTTTGATTTACGTGTCAATGGACAGCCATGTAATCCTGGTGGGTCTTGCTGAACCACCTTGGTACATAATTTTATTTGGCAAATTTCTGCCTCTTTTGCTTTCTAGATTGAGAAAATATAACATCAGATGATAGCATGATACATTATCCACCCATGTACCTCACACATGCCCTCATCAGGAAGCCTTCTTAACTTATTATCATCACATGTGTACAAATTCAGAAAATTGATTCTTTTGGGTCCTTTCCCACAGGATGCTGAGTAAAGTAAAATCAGAGGTTGACGTATTTGGTATGTCACTTGAGGATGTAGACTTCCTTGATCAAGTAGTGCACAACTTGCAGAAGCTTTTTGATGTTGGTTTCTTCTATGTGAGTATTGGTGCAACATCTTACATATTCTGTTGTTATTTTCTTATGCAAACATGAAACATCTATCTTGAAGTACACTGCTGTCATGTCGCTACATTTTCTATTTCTTTTGCAGCGATTGGTGCAAACAGATTCGCCTTTGTGCTCTTCAATAAACCTTGTTAGATCCAATAAGAAACTTCTAGATGCCTTCTATTCTTGCTTCTCTGAGAGCAGTTCTGAAATCATTCAACATATCGGTTGGTTATGCATTTGAACTTAGTTATTTTGTTTCATTTACATTATTATTTTTTTATAGGCTATAGTGTATTTTCCTCATTTTTGATGTCTGTATTTCAGGTTCTTTGAAGGAACTCCCCTTTGATCGAAGGGCTATACTCCATCTTCTGTCACTCTTATTGTTCTTCACATCGGCAACTGGTAATTGATCAACATGCTTGATTACTGTCAACTTTAGATACACAATTTTTTTTCTAATCATATACCTCTTGTTCCTCCAAACTTGGCTTGCTTTTATTCTCTGCATTTCCCTTTATGTTTTTCAGTACTTTGAAATGATTTTGTCAGGTTAGATACAGTATACATTCTGATTTATATACATGATTCACACTTTCAGTTCCTCTTAATCTCTCAAGTTTTTTTTTTAACTATCATGATTTTCTGGGATTTACAATGTTCTGAATTTTTCTTTCCTATTGTACTTGTATAGCTGAAATTCCTGACAAGAAATCAATGAACCTGATGCTGGAGATATTTCAGTTAGTTCCAGTGATCTACATTGATGGTGGAAAACGCATTGTGCTCTCTGACTTAGTAAGGTGTCATTGCCCCTCAACACTGTCCTTGTTGCCTCCCATCAAGGAAGCTTGTGATGCTTTTGGTATCACGAAGAACAGTTATCTTGCCCGTTTAAATGAAGTGCATTCTAGGTATTACTCTGCCCCCCCCTTTACATGTAATGATGTAAAAGTTCGCTGGACACCTATTGTCCAATATTTGTTCTATCCACCTGTCATGTCCATGGGCCATATACTTGAGTTAATTCGATGCTTAGATAGGATCAAATCAGGTCACTTGTTATCTGCTAGTGGCAATATAGCATTGCTATTTAAGTAAACCTGTACATTTTTAGTTGGGAAAGAATAATAATAAGCAAAGCCCCTCTCTCATGTATTCCCTACCTGTACGTCTCTCAGTTTTCTGGTCTTCAGCCAAAGCTCTGTCCACTCTCTGTTTTTGCTGTTTCCCATGTTCCTACTGCTATCTTCAATCCTGCCCCAACTGTCCTAAATCCTATATCCAAGTGTTGCCTGTAACACCGCCATTACTTTTATCCTTCGAGCTTTACTCATCCTGGGTGTGTTTAAAGCGCACTGAGTTTATTTATTTATTTGATAAGCTAAAGCTTTCGGTTGTATGTCTGGTTTACTTACATAAGTATAGTTGGGAGAGAAGCAGCATACAGAGGGCATTAAATTAAACTATTGGCCTGCATAAATGTGGCCTTTTCATTTTCTATGCAGTTCATCTTTCCAGCATATCTTATCTGGTGCATGTTACCGACTAGCCCAACTCTTCTACCCTTCACAAGCCGAGCTCTCTAGTTTTGGATCCACCTTTCTGACTTATCCAGTGACTAGCCTTTCCTTGTGCCTTTTATTTCACCCCCTCTAAATTTAATGAGATTTTCTTCTCTAGTTTTTCTACGAACTACCATTTGTCATGTTATTTTGGTCTCCCTCACTATCATTTAAACATTATCTGTCGTAGAATGCTGTTTCCACATAGTTTTTTATTCAAATTAAATCCTTATCTGAGTGGCATTGGGAGTCCATTTATTTGTTACTGTTGCTGAAATGGTGAATTAAAAGGGAACTAGCTGGATAATCGTTTTGACAGTATATAGTTCATAGTGGAAAACCCCAGCAAATAGTTTTCTTGGCTTAGAAAGAGGTAAAAGAAGGAATGACAGCAAGAAACCGTCTTAGCTCTCATTTATGGTTTATTTCCTTTGGATTATGAGGTTTTTTTACCTTTTCACCCTAAAATATCTTGTGTTTATCTGACCTTAACAGGTTAATGCTGATTTATTTTTTATTTTGCATATAGTTACCCAATAATCCCAATCAATCCACATCAATGTTCTGCTACGTGTTCTGGATCCGGACTCCATGTGACTGCCTATATTCAATACACATTTATTGACTTGCTGCTTTGGCGCTGTTAAGTGTTTGGTTGAGTTTTGAGTGTTAGTTACATGTGTGTATAAGGCCTGTATATAGGCCTGTTGGGCCTTTTCTGTTGTATTTGCGCTTTCCTCTTTTGCTTTTGTATTGTGGCCCCTTGCCCCCCAGATTAATACAAGTGCTATTCAAATATTGTTTTGTTTGTGCAGGGATGTTCAAGCCATAAATGAGTCGCTATCATGCTGGTCTGTTTCATTCCAGTCCTCTATTCATCCATCGGTAATGTTTTTTATATTTCTGGAAAAAAACACTGCATGTTTAGTTTTGATCTTTCGTGGTTTCAGTCGCAGATGCTGACTGAAGAGTGGGTTCGACATCTCCAGAAACAGATTTTGCAGGTCAAATACAAACTTGTATTCTGCTTCCTGATTGACACTTTCCTAATAAAAAGGTTCCTGTAAATTCAATTGGGCCGCTCAATGTTGAAAACACTAAACATAAGTTAAAGCATTACTGCATAATCTCATAAATAGAGGGATAAAAGAAATAAAAGAACTTTGCTCTCTCTCATTTATCTGGAAAGAGGCTTCTTGCTTTCATCTAATTCTTTGAGTTTTATTTGGTTTAATTGGTGTTGCTGAGACCTGGGTTGTTGTGTGGGAATGTTTTTGGACTCGCTGCTGATAGTCTGGCTTATTCTTCTTTGAAAGTTGACGAATGAAGCTACCACTTTGGCTGATTGGACCAAATCTGACCCATTTTTACCCAGGCCCTCATAAATATCCTCTGTTAGTTTGATAGATTGATGCTTTGTATTGCAACAGACACTTCTGTTGCAAGTTTCTTTGAAGTTCTTTCTTTTATTTTCTTCAAGCAGCTCTCCATTGATCTTCGTAGGATTCAGTTTTGTAGACATGTTTATTTTTGCTTGCTTTTTAGTGCAGGGTGTAGTGCTTGCTGATAGAATACATATGCTTGTTATCTCAATGCTCGATTTGCACACACATCTCAAGGTACTGTATACGTACACTTCTAACCTTTCCTTTTGCTTACATTATTTTCTTATGTCTTTATTGCTAAACCTGTGGGCCCTGTGACTTATCCGTTTAAATTTATGTAATTCTCTGCTTTGCTCACACAGTACCAACGTGGGCTGATGGGCTCCTGCAACCCTCACTTGTTCTCTAGGATCATCAATTTATGATTATAAGCATTTATTTTCACTGTCCTACTGACAGGGAACCTGATATTTCTAATTATCTGTTCCTGTGATACCTTTATCAGATACTTTTCATATTTTTACTTAGTATCATAGTTTCTTTCAATAAATTGTCTTGCCTAATTTCTCTGATGCCCATCGGAAGGTTCCATTGAGAAGGGAGAAAGCCAAGTCTCTCTGCCAGATGATTGTGTCATTGAAGGTAGTAGAAAAACAGCAACTTCTTATTGAAATCTAAATCACCAATTTTTTAACGTCGTGCTAACCCTCTTGTATTAGTCCATAGGAGACTTGTTCCACAGAAAAGGATCTAGCATACTGCGTAGTCTTCCTCATATAATCAACATCATTCAATCAGACATTGAACAACTCATTGTACCATTAAAGGTCCATTCACCGCCCTCCTAAATTGTCTAGATCTTTTTTCTCTGTTTTCTATAGAGCCTAATGGTCGCTATTTCTTTGCTTGTTTTAAGTAGACTAAACTGCAAACTGAAATATCCAAGGGGAATCGAGTAAGCAAGATGGGATTTGTTAGCCCGTTGATACGTGGTATGTGACACTATTCCTGTTTTCACGTTTGTCTTGTATGCAAGAGAAGCATATGCTGGTACACATATTTTCCACCCTGAAGTTTTTTATACCTGAGTGCAAAAGGAACCATCCAAACTGTTTTACTTGCTCTTGCTCATAGAGAGATGCTTTGGTCTAGATGTGGTAGTTTAGAAGTATCAATTGACTCAAAAAATCTTTCATTTAGGATGTACAAATTCACCAATTTGTTTTTTCTGAATAAAAGGTTGTGATGCATTGTCAGACAATTAAGAGCAGTGCTAACACTGCCCCATCTTGGGGCGATGACCAATGTGGAAACAGTGCAGACTTACCCACTGCAGACTACTACTTACCAACTGCAGGCTACTGTGCTGGGCTGGCCCCAAGTTGGGGCAGCGTTAGCAGTTTAGCACTGCTCTAAATTCCTTCTTAGTGTGGGATTCAATGTTTCTTTCCTTAAAAATTTCTTTGGAAGATAAAGATGGGCAATGCTTTGCACACTTGTCTTTAGAACGAAAAGGATGCATCAACACATATTGTTTTAACATTTCATAATGCACCTATTTTCTTGTTTCCCTATTTAGTTTTTTTGATGATCTCATATGGAATGCTTTGCTTTTAGGTGGTTCAGATATGGAGTCAAGGTTTGTTGATTCCCTTTCCTTGGTAATACATCTAAAACATTCACTCCTGATAATTACTCAAATTATTATGTTTGTACGTTAGCTCTTTGGGGAATACCTGCCACAACTAAACATTTAAGAGGTCCTGTTGAGGTTGTCACTTCAATTTTAATTATATTTCTTTATTTCTGCACTCGTATGCTGCTCTCCATGTCTGCCTAGTACTTGAGATATTTACTGTTGTGACTATGATGTTGCTGGCTATCTTATTGAAAGGGAAAAATACTCCAAAATTTTGATTTTATTTAATCAATCTTAGTTTCTACGGAAGATAATAGGTTGGCTTAAGTTTTCCTGTGCAGCATTCCTCTGAACTAGACATATAGATTTGCTAGATACTCAAGTTGACATTTGGTGTTAATGATTATCATGATACTAGTAGTTGTTGGGTCAGTGGAAGTATTGAACATGCTGTATAGCTTTTGTCAGACTGCGATGGTCTCTCTCTCTCAGTTTCAAAGTAAAAAGTCATCGTTTTGTCTTTATTTACTAACATGATTTCAGTTGATTTGTTTGGCTCAATGATTTTATTTCTAGAACTGGTAATGATATTTACTTTTGCTTGTCTCTGCAATGCTTCAGGTTTTGATATCATTGCAGTTGCTTGAAGGTGGAAGTTCTCAGCGGCAGCTGACACTTTCTATTACAATGGATATTCTGCACAGTCTGGTAAGACAGGGGCACAGGGCCCATAATGGAAAAATAGTGCCTTTTACCCCATAATGGAAAAATAGTGCCTTTTACCCTTGTGTGATAGGTAAATGTAACCTGCCATGCCAAACCAGGAACCTTGGCTCCTGTTTTCAATTTAACAGTAGATAAAGCCACCAAAGCTGTTCTACCTTTGTAAGGGAATGTAAATTTATGAAAATGCACCTCAATAGGCTTGAAAGTGCATTGTATTACACAAAGACTAATTGAGTTTGGCCGTTAGTTCACATTAACAGAATTGGGATATGGTGGAGACATGGAGATATTGCTCTTTGCATATTTCCATCTTGATTTTAGTGTGATCCTTACCAAGTCTTTTAGAGTTGCTGTAAAATGTTCTGAGATGCAGACTTAACATCTTGATCTTCAGTGCATGTCATTATGTAATTATTTTTCTTGTTTTACCAAACGTATGGCTTGTTTTGTTCAATTGCTTGTAACACTAATTTTTTGGCCATGAAGCAGGGTCATTTGGATGTTGAGTTGGTTAGAGTCCGGAAGCTTTTATCGAAGTTCAGAATTCTTTCGAATTTCCAGTCCCTAATTGACGAAAGAACAAATTGTAGTTTTTTATATTGGAGAAAAGAGATGCTTGCCACTTGGTTATCTATGGTATACGGAGATGCTTGCAAGTTGTCTTGGCTACAGTAAGTATTTAAGATAATCATGAAATCTCATAATGTTCTTGCAACCATATGCTTTTACGACATCAATAAACGGTGGTTATTTCTATCATGACAATAACAAAATTGGTATCTGCACATAAGGTTGTATCAAACATCAAAGTTTTTTCACTTGTTCAACATTTCTGAGATGTCTCAGTTACCGATTTTTTTCCCTTACATTTAACTATATTTGACAGGAACATCATTGATGCTTTTTCTGATGGAATCTTGCTTCTTAGACATGGGAATGTGGGAACAGCTACTCTTCAGTGTTATGAGGGTGAAATTGAGGATGCTCTGAGAAAGGTGTGGACCAAAAGTTAAATCTGCACTGCTGTGTTAGAATTCTCTTTTGATTAAGAACCAAATTAAGGCCTGTTTCTGTCTTACCCTATAATAGTAGTTAGCCACCTGCATGCGTACATCACAGCCCCCTTCAAAATGGTCAGTACGGACTGCTGTGTTTAAATTAGATAGCTAATAAGTGCATTTGCAGAACATTCAAATACTTCAGAATCGGGTTACAGGCAGTGTCTTGGAATTAGTTGTTTCATGACTATTTCTACTTTTTACAGTTTCTCTATGGATGGTATCATTAAAGGGTACTAACTCTGAATTTTATTATCCTTTTTCTGTAGGAGGTTGTTGCTCCTTTGTGTAGAGATATTGAGACAGATCTCCGACTTCATGTTCATTCCACTCATTTGAAAGGAACGGTCTTTGTGAACCCAACAAAGGTTATGAACGCATGCTATGAATGGAATAGCTCTCACTTCTCATTTTGTTTTCTGATGCTGACATTATCTGTACCAACAATATTGGCCAGACTGGGGTTCGTAACCTTTCATGGTACTTAAGAATGAAGCCCTTGCGACTACCTTTCAAGTCTATTGATGTTAAATTGCTTGTAGAGAACCATCTGAATTCTGCGTTCTATATTTACTCAGTGATGTCGAGCTATGATAGCAAGGTATATTATATATATCTCTTATGGCAGATAAGAACTATTGTATGAAACTTATGAATTACATGTAAAATGCTTGCTTATGATTGTGCTGTTTGGTACATTCCAGATTTATGCAGAGATGCATCAACTTGGAGAGCTGAAATATGGTATTGAACTAGAAGATTTCCATCTTACTGTGGACACTATGGATCAAGATTTTGATCTAAAATCTATCATGCAAAATCTTGATTCTTTTAGTGAGAAATACTCATACAACATTATCCAACAGGTCGGTACTGATGTTCATGCCCTGGAAGTAGGACATTTTAGTAATCATAGTTAGTTTGAACTCCTTTAAAATTGGAAGAGAAAAAAGAGAAATCTTCATATTCATATTTCTGACTGGAATAGTCATAAATCCCCTTTGTATGTCCTGGCAAGCAAGATTCATATATTTTATATCAGCAATGATGATGTTTTTTTTGAACTGGTTTGTTTTGTAATAATTTATTTTATGCAGATGTTCATTGAGAATGATCTGGATGGTCACAACCAAAAAAAATTAAGAGTACTATGTATCGAACACATTGCATCTTCTACTGCTTTGTGCTTACAGCAAATTTCTTCGGCTTCGGAGTCCATCTCATTGTTCTTAAACCGGATGTTTGTACATCTTCATGAATTGCTTCAAAACGACAGTGAAATTGAATTGTTGAAGAATTTTAAACATCTAGAGGTAATTTTTGTTCCAAACTAAGTCATTCATACTGTATTACTTGTGGTTTATATGGTGAAATATGCTTGCTCTGTCACTGAGGATTGGCTAATGTTCCCCAGGGATGCAGCTTGTTCAGAACATATTGAAATTTTGTTCTCATATGAATTATTTAAGCTATCCGATTCAGTTAACTTTTGTAGCTTGTATCAGAACATTGGAGTGTCCAGTACCCATACAGCTACCCAAGGGGAGCTGAAATTTTCCATTGGGAAGCTTGGACTTGGAGATCATACTCTGGACTTGCTTGAACAAGTGCAAGCTGTTGTTACTAGAATGGGCAACATGCTAGGTCTAATGATATTACTTACAGTTGGCTTTACCCGCTATTCCAATAATATCTCACGGTATGTTTCCATAAACTTCCTCATTAGAACTTATTATCGTGCTTTTCTTTGTTGAGTAGGATTTTCATACATGTAGATATGTGAGAAATCCCAATAATGACTTGAGCTACTCAGCAAGTTGTAAGCTGATGGGTTGGGATGATAGCATTGCTGAAATTGGAAAAATCTTAGATGAGGGCATAAAAAGCAAGGATGCACCAATGGATAAATTTCAGCTGTTTCCATTGTTGGTGGCCAACTTTTCACAGGTACTCTGTTTCATTCGCTTGTAACTATCTTTTTTAGTTTTCTAGTATGTATATCATCTCCAAACCAAGTGGAACTATGGTTTCAGTCCGCACATGAATTATACTGCACTACTTACTGAACACTGTATCCCCATTTGACTACCATTTAATATAATGGTCATTAGATAGAAAGATATGACTACCTTTTTCATGTGAAAAAAAAAACTTTGCTGTGGTTTGGAAGTTGCATCGTGGGCCTGCTTTATTTTACGTAGTGTGTTCGTGCTGAAGGGTATTTGTTACATCATTACTCAATGATGAAGAAACTGGTAAGAGTCTGGACAAGTTCCACTATGGATAGTACATTTCTTTCTACTATAGTACTTTTCCAATGGTAAAGCATGGTTACTAGGTCAGGCACTCTTGGTGTGGCATCCTGAGCTCAGTGCATGCATGTCCTGATTTTATGGGTACAAAACCATGCATGTTTTGGTGTGCACAGTTTGCTGCATTTCCACATGCATGAAATATGTATATAGTTTCCCCCAGATATTTGTGCAGATGATTATGTGAATACAACTAAAGATATTTGCCTTTATACTTTCCCTTTTTGACCATTTTCTGGCAGCTTAATTTTTATTGTGTGCTCGCAGAAGCTTCAAAATGATGAACTTAAAGAAATGAAGGATTTCTTTCGAATTATTCCATTGCTTATTGCCAACATGGTGGACTCTAGATTTCTTCTCAAGGATAAGTTATTGAGACGAGGTCATGAAGTGAAGAACGCTGTCCGTACTTATGATGGTTTCCTACTTGGAGCTGCTTTTGTACTCAAGGTGACTTCTGATTCTGTGTGTGTCTCCTGTGATTTCGCTTTTAACAGGACCATCGTTAACTGTGTTCTTGTGACTACATTGTCCAGTTTCTGACGTAATGTTTATTTTTCTGTGCTTACAAGTTATTTTGCCCAATGTGTATTAACGTCATGCTATGATTCTGTTTCAACCTTTGTAATTTTCAGGTTTTGGAACAAGAAAACTCATTTGATGAACTCAATTGGTTTGCTTACACAAAAAGAAAGGTCGAGGGAGGGACAGGGGACAGGGATGAGAAGAAAATAGACAAAAGCACTAGTGGGACTGCTTTCGCCAATCTAAAGATTTGGCGTTCAAATCCACCCGTTAGGACAGAACTATTTAAGGTACTTGTGCTACCATCTTTGCTCAATCATACTCTGAGCCTAATGATTGGTCCATTAACCATGTCAAATTGGATCATAAGGAGTCAAGGTTTATCTTTTTATTGTGAGAACCGAACGTCCCTCATTTATTTAACAGGGTGATGTTGACAAGGGAATACGCTACCGGCAGGAGATGGAGTTTGTAGAATGTGGCTTCAGACTTGCTAGAAGGGTTTTGCGATGAGATTAAACAGATAAAATAGTGTCTCTTCCTTTTTCTGTTTTGCCCGCTGACGATTTAGCATGGCTGAGTACTTTTTTTTTCCATGCACACTAACAAGAACTTGACGATGGAGTCAGAAGTAGCAAACCATCTGACATGCGCAATGAAATTACGGTGACTGCAGTGCCATGCCAAATTTTTTTTTTTGAGAAGGGGTGAAGATTTCATTTATTCAAACCCTTTTACCGAGAGGTCCATTGCACAGCACAAAATAAACTCCAATCCAGCCTTGCTCTGGAAAAGAGAAAAAATATGGAAGAACATCTGCCAATTATGTTGAATATGAACTACCAAGTTTGTCATATACTCATCATGTTGGGTGTTGTGAGTGCCTTGTGGTGTCTGCGCGCGCTCGTCCTTGTAAAAAAATACAAGGCAAACGAAATGGTTCAAGATTTTTATACGCAGATGGATCTCTGGAATACGGGATTATTGACTATATCATCAGGCCTTCTCCGATCGAGGCTGATCGTGTCAGCCATACTTCCGATCTGTCATGGATTAATTGAAACGTTTGCAGCATGCCTTTTTTTTTTTTCAAAGTCGAGGCTGATCGTGTCAGCCATACTTCCGATCTGTCATGGATTAATTGAAACGTTTGCAGCATGCCTTTTTTTTTTTTCAAAGCTCATGCCTTTTTATTGGAGAGAGGAGCTGTCTGAACTTTTGCAGAAAGTTTGTTGTGGTCCGCAACATGCTAGCTGCCAACTGACAGTATCACCACACATATTGCTGACCAAAATTTGTTAGTGAGCACAGAGCACATGACAGAGGGAGAAATCTGGAGTTTCTGGACTATCATTCTTCCAATAATTGTACCAGGCCACCTGGTTCAGGTGCCCATGTCTGCTCTATCTGGGAACAGTTTGAAGGGTCATCGGGGACAAGAACCAAGAAGGTACGAGTAGCTTTCAACAGAGCAACTCTGGTGGTGACAAGCCACCTTACTCCCTACACAACAAAATAACGTTCAGAAAATTTCAGCCCCCCTAAAAAAACCAGCTATGAGAAGGATGCTCATTGGTAGGCGAAGAACAGTGGAACACAACCACAAGCCCAAATACACTAAACACAAGTTGTAGTAACCCTGTCTGATATATGTATACATGATGATTCCCACAAATGTTGCACATATAGTTGACAAAAACGAAAGTTAATTGATGTGAAACAACTCCAGAATTGACAGTCCAGCAGACATGGCTGATGTGATGGCTGTTTACAGGTCACCAGATTGCTAACAGTGCCAAACCTACCATGCATCTCCCAGTTTCTTGCATTACCACATGAACTCATGCATGCATGTTTGAACAGGCTACCTCTCTTTCCACCATATATAACTTTTTATTAAGTTTCTTCTTCCACACTCCTCCTTTTATAGACTATCCCGTACGTTGCCTATCTATCTCTTTCCACCCGCATCTAGCACATCAATAGCTCCTCGGCGTCGCCCGGCACCCCCGCTTTCGTGAGGAGTGTCGAATGGAGTCTCGAATGGAAGGACATGTTAACAAAAGACCATGTTTGGTGTGAGCTCAAGCTCTACGTTTACACGAGCATTTCAGCCTTTTCCGGGAGGTTGCTGGGGCCTGAAAAATTTAGAGGACAAGGAGATCAAGACTGTTTGTTTGCAACCCTGGCCCTTCAAATCCGGCCGAATAGCAGAAGGTGGATGTCTGCATCTGCTTGTGCAGCCGACAAGTACAAAACAGAAGCGGATAAGAGCACAGTTTGTTATGTGATAATGACGCCCAGGTAGGGCCTTTCACCACACCAACTTCAAGAAAGCAAGGAGAGGGAGATGGGGACTTTAGGGATGATTAAACTACATGGAAAGGGACCATTTTGGGGCGAGGGGTCCCAGCAATGGTCAGCATCATTCGTTTGTCAGAGTACTGATCAGAGCAGTTGAGAAGGGATTTTCGATCCTTTACCACTGGCTTAGATGTTTCATTGTGACTTACAGTCGATCCAAACCAGGGGCAGAGTTGGAAAAATTAATTGCATGTACTAGCAGCTAATGAGATGTTTGTATTGAGTGGATAAAAAAAATTTCACCATTTTAATTTGACAATGCATGTGCATTATTCAGGTCTCGGAGGAGGACAAGCACGCGCTTATGATCCTGCTGATCTAGAGGTGTGGACTGTGGGCTAGGAGGTGGAGGTGAAATGGGAGTCGGATTACTCCTTTGACAACGACGATCTCACCCGATATTATAAAATTGCATAGCGGGGCCAGCAAATTGCACTTTTGTATCAAGGGATCAGGAGGGTTTTTTTTCAGACATAGATATTTTAGAACTTCTCTAAAAAAACCCAGACTTTAATTCAACCGAGTTTTAAGGATTCTAAGAAGTAGTTAAGAGATATTCAAGAAATGACTTTTAGACGAAGAAGCAATTGACTCTGATTAAGGGAAAAAGGAAACGTAGGATAAATAGCTAGGATTTATATTGTAACGATGTTTAAAAAGAATGGGAAAGAGAATCCTGAAAGAATCTTTAAAACACCAGCTATGTACGTATGTATAACTCCTTTCTAATTATTATTTGTTCCCTATATTTTCTATCCACTACAGCATATCATCTCTACACACATATAGTACAGAGTGAAAAGAGATTCTCTAAATATTAGCCATCTCAACAGATCCCTGGCCCCTCCCTCCTTTTCTCTTCCTCAAAAGAATCTTATCCTTCATGTTCTCTTCTTGAAGGGATTCTCCCTTCTTTCCCTATAACATTTCTCTTTTGAGAGATGCTATTAAAGAGGTGGAAACATATGAAAATAATATGGTATAAGGCATGGATGAATATTCATCGTTGCATTTTTTTTCCTTAGCTAAACTATGAAAAATCCATTCAGTTTGGTTATTTCATGAACTTGAAAAATGCAGTTGCATCTAACTGAAATGCACGATCTTTACATCTATCACTTTCACGAAAGCTAAAAGATGGAATAACAATTTTTGGAGCATGATTTAGGGAGAGGGAATTAAACCCTAGACTCGTAAAGTTGATGAATTTTCCTTATACTAGAAATTGCATTGTTCTTGGTGTCACTACAGGAAACGCGCGAAATCTCGACGGCCAGAATAATTCTCGACGGCCTGATATAGGCCGTCGACACAGCGACCTTAATATCGACGGCCAAGGAAATGCCGTCGACACGATGGTTTTAATATCGACGGCCATAGAAAAGCCGTCGAGATAAGGTCCTACGCCGTAGCAAGACGTTTTTCGGCTTTTGGCGAAGGCGGAAGACTCTATCTCGACGGCTCACAATCACCGTCGTGAATAGATTATGGCCGCCCATCATAATGAATCAATCTCGACGGCGAGAATGTGGCCGTCGAGAAATAGTTAATCTTTGAATCGGTGGGTGGCCCATTGAATTTTTCATTTTGTAAATATTTTCATAATTTCAGATTTGCTTATTTAGCAATTTAAATAAAAAGAACTTAAATAAAAAATAAAATTTGATGCAGTCCCAAATTTTGGGAAAATATATAATGGTGCAAGGTGTTATTTTTTGCATACTAATTCTTGAAATAATTTGTATTTATAATTTAGGTTAGGTATAATATATGTATATATATTTAAAACTAACAAATTGTATTGTAATGTTTTTAAAATGCAATATTTTATTACATTTCAATTGAAATGATCTATATACAATGGTTTTCCGACACAATGGTGCATTATTTGAAATTTTTGATATCCCCATGACCCATAAATCATAAAACTCTATAGAACGCTCACTTATACTCTGCTCGATATAACCACTTACATAGGCAACTCCGTTTGCAAATTTAATTTGAGCATCTGAATTTTCTTCATAGTATATTATCATGTCATAAACATTATTAGCCATTTAGAAGCACCAAAGATTTTTTAAATTTTTTATAAAAAATTAAGTAAGCTATGTTGACCATCGAAGGGGGGCGCTGCACTAGCCGTCGAGATAGAGCACATTCTCGACGGCATAATAACAAGCCGTCGAGACAGAGCATTATTGACGACGGTAGTCAACGTAAGCCGTCGCAATAGAGTTATCTCGACGGCTATACTTCACAAGCCGTCGATATATGGACAATCCAAGAGCCGAGCGACACATAATTTTCTCGACGGGTATCACAGGTGAGTAACCTAACCTCACAATACAATTAAGTTTTATGTGTTCGTTTCTAATTTCCACATTTTTCTGTTTTTGTAGGAGACAGGAGCAGCAAAACCTCACCGCCAGTTTCGCTTGATTGTACTTGATGCCGGTCGGTACAACCAGGTCCGTCCTGAGTGGTGTCAGGAGGACGCCTGGGAGGCTATAGGTAGGAAGTGGGACAGCCCCGAGTGGAAGGGGAAGTCCGAGAAGGCAAAGAAGAACAGGCGTGAAGGATTACAAAACAAACTTTGGGAGGTGGTCGATCGCACAGTTGGGGAAGAAGCGGTAATAAAAGTTTTTACTTCGTCTTCACTTTAGATTTTCGAACTAACACATATCGGTCATATTACAATTTAGTTGGCGAAGACGGGGGTTATGCCTAGCCCGATGGACGTGTGGAAGCAGGCCCACACGAAAAAGGCGTCACCTGGTGGACAACCGACCTTAGATCCCCATGCTTATCTCCGTTTGGTAAGTGTCGATAGGATTAGTGAATACAACTATATTTGTTTGGTTATTTGTTTGATTTTGACTATCACGACATGTAGGAGCGTTATAAGGACGCTTATAGAGAGGAGCACGGGGAGGAGAGCAATCCAGAGGAGGCTCCCCTCGATCCTCATGTGATTCATAAACACATGGGGGGCAAGGCTCACGGGCGCCTGGCGATCGGTGGCGACCACCTACGGTAAGATCTCTTTCGTACACTTGTATATTATGATTGCAAAACTGACTGCTGTATTATGCATGTTGCAGGTCTTCAGAGTATATGCCCGATGTACGGGCTAGCCAGAGCGGCGGTGAGACCCGTCGCCAGTTCGAGGATCGCCTGCAGAGGGAGAGAAGCGGCAGAAGAGAGACACGAGGAGGAGCGGGCCCATGACAGAGAAATGTTAAGGGCGATGCAAGAGAGTCTGAGAGCTGCGCAGGAGGACTATGACAGAAGGCTTCGACAGCTCGAGGCGTTCGTCGCTGGGGTAACACAGTCGCAATTCAATTCTTTTTTATAGTGCATATCTTATCATCTCTACTAACGAAATCAAATATATGTACAGGCCGGTCCAAGTGGTCACGCGGGGCTAGCGGGCAGCTCCTCGAGTCAGGTGGGGACTGCAGGTCCCTACACCGGTGCCCCGGCCGTGTACGGTAGCCATCCAGCCCCTCCAGGCACCTATGTTGGGCAGGGCGGCTACCCAGTACAGACGGCACCACCGGGCACCTACGGGACCCAGCCGGCCTACGTCCCCACACCCAACTACCCGAACGTCGAGCGTCCCTGGTTTCGTGATCCAGCGGTAAGTCTCCTATGCCAAATCAATATACTATCGCATTGTACATATATCAACTTACTAATTGAAAAATCTCGAAGGGTTCGGGTTCTGCGATGTCTACTCCTCCGTCCTTCGTGCCACCTACTCGGGGCGACCCAGCAGGAGGCGGACGGCTCGGGAACATGGCCGCCAACCTCGTGGAGCGACTCTTTGGACGCCACCACGGCGGACCATGATCGATGTTTACTTTATTGTGTTCATGATGTTGATACTGTCGTTACGATGTTTGTGAATGTTAATTAGATGTTCGTGAATGTGGATTTTATGTTTGTGATCTTTGTGATGCGATATTTGTGATATATCGAAATTGTCGGAGGTATGTGTATTTGTGAAATCGTGGGAAAATTAAATGCGGGGACTGTTTTGGGTTTGCAGGTTGCAGCTGCTGCTGCTGCTGGGTGCAGTAGCAGCTGCAAAATTATTGTGATTTTTACAAATTTTTAAATTTTTTTTCTGTTTTTTAAGTATTCTCGACGGCTACACCATGGCCGTCGAGACAGCTTCCATGGCCCACGTGCCAGGTCAACCACCGTCGCGACCCGAGAAGAGTCTATCACGACGGCCATAAGCCGTCGTGAATAACCTCCATGGCCCACCTGGAGGAGCCGTCGTTCCCTGCTGATGAAATCTCGACGGCTATTGGCCGTCGTGACTAACTTGTGGGATGGGCCTCGGAACTGAACGGCCTGCTTAAGAATAATCTCGACGGTGTTAGGCCGTCGAGAAAGCACCCAAAATTACGTCGTGTTCCGCCGGTTCATGTATCTCGACGGCCTGGTTTTAGCCGTCGGGAAAGTGAAATAACGACGGCTGAGCCGTCGAGAAAGACTGTCTGTCTCGACCGTGCTATCTCGACGGCCAAATCTCGACGGCTGGCCGTCGAGATAATTCTGTCTCGACGGTTTTCCTCTCTTTATCGACGGCTGTAGCCGTCGAGAATTCCAGCGATTCGCGTGGTGTGTCGAGATTGAGGGCCTGTTTGGTTGGTGCCACACTTTGCCTAACCGAACCTTAGGCAAGTGTGGCAAGCCACATTTTTGTGGCTCAAAAAATTAGCGCCACACCTTAGGCAAAGTGTGGCAAAAAAAACCAGTTTATGACTCGTTGGTCCAATGGCTAAGAAACTGTTGGCGCAAACCAAACACCAGACATAAAAATTATGGCGTGCCTAAACTTAGTTGTGGCAGATTTGGCAGCAAACAAAACATACCCTAAGACTCTCTTATCCTTGGCCTATTGATCCACTTTGTCGAAGATCTAAAAAATTATGGATTGAAGGGTTTGATTACTGAGCCTGTTTGGTTTGAGTATTAACATTGCCACAGCTTGCTACAACTTAACTTGCCAAAGTTGTCTAAGCATAGTTTATAAAAATCTTAGCCACACTTTAGCTAGCCTAAGGGAATCTTGCCACGCTTTTCTCACTCACTTACGTATAGGACCCATGTAAAAAAGGAAGAATCTTGCCACAAGTGTGGCTATAAACCGAACACATATCTAGCTTAGTCAAACTTGCGTAACATATATAAGACGTGACAAGTTGTGACAAAGCTTAGTCACCAACCAAATTAATAGGCCTCAATAATCAAGGGAAATGAATTGCTTGGATGCAGGGGCCAAAAGAAACCTTTTTCATTATTTTAATTTTAAATGAATGCATGATCAAGTTATTTTAGGCCTTGTTCTTCTTAGCGTATCGTACCGTTTGTGTATTACTGTAGCATTTTTTGGTATTTTTATATAGCCTATATGTTTTGATAATTTGTAACGATTTTTTTATGGTTTTTAGTTACGAAAAGGCTTTGAGCCGGACGGCCGGCCCGTTCGGTCTCGCGCACGCGCCGTGAAAGGCGCCAGGGGCACGGCACTGTGCTGCATGCGGGTGGGTCCCGCGATCTTTTTTTTTCGGCAACCATAATTTTTGACTGGATGCTCCAATCGACAAACCGTTTGCACCAACGTGTTCCTCGTATTTTTACGAACAAAACAAGATATATGTTGCCATATAATCCTTCAAACTTATCTGGTGAAACTTAGGGTTCGCCTACTGAAACTTGGGTTTCGCCTAGTAAAACTTGGGTTTCATACTCGTAAAACTTTGCCGAACTGTCAAGTTTCATCAGGTTTCATCCAAGTTTTTTCAAGTTTCATCAAGTTTCGTCAGGTCAGTTCAAGTTTCATCAAGTTTCAACAGGTTTCACCCAAGTTTCATCAGGTTACATCGAAGTTTCATCCAAGTTTCATCAGATTTCCTCAGCACACGAACAAGTTTCATAAGCACACGACCAAGTTTCGCTAATATAGGTGTAAGTTTTATAAGTGCCTTCTCCTAATTTCACATCAAAAAATTAAAAAAGTGAAAAAATCAAAAAAAAAATAGAAAGTATTTAAAATGGGTTGCTCTCGATTTTAGAAGAATTATGAAATTTATTCCACATTTTTTGAACATTGTTTGAATTTTACACAAAAATCAGAAGTTTAATTGAAAAGATGATCAACCGACGACTAGCAACTCCGCTGAACTGCGCGCGCACGGGAGCGGTAGGATTGGCTCGGTGCCGTGGGAATCAACGGTGGCGCGCGCCTTTTAGTTATCCTTCCAAAGATCCTAAAACTATTTTTAATAATTTTTTTAAAATATTTAGAGCAATTTTTGAGTGCTCTCAAATTTGCTACAGTAATACATGAACGCAACGATACGCAGAAAAGAACAAGGAACTTACGTACAATTTAAACTTGGTAATCCTTATATATTCTGTAATTTTTAGAATTTTCTCACTATCTTAACACATAAATTCTGTTTGAGTATAGCAGCAGATACTGGCATGCTGCTGCTAGCCCGATCCTCATCCGTGGCTCCATCTCTCCAAAAGAAATGACAAGGTGATGCCATTCCTGGAGAAGGCCAGGCCTGCAGGGCATGCATGCACATACTCCACACAGACAGCGATGGACAGAGAGAGAAAGAGACAGATGCACAAGAAAGCAAGCAAGAATCAGCCTTGAGCCACTCCTGCCTGCACTAGCTGCCTCTGGCTGCATCTGCATGCATCTCTCTCTCACTCTCACTCTCACTATCACTCATACTCTCTCTCTCTCTCTCTCTCTGTGTGGCAGATGGCAGCCACCTACTAATTCACTTATCACTCGACTTCCCTCGCAGTGCAACGCGATGGCTCTCCAGTCCTAGGATGATGTACCACCAGGCCTCCTCTAAACTCTCAGCTAGCTAGCTAGCTCTCGCTAGGCCATCCATCCATCCATCCGTCCATCCATCCATCTGATCTCTCTGCTACTAGTTAGTATACATTGTGCTCTCTTTCAGCTTTGGATTATTTATTATTTGATTTACAGCGCTGTCCTTGTACGTGTTGCTTCGTTCAGAGCGAGAAGAGAACATTTCTGCTCCTTGATACTCCCCACTTCGTAATGCTCGCCTCCCCCTAACTTACTGGCCGGTTTTTATATGTATGCATTTGCATGGCGCCAGCCATGGTAACTACTCTTGTCAATTCAGACAAAACCTGACCACAGCCGCCCCCCCTTTCTCTCTCTCCTTCTCCCTCTCTCTCTAGAACGATGCGATGTGCATGCATGTAAAATTAATTACAGTAACACCTACCGACACATATGACGCCAGTATCTGCATGAGAGTATCTGTACGCCCGTATAGCACACGTACGTATGAGAGAGAGAGGGAGGGAGGGAGCTGACACTTTGATTTCAGGCCAGTCTCTGAGGGTGTGGGTGTGCCAGAGCATGCAGTGTTGACCGGCACGCAGGGAGGGACTGAGGGAAGTGTATTTGCTATGACTATATATTTCTTTTTTCAGGTCTCATTTACAATGACCCCCAAGAATTAATACTGAATGCATACATGCATGCATCTGCATCTGCCGCGATATTGTCCGACGAATGCAGCAGCGATCTGGGAATGGATGGACCGGTGCGAGCCGTGTAGATCTCGACCCACCGGCCGGACGCAAAAGCAGACGTCGCCGTCGCCAAAAGGCGACGGTGTGGCTGCGGCTCGTGTCCTCTCGTCTCCCTCGAGCGGCACAGGGCGCGCGCAAGGGAGATGAGATCTTCAGGCCAAATCTCTCCCCCCTCTCTGGCTCTGGCTCTCTTGCATGTACGAGTACGACTACGCTGGCTGGCCGCTCTCTCTAGCTCTGACTTCTCAGACTGACTGCGTGGCCGCCTGCTACAGAAACAGGAATGCCATTTTGATGTCAGGGTCAAAATTTTTGTGTGGAAATCGATGCGCGGGGTTGCAGCTCTCAGGATGTGCTGCATGTTCGGAGTGATTGAACTAAATAAATAAACTGGTTAAACTACTAAATAAATAAACTGGTTAAACTAAAATTAGTTATGTGTAGGACTGACCGACCGAGTGGATAAGCTGGCTAATAAATAAGGTTAAACCACTTTGAACATGCCATTATGGCCTTGTTTGTTTGAGATTAAATTAAATTAAATTAAATTAAATGAAATTTTGTTATTTTTGTATAAGCCAAATGATGTAATGTTTTGTAGTCATTCTTGTGGGGTTTTAAATAGTACTTCTTAAAGTTTGTAAAATATTTTTTTCATAATTTTTTGAACTCGTTAAGACGTATTTTGAGGGGGTCACAAATTTGCTACAGCGAAACGCAACGCTACGTTAATCTGAAACAAACGAGGCCTATGCCACATGTGACATGCCTCTATGTGGCGTCGAGTATTTTTTAGGATGCTTTCAAAAGTTTCGTGACCGGCCTGTATAAACCACATAAGGGGGTATAATAAGTACTTTTATTATTCCCTTTCACCAATGAAACCGTAGCTGGTGTGGAGGTTAGGTGGCTGGTGCCAGGGAAGATTGAGAGGAAGTACTAAAATTCCACGTCTACATATAAAGTGTCATGGAAGGTACCAACTCTAGACATTTATTAGATTTTATTGGATATATTTAGATTAAAGGTACCTCGAGATAGCAACAAGGGTATGATAGGTTGTGCATTGCTTATCCTTGGCAAATGATCGATCGATGTAGCATGGGAGCATAAGAAGAATAAACGAGACAAATTAGGGGAAGGGTGTGACGAGAGAGGATGGAGGAAGAATAAACTTGTTTTGGAAAATATAGGAATGATAAATGTCGAGAGATGCATATCAAAGGAATGCAAGCTCAAATAAATGATTGAGAAAACATGAGATTTTAGAAAAAAAAAATTAAATAAGTTGTGTTTCGAACACCTCATCTAATAGAAATTTTCTAAAAAACATTAATGTCTGAGTGAGAATAAGATAGAAAATACGAGAATGCTTATGACCGGGCGTCCGATAGCGTCGGATGCACGCGGCCCAGCAACCAACGCACATGTCCTCGCTGATGCACTGCTTGTCGCTGCTAGCAAAAAATGAGCTGTTCATTTTTTCTATTTAATTTTTTTTATTTTTTGTCTCTATTTCATCTGGAGTCCAAAATGCATAGAAAAAATTTCATAATTCATCTAAAATAATAATAAACTCATTTTAAATACTTTTATATTTTTAAAATTTTTTCATTAGCCAAATTGTTTCAACAGACTATACAAACTGTTTTCAATAGGCTAAACTAGTTATTTCAGCAGCTAGACATATTGTTCCAATAGAAAAAACTAATTGTTGCACTTGGCTAGACATATTGTTCCAGTAGGCTAAAATAATTGTTTCAACAGGCCAAAAATATTGTTCCAATAGGTTGTACAAATTGTTTCAACAGACAAAATAGATTGTTCCAACAGACTAAACTAATTGTTTCAACATGCCAAACATATTGTTCCAATAGGTTGTACATATTATTTCATCAGGCTAGACAAATTGTTTCAATAGGCTAAACTAGTTGTTTCAGTAGGTTATATATATTGTTCCAATAGGCTAAACCAATTGTTTTAGCGTGCTACTCCCTCCGTCCCAAAATATAGGGCGTATAAAATTTTTCATCAAGACCAAGAAATAATGTTTAAGAGAGTAAATCATCTTTAATTATCTTGTTACTCGAAGCATGCATCTCCTTCCCATGCACTTAATTAATAGCTTTAATAGCTAAAGCTAGCAAAAGCAAGCACTTTATAGTGTGAATAGCTTAACTATGAGTTAATTGCTCGTCTTTCCCAAAGAAATAATGGGAAGACGCCTTGTATTATGGGACAACTCAAAAAAACTTATACGCCCTACATATTGGGACGGAGGGAGTATATATATTGTTCAAATAGGCTAAACCAACTGTTTCACTTGGTTATACGTCCACTAGGCAAAAGTAATTGTTTCAGCAGGCTAGCCATATTGTTTCAATAGGCTAAACTAATTGTTGCATTAAGATAACAAATTATTTCAGTAAATTTTTATATAGCAACATTGGTCTTGTTTTGTTTATAAAAATGCGAGGAACGCAGCAGTGCAAACGGTTTGTGCATTGGACCAACCAGTCAAAATCTATGGCCGTCAAAAGAGAAAACTGAAAAGGAATTGACGTCATTGCATGCAAACAGGGAGAGATTCGCGAGCACGCTGCGGCGGCCTTCAATTTAGGGGAAGAACGGAGGCGAAACAATGGCAGGAGAAGTTCGTTCCGGTGGGACGCCGAGTTGTTTCAGCGGGTGGAACCGTGGAAGGTAGGCTCGGCTGGAAGCACCGTTGGTGGGCCGATCGGGCCGCGCGAAGCGTCCGACGGCCACGCGCAGGGGTCGGACGTCCATCCCCAAGTCGTTGCATAGAAAATAATTGAATTGGATTCTTGAAATGGAAATTTTCATCAAGGCTCATCTCTCTCTTTTCTCTCTCTGTAAGCATCTAGGACCCTAATTTCAAGTTTATTAAAGGTTATCATTCTATTATGGAGTTTTGGTGTTGATGAAGTAATAAAGGTTTTCATTGGCTCTTCTAAGCATCTTAGGCTCCTTTCTTTCGGGCTCTTCTGTGTGGCATCAAGCTTTTAATACAAGATTATGGACTTTCTTTCCTAGTTTTTTTGTGTTTGGAAGCTGATTCATGGCTATGTTATTTTTTTCTTTTCAGCCATACTATCAATTAGGGTTTCTACTTTTTCTATCCTGGATTAGGATCCTTCTCTCTCATCAAACTAGTTTGGAGAAAATTTTTCTCTAAGCAGCCAAGCCTAGTTTCTTTTAACCAATTCGTTTCTCATTCACGCTGCACTAGTCATCATGGAGTCCCTTTCACGTCGGACCAGTCTGACGTTCGTAGCCTTGACATCTTTGGTCACGCTGGACCAGTTCGACATGTGCTCATTCTTTGCCCTACATTTAACTTAGCTGCATTGGACATGCCCGGCACACACATTCTTTGTGGCCCAATTTCTTTCCCTCTTACGCTGGACCACGCAAACAAAACTATGTTCACATTGGACCAATCCGGTGCAAGCCATTTTTCACGCCGGACCAATCCCACGCAAACATGATTTAGTCTGTTTGACTAAATTTCTATAATATGCAGTTCGCCGCGAACGGGATAACCTCCCTAGATTTTTGATAGTTTCTCTTTTTGCTTTCCCAACGTCTAATAGATGTCCTAACAACCGTTAGGCTTGAAATTGACCTATATAAACTAGTCCCTGATATTTACTTGTTGTTCCTTTGTTTAAGTTTCTATTAAATACATCCTATATATAGCTAGCAAGTGACTTGAACATATTGTCACATTCATATCCTTATAAAGGTTTTTGGCTTTGTAGAGTTAGGATTTGTGTACCAAGCTAGTCTAGTGAGTGAAGAGGATTATTGATTCAAGGTGGCGAAGCTGTATAGCTTGTTACTCTTGGAATCTTGTACTCTTAGATGGCTTTGAAGGGGGTGATCTTGAGAAGCTCGCTGCATTGACGTGTGTGGAAGCTCTTATGATGGCGTAAAAGGCTTGGAGTTCATCTTGCCTGAGTGGTGAAGAGCTACCGTTAGTGGATGGAGGCGCTAGGCTCAAGCGGGAGCTTCAGATCCACCCGCTCAATCAAAAAAATGTAATCCACATGTCATTCAAGTGTAATATATTTTAATCATAGAAATATTTTATATATTATCCATTATCTAAAAATTTTTAACCATAAGTGATCTATGTCATTGTATGATACAAAGGAATAAACAACCCCACTTACGTAGAGAGTGCATCCGTAAGATTCAAAGAATGCGGGCCGTCGTTTCATTTCATGCGTGTTTCACCCAATGGTTTATATCACCGGAGTGGACCGTAGGTAGAAGAGCTCTCATAGTCGTAGGATTGCCCTAGTGTTATGCAAATTAGCATCGATTAATTAATCAACAAAACGGTTCCTTTTGCGAAACAGAGTTCTCTGAAATGCACTGCACGTAGCTAGCATTACCAATAATGCCAAGAGAGGCCTTACGTGACGCGAGGTGCTGTTAATTCCTGATCACTTAGCTCGATCCAAAGCCCAAACCAATCACATAAAATCGCGAAAAAAGAACAAGCTGAGCACAAGGTTTCATTCAGAGTCTGATCAGAGAAGCGCATGCATGCATGCAGTGCAGTGCAGGTGCATGAAGCAAAAATGCCGCTGCGTGCGTGCCTTATCCCTGAGCTCGATCGATCACCACCATCTCTCTCGACTGAGTCGGCTCTCGCTCGCTCAAATTTAATTTATATGGAACCATGTATCGATCAGCGGCGCGGCGATGCATGCATGCACTGCCTGATCGAGCGGCAGCATGTTGGGGGCGAAAACGAGTTGGATATGTAATATATGTTTGGATCTGGATTTGTATCTGCTTTTTTGTTGATTTGAAACGAATTGTACTATTCTCTTAGCTTCATTTCGCTATGTTTATCCATAGCGCACTATACGTACCATGGATTTAAATAGCGCGCTATAGCGTCGCTATAGCGCCGCTATAGCGTTTTAGAGACGTCGGCGCTACGCTATTGCCCATTTTAACGCTATTAACGCTAAGACCGCTATAGCGTGAAATAGCGCGCTAAACCGCACCGCAAACAGTCCAATTTAGCGTCGCGCGCTATAGCGTTTGGGCCAAATTTGACATGCAATCACCATCTGCTTCATCTTCATCTGATAAGTCCATCTCGTTGGCTGAAGATGAAGATTGAATCCATCTACTGCTTGGCTCCGTTTCGTACTGAGTTTGTGTCCTGTGTTTGTGTGCTGTTAGACTAATATTCAGAAGAGCTGCAGAACTAATTTATGTTGGCTACTTGGCTTGTTGAATTTAAATAGCTGTTGTGAATCCCAGCATTTTGCATTTTTTTTGGAAAAACGCTAAATGGCTTAGCGTCGCTATAGCATCGCTTAGCGTTTCTAGGAGGCCTTCGCTAAACACTTTAGCGCGCTATTTAAAACACTGATACGCACTGATCAAGAAAGTAGTAGTTTCAAGAAGAAAAAAAAAACCATGTGCAAAGACCATCGTACCCCTATTTAATAGCATGTTCAAACTAATTTCCTTCTTGCTAAGCATTTAATTAAGAGGCAAAGAGTGGAAACATCACAATAACTGCACTCTTGATATCCGTAATGGACAAACATTATGAAACATATTTTCTCAAGTTCATGTACAAATATAGTGAAACGGAGGGAGTATTTGAACGACAATGGATGCAGATAACTATCCACTTTTTAAAATTAAAATAGATTGGGGGTTATCTGATGGATATTATCCTCATTCAGTGACTTGTTATTCGAATATTATCCATATAAATACAGAAAGAGGTTGGGTTTAGACTGACCAGCATCGATTCACGATGATCCAAAGCATGGGTTGTGCTAACTCATGGCTTTGGTTTAGATGAATGCTGTCGTGCGTTGGTAGTTTTGCGAGCATGCCATCTATTTTTCTACGCAAGCCCATCTATCTGCATTGTATGTCTTTTAAATTACATTATAATTTTGTAATGTTTTGGATGGCCAACGGTAATGATATATAGGTTATGTTAATTTTTTGTCCTGTTATGGCACTATAATATAACCTAATTTTGTGTTCGTTCCAAGTCTCATTCAAACAATCCATCCGATTAAATTCATATTCGAATTTGTATCCGACACTATTTATTCCTAAATCCATATCCTGCAAGGATACAAACGTGGATTAACCCCATCAGGTGCAGCCGTGCAGGGCGAGAAGGAGGCTCAGGCTCGGCTCCACTGGGTAAGCCTTGTCCTCTGGCCGTCCCATCTCTAGCTGTTGCGCGCCATACCTCCCAACTGTTGCTGCCTCGAAAAGGCGCCAGATGCACGTGTGCCCCTGACCACCACCTCTCTCATCACATATATCACACCCACACACGTCACATCACATATCACCTCTCTCTCTCACCCTCTCTCTCTCTACAAGCAGCTATGGCTAGCGTCGATTCAATTCTTCAGGTGGCCCATACCTCACCCCTGCGTTGCATCCATGTCGTCCATGCCTGTTAAATTTCTCACTGCCGCTCTCACTCTCACTCTCACTCTCAGCCTCTCACTCTCTCCTCACCTTACCACTGCCACTGCAGATAGCTACGCTGCCGCTGCCGCAGCCGCTGCCTCTACTGTTCCTTGCATCAGCCTCAAACTTCGCGCTTGCAAAGCTGCATCCTTCGCTAACTAGGTCATGCAAGCATGCACATGCGGTAAAAATGCCGCGCGCATGCATGCGGCTCGCAAGAATCATCTGCGCCCTTTTTACCGCATGCATGCACTGCACGGTGCACGCTGCATTGCTGCCGCTGCTGCGTGCTGCTGCTTGCTTAAGCAAACGAACCATTGCATGCATGCGATTGCATGCATATGAATATTGTGGCTGGAGCAGCAGGCAGGCAGGCAGGCAGGGGCAAGCACTGTGCCCTAGTCCTAACCATGCATGCATGCCACAGTGCCCCGTGCTTCCAAAGCAGCGTACAGAGGCTGCGGCAGGACGAGAAGGAAATGCTCGGATGCAAGTACACATGCACACTCCATCAGCTATAGCCCGAACGATCAAGCGTGAACCTGCAGCTAGCTGGGCATGCATGCACTGCTTGCTATCTAGCTACCCAGCTGTGTTGTGCAGCTCATAGTTACATGATACATCTCCGCTGCCTTCTTTGCACAGCCAGCTGCACTATTCTTTGCAAGCCCAGGAATTGCACATTAATATGTGCACGTTTGGTTCATTGCCTAATGGCATGCCAATCTTTCTTCCCAAAAGTAAGCCATGCATACTGCCAATTTTTTCTGAACCCTTGGCAGTTGTTGATCTGTCGATTCAATTAAGGTAATAGAGAGTGAAAAATGCAGAGATGGACCATCTGAAATCACAGACGGCCTGAAATAACAGAGGAAAAATTACAGGGATTTAACCCAGTCCAGCACGCCGCCACTATTAGCCATGCATGGTAGTCGAATCCAAAAGCCCGCATTTGCATAATGACCTCTTGTACCGTGCTATACTCCTGACGGAAAATTCTCCTATTCCCCCTTCTAGCTGTGCTATGCTGCAATGTTTAAGGCCAGCAAATGTTGTCCATATATAATCCATTCCTGATTTGGCGTAGAAATGGTGCAGTGTGCCATGCATGGAAAAACATTTTGCCAATTTTCAGCCTTATCCATAGAGCCCGGTACCATATACCCCAGGTTAAAAAAACTTGGTGCATTTCAATTTAAACATGATTTGACCAAAATATGGCTCCACAGTGGGAAAATTTTTGATACTACAAGTTCATAGATTCATTTTTCATCAAAAATTCGTTCAAACAAATTCCAAAAAATATAGTACTAACCCACGATTAATTTTCTTCCTCACTGCTAGCTCTCCTCTAGTAAAAAATAAATATTGGCACTAGACTAAAATTTGGGCGGAGTTTCCTCCTTACCGCTCTCAATCTGCATTGGAATTTTTGGACATCATTTGGTGATTTCAACCAATAGAAGCACACAGATTCGAATTTCATTAAAAAAAAAAAATTGCCCATAGAATTTTTTAAAAAAATCAGGAACCCGTTTTCTTATCGCTCCCATACGACAACAAATTTTGAAACAATAGCTTATCCCCCCCTAATGTGTGCGTGACGTGTGCCAAACGATGCCTAATTAAACAAATGTGGCATGCTGCAATACATATATATGGCAGCGAATCAAACACTAACCCCAAATATGTGTCATCGAGCAAAACAATATCCGTCATCTCCCCATCGGGATTGTGGCAATGTTTTTCTTTCGACCAATTTTTTTATAAAAAAATCAGCCCTGGTGGGAACTCAGTTTTTTTCTTGAACCTCTGCCTGAATTGAATTCTTTCTGTAACTTCTTCAGAAATTTCCGAAAGAACACCATACAGATCGGACATTCATTTTTTGCAAAACTCTGGGAAAAAAATATTGCACTCCAGACCATGCCTAAAATGTTCAAATGCCATATATGCGCATGTATGCAACAAAGGTAACAAAATCCATATCACAGAACGAGTACTTCATATATACAAACACACTGCTGCAAACTTCCCCCAAATTAATCTGCAGAAGTTGTGTGTGTCAAGTCAAGTGTTTTAGCAAGGCTTGCAATAGGCATGTGCGCTGGCTCCAAGAGGATTAATAAGCTAGGCAGGACACATCACACATGCCATCATTCGGATTTAGCTGATTACATGACTAATAATTAAACACACCTGTGACTGGGAGCTAGCGTCCGGCCAAGACATAAAATATAGGAGGAGTTGTGTGCCATGCGTGCGTGGTGTAGTGGTTGGGCTAGCTAGCCTGTGTAGTGCTGCAGCCAAACAACACCAAGAAATGGAAAGGAACAGAGGAGGAGCTAGCAAGCAGGTCGCTCGTTGGTGAAGTGGTTGCTAGCTCTTGCTCATGTGATACTGATGTAAACCATCTAATCATCTATCGATGATCTGTTTCAGCTATGATCTAGCCAAGTGCATGCCCTCACACATCTGTTCATACATGCATGGATGGAACCAATCCATCGTTCTCCATAAAATACGCGGGTTTTGTACTAAGCTAGCGATGGAGTCATGTAGCTAATTAACCCAGCCTTCTTGTCCAGCTCGGGACAAAGGGGAAAGGATGGAAAGAGACAGATTAAAATTGATTAAGATGTGGTTAATTAAAGCTGCTTAATTGCCACTAAAGTCTTCCTCCTTCCTCTCCTACAGCTACAAGGGGGGATGTTGCATGATGATGCAGTGCTTAAGTAAACAGGGTAAAGGTAAAAAACACGGAGTAATTAACAGGTACTGAACACTAACGGAGGTAACACTAGTAAGTTTTGATGACTGTCGATCCCTTGCTGTTGCAAGCAGATTTTACCGCGGATTAAACAAACACAAGAGGAGCACGATTAGCAAAGGGCGGAAGAGATTGTGATTAACTCTTAGCTTGATCCGGCCATTGATCCCGCGGCCATGTCCATGCATGGCTGCCTCCCCGCGCCCGCGCTCTCCATGTGTATCAGTACGGCGCCACGCGGCCGCCGCAGCCTCCTCCTCCTCCGGCGCCCGCGGCCCAGCCGTAGGCGTCGCCGGGAAGCTGGATGCCGTTCATCAGGTTGTGGGGGAGCTGGTCGGGTGTGAGAGGCGGCTGCTGGTGTGGCGGCAATGGGATCGGCGGCGGCGGCGGCGAGGACTGCGCCGCCAGGCCCTGCGGCGGCTCGTCGTCGTCGAGAGGGAGGCGCTCGTAGGAGGCGTTGCCGAAGGAGGCGGCCATGATGACGACGGGCCCGGAGGCGACGAGCGCGCCGGCGACGGTGCCGCCGACGACCTGGCCCTGGCCGCCGGAGACGTAGACGGTGAGCCCCGTGGCGGAGGGCGGGGCGGGGGGCGGGAGGAAGGAGCCGGAGAGCGAGAGGACTTCGAAGCGGCCGGCAAGGGTGACGACGGCGCCGGGCCCCGCCCCGGGCTGCCGGACGGAGACGTTGGCGACGGCGCCGGTGCCGCTGAGCACGCACACGCCGACCTGCCGGCGGCGCGCGAACGCGGCGACGCTGTCGACGATGTCGCAGCCTGCGGCGACCTCCAGCACGTGCGCGCGCAGCGCGCTGGCGCTGTCCCGCGTGATGATGACCGGCGGCTTCGGCTTGTTCTTGGACCCCGCCGGCCGGCCCCTCGGCCGCCGCAGCACCGCCGCCGGCGGCGGCTGCTGATCCTCGGCTCCGCCTCCCCCTCCGGCGAGCTGCTGCTCCACCCCCGCTCCTCCGCCGTCCGCGGCGCTCCCGTTGCTCCCGGCGCTGTTGATGGTGTTGCTCTCGTCCACGAGCTCCTGCTTCGCCCCGACCCCGACGAGGTGCTGCTGCTCCTGGAAATGCTGGAACGCAGGGTGCTGGTGCTGCCCGGGGAAGTGCCCGTGGAAGGGGTGGAACGCCACGGGCGGCGCGAAGTGGTGGTGCCCGCCGCCGTGCGCCGCCGCCGCCGCCACTGGATCCATCGGCCAACAACGAGCCCTCCCTCCCCCGAATCCCCCCGCACGACGGAGACGACAGCAACGGCGACGGCGACGGCGACGACGGCGGCGGCGGCGGCGGTGGTCAAAGCAGGGAGAGGAGGCTGAGGAGCAGGCAGGAGGGGTTCGCGCGTCTGGTTCGGTGCGGGCGCTCGGGCGGGGTTAAGACAAGCGCGTAGATGGGGGCGGGGCCCACCAGGAGTGGGGCCCACGAGGGCGCCGATCGCGATCGCGCCGCGTCGGGTCGGGCTGGGCTGGCCACGTCTCCCGCTGACATGTCTGATCATCTCGCCCGCGCCCTGTGTTGACCTTCCGTTCACAGTCACTCCCCCCCACCTCCCTGCTGCACTGGTAATATAGCTCGCAGTAATTAGCATGCCCTTAATCTGCGACGGTTACTATTTCTTCATGGTCAACCATTGCTTTTTTAGTCACATTTAAAAGATCGATCCAAGAACATCATTAGCAACCCCTCTTTTTCTCACCTCTAAAACGCTATTGACATCATCAGTCTATCCATTTTTCTAAATTTTTTTCACAATTTACACTATACTATTATAGAGGGACAGTACAGAGCGTCTTCAACAGCCTCTCTATATATGTTGCAATACTACAAAGGATCCGCTGAAGATATCTCTAAGATCGAAGACGGGAGAGAGTGTGACGTCATATATCCGCTATGCATGACCATTTGTTTTGGCCGATCGGGTGCTCCGCTATCCGCTCGCATTTTTCTTGCGAATGCATTGGTGGATTGATTTAGCAGTAATAATTAATCAACGTATGTCGCATGAATCTGCAACCATTAATTACTGTTTCTTCCAGGTCAACTATTGTTTTACCAAGGGTGCCCTACATGTACGTATATCAAGCTTAAGCTGCGTACATACGACGCGCGCACACACGGCTCTCGCGTCTGGAGATAGATAGACCGATCATATATAGATACACGGGCTGAATCACAGAAGATAGCGTGATGTTGTCGGTTCTGTATGACCGTTTGGTTTGACGTACGTGAGGATGGCTTCTTTTGCTTAAGAACTTTCCTGAGGAAGAACGAAACAACCCTGGACTGCGCAAAACTCATGCACTGATGTAAGCGTAGACACACGCTTTGATCACCCTTTAAGCATGTATCCGTGGCTACGTGGGAATGACTCGTTTGTGGGGGGTGTCGATGTATCATGACGCCGACGTACCGACGTTTATGTACTGCACATCTACGCATACTTTTTTTTTTTATATCAACATATCGAACGCTCTATATAATAGGATATATGCCACTGCTCAACCTATTTATTTGGTATATGCCACCATTTGGTATTGCGATATATGCCATTATGAAACTATGCGTATTCGATACATATGCCACTCAGTGCACCGCGTGTCCCATTTCAGCTTCTTATGTTTGAAATCGGATAATTTAATTTCCCTTCATCTTCAACATAATCCAATCACCGTGCCAACCCCGCCACCGCTGGTCCACGCACCAGAGCCGCGCAGCTCATGGCTGGCCTAATCCTTAGACCCCTGCACCACTCCCTGTCCACGCTCGTTGTAGCCAGTCCACGCGCTGCTCCAGCTCTCGCGCTCTAGTTCGACTGATCACCATTGGTAGGGATACGGGTGGTGGCGCCACTTAAGCCCAAGGACTTCTGACTAGTGCATTGTATCGTTGGTGAAGACATTGGGACGATGTACCTATGCTGGATCCAGAGCTCGTCGGCCACGGTGCACGATAGGGAAAGCCCGTAGTGCGATGGCAATGAATTAGAAGCTAGAGCCGAGGAAAAAGGCGCTCGTGGCGCGGTGTCAAGGAAGCAAAAGCCAGAGCGAAGGAAGAAGAGCTTGTGGCACGATGGTGAGGAAGCATAGCTGCAGCGATGGAGGAAGAGTGGGAGAAAGAAGGGGAAGGCTGAATATGAGGGCAAAATGGTCATAATACACAAATACAAGTTAAAATGGGACACACGGTCTATATATGAAGTGGTATATATCGAATACGCACGCGGTATTATAATGACATATATCACAATACTAAAGAAAAGCTAGCAAATCTCAAATAAACGGGTTGAGCAGTGTCATATATCCTACTAACCCTATATTAATTATTCCACGTGCATGGGCATTATATTCATCATGTTCGAAGCCAACACGGAATCCGCCAAAAGCTCCACACCCAAATTGATCAACGGCATCACCACAAAGTTCACCTTAATTTTTAATGCATGCACATCGTTAGCGAGAATAGATTTCGGCCCTTCAATCCTCTACCGCCTCTCGTATCATCATGAATGACATACCTGGCACTGGCAAATCCTATTAAGCACTATATATATAGGGGATTCCGTCAAGAGGATCCTCTTTTCCCTTATTTGTTCATCCCAGGAATTGATCTACTTCAGAACATTCTCTTTGAGGCCACTGATGCTAGACTTCTATCTCTACCAAGATCATGGATTTTCAATAATCGGATTTCCATTTACGTAGATGACGTGATCGTCTTCCTGAACCCATAAAAAAAGCTAAACTGCTAATCAGAGGAACAATGACTCGTCACCTGCAGCTAAATAGTTTGCCTTCAGATAAAATTGGAGTTCCCCTAACAATATTCTCAGCTTTCACTAAGAGTAAAAGTTGGGAAGTCCTTTAACACCTGTTTTTATTATGATGGTCGTTTGGAAATTTGGCAAGAACGAAGTCGGCGGATCTTCACCAACACATTCAAGAAAATTGGAATGATCTCACTTCATATATACTATGGTTTGACAACAATTGGGAGCATAACTGTAACTAGCAGCAGATGGATTATTGGTTTCACAAGAGAGAGAGAGAGAGAGAGCAAATTGAGAAAACAATCTTTAAGCGGGCAAGAAATTCTCTTTATAAAGTTGCATTTCTCTTGCTGCTGCATTACCTGGAAGCTATGTTGTCCGGGTACGGGGATACGGATACGTGATACGGCGATACCATGATACGTCAATTTCTCTAAAATACCGATACGGGATACATTTGTATATATATTATAAATAATATACTAATGTGACATCCTCATTTTTAAAATGTTCTCAAATTAAGCATGTCCATTTAAATGCATTTAAACCAAAAATAAATTGCATTCGTATTCCAAAAAAAAAATTATGAATGATTTATAAAAAATCCAATTTATATGGTTTTCTTTCTTTTCCTAATCTTTCTATTCTTTTCTTCCATATTTCTTTCTCTCCTCCACTCAGCCTCCCCTCCCTACAAGTTGGCCTCCCCTCCCTACAAGTTGTCTTTTCTCTCCACGTGACCCTGTTGTCTAGACCTGATCATGCCCTGGGCCGGGCTTGAAAAAGCCCGGTCCCATGGGACCAAGCCCGAGTCGGGCTCGGCCCAGTGCATCGGCATCGGATTAGGGCCCAAACCTAGCCCGAAACCCGAAAGGCCGGCCCAAATCCCTAAAGCTCGGCCCTGCCATGGCTGCGCGTGTATATTTTTTTGGGCTCGAGCGCTCGGCCCAGCCCGGCGGCCGGGCTTCGGAGGATACTACATTACTGCCTCCGGCGGCTAGAGGCGCTGGAGGGAACGGCGGCGTGGTGCGGCGGCCGCCTGTGGAGAAGACGAGAAGAGGTCACCGGCCACCTAGATCTAGAGAGGAATGGAGAGGTGCGCGACGGCTAGAGCCTGGAGTGAGAGTAGATAGGGTTAGGACGTACTTAGGTTTCATCGGTTCCTCCTGGTTGGGCTTTGGGCTTTTTGGGAAATTATACAATCAGGTTACGGGTAACGAATATTGATATGGCAAAACCACATCCGCGAAATATATACTCGTGGGTAGAAAATTTACACGTATCCGTACCCGTGAGTATAATTCTTCACCATATCCATGCCCGTTGGATAAATATCCGTGGTTATTTACCCGAACTCGTACCCATGGCCATCCTACTCCTCCTGCTTTCTTTCTCTCTCCGTCCTCCACCCCTTTCACTCACTCTCCAGCCATACTCTTCATTCTCCACCCATTTAGTCACCTCGTCCCAGCAACCACCATCACCACCTATGCCGCCGTCGCCGGTGTGCCATCGAGCCGCCTCGTGCCACCGGAGCGCCGTTCTCCCCTTTCTCCTCGCGCCGGTCTCTCTCTCCATCTCCGCTTCTCTCTCTCCCTACTCCCCCTCTCTCCCTCTTCTTAGGGCGTTGCCGTGTGCCGGCCCGCCACCGTCTCGTCTGTCGCCGGTGCCGCTGCCACCGACCCTTGCGCCAAGAACCGCAGTCCCTTCTGCCAGCCAACGATCCACCGCCTGTATTGCCGCCCCTCCCTCTCCTTCTCTCCTCTCTCTTCACCCCGTATCCCAAAAGTATCGAAGAGATATCCATATAGTATCCTGGATATATGTATCCGATACGTATCCGTAATCGGTATATGTCTATCATAGCCTGGAAGATTAACTTGAGGTATTTGCATGTCCTTAAATATTGGAGATATTTATACAGATGGGTCGAATAACTAGAGATAGCGTGTGATGTTGTCCTTTACGTATATATAAACAAGCGTTTGGTTCAGCGACGAGGTCAGCTTAAAGACACAACCCTGGCCTGCGCAAAACTCATCTTCTGGTTGTCGATGTAAGGCATTACTGGCGTTCTAAGTTCTAACCTAGCACGTCTTTATCGCTATTTACAACTTTTTTTGTTATTTATTTATAAATTAAAATTTAATATAAATAAATTTAAATATTATAAATTTAATTTATAATATTTCAGCAAACACCGACAACCAGAACTTAGAACGCCGCTGAAATACTATAAATTAAAATTTATCGGACATGTCCTAAATACGGGCACGTGCTGGAGAACTTAACACGTACGTATATGTGCGATGCGGCGTGTGGTGTAGTACGTGTGCATAGCATATATATATGCCCGTTTCATCTTCGTAATCTCATGAAGTTGACTGTACATACGTATAGTTCTCCGTATCTTTGTGGCTGTTGAATCGTGTGGGTGTCATTCAAGCTATCTTGAAGTCGGAACACTAACGTTCGTGTACTGCTCTACACTACATGTGCATCCAACACAATGCACACGCTGCACCAAAATTACCTATTTGCGCCTGTTCAAAACGATCATTTGCGTTTGAAGGCACTGGGTTCCATCAAAGTGCAAGCTGTTCTTGTGGCTTCTTCTACTCCAACGTGTCCCAACAGCCGATGCTCTTCAGCGCGAGCAACTCCCAAATGTGTACTTTTGTCAGCTTTATCTGCGCAGCCTGAAGACCCCATGAGCATCTTTTTCTCCATTGTGAATACGATGTTTTCGTTTGGGAGCGTCTAGCCATCCTGACAGATTCCCCCCTACTAGCCCCGTCGGTCGTCGGCCGTGGAAGCAGCCCTCCAGCCTCCCAACTTGGTGGGAAGGTGACATCCTCCAAGGTAGCCCCCGAAAGGAACTCTGTCAATCATCTCTGTGACCATGCGGCACCTCTGGTTAGAGCGAAATAACAAGATTTTTCGCTCAGTTCAGCGTCCCCACCATATTCTCCTCCAACACCTTACTGATGAGCTGCGGCTTTGGATGGCCGCAGGGTCCGATTTTATAATTAACTCCAAGGAAGGTTCCCATCCCCCACTCTGTAATCTCTATCTCTTTTATTAATAGATGGTCGTTATCCTGCACTTTTACTTAAAAAAATCATTTGCATTGGTTTTTGAACTGGCGCAAATAAGGCGGTACAGATGACCTTCGGCAATCTGTGTTGGTTTTTGAATATCGGTCACCACCTATTATAAATACCCCTTGTAACCCACCGAGGACAAAATCTAATTATTGTTCTCCCAGCTTTTTTCGTAACTCTCCCGATATAGTGAAGTTTTGCCAACCGACGTCCATGATTTACTTTCCCTTCACATTGAAGGGGTTTTTTCATGTTAAATCCTATCTCTTGATCTGTTTGTGCTTCGATCTATATTTTGCTCGTGCAGATTTCTAACAAGTGGTATCAGAGCCACGTTCATATTCCCCATTTCAACCTAGCATTTATATCCTCATGGCATCGTTGAAGTATGATCTACCGTTGCTTGATCTGGACACAAGATTCTCCCTATGGCAATCCAAGATGCGGGCGGTGCTAGCGCATACCAATTTGGATGATGCGCTAGATAGCTTCGACAAGAAGGATCGGAAGCCTATCCGATGATAAGAAAAGAAAGGATCGTAACGCTTTGTCTCAAGTTCATCTTCATTTATCGAATAATATTCTGCAGGAGGTGTTGACAAGTTTTTTTATACTTCCTAAAGTTTAATTCATCGTCTTTTAAGTTTCATCAGCAGTTTTGCCAAAGTTTTATATCCTTCTCCAAGTTTCATCGATAGTTTAGCCAAGTTTTGTTGGTCATTCTTCAATTTTCATGAGTAGTTTCCCAATGTTTTAATAGAAATGGTTCAAGTTTCATCGGTTTTCACACATATTTAATCAATACAATGTAAAGTTTTATTAGTAGTTTTTCAAGGCTTTTTTTAAAAGTCATGATCCGTCAGTTTTCACCCATATTTCATTTGTATATTGTCAAATTTCATCGGTAGTTTTCCTCAAATTTCAGTAGTTATTATTCAAGTTTTTTTATGATGTAAGCATGATGCGAGTGCCCGATGGAATGGTTCCATTGTATGTCCCATACCCTGGGTCTGCCTTACTGGAGTCTGGAGAGATAACTAATGTGGGTATCATTTCCTTTTGGCATTAATCGATGTTTCGATGGAGTGCAAATGATCATCTGAATTAGATCTAATCAAGGGAAGTCCAGCCCGAAAAGACCGATCTGGCCTAGCCCAACCAACGCATCGGGTTGGGCTCGGACCCAAAGTTGAGGCCCGATACACCGGTCTCGTACTGATCGATGGTGGAAAAATACCTCAAATTATGCACGAGATATATAGTAAGGTACGAAAGCACATATAATTGGAATCAACTGCAGGTTAGATATATGGTGTAAATTGGCCAAAACTTTCTAATGGGGGATTGGGGGGGTGGGGAAGGTGGTGGTATGCTATCCATCTCTACCCTTGATCCATCATCCATTCAATTCTCTTTATAATTGTTTTCAATACACTTGATTTGGAGCTATATATATTATTCAATGATTGACGGAAGTCCTGAACCAGAATAATCCATTTCATGGGATCATCTCATCATCCTGGATGCGTTAGTGCGTTGCCACCCAAGGTAAGATGTTTTCTCAACCTCGCAATCACAAGAAATTTGTTGTGGATGAATGACAAAATCGAACTCATCGAGAAACATGTTACTTGTTTTGTAGCACAGCGCGGATGGTTGATTGTATATAACTATATATTAAAAATAATTTAAATAATTGTATCGAGAAGGATGAATAATTTGAAAATTAGTAATCTTTTAAAAGTGACCATTGAAATCACTTTAATTCAAATTAAGGTTAATTTGCGCTTGGCCAATTTAGCCAAAGAGAGGATGATGAGATTATATGTTGGAAGAGAGGAGAGGATTGAGCTGACTAGCTATGGTCAGTCTACCTGCCTTGGACAATAGATGACCTTCCCATTTGGGTAGTTTTGCACAGAGCTTCTCTATGACAGAGAGTATATGGCTCTTGTGCAACTTGGTGTGAAAGACGCAGTCCTAGGTAGCGCAGGGGAAATCTTTGCACTCCTAGGGAAAGTTTGTAAGTTTTCTACCAGGTCTAGCTAGCTCCTCACGTGACATCGGATAGGGTACACCACACTTTCGAGAGGTTTGTCCTAAGGCCAGAGACCTGGCCAAATAGATGGAGGATTAGCCGGGCCAGTGGATATCCTTCGGCTTCTTTTGAGAAAAAGAAAGTGATCTTGCCTGCATATAGAAATGTACGCAAGTGGAGCGATCTCAATTAATTGAATCCTTTGAGAGAACTCTATCTTCCTTAGCTAGACTGAAAAACTTTTGGAGAGGATCTGTGGTGATGATGAAAAGGAATTGGAGAAGACAGATCTCTTGTCGAATTCCCCTCTCGTGATGGAAGCTTTGTTCCGTTTTGCTATTAATTAGCACCCTAGGGGATGAGGTTCTGAGCAAAATCGAGATCCATCTACACCTTGCCCCAAGGTTGACTTTCTGTATGATATCCGACGGTGTTAATAGTCTCTCTGGATAGCTAGACCATTCTTCTGTTCTTTCCGTTAATTAGCACCTTGGAGGATGAGGTTCTGAGCAAAATCGAGATCCATTCTCTCCCACCTTGGCCCGAAGCTAATATTCCATAGGATATCCGACAACATTAGTCTATCGCATAGCTAGACCATGTATCGTCGAGATAGATACGGCACCACGCAATTTATCCTCAGTGGACCGGGTCGTGGTGCACGCAAGATCACTATATATCTCAATGGCCAAATAACACACCGTCAAGAGAGCTTTAAAATAAACGAGCAAGATGACCCGCGTGATTGCGCGGCTAGATTTGTGTTAAGATATAGTAATATATCATATTAGATTTAGAGTTTATCTCTAATATATAGATTAGCTCAATAGTTTGTTATAGAGGTTAATATTGACCGCTAGATTTACATAATAATATCTATATTCATGATGTAGATTTTTCTTTTTTCCATGATTAACGTGAGAATTTCTACTATTTTTCGATTAACGTGGGAATCTCTAGGATTTTAGGATTAATGTGGTGGCTCCGTTTAACTCTGCTTTATATATATCATAGATTATAAATTAAAATACAACTACTTAAAAGTCTTGAAAAGTTTGAAAACTTGATTGAAGACCGCCACCAAGTCCTCAATTATATCCCAGCAGATTCTATGACAGATATTCTAACTTCACCCTAATGTTTTAATCCTTATTGTCTGTTCTATGATCCTCATAAAAGGCATCGCCATTTGTGTAATTTCTCTCTATGCTTCTAAAGTTCTGCTAATTCTCAACAACACGAAGTATAACAAGCGTATAAACCTTGCTAGCCAGTAATTAATTAAGGTCAACTACGCGCAACTGTCTGTCCGCATCAGTAATTCAGTATCGGGCTATGATCAGCTACCTTCCATCCGGGCGGTATATAAATTCACCGGTGTTCGCTCCAGTCCAGCCAGGCTTGCGCTCGATGTGACAGTCCGAATTCAAGAAACGTACACGCGGAGCATGCATGCACATATATACACAAACAAACTCAGTCACACATACATACATATATACGTAGGCTGATATATAGGCAGATCAGATTGTCGCGGTGATCAGACGGATGAATGCGCCTGCCCAAATGTAGGTAAACCAAATCCTGACTCGCTAGCACAAAAGAAGGCATCTATCTATAGGCGCAGCAGTACGTGTTCGATCGTACGTACGTACCAGCTGCTGCATGCTAGCTTCGTCTCACTGTCACTAACATATGTGTGGGTGTGTGTGTGTGCATGCAGATGCAGATGCAGATATGTCGATGGGCTAGCTTCTCTCTCCGGCCGGCCGGCCGGCGACCCCACGGTGAATGATGGATCGGGCAGGTGTGATGAACAGCGGCCTTGGCGGCCCGGACCCCTACCCACGCGCGCGCTCTAGCTATACCTATAGCTACCTTACGCAGTTATGCTAGCTCATGCAGCTATAGCTGCAGATCACGCAGCGACGACGACGAGTGACCACTCCGGTGCCACTACGTACAGTTTCATCTTTCCGGCTACTGCTACCAGCTGCTTTACCGATCGATGCTGCATCCATGCAGTGCGGTGCGGTGCAATGCATGCAACAGTGTGTGTGATGTTAGATATGATCTCAGTGACTAATTAACCACCAAGTCCGAGTCTTAAGAGGGCTAGTTATCCAGTGAGCGACATCCTGACCGGGGCTGCCCCTAACTATGCGCCCCCCCCCCTTGATACGCGTCTTATAAAGGGGTAAAATAGTTGGCAGAAAAATTAGCACTTTTAGGTATATTAATATCAAGAGATAAATCATGAAACATATCTAATAAGCAATTAACTTATATTTAAACATGAGCGTATCATACATACACATGCACGAGCAGCGCACGTATATCCCTTCGATAGATACGCAAGTACAGCGATGAGGTATACATACGGTGTATCCTGGCAGCTCAATTGGACGCTGGGGCGCCGGTGTTGATGTTGTGGACAACGTTGCCGCTGTCATTCGGGTTGGTGTAGTAGTCGTTGGTGAGTGGTGACACGCGCCGGTGAAGTCATCGTCACGGATCAAGTTAGAGAAGCTCGCGATGAAGGGAGCAGTCACACAGCAGCGCTTCCCAAAAACCTTATTTGTGCTACCCAGTGTAGAAGCTCTTGTGCGATCGGTTCCGGAGACCTTTGCTCTCCCGCTTGTCGGTGCACGCGCGACGCACAGGGTGGGACAGCCTAACGGTGACAGCACATGAATAGAGAGAGAGGCAACTTAGAAAGAGACTCGACCCTAACTTGGGGCTAAGTCTTCTTTCAATTGTTGTGGGGCGCCTTTTGGAGGTGGTCTCGTGCTGCTTATATAGGGGTTGAGAGGAGGTCTCTCCCGCACATCTAGCAATATCTCCTAAACATACCCCTTCATCATATGTGCCTCATGTGCCTTTGAGATTTAATTAGATTATCTTTAAATATATTTGGCCAAACCCATATATTTAACAATGCCAAACCCATATATTTAACAATAGTTAGCCACGGGATTAACTCTTAGTCATGATTAGCTCGTCCTAACCACCTCTAAGCCCAATCTGATCTGGTAGGAGTGCTGAAGCAGTGGGAAGATTAACATCATTTGTCGTCTTCGCCACCACCGATGTCAGCCAGGAGGAGACCGTGCACTTGTCTCTTCTACGGTGATCTCTTCCATTCTATGCGTCAAGTCTGAGGTTGCCGCTCTCCTTCTATTGTGACCGATGGCATCAACGTGCATTCGTAAGTGCTCACCGTATTCAGCATTAAAGTTGCAGGTGTTGATCCGTTAGACTAAGGTTAATGATGATTGAACCTTAGCTAATTTACAACAAGGGAGAGAGAGAGAGCAGGGGTAGCTTGTATGTAGGTTGACTGCTTGTTGATGTACGTGTGAAAGAGATTCTTGGGAGACATGGAGCTGCATATGTCGTCGTCGTTGTTGCGATGGATGGATGGAATTGATGAGCGGCGTCAGAGGGGCGACGTGCCCTGCGCCTGCAGATGTTTTGTGGTCGACGCGCCCATCCATCCGCGGGTCGTCGCCTGCAGTGTGCCCCCTGCCGCCGCTGCCGCCCGCCCGCCCGCCCGCCCGCCGTCGCGCATCCACGGACGTTGCCGGCGCCGGCGGCCGGCCGGCCGATCGTTGCCGTTGACTGTCCATTCATTAAGCGTGGGCATATATCAATCAATCAACGACCGGAGCAGCGTAAACAATGCACGTCGCCGTCGCCGTCGCCGTCGCCGTCGCCGCCACTGTTTTGATCCGAAGCAAATGATGGCGGTGATCGATAGCGACACAGGTGTGGGGATCAGGATTGAATCGCCCGGATATTCACATGCGAATTGAGCCGCCGCGCGAGAGGGCGATGCATGCGTGCATGTGCACAACTGCGCAGCGTCGCCGCCCCGCCGCCGATCGGACGCGCGGCGGCCGGCCGGCGGCGACGGGAGGCGCGCGAGCGGCGGCAGCGAGAACGCAGGATCGATGGTGTGATTGATTCGGCGCGTTTGTTGGGAGTGTGTGGGATTTGGAGGGATGGATGGGTGGATGCTGCCGGCCGAGCGGCCGAGCGAGCGAGACAGCTCAGCCTCCGCCTCCACCACGACGACCGGGGCACTGCAGGCTCCCAATTTCCTCCGTGCGGTGCGGCCAGCGCCCTGCGACCCGGCGCCGAATGTGACGCGTGGATTAAAATAGATCATGGATTCATGGGGGATGGGATGATCAGTATGAGACCACCGAATCTTCGGCGAACTTCGCCCGGAACCTTCAGATTAGCAAGTTTTACCAAAAAAAAGTATTCAACCATGATTGTTCATTTGATCTTGAACTTAGACTTAACGATTAAACTTACACCGATTGAAAAACAAAACTATTTTTTCCATCGTATAGAGAATGACTAGTGTATTCTCGACAGTATGGATTGCTCCGTATTCCCGACGAGTTTATAAAATCTGAGAATTTTATCGACTTATCCAAATCGTTGATCTTGTTCATCTCATCAAAATATAGCTACCAACTAAGTTTCGTAACTTTTTTAACTTTATTTAGTTTTGCATTTTGAAAAATCAATTTTTTTGGACGATCCATGAATAATTAGAAGGATTGACTCCCTCACAGAGGACTGGGTCCTTATAGGGCTGCCCAGTCGATAGATCCAACGACCTAGATCTCTCCTCCCTCTCTCTTTTCTCCACCTCCCTCCCCGCGTCTCTCTCTCTGTCTCGCCCATGCCCCTCCTCCTCCACCTCCGCCGCCGCCGCCGCCGCCGCCCCGGTCGGCGGCACCCTCGTCGCCGGCCACTTCGCCCCCAACTCCCTCCCTCTCTCCACCGTGCCGCCCCACCCACCCTAACCCGGCCGGTGCCTTCACCTCTCGCCACCGCCGCCCCAACCGCCTTCACCCCCTCCCACGACTCCGACGGCCCCTCCGCCGCCGCCCTCACTCCATCCCCAACCAACCGCCAGGCCGCCGTCTTCCCCAGCCATCCCTCTAAACCCGGCGGCACGAAGATCCCCACCCCCAACCCCCAAACCCTAACCCGGCATGACGGTTCCGGAGGACAAAAACGAAGGCTACACGTCGGTCGCCAGCGAGGAGGAAGACGGCGGTCGCAGGTGCTCTCCCCTCCTCTCTCACCCTATCGTTGCCCCCTCCCCCCAAATTACCTGCGCCGGTGAGGAAGAGAGGCAGTCGCATGGGCGAGTGAACTACCGCCCAGGCGATTGCCCATGAGCAAATCCGATAATTAGAATGCTAATTTTTGAAGAAAAAAAGCTATTGGTGAAAAATTGCACAATAGGCCTAAAATTGTTTTGAATCAATCTACAATTTTTGTACAATTATACTATATCTTTTCGAAATTGCCTTTTAATTTAGCAGCCACAATTGCATAAGTAAACCTAAAATTATAATATGAAACATGTGCAATTTTGGTACAATTGTATTGCAATTTATATGTTATACTTTTTATCTATTTTTTGTTTTTTTAGTTTTTGTAGATGTACATTTATTGTTAATAAGTCAATCGAATTAAATGTTTATTTCAGTCACCTCTTGAATTGCACTCTATTATGCCGAAAATTACACTCTTTACTAATGTGCAATTTTAGTATAATTATATTGTGCTAGTTTTTGTTATTTTTAACAAAATTGCACCCTACCAGTCACCTCAAAATTTACAAAGTTTCAAAAAAAATTAATTAAAATACGTCCTATATTTTAAAACAGGGCATATGTGCTAGCATATATATCCAGCCGGCTTGGCATGGCCTTCGTGTGCGTCTGTGGGCGGGTCTAATTAAGCCGCCTGGGCGGACGTGGCGACAACGTACGCCCGCGCGCGGGATGGTCAGGTTATGTGCGTCCTGGGCGCGGACCGAATCTTTGACGTGCGTGCAGCGCAGGCCATGAGCCCAGGCTGGGATGCAGGCAGGTTGTACTCGATCGACTCGGTTCCACCCAAAATCGCCAAGGTTTTACCGTGCTCCATCCAGCGCCCAGCAGCTTGCAATCCTATGTATGCATGTTCGGTTCCTGTATATGTGCTCCGTTGGAGCCAAATCTCCGAGGATCTCGATCGTCCTCGTGCATGCAGAGATGCGTGCCAGACATTCACGACAAAAACTGATCATGTCAAGAATAGTCTTTTCCATCTCATTTGATTGCTAAAATATTATAAAGTATTTTTAGAAAGAAACAATTGGCTCAAGTAGTTTGAGGCATTTTAGCAAGAACAAGTATTTCAGAGCAAGTACGCGATTTTCTCATTTATGAAACATGTGCTCTTGAATACACACACACACCATATCATCTGTATTAAAAATATACGAATTTCATTTATACTATGTCTGGAGATCAATTGGACATTTGGTTACATATTTATATAAGAGTAGGTTGCACAACAAATCCTTAAAGTTGCCTCAGGTTTTCACTTAGATCCAAAATTTATAAAACCAGATATTTGGGAGCAAGAACTTGTGTTTTCATTTCATTTAGATCCAAAATGGTATGCAGAGGACGGTTTTGATGACATGGCTGGCTATTGAACATAGTACGTGGCCATAAACGACCACATGTAATCTAAATCAATAGAAAACTAAAACTGAAAAGAATATAAAAAATTCTTTAAAACTAAATAATCCATAAAAAGATAAAATTCATAAATGAACTTACAAAAGTAGGAAAATGATATTAGCCAATGTTATTATTCATAAAAGGAACTGTTAACAAAATATAAAATTCTTTATAAACTATAAAAGCCTTAAAACATGAAAAACAAATTGTGTAAAACAAATATAAAAAAATCTGGAATTCAATTTTTTTTTTGTTGATTTAGAGTGACATACAATCATTTATGACCATGTATCATGTTGGCTAGATATTCATGTAACTAATACCACCCTCTCAATATTATTTTAATTAACTGAAACGCTAATGCAACTTTACGTATTCAAATATCTGATTTTGAAAGTTTTGGATCTAAGTGAAAACCCAAGACAAGTTTTTTTTTGAGCAAAGGGCAGGAGAGCTGCCATCTATTGATCAAAAGGAAGAAGTTTTACAGAGTGGGGGGGAATTACCCGTCCCCCCAGGGGAGCAGAAGAGCAAGGTAAGCTTAATTACAAGGAAACTAAATTTGCAACAGCTGCCTCCCACAGGCGCAGCTCGTCAGTGAGGAGCTCGAGGAAGAGGTGTCGAGGCTTCTCTTTGGACCGAAAGACGCGGTTGTTTCGCTCGATCCAAAGGTGCCAAAAGGTGGCAGAGATGATCGAGCGGACTCCTTTATGGGACCCGGATTGCAGGGTAATGTTCTCCCACCATACATTGAGGCAGACCTCTCCCCACGTGCTCGGATTGAGCGCGGGGATGTTAAAGAGCGCTGCGAGCCTACTCCAGACGAATGAGCTGAATGCGCAATTCAGAAAAAGGTGTTCCGGAGTCTCCAAGTTTCTGTTGCACAGGAGGCAGAAATAGGAGTTGGGGTGTTGCCATCGTTGTAGAACATCCGCTGTCATGACTCGATTCTGCAGAAGATGCCAAAGGAAGAATTTGCATTTGGACGGCGCCCAGATCTTCCAGATTTTAAGTAGAGCGGGGGCCGGGCAACGCCCAGAGAACTGCAACCAGTAAGCTGAGCGCACGGAGAAAGAACCGTCTGGCGAGAACCACCAAATTCGCTGGTCCGACTCACCCTCGGAAAGGATGATGCGGGATAATCTGGCGAGTAACATGAGGAGCTCGGGGGCCATGTGAGTAGCCAGTTTCTTCGACAAGTTTAAAGACCTCATTTTCGATATACTCATTATACAACATTCTACGATATCCATTCCAAGCACTGTCAATTCCATTGAAGTTAAGCAACCTCGGGGACGTTGTGCCTCGCTCAGAGCCCGTGGGGTATAGCCTTAGCTCGGCGACGACCGCTGTCGCCTGTCGCTGGCGCCGAGCCGGAGCCGGCATCACATCAATCGATCGCAGCGCAGAGCAGCGCAGGAAGCTAGCTAGCTGCGTGCTCCTAACTGTTAACAATGGCGGGAGCGGCTCCTTTTTGTTTCGAGGTAGGTTTCCATCTATTCGATCGATGGCACGTACGTGCGTGCGTGCGTGCCCGCGCGCCGGGGCAGGCCCTGTCCATCCATCTCTGCCGCCCCCGGCCGACACACGCCTCGCACCACCATCCCCTGCCTGCGCGCGCGCGTCGTCAGTGATCCATCGCCGCGGCCGGCCGCGGGCGTGAGTGCCTGCCGGCATGCGTGGGATGGGAGCAGGAGCCACGCACCATTCCATGCATGCACTGATGCACCGGCCAGGTCGTGTACTCGTCCACTGTGCTGGATCAGTGGCAGAGATTGATCATGCATGAAACCTAGAGGGGTTCAATGCACTAATGTGCAGGGGCTAAAAAAGAGTTAAAATGTTGCAGGTAGAAAGCTAAATCTTTAATGAACACTTAGAGCATCCCAAACAGCCTCTCTATCTTCTTCTAATAGTGTTTTATAGTGAGGTATATATAGAGGAGTGATAGGGATGCTAGCTCCTCATACCTATAACGAGCGAGGTGGCCTGTGCGTTTGCGCGGCTAGATTTGTTTCGGCATATAGAGTTTATCTCTAATATATCGCATCAGATTTATAGTTTATCTCTAATATATTATATCAGCTTTAGTATTTAATCTAACTTTTTATATTTTCTTTTAATCTAAGCCACATAGATTTTTTTTTCTTGATTTATGTAAGAATTTCTTTGATTGAACTAGGCCGTTATAATTTGGTCTCACCATTGATCGAACGACTGAAATAATCTGTGCGATGTGGATTAACGTGGTGGCTCCGTTTTTTCTGTACTTTAGTAATATAATAGATAGATAGATAGATAGATAGATTAACGTGGTGGCTCCGTTTAACATAGTCAAGGTGGTCACCTCCCGCTCTCTTACCCAAGCTTTACTCCCGTCGTCGTGTGTGATCCTCCTGCTGCCATTGTCCACTGATGAACCCATAGGCCATGGCCGATCTAGGTGGTGGCGACTCGCTATATCACCACCAGCCACCACTGCCGGTGTATGACTTCTCTCCTAAGTCCCAAGGGCATGGTGAACCTCCGACAAACTTCAAACCCTAACCAGCTGCGGAGCTCTGGCAACCTGGCGATGGCTACAGAAACGTGAGTGAGCGGCATTGCGGTATATGTCATTTCTTCTATCACCTCTTGTTTCTACAATTTCTTCAATCCCCATTTCCCCATGCAATAAGCTAGAAACAGAGCTCTACTGACAAAATTGAAAACCGAGGGAATACCAATAACATGTATAGGAATAAAAAAAACATATACCAGCTGGAACAAAACCCCTCCAGATTTACCCCGCTGCGTGGCCCAAATGGAGCACATTCACGATCTGCTATTGGCCGAACCAAGCCAAAATGTGGTAATCACTCTTTTTCAGTAACAAGTTAACGGTCAAAAGATCAGCTACTGTACAACGAATACAAGGATAATTCAATTCCAGGACTACCTAGCTATGACCTATCTGCGGGCTCTCACACTCGGCTCTCCCAAATAGTAACAGCACTCACTATTGGCCTTGATTATTTTTTTACAACAATAATTTTACAGACTAAATAAAAGCAGGAAATCTCTCGCGTTCTAGGATTTGAATGAACGAATTGCTACCAAGGGGTTGAAACTGCCCCTCGATACAACAAAAATGAACACCCCACGTGCACTTGCAAAAATAGGTAGATCAGGGGTTCATATGCTCGACAGTCAGACACCAGCACTTGGCGCAACGGCGCCTCTACTTGCACGATGAGGAATGTAACCCCAAGCCACATTAGATCCAGCTGCATCTTTGGTTATTTTGTCAACATTCTATTCTCAATCTTCTCATCTCTGATTGAAGAGTAGGGCTCGATGTCAATGTACGGTATGCTAGCATCCTTATATCTTCTCGAGAACAATCTCTCGAGATCCGAACAAGTTCCCATAATGCACCTTCACTGACAATATCCTTTGCATTTACTTCTGCAAAAAAAAAAAAGTTGCCCATAATTGTCAATGTACAATATGCAATTACTAATACAAGAAAAATTGTGTGCGTGCAAGGATACAGAGGTGGGAGGAGGGAGAGACCATGCTGTGCCAAATGGCACAATGCAAGCTCAATGTGCCGCCTGATTGGAGCAGCTTCATTGTTGGCGTTTTTCACAATCCAAGGAAGCGCTCCATCATCGATCAATAAAGATTTCCCCACCTTGTTTCCTGATAAAGACAGTTGGTGATATGGTCACATCAGGGGTGCGATACGAAGACAATACATAGAAAATTTGATCTCAAACAGGATATATGTGGGACCGCATTAAAGATATAGCATCAAGCTTTACATAGAATGCAGCCCCTTTTTAAAAAAACCTTTGAAGTTTGATTAAACCTGGATATGGGAGTATATTATTTCATTAATAGAATTTCATATCATAGAGCCATACTGTAAAGAAGGCAAGAACTTTTTAATACCTAATATCAGAGCATAATTCATTTCCACCTAGAAAAAGATTCAGCGATTATCATAGCAATATATGTGATGAATACTACAAATTTAGGTTAAGAACAATAAGGACTTCAAAACTGGAAAGTCATCCTTTTTTTAGGGGAAAGGTGTCCTTTTAATGGCATCCTTGGATTGTGGAATAAGCTAATCAATCAAATCAAAGTATCTGCTATCCCCTTCTCAATATAACATATATGAACATACATATAGATCATCACCATTACCTTGAGTAGCTGATCTAGATTCACATTTTGCAAAGTTTGCAATGCCACGAGCAACTTGAGCAAGAACATCAGGGTGCCCACACTTGACCATTCCCAGCAATGCTTTAATGCCACCTTCTCCTCTCAATCGTGTTTGCAGTTTATCTGGTTAAAGGAAAAGGTAAGGTTAAGGGCACAGCCACATGGATAAGAATAACTTCTTGTTTCATGTTCAAGACATCAAGAAATATTTTGTACAATTCGCGTGATACTACATTCAATTGTGCTCCTGATAAATGATTGCTAGTCACTGACAAAAATCTTGAACTCAACCATTTCTCTTTTCGATAGAACGTAAAGTTACAAGCAAATATGTATGATATGGGTGACTACATCATAGATTGGATGTTTTGTTGCTTTTACAGCAAGTTGCCACTTGCTACTAATTAATACTAGTGTGTGCAGAATACCGACTTCCTAATGCATGCTTTTAGTACAATATCTTAGGGTAGACTAATTCCTGCATTAGCAAGCTAGCAAAAATAAGTGTTACCATTGCCACAAAGGTTAGCGATAGCTCCAGCCACCATTCTTAGAGTTTGTGGGTCCTCCGCATCAGATGCTGTCATTGACAACAAGGCTACACCACCTTGAGCCATGATAAGATCTTGATTTGTCTCTGCACATGTAGATTGTCACTATAACATAAGAGTGTGTACCCTACCACAGGAAGCTCTCAATTTAAAATTCCCTTTCATGAATTAATAAGTACTAGTTCACTAACCATTCATTGCAAGATTAGCAATTGCTCCTGCTGCTACCCTACGTATTGTCTCATCCTCAGAGCTCCTGAGCAGCATTAGTAGGGAAGTAAGCCCACCTGCTTCTACGATCTTTTCCTGATTTGCCTCTGAACATACGAAAGGCCATACATTGTTAATTCATGATTGTATGACATTATCATAGAAGTGTGTTGTTCAGAGCAAAACAAAGCAAATAATGCAATTATTTACAAGTTGGGTCCGAACATTACTGATCCAACATGAGCAAACAAGCATTACATATCACATCAAACATTAAGATTAAAATGCAGTGCCAGGGTTAAATATTGAAGCATTGACAAAAAAAAACGTGTTAGAGAATTATAGGCTTATATGTAGCAATGAGCTTCAAAGTACAAATCTGTTTTTCTATTATCTGACAGACAGGTAATCCAGTAGCCCATTACATGCTAGATACATCAATTTATCAGCTTGCGCCTAAAACAAATCTGCATACATAGCCATATATAGCCTAGGCATATGAAATGCAACTGGTTGAATACATCTATTCATAAATATAGCTGAAAAAAAAACAAATTATACAGCAAATGGCCAAATGCAACTCTGTGAAAACATAAAAGAACAGACAACACCTCTCTATCTGATTAAAAAACTATAAATGTGCCAAGCTCACCTTCAGCTGCCAGATTCGCAACAACTTTTACTGCATGAACACGGACATCGGGTTCTTCTGATTCAAGTAGTGACAATATCTTTTGTAACCCAACTGAAACAGTAGAAAAATCTTTAATCATATGTACCACAGATATATCAGATAGTTGGAATGGCTTTCAAATTGTGACGAAACGTAGAAAAAACTTTAATCACCATATGTATCACAGCATGTCAGATAGTTGGAATGGCTTTTTAATTGTTAAGGCTAAACACAAGGTACATGGCAATCTTATGATTTCATATTAGTCCCTAAGAGCATGTGCAGCAGGCATTGTATCAGCGGCCAGCATCAACTCAGGCAGCGCCGAAAATTTGCAGCACAGCGGCGGGAAAAGCAGCGCTGGCAAAAGCAGGCGCAGCGGGCGGGAAAAAGACGTGTTAATGTAGCTACTGTAGCGATGCAGTGGCTGTTGGCCATGCTCTAATAGTTTTACCATCCTCTCGCGATGTGTCCTCTTCCTTGTGTTCCTCTGCTGCTGCAACCCAATGCGACCACCAAACACCGCTTCGAACCTCATCGCTCCAACGTCTGTCTCTTTCTCCTTTCCTCTCCTCTCATCCTCCCTTCTTCGATTCGCCCTTTTTCCCCGAACCGAACACCGACCCGCCGTGAATCCGATCGCATTGAACCCCAATCTGGTTCGCATGGATCAGATCAGGGTTCACCGCTTGTTCCAGCGAACCCGGTAACCATGTGACTATCTTCTTTCCTATAATTTTTAGGCTTCTTTCGCAAAGTAATTTTTAGCTTTTATGCACTCGGTAAAAATTACTTTGCAGCACTAAACAATATAAAAACTTAATTTTTTCACCATATTTTAAATTCAAGGATGCCAGTATGACAGGAAAACAGCTTGACAACTTGAGGATAGCTTATCGTAAATAGATGGTCAAACAAAGCAGAATCTGGAAGGTAAACATGGTTGAATCAAAGGTGTAGGATGAGGATCAAACTAATGTGCACAAATATTGAACTACATGAAATTTATTGGATAGGCTAGAATAGGTTTCCATCCTAAGAAACAGGTAATAAATGTATACCTTGTTCAAAGAGTTTAGCAATTGGTGGTTTAGGCCCATTGCTGTGCTCCCTAGGCTGTGAACTCCGAGTATGAGACATCAAAGAATCTAGCCCAGGAAATATTTTTCCTGACCCATCCCCTTTGTCAAGGCTCCTCCTTGTCTAACAAGGAGTTGAAATGAAAGAAAACAATGTTAGGGACATTAAACCAGCACCATACTAAAAGCCAAATGAATACTCCATGAAAGTGTAACGGAGTTCAATAAAAGTGGTATAATTCAACATAACAAGGAAGGCTACAAGTCAAATAATACAGATGACTTAACTTTGATGGCCAACGAATAAGGTAATCATTTTATGAAGATTAAATCATTCATTTCATTTATGGCTGCATTGTTTTCAAACTATGTACTTTAATGCAAAGGAGAATATACAGAAAGCCACCTAATAAGGCATAATTATTTCACATCTAAATCTAGCAATTCAGAACCATCACTAAGACACTAACACATAAACCTAGCATCACCAGTAATTCCTACCTCATCAGCTTCCATACTCAACTGCAGTAACTGACTTTTCAAAACAGCGATTTCTTCTTCAAGTTTCTCTTTTTGGCTAGCTTCAGTATCCAGCATTTTTCGGAGTTTTACAATCTCTGCAGTAGCAGTAGCCTACAATGTGAGAACAAGGTGGGTTAGTATGATATGTTGGAACTAATCTTGTAACAAGTTATTAGTGGCTGCACGTTGGGAGTGTTGGTAGAGTCCAGCATTAAGTTTGTTAGTAGTGTCATTAGCGTTGAGTCCATGTGTGTGCATGCGCATGCAGTAGCTAGTCGAGAGATGCGAGCGGTGCTTGCATGCGCGTGTATTTAGCTAAGTCTCGTGGTGCAGGGATGAGGTTGCTGTCGTTGTGAAGCCCGAGTCCCCCGGGCTGCATGCAGTAGTGGAAGCGCGTGGCTGCTAGATGTGATACAGCCGAGTCTTCGGGAGTGCATGCAGCAGAGGCGTGTGGGCGTGTATGCGGAGGAAGTTGCATCGTGCAGATCATGGGCAGTGGCTGGCGTGAGTGTGTTAGCCTATAAAAGGCACATGTAATCAAGAGTTAAGTAGCGCAGTGAATAAGGAGAAAATACTCAAAATAGAAGAGAAAAAGGCAGTATTGTGCCGGCCAAATACTTGTGTTCTTATTGTGCTTTGCGTGTGTTTCTAAGAGAGAAAAAACTATGAGTGAGTTCTCTCCGGGAGGGAGAGCCTGGGCCAACAGTGGTATCAAAGCCTGGTGAAGGCGATGGTGCTGGTCGTGGTGCTACTCCGAGGTGCGGCGACGCCGGCGTTGCGGCATCGTAGAGACCATGAACCACGGCAAGAGGCTGTGTTCATGGTGAGGGCATGATGAAGAGAAGTGGTGACTCGATGGTGCAGCGAAGCATTGGGAGGAGGTGCCAGGAGGGCATCTTCATCGTGATCTGCTCTGTGGGAGAACATCATCGTCATGGCAAGATGGTAGGAGACCATCTAGTGTGTCATGTCGAGATGATTCTCGATACGTGACAAGATGGTAGGAGGCCGTCGGCGTGTCACGTTGAGTTGGAGGCCGAGGCGAGACAAGATGGCAGTGGAGGCCGTCTGAGTGTTTCGTCGAGAGGGTGACCAAGATTTGATTTCGTGTCTCATGCTAGCTGTGTCCATGAGTTATTGTATGCGAGTATAGGTTACAAGATTAGGGGGGTGATTGTTGGAACTAATCTTGTAACAAGTTATTAGTGGCTGCATGTTGGGAGTGTTGGTAGAGTCCAGCATTAAGTTTGTTATCAGTGTCATTAGCGTTGAGTCCATGTGTGCGCATGCGCATGCAGTAGCTAGTCGAGAGATGCGAGCGGTTCTTGCATGCGCGTGTATTTAGCTGAGTCTCGTGGTGCAGGGATGAGGTTGCTGCCGTTGTGAAGCCCGAGTCCCCCGGGCTGCATGCAGTAGTGGAAGAGCGTGGCTGCTAGATGTGATACAGCCGAGTCTTCGGGAGTGCATGCAGCAGAGGAGTGTGGGCGTGTATGCGGAGGAAGTTGCATCGTGCAGCATGGTTATTAAAGCGTCGCCATATCGTCGTTGAAGCGACGCTTTGGCGTCGTGGCGGTCCGGCGCCGACGCCTCACGCGACACCTTGCCGCAGGCGCATATGGCGTCGTTGAAGCGGGTATGGCGTCCGCGTGGCGTCGGCGTGGCGTCGAGAAGGGGTGAGGCGGGGTGAGGCGGACGCCATAGGGAAGAAAAACAGTGTAAAAGCCTTGACCAGTCCTTGACCAGCCCGTGCCCGACCCCGAGTCCCCGCCCTTGACCAGCCCGTGCCCGTGCCCTTGACCCAAAACCCTTGCCAAGCGGCGGCGGCGAACTTACAAGAGGTGGCGGCGAATCAGAGAGGCGGCGGCGAATCCAGCGGCGAAATCCGGCGCCGGCGGCGAGGAATCTCCCCCGTGGCCGCACCTCCTCACGGTAAGCCGCCGTCCCCGGTCCCCTTTCCTTCCTCCAGCTCCTTCCCCTTTCTTTGCTTCGCTCTGGAGTCTCGATCTGCTCTCTCTCCCCGTCTCCCGCATCTTTCTCTCACTCTCTCGCACTCTCTCGCACTCTCTGTCTCTCACACTCTCTCTGCCTCTCTCATGGTCTCGCGCACTCTCTCTGACTCTCACTCTCTGTCTCTCACACAGAGACTCTGTCTCTCACACTCTCTGTCTCACACGCTCTCTGACTCTCTGACTCTCTGTCTCTCACTCGGTCTCTCTCACTCTCTGTTTACAGATGGCTAGTGATGGCACCGGCGATCAGAATACCATTGAAAGTTGTTTGTTATGTACTAATGTCCGACTTTTATGTTATTTGTGACCTATGGTGGTGAAAACTATGTTATTTTGTGATCTATGGAACCACCCATGCTGGTGGAAACTATCTTATTTTGTGATAATTTATTTGCTTTTAGTCGCCATATCTATATGTCTATGGCGTCGCCTCGCCGCGCGCCTTAAGCGCTTAAAAGGTAAAAAGGTCCGGACGACCGCCGCGCGCCTTAAGCGCCTTAATAACCATGTCGTGCAGATCATGGGCAGTGGCTGGCGTGAGTGTGTGTTAGCCTATAAAACGCACATTTAATCAAGAGTTAAGTAGCGCAGTGAATAAGGAGAAAATACTCAAAATAGAAGAGAAAAAGGCAGTATTGTGCCGGCCAAATACTTGTGTTCTTATTGTGCTTCGCGTGTGTTTCTAAGAGAGGAAAAACTATGAGTGAGTTCTCTCCGGGAGGGAGAGCCTGGGCCAACATGATATCAGGACAGTCTGGAAAGAATTTATTTCACAATTGAAAAATATCATATACTGATAGTACCTCCATCTTTTTCCAGTGTGACACTTGATTTTTCAAGTCATCAGCCTCATCTTCAACAGATTGGCGTAACAATATCTCATTCTGTAGTAGGTTCTGCACATCTCCAACCTCATTTGCTGTAGAGTCGGTCTCTTTGATCTAATGACTCGTTCAAAGAATGGAGTAAGAAAATTCATTCCCAGCTGAATGGCAAATAGATAGCATGGAGCCATGGAATTTAATTGATGAAATAATCAATTCAAAAAGCTTAATTAAATACACACCTGTTTATTAGGTGATTGTTGCTGTACTTTCCATTTCTCCTCCAGTATCTTTATAGAGTCCAAGTATTCCTGATGATACTTCATTTTCTCATTCTGCATTAAGAAAGGACATAGCTAAAATTAAGACCAAAAGAGATAGAGCCATGGTAATTATTTAGGAAGCTGATAAGATATTATACCCCCATTCTCTTAGCCTACTACAAACAATTTTGTGAGTTACAACATGTGAAATTACTGTGTGAACAATACTCATGCACAAAAGAACCAAGGAAGGGATGCAACAGTACAGCACAGTTTCGTTAGGCTAGGAAAAAGCAGCATTATGGATTCATACACAAAAAACATAAAGATAACAAGAAAAAAGCTCCAGGAAACACAAACAGCTATAGTGAAAACCAATCAGCCAAAAATCATTTTAGCTAAATTCAAATCTATAAAATACACACACTTCTTCCTAGGTTCATTAAAGGCAAGAACCTAGCTGACTATTTTCCAAACTACATTTTCCTCCATGCTCAAAATGTTTTTAGGCATCTCGGATTTCGAAAACTCGTTAGGAGTACGGAGAGATCAGCACTCCTAAGAGTACACTAGCCTTCCTATATATATACACACACACGCAAGCGTGCACACACACACACACACTACAAGAGGCATAACATAAGGGGCACATCAAAACCCTAAACTACAGGTGCAATACAGGAAATAACCTTAACAACTCGCAACTCTTAAGTTGCTTCCTTTCAACTCTATTACTTGATAGTTGATAGCAACTATCAACAATTTGTAAAGACAACTAGAAATGGTATCTATAGTACTTGTTAACAACTCTACCTATTATAAGCTGCAAGTATACATAGTACTTGGTAGAGACTCTAGATGTTAGTTGCGGGCAACACCATATTTCTAACTGTCAAACAGAGGCAACGACAATAACCATCAATAATTTTGAGGTGGTAGCTCTATAGTGCATGCTAGCAACTGTAGATATTAGTTCCTAATAATTATATCCTGGTACATTTCAATTATATTACTCAATGGTAACTTCTGAAGTGCCAGCTCTATAGTGCTTACTAGCAATTAGAGATGTTAATTACTGGCAACTTTGCACTATTATTTGTCTATCATCGCTTATGCGATGTCCATTGTATTAATCAGTGATTTGTCAATGAAACTATCGTTGATTTGAGTAAGCAGCCACTGCTGGTTACTCTCTTTTTTTTATTAGCAATTCTTCCTCTTCTCATTATTAGCAATGCCATATATTACTTGTTGACAACTCTATCTTTCTAATACTTTACTTTGAAAGCTCTTATCTCTCAAATTGTTGATTAGAAGCAACTAGGATGCAAGCAATCATGTTTTTTTGGAAATTGAACTTGTTACTATGTCAACAAAACATATGCATATAGTTCTTGTTTTGCTAAACTCATCATGTCCAGTGCAATGGTTCAAACAAAATACAGAAAAAGTGCTCGCTGAAGAAAATGACATTTTTATAAGTTTAAAAATATAAACAATAAACAAGTTTATTATAGCTATCGACCCCATCACTCAAGCTGATGTGTTTGTCCATGCCATTGTTTTTTATGTGCAGAACCCTCCTAAAGTCTGTCTATCGTCTCCCATCCTTCATCGACCGCCATCCTAGAGATGTTAGGCCAGTTAGGGTGCTTAGCAAAGAAAGCCAAACACATTAGTTGGCATACAGAAGTACTATCATATTTTAGGGACCAAAAACAGCAAAGGACCAAAGGTATTAAGTATTAACAAACAGTCAATTCACGAATTTTAATATATGATAGCACTTTATGGTGCAGATCTAAAGCCAGTTTTGTGATGGCTTGTCAAATTCAAATCACTGGTGGGTGGTGGCCCAGACATAATATTATCCAAGTAAAAAGACTGAAGACATAAAAATTCAAGTATTCAGTTATCACACTGTCATGTGTCAATCCTAGAAATTTGTGTCCCTACAAAGCTCAACAAAAGGGTAACTGACTGCGCCAAAATACATAGCAAAATGTGAAAGGGCTAATTAGTATATACATGACAGCATTATATATATAGCATCATAATGGAAACTGGAAAGCAAACCTCTAGAGCAATTTTGCATTCCCTTTCAGCCTCAGCAATACGACACTGAGCTTCAGCTGTTATTCTTTCCACTTCGTCATCAAAATATTTTCGTTGCCTTTCATTTTCTGCTATTAACTTATCCAATTCAATATCAAGTCTCCTACATAAGCTTTTGTAGTCAAATTCTTCCTTCAACTTTACCATGTTCTCAACCTTCATTGCCTAGTCATGAACGAACAAAGTAAATGTTAATCGTTAAACAAACAAAACAAGTTATAGTCATTTTAAACACTTCCATGAATTCAACAGATGACCAATTAATCACTATTTGCATGTTAAAGGCAAAAAAAATCTAAAGCTGATAAATATATCTCAGCAACAACAGCTTACTCTTTGTCCAAACATTATTGTACTTGTCGTCTCTCCCCGATGTCTTGGAGATGGACCAATTGTCACAACCAATGATGTTCTTGCGGTGCCTATGAAATCCAACAACAGAAACATGTCGTCAGAACAAAATACTGTGATAGGCAGTTAGGCACAAGGTGCACAGGGACATGACTTTCCTAGATCCTCAAAGAAATATGGACATGCTTTTTCATAGCTACACTGCAATGTCATTGTTTCCTTGACCAAACAACTAGTATTTACCTCCAAATGAATCTTTAAGCAATCTAGTTAGCTTTGAATCACGAACAGGTACATGCGGGCTGCTTTCAGCAAGTGCGTTGATGCATTTTCCCAATGCACTTAGGGACAAGTTGATAGACTTTGCTTCTTCTAATGTATGACCCTCACTCCCTGCAAACATTAATTTTCAGCATTAGAGGATTGCAACAAAGATATCGAGTTCAGTTAACAATGAGGATAGAAGGCATTCACCTGACTTGTCTATTCGCTCTGATCCTGCCAAGTCAACAACAACGAGCTTGCTTTTCCTCACAATAGGTGGTCGGAAAGATCCCACCATGGAAGATGAATGCCCATTTTCACCAGAAATGCCACCGTCCATTTCATGCCTACCTTTCACAGCCCTTCTGACATTTACCTTCACCAAAAGTATAACAAAATAAATAGGATAATCATAATGATGTACAAATGCGCAATAGGCAGCAATGTCAAAGAACATGAGGTTACCATGAGAATTGCATGGCTACGAGATGACTCTGTATTTAACTTTGTGTTTGCAGCAACACGATGAGCCTCGCCAACCCTTAGAAGGTCCACAAAGCTCTTCTGGTCTCTAACTTCAACTACTGTGGCCCCAGGCAATGAAACATCCCCTGTTCTTGGATCTTCTACGATGGCTATATTATCATTTACTGGATCAAGGAGGTCTTGTATCATTTCCATATACAACTGCAACAATCACCTCCAATAACCATTTATGACTATGAAAATATAAATTTGAAAGGCACGAGCTAAAATTGGAGGAAATAGATATAATCATATAACCATATAGAAGCCCGACATCACAAACCTGCAGATAAGACACGGATACTGTATCAGTCTCAGGTGTTATATCAGTTAGAATATCCTCCATTGCACGAACCATGATTCCCCGTGCAGCAGTATCTTCGTCACCAAGTCTTCCAAGCGTAAAAGTCTTCCCTGTACCAGTCTGCCCATATGCCATGACTGTACCATTATAACCTTCCAAAACACTCTGCGAAACACAGAGAACACTACATTGGTACAGCCAACAGCAGGAATCAAACTAATAGAAATGGGCACAACAAAAAAGTTCCAAGCGTTCGACTTCTTGCTTCATTCTATCATGTCACATACAAGAAAGTTTCAGATTCATTTCCATGTCCAGCATCCACGCCAAAAGTTCATTTGCAATTTTGCTAAGAACGTCTATCAACAAAAAGTTGGAAGTCAAAAGCACCAAGCATGCAACGTGCAAATTTATGTTGACTGCTAAAAGGTTTCACTGAAAAAGAAAACACAAGCTAATACGAGCACCATAAACGGCAGGAACAACAGAAAAGCTTTATTCCAAAGGGACAACGGAAAAGCTTTATTCCAAAAGGAAATACAAGAAAGGTTGGAGCTTCATATACCTCCACAACTGGTTTTGCGACAACTTCGTACACTCTCTTCTGTGAAGCAAACTCTGTAAGAAGTTCATCGAACTCATATGTTTCTGACTCCCAATTGTTTTTACGAAGCTTTAATCTTTTGAGCTTCATAAAATTTCCAAAAAGTGAGATCATAAGAAATATAATATCTTCCATAGTATGCTAAAGATGAGGTCAAACCTCTGGCTGGAGCTCAACACAATCACCAAAATCAGCATCTGCCGCCATCTCTTCTGCGTTCTGAGGCCTAAGCCTTACAGCAACTCTCACTCTACTAGAAACTGCTTGGAACAGGGGAGGGGGAATAAGATACTTCAATTGATAATAATATAGATGTTCCTGATCAAATCAATATTTCCACAGTCTCCAAAACAATATAAGGCATATAAGGTCTATCGATTAACTTGTAAATTTGGAACAATCATGTCAAAGTGTCAGACAACATTTCCACACACGTCTAGAAACAAGGCATATCTCCTATTCAATAAAACAATTTTAATTCGTCATTTCCACCAAGTAATTCTTCATAATGCACTTTCCAGCTATGGTGAGTGAGTTATCTATTTCACCTGACATGCATAAAGGCACACAGTTCTACAAGAAAACAGGCCAACAGACAAGAAAAGCATCATCAAAATGTGACAGTCATAAGATTCTATGTAAACATTACCGTCTGCTCCCAAAAAAAAAAATGATGCTATCAGGTCCCAGAAGAAGAATGTCTTACGCCAGTATCGTTCAAATTTAACCAAACGTATAATAAATGGAGATATTCCCATTTTTAGCAAATACTTCACTTCCGAAGGCTAGCAAATGGTATGAACCACAGGATTATAAGATACTGTATTGGCACGATGTTAGCACACCGTCTCTTATCAAAAATTCTAAATGGTAATTGCACACAGGTTAATGTGTACTCTGGTAGCCTGGTGTCAAATCGCTTGTAAGCACATCTACCAGCTGCTGTTCCTCAGGATGCTATGCAGTTATGTTAAATATTCAGGGTAAATTGGAAAGGTGGGAAGTGGCTGGACGCAAGGGGTGCACGGTCATTATGACAATGTGCGATGCAACAAGAGGACTAACACATGGTCCTGGCGCAAAAATTATGTCAATAATATGCTCGCGTAGAGGAAACCGCCTTTGCAATGTTAACAAAAAAAAAAAAACTAAGCAGTAGTGCAGTGCAATAGATACTAGTAGTATTACAGTTTCTATGTGATATGATCCATTCGCCAACCAGAGCGCACTAGATACTACCGTTTCCAGAAGATGCAAGTGTTCTGCAGCTACGTTACAAACTTGCATCCAAGCAAGTAGGCAACCCCAATACCAAGTAAGCAAATCCAAATCCAAAGAGATTTACCGGTCCGATGACACTATCAAAAATTCAAAATGGCGAGAGTGTTCTGCAACTACACCACATATGCAGTCGCGTGACTGAACCAGAATCCCCAAATCGGAAGAGATCAAGCAGCAAATTCAGCAGAAAAGCGCAAGCAAGCGAATCCCGCATGCCAAGCAGCACGCAGATCAGCCAACACTCCGAATCCCCAAACCTCACGGCAGCGGCAAATCCGAATCGGGATCCCATTCCTAGCGAGCGGAGGCGCACCCACCTACAGACTCCGACGACGCCCTCCCGCCGCCGCCCGCCGCGGGAAGCGGCCCGGAGCTCGCCCGCCTGTACGCGCCGCCGCCGCCGCCGACAGCCGACGGCCGAAGCTTCCCCGCCGTCTTGGGCGTCGCCATGGAGCTCTGCCTGTCCATCTTCCCGCTCATCCTGACCCCCGCCCCGCCGCCTCCTCCCCCATTCCTCACTCCGCTCGCCATTCCACCACCACCCCTAGACCCACCCCCCACACGGCGTGCAGAGAGAGAGTGGGAGATCACGAGATGGCGGTGCCTGCTGAGCTGAGAGAGAGAGGGAAAGGAGAGGGATAAATGCGGCGAGGGGGGAGGCGCGATGCGGGGCCCACCGACAGCGAGAGAGGGAGGAGGCCGGCGAGGAGGAAGAGGAGGAAGCGAAGCGAAGCGGAGAGTGGGTGGGAGAAGCGAAGCCAAGGCGGAGGCGGATCGTCTTCGTGTGTGTCGTGTACTCGTGTCGCGGGCCGTCTGAGTCTCTCCGTCTGGGCTCGGGCCCTCTCGCTTCCGGTGGGCCAGACGCTTTTCGGGCCCACCGGCAGCGGCTGGGTGGGCGTGGGCGGTCGCCGCTCACGTGCGGCTGCGCTAAGCCGCGACGTATACCCGCGTAGCTGGCTGTGTATGAAGGTGGGCCAGAGGAGGGCAACGGGGGGATCTGGTTTGAATTCGGTTGCCTCCGGGCTTGGGGGTGGGGAAAAGCTCGGTGTCAAAAGCTGTGACCACTGTTGCTTCTTTATGTGCCTGGACTGGACCTTGCCTTTCATTTTTTTTTTTTTTTTGCCCCCTCTGGGATTTCAGCTGCAAGCCTGGGGCTTGCTGATGATGCAGAGACAGTGGAGGGCAAATGGTTCAAAATTGGTGCAACTTTTGAGATTCTGAGGGGGATTTTTCTTGATATCAGGGTTGTTTGGGAGTTCTTCCCTTTTTTTTCCTGAGAGCGAAAATTACTACAGTGATGCTGTGAAAATGAGAATCTAGTTCAGTGTACAGAAAAGAATTTAGGATGTCAGGCTTACATGGACTACGACGCTGTGACTGTGAGAGTAGCATAGCATGTGCTTTGTCTCTCAGCTCATCTTGTCCGATGCATCTATTATATGTATAAAGGAGGGGAAAAAGAAACCACCACGTTCGTCCACATCACCCAGATTATTTCAGCCATTCGATCAACGGTGGGACCAAATTATAACGGCCTAGATCGATCAAAGAAATTCTCACATAAATCAAGAAAAAATAAAAAATCTATGCCGTTGATTTTTGTGGGCCGGATTATAACGGCTTAGATTAAAAGAAAAAATATTAGAAATATGATATAATATGATTATTTTAGCCATTCGATCAACGGTGGGACCAAATTATAACGGCCTATATTAATCAAAGAAATTCTCAAATAAATCAAGAAAAATAAAAGATCTATGCGGCTTAGATTAAAAAAATATTAGAAATTCAGATTAAATACTAAAGTTGATACAATATATTAGAGATAAGCTCTAAATCCGATCTGATATATTAGAGATAGACTATAAGTTATAGATAAACTCTATATGCCAAAACAAATCTAGCCGCGCAAACGTGCGGGCCACCTCGCTCGTTGTCTATTATTAAAAAATATTATCTCTGGTGATGTTGTCAAAGAAATGTCATTTTAAGTTTCGTGTGGACAAATAACTATTTTTTTTATAAAATTCATTATAGATAAATGGTGAATTGTGATGGGAAAAAGTATCACATTTGTGGCATTTTGTCAGCGGTTGCAATGAGAACGTGTATTGTACACGTTAAATCAAGTTGGTGCCTTGTTTCCATCAATCTACCGATTTGGTCATTCGCAGGGCAGACCGAAATCAATAGTTTTTTGTTTTTCCAGTTCATTGAGGATGACCTGTTTCTTATTAGCCTAGAGTCCATGGATGGTGATATGACATCCTTGAATTATAAACGGCTAGGTCTCATTTTTTTTAAAAAAAAACATAAGTATAAACTCTCTGCAATTTTAACCGCGTAATAAAAATGTACTGCTTTATATTAGAACTGGTGCATGCATATATGAGTTCCTATGTCAAACTGGGAAAAATTTTGGGGCAAGAAAGATGGGTAGGCTTGGACTTTGCTTTTGCTTCACTTGCAATTTAGTTTCAGCTATAACCTATTTCTGTCGTACCGTCACATTTGAGAATTTATCCATCGGTTGGTGCAACTCACACCGTCGGACTTTAATTTTTCTCGAAGAGAATCTTCAGATGTTGAGCACAACAGTACATCCCTTTCACCTTAATTTAAGTCCATCGATCTCTTTATTAAACCTTTTACTGATTATGTTTGCTGTGCACATCATCATTTGGTCTGTTCACATCAAGCTAGATCATGGTTACAACATACTATAAATACTGGTTAGAAGAACCTACGTACAGGGTCAACTAGGTTTGCATCATGTTCATTTTATTCAAGCATAGGGTTTAATCTCCCTTTAAGGCATGACAAGCTCTTTCTGGTCCAGCACACAATATAAATTGACCCTGAAGCAATGTCCAATGAACACTATTAAATATGAGGGAAAAAAAACATAGCAGATTCTGATATGCTAAATAAAGGAACACTTTCGAGAAAAAATAAAGCAAGCTAGCTAGTGGCTACCATATCATCATATGTAATGTTACAGCAACATCTTCTATCAATATATAAGGAGATTAATTTACACAACCTATTTATCTGTCAATGGACAATAGTACTATATTAGTATGCCTGCTAGTGGTTGGGGCTTGGGGGCCCTTGGCGAAAAGGCAAAATGGGCTTGAAACCGAATAATCGAATGCATGCTTGATTTCTTGTCATGTACCAATTATTTCAATTTTTGTCTGCAAGAAGTAAAACTACTAGCTTCTCCTCTTTAAGAGAAGGCCTAGGCTAATCTTCCAAGCCAGTGATGAACTTACTTTCTCCTGTAGTTCCTTGTCCATACCATTAGCATTATTGCTGGCGTATATATATACCTAGATCTGTGCTGGCCACATAATGCCCCCACTTCTTTCAGTTTCAGCCTTTCAGGTCAATCTGATGATCTGAGTGGCCTGCATGAAACAAGAGATGAACTGTTTCAGAAAAACAAAATAAACATGACAATTATTCCATTTCGTAGCTCTTTGTCGTTGTTTACAATTTTATACACGGGTCTACTGTTCCATTTCATAGGTGTTTGTCGTTGTTTATAATTTTATACACAGGTCGCCGTTCTGTCATATGTTATTCCTCTCTCTCTCTCGACCTCCTTCCGCACAAATATATATATTCAGTAAAAAGTTTCCATGAATTCAGCGAAGTGCCAATGCTCGTAACTGGGAATCTTTAGGGAGGTGAAGGGTGGGGAGCTAAAAGCACCAGCTAGCAGCGCCAAGATTTCCCCTTGGATTCTTCCTGGTCGATTGCTCGATGCTTACAGCATCACTGTCATCTAGCTTGCACGGAGCAAACAACATTGACCCCAGTGCGGCGTTTTCCAATTGGATCAACAAAACATGCCGCATGTTCTTGCAACTTGCAGGGATTGTTTTGCCTGAAAGTCTGAAACTACCTCTTGGAGGGAGCAATAGCTAGGAGACACTTGTACTGAACCCCCCTGTCACTCACTGGAGTCTGATGGCTCATCTGGGTCATGTCATTGGTAAATTTAGCAATGCAACAGTGGAGACAAGATTGCTCCCAAAAAGAGCAATGCTTCTGGAGAAGCAGTAAAATACTTCACCTCACCGGTCGCCACACGCTCTCAGATCTGGAAAGGCGCATGCACGGCCAAGATCTGGACGCTTTCAGAAAAAAGAAAAGAAAAAGGGAAGAAGAATGCCCCATGAATCTATGCTCCCATCATGCCCCATAAATCCAACAGCTCCTCTATATATTAAACACTGTTGACATCCTTTATATATTTCTTTAAAATCCTTTCACAATTTACATTACACTCTAAAAAAAAAAATCTTAGCAACCACTCTATATCTGCTTTTCTTCATCAACCCCTTTATATCTGCTTTCCTCCCGCAATCTCTCTATATATGCTACAGTATTATATAGAGACCGTAGCTACGTGTTTTTAGCTTATTTGTGTTTAATAGCGCAGAGATGTGCGTGTACTTGAGTTGGTCGAGTGAGGGGAGGAGATGGGGAGGCAGGTGCTTCGCCTCTTTGGACAACGGCCATCACGTGTGGGCTTCTCTGAGCAGTTAGCACACTTTGAGCTAGATCTAAAGAGCATGACATTCCCTGCCTGTTGCTCGCAGCTTGATCCACTGCCATCAATTTACACCCTGTAGCCATAAGGCTCCAGTAAGCTTAGCTGCTAGCTATCTCCAGCATTGTACCATCGATGGATCCCCTTTTCTGTGGCCATGCATCATGCAACATGGCTGGACCAACGTGTATGCAACAGCTTAATTTCAGTCATTCCAGAATCAAGGAGTCGTGTTCGATAAAAATTTCGAAGTCAAATTATATGTTTCGATTTCTCGAAGAACTAAACGTCCTTGCATATCCTAGCGCCCAACCGCTCAGCTCGGGCTTGGGTCAAACTTTGGCTTGATTCGAGTTTATAGTCGTTCGCAATAAGCACCGGTTAAACCTATTATTCATCGATTAAGCCAGATTATTTATTTAACTCGGCCGTTTCAAACATGCTCCTATTTTTTAGCTTGTGCACACACGGACACATGAGTTCAAACCAAGGAAGTGACAGCTCAGTCGTGCCTCGTTTGAACCCAAGCAACCAAGCTACAGCTTTCTGTTAGAGTATATTAGGCCTTAGGGGGGCAAGGACCATCTCATATACTATATATACTCTCCTAACAGCAATACACAATTCATCTATTCCGCAAAACCCCTCCTCTAACATGGTATCAGAGCCTTCCTAATCCTAATTCCTAGCCGCCGTTCAAATCTGTCGCCGTCACCATGTCCGGCGATGGTTCCGGCGGGATCCCCTCCCCTAGCGCTCTCTCCACTGCACCCTCCTCCACTGCCGCGGCAACGACGGTCGTCCTTTCCGCCGCACCCCCCTCTGCCGCGGCGGAAACCGTCGTCCCTTCCGCCACGGACACCAACATCGTCCAGATCCAGGCCGATGTCGCCGTTACGCGCGCGCCCGCCGCTTCGAATCAGTCATTGCCGCCAAGACTTCCTCCCGACGTCCGTGCGGCGTTGACGGCGGCCGGGCTCGTGGTTCCTGGTGGAATCCAGGACGGAAACACAACCACCGGCTACCCCGACACCTCGGCGGAGGCCTTCTCTGGCGGCGTATTCCCCAACCCCGGCGGTGTCTTCCCCATCCCCGGCGCCCTCACCATGGTTCCCAGATCTGGTACTCACCTTATCGACGGTTGGGATATTGACCCAAGTCAACCAAGGTTCTTCAAGGAGGAGATAGGAGACACGCCGAACAACCCTTAACGAAGAACGAGCAGGAGATAGGGGTTTTATCTGGTTCAGCCTCTCGGGAGATAATAACCCTCGTCCGGCCTTTCTTTATATCAAAGAGGATTACAAGGTGGAACTTCGGCGAGATCGGCGGTCTCGGCGAGTAGTATCTGAAAATCTATCGCTAAGGGTCCCTCTAGCGCCAGTAGGGCCCCATTTATATAATACTGAACAAACCGACCTACCAAGGAATATCGGTAGGGCTAACTACGAGATAAATAACGAACTCATACATGCCAAATACAACCTACGGTAGATAAGATAAGCTCTAATCTTGGGGATCACGACTCCTAATCCAATCAGGAAACCACGCGGGTCTTCACGCCGTCTTGTAACTCTTGTTCGAGACGGACTCAAACACGATTCCTTGGCCGTTCACGCATCACCGCCAGAGGCTATTGATAGGATGAATATGGGCGGATAGAACCTTCAAGGAGCTGGACCACGGTAGGTACATTCGATTGGGCCGTCGGGAGTGGGCCATGGCAATGGGCCGTAATTTTATCCCCGACACTAGCCCCGAGACTCAAGTGGAAGGACTCACTAGAGTGGGGTCTTCCTCTTGAGACTCCAAGTCACGAAGAGGGAAATCTTCTTCTGCTGCAAAGGCGTGTAGCGGCGACCGAACAGTCATGGTTCAGCCGAACAAGACTTGTTCGAGACCGAAACAGAACCGACCGATCTCGAGCAACTCTGTTGCGTCGAGCGAGAACGACATCTGTCTGAAAGCGAGCACTCGGCCTTGGTAGCGGACCTTTGGAAAAAATAGTCGTTGGCGATTCCAGCGGTAACTTCCTATCATTGCTAGCGATGAAAGCAGCGACCGTTTTACCTAGCCGTTGTGGTAAAACTAGCCGTTTTGGGGCAAAACCGTTCAGAGCGCTTATACGGAACTATAAAGCATCCAATTGCCGTGGCGACCATACGCTCTCACGCCTTTTCTCTCAAGCCCTAGTTCCAACCGCGCTCAAACATCAAGCACCCAAACTCCCACCGCCAACCTCGCTGTCCACCCTAGGAACCGCTATGGCCAAGTTCACTGGCACTAGCTCGACCGAGGAGGACCAAGGTCGGGAGGAAGAGGGCCACATCGACACCGTGGCTGGAGGTTTGTCAGGAGAGGAGGATACTCGGAGCCGCTCGAGGAGAGTTTGTCGACTTGAGCAGATTCGCCTTGTTGGGTTGAGGTCTCCGAAGCGACTTCGTCGAGGCCTTCTTGAACATCGATGGATTGGAGGTGGCGAACCTCAATCGAACTCCATCCTCCGGATGGTCGTCTTCGCACTTTTGTCGCGAGGGCTATCTGAGCATCGATCCACCGGTGAAATTTGTTCCTCCACTATTATCTGATGGCGAGGCAGCTCCGCCGCTTCAGCGCTGAGGTGCTACTACCTCAAGCTCGGGGCCACCGCCGACGACGCCGTACCCTCGCCCCCACCGCTTTCGACTCGATGGGCGCGTGGTGGAATGAGGTGGTTCTACTGACAAGCGGAGCGGCGACAAGAACTTCGTCTTTACCGGAAGGCGCCGGCAAAGGAACCCCAATGCCTCGGCGGAGATGTCCGCCGAGGATTGGTACGACAGGAAGATCGCCTCCTCGTGGCGTCGGGCTCCGCAGGCGGGGAGATCATTCGGGACTTCACGTGACGAGGGATCCATGCTGCGGAGGAGGTCCTATCCCTTCTACAAGATAGAGGATGGGAAGACATCACAAGGGAGAGCACGGGTAAGTGCCTTTAAGACTCAACCTCTTCATTGGTTATTTCCTCGAACAGAATTAACGACTCCATCTGTCAGGCGGAGAAGCCAACCGACGCATGGGTGACCGAGCGGGTCGGCGCTATCTTTGAAGGCGGCGAAGAAGGACGGGAGGTCACCGCGAGTGGCATACACTGCCAAGCATAGCGTGCTTGTCCGCGACAAAGAGGTAAATCACTTATACCCAATCGTGTTGCTAGATTTGCACTTTGTGGTTTTAACGCTAACGTTAAACTTTTCAAAAGCGCAGGAGGACCAGCTGATCCTTGGAGGGATCGTAGAGGAACTCTCCGGGTCTGAAAAGGAGAAGGCGAAGAAGGGCAAGGCTAAGATAGCCACTAAGCCCAAGGTGGCGGTGAGCAGACGCAGAGCTCATCGCGACACGCAATGCCGCCACCGTCGAAGAGACCACTGCGGCGGACGGAGGCGTCGAAAGACCAGCAAGGTAGCGATCGGCCCAGTGGGAAGAGACCAAGCCCTCCTCCTCGCCGAAAGCAGAGCGGCGAAGAGGTAAAGACCATAGCCCTCTGGCTTAGGTGTTACACGCAAGCTCACCCTGGCAGCATGGATCGGCTGCAACAAGTCGCCGAGCAGAGGAGACTCGAAGAAGAAGTCGCACGCAAGGAAAAACTTCTTGCGCTGCGAGAGGAAGGCCTTCGGCTTAGGAGCCGCGCGTCATCGCCGAGAACACTCAAGGGCCACAGCGGAGAAGCCGCCAAGGAGCCCCCGAGGAAGAGGCGGAAAATTCCAGCGAAGAAGATTAGAATCAAGCCTTCCACGGCAGGTATGTAGGGATCGATCTTGGATCTCTCACCCCTCGACCGCATTAGACTTAACGATCATCTCTTTTCATCAGTTGCCCAAGGAGAGACCGCCCAGACGACGGCGTCGAGGCGCTCGGCGGGCCTTTGCCGAAAGATCTGACGCAGATCAGCGGCGGCGAGGTGGCGTGCCTCAAGGAAAATGGCGGCGTGGAGCTGCTCGCCGAGCTCAATGAGCAACTCGACGCTCAAAAGCGGTGGAGCGGCTGGAGCGAGAAGAAGCGGCCTTGTGGCGCCACGGACAATGAGCCAAGACGACGGCTCCCGGAGTTGCCAGGCGGGACAAGCGGCCGGTCTGCCAGCACTTCGTCGCGGGCGGCTCACCCCGAGGCGGCGGATTCTCTGGCGGCGGTGAAACCCGGCCGCGAGGAGCAAGAAAAGCCCCGAGCGGTCGCGCAAGTCGCCCCGCCCATGTGAACAACGGCACCACCCGAGAGAAGTGGCTCGGCCTCGCCGGCGTTGAGGCGGAAGAGAAAGAGAAGAGGAGAGGAGCGGAGACGAAAGCGCCGCCGTTGCACTCGCCCGGCGAGCAGCGCTCCCGCAAGAAGAAGAAGCGAACAAGGCAATGACGAGAACAACACACCGTCTCATCCCGCATGATGGCGGGCCGTGACGATGGCCTCGAGGACCCGCTGCGCGCATGGTTTGAAGCATAGGCTTAGCAAGGTAAACACCAAGACCACGCCTAGCTCAATTGGGTAGCTTCACCGCAAAAGCGGCTAACTAGTCTTCTTTCTCAGGTCTTGAAGGACACCATGGAGGAACTCGAGGACGGCGTGACCATCGAGCGGAGCCCCGTATTGGCGTCCCTCCGTGAGCACCTCCGGACGAGGGAGTCCGAGGCGGGGCCGTCTGCACTGACCCCAAAGTCGAAGCCATTTACCAAGGCGAAGGTGAAGAAGCTCAAAGTCCAACTGCCGGAGAGGCGTTCTGCGAGTCTCTCTAGGTGAGGCCAAGAGCTTGCAGCAAGCCGTTAAAGCGAGCAATGGAGGAGAAGCAGGCCGCCGCGAAGTGGCTCAAGAGCAGCTTGCCGGCGTTCCCAGGCGGGACTAGCTTGGCGGAAGCCAAGAGACTCAAGGCCCAGCTCGCCAAGGAAGAGCGGACTTCCGCGGGTCTCAAGCAAAAATCTCGACCTGTGGGCTTCACGGGAAGAGATCGAGGAGATCTTGTGGGATGGCGGTGAGGCGATCACATGAGAGAAGAAGGTCAAGGAGCTGGATGAGCAGCTCAAGGCGGCCGAAAGCAATGAGTCGGCAGAGCGAGGCTCGACCGATCAGTGCGCACCAAGACCGAGGAGGTCGAGGCCATCGAGGCAGAGAGGCTGGCGCAAGCTAAGCGAACAAGGAGGAGATCGAGCGCCTCGATTGAAGCCGGGAAGGAATTAAGGCTCGAGGTGAGTCGTGCGCCTCAAGTTAGAAGTTGAGGAGTGAAGGAGCGACTTGCTCCTAAGTAGCACCGCATTTGTAACCGAAAGGGCCTTGTACTGAAACTTATGATTAACGCAATAAAGTACTTACCTTTTTTCCCGCAAAAAGAGTAGCAAAAGACAAAACGAGCGAAACTAAGAGAAAGCGAGCAGTAGCTAGGAAGTTTAAGAAAACCGGTGAGCGCTTTGCCTAACTCCGGCCCGTTGTGCGGTTGCTCGAGAACCTAAGTTTGCGAACCGAGCAGTGCACAAGAGAAAAGCGACACCTAACCCCGATGCGGACGATGCTCGAGAACCTAAGCTGCGAACTCGAGCACGTCGTAGAGAGAAAGAGCGACACCGTACCTTGCCCGATGCATTCCGTAGTCTGCTCGTTGACGTAAGTTAAGCGATTCAGAGTAACCGAACAAGGAAAATGCCTGCTGCGGCGGGGGCTTACGAGAGCAGGCTTTGCCAAGTGGTCGCGCCAAGCAGTAAGTGCCTCTGCCGCGGAGGGCTTACGAGAGCAGACTTAGCCGCAAGGTGGAAAGGCCGTGTTACGCAACCCTGAGTTTAGGAACTTATCGAAACTAGATACGGGTAGGGAACAATCCTTAAGATTACGGAGCCAAGAGTTCGTAAGACCGGACAGCCATCAAGTGTTACCAGAGAGAAAGAGGTAGTCTTCAAAAGACAAGAAGTGAAAAAGGCGCAGAGGCCGTGAGAATTCACTTAAGAATTGGATTGAACTTTACATGGCGCCCGAGAGACTTGGACGAACTAAGGCGCAAGTTTGACAAAAACGCGAGGCTAAGCAAACAAGCGAAGACCTACACAAAGAACCTCTGTCGTGGTTGATGTTCCAAGTCTTTGGTCGACTCTCTCCGTCCTCCATAGCCAGCGAACAGCCCGGGCTAGCAAGAGAAAGCATCGTGAACGGGCCCTCCCAACGAGGAGTTAACTTGTTGGCATTGGACGGAGTTCTCGACACGGCGCGAGCGAGGTCGCCCGCCTTCAAAACCCTTGGTCGAGCGGACTTGGCGGCGTCTTGCGTGAAGATCTTCTTTGGTAGCGCTATTCGACTTGTGCCCGGTCGCGTGTGCCTTCGAGGAGGTCGAGATCGAGGAGGCTCTTGCTCATCGTCAACTAAGTTGGTCGAGCTCGTCGAGGCGAACCGAGTATAACCGTGAGCGGGATGGCTTCGCACCATAAACCAATTGGAAAGGTGTTTCCCGCCGCCGGTGGCCGTAGAAACGAACTACCCGAGGATGAATGAATTTCGTCAACCCGAGCCTTGTTGTGCTCGTGAGAGCGGCAAATACCTGCCGTTTAATACCTGGACTATCTGTCCGTTAGCTCGCCGATCGCTCCATTGCTCGTGGATGCGCCACGAGGCGAAACAAACCTTGGTGCCCGGTATGCGCGATATTCACGGAATAGCTCGCTCAAGCGGGTACCGTTATCCGTGATCAACTTGTGGGGAATCCCAAAGCGTGACCACGTTGCTTTTGAAAAAGCGAACGACCGTTTTGGCGTGAAGAGGCGACCACGAGCTCGCCTCAATCCACTTTGTAAAAGTGTCTATGGCGACAGCGGTGTGTGTAGCCCTTGTACCCCTTAGGGAATGGGCGGCAGATCCGGACCCATGTGGAAAAAGGCCAAGATGGGGATTGTTTGGAGCTCTTGGCGGGCTTGTGTGCCTTCCGGCGTGAAATTGGCAAGCCTTGCACTTAGTCACGATATTAGGGCATCTTGTAACGATGGGCCAATAATAGCCCATGCTAAGCGCTTTGCCGACCCGAGTTCGAAGGAGGCATGGCGCCACAGCACCCTCGTGTATGTCCCTAAGAAGGAACACACCCTCCTGCTGCGAGATGCACTTGGAGAGAACTCCCAGAGCACCTCGACGGTAAAGGATGCCGTCCACAAGCTTGTATGGAGCAGCACGCCTTATAAGCCGGAAGCGCTCGGCTTCGTCGTCGGGGAGGGTCCCATCTGCGAGGTACCGGACAAATGGCGTTGTCGATCCATGACACTGCCGATAACGGAGCGGCACCACTGTCTCTGTTGCCTCATCCGGAGACGTGATTGAGGGCTTGTGAAGGTGCTCGACGAGCACCCCTGCCGGAGCAGATTCTCGTAAGGATCCATACTTGGATAGCTGGTCGGCCAGGAAGTTGTCCTTCCTAGGCATGAAGAGCACCTCGAAAAATCGAAAGTGCCGCTCCAACTTCCTCACTTCAACCAGGTATCGCGCCATTGAGTCATCGCAGCACTGATACTCCTTGTTCACCTGGTTGATGACCAGCTGTGAATCTCCCTTCAAAGTTAGTCGTTGGACACCGAGCGACTTGCACGCTCTTAGTCCCGCGAGGAGGGCCTCGTACTCCGCAGCGTTGTTAGTCGCCGCGAAGTGTAGTTGGATAGAATACTGGAGTTGCTCTCCATTAGGGGAGATGAGAACAAAACCGGTCCCGAGTGTCGGTCGCGAGCCATCAAAAACATGGTCCAAGGAGGCTCATCGGGTTGCTCGGGAGCTTCACGGGATTTAGGCGAACAAGTCCATTCAGCGACAAAGTCAGCTAGGACACGTGATTTAATAGCGGTTCGGGCGTGAAAGATGATCAAACTCGCTAGTTTCATTGCCCACTTAGCTATCGTCCGCTTGATTCTTTGTTCGAGGATTTCTCCCGGAGGAACGTGGTCGGGACCAGATTTGATGTGCACGGAAATAGTGGCGAAGCTTCACGGAGGACATGAGCAAGGCGTAGAGCGACCACGGACCTCGTGGTAACGCTCCTTTGATCCGTGAAGTACCTCGCTCACGTAATAGATTGATCATTGTATGCCTTCCCTTTCGGCCAATCAAAACCGGCCACCGCTTGTGGCGTGCAACCTAGGTACAAGCAGAGCGCCGCCATGCCACAGGGGTAGTCAAGGCGGGAGGATTGGGCAGTATCGCTTGAGATCTTGGAAGGATCTATCGGCTTACATCCACTCAAAACCATTGTGCTTGGCGGGGCCTTAAAGAAAGGCGACTGCGTTAGCTTTGACGGAAATAAATCTGCTTAGAGCGACCATCCATCCGGTGAGGCTCAGACTTCCTTTACGGTAGTTGGAGCACCTTATTTTCAATGGCCTCGATTTTTTCGGGGTTGGCAGAAATACCTTGCGAACCAATAACATAACCGAGCAACATTTGGATCGGACACCAAAGGTACACTTCTCTGGATTTAATTTTATTCGATGCTGGTGAGATTAAGAAAAGTCTCGGCGGTCTTTTACATGATCTGGAGCAAACTTGCTCTTTACAAATATGTAAATCGACATAGACCTCCGTGTTTTTTCATATTTGATGGGAAGGTCTTCTCCATTAAGTTATTTGAACGTGGCACCGACAAGATTGCGCAGACCGTGCGAAGGGGTGATGAAGGCGATCTTCTCTTCATCCTCGGGGAGATGCTTATTTGGTGATAACCGAGTAAGCATCTAAAAACTCAAGAGCTGGGCCCGCCATGATCGCATCGACCGGTGGTCAATCGAGCGGCGGAAATTGTCCTTAGGACAAGCGGCGTTCAGATCGTGTGATCGACACACATCCTCCACTTGCCGCCTTTCTTCTTTACAATGGCGGGGTTGGCTAACCACTCGGTGTGATCAACCTCGCGGATGAACCCGGCGTGGCGGTTTGCCAAAGTCGATCTTTGATGATCCCTGTTTGAATTGTAAAAGCGGCGAAGCTTGGCGAACAGGCTTTTTGTCCGGCCGGACAGCCAGTTTGTGCTCAATGACCTCCCTTGAGACTCCGGGCATGTCAGATGGCTCCCAGGCAAACACATCCGCATTAGCTCGGAGGAAGGCAATGAGCTCGCTTTCCTATTTGGGGTCCAGATTGGCCCCAAGTGAACTATCTTGGAAGTATCATCAAGGGACAATGGAACTTCCTTGGTTTCTCCCCTGGTGAAGGAGACCCTAGGCGTCTTGAGACTTAGTCTGCGGAACTTCAGAGACATGGCGGAAGGTCGGTCGACCAGGCGGGGGCGCTCGTCGCAATCGAGGCGACTTTGTAATTGCCCTTGACCGTGATTACCACCGTTAGGGCCCAGTATCTTTACGCAATGGTAAGCGTGGTGGAGTTCTGACCATGAACTTACCAAGAGATGGCTTTGCCCAAGATCGCGTTATCTGTGGACGGAAGTCGACCACGTCGAAAGTGATCAACTCTGTCCGGAAGTTGCTTGGGTTGCGAAGGTAGCTGGCAGACACAACGCCTAACGGCAGCGACTTCTCTCGGAACAATTCCGTAGAAGGGAATTGCGACTTCCTTCAACTTAGAATGAGGAATCTGCATCTCGTCCAAGACCTTAGCAGAAAGCAAGTGCAAAGCGCTCCGCGATCTCTGAGTACCGGCCAACTCTCGCGTTAGCGATGGTGGGCGACCACCGAGGAGCGGCGAGGCTTGGTCATCCCTAGTGGGGCAATCCTCCTGAGAGAAGGAGATGGGGACCTCGGTCCACTTCATCGATTCGGGCTGAGGTTTTACCTTTTCGACGTTGTGGACCTCCCGAGCAGCTTCCTTGAGACTGCGCCGAGAGGTATAAGCCGAGGAGCCGCCGAAGATGACGGCGATATGATTCACGGGCTCTTGATATTCATCATCATCTTCCCGATCACCATCGTCGGTTTGGCGCTTGGCTTTACCGGCATCACCTTGTTCGGGCAGGGTGGGCATTGGGCCCTTGCCGTTATAGAAGTCTTCGAGCTTTGCGGCCCAAGTTCTGCAATGGCGTATATCGTGCCCGTAGTGCTGGTGGAACTTGCAAAATCGGTCGCTTGGACCTTTCTTGCCTTGTCCGTCTCCCTGAGCAAACTTTTTGCCCTTGTAGTTATTGTTGGGCTTCTTCTGCCCATCCTTGGGAGGAGATGCGCGATCTATACCGGCGACGGTATTGTTCGCATCACCTTTGTTCTTCTTCTTCTGGGACTTCTTGTCACCGGGGTTCTTCTTGCTCTTCTTCTTCTCATCCACACCAGTGGGGCGGCGGCTCGCCCTTGTCGAACGCCTTTTATCTTGAACGCGCTCTGCGCGTTGGCATATGATCACCGCCTTGAACAGTCGTTGGCGGTCCGAGTTTCGTTGATCTCGAGATCTGGGTGAGCGCTCGTCGCGGACTCCGTTTTTGAAAGCGCGGACAACGGATTCGTCCAAGATGTTCGAGGATCGTGTTGCGGATCTTAATGAAACGCTTCACGAAGTTGCGGAGGGTCTCCCGTTCATCTGGATCATCCGTGCAGATCATCCTCCTTACCTAGACGCGCGTAATGACTCGGAAATTAGCGATCGAGGCGTTACAAAGCTCGGGTTCCATGGTGATGGAACCCTCCTGGCGATTGAGCGACCACGTCCGGCGGCGCCCTCAAGGACGATCGGAGGTAGTTAGCCATAACGAGCTCGTCACCCCGGCGCCATGATGGCCGTAGCGTAGATGGAAAGGAATTCCTCCGGGTTACGAGTCCCATTGTACCTCTCCATGTGGCCGGGCTTGAACTTTGAGGGCCACCGGATAGCGGCTTCGTCGAGAAAGCCCGCAGACCCAAAGCATATGACCGCCACCTTCCGGCAGAACCTAGTCTTGAGAAGGCGTTGGTCTGTTCGCGCGGAGGAACTCTGCTGAGCAGGATGATTCGGCGGGAGAAACTCTCTCGAGACAACCCACCCGCTCCTTCCTCGTGGTCGCGACGACGCGCTCCTCACGAGGGGACCGTCCGTGGTCATCGCGTCTTGCGCGCTTGCCCCTGTTGTCGCGATGACTACAAGGACTCGGCGGCGATGGCGACCACGGTAGCCTTTGCTCATGGGCGATGATCGCCGATGGCGGCGAGGGTTACACGATCGATCGGTATCCGAATCATTCGGCGATTTGGTCTGCTGTTGCTGGAGGAGTTATTGACTTCTCCTAGGGACTTTAGGCCTTGACCCGGTCGCTCTAGGTTAGACGCACAAGACGCCCATGCGGGCGAGATCGGCTTGATTGGTGGATCGAGGACCGTTGCTATAGCCGAGCCGTTCCGACTCGATCTATGGGTCCGGGATCACTGAACCATCCGCGTTCGCCTGATCGAGTCCGATTCTGTGGGAATTGACCCGACAGGAAGCTTTCTGGGAGACTTAGCGCCAAGACGCGAGGAGGGTCGTGGCGCCGCCGCCATACACCGATCGCGAAACCGTGCCAAGGTCGATTGATGGAATCGTCGAGGTGCGGCGAATGACTTCTTCTTTCATGGCGACCAGTATGACCTCGTCTTGATCTTGAAGCGAGTTAACTGCCGGTCTCGCCGGCCGCCACGGCCGTGCAGGATTCTCGAGGTTCCTACATCGGCCATGTTAATCTTTGCGGGGGCCATACGAAGGTATGCTAGAGCGGTGTCATCGCTGTGTCTCCACGGTAGAATCTACCGACATAGCCTTGGAATCCGATAGATCTAAACCGTCGTAAAGATCGCCGGTTCCGTAGTCATCGTCGATGGCGGAGTGCGATCTGCGGCTATCTACGCCATATAGGCGAGACCTCCGAATCTAGATACGGAAAGTGTTCGAGATCGGACGGATCGATCTGAACTGACAGGGGATGAAACATCCTGTCCTTCTGAGTCGTAGCCCTCAGGAAGTATCTCTGTATCGCTGACTGAGTTCGACATGCTCGATCTGCGTGTCCCCACGGACGGCGCCAAATTGCCGACGGTTGGGATATTGACCCAAGTCAACCAAGGTTCTTCAAGGAGGAGATAGGAGACACGCCGAACAACCACGAACGAAGAACGAAGGGAGATAGGGGTTTTTATCCTGGTTCAGGCCTCTCATGAGAGATAATAGCCCTACGTCCAGCCTTTCTTTATATCAAAGAGGATTACAAGGTGGAACACGGCGAGATCAGCGGGTCTCGGCGAGTAGTATGCTGAAAATCTATCGCTAAGGGTCCCTCTAGCGCCGTGGGGCCCTATTTATATAATCTGAACAAACCGACCTACCAAGGAATATCGGTAGGGCTAACTACGAGATCGTAACGAACTCATACATGCCAAATACAACCTCGGTAGATAAGATAAGCTCCTAATCTTGGGGATCACGACTCCTAATCCAATCAAGGAAACCACGTCCGGGTCTTCACGCGTGTCGCAGAACTCTTGTTCGAGACGGACTCAAACACGATTCCTTGGCCGTTCACGCGATCACCGCCAGAGGCTATTGGCAGGATGCATATGGGCAGATAGAACCTTCAAGGAGCTGGGCCTGGTAGGGTACATTCGATTGGGCCGTCGGGGAGTGGGCCATGGCAATGGGCCGTAATTTTATCCCCGACACACCTCAATGGAGATCCTCGCCAGATCGTGGTTCCCCTTCTCGATGGCAGCGGCGGGGGCGTCGCCGGTCTCCCTACCTCGCGCCTTTGTGGCCGCCATCGCCGCCCTCAGTCTTCTCCGTCGCCGCCCCGCCTTGCCGCGCCCGCCGATGGAGGGTGGGGGGCGGCCGGTCGCCCGCCTCGCCGGCCCGGCCGGCGCCGGCCCCCACCTGCTGCTGCGCCCTTCGATGAGGGGTGGGGGATGGCGGCCGGCTCGCCCAACTCGCCGGCCTCCCCCCTGCCTAGATGCGCCACCCTGGCGCCTCTTCCACCGCGGCCGATGCCCCCAGGGCCCTTTCTCTCGGTGGAGGGGTGGGGGATGCCGCCCGGTTTGGCCCCTTGGGCCTGCAACTTGACCCCAGTGGCGGTTCGGGTCAGGCCTACAGCCACTTCGGCTTGAGCCAAGGCACCAGTGGCCTAACCGGGTATTCCAGTCTCTCTGGACCAGCCGGTTATTCCGGTTTTTCCCAAATCGGTCCCATCGTTGCTACTCCAGACGTTGCCCCAGTCGAAGATTCCGACACGGTTGCTGCACTTCATGTGCAAGCAATCGGCATCCGCAGCGTGGCCGCTTCGTCCGGTGATCCTCGACCTCAACAACCCCAACTACCACGGTGGCACGGGCTCTTCCTCGTCACGCTCGGCCACTCATACTGGCGGATCCGTCCTCTCTCCGGTTGGTCGCTTCCGACCTGCGTCGCTTCGTATGGACTACGTCGTCTTTGTCGTGGTTGTGCGGTCGCATCACGCCCGACCTTCTGGAGGTGGTGATGACCGCCACTGCCACGACCCGTGGTGTATGGACCAGTCTCGAGGACTAGTTCCTCGGGAACCAGGAGACGCGGATCCTCTACGCCGAGGCGCAATTCCATGCCCTATCTCAGGGGGACCTCTCCATCACCGACTCGCCGCCTGCCGTCTCGAGCTGGCGGACAACCTTGCAGACTTGGGTCGTGGGTCAATGACCGCGACTCAGTCCCTACCGCCCGTGGGCTAAACGAAAAGTTTTCAGTTCAGAAGCAAATTATCGAGAACAAGACACCTCTTCCGGACTTCGGCCATGCCCGCTCCCAGCTGCTTCTCTATGAGCTCCAGCTCGACTCCGCTTCCGCTACTCCTTCCTCCGCCTTTGTGGCCACTGCTCCCCGCCCACCTACCGGTGGCTCCTCGGGCGGGAACAACCACAAGGGCAAGAACAAGGGGAAGAACAGAGGCAAGAGCGGTGGGGGTGGAAGCAGCGGTGGCAAGCGAGGGGCCTGAGTCTTGCCGGCGCTTCCTGCCGGTCCCTTCGTCGATTCAGCGCCTGTTGGACCCCCTCCACAGGTTGCTGCTAGCGGGGCCCCTCTGCCTCCAGTGACCAATGCTCATCGCATGGTCACGAGTCGCAAGGCCGGCATTGTTGTCCCGTCTCGCGATCGGCTGAACCTACACGTCGTGGGCCGCTTCCCCAAGCGTCGTATCGCGCCGCTCTGGCCGATCCAAACTGGTGCGAGGCCATGACCAAAGAGTTCGAGGCTCTTCGAGCCAACCACACGTGGGATCTTGTCCCACCGCCGGCCGTGCCAGCGTGGTCGGCGGCAAATGGATCTTCAAGCACAAGCGCATGCGATGGCTCTCTTAGCGAGATACAAAGCCCGTTGGGTCGCCGTGGCTTCACTCAACGACCGGGTATTGACTTTGATGAGACTTTCGATCCTGTTGTCAAGCACCGCCACCATCCGGACGATCCTCTCGCTGGCTCTCTCGCGGATGGTCCATTAAATCGACTTCGGCGTCAACAATGCTTTCCTCCATGGTGTCCTCAGCGAGAGGCTTCTCTGCGTCCGGCCGCTAGGATTTGTGGATCAATCTGTCCGGATCATGTCTCTCCTCAACAAGTCTCTCTATGGTCTTAGCGAGCACATGAGCTTGGTGCAAGACGATTGCTTCACATCTCCGATCTCTTGGTTTTGTTGAAGCTAAGCAGACACTTCTCTCTTTATCCACATCGGGTGATGACCTGACCTACCCGCTCTATGTGGATGATATTGTACTGACTGCATCTTCAGATGATCTCCTCAGACACATCATCGCTGCTCTGGAGCGCGAGTTCTCTCTTAAGGATCTTGGTTCTCTACACCACTTTCTTGGAGTTTCTGTGCACCGACAGCCTGGAGGTCTTCTTCTCTCCCAACGTCAGTACATCCTCGACATCTTGGATCGTGCTGGCATGAGTGACTGCAAACCATGTGCTACCCCCGGTCGACACTAGATCCAAACTCTCCGCAGACGGATCTCCGATGGATCGACGCCACTCTTTACCGCATGATCTTGGTACTCTCTGATGTCGACCTTCACCCGTCCAGATATCACGTATGCGGTTCAGCAGGTCTGTCTGTTCATGCATGATCCACGGGAGCCTCACTTCGCTGCGTTGAAGCGCATCCTGCGGTACCTGCAGGGCACTCTCGCTCTTGGCCTTCTTCGGTGTTGCAAGTCGGTTGATCTTACGGTCTGCACCGATGCTGACTGGGCGGGTTATCCTGACACCCGCAAGTCCACCTCCGGCTATGGCGTGTTCCTCGGCGACAACTTGGTCTCCTAGTCTTCCAAGCGCAAGACACTGCTTCTCTCCGCTCGGTAGCAGAGGTCGAGTACCGCGCCGCTTATAGCGGTGTCGCCGAGGCTCTGGCGGCTTTGTCGGTACTCTGAGCTTCATAGTCCTCTTCGCCAGGTTACTCTTGTCTACTGCGACAACGTCAGCGCGGTCTACCTCTCCACCAACCCAGTGCAGCATCAACGGACTAAACATGTTGAGATCGACCTGCATTTTGTCCGTGAGCGCGTTGCTCTTGGTCAAGTGTGCGTTCTCCATGTCCCCACGACGTCCCAGTACGCTGACATCTTCACTAAGGGCCTTCCTACTACAGTCTTCACCGAGTTCGATCCGATCTGAATTTACGACTGGCCGTTACATTGCGGGGAGTGATGGTCCTTTTGTTTGATGGTCCTTTTGTTTTGACCGCGGTGGAGTGTGTTTGTGTTTGCTTTGTATCAGTCTAAACTGCTTAGCGCCGTTCAAACTGCGGGGGAGTGTTAGAGTATATTGGGCCTTAGGGGGGCAAGGCCCATCTCCTGTACTATATATACTCTCCTAACAGCAATACACAATTCACCTATTCCGCAAAACCCCTCCTCTAACACTTTCTTTACCCAAATGTCATGGGTCAATCCACATTAGAGCATCACCAACCGATTCCTTTGTATCTTCCCTCAAAAACACTATTCATGTCTTCCCTACCCATCCCTTTAAAAATCCTTCAAAATTTACACTGTATTCTAAAAGATTTTTCCCTATGTCAGTCCATCTATATACGCTACAATATTACAAAGAATTTGTTGGAGATGCTCTTAACCCCCTATATATAGCCTAGTACCCAACTACTCATTCCATCTTCATATGATCCCATTTCACAAGGCCACGACTCTGACTATTAATCACTGACATTGTCGCCCCCAAGGTCTCTGGCTTGTGATCCCTATGTGCCGCTCTCGCATCTCGCTCCCTCTCTAGCACTTTTTCCAACCACATCCTCCTTCCTCAGTGTCGTGCTTCCCGCGCCTAACTCCCCCTATCTAGCTCTCGCACTCACTCTCTCGGAGAGTTCCCCTTCTCAACCAACCGTGTCCTTTCTCGCTAACCTCATCCTTCTTGCAATGTATATATAACTTGGGTTTAGATCTCTAGTTGTGTTGGTAATGGATGCTCTCTAGCACCCTCTTCCCCTCTCTTTCCTGGCCACATCCTCCCTAGCTCGTTGGCTCTATCCTCTTACACCAACTCTCTCTCTCTCTCTCTCTCTCTCTCTATCTATCTATCTATCTATCTACACACACACACACACACACACGTTGGCTAGTCATGTCCTCCCCACGATGTAGATCAAGCTTAGGTCCAGCCAAAGCTCTAGTGGGGAGGAGGGAGAAGCGATGGCTTTCTCCTCGGCGGTGGTCGAGGGTGTTGCAACCTTATCTTAAATAAATATCTACAAAGCAATGAGCTATCTAGCCTCGCAAACCAAACTTGACCTTAGCTACTTTGACGATATGTTTGGAGCGGCTAAGCTAAATGAATAATATGGTTGAACTGAAACGAGATGAATGTTGGATTGGACTTTTAAAGGTTCTTAAATCTGCTTCTCGAAAGTGGTCCATTTCATTGATTTTATTTTTAAGAGCTTTTAGAGGTGGAACGTGATTCAGGAAAAACTGAACTGAAAATGCTAAATGTATTTTTTTACTAAATTGTAACATCCCAAATTTTAAAATCAATTTGGCACGTTAATAATTTCCTAAATTGCATGGTTTAAAAATATTAAAATATTTATTTTGGTTAGCATCTTGGCATTATCATTGCATGCATTATCTTTGAAATAGAAATTGCGTTTTAAAATATTCAAGTAAATATCTTTTGGCAAAGCTTAGTACCTTATTTAATGTATATAATTTATTTTGGTCAAATCCTAAGTTTGTTAATTGTGAATCTGGTCCTTCCTGTCTTCCTGTCGGCCCATCTTCTCCGGCCCATTCCCTTTTCTTTCCCTCTCCTCCTTTTCTCCTCTGTCTTCCCGATTGGGCCGTCGGTGCTTCCGGCCCAGCCTTCCGCAAGGCCCCATTCTCCCGGTTGGGCCGCGCCTCAGCCTAGCTCCCCGCGCCAGCCGCGCCTCCCTGTCACTCTCCGTTGCCTCGCTGACATGTGGGTCCCGTTTCGTGGACCCCACTCGTCAGATCTATCCCCAACCTTCCGATCCCCTTTCGCTTCCTCTTGTTTTCCCCGATTGCTCTCTCTCACTCCGTGCAGCGTCACTGTTCTTCGCCCGGTCTTCTCTCTCCTATCTTTTCCATCGCTCCGTGCACTCCTCCCGGCGCCGGAGAATCCGCGTGAGGCTGGGTGTGTGTGCTGAGCTCACCGCGCCCCCTCCTTGCCCAGGAGTAGCCCGTGCTCCTCTGTTCCTAAGCGCCGTACGCTCCCTCTGTGCCGCCGTGTCCCCTTGACCCGCATGACACCCCAGCTTGGTGGGCAATGCTCGCCTTTGCCCATCGGCGCTGCATTCGCGTTCCCAGCCTCTGTCTCATCTCGTCAACCTCCATCTTGTCACCTCATCTCGTCAACCTCCGTCTTGTCGCCCTGGCCGCCGTCGTGTCCGAGCCTCCATTCCGCCACAGCGCCTGTCCTCACGCCGCTGTGTTCACCGATAAGGCCTTCAATGCGGAGCGATGCCGCGGGGTGCGCCACCCTGTTTATACCATCGCTATTCATCCATTTTTCGCTGCCGTTGCGCCTCGCCTGTGGATTGAAGCCACCCGGTGAGCCTTCCCTCTCGCCGTGGCATTACCCTTTCTCCACATGGTGCTAATCTTCCTGTTGTGCTGCGCCCAGGACCGTTTAGCCGGAGTTGCCGTTGGAGCATCGGAACCCCGCCGTCGCAGAGCGTGCGCACGGGCAAGCTGTTCCGGGACCCCACCGACGTCGTCAACCCCAGAGGTAGCCTCCCTGCTCCTCCGTTTCGCTCATGCGCGCCTCGGTCTTGGTATACCGCCTCCGTCTCAACCGCGCCACGGTCCTGCTAGGACTCTGCCGCCAGTCTCCGCCGCACCACCGCCTTGCTTCGTCTCCGGCGAAGCCAGAACCCTCGTTAAGCTCGCCCCGAACCCCTTTCGTATCTCCTACGGGCAATTTGAGCCGTAGGCGCCGGATTCGCCTTGGCCGTGTTCCTCTCCCCTCTCGGCACCTTGGCCAGAGGAGGATGAAGGAGGAAGGCTCTGTTCTTTTCTCTCTCTCGGTGCGTGGGCTGGACCGTTGGAATTTTGGTTTAGCCCACCAGCCGCGAGGGGAGGCCCCTTTTTCCATTATTCTGTGAGCAAAATCAGTTATGAACTAAAGCAATTGTAAAAATATCTATTGCCCAGTAAAAATTCTATAAAAATTAGTGCAAATACGTTAAATGCTGTTGGACCGGAGGAAAATATATTTTAGCATGACATCCATGTAGCATTCTCTTTTGGTTAAATAAATAGGTTAGAGTTGCATCATTTCATGTGAGCATACTTGTTCTATTGCATTTTTCACAAATAAAAGTGCATCAAAATGCTTTACTGATGGGTGGTGTACTGTTGTGCTTGTATGTTTGCGCGATTAGGAGGCCAAGGCCCGAAGACCCGATTGACGACGTCCCCTTCGCTTTCCCGGGAACCGATCAAGACAAGTTTCCTTTGAACATATCGTGGAGCCATTTTTGTTTGTTTAGAAAATGTTTATTAGATTTGAAAATATGCATGCTAGTTTAAAATGTTAATCGACGTATTTGTTAGACCTAGTTATCATGACCTAGAAGAAAAAGGTAGAAATAATGCTAGAATTAAAACTTAAGGTTAAAATAATAAACTCGCTTACATTCTCTATTATGGTAGGACAAAATGCTTAAAAATCTCTTATGCGGAATATTATTATCATTTGAGTGAAATGATTGATGTTGAGAAAGGTTTGGGAAAAAGGTGATTTAAAGGTAGTGCATCGAGGGTGATGTTTGGTAGGAAAATGATTTTCCTCTTACCCCAAAAATCTTCCGACTAGGGGGAGATATTTTTGTTGGTCGGTGCAGTGCGGCACCGTTTTGAGAAAACTAGGCTAAAATACCGTCTTTCTCCTAGTCTAAGGACTGTTCGTCATATGATCATATGAACTGAGCCTTAGCAGTACGACCTCGAGCCCCGTTATGGGACTGGCCCGGTCGTTAGCCCTTGTGGTTAGCGGTCTTGTAGTGAAACACTTCTGGTGCGTAGCCTCTCGAGGGTAAAGCGTACCCACTCTGCAGAGTTAAAACTATCATGATAGCCATATTCGCGGTTACGAACGTACGAAGGGACTGTTCATATGGTAGTTCTTCATTTTTTTAAAAACCAGTTTAGAAAAGGGTTTTAAGCGAAGGATTTGAGATGAGTAAAGAATTTGAGAAAGTTTTCGTTTGAGTTAGGTGCCACCGGCTACATTTCAGATTGGGGTTCGGCCTACCGGAAATTATTCACGCGGAATGGACCTAGCCGTTTTGAGGAAAGAAATGAGAAAGGATTTTGATCTCGCTATGGCACTGAGGCCAAGTGGCGAGAGTAATTTGAGAAGAGCCCAAAAAGGAAAATATTATGGTTTAACGTTTCTAAAATGCTTTGCCAAAACTAGGACAACAACTGCTTTTCCGCAAAATATCCTAAGCTCTCCTTGAACCGAACCACATCTGCATCATTTCCGACTTGCGAGTACAATTTGTACTCACCCTCGTTTTTCCCCTCTCCCTTTTTAAAATTTCAACAGATGGTCCATCCGACTTCGGCCAGCCGTCCGAGGATGAGGACCCTGACTACGATGAGGAGTCGTTCTCAGATGAAGGCTATGAAGAGTAGGGTTGCGTGTTCCTACAACCCTCGTGCCTGTGGAATAAATAAATGTGGTAGATGTTATAATAGGCTTGTATCGTTGTGTACTCTGTATTGCGGCCTGCGAGCCGTTGTTTGTGTAATGTATTGGACTAAGTTCCCCTCTATGTAATAATCAGTACGTTGGTAATGTACCGTTTTTGTATAACTGTGTATACTAGCTATGATCCTTGGGACTAGTACGTCTTTACGCGGGTGGAATCCGATCTTGTAAATCGGGTGTCGACATAAATAAATTTAACGCACCTTGAACATCCTAGGTCTTAGCTCGACTCTATTCCCCACACCTCGGTACATAGTCGTTGTCTGCTGGCTCCAACAGGATCAACCAAACAACGGTTATTCAATCCCACATGTACATGCGTTACTGGAACATCCACAACCATTGGATGCACGTCAAGATTTGTGTTAAGACCAACTCACCCTTCACATGCAAATCTATAAAAACAAAACATCTCTTGATTTTTTATTTCTAATCAATTGTACCCTTCTTCCTCTCCTCTGTCCACACTGTGTAACACCTACGACCACTGCAGCTCGTGCAGAACCACATTGTGGCCACGCGTCGCACTCATGTCAAGGCAGCACCCTCATGGTGGCGACCCACCGAGGAGGTGGTTGTCGGGGGGTACCATGCACTCGAGCTAGGGTGGCGGTTGTTGAGTCATGTCGAGGCGGCAACACTGTGGTCGCGCCAGGGTGAGATGGTGGTCGCCTCCCCCGTCGTTAGCCAGCTTAGCTAGAGAGGAGGAGAAAGTAAGGAGAGCAAGAAGGATGACCTAATTGTTTTTTGTAATTTTTTTAGAAAACCTTTCGAGAAACAGCATTGGAGGGTTGTGTGGGATGGAGCACAAATCTTGAAATACATCTAATGATCCCGAAGGTGCCCGTGACCACATGTATTAGTGGAATTTTCGCTTTCACTGAACAAGCTAGGGTGGGTTGCATGGTTGTCTAGCCTCTCGCACATCATCCATGCTTGCGTTGGGGCCACCTACGTATACTCATCTCGAAGCTAGCTGGGGGGAGGTCCTCGATTACAAGAATCCACCACAGATTCGTCGACTAGATGTCAATGAAAATATGCCAAAAGTTTCAATTTAAGACTCGCCATGTTAGTCTATTATCTGATTCATTGCATCATCTCTAGCCAAGTTGGATAATAGAATTGAGTGGTTGTCTAACATTTGATTCACCAAGTTGGAGAATAGGACTGGGTGGTTGTCTAACATCTGATTCATTGCATCATCTTACTATGTTGGAGTACAAGAATCCATAGGGAAAAGTTTCAATTCGAGACTTGCCCTATGTTGGAGTACAAGATTGGGTGGTTGTCTAGCATCTAATTCATTATATCATCTTGCTAATCATCCCTCTTATCATCAAAGGCATAGATATATAGGAGCAGGCGTCACCCCCGATCCGTGGCTCGCCATATCAATCTTGTATTATTTAGCAAAGTTTCGACACCTCAGACATGGGCACTTCCCTAAACTACCACTAGGAGATGAGAAGAAAATGTGGTCCACAAAAGCTTGTGGGCTGATCATCTACTCTCTTGTGTGTTTACTCGTGCTTCTCCGGCCATCATACATCCATACATCCAACTCCGATCCTCTTCATTTCTGATGCTATTTAATGCACAAATGACTGTGAGAGTGGTTTTACATAACCTATGGAGTTTTAGTCAATGATAGGTCCTAAACCCATCAAAAATAGATGGCTACACACGATTACTTTGGCATTTGATAGAATCTCAATGAAATTTCAGCAACATAACCCTGTTGTTCTCTTAGTCCACGTTCGGTTGTTGTGCATCGAAGAACAATAAGGTTATGCTATTGAAATTCCTTTGGCATTCTATGACATGTCACAACAATCGTGTGTACAAAATCCAGGCTTATTTAAAAACTTGAGTAATTTTGAACTGGCGCAGTTCACACCCTAACTTGAGCTATGTCTCTTATGGACAGGTGACATATAGGTTAGGTTCCAAAAAAATTGTATGCTATTTTCACTGGTCGCTGGCCGATGATAATATGCCTCATGGGACCAACCGGTGGCTGCCACGACTTTTGGACAAAAACAATATTTATAAAATTATTTTTATCAGTCTTTTCCGATTCTTATTTTCGTTGAAATTGGAAAGTTGTTTTGTTTTCATCCGTTTACGTGGGCTGACAAAACAATTGTTTTTTTTACCTCGACTGGCTGCACGTAGGGGTGGAAACGAGTCAAGTTCGAGCGAGCTTGCTCTAGCCCGGATGGGCTCGTGAAATGTCATGAGCTGAAGAAGATGCTCACGAGCTAGAGTAGAGGCTCGGCTCGGGCTCATGAAAAGCTCGAGCTAGCTCGTGAACGCTCATCAGCTTTTATAAATTCTCTAGAATTACCTGCAGGGAAACATTGCCATCGGAGAGTAGATGACGCCGCTGCCGCCGCACTCCTCCGCACCGCCGCCGCTACATGCCTTCGCGCCGACGCCGCTTGAGAGATGTAGGGGCGAGAGAGTCGGAGAGAGAGAGACAGAGGGTGGGAGACGTTGGAGATTGGAGAGTGGAGATCTAAGGTGGGGATTAGGGCTAGGAGTGGTTGTCTGTGGTCATCGGATTTGCTTCCAACAATTGGGGCATCAGGTGTCCAGTGTTCAGTGAATCAAACGTGGTCTAAAGTATTGACCGAGATACGAGCGAGCCAGACCTGGCATGGCTCATGCTCATTTTCTGACAGAGCTAAAAAGTGTTCACGACTTGTGCTCGTTTGTAAATAAGTTGAGTCCAAGTCCTAGTTTTTTTTAACCGAGTTTGAGCTATTCGCGAGCCACGAACTAAAGTTCGAAGCCTAGCTACAGGCAGGCACTCGCACCGGTGGCCCGTGGCCGTGCCATTGTGGATGCGCATGCACGTCGCGTGGCGCACGCCATGTGTCGAGGCCGGCGGATGGGTCCTTTTCCGGGGCGGTTGCATCATGCAGCAGGACGCGCTGAGATATGGATGTATCGTGGCCCGGCGGGGCATTATTACTACTTTACTACGCGTATAATCCATCGTCCTTGGCTCCTTGCCCACGAGGACCCATTGCGCCACAGGAATACATGCAGTGTGTGCAACGCAGTTCACGTGCCGGATTGGAAGGTCGACGCATGCACCACACCACGTCCGTCGACGCATACGTACAGCAGTTCAGCGTGCAAATCGGCTGATTAATGGACATCAGCAGAAATCTACTTGAGATGAGATACATCCGGGCAACCGGCAAAAGGCACAAATTATACTACTCACCAGTCACCGAATCAACACAAGTAACGAATTGAACACGATCCGCATAATCACAGGGAAAAAAAAAAACCGAAACCGCCTACTCTAGAGTCCAGAGTCCACCCGATGTTGTCGTCGCCACAGCAGACGGCAGATGCAGCCACACGCCTACTCCAGCTCGTCGCTCGGCTCAGCTAAATTGCGCGAACGATCGATTTTTATTTTAATTATTTTATGTTTATTTTTAAAAATATATGTCAAGTTGTTTTTTTAAAAATAGAAGCTTAGGGACGACAGACACCTAGTTTTTTTACATAATCGGCGCGGCATATATAAAAAAATAAAAAAATAAAAAAATGGAAAAAATTCCAAATGAGCTCCGTCAAGCTGCTCGGGGAGCCGAAATGGCTTGGCAGGTTAACAGGCAGCACCAAGCCCAGATGGACCATCAAGCATAAGCGGTCAGCCCAAATGACCCATGGCCCATCAAGCAACCGTGCGATCCGTGCCCTAGCTCCCCGATCCAAGATCATTCCCGAACTCCGGATCCCCCTCTCGCCACGACGACGCGAGGCGGCCTCCTCCCAGCGCGGTGGTGCTTGCCGCCGTTGGCCACTTGGCCGAGCCGTCCCGCTGTCCCGCTGAGTCGCCGACGACAAAGAGTCCGAGTCCCCGAGACACCGGCTGCCCCGACGTCCTCGTCGCCTGTCTCCCGCCCGAGCTCGAGTGCCCAACCCCGTGCCCCCGTCTTTGTGTTGTGTATGATCAGTGGCGGATCTAAGATGTTTTTAAAGCCTAGGCAAACTAATAAATATAACTGAACAAAATCAAAATATTTAACTTATTAAAAAATTCTATTTTTATAATGACTTATTACAGGATTCTCTAATTTATTTCATCATGTGTTTAATAATAAGTTCTAATTCAATATAATGGTGATGAAAGAGTTTGGCTCGAATAGAAAAATAGAATCAGACTTCAGTTCCAAAGTGATTACATATATAGAAATTAAAAAAAACGATATGATCCACGTCGTAATCCATATTGGATTCCCCAAGTTATTAAAGAAAAAGGGGGCAATTGATGAATTAGAAAAAGATCTACAAAAGGAAGTTAATTCTGTAAACCAGAGACTTAATATTGCTATTGAAAAATAATACAATGTAGTGTGATGGAGGGGATTTGGCGATACAATAAGCATGTATTTATATTCTTATTATATCGTTATGTTGTCGCCATGTGGCACAATCCAAACCATATAAAACTAAATCTAGAATCATCTATGAAAAATCAATATTTTTATGTTTGAAAAAATATCCAGCAATATCTTATCTTATTCTATTTTATTTTTTACTTATTGATCAAAGATAATACTACACAATAAATATTTAGTTCTATATATTTATATTTCATAGGGTAAATTGCATCGATACTATTATAAAATTCTCACTTTGTGAATATTTTACTGTTGTGTCTATGACATGTGGGTCTAGAGCACACATTTCATTGTTGCATGGGGTGACATTTTTTTGCGAATCAACAACTTTATAATGACATGTGTATAATTTTTCTATTTCATATAATGCATTTCTATATAATATTACTTATAAAAATTATTTTTTTGAATATTCTAACATAAGTATGAATATCGACTTTCAATACATATTACACCTAGTTTTTAAACTACATCTCATGATGCCATTCTTTTATTTGGATTAATTCATACAATATTGATGTGGTGACGTCTTGCACCGGTTCATCTCGGGGTAGGTTCGGATTAAGGCTTGCCCTGACCTGACCCGAATCTGGTTCTGTATATTACGTTACCTGTGAGCCTAGCCCAACCCATTAACCGTATTGATGCACGCATTACTATCACGCCATTACTATATTTGTGTATGTGGTTGGATTTTCATGTACCTAAGTGACTGGATTTGTGTGTTTGATGGGATTTTTATATGCCTAATTGCCTTTGGTTGGGATGACGTTATGAGAAATTTCTCTGCCTCGGTTCGGGTCAGTGCACCGCCGGTGCACCGGTGGGCCGGGGCGGGTCAAGGTTTTGTACATCCGACGACCAGGTCAGGTCGGGGTAGGGCGGATGTTGAGAATGGGTGGCACGGGTCGCGTCGAGTCGAGGCTTGACCTAGTCCCACCCCGTCTCATTGAGAACTCTAAACATAAGGTGTGGCAAAATTAGGTAAAGCTAACCTCCAACCAACCAACTCGATATGTGAATACAATGATTATCCAGTCAATCATATGATTACTTTTTTATAATTTCACCATTATTTCTGTTACTTATTTTTCAAGACTTGTAATTTAACAACTATGAAATTGCCATTATGGGAATTAGCCAACATGAGGATGGACATGTATATGTGTAATGTGTGGCTCGAGAATTTTTTAGACCATATTTATATTTTGGCTGCGGGTGATGTCAACTAATCGATTTAGGTGTTGTGCTGGTTTCTTAAAAAAAGACTTCTGCATCATAGCTGTTGCTCAAACTAGAACCTATTCACCGACTGTGTCGGGCTTGAAAAGCCCGCTCCCGTCGAACCAAGCCCAAGCCCATCTAGGCCAAACCAATTGGGCTTGAAAAACGGGGCCAAGTTCAGCCCAACTACAATTTAGACGATGTTTATTTCAGCGTTGAATAAAGTGGAGTTTTACTGTAGTAAAAATTGAGATTTTCAAAAAGTGCTCTAATAATTTTAAAAAGTAATTAAAAGATAGTTTTACAATATTGAGAAAAACTACAAATTACTACAACATGTTGGCTATATAAAAATAACAAAATTTGATACAGTAAGATTCAACTTAATTTTATGCTGAAACAAACACGGATGGGCCTAGGCTCGGCCGGCCTGACAAACTAACGGGCCGGGCCATGTACCGGGCCGGGTCAAGTCCCCAACCAGGTGCTCGCTCGGGTCTCGGGCACGGGAGGGGAAGGGCGGAGGGAACCGTAGGGTTGGGGAGCGGCCGCCGCCTCTGTCCGCCTCGCTCGCTTGTTGCCTCCTCGTTGGCGCCGCCTCGCCGCTGTGCGTTGCCTCCTTGGCGCCGCTTCGCCGCCGTGCGTTGCCTCACCAATGGTACCGCTGCCTCACCTCCTCTGGATCCCAGATCCAGTGCCGCCCCTCTCTCTCTCTCTCTCTCTCTCGTTTGGTTTTCCCCCATGTCGTGTGATCTCGGATTTGATCCGAATTCGACGGAATAGTTTGGGTGTTTTTTCAATAAATATGTTTTACTTATTTTATTTTATTTTTGATGATGAACCCTAAATTCCTTGAACATTTACGGTAGCCCGGCAGCCCCCCCGGGGCGGTGGATCCGCCACTGTTTATGATAATGATAATGATGCTATGATACGAGTCAATGACTACGTGAATGATATGTATCAGTTGAACAATATTGTGTGTGATAGTATGAGATTGTTGCTTTGCTAATGTATTGGCTGAAATGTCGGACTGGGAGGCAGGGAGGAGTGGCCTATTGGCTTGGGAATCCCTGACAAGAAGGTCCGGCTCCCGCTCCCTCCATTCGTCATCCGTGTGCCCAATCGATGCTCGTTTTTGTGAGTGGTCCTCATGTGATTGACTCGCATTGCGGGTTGGGGAGCTAGGGTTTTGGATGGCATGGTCTTTGCCCAGACTGCCAGTAGCTAAGCTCTCCTTTTTATGGACCAGTGGGTAGTAAATAACAAAAATTAAGAATGATGTAATTGTCGACTCCTGGAGCCTGGTGATGTGGCCCCGAGGGTCAAACCGCAGAAATTTGTAGAGAGGGTGAGCGACCTGCAGGAACCTTACGGGCAAGGCCTTCTGCAAGATGGGGGAAAATGACAAGATACAGACACTTGGACACGCTGGATTTTTTAGACTGGTTCGAGCCCCTCGGGTTGAGGTAATAACCCTACTCCAGTATTCTTCTTGATGTTGCCGCGGCAAAGTGTTCTTATAGGGAGATTGCTCGGGCAAGTGCTACTCCTAAGTTCTAGATGATGGCTACTATTACAAGGCTGAGATTGATAAAAACTGGCTAAGTCCTGTGTGTGCTGATGCTCCTTCCTCCTGCTAATACTTATGTCTGTGCTTGTGTTTTTTATCTGAGTCTCTCCCCTTTTTCTTAGGCCGGTGCTAGCCCTTTTATATTTGCTTGTACGGAAGTTATTTCTTCACCTAATAATACTGCTCCCGTGAGTCCCGCTCCTCGGTTGAGTTTATAGGTGGTATGGAGTACAGCTCGAGCTTAGTCGTAATGAAGGGTAGATATACGTCTCATCGGTCATTCTTGCGCCTAATTTTGTGTTACTGTGCCCGTATTTACTCTGTTGCCTGCTTGTCTCTGTTTCGCCACTCCTGAGGCAGACGGTCCAGTCTTGGGGTGTTGGGATGGACGGTCGAGGCCGCGGGCCCTACTAGAAGCCACCTTAGGGCCTTGCATTGTGACACGTGTCCCCCGCGCTCGTCCCTAAAGTTTCCTTGGTGGGCCTCTTTGTTGATCATCCCTGGTTTGATATTCTCAAGGGCAGACATGCTCAGGTAGTACGTCCGAGCATGCTTGCTCGGGCTCTGCCCCGAGCACCTTCTCCAAGCTTCCTTGCTCGGGCATAACATTGGGCGTCTTTGCACGTAGCTCTAGGTCCTGCAGTCTTGCATAATCGATTCTTGGGCACGATTCGATGTCTGCTCATATCACGATACTGTTCTATGCGTCATCTTATCCCCGACAGTAATGTTCATTGATCCAATTATGCAGTTGAGAAGCGAGTAGAACAGAACTCAACCCAAGCCCTATTTATTTGCTGAGCTAAGTTGTATCGAGCTGCGTCTGTCCTATCGAATTTTACAGTTGTAGACTTGTTAGCTCTTTGTAGGACTTCCATTTCTCAAACGATATGGAGTTGGATTTTGAGCTGTCATGTGGATGTCATGTCGGAATTACTGAGGGGGAGTGTGCAAAATACTTGCCATGTAACTGAGTGGACAGCTTTTGGTTTAGGGAGAATTTTTGTCTAATGGTACCATGTTTTCACATTGAACAACTTAGTTGAGACTTGAGCATATAATGACAAATCGTAAATAATCATTCGTTTTATAACCATGAAAAGCAGCGTAAGAACTTCAGTACAATGATTGATGAAGTGCCTTATAGGATTTGAATTTTGATTATGGGAAACCATTTCGTCCAGAATGGTTTAATAATTACATTATACTTCACAATAATTAGTTGCTAGACCTTTATGATCAGTAAGCTACTAAGCTGTAATTACCTTTTTTGCTTACCATGAGCTATTACAGAATAAAAAGCTCAAGGATGTGGAGATCGGTTTTCCAATTGTTTATGGAACCATTTCTTTCTGGCTTGGTAAAAAAGCAAGCGAGTAAGCATTTTCTTCATAGGTTATTCGTTTCTTTTGTTAAGTTTAATAAAATGCTAAGTTGTTGCTTCTTCAAACTGTAAAAACAATGTCTACCTTAATATTCTTACATATATTGAATATTGTCTAGAAGTAATGGATGTTTTTCCCCTTTCAGATACAATTCTCATAAATGGACTGTGTATGTCCGTTCTGCAACAAATGAGGATTTGAGTGTCATAGTTAAGCGTGTGGTGTTTCAACTACACCCAAGTTTCACTAATCCTACAAGAGTTGTAGAGCAACCACCATTTGAGTTGTCTGAATCTGGATGGGGAGAGTTTGAGATTGCAATAACTCTTTATTTTCATAGCGATGTCTGCGAAAAGCGTTTGGATCTGTAAGTTGCGTAGTTCTTTTGAGCAGTGGTTTTCTTTTGGGTAAGCAGATAGTTAGACTAGACAGTTGATGCAGGTTTCATCAACTTAAGCTGTATCCAGAAGAGGACGCTGGATCTCAATCTACCAAAAAACCTGTTGTTGTGGAGACCTACGATGAAATTGTATTCCCTGAGCCCACAGAGGCTTTCTTTCAACGAGTACAAAATCATCCAGCTGCTACTGTGCCCAGACTACCTCCTGGTATAACCTTGCATCCTCCAGGTACTACTCTGTCTTGGCATTTACTTCTTATATTTTATTGTGGAATGACAACAGTAATCTGAAATTATGAATCATTTAGGCTCTATGGAGCTTGTGCTGCATGATAGGAAGCGTGGTGACACTAAGGATCATCCTCTGAGCCAGTGGTTCACAAATTTCTCTGAAGCAGACGAACTATTAAAAGTGGCTGCTGCTCGTCAACAGGTGAGATTTACAGCTCGCAGCATTTATTGTTATTCTCAGATGTACAGCTATATTTGGTAATACTGCTATAAATCCTTACTTTCCCAGGTACATAGTCTAGCCATATCTATGCGTGCAAGATGTATGTCTAGCCATATCCATGCATGCAAGATGTATATACTTCTGAAACTATTCCTTTTGTTAGAATTTTTAAATGTCGATTTCAGTTGGTAAATTGGTTTTAGGCAAAGGTCTAGCTTATCACATCGGTAGAAAATTTATTATCTAGTAGTAGTAGAGGGCTATTTATTCTTCCCAATCTATATTATTGTATCATACTTTTTGTTAGCAACATGATGGTAAAATTTTGCATTGGATGTCACTGGCCTTGACTGATGTGTCACCTTCGATATGTTTTTGAGCTTAAAACCACAAGGTTTACTGGCAGCTTTTATTTCACATTCTTTTCTTCCTGCAGGTGCAGGCTCACATAGCCAAGCTGAGACGGCAGTTAAGCATGATAGATGGAATGCCCCAGCAATCAAAAGCCTTTTCCGGTCAGTAAAGTTGCACGTCATTCCTGTAAACTGCGTTACATGGAGATTATGCTGAATGATTGATGATTAACTTCACTATCTTCTATGTTCAGTTCTTGGCCAACAACAATTTGGGCACAGCTAATGTTACATTTGCTGTTGTAAGGAAGATGTGGGAACCTGATAACAACTCTCTAACAAAATGTGATTGGGTGTATCACTGTGTGTCCATTGAAAATGCTGCATGTAAACATGCAATTAATGCACTTGCCGCCTGTCAGTGTGCATATTGTACTAATTGTACCGCGTCTTTGTGTGCATTTTAAGGGAACAGTACCTGCTTCCTGCTTTTCTGTCTCCATTCCTTTTTATTGCCCTCCAAACCAAACTGCCTTATCAAAATCAGCGTTTTGCCGTTCTTTTGTCTTTTTGCTACATGGTGTGAGGTATGCTGTGGTGAAAGCGAGTCAGGGAAGTTGTATCTGCATGTTCTCTCTCAGCTCTGCAAATAATGTTGAATGTTGACATTCTCGGCTAAGAAACGTGCTATGCTTCTTGACTCTGTGGCAGGGAGCATCTATTAACACGCTTAGCGTGGTTAACAGTTGAAAACTGTGCTGGAGGACCGATTCCCTTCCTGCTTTGTTCAGATGTGATGAAATCTGGCAATCAAGCTGTCCTGTCTTGCTGCTGTGTTTTTGGCAGCCAGCCATTTTTCTGAATTGAATGAAGGGCGCAATTTTCTTCTGGGTTCAGTGTGCCAATGAAACAAACGCATCATATGTGTATCCTGTTTAACGTGATCCATTCACATGTTTATTTTGCGTCTCGTGCATTCTAGTCTAAAAACTGGACTGGTAAGTTTCACATTGTCATCCCAAGGTACCATGCAGAGGAATGTAAAGATGAGGGTGGTCGCAGTGTTCCTGCTTGCTGCACTGTAGACTTGGCCACTAGGGAGTACGATTGGTGGTGCCACTATGCAAGATTAGTTGCATGTCTCTGCAGTGCGACTGACCATCGCAATGTTGAGCTGCCGACAAAATCTTGTCGTTTTTACCCGAGGAAAAGGTACTGCTTTAGTTCTTGAACGCTCCTGACCATTTTTTGACTCTATAAACTTTAAAGCCGCATTAGCTTTGTTCTTCGAAATATTAAACTAACCGCAATTGGGTTTCGTGAAATTTTACGTAAAATTTCACCAAACCCAAATGTATCGATCTCTGAAACATTTGCAGCATTTTTTAGTAGCTTTGAAATAGGACAAATTGTCAACCAATTGTTTACCGTTTAGAAAATTATGGGAAAAGTTTGATGGGATTAGGTAATTATAAAAAATTCACATTTATATTTTATTTACAATTCATGAAATATTTTTATGCAAAAGTACATATAACACTTCGATCAAACCAAACAATCGTTGCGATTGATGCTTGGAGCTTGCACTGAAGCTTGCATCGGTCGACACACGGGTAGTCCTGCGAATTGGGCAGTGCCAGGCCGGCATGGCACGGCCCACAGCCTCAGTCGCAGTAATCGCCACCGCCCGGTCAACACCGGGCCATCTTGGGCGGCACGGATTGCCAAAAGCTAGGCATGGCATGGCCCAAAAGCCCGACGGGCCGTGATCGGGCCGGGCCGGGCCGGTCCGAGCACGGCATGCCCAACAAAACAGAGAGAGAAATGAATTTTTATAAATTTGTACGTTGCTTAGATGAAAAATTGTCTATACAAAAAAAAAATGCATCTCGAAATTCTCTACAACTTTGATGTAGAACATAAATTCATCTGAGCAGTGGAATATCTCGAAAAATATGAATTACCGAAATAGGTGATGTGGGTTCTAAAACAGCTAGCGCACTAAATATTTTTTTATAAATTCATGCATTGCTCAAATGAAAAATTTATATACATTAAAAAGATGCTTTGTCTCCAAATTCTCTACAACTTTCATATAGAAACAAATTTCATTTGAGCAATAAAAGACCACCAAAAATACAAATTACTAACTCGTGCCTCGATTCGGATCAGTCTTGGCCGAAAGCACGCCCAAATGTTCGGGCCGTGCTAGGCTCTGTCGTCTTAAACTTCTCAAGACCCAAGACGGCACGTAATCTGGCCAATTAAGCATGGCCCAAATAATTTCGTGCCGGGCCGTGCTTTGGGCCTCTAAAATCAGGCCATGCTCGGGCCGGCCCATAAAAGCATGGCCCAATTCCTAGGACTACAGACGGGCAACCAAACACCCGTTGCGATTGGTGCGAGGGCTTGGCTTTGCCAGAACCGTGCAATCAAACCATCACTTAAAATCTCAAACCACTAATGAGAGCTCTCAAAGCTAAATCGAGTCAAATATTCTGACTTCTTGGAATTGATTTTTAAAGCTCTCAAGGTTGAGATTTTATTACTACCTCTGTTTTTTTTGTTTGACGTCTTTGACTTTTTGACACGCCTTTAACCATTCGTCTTATTCAAATTATTTTTAAAAATATCATTTTTTTGTTGTGATTTGTTTTACAATAAAGGTACTTTAAATATGTCTTATTTTTTTACATCTTTGTACTAAATTTTTGAATAAGATGAATGGTCAAAGATGTACGAAAAAGTCAAAAGCGTCAAACAAAAAAACGAAGGGAGTGCTATCCAAGAAAAGAACTTGTGGAGCTGAAAAGAACAAACTAAGCGTACATCTATATCTATAAATAGTACAAAACCGAAAACGAGCGTCGGTGGCTCGCCTCCCCGCCCAACGCCACCACGGCCGTCCGATCGCGCACACCGGTCAGATTTTGCCGTCCATTCGATTTTTACGTATAAAATAATTTTTCTGCGCAGATATCAACAGGTCGAGCGGTTTGCTGGGTTGGCACACCAGTTCGAATCCCGCGCAGGCGCCGATTTTTTCGCTTCTTCCAACCACGTGCGCCAAGACGCTTGTGCGTTTTACCGCTTCTGGCAGCCCGCGTTTAGCAGGCCGGCCCGCTTGTGCGCATGGCGCACGCCACGGCGCGCCCACGCGTCTAGTATATATACATTGACAGCACCTTTCTTCTGTTTAACATATTGGCAGTTGTAACAGTGGGCAGTGCAAGATCAGTGGGGTTTATTGCCTGACAGTCGTCAACCACCAGCTAGCCCGGCCTATCATGGATATATCGTACACGCTGTGGGACTCTGCCGAACTCGCTCTTGCGTTGAGCCACACAAGTTGGCTAGGGATCGATCGATGGTCCAAATCTTACAGGCTGGTTGCATGCAATGCAAAGGACAGGAGGAACCTTCACAAGATTTCTCCATGTCCCCTAGCTAAAGCTTCCTCCTTCAATCATCTGCATGCATTGCTTCCCTGCTTGCTGCTTGCCCTTTTACAAGTCACCTTCCATGGATATATGCGAGACGAGTACCTGACAAAGCCCCCATGATTTGCACACGCATAATGCAGCTCGTTAATGAGGTGGTTTTTAATTAAGACTGCATTTGAGAACCCTGATCGATCATCCTCTTCTATTTGATCTTGATAATTAATTAATTATGCATGCGTTCGTACGTACGAGCGTGCGATCGATTGATTAGGGCTTCATTTAGGAAGCTCATGGATGGATGACGGTGATGATGAGTAAGTGGTTGCTAGTTAGGATCGGAGGCCGGGACGTACGTACTTGCGGCTCCATGCACACGGGGGCGCCCCGCGTCCGTGCCCTTGTTTGAACACTTGCAACTTGCTGGTTGGGCGCTGTCTCCCGGCCAATGATTCGCTTCAACATCGGCGACGAACCACCGGCCGAGTTCGCCATGTGGAAGCTCAGACGTCGCCGTCACCACCACCGCGGCACGACCGGCCGGCCATCGTCGTCGACGCCGCCGCGGCGCCCCGAGGGCATCACCGGCCGGTGCGCCCACGAACAGGTTGAGATCAGGTACTTGTCTTCAGAATCTTCAGGTTGCTTGCACACATCACTCGCTCACTCTCTGATCAGTGATCACTCACTCTGCAGTTGAGGCTAGTACTTGGCGTAGTCTAAACACTGACATGTCTGCAGCATCTCGCATGCGATGCAGGCTCGAATAGCCGCAGAGATATACGCTGGCACGTAGCTTCTTTGAATTCTTGGTACTCTTACCGGCCGATTGATTTGATCGGCATTGCGTTGATTTCCATCGGAGCTTTTGAATGTCAGTGTCACTGTCCCAGCAGCTACCGTCTTTCTCCACGACGACGACGACGACAACTCTACCGCACTCGCTGTCCATCTCAGACATTCGCATTCTGACAGAATTGTTCAACAGATCGACCGAGTTTGATTTCTACACCTTAACCTTCTCTTACCTTCCATCACGTCCTGCCTTCCTGCTGTCTGAATTCTGATGAACATTAAGAATGCAACTAGCCAAGTATTTCAGTGATCAATGATCATTCCTGAATCCTTAATCATTTCTGAAACATTAACACTTCAAGATTGATTTAGAGTTAGAGGGCGAGGGATTGATTAGTACTCATAAGCTGCCATTCATTCATGCTACTTTCGCTTGGCTAGCATTCAGTTAGGCGCGTCTGCATGCTGGGCTGTTGGTTTTCTAGCTTGTTAAGTATCTATCTTGCTGCGTCCGCTGGTGTACGTGTCTGAGATCCTGCAGTGTTGGCCCTGATCTGGGCATGGATTTCCTTGCCGTCTTTGCATGTACGTACGTGCGTGTGGTGGCCTCCCTCTGCAGCACGTTTGGTTGCACGCTCGCTCGCGTTTGTTTGCTAATGCACGCGGGCAGACAGGCTGCGTCTTCGCTCATTGAACCAGAGCCAGACGGAGATCTTAGCGTAGATTTTACAGAGGGTTGTGTAAAACAAGAACATGAGAGAGATGGCTTCTATAAGGCCAAGCACATAAAGGTTGGGACATTTGCAAACATTTTTTTTCTTCACCGATGATTAATCGAACAATATACAGGTTTACTACGACAGAAGTGTCGCCATGTTTGAAAGTAGTTTGATATGGTAAAGTTTTGAAGCTCTTGCCGATATGTTGTTGCAAGAGATATTAATCGTTAAGTTTCAGTTGGAAGCTGTCAAACCAAACTGGAAACACCCTCAAATAAAAAAACAAATCTACCTCACGTCTTCAAATTTGATGTCTGATGCGTTTAATCCATCCAAACCTCCATAGGGTTACTTAAACGGCTTGCATACTGTAGAGAGAGAGAGATTGGGGGAAGCCACACCCATTAGGGGGGGTTCCTTTTCATATATATATTAATGCTAAATATGTACATGTACAGGTATTAGCAATACATCGCTAACACCCGCCCATGATCGCGTAGGGAGGATCCTGACGCAAAGATCGGACCTAAAATCGGTGAATAATCGTCAGCGATCCTTTGGTCATAATGTCCATAAACCGATGGGACGAAGGACATGGAACACACGCACTTGTCCCAAGGCGACCTTCTCGCGACGAAATGAATATCAATCTCGATGTGCCGTGCGGCGGTGATGGACGGGTTTGCCGTCATGTAGACGGCATCGACATTGTCTGATGAGACAACCGTCGCAGAGGCAATCGGGTGTGCAACTCTCAAGTAATGGCGGCGCGACCAACAACACTCGGCGGCAGCGTGGGCGGCGACTCGATATTCAGCCTCGGCTGGAGCGGAGACGACCGTCGGCGCTTGAGGACCACGAAACCAGGTTGTCGCCGAGGAAGACGCGAGAGCGGAGGTAGAGCGCCGAGTCGGGACAACCACCAATCCGCGTCGAATACGCGGTGAGGGATCGAACCGAACCGATCTCGATGTGAAGTCCGGTGGAGAGAGTGCCCTTCACGAAGCGCAGGATGCTTGATCGCGAGGTGAGGCTCGCGAGATCGTGCATGAAGAGGCAAACTGTTGGACCGCATACGCCAAGTCGGACGAGCCGCCGCGAGGTCTTGAAGGGTGCCAACGAGGCTTCAGACTCGACGGGTTCGCAACCGGGCGCCGTCGATGGCGAGAGCTTGGCTCGAGTGTCAAGCGGTGTCGTGGTAGAGTGACACTCACCATGCCAAAGACGTTGGAGAAGATCTATGGCGTCTTGTCATTTGAGACAGGAAGAGCCCGCAGAGGAGAGCGTGACGGAGATGCCGAGGAAGTGGTGTAGGTCGCCGAGGTCCGTCATAGCAAACTCGGAGTGGAGTCGCTCGGTGATGCGCTGTAGGAGGGCTGATGAAGAGGCCGTGAGGATGATGTCATCGACGTAGAGCAGCAGGTAAGCGACACTGTCACCGTCTTTGTAAACAAAGAGGGACGTGTCGGATGTCGATGGGACGAAACCAATGCGACGGATGTACGTCGCAAACCGCTGGTACCACGCCCGAGGTGCCTGCTTCAAACCATATAAAGATTTCTGTAATAGACAAACAGAGTTAGGAGCGGAGGGGTCGATGAAGCCAGGCGGTTGTTGGCAGTAGACTGTCTCCTCCAGGTCACCATTGAGGAATGCATTTTTCACGTCCAGCTGGCGAATCGGCCAGGCTCGTGACGTGGCAATGCTGAGGACAACCCGGATTGTGGAGGGCTTGACAACCGGACTGAAAGTCTCGTCGTAGTCGACACCTGGCTGCTGCGAGAACCCCCGAACCACCCATCGTGCCTTGTGGCGAGCAAGTGTACCGTCGGAGTGAAACTTATGCTTGAAAATCCACTTGCCTGTCACGACATTGGCACCAGGGGGTCGAGGAACCAGACGCCAGGTACCGTTGGCCAATAAGGCCTGAAACTCATCGACCATAGCAGCACGCCAGTTAGGATCAGCCAGCGCGCTGCGGTAGTTCGACGGGATAGGCGAGATTGCTGCATGAGTGGCGGAGAGATTCAGTCGAGTGACCTGCCGGAGAGTCCCAGTCCTCGCCCTTGTGACCATTGGATGCAGTGATGGTTGGGGTTGGGTGCGATCCTGACGCACAGGTGCTGGTCGAGCGCCAAGGCGAGGTGGCGGTCGTATGGGACCATGCACGTGAGCAGGCGGGGGACGGCGACCGTAGACGATGTCTGGGCGAGCAGGCGGGGGACGGCGACCGTAGACGATGTCTGGGCGGGACGTGGTGTGGGACGGAGCAAGTCCGCCCGTACCATCCGTGCCCTGCCCGCCCGGGCCTACTGAGGATGAGGCCTGGACGGGGTGTGGTGACGAGGCGCTGGAGGCGTCGATCGTCCCACCCGCGGACTGAAGTAGTGGAACAGCATGGCGCGGTTGCTCAACGTCCAGAGAGGACGGAGCGACCACTGGAAGACACGGCTGCTCAACGTCCAAATGGGACGGAGCCACCGTGGAGGGTCGCGGCTGCTCGACGTCCTGGATGGACGGAGCTACCGTGGAGAGTCGCGGCTGCTCGACGCCTTGGATGGACGAAGGTACCGCGGGTATCATGGTAGGAAAAGCAGGCTCGTCAAGGAAATTGAAGGCTGTGCTAGGTGCAGGTGGGGATGAGGATGTCGCAAAAGGGAATGACGACTCAATAAACACGACATGACGTGAGATGATGACACGGTGTGTGGTGAGATCAAGACACCTATAGCCCCTATGGGATGTCGGATAGCCTAGAAAAACACAAGCGGTGGATCGAGGAGCTAGTTTATGAGCGGCGGTGGCACCGAGGTTAGGATAGCACAAACAACCAAAGACGCGAAGACGCTCATAGTCGGGCGCTCACGATGTAACAACTCATAGGGAATCGAGTTGTTCACCGATGAAGAGGGTCGACGGTTTAGCAAGTATGTTGCAGCAGACTAGGGCCTCGGCCCGAAGAGGGTGGAGGCATGGAGGCATGGATGAGCAATGTGCGAACGAGTTGTTCAGAGCGGATGACACGTTCACCTTGCCATTTTGTGGAGAAGTATAAGGACACGAGAGGCGCAACAAGATACCACGAGCAGCAAGAAATGTAGTAGTGGCATGGTTGATGAACTCCTTACCATTGTCACTGAAGACATTTTAGTGGTAAACCAAAGCGAGTGTGTGCATCTTGAACAAACTCGGTTATATCTTCGATGAACATCGGATTTGCGCTTGAGAGGAAAAGTCCAACAAAAGTGAGTGAAATCATCCAAAATAACCAGATAGTAGGAATTTCCAGAGATACTAGTAATCGGCGAGGTCCAGACATCACAATGAACAAGTTCAAAGGCGGTAGTAACAGAGATAGATCGACTAAAAGGAAGGCGAACATGTTTGCCTAGTTGGCATGCATGATGAGTCAAGCTATGACTTTAGTACAAGGGATGGAAAATCTATTATGGAGGGTGTCGAGGACGGCAGGACCGGGGTGACCAAGACGCTGATGCCAGGTGGAGGACGACACGGCGAGGCTGGTGTGCGCGGGAGGGGAGATAGTGTAGAGATCGCCTCCACTATTGCAGCGAAGTATCACGTGCCGGGTTCGGAGGTCCTTGACAGAAAAATCCAGAGCGTCAAATTCAATGGAACAACGATTATCACGGGTGAATTGACGAACTGAAAGGAGATTATGAACTAGGGATGGTGCAACAAGGATATTATTAAGAAGAAAGTTTGCAGCAGGAGTTTGAAGGATGGCATGACCACGGGTAGTGACAGGTATAGATGTGCCATTGCCTACTGTGATGGAGGAGGGAGAGGGAGGTAGGCGAGAAAGGAGGATACCATCCATCGAGGACATGTGGGACGTAGCACCTGTGTCCATCACCCAGGAACAGTGGTGAGAGACATCTCGGTTCGAGGCGTGTCGAGCCACCGATCCCCAGCCTTGTGGCGGAGGGCGACACTGAGGCGCAAAGGCAGTGTGTGCTTGAGGATAAGGGCCAAGCACACCCTGCTGCTGCTGTGGACGCTAAAAAGCTCCCACTGTGGGCGCTTGAGCGCCGCCAAGCTAGGTGGGGCCCATGGGTAGGACAGCCACGAAATTGCTTTGTTGACCACGACCGCGCCACGACCACCATTCCGGACGATTGTTATTCGCCGAGAGTCGCCACATGATTCTTGGCGGGTGCGATGGTGGACGAGGAAGAGCTGGAGCGATGGTGGACCTCGGCGCGAGGAGACGACATTCGCCATGGCGCGAGGATGCGGCAGACGAGGAAGCGGCGACAGAGCGTGGTGGACGCCACCTTCTCCTCGTTGGCAAGGCGAAGTTCCTTAAGCACTAGCATGGAACGGGCCTTGACGAACGAAGGAGTGACGGGTGCGTTGGCGATGTCATCAGCGGTGTTGGAGTACTTGGGGTTGAGGCCGCGGAGGAGATTGAGGACAAGCTGCGAGTCCCCAACACCATGACCGACGTCACGAAGGGCATCGGCGGTGGTCTTCGCGCGTTGGCAATAGTCCGAGATGGAGAGATCGCCCTGAGTCATCGAGTGAAACTCGTGGCTCAAGAAGATCGCGACGCGTCCCTTGTTCGCTGAAACAATTCTTCGATGGCCACCCAAAGATCTCGTGCGGTCTGTTCTTGATCCATGGCGATGTCAAGAACATCATCCGCCACAGAACCAAACAACCAACTGCGGACGCAGTAATCCGCCTGCTCCCACTGAGGATCATCTGGACGAGGAGGAACAGTACCATCGATGTGGGTCTTGAGGCCAAACTTGCCGCACATGGACTTGAAGAACGACGCCCACTTGGTGTAGTTAGGGGTCTTCAAGTCCAGGGTGACTGGAACGTGCGACTTCACGGCGACGGTGGCGTAGGCGTTGAAGAAGACAGACGCTGTGGCGTCACCGGCAGCAGGGGTGGAGCCGCTTATAGGGGCGTCGGTGGTGCTGGATGTCGCCATGGCGACGGAGGAGCTCGGGGAGGGGCGCGGCGGCGGCGGGCTCCAGGGGGGAGGAGCGCACGGCGGTGGCGCTTCGGGGAGAGGAGCTCGGGGAGGAAGCGGCGGCGGGCTCGAGGAGGAGGAGGAGGCAGGGCGGCCGGGAGGGCTCCATGGAGAGACTCGAGGAGAGAGGCCTTGCGGGCGGCCTTCGGAGAAGGCGTCGGGCTCCGGGAGGAGCGGTGGCGGGCCGGGAGGAGGAGCACGCGCGGCGGTGCCAGGGAGGGCTCTCATGGCGGAGAGCTCGAGGAGGAGGAGGCTTGGGCGGCCTTCGGAGTGGGGCGTCGGGCTCCGGGAGGGCAGTGGCGGGCTCGGGAGGCGGCGGGCCGGGGAGGGGCCGGCGGGCTCCGGGGAGGAGGAGGCAGGAGGGAGGAGGGTGGCGGGGGAGGGGGTGGGGAGCAGGAACCCTAGATCTCTAGTGCTCAAACCATGTAGAGAGAGAGATTGGGGAAGCCACACCCATTAGGGGGTTCCTTTTCATATATATATTAATGCTAAATGTACATGTACAGGTATTAGCAATACACTGCTTAACACATACTTACGGGCTGAATACCTGGGAACCAGATCAAGGGGTTAAGCACACCTAATATCATACTTGAGGGTTTTTTTTTTCGAAAAGCAAATTTGAAACAAGTAATCCGTTCACCGGATGCTGTGCCGAGGTTTACATGCGAGTCCACGGTGTCTTGTTGGTGCAATGCTGTTTTTTAAAGATAAAGGAATACTTCTAACCTCTACTTATAACATTATATGATCAATACAAGTCCACATTAGCAAACAAAATATTGAAACCATAAAGTTGATGTTCCAGAAAACAAAACAAAAACTAAGTTCCAATCCTATTATCTATTCCCCAACAATGATTGAAGAAAAACGTCACAACGACAACCTCAAGAGAGAGGGATTCTTGAACAATTTCCTAGAGCTCCTCCTGCTTTGAAGCAACGCACAATAGCGCAACCAATTGGCCCCACGAAGATAACCTATAAAAAATGTATTTTCGTTTGTTAGAAATCATATCATTTCAACATAACCAAATGATCCATAAAGTTAGAGCTGTACTTGTGCCGTAAAAACATTTTCTAAAAGATTCAAACCGAGCAACCATAGGGGGCTTTCAAACCTGGGCTATTGGGATCAAACACCAAACAGATCTAGCAAGGGCAAGTGACATTTAAAGAATAAAAATTACGTCCTCTTATTTTTAAAATAAAAACACACCAGTCTTGTTCTTTACAGCTTAAATTTAAATTAAAATCTACCACTAAAAAATTGTTTTTTTATACAAACCAAAGGATGTACTCCGTATCACTTAGTGGTCATTTTTGTTGGGTTTTATGTGTTTCTCCTGATAGTTTTTAAAACAATTTATAAATATTTTTTTGGACTCCAAATCCTCCCTCAAAGGCTCATATTTTTTTTTTTGGATCTTGTAATTTTCAGCTAGTTTCAGCTTAAAAAAATAATACCACTTCAAACTCCCATGCCAATTCTTTTTCGCCGGATTATCTCATTGATATGACACCTCTTCCTAGAAAGCAGTAGAAGCCTGCAGAAAATTCAGCTCGTTTTTTTTCGTGTTTTTTAATTAAAAATATTTTCGGTTGGACGTAAGTCTTGAGTATTTGTTCCTTCTTAAATGAATCACACAACTCTTACAATTTGCTTAGTAAAGAGAACGGAAACAACTCATAGTGGTAAGAAATAATGCGAGGAGTAATCGATTGAGATAAGTTTCATAACAGGGGATAAACAATCTAGAAGTGGGCCGGCGGGCTCGATCTTAATATATGATGGTCAATTTGTAGATATGGTTCGTGCGTGAGTGGGGGTCCAGTTTTCAATATATTATTACGGCCATTAGTGATAAGTTCCAGCATGATGCAGCAAGTTGGTTGAGGGTCCATCCAAGCCTGCTGAGCAACAGAAAGGCGCTGCTCTGCATTCTGAGTGCTGACTTGCTGTACCCCCACAGATGCAAAGTCACGGAAAATATCTAAGGTGGATCAGAATATATAAAATTATTAACTACTACCTGATAAAATTCTATAATATTTGTAGATTGATCGATCGAGTCGAAGAGTTTTGCGAGGCACAATTATTTTTAAAGTTAAACTGTTTTTTTTTCCTAATATTAATTTATTTCGATATCAAATAACATCGCATTCAGCTATGCATGTATGCTCGACAACATCGCATACTCGTATCGGTTATGTTTTATTAAAGTTCCGTTGAGACATATTTGTATCGTTGTTGGCTTGTTGCTCCTTGCGTCTTCAAAGGGTAAGGAGGTCATGCCAGCTATTGGAGTCTATGGAGCTGCAACGACGATGAATCGAGTTGAATTTAGAGCTTTTATTGGTGCAAGCATGTTCTCGCATCGTTGGGTGAAGGTGATGACTAGGTGAAGATTTATGGTTGTGCCACTGAAGGAGGGCATTCATAGTTTTCTCTTCTCGGCTCACACTCACTTTCCTCCTTTTCCCTCATCACTCAAGGATGTGTATCTGTTGACTTTACGTCAGGAGACAATAGTAAAATCTGACCATTTTTCCCAATCATAAGGCTGACAACATTCTTTCTCCCTTCTCTCTCATCTCTCCTCCTGCTCTCAATCAACAACTACTATGCCCTAAACATATGTAAGGGGATATGTTTCTCTCAACACCCTGCTTGTATGTCACCCACCCATGTCTCTTAGACGTCCCTCGATATGGTGGTGGATTGTCAAAATCCGCTTCGTCGTCTACTGGGGTTTGGGCCATGTTGCTAAAGGTGTCATCGAAGTGAACGCCTATGCAAGGCCATTCCTCTCCCTTTGGCATCAACTCGCACCATACCGGCCACTGCATCTTCCATGTGGATCCTATATTCCAACTCCGAAGAAGTGCACGAAATCCCCTCTCCCTTTTCTAGCATTGAAGAATTGTGTGGTGCCCTCCCTTGGCAAAAAGTCCCGGCCTTCCTTCAAAAAGGTGCATGGTGATTGTGTCTTTTGATGAGCCATATTCATCGATTCATATATATCTTGTTGCTCTTGTTGTTTCCTAGAAGCTCCAAATATTGTACGGCGCGTTCATTCTAGAGTTTATTTTGGGCAGTGTTCCACTGGGACCCTTGCACCGTCGGCCTCTCCTTCACTTGAGTAGTAGTTTTCATCTTCGTTCAAAAAGATTTTGTACATGCTTGAGGAGCAAGCACCTAAACATTATTCTTCAAGTTTTCTTCGTAGGGGAGCCACCAAAACAATCTTTCCTCCTCCCCTTTTCTAGTATTTGTCTAAAAAATCTTCCCTACCTCCCTTTCTTGAGGGGACACAATCACCTATACTATATGATGGTATTGCACATGTTGATACCTCCTTGGGGGTTTCTTTGGTTGCACCTTGTCTTAGACATGAATATCTAGATAAGCACACCAGACATGCATCCATGCAGTTTGAGCCGCCACGGTTGGTGATTAGGAAATCACTAGCGCGAACATGAACATGATACATTTTGCCCCTTTCACTACATATCCATCGAGGTCTACGCCATGTCGCCATGTCAGCATGCTGAAGGGAAATGACAAGTCGGAATGAATCCTTTTATTGAGCCATTCAAGTCATCTACACCAAAGATTCCACAAGAAATTGATCTACCTCATACGAAGATCAAGACCCAAAAACTTCCACTAAAAAAGAGGCCCAAAAACTCTCAAAACTCTTAAACTCAGCCCAAGTTGGAGCTCAATTCGTCCACAATTCTAGTTCGGTAAGCACGGACCAGTCCATCTTCATTTGGATGCCTGTGCCAGTTTTGTTGTTCTACCGCTTCATAAAAAGCTTCTAATACCATGAATAGATCCCTTTTGATTCATCTAGAATCGACGAAACAATCCAACACACAAGATCTCTCGGGCGTTTTTCCATCTTCTCTTTGGGCCCAAAACTTGTGTACCCTTAGAATTTGGTGGTGATGGATTATGTGTGCCCCAATCTGGTTAGTGCCTCCTCTTTGGCCGTCTATATATGGCCAACGATCCATCTCTTCGTTTTTTAGGTTGTTGTTAGGCTTACTTGTGCCGTGTGTTAAACACTTGTCCATTGGGGTAGTGTCGATAGATCTGGTTTAGTGAAGTATAACCTAAACTTTGGATTTGAAATCTAGATTGGTTTCTTTTTCTTTCGTTCTTGCTCGTTTCTTCTACTACGTGCATAAATTATCCTTCATGCGAGGTTATCCGGATATGTGTGCATGGTTGATAACGACATGTGTATCGGTGTGCCCATTACAAAGTTTCAATCTCGATGGTTGGAAGCCTCGGATCATGAATGTCTTTTGTTCTGCCAAGTAGAACTTATCAATTAAGTCTTTTTCTAAAAATCAATCGTCCAAAGATTAACAAAAACGTTAAATTGATCATACGAAGATAGCTTGCATGAGCAGTGCATTGTATATATAGGTCTATATGGGCCAACCTACGCTAGGGTCAACACACATGTAATTCGCTTCTTACAAGTTGCAAGTTAGTGTTATCTTACAAGATTATATTATTTTTACGGAGCCACCTGTAGGTGCAATCGAGGACAACACTAGACACGTGCTAACGAAAGAGTCTCCCTAGCCGATTAATCAACTGAATCAAGGCATGCAAACGTACGCATAAACAAGGGGTTAGTGTGGTGCATACTGTGATTAGCTTTTAAACAAGCAAAGCCATGGATGGCGTCAAGAAAAATGCGCAATATATATTCAACGGATGGCTGTGGTACGTACGTGTGTACTGGTGTTCTAGCTTTCCATGGACATAGCGTGCCAGTTAGTGCCCCATCTTGGATGGTCCGAGCTAAAAGAATGGCCATCCGTGGATGCAGCGTTAGAATCACCTTTCATGGGATGCAATTATGCAAAGATGCAACGGCTAGTGGCAAAGGTCGCCAAAGTGCGGCTCTTGGTTTTACTTTTGTCCTGGAGATCGACCGGACAAGGCATTGTACATTTGTTGTGCAATTGGCATAGGTTGACCCATATCGATCCATCAAAGGTCCACGAAAGTAGATGCTCATTAGTGCCCCCGCTATATTTGATCACGCCCACTATTGTGCATGGACTAAGAAAACATAAACTTAGCTGAAAAGCGCATTGAGATGACCTTGCAACTCAGCTGAAAAGCGCTTTGAGATGACCTTGCTATCTCTAATTAATGGATTAGATTGGCTTCATGCATGAATAATTAACTATATGTATTTTATCTTTCCTAAAAATAACAGTCTAAACCATATTTACTAATGGTATAATATTAAAATGGATCATAAAGCGCATTTGATTACCACAATGGATAAGCAATTTGAAACGGATACTCCTGAAGCCATAGACAAATATAGGGAAACAAGAGTAGTTTAGTTCTCTTAAATGGTGGTGGTGTCTAGCGTACATGTGTACACACATATTCTCTGAAATTATGTGTTAAAATCAATAATTTAAACTTCAAAAGCTTAAAAAGGAAACCATTTAGGCGCTGTTCTTTTCAGCATAACAGCTTAACGACTTATCTAAATTTTGAAAATTCATATGCTTTGAGTTTTGAAAAATGGGTTCGTTTTTTCGTTGTTTTAAAGGTGGGTCCTAACGCTTTAAAAAGCAAGTCAAATGAAATGGATCCGAATCTCAAGACTACCTTGAGAAGTTATCAAAATTTAGTTATTTCAGCCGTTCAGATCAGCTTAAAAGAACGGAACCTTAGTTTGATTGGCTTCTAAGATGCAGCTTTGAGATTTTTTTTAAGCCAAAACGCTTGACCTTTTAGAAACACCGCGGATCAGAACCTATTTGGCAGTAAATTATTTTTGCAGTTTGAAGAAAAAATCATGGTTTCTGAAAATTTTAGTCCGACATCCTAAAATCATACCATCGAACGTATTACGGTTCCAATGAATACTAAAGTTAAGTGGGGATTGTTAAAACTAGAATTTCTTTTTACTAAAAACTATGGGACCGATCACAACCCAGTCGCTTGCCCACGCGCACGCCTTCCACGGGCTCATCCGTCTGTGAGAGCGCGGCGAGGGACAGACAACTGATTTTGAGCAAAACCAAAAAAACTATAAATCATGAAACGTTAAAGCCATGCATCAAATTGATCATCCTTAGAGCACGACCTTTGAGATTACGCCCTTCTTGTCGGCGTGACTGGAAATGAAGGATTGAGCCCCAAGGTGAATGATACAAGAAACGGAGAGACATGACTACATGAAGGCACAATGACCAGTGAGCATGAGGAGATCTTGGGTCATGGGTCAGGATTGAGATTGTCTGCAGCCGCTAGCACCGGTTGCATTGAAAAGCGTGCGGTCCCTGCCCCTGCTACTGTTCCTTCTCTCCCTTCCTTTCTACACTGGTGTGAAGCCACTTGGATTCGACGCTGAGATCGCCACCTGCCAGGCTCCCACTGGACTGAGCCTGTCCAATGTCAACGCTTCGATCGGTCGCTCACTCCCCGCTACCACCGGCCACAGCTCCTCCCTCATACGTACGTCTCCTCGATCACTCGGTCCTCGTCTCCCCTCCCATCACCCATGCATGGTCTCGCCTCACACACTTGTAGCCTAGCTAGTTACGCCTGCATCTCATGTTTGATCTTGTCTAAGTTGTCTCCGTCGTCGACTCATCTGGATGTCCTTGCTTGCCTCATCTCGATGTCCTGCAAATTGACGTATCGCACAAATTTTAAACGATAATGGATTCTTGAATTAAATGGCTAGATCTCCTACAATTGTGGGGAAAGAAAGGTAACGACCTGAAATTTTATGTTGATCTTGTCTAAGTCATCTACTTCGTCTGGTCAGCTCATCTGGATGTCCAGCAAATTCTTGCCAACGAGGATTTACAATTACGTTTTTGCGTTCGAAGGTTGATTCCTAGTGAAGTCCTATTGAATTGCTTAAAAATTTAGAATCCACATTTTGGACGACGGTGGATTCTTAAAATAATTGGCAGAGCTCCTACACTTGCCGGAAAAAGGCAACGGACCGAAAAAGAAATTGTTGCTAGAGTTTGCTAAAATTTTGAGCAAAATCTTTAAAGTTTTAGTTAAAAAATTGTACCGATCTAGATTCGAGGGTATCTATTATAGCCGAATGAAAAGGAAAGATCATTTCTACAAATAGTCACGAGATTTTTTTACCAAGTAGTTGAAAAACTATAAGGATTCCTTTAGTTATCCATCAGCGCTCTAAAAAATTACTTGCATGCACCAAAAGCTTTGTGTCATGTCGTTGTAAATCTATTATAAAAGGACAAGTCCCATCGATCTATTACCTATTGGAAACAGTCCCAAAATGGTCCTTGAACTATGCTCGCTAGACCAAAATGATCCTTGAACCTAAATGTCGGTTTTAACCAGTGCCTGAACTAGACCAAATTGGTTCTTGGAAAGAAATAAACAGTATTAGGGTGGTTTTCACTAACATGGGTCCACTCGGACGTCTTTCGTTGACATGACATAGTTAGGGATATAGTTAGGGGCTATGTTGGAAATTTATTTTACCTATATAGAAGAATAAGCCATATATTATATTCGAGGAATAAGCCATATATGTTTGATTTCCCTGTACAATTAGTAGAATTGAGCCAAATATGAAGTGATGTGCTGTTTTTATACTTAGATATGAACACGGGTTACTTTTCTTAAATTTGTTTCAGATAGTTCCGGCCCATTTGCATCCATAGTTTCAGACAATGAGACGGATTACTTTTCTGCACCCTTCCGTACACTATTTTGTCTTTAATTCTTCCGTGAGAAATGCAATTAGTCATTACAATTATGCACTTTAGCCCTCAGAAAGCCAGTTGATACATGATGACATAAAACCCATGTACGTACGTATACAGTGGTACATGTTACTAGCTAGTACTCCTGTAACTAGGACTCAAATTAACTCGATGATTAGCCACAAGATAGAGGTGTCAACAGTGTCATGCAATGTGTACGTACCATATATTTATATATAGCTAATTAGCTCGACACTGTTTCTATATCTACCGTTATAGTAGCGTTTTTTTTTTTTTGGAGAGCGCGCGTTATAGTAGCGTTTAGCCAGGCCCTGCCAAACTCTTTGTCTAGCGCAATTAAACCCCCAAAGATTTCAGACTCTCAAGTCCAATATGTACTCCCTCCGTTTCAAATTATAATTCACTGTTTACTTTTGGACACGTCTTTTGACCATTCGTCTTATTTAAAAAATTAGTGCAAACATACAAAAATATAAGTCATGCTTAAAGTATATTTAATGATAAAGCAAATCACAACAAAATAAACAATATTTACATATATTTGTTAAATAAGACGAATGGTCAAAAGACATATCCAAAAGTCAACAGTGAACTATAGTTTGGAAAGATAAGATTGCTAATATGTGGAACCAGGCTGTGATAGCTCCCTCTAAGTTGGACATCCTTCTGATTAAGCTCAAGAGAACTAAGAAATGTTTAAAAGGGTGGGGAGCCAACAATTTTGGGCAAGATAGATGTAAGAAAGACAAGGTGATGCAAAAGCTCCAGGAGTTAGAAAGGAAAGAGGAGGTTGGATCTTTATCCAGTGACGAAGTTGTTATGAAAATTAATTTGCTTAGAGAGATTTTTGAGTTCCATGAAAAAGAAGAACAATACTGGTATTCTAGATTTCATGAGAAATGGTTGCTCAAAGGGGATGCAAATACCGAGTATTTTCATAGGGTGGCGAATGGGAGAAAAAGGAAAAACACTATCTTAGCTTTGCAATATGAGGACAAATCTGCTGAGAATGAGGTTGACATGGTGGACTTAGCCACACAATACTACAAGTCTCTATTTGCAAAAACTGAGAGGGGGGCCTCTTTTAGGATCAAAGATATCTGGGAGGACCATGAAAAGATCTCACACCAAGAGAATGAAGAAATGATCACCCCCTTTTCTGAGGAAGAAGTCAGGAGTGCTATTTTTGATATGGGGCACAATAAGGCTCCAGGTCCTGATGGGATCCCCATTGAGTTTTTCCAGTGGTGTTGGGACATAATAAAAAAAGATCTTATTGAAACCTTTCATGAATTCTACACAGGGGATCTAAACATGGATAGAATAAACTATGGCCAGATCATTCTTCTTCCTAAGAAAACTGATGCTATTTTAATGCAGCATTTTAGACCAATCTGCCTTTTGAACTGTGTGTATAAAATTTTCACTAAAGTGCTGACTAGTAGGGTTGAAAAGAGCTTAAATAGAATTATTTCAGATTCTCAAAATGCTTTCCTGAAAAATAGACATATAGTTGAAGGGATTATGGTTTTACATGAGGCTATGCACTCTATAAAAAAGAGCAATGAGTGTGGAATTTTTTTGAAGCTAGATTTTGAAAAGGCATACGACAAAGTAAATTGGGACTTCCTGTTTGACATGTTGAAAATTAGAGGTTTTCATATCAAAATGATTGGGTGGATTAAACAGGTGGTGTCTGGAGGGACACTTAATGTCAGGGTTAATAATAACCAGGGGTCTTATTTCCAAAGTGGGCAAGGGGTGAGGCAGGGGGACCCCTTGTCTCCTCTTCTTTTTAATGTTGTGGCTGACTGTATGGCAAAACTTATTCATGTGGCCCAAGCAAACACTTTAATTGCTGGAATCATTCCTGATTTGTTAGATGGGGGTCTAGCTGTATTACAATATGCTGATGACACCATTGTGTGTATGCAAGATAATCTGGAATCTGCTAGGGTACTAAAACTAATCATATACATTTATGAATGTCTATCAGGACTAAAGATTAACTTTCACAAAAGTGAACTGTATGTAGTGAATGGGGACCCCATGATTGAAAGAAAATATTCTGAGTTGTTCAACTGTGGGGTGGGTGATCTTCCTATGCTTTATCTTGGGATACCTGTGTGGGGAAACTGTCTTAGAACTAAACACTGGGAGAGAGTGATTGACAAAGTGGGGAAAAAGTTAGAAGGTTGGAGAGGGAGCTCTCTTTCATATGGTGGAAGGCTAACCTTGATTAATGCCTGCCTCTCTAACATTCCTATGTACAGTATGGCCATGTTTAGGCTGCCTGCCACAGTGATTCAAAAGATTGATAGGATAAGAAGGACCTTCTTTTGGGAAGGAAATAACAATAAAAAGAAATATCATTTGATGAAGTGGAGTAAAATTACTAGACCCAGGGAACTAGGTGGACTGGGTATACTCAATCTGAGGGATATGAACATCAGTTTGTTGTGTAAATGGTTGTGGAGGCTTGACAGTGGCAAGGGGGTTTGGCAAGCAATCATTCAGAGGAAGTACCTGAGGGGGGACCCTATCACTAATATTAGTGCTAGCATGAGTGATTCACCAGGTTGGAAGGATATTCTCAAAGGCAAAGATAAGTATGTCAAGCAAAGATGGTATTGTGCGGGGGATGGGAAGAAAATTGATTTCTGGAAAGATCAATGGATGGGTGATAAACCTCTAAGGGATGAGTTCCCTTACATATACTCAATCTGTCAAGAACAAGAGCTGACTGTGGCTCAGGCTGCTGGGAGGAATTGGGTTCTCCATTTCAGGAGATGGATGGAAAATGGTTGTAAGCTCAGGTGGGAGGATTGTGTTGAACAAATGAAGCAAATTGAGATAAAGAGTAATCCTGACATAGCTTTGTGGAAAATCGAAAAATCTAAATGTTTTACTGTTAAATCCATGTATAAATCTCTACAGGAGGGTAACAAAAATAATTGGCTCCATAAGATTTGGGGGACCAAAATCCCCCTAAAAATCAAAATTTTTATGTGGTTTTTACATCAAGATGTCCTGTTGACTAAAAGTAATTTGAGGAAGAGGAATTGGAAGGGAGACCCCAGATGCGAATTCTGTGATGACGTCGAAACTAACTCTCATCTCTTTTTCACCTGTTCGTTTGCTAGAGCTATGTGGGGTATTATTGCCGAGTGTTGCAAAGTTAGATCAAGACCTCAAAACCTGAGAAGCTTCTATAACTGGATTAAAACTAATTGGCACGTAAGCAATAGAGTTCATTCCTTTTGCCTGTCAGCTTTGTGCTGGAGCATATGGATCTTTCGGAACCAAGCTGTATTTGAGAATACAATGATCAAAACTCCCTTGTCCGTTCTTATGATGACTTGTGCTCATTTAAAATTCTGGGCAAATCTGATGAAAGAGGAGGACAGGGCTCTCTTGGTGGGGTGTTCCGACACATTAAGCTATTTTGTTGCAAGTCTGGAAAGGAAATGCAAGACCGTCGCTACTGATCTTCGGTGCTTACCCAGCTCTGGATGATCCGTCCGCATGTGGGGTCATTTGGGGCGAACACCAGGGCGAGAAGTTCGTGGAGCTGCAAATGTTAGAGGAGGGCTTCCGACGGTCTGCAGAGCAGTAGGTTGCAGTAGGATGTCGATTTCAACATTAAAAGTGAGGTTGTTTTGGTCTGAATTTTGCTTTTGTTGGGTGTTACCCAGTCTTACTTGTGTTCTGTACTGGAATGTTCCTGGTCCTATCTAGGGCAGCCGTAACTTGTAATCCAGAAAAACTCATTTGTTTCCGTTGTCTATGATAATGAAAATCGGGGTTTTCAACCCCTTATGGAAAAAACTATAATTTGGAACGGAGTGAGTATGTCACATCCAACCTCAAACTGAATATATATGTCTCTGCGGTCAGCTCCTCAATCTACCATAACGATACTGCTGTTATAGGTACTAACAGGTGGTAAAAAAGCTAAGGTCCACGAGTCAGTGCCGTAAGAGCCGAGGATCCTAATTGGTCACGTAGGTGGTACCCTACGTGAGCATGCTGAACGTACAGTACGTACACACATCGTCAGATCGGGTACATCGTTAGATTCAACGCCGCTGGTGTACGCACGAACGTACATGTACGTACGGTGAAAACACGGAGACAGGTAGCGTGGGCCCCACCGAGGCTGTCCCGGCCCAGGCCCGGCAAACCCACGGGCGCCGCGGGCCCAACCACAAGCCCGCCCGCTGGTACGTCTCCACCACGGCATGCACCGCCACCAACCATGGCCGCCTCGCGGGTCGCGAGTCGCGACCACCTCCCCCTATATATGCCCCTCTCGTCTTCCTCCTCCTCCTCACACCCCGGCTCCTCCCACCGCCACCAACCACCGACGAGCCGCCGGTCTAGCTCGCTCCGAATATCAGCTCGCCGGCCGGCAATGGCGATCAAGAAGGGCGGCGCGGCGGGGCTGAAGCAGATTCTGAAGAGGTGCTCCAGCCTGGGGCGGCGCCAGCAGAGCGGGGCGGCGGCGGCGGAGGAGGAGGAGGTGGAGGAGACAGCCGGGCTGCCGTCGGACGTGCCGCGGGGCCACTTCGCGGTGTACGTCGGCGAGCGGCGGCGGCGCTTCGTGGTGCCCATCGCGCTGCTCGACCGGCCCGAGTTCCGCTCCCTGCTCCGCCGCGCCGAGGAGGAGTTCGGCTTCGCCGGTGCCGGCGCCGGCGGCCTCCTCGTGCTCCCCTGCGAGGAGGTCACCTTCCGCTCCCTCACCTCCTCCCTCGCCTGCACAGCCCGGTGATCGAACCTCGCCGCCGCCGCAGCCGCCGCCGCCAGCAGCGGCGGTCATCGATTCGTTTCATTCATTGATTCCGCCATGGCTAGCTAGCTCGCCAAGCTAATCAATGGTGTCTGTACATATATGGAAGTGAAGCTCGATTCATAGTGGTGCAAGCGCGGATTAGCGCGCGCCCTTGGAGAAGACAACGACGAGGAGGAGAGAGAATTAAGGGCAAATTAAGGAAGATTTAGACGAGCTACCTAGCTAGTGAGTAATCAACCGGCCGCCATTGCTGCGTGTGCGCTGTTTGTGATGAGTTCAAACTTCCAACCATTTCGCCCTAATCATTCTCTAATCACAATTAGAGAGATTAAGGCAAGAAGATGAACCATCATTTTTTTTGGTACATGCAAAGATATATTGGCCGGGTATATATGCAAGCTACGTACCAAGCTAGCTAGCAACCAAGATACGTACCATTAGATATACATACATGTGTTCCTCTCTCCTTATCATTCCTCTGGGAATTTAATAAATGATGATGGTGATTTACTTCGACATGAGAGTACGTACTATACGTGGCAGAGTGGCGCATGACATATATGCACGTACTGATAATTCATTTGGTGTTTTTGATGATGATCAGTACGTAAGCTGCAGCTTTCCGGCTTAATTGCACAGCATCGTGCAAGAAGATAGCAGAACATGGGGGGTATTAATTGGGATATGCGTTTAGCGTCTGCGTCCATGTCCCAATTTTCTGGCCTGCATCGCCGTGTGCTTGTGCTGGTGCGTGACCACGATAGGCAGCATGCATGCATGCAGCTGGTTGGTGCTACGTACAACTCCGCAGTCGTGACTCGTGACTCGTGTGATCGAGTATGTACCTACGTCGCCTCTGTTTGTGTCGCTCGCATTTTTCGCTCGCATTTTGCGTGCTTTTCTTTTTATATATATATGGTTTTGCTTGGCCATAGATGTCTGTGCTCGCCGACATATGGGTCCAAGAGAGGCAGTCATCTGTCGCTAAAGTGATTGATCCTTTTTTTGTTGTTGGATGTTAATGTGTTTGTGAGGCTTGAAAGAAAAAAAAAATGATACTGTTATTTTACTTTGTTTGACTTTATTATAAGTTAAGGACCGGAATTTTAGGCCAATGTTTGGTTTGGAGTCAATCCTTCGTCTCAGTTTAATTTGTCTCGCTTCATGTTAGATAAGTTGATCGAGTTAGTTGATTATTTTTTTAACGGGATTGGTCCTCTTACCAGCCATCTAAAAATAGATAAAATTTTAGTCGATGTATTTACACTAGTAAATAACTAAACTTACATCTGATTTGTTTATAGCCACACTTATGTAAGAATATTCCTTTAGCTAGCAAAATCGTGGGCAAGGTTTGGCCAAAATTTGAGGGAAAGTATTGGCATCGATCTCCTTGGCATACAAACCTTCTGCTTGGCTTGCTGATATGCTATATATGTGCAATTTTAGGTCCGTGGTTGCATTTCCGGCCCTTAAACTTCATACGACCGAATTAGCAAAGCTGTTTCCGTTTAATTTCTTCGAGGTTGGCTCGCTATCAGTTTATCATCTTTTGAAGAAGAGACTTCACATCACTAGCTGCCTAGTCTTCTGTTATCTCAATCCATTAGGCTTCCATGCATGTGGTGTGAAACGTACGTGCCGATCCACGTATAGAAAGCTAGCTAGCCCCAGCTGCAGCCTGCAGGCGGCGAGCTTCTTCAAGCATGCACATGCATGGAGCCCGGCCGGCAGGTACGTACCGGCCGGGCCCTCGCCGGAGAGGGTGCACGGCCAGGAGTCCACCGCCAGCTCGATCGACCTCGTCGCCGCCGCCACCGCTCCACCAATATATCAACCGCGCGCGCGCGACGTGCGGCCACAAATGATCGAACCCCGCGCGCGTGCTCGCCGCCGCCTCCGCCGCAGCATTCTCGTCAGCTCGCCGTGGCGCGGCCACCGTAAGCACACACGCGCACGCACGGCGGCGCGGCAATCTGATCAGCCCACGCTCTCGGCGCGCGGTCACCACGCGCACATGCATGCACGGCCAGGGGCGCGCTCCGGCGCCCGGATCGGCACGGCAGTGGCGCGGCAGACAGGATGATGCCGCGGCGGCGCCACCACCACCTGCGCGCCCACGCCGCCCTGTCGCTCTCTCCAGCTCGTCGCGCCACCCCCACACTCGCCATTCGCCAACAGCTACCTACTGCCGCATCGAGATCGCATGCACGTACGTACGTACGTACGTGGGTCAGCGTGCGCGTACATGCTGCATGATTGCATCCATGCATATATGCATATATCGATCTTGCAGGCATGGGCATGCATGCAGATGCAGCTGTACGTGCATCCATTATCCATATATACACCATATCCATCCATCCATGTATCGAGCCAGCGTCGTTGGCCGTTGAAGCTAGCCATTAATTGTTTATGCATGATCGATACACCTGAGTGAGATATTTTCTCTACGAATCATGCATGCATGGCTGCACGTACGATCGAAGATCTGGCTGGTGTTCGATGATATTCCACGGATTAATATATGATATCCATCGCTTAATCGCCGGAACTAGCCAAGCTTGGACGTCGGGTACGGTGTACAACACCGGTAGAATACCGGTAGATGCAGATGCTTACAACGCTGGCGGTCGCTTTCGCCCAGCTCCGACTCGTTTTCAGTTGCATGATAACAAAAGATCAGCAGAGCAGTACAGTACACATCTGATCTATATGTAATGTACAGAACAACAGAAATCGGCACATATACACATTTGAAAGTTGGACTACAGTATACAGCGCGATCGAAGGACTACTTCGATTCCATTCTCTAAAAAAACAGGGTGAAGGACTTGTGTGCATGCAGTACAGATCGACTAAATCAGCTGTATGTATGCATTGATGATCAAACATTTGTAGCTAGTTTGTGTTGAGATTATCGTTTTGCTTTTCTTTTCAATATTGGGCTAAGAGCTACGGTATTTCACTAAAGCAGGAGAGATATATAGACAGTGGATCTTAACTTCCATGGGCAAGTCCAACGATTGCTCTGACTTAGGATGAACTCAATTAATACTGTAGCAATACAGTTAATAGAAGAGTGAAAAGGCTGGTAAATAATATTGAATAGTGTTGAGTTCATTCTAAGTTACAAATAGTGAAATATGTTCTAAGTCTCGAACTCAGATAGGTGTAGAGGTTAGACAGGCTCCAGGCACCATTGAAAGATCCCAATGAGACCAATCTATCGAGCATGGGCATCTGGCTTGGCAACACTGGCTTATCCAAGAAATGTGAAGAGAGAAGTTATGGATTCCAAAGCATATCCTACGACTCTCACATTCACTTGTATAAGGATATCATAGGAAAAAAAACACACTTTTACTGATAATGTGCTCAGCGTTAATTGCCATGCCAATCTGGCCAACAGTCATGCATGCCGTAGTACTGCTGTTCAGATTATAATTTTGCCGCGACATGTCAGTGCCGATTTCAGCCAAATCAACCGGTGAGCTTGGCCGTCTGCGGTGCAAGCTCAGCACTGTGCATGGCGGCCCGTGCAAAAGCTGGGTCATGTGACCCTATCTACTTGAGCTACATACTTTTCTTGGTAGCGCTGCCCAAGTGGCCATTGAACTCGACCGAAACAAAAATAACTCTCCTCAGTAGCAGACGAAAGAAATAATTTTTTTATTAGTGTAGTGCAAAATATTAAAAAAAATAGATGGAAGAATAGAGTGTGTAGCTAATAGTAAAATAGAGTGCAAAGAGAAACAGAAGTGATGCTCAAAGTCCAGCTCGGATCACTCTGCCCGTTGTTTGCGTTTCCACCGGAGCTCTGAGCTGATCGGCCGTGGCAGGGGGCAGAGAGGGGTACGTGCGTACGTGCAGCCTTGTCGCTGCCATGAATCTGGCCTCAGTCCACGGTCACGGGTGACGCCGTAAACATGGGCGTTTTTCAGTTTTCACACAGAGGCAGAGCAAGCATGGCAGCTCAGGACAGAGCAGAGCAGAGCAGAGGAGACGAGAGGAGAATTGAATCGGATAACGTGGCGTGGCAGGGGGGAGGGGGCAGGCCATGTGCGGGTGCTCGTGACCAGCCCCGGGAAATAGAAATTGCAGATGGCAATAACTCGCCTCGCCTCGCCTCAGACCTCGAGCCTTTCTTTCCGAGCAGCTGCGGTGCATTCCATGCCGTACGCCCCGGCCTGCACGGACGTACGCGCGGCATCGATGGCCTTGTGCCCCCCCACACACACCCCACGGCCCACGCCCCCACCCATAGTAAGAGATCTCCACCTCTTCGGTCTCTAAACAATTTCTAATCAATATCATATCAGATAATTGATGATGTGAAAGAGAGAGTGTGTATGCATAGATATTTGAACCGTCTCTTAAGCAAGAGTCGCTTCTCTACGAGAATTAAGAAACTTTGTGTGCTAGCAAATTATCTATAAAAACATACAACCATCTCTTGTGTTGTCTCTAGATAACATTACAATAGTTGGACATCCGCTGTCTCAACCATTTTACACGCTTTAAAAGCGTTTTCAACGATGCTTTATAATACTTAGTAGATACGTATGAATCTAACGGATATAGAGGAGTTGCCGGAAACATTCTATAATACTGCATTGTAGTGTAAATTATGAAGGAATTTTGCATGGACGAATAAAGAGAACACCAGTTGTGTTTCAAAGAAAAGAAACATGGAAACACCAGGTTGTAACCTTGGGCCGTGGCTGTTTTGGTGCAACGAAACAGCACCAAGTACTCAGCCTCGAGCATTCTTGAGTGAACATCGGCTGAACAATACAAGTGATGGCGTTTGATGGGTTGCATCAGTCAGATCGACCTCGTTGTGAATTGAATTGATTGGTTGTGTTTGTTAGATCGACCTCGTTGTGAATGTGTTCTATTGCTTGCGTGAGATTGAGCGAAGTTTCGGCTAACGAGATTGAGTGAGGCCAGGCCTAACTAGGCCATACACGGGCAACTACACAGCTGGAAAAATGGCAAGAGCTTAGCAGCAATGGGCACCGATAAACTCGAGACCCATGGGAATGATGTAGACCTCAGGAATTTGATCCTGGGCAGCAACAGCGTTGTCATGGCGCCGCTGGGGCTGATAGCAACATTGCAGAACATGGGGCCGGCAATGATGAGTTCTTGGACGGAGCGATGGTGAGAAACAGTATGAGGCGCGTAATCCTACAGCATTTAGGGGGAAAACGACCTTGTATGGCAGATTGATACTTCATTTCATGATATACACATCTTGCACCGCGCCACATAGTGGGACCGCAACAACAACAAAAAAAACAAGAAAGGGATACTTTCAAACTGTGTTTGAAGATAGATGGAAGCCTGGAAGGCAGACAAAGTTCGTATAAATAGCTCAGCTCAGTTGATGTATCCACAAAATTGCTCTGAATTCGCATTCAAGACTGTCTACAGAGTTAGCAAGGAACAACACTAGTATTTCAACTCGTACCTCCCCATATGCTCCATTACAAGAAAAATCTTCTCCTGCTCGTATCCATATCCGGCTGTAATTTGTACAAGATTTTTCATTATGTCAGCTATTCTTGTTTGAGTTGTAATGTGGACGTGAGATGGTAAACGATAATAGCAGTACAGTACCTTGTGAACCCACTCATACTCTCCACTTTTTGTGTCGAAGGTCCCATGTTGCAAGGTGAGCAGCTTGAGTGCGAAGCGAGGACCACATTCCTATGTCATCATAAAGAGAAGCTGGGGATTACTGCTAAAATATAGAGGCGGCAATCATACAGAGCAGTAGATCTAAAGCGGCTTCCATCAGCAGCTGTAAAGGTACTGGCAGACAGTGAAGCTACAGAAACTGATGCATTTTCACTTGTTGAAAACATTAACACGTTATCAAAAACCATAAGCACCCTCATACATGAAACTATAAGGAACAGTTGCAAGCATTTGATGACCCTTTTAAGGTTGGTCACTTAATTGTGAATGAAAATTCTTGGCTATCATATACATAGCTTTGATATGTAGTAGTAGCTCAAGGTACCTGTAGGCGACAAATCACTTGATTCTCAGGTTGACTTTTGCTTTCAGAAACCTTAGCTTTCTTGTCTTTTAAAGCAACTTTGTTTTCTTTTTTCTCGAAGATGTACCTAGTATCAAATTTGCACAAAAGAAAATTGAATGCTGATAATTAGCATGTACAAACATAATTTAACACATAGTTTATGGCTAACACGTAGATGAGATGATAGGACAAATGTTTCAGAAATCAGCTCAACTATGAGATAAAACAATGTCCAACTTGTATTATTAAAAACAACCATATGTAAATGACTGTTATTAAGGAAGACATGAGATAGACATGAGATAAACTCCACACAAACAACAATTACCTTAACAGGGAAATTTTTCAGAAACTCCACACAAACAAACCATATGTAAATGTTTCAGAAATGACAGTTAGTAAGCACACGGGAAAAAAATAGATACGTAACTCCCCATTGATCATGCAAGGTTCAAACTACTGTGTAGACCCATGAAAATTTTGTCAACCTTAATTGTCAGCAGCATGTTTTTGCCTAATTGTATTTTGACATATAATGTATGCACCTGTGATGACGGAAAAATATGTAGTCTCGCTGATTATGGAAGGTCACAACTCGACGGCCACGGAAATTGGGGTTTTGGGGGAAAAGAGATTGTATCATTCTGAAGAAACAAAAGAGGAAAGTACACGTGTGAAGGAAAGAATAGACATGGATACGATTAATATAAAATATTAGCCTTATCCAAAAGAAAACACAAAGAGGCACAACGTCACCAGTTTCTAGAAAAAGGTGCACCATTCTCAAATTACCTTCCAATACGATGACCAAGGCGTGTCGTGAAATTATTCAAAACTAATTCTGGTTCATGACTTGTAGGGTTGCCATGGTTCTGTTATATGAAGAAACAAACCAAAAGGGTAAATGCTCAGAAGCCTGAGATATTCAACTATACTAGCTTTATATTTTAAAAACAAATTGCAAAGACACAATGCCATGTTTTCATTTTACAAAAGCATATCAAATACACTGTACACTGCAAATCAAAGGATAAATTTGGAAATATGAAGCAATACTGAAATAAGTAGTGAATAATGGTCCAGAAGCAGCTGACATAAAGATCTTCCCCTGTGCTATAAAACCTTCAGTTTTCTATCAATCCAGAAAGGCATCAACACGCTTCTCAACCCAACTCCAACTTTGCAATAATAATTTATACAATGCTGCAAAGCATCGCAAATCAAAACAAGGACGTGGCTTTGTCAGACAGAGACATGGACCAACATCTACCAGACATGCCATATGACACCGAACATTGCCATATGCGTATTTGATTTCTGGGTGCAAAACTCAGATGCCTAACAAACTAGAGACAAGCTAGAGACAAGTAGGGTGACCAATTGATAGCAACCGGAGTTTTGTTCACTTCCAATGCAACTTTAGCCTAAAAGGTTAGCGGTGTAATGATGGATATGTGGTTATACTTAAATGTCATAATCTACATCATTTGTTGTGCTCTGCTGACTGAACTGCATATTAAAATAATTAACATTCGTAAACTCATCTTTGCATAATCATCAAAACTAGGAGTTTATCTTTTGCACTACATTAGGTAGAATAAACCATTCTACAGCTCAGTTCAGCATTGTACGTCTGTTAGCCTTACTAGGAACAAAATAGAGAGTCCCTAAAAAAGCAAAATAGGGGAGAATAGCAAAGATGTAAGATTGCTATGTAAAAGCAAGCCAATTTTCCCGCAAATACCATGCTGGTATTTTGCCCCTCAATCTATTAAAATTATACGAATACATAAGGGCAGACATAAAGGTATAAGATTGTTATCCAAAATCATGTTTGTTGTGTATAAGAGTTTTAAAAAAGAGTAAAATGCACCAGAGGTCCATTAACTTATAGCGTGGTGTCATTTAGGTCCATCAACTTTTAAACTGCAGTTTTGGATCCATTAACTCTTTAAGTTGTTTACTGCAGGCCCGTACCCCTTCGTTTTGTGTTTAGATCCGACGTGGCATGGACACCATGGCAGCCAGTTGTTTACTGTAGGTCCATTAACTGTTTAAGTTGTTTACTGCAGGTCCATTAACTCTTTAAGTGGTTGTCACGGTGTCCATGCCACGTCGGATCTAAACACAAAGCGAAGAGTGCGGGCTGCGATAAACAACTTAAAGAGTTAATGGACCCAAAACTGCAGTTTGAAAGTTGATGGACCTAAATGACACCACGCTATAAGTTAATGGACCTCCGGTGCATTTTACTCTTTTTAAAAAAAAAAACAATGTTCACATCTCTGGCTAATTTGCGTTCAAAAAAACATTTATGGCTAACAAGGTGAAGATCCTCACGGCCTCACTAGAACCTAGGGTAAACAAAAAGTAGCCAAGGTTGTCCATAAATTTTATAAATAGTGTAGAAGATTGGCAGCTGCAGAGGATCGTATGCTCATATATCCTTTCAACAATCAACTAGCACTAGTTTGTCCTTGTCTAGAATAGCTATTAGTGGCAGAGGATGCTAGGTTAGTGCAAAGATGGTTTGCATGTCTAACTATATAAAGTACTCCCCTGCATTTTCATTGCAAAACAGAAGAACAAGTGCCTGAAGCCAATGCCTACGTATCACCTGTTGCATCGCTATGTCAACAAAAACAAACAAAAAGTTCTTCCTGAATCTAAGAAAGGGTGCAATTTCCAACAAAATATTCAACATTTCATTTAAGTAAGGGTTTGCAGTGTTATGCTCACTAATGACTCGTGTCACTTACATGAAATTCTGAATACAAGATACAAGTAAGAAAAAAAGTGCATGTGAATTAACTTACCATGCTCGAATTCTTGTAAATTATATTCACTAAATATGGGGAAAAAAAGAGTACAGACAAAGCACCTTTATATCCTTCCGCAGAACAAGTTTGGATAGTTTAAAATGTGCAGTAGGGCCGTCAGGTAAGTTGATAATCAGCAACGCATCTGTCACACAAATACCAACACAAGATGTCAGAAATAAGAACAAGAGAAACATTTTTTACAAACAAATAAGATTAATTCTTACCAGGTTCCCTTCGATTTGTGTGTACAACAAGAAGTGAAGTAAAATCTCTGTTGTTTGCATATTCCACGATCTGAAATAGATATAACGTGTTTCAACGCATATGGGGAACAGGGGAAGTGTCTAATTAAACCAAAAGAATGAATGAATGGAAACTAACTCGAGAAAAAACCATACTTTCTTGAGTTCATAAGTTCCTCTTTTAACAAAATGAGAATTCGGTATCACTTGCATTAACTCCTTAATAAAGGAAGGTCCTCTCTGTGGTCATATGCAACAGAGGGTACATTGTTAGATGATCAAAGTTTGTTTAAAGGAAACAAGGTCTCAAATGGTTGCACATAAAGAGCAAACAACACAAGGTATGGAGATGAATACAGATCCAGTGGCTTAAATGAGAAGAATAGAAAAGTCATACACTTGAATTGAAGCGACATGTAGTGATCAATACTTTTGGGGTTACTTGCTGTTTGAGAATTGCATTGAATTCATCAGCATCGTTCCCTGCAAACAGCTGCACACAGGAATAATCATTTAATAAGGTATAAAACTGAGTAAAGTTAACAGAATGGTCTAAACAAGCATTTGACAATAAGGAGAACTATGAAAGAAGCTTCATGATTTTAAAAAACTAGCAGATATGCTAAATGCTTCTTAGAGTGAACTGTGACTCCATGTCTATATACAAAGATAAGACACTGAGACAAGAAATAAAGAAGAACAGGCAAATGAGTTTAAACACCATTAAGTAGACACATTGTTATATCGAACTACATGAGCCTTCAAGCAGTCACAACAACAACAACAAAGCCTTTAGGTCCCAACCAAGTTGGGCAGGCTAGAAATGAAACCCAATAGAAGTCACCAACTTTTATATGTAAAAAAAAGAGCCAAAGAGGGTAAAAACAAGGTCATGTGGCACGTGGATTGCTAATTTCCATGCCACCCTATCTAAGGCTTAATCTCTAGGTATGTTCCAACCTTTCAAGTCTCTCCTTATTGCCTCCTCCCATGTCAGGTTAGGTCGGCCCCTACCTCTCCTTACATTATCACTACGCCTAAGGATTCCACTATGCACCGGTGCTTCTAAAGGCCTTCAAGCAGTCAACTCAACAAATGATCATTATCCTTAACATCAACAATGCACAGCATGCCAGTGCCACCAAATGGTCACCCGACTCAACCATATTGAAGAAAGAAACCAGTCATCCCTATCCTCGTGTGGTCATGTTCATATCGACCATCTCATACTTTTTAAGAACCAAAGAGATACTACCTACCTCTTACCTATCCCTCCCTACAATTAAAAACAAACAAAGCAGCTACATTTCTCGCGATTTCACATAAACCGAACCATAAGCAAATCCTCTGATTCATCATGTTCCTAACTGCGAATACTCAACTAAATCATTTGATTGCAATGTGGAAATGCGCTATTCCAATACTTGGGAGTCTCGCATTGATAAAATTGATAAAGTCAGCAACACACACGAAGCTGTACGAACCTCCTGGTCATCAGGCTGGCACACGGTCTCATCAGGCTCCCTGGTGTTCTCGATCGTCCGCGGAACCTGCCTCTCCGGCGGCTGCAGGCACCCAAGACAACCAAAACCAACGCAATTAACAGAGGGTTCGTTTGCTCGTTCCGGGGAGGGAGAGAGCGCGTGCTTGCCTGCTCGCCGAGCTCGGCGGCGCGCCGCGTAGCCTGGCCGCGCTCTCGGGCGAGCTTGCGCTTTTGTGCCTTCTTCTCGCGCTTGAGCTTGGCGTGCACCTCGCTGCGCTTGTCCTTGTTCTTGATCTGCGACGGCAGCACCGGCTCTGAATGCTCCTTCTTCGGCTTCTTCTCCTTCCGCCCCTTCCTCTCGCCCTCGTCCGCCGGAGGCGGCGCGTTGGCGGCCTGCTTCCGCTTCCTCTCCTTCGCCATCGCCGCCACCACCGCAGGCAGGGCGACGCCGACGCAGAGGGGGCACCGGCGGTGGGCACGGGGGAGGAGCGGTCAGGGGTAGGGTTTGCGGGAAGGGTTCGAGACAGGCGAGATTTGAGGAGTTCCGAGTAGGCCGGGCCGCCGGGCTAATGGGCTTTAAGAGTTTTAATATTCAGAAGGAAAAAGTGACATTTTGGTCCCTCAACTTTTACGTTTGAGCCAAATTCGTCCCTGAAGTCAAATACTAGTTTTCGCACGTCCCCCAACTTTCAAAACGGTACCGATTTGGTCCCTTGACCAGTCAAATCCGGATTGGAGGACGGTTTTGGCTGATGTGGAGCTGATGTGACGTTTTTTGCTGATATGGCGCTCATGTGGCACACCACGTGGCTTTTTTTTTCTGGCCGACGGCACCGTCCTCGATAATTCATCATTTTCGAGGTCTTATGTTGCTCGGATGAATTTGGGTTGAACACGAAAGTTGTAGATCATTTTGAGACGCATCTTTTTCATATAGAAAAGTTTTTCATTTGAGCAATTCATGAATTTATAAAAAATATTTTTGTCGCTACCTGCTTCCAGGCCGACGGCACCGTCCTCGGTAATTCGCCATTTTCGAGGTCTTATGTTGCTCGGATGAATTTGGATTGAACACGAAAGTTGTAGATCATTTTAAGGCGCATATTGTTTGTATAAACAACGTTTCCATTTGAGCAACTTATGAATTTCTACAAAATTATTTCGCCGGGACGCGGTCTGCGGACCCCGCTGCGACGCGCGTCAAAATAATTTCCGTAGAAATTCACCTCAAATGGAAAAGTTATTTATAAAAAAAAGATGCGCCTTGAAATTATCTACAACTTTCGTGTTCAACATAAATTCATACGAGCAACTTAAGACCTCAAAAATGGCGAATTACCGAGGATGGTGCCGTCGGCCCGGAAGCAGGCAGCGACAAAAATATTTTTTATAAATTTATGAATTGCTCAAATGAAAAACTTTTCTACATGAAAAAAATGCGTATATAAATGATCTATAACTTTTGTGTTCAACCCAAATTCATGCGAGCAACATAAAACCTCGAAAATGGCAAATTACCGAGGACGGTGCCGTCGGCCCGGAAGCAGGTAGCGACAAAAATATTTTTTATAAATTCATGAATTGCTCAAATGAAAAACTTTTCTACATGAAAAAGATGCGTCTCGAAATGATCTACAACTTTCGTGTTCAACCCAAATTCATCCAAGTAATATAAGACCTCGAAAATGGTGAATTACCGAGGACGGTGCCGTCGGCCAGAAAAAAAGCCACGTGGTGTGCTATATGAGCGCCACATCAGCAAAAAAAAACGCCACATCAGCGCCACATCAGCCAAAACCGCTCTCCAATCCGGGTTTGACCGGTCAAGGGACCAAATCGATACCGTTTTGAAAGTTGGGGGACGTGCGAAAACTGGTATTTGACTTCAGGAACGAATTTGGCTTAAACGTGAAAGTTGAGGGACAAAAATGACACTTTTTCCTATTCAGAAAGTGGGCTTCTCGACTATTGCAAAATTCCATTAGGCCACTTTGCAAAAGTTTGATTTTGCCCATTCACCGACCTCCTTGTTCTGTTAACACCGAAAAAAGGGAAGAAGTCCAATTTACCTCCCTTAACTATTTCAGAAGTTCATTTTTCCTCTCTCAACTCATTTGTGACCGTTCGTTGCAAGATTGGACGGCCAGATCTCACCCATTTAACACAGAGGGAGGAAAATTGAACTTTTTTAATAGTTGAGGGAGGCAGTGTGGACTTCTTCCAAAAAAATACCCCACTCATTCAAAACCACCCCGGTTTTAGATGACGTGGTGTCCAAGTCATTGTTTTCAATGAATTAAAATTTAAAAGTATTTTTTATTAATTTCTCCATCGTTCCAGAAGCAAAATTTTTTTTCTCCTTTTTCGAAAAGGCAAACAAAATTTTCCTAGATTTACTTAACCAATAAAAGATATTCTAAGACAAATATTTTTATATAAGTATACACACAAATTTTTTTTTTTGAAAATTTGGATTCTACAATTTTTTTATTTTGTAGATATTTTTTCTAAGCTTCCTATGATTTTCATCAATTTTTCAGAATTTATTTTCATGAAAACCATGACATGATGTCATGTCATCTAAAACCGAGGTGGATTCGCTGCAGCGGGTATTTTATCTGGTATCAAAGTTAAAGGAGGTTGGATACCTCGTATTAGAGTTGAGGGAGGCAAAACCAAACTTTGCCAATAGTGGAGGAGGTGAAATGGACTTTTCCAACAATAAAAATATGCGGAAGAACATAAGAGAATGGCATCGAGAAGTAGGTTTTCCCTCAAGCTCGATTTTCCATTTGCTCTCATTTTTCATTGCGATGCAAGTGCTTAGAGGATGCTTATAAAAAAAACTAGTCTTTTGACACATAGATAGCATCTCGCACTTAAATGAGGATGATAAATATTTAACTAAGCATCAATACTTAGAGAATGTCTGGTGCAAATAAGCATATGTGTAAATATCTTCGTATTGTAATGTAATTTTTTTGCTTAGATGCTTAGCGACGTAATAATATTCTCTTTTTTATCTATTGATGCATAAACACCTTACAATATCAGTTTTGCTGCTTCTTAGGCGACTGATTTTTAAATAAGTTTCATTCGATTTTCACATAACTAGATTCTACCATTAGATCTTTTATATGTCATATATAGACGTTTAATCAACGGTTTAGAAAATCGACCGAGAGATAAATAATTCTCGGACGCCTAATGATAAGTTAGTCCTTTACAATATACATGGCCTTAAAGCTCAACGGTTTTCTTTTCAAAAAAAACTAAACCAAGCGAAGTATGGGGAAGTCGTTAATGTTTAGAAAAATCATTCAATTTTAGTGTCATTCCGTTTTACTTAAAATCAAGACAAACAAATCGCTTTGGTCTAACCTTTTGGGAAATTGCTGGTTCACGGGAAATCATTGGAGTTTAAATTTTGGATTCAAAATTCGGATTCGGATTTCAATCCCATTTCACGACGATTTAGTGATTTTCGAACCGGGTTCGCGATGATTTCGGTGCGATGGTGTGACCAACACTAGCGCTGTTTGCCCACCGGTGATCGTTGGTTATAAAATACTATAAAATAAACTTCCAACGGCTCCTCTAATTTTTTTAAGATAATGGAAATAAACTTCCAACCTCTATATCAAATAGGGATGCATACGGTCATTGTGATTTAAAATGATATCTTTTGCTCCGGCATGTACTTCAGCGACCGCAACCCATTGTTCACATTGGTTTAACTATAGGCGAAGAGTCCGTATTAAAGAAATGTGCCAGGGAGAATGAAGTATCGAAGGGTGAAATCACCTCGACAAAATCGTGTCTAAGAAAACATAATAGAGGCGGAAAGAAAACCAGGGAGATATTGTTTGATTCCATTCGAAGCAGCGATGCTCCCCTGCCGCCCTCTCGTGTCCCCGCCGCTGCCGCGCCCCCTCGCCGCCGCGCGGCCAGCGGCGCCGTCGCTGGCCCCATCCTCGCTGCGCGTGGTGCGGTGCATGGCGAAGGAGCGGCGGGTGCGGATGGTGGCGAAGCAGATTCAGCGGGAGCTCGCCGACATGCTCACCCGCGACCCCGTCCTGCAGCGCGCCGTCCTCCCCGAGGCCGCCCTCGGCGCCGACCGCTACCTCTCCTCCCTCACCACCATCGCCGACGTCGAGCTCTCCAACGACCTCCAGGTCGCGCCCGCCCGCTGAACTGCAAGCTTGGGCTGGTGAGATTTCGCGAGCGTTCCTCAGTTCGTTGCTGTTCTGGTGCGCGTAGGTGTGCAAGGTGTATGTGTCCGTGTTTGGGGACGTGAAGGGTAAGCAGGTGGCCATTGCCGGGCTCAAGGCCAAGACTAAGTACGTCAGGAGCCAGATCGGCAAGCGGATGAAGCTGCGCCTCACACCTGAGATACGGTTCATCGAAGACGAATCCATGGAAAGAGGAAGCAGGGTACGCCTCAGTGAGTTTTGTTTAAGACATCGGTGCGTTTCAAGAACAAGTTGTGGCTAAAATCAAACATAATGCTCCCTCCGTTCAAGAATTTTGATTTGAAAATGTCTTTGAAGGTAGACTTTGACCAGAAGTTTCTCTTATTATATATTTTCAATTACTATAAAATAATAACGAATCAAAAGCTATTCGCAATACAAATCTATTGATACAACTTATGTACACAAAAGATTTGTGCAATTTGACTAATTTTAGTCAAAACCTATGAACTTTGACTTTTTGGAATTAAAATACGCCTTATATTCTTGAACGGAGGGAGTAACATATCTAGCCTCACCATCATTGCTCCAGTGTTGGTGGTTAAAGTTGTTCTATCTCAGATGGAGGTATATTTGATCTTAAATTCAAACTGATTTTTCATCATGAGCATTGAGCAGCGTATTTGTGTCACTGCTATTTGCTACTATGGTTGCCATGAAAGGTCAGAGTCACATACAAGTTTTCTGAAGCTCATGTCTTAATTTGTTGTTTACTAGTATACCATCATTACGTAACCGCCTTTCTGACCATTCAAAAAAATTTGTATGGATCATGTAAGAAGCATACTATGAGATACTTATTCTTTATTTACTACCCTTAATATTTCTTGAATTGCAAGTTGTGACAGTGTTTTGCTTCTTTGTGGATTATTACCAGATAAAGAATCAGCGCATGGATAAATTTTATCTGATTTATCCTATATAAACTGGAAAAATATTGTCTAATCCATGCCCCCACTTCAGGTTCTCGCTATACTGGACAAATTAAAGGAGGAAAGGGAGCAACTTGAAGAAAAAGATGGAGAAGAAGATGCAGAAGCTTCAAATCTATCAGAAGAAGAAGAAGGTGACTGGGATACGGACGAGCCAGATGACGAGGACATTATTTATGTAAAATAGCGCATCACGTCCTCTTGCAGCTTGGCCACTCTTTCTCCAACTTTAGAACTCATCAGGTTTGCTTCTAAATTTCCAGAATTATCTGACAATAAATTGTAAATATAAGTGCTTCAGTGTCATGAATTTGCAGTATTAATTGGTGTTTGGACAATAAAATCTAGCTGCTGCACCAGCACCATATATGCAGACACTGCTGTGTGCTACTAAAAGTCGTAGGGGATAAGTTAGGTCGTCAGCAGCTCTTGGTATGTAAAAATTAAACAATTCGTCTTGAATTATATTTGGACATCCAAAAGATAATGTTGATTAGACCACAAGGCCTCAATATTTGCTAATACAACATTTTAGAAACGCAACAACTGTAGCACATAGTATGATCAAGACTTTTGGCCTTTAGATTTAGAGTGGTATGATCTGAAATCAGCACATAGATGATAGACAAATACATAAGGAGTTAAGCGTGTTCCAGCTAGCAATTCTTTAAATTAAAATTTTGCAAGTTTATCAAGTATAGAAATGTTTTAACTGTCATTGTTATATGTGCAGTTTCATAGAATAATTCCATGAGGATGAGAACTCGCTGCTCGCCTCCTTGACAAGTGTTCCAAGTAATCTCAGCACTCGGAGAGCTTTGTAGAAAGTCAGAGGCATCTATGTTGCCAATGAGAAGTAGCCCATACATATTGTTTCAAGGCAGATCAACAGAAGGAAAGATTACACTGGAATTCAGATACCATTCGTCATTTTCTGTTTGTGATCATGGTCTCTGGTTATTAATGAAAGACAGTTTCCCTGATGTTCATCCTTTTCTGTATGCTAACTAACCCCTGCTACATGTGTGCCTGATATCTCTATAACTCTGTTTGCCTTACTGAACATGGAGACACCTTCCTTTTAGACTGAACTTTCTATTTAGATTGAGAATCACATTATACATCCTTGTCTATATTAATATGTTGTATAACAATAGCAGTATGATCTAGTGATTGAACCATATTTCTAGGGCTGAACCAAAAGATCGGGCTCGACGAGCTATCCGAGATCGGATCGAGATGGTATAAAATTCGAGCCGAACTCGAGCCTGGGCCTGAGCTCGAGCTCGATTCGAGCCGAGCCCGAATAGCTCGATCGAGCCCAACCTCCACAGGCCAAAGGCCGACTAGTCTGCATCCTTTCTTATCCCCAATCTGCAAATGGGCCGGCCCACTTGCACCAAACCCCACTGCCCACCACACCCTAATCCCTCCACCCCGACGCGCCGCCCCCGAGCTCTACCGACGCGCCACGTCGCCGTCCCCGAGCTCCGCCCCACCCCCACGCGCGGCGCCGCCTTCCCCAAGCTCCGCCCCGACTCGCCAACCCCCGAGGTCAGTCCCGATACACCGTCCTCGAGCTCCAAACGTTGCATCACATGAGCCAGGGCTGGGACAAATGCAGGTAACAAAACAACCTCTATAACACTATTTACTACACATTCTATCCGTCTTCATAAAATTTCTTCGCATCTTACACCACTCTGAACAAAAAAATTTTCTCACACTTTATTTTACAGGTTTTTTTTCTCCGGATGCTCTAAATGGATTGATGCTACTTTGGAGTAAACTAAGGGCAGGGTCGAACTAGCTTAAAGTTTCACGATAACAACCAATCAACTGCCCAATGTGAGGATACGTCAGCAAAACGGGGATCAGCTGACAAAACCATTGCAATTATTGGGGATCAGACAAAACCATTGCAATAATTGGGGATCAGACAAAACCATTCCATTAATTGTGGACTCGATCGAGTCAACAAAACAATGGAAGGTAACTAACCTTCCCCTCTATAAAACATTGAACTGGGTGGGCGAGCGAGAAAATCGATAGTAAAGTAACCAAGTCTGTCACGTGAAGCATTTCTTGTGCAGTGGTCGAACAGCAGCGAGGCAGCAGGAGCAGCACCATGGAGGTAGAGCGAGTGCTTTGTATGGCCGGGGGCCAAGGCGAGAACAGCTACACCTCCAATTCCAGGCTCACTGTTGGTTTATTTCTTCTCTGTTTAGAGCAGTTCTAATGCAAGATTTCTAAACATCATTTTTATATAGACGATACCATGTCATCTAGAAACTATAAAAGAAACGGTATCTCCATTGCATTGTATCTCATTATTGTTTCTATCATTAATACTTTCTCCTTTTTAAAGTCACTTTCTCCCTGCGCATTAATTCTAAAGCTTTGGGATGAGCGTAGAAATGGTTCAATCTCCTTCTCTCTCTGCATTAATTTATGTCATGTTATTTTTTTATCCTACATGGCATATCAAGAAACGAGCGAAGAAACTGCATTATATAAGTGCCATAGAACCTCCTTTTTTTCTTGAGAAGAATGCTATTGAAAAGCACCGAGGAGAGGTTCCTCTAGTTGTCATTTCTAGCGGACAGTGAGGAGGACGCTAGGGGTGGATATGAAAAAGAGTACATGGGTTGTTGGGATCACGACACTAGTTTATAGTCTGCACCATTTGTATACCTATTTTATCATTATATTTATATAGGATGTTCCTGAAAACGTCGAGCATGTTTCACTCTGGCCAATACACTATATATCCGAGGGAGGGTTCACAATTTCGTAAAGCGCGCTCCTATAGTTAGGGGAGAAGCCGCTCGATAAAACCAGTCTCAGAGAACATTTTTTAAAAGCTACTTGGTCTTACATAAAGTGTCTTTTCGTAAAAAATCTTGTTCCTTTTCTTTAATAAAAGTCAAATAAATGAACATAAATTTTTCAATTCAGATTTTATCTTAGTTTTAAAAGGTTTTTCGTCCTTGGTTAGGCGTTATGCTGCCTCTTTCTCCTCCTGTTATAGCTTTTTTCATTTTTTCTATATATTAAAAATCATTAACACATGTTGTGGTTTTTCCCCTGACGGCCTGACATAACATTCCACACAAACTTGTTGAAATCGCATTAACTTTTCATCAAGGTGGTAGTACGACTTAGGCGTGAGAGAATTGATGAAGAAAATGTGATTATTCAAAGAAGGTCATGGTGATGCTTGGAACAAGGGCAATGGTGTGGTCGCACTTAAGAAGATGTTAAGGGTGATGAAGATGTATGGTATGACATCAAAAAGCAACAGTACAAATTAGGGTAGAAGTGATCAAGTTATAAGGAGTATTAATTTCACCCATAGGTGGCATAATGGGCAATTTGTATCCAAAATTGCCTAATTGCCTATGTCCGTGGCTACCTTGGGTTTCAAGATGATTCTATTTTGAATTCTTTTCACTACTTTGGTTTCAAAGTAGAAAAGGCTAAGCGAACGCTGGTTTTAAATCCGTCTTCCGCACCTCCATCCCCTCCCATCATCAGGCTCCTTCTTAGCCTACAGTACACAAAGATCTCTCTACCCCCCATCTTTGAACCCAAACCTGGTGGTGACGATGGCGACGTCAACAAGGTCGCAACGGTGCGGAGGAAGGAGGAGAACAACACGTGGTGGACGCAGAGACATCGTAAGGCAGAGGAGGATGTATTTCGTCATGCTATAGTATTGTAGCAATCCTCTAAAGAAAATTCATCATGTGTGGACTGTTGAGCCCGCTAGCAACGACGCGTGACCGCTTAATCAGCCAAACCAAGTGGACCTAGTCTAATTGTGTATCGTTTTGTGGCAATGGCTACCAAGTTAACATCTTGTAACAATATTATGTATCAATGTCCATCATACTAACATCTCATAACAAAGAAAATTCATCATGTGCTGAATCCACTAGCCATCACAAAGCGTGCCTAAATTAAACTTCTAAAATAAATAAATTCTGTTTAGTTGGAACATGAAATCAATTTAAAGCTTCCTAAATGATCCTCCAACTGAAATCTACAGTGGGTTTGCAGTCTAGCAGTGGAAGTGAGGTTGTTCATTTCCATCCTCCAAGTTTGATCCCTAGGATCACTATATATTTATGATGGCCTATCTCTCATGATGTAGAGGCAGAAATTCTGTTTTATTTCTAAAAAAAGAGGTTGACACTTTGCTTTATTTCTTACAAAAATTAAAAATAAATTTCGGGGGGATAGATGGAATATTTATCATTGTGTACCTCTCATGACATATAGGCCACAATTTTTAAATTAAAAATATATACTCAAATCTAGGGGATCAATGGAATATTTATGTATACCTTTCATCATGTAGAGATGGGAATTTGAAATTTAGGGGGATACGATATAGAGGCCAGAATTCCAAAAAAGAAAAACGTTTCAAATTTTGGGGATTAAAATTGTATCTTATTTCTTTTAAAAAAGAAGTCGAATTTAGGTTGATCCATCGATGTCATTTCTAAAAAGTATATACTTCCTCTGTTTTCAAAATTTAAAACATACATGTATTTGAAAAGGTTAACGTTTGTAACTTTTGACTAATAATTAAGCTAAAACTTATATGTTTAGTGTTATATATGTGTTATAGTTGGACTCGTCCTTTCATACGGAGTATTATGTTAGTTTTGTAAATTATGGTGATATCTTGTGAAACAAATTAATGGACAAAATTATACGTTGGAGAACATGTTAAAAAATTATACGTCCTATATTTTAAAATGGAGAGAATATAAAAAGGCAAATTTGGGGATCCCTAAATTTAGCTACATAGGATGAAATCTGTTGGACTTTTACCTTGCAGGAAGGGGACGCAATGCAGACCAAGCCGGTGCTTAGGAAGGCCATCCACGGGGTGTGTACGTCGCTCTCCTTTCCCGGAGGAGTCGTCGTCGTGGCGGACCTCGGCTGCTCGGCGGGGCCCAACACGCTGCAGCTCGTCTCCGACGTGATGGCCATGGTCTCCGACCAGTTGGACAAGGCGGAGGTGCAGTTCTTCCTCAACGATCTCCCGGGCAACGACTTCAACCTCACCTTCCGGTCGCTGGAGCCGCTCCGGAATCTCGCCGCCACCGGCGAGGCGGTGGCGGCGCCTCTCTGCTTCGTAGCTGGGCTGCCGGGCTCCTTCTACACGAGGCTCTTCCCGAGGAACAGCGTTCACCTCTTCCACTCGTGCTATGCTCTCATGTGGCGCTCTAAGGTACAGTATAATAGTTAATTCATGTTGCATCTCCCGTTGTCCGTTAATGACATGTAGCACATGCACATGTTTGGTTACTTTGCGTCTCTTAGCCTAGCCCATACGAGGCTCATGCCTACTTAACCTTGCTAATATTTTTTTGAGGTGTGCCAAGGTCTAGCCTGACCCTCACTAAGCTCCGTCTCTGATCCCTTTGCATAGCTGCATCCCACCATACTCACTAAACCATATAGTACAATTAATTTGCCAAAACAGATATCATTGCGTGTATGCTAAGTACTGGTTAAATCTTGGATAATATTTATGTTGTCTATAATTTATAAGATCCTAAAAATATTCGTTCCGTAAAATGTGACCCATATTAGCTATATCTTTGTACATTGATCATAGGTTCCCGAGGAGATATCAAGAGGCACGTATCTAAACAAAGGCAACATCTACATCGGGAAGACTACACCTCCAGCCGTCGTAAAACTGTTTCAAGAACAGTTCCAAAAGGACTTCTCATTGTTCCTTGCACTGCGCTCCCAAGAACTCGTCACCAACGGCTATATGGTGCTCACATTTCTGGGTCGGAAGAGTACGGAGATGCTCATGCATGGCGAGGTGGGCAGCATGTGGGAATTGCTTGCACAAGCCTTCCAATTTCTTGTCCAACAGGTAGAGAAATATATTTCTGTTCTGGTTCAAATATATTGCACATAATTTATTATAGGGTAATATGAATGGTCTGCAATAGTTTCGTTGCAATTTTGAAAAATCCTTAGTAAATAGTCTATACTGAAAATCAAGTCATGCATGATCCCAAAATGCTATTTTTTCGTACAACATTGTAAAGTGTTAAACCTGCCTAGTGATATTCTAAAATGATGATGCTATTACAAAATTTTTTGGCCAAAAATACCCCATACAGCCCTACCCCTCCTTCGTTTATCCAACCTTCTACCTGAAAGCACATCATCGATGAGCTCTATTCCCCATGTATATCACTACCCAAGCACGTTGCCTGCGAGTATCTCATGCGACGTTGCCGAGGCCGCCATTGCTAGGTTAGACCTGAGCTCCTGGTTGGCCGCATGCCTCCTATTGACGACCAATCATAAACTTTGATCATCTCCAGTTAACCCTATATTTGGCCACCTCATCTTAGCAACCATCTCATCTTGTCATGCATTTCCTCGATTTAAGCCCCATCCTCTAGTCAGATCTATAGCTAGCTTAGGGTCTCGACCATGGTGGCATAATTGGCATTGGAGGATATAAGAGCATCTCTAATGGTGTAAATAGTTGCTACATATAAACAAGTGTCATGTTATCTATATGTAAGTATATAGTCATTTTTTCCAATGAGCTAACTATAACATTGTCTATAAAATTGAATATGAGTCCACATGCAATAGATAATAAGTGTATTGGAATCAACTATAGATTAGCTGTAAGTTAGTAGATAGCACACGCTCATTCTCTCCTCCACATAAGCAAAAGGCTGAGTTGGAATCCTTATATCTAATTGACATGGCACCATTGAAGATGCTCTAAGGCTTGATGGCCCGTGGTGCGCCGTGTGCGTCATTGAGCTCTTCAATGGAGAAATTCAACTACTCAAGTGGCATGCATGGTCGCTTGGCTAGAGCAAGATATTGGACATGGAGGCTGTGCTAAAGGTTTTAGGAGAGAGCTAGGGAGCCGGGGCCTCACAGTGAGGTATAGGAGAGAGAGATGGCTGATGGTGCATGGAGATGGAGTAGTCGTAGGCTTTACAGTGCCATCGCTTATATTCATGTCTTGAAAATGACACTGTTGAAGTGGCATGTAATTTACCTTGTAAATAAAAAAATCATTGTTGATTTGCTACTCCAAAGTTGATAGCTCCACACATATCATTCATGCGTAGTGTTATATCCTTAAATGCACAACTTTTTGTAATAGCAAATGTTCAGATCTCCTATAAATAAACTATGATAACTAGCGTTCAAACCAGTATTTTGACTGTTGACGGCTAAAACAACCTTTTCCTTTTAACTAAGGCCTCTTTTATTATCTATTCCAGTTTATAGAAAGAGATATGAAAAGCCTAAATAAATTATTAATAATATTTTTGAGATCTTTGAGAAAAAACTTATAAAGTTTTGAAAATTTTATTTTAAAATGTTACATTGAATGGTTTATAAAAAAAATTATATAGAACTAGAATCGAAATAAAATAAGGAATCAAATAGGGTCCCAAGAGAGCTTAATTTACGTATGAGTGGCAGGGCCGTGTGAAGGAGGACGACCTGACCAGCTTCAACCTGCCGTACTACGCGCCATCAGCCGACGAAGTGAAGGCGCTCGTGGAGGAGAGCGAGCTCTTCGACGTCGAACACATCGGGCTCTTCGAGTCTGACTGGGACCGCCGCGGCGGCGCCGGAGACTCGGGCGGCGAGGCGGCGGCCGACTTCGAGCGCAGCAGCGCGAGCATCTCCAGGGGCGTGAGGTCGGTGGCGGAGCCCCTGATCGTGGACCACTTCGGCGCCGCCATCGTCGACGAGCTCTTCCTCGTGTTCGCCTCCATCCTCTCCGGCCACCTCCAGAAAGGCAAGGCGGAGTACCCTGTCCTTCTCGTGTCGCTCAAGGCAAGGCCCCATTGAGGACATGCATATATATAATTATGCATAGGTGGATTTGGATCACAATTCACAGCCCTCACAGGCAGCAAGAGTGCTTATGTGTACGTCTCCTTTCGTTACTGGTTCATGCATGTATGCAAGTGTAACATCCCAAATTTTAAAATCAATTTGGCACATAATAAATTCTTTAACCGTATGATTTAAAATGTTAAAATATTGAATGTGGGAAGCATCATGGCATCATCATCGCATGCATCGTCTTTGAAATAAAAATTGTGTTTAAGTATTCAAAACAAATACCTTTTTATAAAATATAGTATCTTGCTTAATGCGTAATATTTTCTTAGAACCAAATTCTAAAGTTATTAATTTGAATTTGGATATCTAAAACTAGAAGGCAAAGTTATTTCACCAAGATATTGCTTTGTTTAAAAGTTATTCAAAATAATTCCCATTCGAAGGGAACCAGAAATTCAAAGTATTTTATAAGAAATCCTCTCTCGGCCCAAGCTCCGGCCCACCTCTTCTTCCCTTCCTTTTCCAACCTCCTCCTTTTCCTTTTTGTTTGGGTCGCCGGTGCCGTGCCAGCCCACTCCACTGCAACCCACCTCTCGTGCGCCGTGCGACGAAGCCCTCTCTGACGGGTGGGCCCCCTTCGTCAGCTTCCTCCTTCTCCCCTGTTTCTCCTCTCCCGTCCTTCCTCGCCATTTCTCCTCTCCCGCACAGGAAGTTTTTCCCTCGCTGTCTTCCGTGCATTGCCGCTGTTCCTCGCTGACCGCGTCCCTCTACACCCTTGTCTCGTCGCCGGCAAATCCGAAGCGACGCCATCCTTTCCCTTTTTCCCTTCCGCCACGCTATCAGCGGAGGGCACGCCGGTGCAGCCGACCAACTCCGCGCCAAGCATTAACTCCCCGTCGCTCGCTGTGCGCCTATTTATAGGAGCACTGCTCCTCCGTTTCCTCTGCTTCACGTCACCGCCCTGCTGTTTGCCTGAGCCGATGCGCCGTCGTCTCCCTGTTCCGCCGTGATCTCCTCCCTTCGTCTTCCACCCCGTTCTCGGTTCCTCCATTCCAACCTTACCTTGGGCATGGTTCGCAGGTCGTCCCAGAGGAGCTCGGGCCTGGGGGGAGTGGAGCCGTGAGGTCCGCGCGCGTCCTCGGAACCCACATCGTCACCATCGCAGGTCGCCACGCCGCTCCCTCCATTCATCTCTAGGGCCGCCAAAACCCCCATTGCGCCCGCCTCGTCTATCTTTCGCTCCGCGCGCGCCCAATTGATTCCTGGTGGCCGGAGTCATCGCCGCCGTTGGTGCGGGCGTTTAAAGGACAATTTCCACAAACACACCATTTAAAATTATTCAAAACACTTCAAATTCCATCTTGTCACATATTATCATTATCAAACTAGGTACTCTCCACATGAGTCTCAACACTTTACCTTGCTGTGCAAGTGGTTTAATGGGCTGGTAGTGTGGTTTGCGTTAGCTCATTTAATGGTCATCAGGGCGATATGTCACCGCTACATGGAGACGATCTCTGCTTCCAACTTCTTTGACTTTTGGGTCGTGCTGACCCACTAGTCAGCGACCGACTTCCGCACAGAGCCACTAGCTTGGTTAAGTAGAACTGGGGGTAGCTCGGATAAGCTCATGAGGTTTTTTGAAGAGTGCTATGATAGGAGGGCTAGGAATCCTGAGCTGTAAGCAACTTGGGACGGTGGCTCGAGACGAGCAATTCCTACCAGGTGTGGCTCGGACCTTTTGGCTTATGGTTGATATATCCATTCTTAATAGTTTGGGCACCCAGATTTTCATTTTGTTCAACTGCAGATCCTCTATCTTGTGGGTACCATCATAGGGAACAAGAAGAATTGCTTGATTATGAGAGTTCCATGGACCCCCCCCCCCCCCACACACACACACCCGAGAACATGTACATTATCATAGTCTTCTTGGCTCATCACTTAGTCAGAATCAAATTCCTATCCAGAAGTTTACACTCCATCCCGGACTCCAAGTAATTTCCATGGCCTTGATGAAACCCCTCATATTTATGGATCTAGTGCTCAGGACTTTACCTAATAAGCAAGAAAGCACCATAAAGAACATACTATGTGGAAGTGGTCAGGATGGTGAGAACAACCCCAAGAAAGTCAATGAATGAGGTAAAACCTAGAAGCACATAGAAAGGACAAAGGAGCAAGCAAAACATTTTGATGCTTGAAGGGAAAGAGAAAAAAAAGAAAGTCAATGGAGGAATAGTCAGGGGAGGAAACCATATTTGTTGAGCAAGAATAGAGCATGGTGGAGAAGAGAATTAGGATACAAAACACATTGGAAGCGGCGGCCCTCGAAGGGGAGGGCTACTGATCAAAATGAAACTTATAAGCCTCAACTGCCGTGGGCTTGGGAACCTAGGGGCAGTAGGCGAGCTTCACAACCTTGTGAAGAAAGTGTCCCCGGATATCGTGTTCGTGTGTGATACCCAAATCAAAGCAAGCAGAGTTCAAAGTTTAAGAATGAGAATGGGTTTTGATAATTGTTTTGCAGTTGATAACAGTGGTAGAAGTGGAGGATTAGGGCTGCTCTTTAAAGATGCATCAGAAGTAACAATTCGGTCTTTCACTCAATACCATATTGAAGCGGAGGTGTCTACAGTGAGCAAATCTACATGGAGGCTTATTTGCATCTATGGTGAGGCTGAAACTGCTCAAAGAGAGCGTGCGTGGAATTTGCTAAAACACCTAAAGAAAGGATGCAGTGACCCATGGCTATGTGTCGGAGACTTCAACGAAATATTGTATCAACATGAGCAAGTTGGGGGAGCTAGAAGACATCAAGTTAGATGGAAGCTTTTAGAGAATGCATGGATTTCTGTGAACTAAGAGATCTTGGCTACATTGGTCAAAACTGGACTATGGAGAATAGAAAACCCATCGACTCAAATATCAAGTGCAGGTTGGACAAGGCCCTTGTCGATGAGGTGTGGTCGAAGTTTTTTGAATGGACTAAAATATTGCACTATGCCATGGCATCTTTGGACCATTATGCCTTGATTTGCTCTTGGGATACTAGGGAGAGAGAGGTAAGGGCAGGGCTCATCGACCTTTTAGATAAGAGAAGGTGTGGGAAACCTATGAAGGATTTGATCATCTCATGGAGGAGGAGTGGACAACTCTTGGAGAATGTCGTAGTGCTGCTGATATCCAGCAAAAGATTGCAAGACTGCAGGTTGCGCTTAAGAGGTGGGATAACATAACTGTGGGCAAGATTAGAAAGGAAGCTAACTTGTTGCAATCAGAGCTCGAGATGCATAAAAATAGTAGAGGTAATGCTGGCCTCCTTGAGGGAAGAGAAAGAAATCCAATGTAGGATCGTGGACCTCCACAAGAAAGAAGAGATAATGTGGCATCAAAGGTCTAGAGTGAAGTGGTTGGCTGAAGGAGATAAGAACACCTCTTACTTTCACCGGTGTGCTTCCATGAGAAAGTCAAGGAACAAAATCAGATTTTTTAGATTGGCTGATGGGACGAAGGTCTACAATGAGGAGGGCATGGGTGAGAAAATTGTTAATTTCTTCTCCACGTTATACACATAAGAAGGCTTATAAGGATTGGATGCTATTTTGAGTGCCACTCAAAGGGTGGTAACCCAGGAATGGATGAGCTCTTAACCAGACCATACTCTGACAAAGAGATCAGGATGGCATTATTCTAGATGCACCCACTAAAGGCCCCTGGTGCTGATGGATTCCAAGCGCATTTCTACCTAAGATACTGGAACCACTGCGGGTCTGACATTCTTAAAGCTGTGAGTAGCATGCTTGAGGATGGTACCATCCCTGAAGAAATCAACAAGACTTTTGTTGTTTTTGATCCTAAAGATACCAAATCCTGAGTCTTTAACAAATTACAGACCCATCAGCCTCTATAATGTCACATACAAAATTGTTGCGAAAGTATACACGAACAGAATGAAAGAAATTCTTCCTAAGATAATTTCTGAAGAACAGTTTGCGTTCTTATCTAAGAGATTAATTACAAACAATGCAATAATAGCCCACGAGAGCATCCACCACATGAAGAATGCTAGACTTAAGAGGAAATTTTGTGCCCTGAAGCTAGATAAGGCAAAAGCTTATGACATAGTAGAGTGGTGATTTGTCTCTTATGTGGTTCTCCTTAACGGTAGCATGCTTCCTGGAACAAGCTGTCAAGGGGTCTTAGACAGGGGGACCCTCTCTCTCCCTATTTGTTCATTCTAGGTATGCAAGGTCTCTCGAACTTGTTGAATAGAACGAGTAGAGGAGTAAAGATTGAAGGTCTCTCCATGGGAAGGGGTGGCCCCCTCAATCAATCATCTGTTCTTTACTGATGATGCTCTGATTTTATTCAAGGCAAAGAAAGACCAAGCTTCCAAGTTGAGAGGTGTGCTGAATCAATAATGCATGAGCTCAGGCCAGAAAATCAATGAAAACAAATAAGTTATTTGGTTCAGCACAGGTACTGAGGGCCAAATCAAAGAAGACATTAAAGAAGCTTTACAAATTCACAATGAGATTAACAATGAGAAGTATCTGGGATTACCAATGCCCTAGGGTAGAATGATAGATAACCGTTTTGCAAATATCAAGGAAAAGATGTGGCATAACACACAACATTGGCAATCAAAATGTCTGTCAATTGGTGGTAAAGAGATTATGATAAAAGCTGTAGCGCAAGCCATCCCAACATATCAAATGAGTTGTTTCTTACTATCGAAGACCTTGTGCAGACAGTTGGAGCTAGTGCTTAGAAGGTTTCTGTGGGGGAGAGACTCGGGGAGGAAAGGAATTAACTGGATTGCTTGGGCTTGGATTCAGAGATATGAGGACTTGGTAAAAGGTCATCTCGGATATGGCGCAGCATTCTGCACGGAAGGGAGGCTCTCAGGATAGGACTAACTAAACGAATCGGTTCGAGGTGCAATACAAATATCTGGAAAGACCCGTGGCTGAACAGACCGTGGAGAAGAACCCCCTACCCTGCTAAATATTCAGACCCCCCAATGTATGTGTCCAGCCTTATAAATGAGGAGAACAGCGAGTGGGACATAGAGTGTCTAAAGACAAATTTCAATGAGACTGATGTTCCTTTTATTCTAGAGATTTCGATCAATCCTGAAGGGGCACTAACGTGTGGTCTTGGAGTCTTGAGAAGAAAGGTCACTTTTCAGTCAAGAGTGTGTACAGGTCCTTGATCATGAACAGAGCTTTCTCAAACACTAGACTAAGTAGGGGAAAACTCCGAAGCAGATATGAAAAGATCGCATCTAAAAAAGATCTGGAAACTGGCTATTCCTTCAAAAGTTAAATGGTTCTTTTGGAGACTTTATTATAATGCCCTTCCAACAAAAGATAACCTCATTAAAAGGAAAATTCAGGTTAGCCCAAAGTGTCCCATGTGTGATAAAGGTTTGAAAAACTGGTCACACACTTTCATCTGCTGTCCTGTAGCGCAGGAACTGTGGAAACTCATGTTGATGAATGAGGAAGTGACCCCTCCACCTATGGAAAAGCAAGCTAAGGATTGAGTGTGCAAAATCCTTAGGATGGACAATGAGATTAGCATGAATAAAATAGTGTTTGCTTGTTGGGTGTTGTGTGTGTGTGGGGGGGGGGGTGGGGGGGTGGGGGGGTAACAGAAAAGTTCATGACAATCGTTTGGATGATCCCCTGGCGATCTTCCACAAAGCTATGTACCTCTACAGAGAATTTGATATGCTTTATGCCTCCAGAAAAATGCCCATCCCACAGTCCAAGGCCCAGTGTCTCCCAATCCAAAGTAGTGGATACCCCTATGTAATCAAGCCATTAAGTGCAATGTGGATGGGGCGCTCCATTTAGAGTCTCGTATTGCTGGTGGGGGTTGGGTGTTGAGGGACAAGTTGGGGACTTTTCTTGTTGCTGGAGCTCAATGCATGGAAGGTTTAACTGATCCTCAAACTGTTGAAGCGTGGAACTGCAGGAATGCCATGTTTTTTGCTAAAAAAACAGGACCTCTATAGTGTGGAATTTGCTTCGGATTGTTTGAATCTTGTTGAAGCAGTAAACTCCAATGAAGAAACTCTCCCTCTGAACCGTGCTTATGTACTGGACATCAAACATTTTCTTCGCTGTAATCGTAGTTTCTCTTTGGTGTTTGAGGGCAAGAACTCTAACTCTGAAGCTCATGATTGTGCTAAGTTTGCTGTTCGTGAGTGTAGTGTGTATCAGGCGTGGTTTGTTAAGCTCCCTGATTTCCTTGTAACTAATATTATGAATGAATGAGTATTGGTTGGTGTGATAAAAAAAGTTTGGGCACCCTTAGGAATGAGTCTGGATCCTCGATAATAATGAAACAGTAAAGAGGATCGAAAGTGATTAAGGAGGAAAAATGCAGTCCCAGAGGAAGTTAGTGTCGATGGTTGGGATATCGGTCCCAAGTCAACTAAGGTTCTTGAGAAGGGGAGATAGAAGACACTGCCGAGCGGTGGAAAAGCTGACAATCAACGAGCGTGAAGCAGACCTGTGGTTTTTATCACGGTTACGGCCTCTCAGGAGATAATAACCCTACGTCCAGTGCTTCTTTATTCGAAGAAGGGATTACAAGAGAGAACTCGGCGAGATGAACAGGTCTCGACGAGATTCTGGGTGTACAAGAAGTAGTATTCGATCTACTCAAGTCTGATGATCTTTTTCCTCTGGCCCCTCGATACGCCGTAGGGGCCTGGTTTATATAGTGTTGAACAACCGACCTACCGAAGGATAATCGGGCTGGGCTGGTCGCGAGGACGTAACGGATTCGTAACGAACTCGAACACATGCCAAATACATCCCGAGGTAGATAAGGTAGTATATCTCTATCTCTTGTGGATCACGACGTCTACTCCAATCCGGGAAACCTACGTCCGGGTCTTCGCGTAGTCATGCTGAACTCTGTTCGAGTCGGACTCAAACATGAAGTCTTGGCTGCCACGCACCTTGCCAACCAAGAGGCTGTTCGGCAAGATGCACATGGGCTTGATAGAGCCCTCTAGGGAGCCAGGCCCTAGGAGGCTGTTTGGTTAAGCCGTCAGGGAGTAGGCCATGGCAATGGACTGTGATTTTATTCTCGACAGTTAGCAGCTGGGTGGTTGTAGGATTGTCGCTATCTTGTGCTTTTGGCTCCGTTGGGAAGCTAGCTGTTTTTACTGTTATCTGTTTCTATCATGTGGCTGTAAGTTGTAAGGTGCTTAACTCCGATCCGTATCCTCTGCCGTCGTAGCGGTCGTAGCAACGACTGCACGCGCGTGCAGTTGTTACGTAGCTGCACGCCTCCCGCTTGTGGGCTGGCTAGCTCGCTCCGTCACTCGCCTCCACACGCAGATGGGCCGGCCCAACTAAATGCTAGTGACCACGTGATTTAAATCTAGTCGTCCAAATTAAATCCAACGGTCCACACGATCCCACTTAAGTGGATGAAGGGGTACGCGATCTGAGCCCTCGGTTTGAGAACGGACGACTGTAAATAGACTGAAGTGAAAAGTTTTGATCTGATACAGAAAGAAACCCAACAGAACACAAGTCTTAACTGAAAACATAAAATTTGAGCCACAAAATAGACATGAATGATGCACATGACAACTCCGAACTAACCAAAATGAGTTCTTGGTAATGTTTTGCATGTTTCGGCACAAAATGGGAGTTTAAAGATGCAGTAATTAAAACACAATTCTGATCTAAACCTAGTGCTAGTAACTACAATTTCAATGGCAAGCAGTCTGGCTCTAACTCCACTAGCACTGTCCATCTCAAACTCCATTTAGCACTTGTTACTAACTGATAGTGTGCCTCAAACTCCATCTACCACCTCACAAGTGATCTTCATTGGATCCACCCTACATGAGAACATAATTATTTGAGTAATCTAACTAGAATAGAAGAGTGTAACAAAGGAAGAATATGACTATTGAAACATAGTGCAGTACTTACCATCAACAAATTCATATAACTACCAGCAAATTCATTCTGCTCAAACCAATTTGGAGTAGCTTCCACCGGTTGTTGTTGAGGTTGTGTGTTCTCTTTATTTCCTTCTTCCTACAAGTGGGACAAGCTTAGGGATCAATGGTGCAATTTTTTCTAAACAGATTATGTAGAAGAGTACAATATATACTATGGAACACATACCTCCGTAGTGGGTTGTTTCTTTTTACTTTTTTTAACCAAATATTTCTTCCTCTTTGAGCCACTTTGCATTTTCTGAACCCAGCTTTTTGTCCTCTTTGAGCCACTCTTTTTGACATTTCTCTTTTTTAGACCAACAATGTGTGACAAAGCATGTGGTACTTGATATATGACTTGATCTCCATCTTTGTTAGCATCAATAACCATGGATGATTTTATTTTTTTCTTCCATTTCTCTCGATGCATTGTCAAGTGCATTATCTAGTATTTTAAAGCATTCTTCATAATCAGTAGCTCGTGTGGCCAAGGCATTAAATTTTTGATAAAGGGACCTGTGGAAGCATGAAGCCTCTAACTTGGGATCCTCTAAGACATTCCTTCCACCAACATCTTGAACAATCTCACTTCGCACTCCTCTTGTCCATCGCTTTAGGATATAATTATCAGGCAATTGCTTTATGTTTATTAAATCAAGCACTTTCAATACATGAGCACATAGTATTCCACTTCTCTCAAACAGAAGGCAACTACAAGAAACTGTTGGACCTTCCATGCTATATACAACTGTTTGTTCTTCTTGCATATAAGATTCTTCACCAAAGGATTCAATTCCAATAATGTACTCATTGCTATTATTCGACGATTTTGCATATGTTGCTAGAGATCTTTCATACTCACCTTGGAAAGATCTAAATATTTGAGGGGTGAAGATTTTGCTTGCTTGCACTAACATGGGTGTGTCCTCATATGTAATCGTGGAATTTTCTTCCTCGAGTCATATTCAGATTCTAACTCTTTGGCTCGCTTTTCTTGCACAACCCTCTCAAAGTGGTGAAAAAACCGAGGAATATCCAGTTTCACATGTAGAGAGCTTTTCAACATACTATTGAAACTCTCACTTAACTGTGTGCTTCGCATTTCTAGTGTGAATGCATCCTTCATATAACATGCAGCCCACTTTTCCTTTAACTTGTAAATGCTGTCTAGCCAAGCTTCTTTATGAACCTTGCTTCTCATAGAATTGAAAGCTTCTTCAAATGCTTCACTGTCAAGATACTCAAACATGCAAGCATTAAAATCAGTAAGAATATTTGACCCTCTAACCATGTCATGGCTCAAATGCTTGATGGCATTTTGACCAATATGCCAAGTGCATAACCCATGCCATGTATTGGGAAATACCTCCACAATTGCCTTTCCCATCGCTGCATCCTGGTCGGTGAAGATGGACTTCGGTGCCTTATGATCATGGCTAGTTAAAAAAGCTTCGAATAGCCATTTGACAGACACATAAGATTCATCATACATAAGAGCGGCACCAAATATAGTGGTCTCCCTAAAATGATTAAAACCAACAAAAGTACCAAATGGTCGACGGTCTTTGTTGGTTCCAAAAGTGGTATCAAAAGTAATCACATCACCGAAAACTGCATAGTCAATGATCATTCTAGCATCCGCCCAGAATATATTTGCTATCTGCCCTTCCTCATCTAATTGCAAAGCATATTGATATGATGGATTTGTAGCAATTTTATTTTGGAAATATGTCAACAAACTCCCAGCTTCGCCAAGCCTTAACTCCTTTTGACGCTTATTCCGTACATAATTCTTGTGATCACGACAAGTGTAGCCAACATTTGCCGAACCACCGGCTTGACGACTGGCTAATGAGCAGCTTTAGGCCTAATTCTAGAATTTTCGGCCATTTCAATCTGAATAGCTTGAACTTCAGTGATTTTCCTTTGTGAAGGCATCAAATGAGATGTCTCGGGAATGTGGAGAAGATGGTTGTGTTCAAGCTCCAAATCATGCAACTTATAGCATCCAGAAGTCCGATCCAAGAGGATTCCCATGTGGACATTACAACCCGTTCTTGTTTCATCACGAGGAAGTTTGGTTAAATGATCTCTTTTGTCCTCTGCTCGAAAACCTTGATTGGAACAGACATATATGGCTGACGTGACTACCTTATCTGCTGGACTTTTATTCTCATACTTCTTCCTAACATTGAAACCTGATTGGCCTCCATAGAACACCCAAAACTTCCAAGCTTCGTCTAGGCTACTAAAATCCATGCCAATTTCAGGCATCCGAGTAGATGTACTGTTTGTGCTAAAAAAAAGAGACAAGACAAGTGATCAGTTATTTATCTTTGAATATGAAAAGAAGACATGGAGCACATATATGCACAAGACAAGTGATCATTGATTTATCTTTGTACTCATGCATCAAGTCGAAGCAACATTAGAAAGTTTTTTCATTGTTCATATCATCAACCCTTTTCTTGTTGCATTATCCGATTTAATTTGGAGTTGATAAGATATTTCTTCTCTTGGAACACAGATCTGGATGAACTTGACTGGATTTTAGAAGAAAAAAAATAACATAATTTGCATTGAAGGATGAACAACTGCTAGATATTTGCATTGAAGGATGAACTGGATTTTAGAAAAAAAAAAAAAACTATATAGATCAAAAGGTTTTTGATTTGTCATAAGCAATCCATTGGCCATTGAAATTGCGGCTAGGTAGCAATCCAATGGAATAAGATACGTGACACTTACCAGCGTTGTTGACTTTCATCTTTGTTGTTATTCACCGCATCCGTGTTCATGGTGCCTTCTGCTGCCGCATCTGCTCGTCTGTGGTCCATCGCCGTCTCCCAGAACGGAGAACGGAGAAGCCAGATCGATATACGCGCGAAAAATGTTAGTTTTCCCGAGATGGGAAATGGGAGTACGCAGCGCGGTCGCAACATCTGCGTCCGGATTAATTGGGCCGGCCCATCTGCGTGTGGAGGCGAGCAACGGAGCGAGCTAGCCAGCCCACGAGCGGGAGGCGTGCAGCTACGTAACAACTGCACGCGCGTGCAGTCGTTGCTACGACCGCTACGACGGTAGAGGATACGGACCGGCTTAACTCTAAGTTGGTTGCTAAGGCTTTTCGGTCTAATGGAGATGGAGGGCCTCCCTGTTGGCTCTGGAGAGTGTGGGTCAAAATCTTCGTATGAAAATGGAAATCGAGGCGTGATCTTCGTTGCAAAAAATTGTTTGCATCAATCATGCTGCAGTTTTTTAAGATGATGGCTAAGATAGTTTTTTTTGTTGATTACATATGAAGCATAGGCCCTGTAGCAAGAGATATGGTGTAATCGACACGCTTACCTCATCGCTCCCACTGTCCCACAAACGTAGTCTGAAAGAAAAAGTAGGGCGGTGCCTCTGTGTTGCAAGTGTTTCTGTTCAGAAGATGAACAAATAAGCTGGCAAATGGAATTCTATGTGGATAAGACGAACATGCATGTTTTTACTTTTTACCTTGAGCTTCCCACTTTCAAACAACATTGAACGGATTCTTGATGTTGATCTGTCAGCTTAAATTGATTTCGATTATTTTCACATTCCAGAGTAGTATCTGTACTACAAGATAATGTATTTTTATGAGAAATGCCTCATAAACTAAATATACAATCACGCTATGATGTTGTCTGTATAGTAAAAAGGTTCCCTAGTAAAGACATCTATATCTATATCTATTAAATGTACAAGAGAGAGTTCCGGCTCCTCCCGCATGCCACGCGTCACCGCCATCGTGCCACGTCGCCCCATTTATTCGCAGCCGTCCGATCATTTATGCGACAAGATCCGCAAATCCATCCATCTCTCGCATAAAAGAATTTTTCCTGCCGAACCTCACCGGCTCGGCGCTTTGCCGGTTGGTTAACATTGGCGAGTTTAGCCTCATGACCGGGTTCGATTCCCGTCGGCGCCCATTTTTCCTGGCTTTTCCCCCACCTCGGCACCTCTTTTTCCCTCGCGCGCCCTACAAGTCCGAACACCGTCTCGTGAGCTCGCCACGTGGCCCGCCTCCCCGCCCAGCGCCGCCCCAACCGTCCGATCGCGCGAGCTGGACAAATCCAGCCGTCCGTTCTGCGTCAACATATAAAAGTGTTAGGATTTAGAGCCCACTGCAAACAGCCCACGTATAGGGCCAAAACGCAGAGAAAGGGTTCCCCAGGTCTTAACGGACCTAAAGGTCCAACTAGAGCAACGACTAAGGACATGGGCCCACTCAACCCAAAAGACTAGCCTGTTAGGTGAGGTACGGCTCCACCTTTTAAGTCGTGCTCCCCCATCATCAATTAGCGATGTGGGACTAAACCCAACAATCTCCCCCATCACACATCGGACCACTTCGTCTGGCGGACAACCGTCCAATGAATGTGCGGAATTAGCGAGATGTGGGTCAATGCCTGGCTCTGATACCACTTGTTAGGATTTAGAACCCATTGCAAACAGCCCACGTATAGGGCCAAAACGCAGAGAAAGGGCTCCCCAGGTCTTAACGGACCTAAATGCTAACTAGAGCAACGACTAAGGCCATGGGCCCACTCAACCCAAAAGACTAACCTGTTAGGTGAGGAACGGCTCCACCTTTTAAGTCGTGCCCCCCCATCATCTATTAGCGATGTGGGACTAAACCCAACAAAAAGGATTTTTCCTGCCAGCGAATCAGGCACGCGGGTTGTTCGCTCGGTTGGTTTACTCGCTCGATTTGTTTTCCGGGAGACGCACGTTCGAGCCCCACGTCCACCACGAGCGCATTACTCATTTTTCCTCCCGCGCTGCGCGTTCTTTCCTCGCGTCTTTGGCGCTTCGCCTCACAAGACGCTGCGCTTTTTCCAGGCCAGAAGGCGTTTGCATGGCGCGCGCGCGCCCGTCGCGTCGTGCCGACCTCACCTCAGCGTTTTTTTTGCTCCGCGCTGCCGCGCGTTTTGCCCGTCGCGTCGGGCCTCTCGGGGCTGCTGTAGCGCGCGTGTTCAACTAGTATACTTACATATTGTCTGCATTGATCTGTTGCTTCTTGCTCCGTGTTTTTTCCTTTTTGAGAAAAATAGGCGTCATCGGTGTCGATAGGTGACTAACTGGGGGGTCACCGCCGGCAATGATTATACATGGGGCGATGCATGCAAGATCTAAACTCGATGGTAGCACAAGACAAGGATTTATCTGAGTTCGAGCCCTCATGGCGGAGGTAATACCCTACGTCCTGTGCTCTGGGATTATATGGGTTATATGTGTACAAGATGATGATCAACATGGGAGATGATCAAGTCTGTAGATGTGTGATTCCCTCGGTGGCATGGCCCTCGGTGGCATGGCCTTGTGGGATCTGTAGATGGCCTCATGGGATCATCCCTGAACTATGGCCCCTACCCCTTTATATAGTGTAGGGGTGGGATTATAAGGAGGAGTCCTAATCGGTTCGAGGTAGGATTCCTATTAATTAGGATAGGTTTCTATCTTCATGTCTTTTCTTGCCGAGCAAGTCTTCTAGAGTCAAGTGGTATCCGTCCTTATCCACCGACTTGGTCCATCCTGTCGGATGGTCTTTTAGGCCCGTGTGGATACCGGGGTCTATGTTGTCCTGATAGCCCCAGAGTGCTTCATAGTCGAGTTCTTTGTTCTTCTTTGTCGCATCTTGGATGAGTCATGCTTCATGCCGAGTGCTTGTAGATTGTTCTTTGCTCCTTCCGTGGTTTACGCACTCAGAATCATGAGGAGGCGTGAAGGACTCATAGAGAGTTGTTAGTGATACCCAGCCCGAGATTACCGGAGTTCTGGCGGTCGGCCCATTGTATGGCGCATCACCTTGATTTTGATGAAGTGATACCTGTACTCGTCTTGCGATGCACAGCTGGCGACCCAACATGGGGCATACCATTGGTTTTGGCTGAAAAGCCGAGTGATACCTGTACTCGTCTTGCGATGTCGGTGGCGATCCAACATGGGGCGTACCGGTGTTGGTGAAGAGCCTAGTGATACTGTACTCGTCTTGCGATGTCGGTGGCGACTCCAACATGGGGCGTACCATCGGTTTTGGTGAAGAGCGAGTGATACTGTACTGCCTCTTGCGATGTACGGTGGCGACTCCAACACAGGCGTATTTAATGGTTTTGGTGAAAAGCCGAGTGATACATGTACTGTCTTCGATGTACAACGTTGGCGACCAACATAGGGCATACCTTTGGTTTTGGTGAAGAGCGAGTGGTACTGTGCATTCTAAGGAGTAGGATCTGTTGGTGGCCCTAGGCGCATACCATATTTTTAACCATCTGGTACCTATACTGTAGAGTAAGGCTTGGTCCAACATGGAGCATACCATCTGGATAGGGTTTGGTCCAATGATACCTGTATCCGACTGGTGCGGTAACACAGCTAGTGTACCAACATGGGGCATACTATTGTTGTCGACCGGTGGTACATTGTACCCCATCAGAGCGGAATACTGACTAGCGACCCCACCACAGGGCGTACCTTAAGGAAAGAATTTAGCCGTATGGTATCCATACCCGGATAGCGGTGTACAGCATAGGCCCCAACTGGAGCGTACCATCGAAACTCAATCCCGACATCAACGGTATCGATTCGACATGCGGCGACCAACTAGTGACCCAACATGGGGTATACCAAGAGATGGGTAATTTTTGTAGCTCACGGTGATATGCCCTCAAAGGGTGCACCGAGGCTGAATTTGGCTTAGCCCGGCTGCGCTTGTAGCCACTAGTTGTGACGCGCAGCTGGAAGGCCGTTGTTAGCGCTCAGAGCGCAGGATGGCTCATGGCCAGAGGCGTAAGCGTATAGCCGTACCAAAGTTGGTGTAGACGTATAGCCATACCGAAGTTGGTGTGGGCGTATAGCTGTGCCAACTTGATGAGGTAAAAAACCCATGAACTCCTGTAGCATGTACATGTAGAGTTTAGGCAGTATCTGGAAGCATTTAGATAATTTTTATACTTTTGCTACTTTTCCTTTTTGACATTAAATTTCTCCAAGTAATCTTCCTTTTGTTAAGCACTCTGCCCGACTAGTCTAGCCCCCGGGCGTCGGGAATTGGCTCATGGCTCTTTTCCCAGGCACGCGTATCGAGTGACTAGAGTTCGCCGTCCGTGGGTCAGAGCTTCACTACTCGGAAAAACCACTCTGATTCATTTACAATCATAAAGAAAAAACAACAAAAAAGTGCACGCAAGTGCACCTATTAGGTGTAGCCCCCTGACTTACTGCTTAGTTGGAGACCAACTAAGTAGCAAGTCAAGAAACAACTTAGATTAATATGAAAAGATTATGGTAATGAGAACTTAGCTCTGATGCAGGCGTAGGCGTGTAGCCGAGCCGTGAACTTAGGTGCTCGTGGTATTTGGCGTGGCGTGTCACTTGAGTAGCGGTCGCCGAGCCGTAGATTTGTAGCCGCAGGCGTGTAGCCGTACCGAACGCTCATGGCGCGCGATGGCGTACAGCTGAGCTGAATACTTGGGCGCTCGTGGCGCAGGCATAGGCATGTCGCCGAGTGGCGTATCGCCGAGCCGTAGATTTGTTGGCGTAGGCGTGTAGCCGAGTAACTTGTCGCCGAGCCGTAGATTTGAAGCTGCAGCGTCTGTACCGTCTTGGGAGCTCGTGGCGCGATGGCGTCTGACATGGTTGAATACTTGGCGCGTGCGCGGGCGTAGACGTGTCGCTGATTTGCGTGTCGCCGAGCCATAGACTTGGGCGCTCGTGGCGCGGGCGTAGGCGTGTCGCTGAGTAGCGTGTCGCCGAGCCGTAGACTTGGGCGCTCGTGGAGCGGGCGTAGGCGTGTAGCCGAGTGGCTTATCGCCGAGCCGTAGATTTGGAGCTACAGGCGTGCAGCCGTACCAGGCGCTCGTGGCGAGCGATGGCGTACAGCCGAGCTGTATATTTGGGCGCTCGTGGCGCGGGCGTAGGCGTGTCGCTGAGTAGCGTGTCGCCGAGCCGTAGACTTGTGCGCTCGTGGCGCTGGCGTAAGCGTGTCTCTAAGTAGCATGTCGCCGAGCCATAGACTCGGGCGCTCGTGGCGCTGGCGTAGGCGTGTAGCCGAGTGGCTTGTTGCCGAGCCGTAGATTTGAAGCTGCAGGCGTGTAGCCGTACCGGGCGCTCGTGGCGCGCGATGGCGTACAGCCGAGCTATAGACCTTGGAGGCGTAGGCGCGTAGCCGAGTAGAGAAAGTAGTCGTTCAGATCTCGATCAACACTGAGTGGCACACGTCGTGGTCGGCGACGAGCAGCACATGCCCGCCGAGGTCTCGCTCGTTGTCGACGAAGTTGGCCGTAGTCGTACATGATCTCCATGTGGTTGGTGTAGCTTGACGAAGTTCGATGAACGTCCTTGCTGGTCTTCAACGTCCCACGAGATGTGGCACGATCAATCCTCACGCCGTAGTCGGCACCGACGAGCTCGCCGAAATTCGCGACCTCTCTGCGCAGACTGCCTTAACAAAGGCGTCACGGTCGCATCCGAAGTCGAAATTAGGTGTTTTTGGATTCGTCGGAAAGATAACGAGATAAGCTTTTCAACACATCTTATATCACCCCAAAACTCCTCCCGAGTCAGCGGAAAATAGCGATACAAGTTCCGTCCAGAATCTGAATGGGAACAGATCGCATCTTTTTCTCATGTTCGCCTCGTAGTTGATGAAGCCGGCGTCGCACGGTGGACGCAATAATCATCGAGTCCGAGTGGCTTGCTGCTGATGACGGTTACCACCCGAGATTCGTTCTCCATCGGGACCTCGCCGTATCCGAGTCGGGAATTAAGCCCCCGGCGCACTACACGTCGGTAGGCGGCGGCGGCGTTCCCAACACGACCGGAAGTCCGAGTGAAGCGCTGTTAAATTCCTCTCACGGATTGGATCATGTCCTAACCCGCAAAAGTGTTGTAGAAGTTCTTAGTTGAGTTCTCACCGTATCCGAGTCGAGAATTGAGTCCCCGGCGCACCACTCGGGAGTAGATGGCGGCGACGTTCCTCGACTCGAACGGGAGTCCAGATGAAGCGATGTCGATGTTCTCCCCAGACTAGATCGGATCCAAGTCCGGAAGAAGTGTTGGTCGTCGATTGTCTTGAGTAGCTCCTTGCTGATTCTTGATGCCCTTGGAGGTGTGCCACGGCATATCCGCATGCCGTAGCCTTGGCAGATGAGTTTTACGAGCTCGCCGAGATTCGCGACCTTCCCGCGCAGCCTGCCTTCAAACGGATGTCCCGGACGCATCCGAACTCTGTTTTGGGCGTTCTTGGACTTCACGGAAAGATGACGAAATTATCTTTCCAACGCATCCAGTTTCATCCCGAAATTCCTTCTGGATCAACTGGAATTACAGAAACAAGATGACGTCCAGAATCTGTCTTCGAGCCGTCGCCGTATCCGAATCGGGAATTGAGCCGTTGGCTTTCTACTCATGAGTAGATGGCCGTGGCTTTTCCCAATCTGAGCGGGAGGCGTTGTTGTAGTTCTCCTCAGATTGGATCTGATCCAAATCAGGGAAGTGGAGTTTGCCGAAGTCGTTGATGACGCAGTCGGCTCCCGAAGTCGAAAGCTTGGCCGGGGGCGGAGATGATGGCGACTCCGGTAATCGATGCCATCAAGCTTGATGAAGATGATCTTGACGCTGCCCCTACTGGCGGCGCGCTAACCGCCGACGGTGACTAAGCGGGGGTCACCGCTGGCAATGATTATACATGGGGCGATACATGCAAGATCTAAACTCGATGGTAGCACAAGACAAGAATTTATACAGGTTCAGGCCCTCATGGCGGAGGTAATACCCTACGTCCTGTGCTCTGGGATTATATGGGTTATATGTGTACAAGATGATGATCAACATGGGAGATGATCAAGCTGTAGATGTGTGATTCCCTCGGTGGCATGGCCCTCGGTGGCATGGCCTTGTGGGATCTGTAGATGGCCTCATGGGATCTGTCCCCCCGAACTATGACCCCCTACCCCCTTTATATAGTGTAGGGGGTGGGATTACAAGGAGGAGTCCTAATCGGTTACGAGGTAGGATTCCTATTAATTAGGGATAGGTTTCTATCTTCATGTCTTTTCTTGCCGAGCAAGTCTTCTAGAGTCCAAGTGGTACCCGTTCTTATCCACCCGACTTGGTCCATCCCCTGTCGGATGGTCTTTTAGGTCCGCCGTGTGGATATCCGGGGTCTATGTTGTCCACAATCGGCTAGAGATATCAGAAGTGATGGAAAGTTATATTTACATCACATTTGACGTCAATGCTAAAAATGACAATAGAGACACGATATTTGGTAATATATAGTTGAGCTTTCACCTATATCTGTATCACACTATGAGATTGTTTTTGTGTATAGCAAAAAGTTCTCTGAGTAAAGACATGCAGTATAATACTTGCATATTTGACAAGCTAGTAGTGTTGGCGTGTTGCTTCCTACCCCGTGTTTTTTCCCCCATCATTTTTCAGGGGTCACCCACAACTACGGTAATCAAAAGTGATTGGAAGTTATATCTCCATCCCCTTCAGAAATCATGTGCAAAAATCTGTGCTTGTTAGCCATTAATCCTGAAAGCTCCATGAAAGAGGTAACCTCTGCGATTCCATGGCCGACACCTTGCAGCAGGACAGAGGGCACTGCCCTTTTACTTTCTTATCTTCAACTTCACTTGTCTCCACGCTGCTCCCAAAGCTGAATCTTCCTATGCTGCCTCTGCAAAAACAAAAAAAAAAAAGAGAGAAAAAAAAACACAAGTTGAATCCTTATGTTGGTTTCTGTAAACCATCGCAGACCCTCTTTAATTTATGATTTTGGTTTGGTTTTGATTGCTTTTAAAAATTTTATCATTTTATATGGACAATTCTGTATAACATTCTAAAATAAATTTTCAAGACTTTATAGGTTTTCCTCAAATATATTATAAATATTTTCAAATAATTTTTTAGTCCTCTCGTACCTTTTTTTAGTGGTTCTAAACTTTTTTCAATCATAACCAAAATCAAACTATAATCATGAATCAAAGAGGGTCTGAATTCCCTTAGAGCATCTCCAACAGCTCCTAATATATCTTCCCAAAACCATATTTTAGGGAAAAAGGAAAAAAAAATGTCTCCAACGATCTCCAATCCGAGCTCCCCATCTTCCCGCACGCGAAAACCTCGTCCCTCACGGCGCAAATTTCCGCCTCGGCTCCTCCTCCCAATCGCCCCCCTTTTCGCTTTTCAGGCGCCATCGGCCGTGGTTTCGCGCCATTCCACGCTTGCATGCACGTCGTCTGCCGCCGTGTGTCACTCCCACCGCTCATCCTCATCGCTGCCCGTATTTGTCTCCGCCCGCCGATCTGGTCTCCGTCCGCCTTGTGGGCGACTGTCCCTAAACGTATGGGACCACTGCCCCAGCGGCTCGCCATCCGCGACGCCGCCTCGGCGGCTTCGTCCATCCGGCGATCTTGAGGCCGTGGAATTTATTGCGGAACCAACCAAAGTGGCATGACAAGCGCAAGCAGTTGGAGGATTTGAAAAAAGTTGCAAATAAAAAACGAAAGGCAAACATGGCTTCAAGTCCAGGAACGTCCACTCCCGTCATTGTTGACAGTAGCAGCAATCCTATCACTGATAATACAGATCCAGAGGCTGATGCTCCTATGAGACCGATTGGTAAGAAGAAAGCTAAAGAAGCATTGCGGCGAGGTGGAGGAGATTCTTACATGGAACTATGGAAGCTTCTAACCATTTCTGGGAAAAAAAAGAAGGAGTCTGATGCAGAGAAAGAAAAGAAGAAAGAGGAAAGATTCAACCAGTCATACGAACTAGAGAAAGAGAGGCTTCAGCTTTATCAAGTAAGGGCTGCAAATGAGGCAAAAAATCTAGAGCTAAAGGAAAGTGAATTACAGATGAAGAGAATGTTAGAGGAAGAGAGGATTATGACTATGGACATTAGTTCAATGCCTGACCATCTTCAGCAGTTCTACAAGAACCTACAAAATGAGATCATTGCTCGACGTGTTCCTAAATAGCTTTGAGAGGTATTTTTTTTAGTGATTGCTATGATACGTTTGCCCACCCTTTCCCTGCAGCTTCCATAATGCAGTCCATCCAAATTAGCACCAATGAACCTATGATTAATAATCTTTAATCATTGTGTTGCAGGTGATGTTTTGTTTACTGCTTGGAGGGATGTCTAGAGGCTTACCGAGTACTGCTTGCTGTTCTGTTTTCTGCTCAAAAAGGAAATATTAAGTCTACAAAATAAAATTATTACATCGTGCCAATAAAAAATAACTTAATATTGATCCGCATGATGTTGCCAGAGATGCTCCACTAGGTCTTGTTGTAGCTGATGGTGAGTTTCCTTGTCCCTAATTTTCTTGTGTGTCTCAATAAATTCCTCTAGATCAGGATGATGCTCATGGGAAGGTACCACATTTTCTCCACCAAAGTCGAAACGTTCTTCAGGATCCACTTCTCCCTCGTCTTCTACAATCATGTTATGCATAATAATACAGGTTTTCAGGATGTCACCTAGTGTTTCTTCATCCCAAAGTCGAGCCGGACCACGGACAATAGCAAAACGGGATTGCAAAACTCCAAATGCACGTTCCACATCCTTTCTTACAGCTTCCTGTGCTTTGGCAAAATATTTTCTCTTATTTCCCTGTGGTTCTGGTATAGTCTTCACAAATGTTGCCCACGATGGATATATGCCATCGGCAAGATAGTACCCTATCCTATAATCGTGGCCATTTATGTTGTAGTTCACTTCTGGAGCATGGCCTTCAGCTAACTTTGCAAATAGGGGAGACCGATGAAGAACATTGATATCATTGTGAGACCCAGGTAAACCAAAAAATGCATGCCAAATCCAAAGATTCTTGGAAGCAACCGCCTCTAAAATTATTGTTGGCTCGTTGCAATGGCTCGAATACATACCTTGCCATGCTGAAGGGCAGTTCTTCCACCTCCAATGCATGCAATCTATGCAACCTAGCATTCCAGGAAATCCTCTTTCCTCTCCTATTGCAAGTAATTGAGTTGTATCATTTTCATTAGGGGATCTCAAATATTCATCACCAAACACTTCAATAACTGCCTTGACGAACTTTTCCAGACTCTCTATAACTGTACTTTCTCCAATACGTACATACTCATCTGTAGCATCTGCTAGTACTCCATAAGTTAGCATACAGAATACTGCGGTGACCTTCTAGAAGCAACTTAATCCAGCTGTACTGGCTGCATTGAACTTTAGCTCGAAGTAATCATCATGATCTTCTACTGCATACATTATGCGTTTAAATAGATCACAGCTCATTCTATACCTAAGCAACCAAGAATAATATAAGACCAATCTTCTAATGTATGATCAAAGTAAAGTACCAAACAAAATCATACGAACCTCCGCCTAAAATCAGTTAAGCTGAATGTAGAATCATCTGCTAAGTAATCTTGATACATTCTTGAGTGCCGTCCTACTCTGTCCCGATACTTAACTAGATGTCCGGGGATAGAACCACGACGTTTTCGTTTAGTCGGCGAAGACTTGTGGAAGATATGAGCCTCGGCAAAACCAATTTCGTCATCATCGTCCGATGACGACTCATCCAAAAGCCTTTGGAAGAGAGATGGGCAATGACTCATGCTGCAATCTACTGTGTCAAGCCTGCGAGTGGTGCCGTGACTCCGACTCAGTCAATATGATGCAATCTATAATAACAGGGCCACCAAGAAAAATAATATAACATTTTTTTTCCTTCTAATTGCCATGAAAAGATATCTATCTAAAATATTTAGTACATCAATCAATCCATGTGCAAGGGAAAAGTTTCTTCATTGTCATCGTACGATGGCCAAGCACAACGCGATTTGATTAATACAATAAACAATTGAACAGCACCAGCAGTACCTGGCGATGGACTGCGGAAATCTTTAGCCTGTGGCGGAAGATCAAATTAATCAGCAGCGCCGAATGAATATCAGGCACCGGCATAAACAGCCTGTCGTCCTGCAGCGATGTTCTTGATCTAGCCTCAAGTGCGATCTGGTCTTCGTTCTGGCGGCGCGAACGGCAAAGAAAAATAGATGGCGCGAGAGAGAAGGCCGGCCCACAAGACACCAAGTCAAACGATTTTTTGGGAAAAAGACAGGGAGCTGTTGGAGCATGGACTTTATTTTAGGTCTTAAGACTTTTGGGAAGGTCCCAATCCAAAGGTATTGGGAGATATATTTTTGGGTGTTGTTGGAGATGCTTTTAGGCCGTCTCCAACAGGAATCCTTAAATTTGATCCCCTATAACTTCATATACAGGTTTCATTTAAAAAAAATCTCACCCTATATTTTTTCCATCTCCAACAACGTTACCTATATGGAGAATTGTATAGGGGGAGGAGAGAGAACCCATACATATAAGGGGATGGAGAGAAAAACTCTATTTTAGGGAATGGAATAGGGAATGCTGTTGGAGCACATAGGGGAAGAATCCATCCCTTATTTTAGTATAGAGGGTGCTTTAGGGGAGGCTGTTGGAAACAGCCTTATGAAACTAAACAAAGCTGGAAGGGCTGTAGCCGTGAGACATGGGCTCTACAAATCCAAGTCTGTTTAACTATTACTACTACTACAAGTAATTTAATCAAGTTAACCGTGTTGGTAATAGTACAAGTATAGGATCCACCATGCCTGGTGTGGAGAATTCCAAGGAGTAGAAAAGTAACTGCAACTATCTCCGGGACCGGGTCAATTGAGGATGGTGATGAGCAGAAGCCAAGGGGCGCTGATTATGTAATTTTTTATAAGTTAGATTTTGACTTTTGAGGATACAATCACTTTTTGTTTGACTTGTATTCTGATATTTCAGACATAACTTCAAGACTCAAAATACCAAAAGTTTGTCTGTTCAAAATGGAAGACAATTAAAATAATCGTGCAGTTGTTCCCTCCACGTGCTATAATTTACAAGAACATGGTCGTTCGTAGGCCTTTTTGTTATGATTTTCTTTCACGCTAGTATTAGCATCTTATTAGCTCATGTAATATGTTGTAGGTCTTAACAAATTTATCCAATTCTCAGGACATGTTTACATGCCCTCATGATCTTCCATGTAATCAATCATATGAGCATCCTACCAGCTCCCTTATAATCCAATCCTTTATAACACCATCCATCATATTTTCTCAAAGATTTCTTCGTCATCCATTTTTTTTTACACTTTACACCATAACCTCTAAAAGATTTGTTCCTCAAGTAGGTTCCATATTCTTAAACAATCAAATAAATAGTGTTTTGCAGGGATCATCATGATTTCCATCGAAAAAATTGATGGAATATGTCTACCTAATAAGGATATGGTCTTGTTCTTTTTGGCTTAAAGTTGTTGTAAGTTTTAATTTGAAAAGGTTGTGATTTTTGAAGAGTGGTCTTGGAAAGTTTAAAAAATTATATTGTTTCAAACTATGAGAAAAATCACATCAAAATCGCACAAAATGTACTACAAACTAAAATGGCAAATTTTTACTGACTTTTAATTTAAATTTAAACAGTAATGAACAAGGGTCTATGACGATTGAGAAATATCTATTTATATAAGACCATCCCCAATAATATCTCTTTGAGGGTAATTTTTCCTTCGCGGAGAGATTCTAATCCCTTTAGAATTGAGATGTTTCAACAAATTCTCTTTACGGTTTTCTTTAAAAGAAATTTCGTAGTGCATTCCCTTTAAAAAATTCTCTCTCTGGTTTTTTTATGATTTTTTAAAAGAATACCGTTGAATATGATGGGAATAAAGAAAAAGAATGCAGGCAAGAGAATACAAGGAAGAGAATGAAATAAAGAACATGGTGGGAGACATCTCACATCAATCGCCTAATTTCATTTACTATTTGCCAACACTGCGAGTCCGCGACACACAAGCACGAGTCTTCCGGGCCCTACAAATACTCTGGGCCCTCGCTGCCCTCTTCCCCCCGGAATTTCCCCTCCATTTCCGCGTCCGCCTCGCCTCCTCCCAGATCTGACCGACATGGCCGACGGCGACGGCTCCTCCACGCCGCACTCCAACGGCGGCGAGGCCCCCTCGGTGCCGCGCTCCCCGGCGCCGCCGCGGAAGGTGGCGCTGGTGACGGGCATCACGGGGCAGGACGGGAGCTACCTCACGGAGCTGCTCCTCTCCAAGGGCTACGAGGTGCACGGCCTCATCCGCCGCTCCTCCAACTTCAACACGCAGCGGCTCGACCACCTCTACCACGACCCGCACTCCATGCCCTCCACCCCGCGCCCGCCGATGCGCCTTCACTACGCCGACCTCTCCGACTCCTCCTCGCTCCGCCGCGCGCTGGACCACATCCTCCCCGACGAGGTCTACAACCTCGCCGCCCAGTCGCACGTCGCCGTCTCCTTCGAGATCCCCGACTACACCGCCGACGTCACCGCCACCGGCGCGCTCCGCCTGCTCGAGGCCGTCCGCCTCTCGCGCAAGCCCATCCGCTACTACCAGGCGGGGTCCTCCGAGATGTTCGGCTCCACGCCGCCGCCGCAGAGCGAGGACACGCCGTTCCACCCCCGCTCGCCCTACGCGGCCGCCAAGGTTGCTGCGCACTGGTACACCGTCAACTACCGCGAGGCCTACGGCATCTTCGCCTGCAACGGCGTGCTCTTCAACCACGAGTCACCCCGCCGCGGCGAGAACTTCGTCACCCGCAAGATCACCCGTGCCGTCGGCCGCATCAAGATTGGCCTCCAGACCAAGGTCTTTCTCGGCAACCTCTCCGCCTCCAGGGACTGGGGCTTCGCCGGGGACTATGTCGAGGCAATGTGGCTCATGCTGCAGCAGGAGAAGCCTGGTGATTACGTTGTCGCCACCGACGAGTCCCATACCGTTGAGGAATTCTTGCAGGCCGCATTTGGGTATGCTGGTCTGGACTGGAAGGAACATGTGGTCATTGATAAGAAGTACTTCCGCCCAGCCGAGGTTGACAGCCTCAAGGGGGATTCAACCAAGGCAAGGAGTAAGCTTGGGTGGAAGCCTAAGGTTGGGTTCCAGCAGCTTGTTGAGATGATGGTCGATAATGACATTGAGCTTGCGATGAAGGAAAAGGTCCTCGTCGATGCTGGTTACCGTGATCCCAAGCAGCAGCCCTAGGATTGGCAATGATAGTTTTCTTGCAGGATCTTCGATTTGAACCATTGTCTAGAAGCTGATGAGTTGTGGGAGGTTGGCTGAGCTACTACTTTTGTTTTCCTTGGGTAGAAATAAGGAGGGTTGCAGGTTGATCCTACAATATCTTTGATTTCTTTTTACAATGTTAAGCGCTTTTACTAAATGAATGAATGAATAGATGCTTTTTTGAATGAAAATGATATCTATCTGATTATGATTGGGAATTTGCCTTTTTCTGTAATGTGGGTTGATAGTCTGGTGGATCTTTGTTTAACCTGAAATCCATCTTACTGCTTTTCACAATAGGATATCATCTTGGCACATTTCGATGAGACATTTGTGTTGGTATGGTTTATAAGCTGTGGTTAAATATGTTATTAAAAAAGTGATCGTGTTGGTCCATGTTAGTCATCGATTGAGAGCATGACGGTTTGCCTCAAGGCCCCATTTCTTCATCTGCATGACTGTGATCGAGGTAAGAGTGGTCCTTCAAGCTATGAGCTCCTCGGTTTGTCCTGAGCAAGGTCACTATTTCTGAATAATGCATTTGGCGTCATTATTGATCTGGTACAAGATTAACGATGCATCCAGTTTTTAATCTTCCAAGAAGACAAAAGAGGTTATATGTCTTTATAATAGAATAGACTTGAGGACAAGCGTTGAGAGTATTGTATCACCTATTCGCCTTTTGTTTGTTTCCTGTGTTTGTTATGTTGTCAGGCTGAAAGATCAGTAAATCTACATTTTAGTGGTCAAAAGTACTGAGATCCTAAACTCTACTCAGATCATATTTAGTTTTTTGTAATAGTAATATAAAAATATTGAGGACGATCAATGAAGCATCGCTGATATGAAAATATGGTGCTAAGTGATTTACATCATGAGCTGTATATTATTATTGAATGAGAAGGAAAGCAGTTTCGATCATCCAATTGGTAATGAGTCCAATATTTTTCAGTTCTTATGAACATAGACGCGACAAGACACACGGGCTTAATTTGGATAGTTTTTCAGCTGAACCTTTTGTTGAAGTTTTCAGGATGTCTCGCGCTTGGTAATTCTACACCACTTCTAGAACCATTGTGACTGTAAATATAGATTGTTTTAAAATTCTGCTGTTTTCTTTTCTTCTATGATGCTCTGCACATACCAAATTTTATGTCTGATGGTGATACTATATTGCCACATGCTTCAATTTGTCCACTGTCAACTGAAGATGGAAGATTCTACTCCACCCGACTAATTTACAGTACACTGAGCTATGCATTTACATGTCTGATACGGTCCTTGACGCGGGCGAGACAAGCTGTTGTCGAAGCTAGCGTCTAGAATGTTATCGAAGCCACCGCCTATGAGATCTACTCTTAATTTTGATTCATTTGATTGGATGCCAAAAAAAGATACATGACCATCTCTTTTATAGGGATAAAAGACTTAGCACCTAAGAAACTACCCTCTAACTAATCTTATCCCATCCCTAACAAACTGATCTTATCTAATTCAAAACTCTATCTAATCCTAACTAACCCCTAACAAATCCAATCCCGTGCTACAGTACCGCAGTACTGTTCATGGCTACAATACCGCGCGCTACATTGCCACGCACAACATTCGTGTCTTTGTGTCGCGGGTTTATCAACATTCCCCCTTCGAATCAACCTTGTCCTCAAGGTTGAAACGACGACGTCCGAGGCTTCGACGCCGATGCTGAAACCGAAGCGCATCCCCATGCGCACAACGTAGTCTTGCCGGCCCAGCATGTACGCAGTCCTCCGACTGGTGATGATGAAGTCGTCGAGATTGCCGAAGGTGTGCTTGGCGTAGAGGAAGACGTGGAGCAACAATGGGTCGGGTGCAGTGAGATCGCTTTGGTTGAACCTTCGTCGCCTTGTGGACCATCTCTCCAGATGAAATCGCCAAGGCGTTGTCAGCGGGATCACCTTCTTGCGGCTTGATGTCATCAACGACGTTGCTCTTGGTGTCGTAGTCGCTATCTTCCGCAAGAGAACGCCCTTCCGGCGTGCCAGAGATCACCATCGGCTATACGCCGAAGGCTTTCGTGATCTCCACGGCCATCGTCTGGATCATTGCCATCGATGCCTTCATCTCATTAACAGCAAACTCCAGCTTTGTGAGCCATTCCTCCATAGAAGCCATGGTAGGAGGATCGATCGGCTCTGATACCAAATTGATACGGCCCTTGACCCGGGCGAGACGAGCGTGATCTCCACGGCCATCGTCTGGATCCTTGCCATCGATGCCTTCATCTCATCAACAGCAAACTTCAGCTTTGTGAGCCGTTCCTCCATAGAAGCCATGGTAGGAGGATCGATCAGCTCTGATACCAAATGCGGGCGAGACGAGCTGTTGTCGAAGCTAGCGTCTAGGCTGTTATCGAAGCCACCGCCTATGAGATCTACTCTCAATTTTGATTCATTTGATTGGATGCCAAAGAAAGATATATGACCATCCCTTTTATAGGGATAAAAGACTTAGCACCTAAGAAACTACCCTCTAACTAATCTTATCCCATCCCTAACAAACTGATCTTATCTAATTCAAAACTCTATCTAATCCTAACTAACCCCTAACTAATCCAATCCCGTGCTCTGATCATGCATCGTTTCACGCCTCTGATCACAGCGTGCTTCTGATTACCACGCACAACATTCGTGTCTTTGTGTCGCGGGTGTATCAATGTCCAAGTGTAGCATTCGATCAATGTACTTTGTTCTTACTATAGATCCAGGCCCCCTTTGATTCGGGGTTTCGTTTGGTTGAACCATAATTTGTAAGATTCTACTCCAATTGACTAATCTACAGTACACTGAGCCATGCATTTACACGTCCAAATGTAGCATTCAATCAATGTACTTCATTCTTACAAAAGATTGGCCCCCCTTCGATTCGGGGTTTTGTTTGATTGAACCAAAATTTGTAGATTATTTGAAGCAACATTTTGTAATTTTGTTTATGGTTTTGTGAATTTTTTTTTAATGATCTATTTTTTATATTTGTTTAGTCTTTCCATGTCCCGTTTTAAAGGTCTTCAACTTTTGACTCAAACAAATCAAACCAAGTTGCGAATCTAAGATGGCCTCGTTTGTTGCTACTTGTTATCACTCTTGGACTTCTTGTCCATGGAATGGGGGTGTGGATGGGGTGCGATGAAATTCAGGCTTGTGTTTCCAAAATATACTAGTACCATATGAACGTTCATTGCTGTCCAAATATTCTCAGAGACCACTAGTGTTGCCTCGTAACCCGTACGTTGTCACGTGTCAGGGCAGGCCACATCTCGTACAGGCCAATGACTACATAGCACACAGCAACGGTACTCAACAAGGTTCCGGAAAATGGGCTATATAACCCCGCAAATTGCATGTATTTTCTATGAGGCCTTTTCTTTTCAGCTTAAAATTTTTTTATTCTATTTTTATAATCGAAACGTTATAACCCTTCTTAAAGCTTTTAAAACCTTTTTTATATTTTTTTAGACGCTTCAAACCATCGATCCAGAGTTCATAGCTTTTTAAAATCATAATCTACTCGTTTTAGCTCAAAGGAACACGGCTCAGTGCTACATCCCAAAGGGGGCTACTAGGCAACGGGATCCCGTCGGGAGTCCACCCCGACGGGATAGCTCCCCGCGCGCCACGTGTCCCCGCGCCTCCCCTCAATCGCTCGCTCACTCGCTCGCTCTCGCTCCCTCACTCGCTCCTCGCCCCCGCCGCCTCCTTCCTCGCGCGCCCTCCCCGCCGCCTCCCTCTCCGCCCGGCCGCGGCCCGCCGCCGGCCTCCTCCCTCCCCCGCCCGCCCCCCTTCCTCCCCTGACCTCTTGCTCACAGCCCACCGCCGCCCTGCCGCCTCCTTCCTCCATGCCGTGGCAGCGCCGCCACACCCACGCCGCCAGCCCCCTTGCTGCCCGCTCGCGCGCCACCCTAACCGGGGGTGGCGGCGGTCCCTCCACCCGGCCCACTGTCTTCGCCCCTCCCGGCTCGGTGGCGCCATCTACCTCCGCCGCCGCCCTCGACAAGCCCCACCCACCGCTGTCCGCCGCCCGACCTCCCTCTAAACCCCTTGGCCAAATATATTCCCTAACCCTAACCCGAAGCAATGGCGCCGCCGAGGGCGACGGCGGCGGCGGCGAGGTCTCGGCGGTGGCGGCGAGGTCGACGGCGGCGGCAAGACGAGGTCAACTCCTCCTCCTCCTCCTCCTCCTCCTCCTCCTCCTCGGCCTGCTGTGGCGCTGGGCGAGATTAAGCGCGTGCGAGCTGGGCGCGCGCGCGGGACACGTGTCGCATGGGGGGAGGGATCCCGTCCGGATCCCGTTCCTAGGAATTCCTGTATCCCAAATATCCTCGGAATGTTTCAATTTGGCTCGGCCCAAATATCCTCGGAATATTTCCGTATGGCTCAGTGGTGGCCATCGCCAAGTAATGACGTTTTTTAGGAAAGACTAACGACTATTATGCAAGTTAGGTTGATTCATCTTTAAACTCCAAACCGATCCATATATCTTTCTCTATACAATTATTTGTCCCATATATTTATATCTTCTCTAGTAGCATTTTTATCCAGAGAAACATCTAGAGCGGGGAAGTGAAGCCTAAATATAAAGATCGAGATACAAAACGACACCTAAGACCGAGAATCTCTCTCTCTCTCTCTTAAATGAAACTTTGAAATATCATTAACAGCCTAGCTAAGAGATTATTCTTGAGATGTAGCGCATCTAATTGTCTTCATATATTCGCGAGATAAGACATTCGAAAACTAAATTCTTTCACTTATTAAACCTGGATTTAAAGAATCTTAAAGCAACTAATAAAGGTTGTAAAAAAATATTACGAACTAAGCAGGACAATCTCTTAGAGAGCATTCTCGAAATGTAACATATCTAATCATCTATGGAAATACTCGGACGAATTTTGAGAGCTTGTAGAAGCGAATCTAAGAAGTTGTTCCGATTAGTTTTTAATATTCTTTAAAGTTTTTATTAGTTGCTTCAAGATTTTTTAAAACCAGATCAATAAATTAAAGAATTTAGTTTTTCAAACCCTTTCTTACTAAATACGGAGATAATCAGATATGCCACAGACGTGTTTGGTTTATATGTCAGCCTTGGGATATCCAACGAGTTTTGGGCATTTGTTTTTATTTGAAGGGAATGGCAGGAGAGATGTCGTCCATTCAATTGAAAGAAGAAGAACGGCGCGACGCAGCAAGACTGCTGCACACCTCGGCCCAAAGGCCGCACATCCACCCACAAGGCCAAGATAGCTTGCGGCAACATACGTTTGGAAGGGGTAGAAAAAGGGAGAGATACAACACCGGCCACCGCCGGTCACACCACCAACACTCACACAACAACAGACGACTCCCAAAGTAGCAGGCCTAGCGGAGAACCAAAACAGCGTAGGGCGACAAACACGACGCATACAACAAGGTTACGATGGGAAGGACCCATCGTCGTCACGATCGCCGGGGCTTTCACCTAAAAAGAGGAAAGGGATGCACGGTGATGCCTCCAACAAAGGGACGACACCAAGGTAACGCCACCACCGGCCTAGGAGCGGGCAGGGCTTTCGCCGAAGCACTTTCCTCCGCCAACGCACTATGCAAATGCCGCAGGAGACCACCAAACAGGAGAACCGAGCCGTTAGTTGTAGTCCTTGGACCGAAGAGCCCACACGATGCACCACCACCAGAAGTGGAAGACGCCGCCCGCGCCACCAAGCACCTCATAGAAGGGGAGGTTCAAGGCAGCGAAAGCGGGGCCAAGTCAGGCGGCAGAGGACCGAAGACGCTGTTGAAGAAAGGACGCCGACCAATGTTGTTGAAGAGGGGGCCACCACGCTAGGTGACCCCACGCGCAGAAGTGTTGCCAACCAATGCCGCACCTCCAGAGCCACACGAGCCGAAACACTGCCTCCTAAGTCAGAAAACGCCGCGCCACCGCCGGATCTGGCGGTCGTGCCACTGAGACGGGCCTCCCCCATCAGATCTTGCAATAATGCCATGGAGAGGAGAGGGGAGGAGAGGAAGAGGAGGGACCGGAACCCCTGCAGCCGCTGGATTCGGCCTCAGCTTTGCCAAAGACGGGTCTCTGCGTCGCCGGATCTGGCGTCGGGTCCGTCGAAGACCGGCCTCCGCGCCGCCGGTCCCGACTAGAGCAGACGTGCACAAGAAGACGGGAGGAAGGAAAGGGGAGAAAGGGGGAGGGGGGGGGGAGGAGGAGGAGGCAAGGGAGGCCGCCGCCACCGGGCTAGGGTTCCGACAGGTGGGTTTGAAGGAGGCTTGGGGGTGCCGCCTGAGTCGCCCGGCTCATGACGATGCGGGGGCCGGCTTGTTTTTGGGCATTTGTCATGTTAAGGTACTGAGCATGTGCCTTTCGATGTTCGTTGGTTCCAAGAAAGGGCACATGTTTTGAGAATGAATTTAAGCTTATGGATGTCATGGAGGAATGACGAATGACTAAGATTTGCGAAGAAATTAGGGAAAAAAAACTACACTAGATTGTTGATCGATAAAATTGCCTCAACACGACGATATCGATGAGGCTTTGGCGACGCAGGAGGCGACAACCAAAGTTCGGGACGACGAGCTTGTGCAAGCAACCAAACTATGTCCCTATCAGACCTGATTGATGAGATGCATGGCAACCAAACTAGTCTGCTCGCATGACCTTGGCCTGGCTCCGTCGGGCCTAGCTGGTGCGGTCAAACTAGGCTGAGTACAATTGACAACAAACACGCGACTCCTCGACTCTCTCTCTTTTTGGTTGCAGGGAATTAGGCCGCCAACAACTCCTCAACTTTCTATTTTTATAGTATGCTTGGTTACAAAAAATTAGGGAGAGGGAAAGAGAACTGAGGGATAAAGAAATAAACTCATCCATGTGGATGTAATTATGAGGTTATTGAGAATTTACAATTAGCATAAAACAAATTCAATTTTCTGAAGGCCACACAAATGGATAGAAATTATGTGCCACCAGCACCGAGAGAGATAGGAAGAGAGTGCGGGAGAAGATAGAGAGAGGAGGAAAGAGAGAGACACGATTGTCGGATGCCACAGAGCTTATGTGGCGAGTGGCACCAAATTTTCTTTCCATACAAAGCGAACTTTCAGACGCATATCAATGATATGCATGGTTATCCACCTATTCGCTTTATGAGGAAACTTTGCTGATGCCATAGAGCTTATGTGGCACCGGGTGGCACCAAATTTTCTTTTCATACAAACGAACTCTCGAATAGATATCAATGATATCAATGATTATCCGCTTATCTCGGTTTACAAGTAAACTTTCTTGAAATATTAAACTTTACCGAATATTGGACACTTTTCTCCTCTCCTTCCTCAGCGGGGCTTTACGTCCTCAAGCCTCTTCCTCTCCTCAAAAAATTTATTTTTTAATCTTTTTTAAAAAATTATTTTAATTTTAACCCACCGCATAACTTTTTCAAATCTAACCCTTTTGGTCGCACCCACAATGGCGCCACTATCTACTTTGACGCGGTGCATGTGGCCGCAGAGGTGCTACTGTTGGCCTTTGGTCAATGGTCGTCGTGTGATTGTCGTGGGTCCCACCTTGACGCGCCACCCCTCCTGGCGCGGTAAGCCCCATTCAGAGAGCAGCGACGGGCTCCTCTTTCCTTCCTTCTCCCTTCCCTCATTTTCCCATCTCTCCTCCTCTTCCCTAACCATTCGCCTACTCCATTGGCAATAATTTGAGCTCCATCCGATTGGATTTGTTGTGGGGAAAAGCTTTCCTCCATCATGGCAGGTGATCTCCTCTCGATTGATATTTTATTAATCCATGTTTGACACATTTTTGATTGCTTTAGGGTTAGGGTTAGATTGTGTAGTGTGGGTATTATTCTAGTTTTGATTCTTGTAAATATGAATCCGTAGGATGTATTTGTAGTTTAATGGTGGTAGAAAGTATATTGAATTATATGGAGACTTTATATTTTTAATTTAATGTATGAAACAATGCCGGCAAGGGGAAGGCAAGACTCAAATATGAGGATTACCCTAGGAGTGAGGATGCTCCAGTTCGTTCCTCCTCGTTTCCGGTTCCAGTTTGTGAGCATGGCCTTCCTGCGGAGGTTCAACAGTCGAGGGACTCTATACTGCTGGTAGAGCCTTCTACACTTGTGGTCTGAAGCACAATAACAATATGCAGTGTTCTATTCGGCCGTGTTATTTTTTTGAGTGAATTGATGGCCTAGAAATGTACGATCCGAGGATCCGGCTTTTCCCTTGGCGCTCCATGAACACTAAACAAGTAAAGGATTTTAGGCGTTTGATTCCTCCTCGTGCAAACCCACCAGGAATGACAAATGAGGATAAGGCGGTCGCAAGTGCGAGGAGAGCAGTACACCCTCCTGTATGTCATTGCAATCAACGGTCCATCTTAGTAAGGCCTAACCCAGGGGTGGACTTTACGTCATTTTTTCGTTGCCCACACAATGATTCAGTAAGTGTATGCATGCCATTTTATATTTAAATTAGTGTCATTTTGTATTAAATTCGATAACAACGTGACTTTTCCGTAGGATGGATGGCCTTTGTGTGATTTCCAGGAGTACATTTATGGTCCGAAGTCTTGTTGGCCTTCTAGTACGGAAGTGGAGGCCTTCCACTCCGGGGATAAGAATTGACCATGTAAGGAATATCCACCCACTACTTGTAAGTACAGGATAATGGCTCGTACAGGTGTTGTTCCATCGGAGCTCGGGTATGGATATTATTGTGGCAACTCTTATGGTGATTTTTGGGTACATTATACTTGCACAGCTCTTTTGTATTTGTTCCTATATCTCATTGCATGTTGCGTTTGATAACTCTTACGCTAAATCTTCTAGGAGGGAAGGACGTGTGATTGGAAGAAATATCAGGGACAATAAGCTTTCGAAGCCGAGATTCTTAATTTGTGCGAACCTAAACGAGAGAAGAAAGTGGAGAAGAGGAAAGAGAAGATAAGCCATGAGCATGATGTGCTCATGCCGTCCACCAAGGACAAAAAGAAGGTCTTGGATGACATGATGAGGGAGCGTGGTGTGCCGCTACGTGGCTACTTCACCGCTTTAGAAACATTGGAATATTGGATGAGGCGTAGGGGGAGGTACCCACCTGGAGTTGATCCAAAAGAGGTGAAATATCAAAGATAGGTGACGAGGCATCAGAGGGAGATGGAGAAGGAGCGCGAGCTTGAGCAGTACAGGAAGAAATTGGCCGAGGGTTCACTCATTGACCTCAATGCCAATTACCAGCCTAATTCATGGGAGGCTCATTTGCAAACGCTGAAGTGAAAGAAGGCGAGGAGGACGGTGGAGATGGAGACCATGAGGGCTCTTGTTGGTAACCTGCCTACTATCATGCCGGATGATGACGAGTACCAAGAGGAGTGAGATCGACTTGGTTCGATGTCGTTATGTAATATGATAATGAACTTAGTTTTTTATCAATGTAACGTGTGTTACTTAGTATGTTACCTCCGTATCTTATTTGAACAATTAAACATTAGATGTCATGGTTGTCGAGGATCCTAACTAGTTTATCTTTGTCACAAGCAAAGCATGTGGTTTTGTGGTGTGTAATATTGTTATTTTACTTGTCTTTTTTTATTTTTGCCATAGATATGGTTTTGTAAATAGATTTGGTCTAACATCAAAGAGTTTGCTTCAACGGCAGACTTCTTTAACCTCGAAATCTGGGACGGAAGGATTTGAACCTCCGAGTAACGCAAAAAATAACACGCTGACTTACCACTTGGCCATGCCCCATTTCGGATTTTATGTCGCTCTGGTTTTGGGCTGTAGTTTGCCCCGACGCGCCGTTAATAATGGATAGGAGCAGCACTGGATTGGAGTACCAGTTGGTGCGGGAGCTCAGCCCTGACGAGCCGTTAACCATGGCGCGGCAGGGCTGTGCTCCCGCACCAACTGGTACTCCAATCCAATGCAGCTCCTATCCCTCTGGTTTGGAGGCAACGGACGTGCGGCGGAACAGTCTTGCTGCGCTATGAGGGATGGCGCGTCAGTCTGTCGCGCCAGTGTCGGAGGCGCCACAGTTTTGTTTTGCCGCGCCATCCCTACAGGCGCGTCAGTGGCATCCAGAAAAAACGATCAACGCTTCACAAAGTTTTCGGTGGCTTCTGTCGGTTACTTCTTCGACGTTTGGGTAAAGTAAGAGCGGTTGTGGTGGTATAGTGCTGCTTCCAGTCATTTGGAGGGTGGTGGATAAGCGGTTGAATGCAATACATCCTTGTGCCAAAGTGAAAAGGATCCGGATTGGAATTTTTATCAACTCGAGTTTCTTGGTTGAAAACAGCACCGAACAGTTTCATAAAGGACAAAAGTGGCAATACATCCATATAGGCAAAAGTACACAAGTGGCAATACATCCATATAGGTAAAAGTACACAAGTGGCAATAAATCCATATAGGCAAAAGTATACAAGTGGCAATACATCCTTATAGGCAAAAGTACACAAGTGACAGCACTTTCGTAAAGGCAAAAGTACACAGGTGGCAGTACATTCAGATATGTCACACTCCGGAGTCTAGTACATGCATACACTTCAGGGCCCCGGCGTGTAAGGACCCCGTGGACGGCGGATCCTCCCGGGATTTGTCTGCAGCACGTTGTGGCTACTGACGTCGACGGCGTCACGGTCACGCCTCCGCCTCGTGTAAGATATGGTCTGTGGCGGGGGGTGGATCCGTTGGGACCCTGTATTGTATGGCAAAAATGTTAGATATGATAGAAAACAACAAAGAATTCATGGGATCACTTCAAATGTCTTACCACTCCTGGGGTGGGCTGTGTCTGACTCAAGGGGGAGCATCAGGCATCTGGCTCAGTCTGATTGTGCTGCGAAAGTTGGGGTCGTCGGCGGAAGAGCTTGAGTCGTCTTCTGCCCAGCGTCTTCGTCGTCAGCCACGGGCGGCACGGTGCGCTTGCCACATGCCCTCCTCACAGGAGTCTCCGTAGTAGCTGCGGAGGACTTGCCCGACCGTGGCGGTGTGCGTGCACCCGTGCCCCCTTGATAGATGGGGATCCGGTGCCTCGACGACTAAGGCGGAAACACCACGACTGGCTATTGACCCATATTCTGCTAGGTCATGCAGCTCAATTTCTGGGCCTACGGCGGCATGTCCTCGTCACTCTCTGTAAATGGCCAATACAGGAACAAGGGTATTAGCATGGAAGTAAATTGGACTGTATGATATGCACACGGTCATACCTCCGTAAACGCCCGCAAGGCACCGCTTTCATGTGCACCCGCATTCCCAGAGCTACCCCAGCCTCATTGGAGAGGCGTGCAAGCTGCGTTGCCTGTGAAGAGCAACAACAAGTTAATATAGTGCATACTCGTAGATGGGATAAAATGCTTGACGCGTGGTTTGTAGATGCACATATCATGTAACGCTGCAGTGGGGCTCTCTCGGGCTGCACACCCTCCCGTGTCAGGTGATCGTGCTCGTCCGTGATGTCGTCGTCTGAGTTTGTGTCGCCGATGGGCATGTCGGTAAGGGCTGGCTTAAGGAAAAGCCTGGCCGACCGGTGGAGCCAAGCCAAGTACTCATTGAAGGCTCGATCGTTGTGCATCAACCGTTGCCGGCCGCCGCCTCTCCTCGCCTCCCACGACTCAGTGGCGGTGCGTGACACGCTAGTCTAGCTGGCTGTACCTCTTCTTCCTACTAAACCTGTAAAGTTTAGCGAACGGTGTGTTAATGCAAATTTTGAATGAATTAAACGAAATAAATTAATAGCCATTATCTCACTTGTGCAGCCTCTGATCTGTCGAGTGAATGGGAGGTGGGGTCCGCTGCCTGCGATCAAACTGTCGCATTCTCCTACACGGCAAGTGCCACTCCACCACGTGGAAGAACACCAGTGGACTAACCGCCCTCCAAAGCTCTATGTCCCGGGTGCAAAGTGTGCAAAGGGCCATGTCCAGCACCTCGGCATGGTGGTAAGGAGTCCAGATCACCTGCCACTGCGTCACGCAATCCAGCTTGTTCGTGTACTACAGGTACTTCCTATCGGGGTTTCCGCGTACCGACTTGATGTACTTCCAAAGATACATCAATGTGGGCCTGGATCCCTTGACGGGCCATGCCTATAGGTCGAATGAAGTTAGAATGACACAACAGTATGAATATAAGTTTTCTGCAGCAGCATGTACTGGCACTGGTGATCGGTGTGGCCTGCCAACTGAAAGCCGCTCCCAGGCCCACACCTGGAGGAGGTAGAGACATCCTCCAAGGCTAGATGTACCAGCTCCGCGCCGGCAGCCCTAGCACAATTGCCGGTATAGGCAGGCGAGTGTGGCCGACCCCTAGGAATACGTGGCGATGTTCTCCCACTGCTGCCTCAGGATGGGGAGAACACTCCAGCTGACGGTGTTGCCGGACGCATCTGGTAAGAGAAAGTTTGCGACCAAGTGCCACAGCTAGACCCGTGCATGCGTCTCTAGCACTCTGAGGGAGCCTCGGTGGGCAAAGGGAAGCGCTTCATGTGACCGGTGAGCTCACCCGGACGTCCTCCTACAAACATACAATTGTTTCAGCCGTACATTAGTCACCACAACCAAGGAATTCAGAAAAAACGAAACCAACTTGACGATGCTCTTACTTGCTCTGGTCGTTCTCATCCTTCGGGGGCCGCACACTAATGGCGGCCTCCACCAAGTCGCGCCAGGTGTCGGGATTTAAGATCCCGCACACTGTGGCGCCCTCCAACGGTAACTCGAGGACCGTCCCCGTGTCCTGCAAGGTCACCGTCATCTCCCCGCATGGGAGGTGAAAGGTGTGCGTCTCGGGCCTCCAACGGTCGACGAGAGCTGTCAGTAGTGGCCCGTCAAGGTCCGGCAGCCCCTGTGTGAAGGTGCGGCCTAGATCGAGGAAGCCAGCTCAATGCAGGTAAGGGGCGAACCTATCGTCCCACGTGAGGAAGATCGCGTGGGTACGGGGACGGAGCGAGGACAGAGTCTGCAAAAAGAACAAACCCTACATAATCAGTACGATGTATAAAACAATTGTAATCCGAAGAGATGAGTGGATGGCCAAACTTGTTGCTAGTCGCAGATGAGCCGCGCACGACGGTCCTTGTCGTACTCTGTCTCAAGGAGCGGGTACTGAGGTTGCGCCATCCTGCAAAATTTTAAAAAGAGAGTTAAATTCCAGCATTAACATAAGTTAGTTCTATGCAAAATTTAAAGCGTAATAGACATCGCCCCTAGTACCATTCCAGGTTTTATACCGCTAGTAGAACCCTTATACTTTTTATTATGCGTGCTCGCATTGTGCCCAACCCGGTGGCATTTAGAGCATCGGACCACCCCTGGGACCTCGTCGAAATCTCCAGTTTCATATGTATCATCCCCGTTACCATTTGCACGGTCCATCTCACCTCGAAGCCTCTTTTTTTTCCGTCGGCCTTTCTTATTCTTTAGTAAGGCAGGATCGGGGCAATAGTCGAATCCACTAAACTCGGGCCACTGCGTGGGATAAGGAAAGGCTCAAAGATCGGTTCCCATATCTTCAACGTATGTGTCTTAAGATACATCGGAGATATGTATGTCGGAAATTTGTGGTCTACCCCTCTTGCGGAGCAAGCGGTGATCATGTGTAAACAAGGTGCATGAAGCAGCTGCGGAACCTTACACGTGCATTCGGCTTTGCCAATATCCACCTTGTAGTTCCTACCGCTGAAACGCTCACCCCCCGGATTAGTTCCCCCGGCAGACTTTACATTTTAAACAACTCTATTCGGGCCATGTGCTTCTGCCATGTGGTTTAGAGCGAGCTTCTCCTCCTTCTCCAAATGCGCCGCACCGGCCCTTCCCCGCATCGCCCATGCATCAATAGCATTCTTCGCCAAACCCCAACGATCAACGAAATACTTGTTGCACTTTTAAAAAGAGTATTGTACAATTCCAGATACCGGCAGGGTACGGATGCCTTTGAACATATTGTTCAACGACTCGGCGTCGTTTGTTGTCCTTATCCCATAACGACGGCCACCCTCATCGTAAGTAAGAGCCCACTTGTCCTTGTTCTCCATCTGCTCCTTAATCAAACCCCCTTTAGCTTCGACACCACTTCCTTCTTCTTCTGTCGACCCCATATATTAGCCGCGAAGTGCCTCATGCATCACTGGTGCTCAATAGGAGGGTATCCTTTCATGTGTTCCTTAGCCGCATTTAGAAGGCTATGGTGACGGTCGGAGATCATGCAAACCGTCCGGCTAGTCTCGAGAACCTCCCTCCTTAGATCCGCCATGAACCATGTCCAGCTCGCGTTGTTCTCGTCGTCGGCCAACGCAAATGCTAGAGGCATCAATTGATCCTCCGGATCGACCGTAACGGCCATCATCAAAACACCCTTATATTTGCCAGTTAGAAAGGTTGCGTTGACGAGTACGACCGGCCGACAGTGCTCGAACGACTCCGCGCACTGCTTGAGCACCAAAACACACGTTTAAGAACATACCATGTTTTGCCATTCTCATCACCTAAGCCACTGCAACCCGTGTAGGTGAAATACTTTGTACCCGGATTAAAATGTTTAATTGCATTCAACATCCTTGGCACCATATTGTATGCCTCCTTCTAGTCCCCATATAGTAACTCCATGACGTGTTGCTTTGCCCGCCATGCCTTTGAGTACTTCACACGGTACCCGGTGAATTCAAATATGGATTCAATCAAGGAGGCAACTGACACGTCGCTATCCGCCGACAATGCCAGCGATACGGCGCCCTAATTACTTGGCTGTGTTTTGAGCATGCACCTTCTTTGTCTTCGACGGGTCACACGTGTGAGGTTGCCTCACACGAGTAATCTTTCATCTCCCAGTATATTTGTCCAGCCGAGCCCATACACCCCACAGGCATCCTTGTTTGCAGTTCACCGTGTACCTGACTTTGGCGTCCGAATGAGTAACATTGTATGGCCTATGGTGCCTCATCGCATAGTCCATCAAGAAGTACTGCAATTGCTGTAAAGACTCGAATGACATGCCCTTTCGGATCTCTAGATTCTCAGAATCCGGCAGAACATCGGTTGACAACAAGCCGCTCTCACATATTGCCATGTGAGTTCGGTTTAGATCCTCAAAGGTGATCACCGTGGGCACATCAACATGAACTGCCCTAAGCTGCCTCCTCTCCTCAGCCGACTATGCGTACGTTGCTTGCCCTCTATCTCCCACGCCTAAACAAAGAATCTCATCATGTTCTTCGACATCATCTTCTTCCTCTACCTCATCTCTTCCCCACATCTTCTTGTTCGCCTTGCACCCCCTCTTCTTCTGCCCTCTCCTCATCATAGGATTCCTCCTCGGATCCTACAGAAATTTGGTCGTCTTCCACCTCATGTTCTTCCTCCTCAAAAACTCCATCATCAAAGTTATTCATGAAAAAGCCGCTATCAAAGTTATCAAACGGCTCTCCCACCGCCTCCGCAACACGTGCTTCAAATCTGGCCTGCCTTTCTCCAACTGTGCCCAACTCCTGAGTCAAGTGCTCAACAGTCTCATCTTCGTCATCAACATTTTGCACAGCTTGTACGAGTCTTGCTAATGAGACACTCGCACGAGCGATCTCAACCACCACCTCCCAACAACTGACGTTCGAATTTTTCACAACCTCCTTGTAGCTATTCCAATCCGACTCCGATGAAATCTTCAATATCACATAGTGAGTCCTAACCTTCCCAAAATCAAATCTTCCTTGTAACAACAGTTTACCCTCACCAACCCCACAGCTAATGAAAGACCGGCAGCGAAAAACTAAATCATCAAAGCTTGAGCTCCTATCAAACAATACCACATCTTTCTTTATATTCTCAAACTCCTCGTTTTCTCTACCGGTTCCACCATGAAAAACAAACTAAACGATCCATCTACATAATTAAAGATAACAAATACAAGTCGTTTAGACCTAACATACAACATCATCTACACCAAAATGAAATGTTGCACACGTACATGCAATGGATTTTACATGTTAATAACATGAACAGTACATGCAACACGTATGCCACGGTGCTCGAATTGAACTAAACATGTCAATATGAAACATAAATCAAGTTTTTTTCCTCAAACCCTAACTATCTAAACCCTACGAAATGCGGTTAATCGAGGACCAAATCGAAGAAAAATATTGGACCATCACCTTCACAAGAGAACGGGGAACTATTTCCCCACCCCGAAGTGGCCGGAGACGGGCGGCAAGGGGCGGCGACGCAGTTCAGAGAAGAAGAACAGCAGGGGCATCCCACGCGGCTTTCTATATAACGGCTTGACGCGCCAAGAGGGGTGGCGCGTCAAGGTGGGACCCACGCTTAGTCCGTCTTGGCGACCATTGGCCGGCAGGCGACCAACAGCAACTCTGCCACGCCACATGCACCTTTGGCGGCGTCGAGTGGGAATCTTGTCTTGGAGTCTTGGTAAGCGTGGCCTAAAAGGTTAGATTTGAAAAAAGTTCTGACGAGGGGTTAAAATTAAAATTATTTTTATAAAGGATTAAATAATAAAATTTTTGTGCTCTCCTCCTTTCTCTCCAAGACTCCGACTCCTACATCGCGCTGTACTTCCGGGCTTCGGCCGGCTACCTCCGCCCGCCGGCGAACACCTCCCGCCTCCCCGAACCTTGTCTTGATGCTCGACCACCCGCTCATCCTTTCTCGAGCTCGGCTCGCTTTCTGCTCTAGCCGGAGACGCGCTCGCACGACGCGCTAGCCCGAGAACCCTAGATGGTGCCGGAGGATACCGCGCCAGCGGCGGAGGAGGGAGTGCGTCCCCTTGCGGTGCTGGATGAGCCGGCCGCCGCCGCCGCCACCATGGCGGGGGCCCCGGCCTCGGCCCCGGCCCCGGCGGCGGAGTCGGAGTCGGACGTGGACGCGTTCCGCCGCCAGGTCGATGGCTTCATCTCCAGGACTGACGCTGTAATTACCCCTGACCTTTGTCGCAATCCGTGTCCTTAAGCTTACATGATGCGTGACTCTGCTGCGGGAGAAGCTTCGTTCTCGCTTACCTGTAGAATGCGGCATTTGGGGATTTCGGCTTGTGAATGATTTATAGGCGCAAGTTTTTGCGTTTCGTCTTTGATGTTATGTTATTTTGCGTATGAATGAGTGCGAGCTGGTCTCAGATTGGACATTGCTGCGATGCGTGTATTGCAGCTGGAGAAGAGTGTGACTGAAGTGGTGAGATTCTTCGACAGCAAGAAGCATGGCAGTGGTGGTCGGAAGGTTGGCGGTAGCGGCAGGTATGGGGCGCAAGGTGGGACGCCCGATCTTATGCGCCAGATTGGTGCGATTATACGCCAGGTGATCTTTCTTGAGTAATTGAGCCGCGTCTTGACAAAAAAAAAATCATTGTGCATTATTCATTATTCTATCTTGTTTGTGCCTGTCGGCTTAGAGACAAACTATTTTTAGTTCCTGATAGATCCAATTGAAAAAAAGGGTAGCAAACTTAGTTTTTGTACTGCTAGTACTGATTGCCTGCACACACTACTCCCATTCTTTCCCTTGATAAAGATGTGCAGTCAAAATTATGTTTTCTATTGGAAGTTTGGTACATTTCCTAATTTAAAGTTTGCTTCTGTAAGCGTGGATAGAACTTGCAAAGTAGCTCCGGGTGGCTCTTGTCCTAGTTCTGGAATTTGGAGTAGTGAATGAAATATGTAATATGTAAGATATTTGATGTAAAGCTTTTGAAAGTTGCATGGGTGAGAAAGTTTGACAACTAAACTGATATGGATGCACCCGCAAGGGTGTACTATCAGAACGCTTGTAGCGGAAGCCCGGCTCAGATAGGGCGAGCCATAGGCGTCGGCCAGTTTGTTACCTTGCTAGTTATCCAGTGATTAGTTGGTTTGAGCTATCCAGTATTAGTTAGTTTGTTAGCAGGTTGTTAGCATCTATTGTTAGCCAGCGCTGCGCATGAATAAATAAAGAAGGAACAGAGGAAAAGGGCAGCTTTTACGCATGAAGTCTAGTCGGTAGCCGTCGATTCGGCCGGTGGCTCGTCTGACCGATATCTTCCACCTTCCACCATAGGGTGCTCTCGCCACCGGCGACGCCCACATCCTCTCGTGCGGGTTCTCGGCCGTACACGGCTATAGGCGGCCAAGCGCAAGCACGGCGGCAAGACGGCCGGCCCGCCAAGGCGCAACACGAATAACATGGGCCGACGCATGCGAGTAAGTAATCATGCCGCGTCAGGTTCGCCCACGGGCGAGATCTCGGCAGTGCACGGCATGACTAAGTATTAATCGTGCGTCGTCTTGGCGTCAACCCGGCTGGCAGTAGGGCCGTGTTTACCCGTTAACCGATACCAAAACACCTATTCGGATGCGTAAAACGTGACAAACTCAAATTCGATCCCGAATTCACATTTGACATACAAAACTTGATTGAAAAACTCAAATTCATATCTCATTATGTACTTATGATCCCGTAAAATCTAAAAAACTCAACAATGTTATGAACTCAGATGATCAGAATTCAGACCTCAGAGCCTCAGATTTTCACAGTGCCTCATTAAAAACCTTCTAGGTAAAACTCACACCTCGTGAGAAAAACCTAGAAGGAAAAAAAAATCTTACCCTTATTTCGATTCATAAGTTCGTGATTCACCAAATCAACACACTACCGGTCTACCACATGTCCATAGTTAACTACTTAAATTCTGAGACGAGAATAGCGATCGGCCAGACACGGATCATGCAAATATAACTATTAGTCTATTACACAAAGTGTGAGAGGTGATGGATCCTCTTCATCAAGGTATAAGTTCGTAAAAGCCTCCTCCAGTTCTTGGTTCTCGGCGTTGTGTTGTGCACGGGCATCGCCTTGCTCGATCCTTCAAGCAAAGACAACATCTCCACCATGTCGATGGCCGACGGCGTCGCCTATCCTCGATGATCCCGCCAAGAAGACTAAAGGTAGACTCAAGAGATGGTTGAAACAGAGCAGTCATAACATCTTTAGCCAATATAGAAAGAACAGGATATGAGAGCTTGTGTTCATGCCACCAAGCCAAGATGTTGAAATCATCATCATATAATGTGACCATGTCACTGTCCATATAAGAAACCAACTCAGAAACAGAACTGGGCACTGCAAACCCAGAAGCAGAAGCACGACCAAGAATGCGAAGCACCAAAGCATGCCCGTACTACTAACGAAGCAGGAATAGGTGTCAAGGAAGCATCAAGAACACTATAAATTTTTCCCAGTTCATTTTCTTCTTACGGAAGTCTGCCGGTTGTGATTGTCTCGCAATCGAATCGAACCAAACTTACCTCATATTGAGCAAAAGTGTTAGCCAATTTCGCTTTCACCTCGGTGAGGTAAGCGAGTGTCGATACCGATGAGTTGAGGGAGAAGCTGCGACAAATTGCTAAAACCACGCATCTTAGCTCTAGGATTGAGAATAAATGCAAAAGCATAAAGCATAGGAATGTTTCTCCAATATTTGAGAACTTATCCTTCATAGGAACAACGAACTTCTCAACAAAGAATCATTTTCATAAGAGCTCGGATGACCGGCAATCTCAAGAATGTGGTGCAAGATTAGTGGTGAAGTGGGATAGTAAACACGGAAAGAACAACAAGTGCAATCATAGAACAACTCCAAAAACTCCAAGATTTTGGCACCAACATACCAATGATCTTACATCAAGAAGAACGACCATCAACTGTCGATGATGTGTGTGTATAAAGACAGAGAATGTTTCCTTGTATGGAATAACATGCTTAAGCATGAGATATGTCAATTCAGTAGCACATCCATATCTAAGCCAAATTTGCGGTACAAGCTCCATTGCAACACAATAGCTCTTATATGCGACTATCGTTGGTTGGAAGAATTCAAAACGAAATAAGCGGTTCTGAAAGCCTCCAGATAAGGCTTAAGCCTTTTTAGGCCAGACTTAACAATAAGATTGATGATATGGCAAGCACAACGTTGATGCAGAAACGCAGAACCAACATAACCAGATAACAATGGAGTCAAAATACCAATTGCAGTAGAGTTGGAAGAAGCATTGTCTAAGGTAACAGAGAAAATTTTCTCTTTTAAACCAAATTCATCAACCACAGCAGAAACACGCTCAGCAATATTAACTCCAGAGTGAGAGACATCAATAAGCCGTAAAGCAATTACCCTTTTTCTAATTGCCGCTCGTAATTGACATAGTGAACAACAACGCTAAGGTAATCTTCCTTAGTATTACGGACCATATATCGAAGTAATAGCAAGCGAATAATGGACTTCAAGCAATCAACCGGTTTAGCACGACAATCGGTGAAATACTTAGTCAAGTCCCTAGTGGTGGTTTGCCTAGAGGCGAAGCAAAGCGAGGATTGTGGGCACGCTTGATATACTCCTCAAATGCGGAGATTCTCCAAAGCAGAGAGGCAAATCCTCTCGAGCTATCAATCTACACAATTCAAGACGAGCAACTAGCGGATTTGTACTCAAGGACCGAAAGAACCATCGTGGTTCAACTTAAGCAACGACCGAGCCAAAGCGATGCAGATTGCTTACCCTTGCATCTATCGCGGTGACGAATCAAGTGTCGAGACCGCCGCTAGAGATAGCGATCAAGATTTTTTGCGATAATTACACTTAGTCGCATACCTTACCTTCTTACCGCTCGCATCTTGGTCAACTCCTCAAAATCCTCCCACACATCGAGGTGGACTTACGGGTTCTACCTCTTACGGACGGAATCGCCGAGAATCTTCGAACCCGTGGCGTGGCCGTGCCGTGGTCGAATCTTTGGAACCCGTGGCGGCCTCGGGCTCGGGCTCGCCGTCAAGTTCACAAGTGAACAACGCCGCTACCGAACAAAGCTTGGCTCCTCGTCTTGCTCATCATGCCCTTGAAGCGCATGTCGTGGTCGATGGAGGTCGGGTCTAGCGCCATCGCCGCGTCTCCGGTCACTCAGCGGCGCCAGCGCCACCGCCTAAGCAGATCGAGAGAGAGATGGTCGATCGAGAAGAACACAAAGCCAATCTAAGATCGACAAAGAGATGGCGGATCTCGAGAAAATAAACATGAAAAGATAAAAAAAACTTACCTAGCGGGTGGCGGAGCCCAGAGACGCGAGAGGCAAGATCTAGACCCTAGTCTCACACCAACTCGATCCAGATCCAGATTCAAGGACACGACGGCGAGTGACGGAGGCCGGCTACTCCCGTGGCGGGGAGGAGGAGAAGGAGTGAAGGAGGAGGTGGAGGAGCTCGGCGGCGGCGGTGCTCCACCACCGATGGTCTGGATCTTGTGGTTTCGAGAGGAGAGAGAGAAACGAAGAGACCGCGAGACCGAGACAATGAGAGAGAGTTAGGGTTACAAATTCGTGGCCGAGAAGGCGGCGGTGGCGGCGCTTTATACGGGGCGGCGTGGCGTGGAGAAGCGAAAGCGAGCCGCAAGGCCCGAGCCCAGTTGGCGAAGTGCGGCCTCTCTCTCCCAGATAAGCGGGCCTCAGCGGCCGTCTCTAACACGGGCCGTGCCGCTTTACCACTGCCAGACGCCGGCCCGAGCACGGCGACACGCTGGTAGCCGTGCCTGCTAAGACGGCCGTGTTAGATCGTCGTCTTGCCGGGCCGTCTTGGGCCAAAAGCAATGAGCTCGCGGGCCGACCCATCGAGCCCGCCCATCTGGACATCTATATACACGGTATTCGACAAAGAACACCCGTATCATTTGGTATCGGAGCCGTGCGATCCCATCCTCATGACGAACGGCGACGAGCGTTTGAGCAAGCTTGAGTCGTCAATGGGCGAGATGAAGGCGTCCATGGCCGTCTTTGCAGCAGCAGATGACGGACTTCATCGAGGCCGCCGACAAGGCTGCGGTAGCTCTGCGGAAGGGGCTCGGCGGAGAGTGGTAGCGGGCTCACAACCGTGCTCTCTCCTAAAACCCCTCTCCGAGATGATGAAGACGGGGAAGCAGAGATCGGGGGCAAGAACAAGGGACGTGGTGATCGGGAGCCAAGACGCTGGGCCCCACGAACTCCCCGATCTGAGTTGTCCTCAGATGACAGATCAAGACCCTTGGCATGGCTGCGTCAGTGCGAGCGTTTCGCTCGAGCACACGACGTGCCTGACTCGGAGCGTGTGGAGATGGCAGGGTTACACCAGCGAGGAGAGGCACAAGATGTCCTCGACAACTGGGAACTTAAGGAGAAGCAAATCGCGTGGGATGATTTCTACGAGGCGTTTGTGCAGCGGTTCATGCGGCATACCACTACTGGACCTGTTGGGGATCTCGTTAACCTCAAGCAGGGAACAACTCGAGCGGAAGAATACGCGAAGGAGTTCCAGCGGCGCCTTGCCTAGGCACCGCGTTTGAAGAAGACGCTGCAGATTGACACCTTCATGGCCGGATTGTCGCCCACGTTAGCGGCGGATGTCAAGCGCGACCGTCCACGCGACCTGGCGGAGGCCATCGCATTAGCAAGGGAAGCGGAGCAGCGCGAAGACGCCTAGATTGCACGCGCGGTTCAGGAAATCAACCCGCCGGGAAGAACTCGACCGGCTCTCGGCCGAGGAACGGCGACCTTCACTACGGCGTCCACAGGTTCGTCCGCAGCAGCCTCAGGGTGGACGGGCCGCCCTAATGCCTCGGCGAATCCGAGCGGCAATTCCTCTAGCGGGGGGACTCCTGTGCCTGGCCGCCCAGCGCAACCCGTGGGTTCGCAAGTCTCGTCAGCGGCATCCACGCCATTCCGGCGGAAGCTGACACCCGAGGAAGTGAAGGATCGGAAAGAAAAAGGGCTTTGTTACAATTGTGACGAAGTATATCACCCACGCCATCGCTGCAAGCGCCGCTTCCATCTTGAAGTTCGGATGAGGACGCCGACGTCGAGCCGGTGATGGAGGAAGATGAGCCCTCTCTCTGCAATTGCAGTGCGCGGCCCCAAGGCCGGCAGTACTATGCAGGTGGCGCTGCACATGGACGGCCACCTCCTCATCGGCCTCGTCGATAGCGGCAGTACTCACAACTTCCTCAGCTGCCATGCCGCTCGCCAACTTGGAGCAGCCACATCGCCGATCCTTGGACAGGAGGTCCGTGTAGCCAATGGGGCACACCTCCCGTGTCTGGGTCGTCTTCCGGAAAGGCATTTCGTCATCAACAACCACGCCTTCACAGCACCATTCCTTGTCATTCCCCTCACTGGAGACTTGGTCCTAGGCGTACAATGGCTGAAGACCTTGGGCGACATCCAATGGAATTTTGATTCGCTTCAAATGTCCTTCCTCGCTGGCGGCCAGCCAATCACTCTTCACGGCGAAGAGCGGGAACGAGGAGCTCAGGCCCTGCACTTGGCGGCATCTGCGCCATCTGCTGACCTCACCGCCTTGCTGTCTACCTTCTCCGACCTGTTCAAGGAACCGCAGGGGCTTCCACTGCCATCCACTGCCACGCCACTGTGATCATCGGATCTGTCTCAAGGAAGGGACGAACCCGGTGGTGGTGCGACCTTACCGGTACCCCTACTGGCAGAAGGACGAAATCGAGCGGCAGTGCGCGGAGATGCTCGCCCAAGGCATCATCCGCCCAAGCCATTCCCCCTTCTCATCGCCTGTCCTACTTGTCCGCAAGGCGGACGGCTCGTGGCGATTCTGCGTTGACTACCACGGGCTCAACACCAACACCGTCAAAGATAAGTTTCCGATCCCGGTAGTCGAGGAACTTCTGGACGAGCTCCATGGTGCCCGCTTCTTCTCCAAGTTGGACCTTCGATCGGGCTATCATCAGGTCCGCATGTGGCCTGACGACATCGCAAAAACAGCCTTCAGAACACATCACGACCACTTTGAGTGGTTAGTGATGGCGTTCGGTCTTTGTAACGCTCCGTCAACCTTCCAAGCATTGATGAACGAGGTACTGGCACCCTTCCTCAGAAAGTTCGTGCTCGTATTTTTCGACATCTTGGTTTACAGCTCGAACCACGACGACCATCTCTGGCACCTCCAACTGGTCTTCGAGCAACTTCGTGTACACCAATTGTTCTTGAAGCTCTCAAAATGCGCCTTCGACCAGCCAGCCGTTGGCTATCTCGGCCATGTCATCTCGGGGGACGGGGTGGCTGCAAATCCGTCTAAGGTGGAGGACGTCGCTCGGTGGCCGACGCCGGCATCAGTCGCTGCCGTTCGGAGCTTTTTAGGCATGGCAGGGTACTACCGGCGTTTCAGCCATCAATACGCGACAATCGCCGAGCCTCTGACCAACCTCCTTCGTCAACAAGCTTTCCAGTGGTCGCCGGAGGCTGCACACGCCTTCGAAGTCCTGAAGCATGCTCTCCAAACTGCCCCGGTTCTACGCCTCCCTGATTTCAACATCGTCTTCATCGTTGAATGTGATGCCTCTAGCCTTGGTGTGGGCGCCGTGCTCCAGCAGGAAGGACATCCGGTGGCCTTCTACAGCCGTCGTCTTGCTGACCGCCACGCCAAACTGGCGGCATACGAGCGAGCGCGAGCTCATCGGGCTCTCCAAGGCGATCCGGCATTGGCGGCCCTATCTTTGGGGGCGTCCTTTCATCGTCCGCACAGACCACGCCAGCCTCAAATACCTTCTGGAGCAGGCCTTAGTCACACCGCCGCAACAACACTGGCTGAGCAAGCTCATGGGCTTCGACTTCGCAGTGGAATACCGGCCGGGACGCACGAACATGGTGGCGGATGCCCTCTCCCGCGTTCATGAAACGCCGATGGCTTGCGCCGCCATCTCTGCCCCAACTCTGATGGCGCGGGCTGGCTAGGAGGACATCCTCCGTCTTGACCAGAGAGGCGTCGGCGCTGCTGCTGATGTCGCTTCGCAGCGCAGCATATGGCTGCTTCCGCCGAGGTGCCCTCTCCAGCGCCTCTGCTTTCGTCGACCACCGCCGCGTCTACACCAACTCCTTCCCATGCATCACGCGCTACATCGGCCCCACTCCACCAAAGCCGGATATGGGCGGCGCTATTCAATGGATACCCAAGACGGGCCGCTTTCTGCCGTGCTAGCCGCCTATTCGTGCCGGCTGATTCAGACCTTCGCCACGGATTGTCGATCCGTGCATGACCGACGCACGAGGGGTTCACAAGACATTCCATCGGCTCCGGCCGCGATTCTATGGGAGGTCTTCGCAATTCATCGAAGATTATATCCGCAATTGTTCGGTCTGTCAGCAACACAAGGCAAGCACATTATCTCCAGCGGGTCTCCTTCAGCCCCTTCCTGTTCCGTTGCATGTGTGGGCTGATATCTCCATGGATTTCGTCGTGGCTCTGCCCAAGTCACAAGGCAAGACGGCACTCTTGGTCGTGGTGGATCGCCTCTCCAAGTATGCGCACTTTGTTGCCCTTAAGCGCCCTACAACAGCTCCAGTGGTTGCCGATGTCTTCTTTGATTAGATTGTTCGTCTTCACGGTGTACCGGAGTCGATTGTCTCGGATCGTGATCCGGTCTTTACAAGCACCTTCTGGCAGGACCTCTTCAAGCGGTGCGGCACAAGGCTTCTTCTGTCCTCCTCGTACCACCCCCAGACGGATGGCCAAACGGAGGTGGTGAACAGGACAATCGAGATGTACTTGAGGTGTTTGGTTGGGGAGCATCCGAAACACAGGTCAAATGGCTGCCTTGGGCTGAATTTTGCTACAACTCTTCCTTCCATTCGGCTCTCCGTATGACGCCCTTCGAGCTTGTTTATGGCCGGCCTCCTCCTTCCTTGGTTCCCTACAGTCAGGGCGCTACGGCCGTGGATGCGGTGGATTGCCAATTGGTTGATCGCGATGCACTTCTAGCACGCGCCCGCAGCCACTTATTGGCAGCCCAAAACAGGATGAAGCAACAATATGACAGTCATCATCGCGAGGTTTCTTTTGACGCTGGTTCGTGGGTATGGCAGCGTCTTCAGTCCCATCGTCAGATTTCCCTCCTATCAGCAGCTCAACACAAGCTCTCTCCTCGCTTCTATGGCCCTTATCAAATCAAGGATCGCATTGGTGCTGTTGCCTATCGGCTGGACCTGCCTGAGGGAGCGCGTCTCCATGACGTCTTCCATGTGTCCATGCTTAAGGCTTTTCAGGGCCAACCGCCCGCTGCTACGCCTCCCTTGCCCGAGGATATGCTTACTCCAACGACCGAGAGCACTCATCCAGCACCTCATCAGCTGCTGGGGCAGCGCTTCATCAAGGGACACCGCCAATTCCTCGTGCATTGGGCCGGGGAACCATAGGAGGCTGCTACTTGGGTTGATGCGTTGGAGCTTCGTCGCTCATTTCCTGCTTTCAAGCTTGAGGACAAGCTTGTTTTGGAGGAGGGGAGTATTGATATGGATGCACCCGCAAGGGTGTACTTTCGTAAACGCCAGGGCGGAAGCCCGGCTCAGGATAGGGCCGAGCCATAGGCAGTCGGCCAGTTTGTTACCTTGCTAGTTATCCAGTGATTAGTTGGTTTGAGTTATCCAGTATTAGTTAGTTTGTTAGCAGGTTGTTAGCATCTATTGTTAGGCAGCGCTGTGCGCATGAATAAATAAAGAAGGAACAGAGGAAAAGGGCAGCTTTTACCTGCCGCAAGTCTAGTCCAGGCGCGCCGTCGATTCCGGCCGGTGGCTCCGTACAGCCAGTATCTTCCACCTTCCACCATAGGGCGCTCTCGCCAGCCGGCGACGCCCACATCCTCTCGCGCAGGTTCTCGGCCAGGTACACGGCTGTTCGACAAAGAATACCCGTATCATAAACGATCTTGTACTGAATTACAGATGCACCTTTTCTATTAGTCAAATATACTTCTACATCAATTATATGTGAAAACCTCATATCTCCTGTTTGCTGATACTTATACAATTCATTGTTTTTCTTCTTGTGTTGCTTTCAAATTCTTTAATTATTGTAGTTGCACTCGAAACACGTTATCAGTTTGCTGAATGAAAAGCTCACAATTATCCTTTTGCAACTGCACTTAGTCTTCTTCTTGATATCTATTTTCTTACAGATCACGTCTCACGAATGGGCTAAGCCATTTCTGGAGCCAGTAGATGTTGTAGGTCTCCAACTTGATGACTATTACAAGGTAATACGGCCGTTACATTTATCCTGAATTGCTGGACTTGAGTTCCTAGTGCAGTAGCAGTATCGATTACAAGGATATCATTTGTTCATCAATACAAGTCTGCATTAGTGTTACCTTGTGTTTGGCAAGCTGTCAAAATTTTAGAATTGTAAATTGAATTTGTTGGTCTGTCCCAATTTGACTAATTTCTTTTTATGGCAAGCATGAGTAGATATCAACTTAACTGATGGGACACCTCACTGTAACATTGGGCTCTTTCCTTTAATGTGCAATGAGTTTTGTTCTTCTATCTGCATGCTTCTGTCAACTGATCATACTCCTGTCCATAATTAGAAACTTTTAGTGTTTAGGAAAAATATTATATTCGCATCGAACTTTGAATACTCTAATTCCATATCACGGGTGTGTTCCCCCCTTAGCTTCAGAAGTCTTTCATCAGTTATTAGGTTGTCTGTTTATTTTGTTAGCTACATGGTTAGATTACCTACTCTTTGCCTTCTTTTGAGCACTTCGGACTGATGGAACTATGATGTTAAGGGATACATATTCCTCTATATTTAGTTTTTTCTTGATAACTGATTGGATAGACCTGACTTCGGAGATGCTTCTTTTGTGTCAATTTTGTTGGATCCCTATCGAGTAGTCTTGATTGCGGCATTTAATATGTCTCCATGAAACTTGTTTTAGTGTTTTCATGCCTTCAATTTTTCTCATTTACAGATTATTACAAACCCTATGGACTTTTCAACCATCCAAAATAAAATGGAAGGGAAGAATGGCACCAAGTACAATAATGTGCGTGAAATATATTCTGATGTCAGATTAATTTTTGCCAATGCAATGAAGTACAATGATGAAGAACACGATGTTCACATAATGGCCAAATCACTGCTTGAGAAATTTGAAGAGAAATGGCTCCAGCTTCTTCCTAGAGTTGAAAATGAGGTGAATATTTTTAACCACTCTTTTTTTTTGTTTTGGTATGTAGATTGGTTATTTATCCTTGGAAATAATTAGTATAAGAAAAATCTTACAGGAAAAGAAACAAAAAGAGGAGGGATCAAACAATGTTCCAAGCATGCAAACTTCTCGAGAAGCAGCGATCGCAAAGTTAGCAAAAGATACTGATGACGAGGTATGGCCTGCTTAACTGATTGTATTTTGTTGTTATGGGATGATATTAATCATAGATTTCATGATAGGTACTTCAAACAAATTTGATCTGATATGACTCCTATTCGTATAAGCTCTGCAAAGAAATTGCTCTCAGGCCCTATATAAATGTGTTTCTATTATGGCTCACTTCTGTTTGTCTATAGATTACCAATATAACTTCAGTTCTTGACTAGGGAGATATGGCCAATCTGGACAGACTTGTATATTGTCACAACCTCGGCTTCACCGGGATCTACCCATGATCCAATCCCAGAGATCAATGCTAGCAACTCATGAGCGACTCGGATCGAGCATCACAACACAATCATCATAACTAAGAAAATATTATAATAATGCAAAAGTAATTGTACCACAACTACTTATTACAATAGTCTGTTTAGATCCATATATAATATTCAGAGTAGCGGAAATCCAAATGGTATGCAAGATAAATATGACGATGCTCTCTATCCAACCCTTCAGCGACAACTAGTCTTCCGCGAAGTCCGGCACAGAACCCTCCTGATCCTGTGGGCAAACCGGAATCGAGTCTTCTCCTGAACAAATATATCCGTGGTTTTTGTTTAGTGAGTACATGGCTACCCAGCAAGAATCCTTATATATGAATGCACGGGTATAACAAGAACAGGGTGGTTAATTTGCATAAACATCTATTCTAATCAAGATTAATTAAAGTGTTGTAAAATCATTTGTTGAACAATTAATGAAGATGAATAGACTCCCCAGATAACAAACAGAGCTCGGCTTCGAAAACCCCTCTGCAAAACTGCACAAGTCTCGAATACTCAAAACCAAAACCAACCCATCAGGTTATTATTAAACACATGGGACTACCATGTACGACCTTCCTTCCCTCCCATGACCGTGGGAATGGCTATCATGATAGTTTTAACTCTGCAGAGTGTAGCACACTTTACCCATAGACCAAGTAACAATACAAGGCGATTCATTAGTTCCCTCTGTTAACATCGATACCCCCTCTAAGGTTTAGGCACTCGGGCCCCCCTCTTGAGCCAACAGACCGCAGCCCGATCTTTTCAAAATAAAGTGTGTTAACAGTCTTTCCTAACTACTAAGCCAGGACTAGCACATGCTGCGCAACATGTTAATGCTAGCACTTATAGTTGCGCTTGTATGGTTTGGCCGGATAAGCACACACCCAAAGTCCTTAGACCAAGGTGACTACCTTCACAACAATCCACAGTCCATAAAACCACCCGACTATGCCACCTTTAGTCAACACACGCCATATAGGTTTTAGTTGATTAGGTTAAAGTAACTCAGCATCTCCAATCATACCAAGTCACAAGAGTAATTATATGATGAATCTAATCAACTACCAACCCACAAGCACTACCAACTATGCATAAGGATAGGCTAGAAAAATAACTAAGGCAGCAATAAACAGGTTAAATTCACAGGGTCAATGACGCAGTGTGAATATAATAGGTTCTACCCTTCCCATCATTTTATGCATGAGAAAAATAAATAAAAACAATAAACGGGTGAGTTTTGTAAATTGGGAGAGCAAGATGCAACTATCTTGCCTTGGTAGTACTCCGGGTCTTGGAATCCTTCTCCGATCGGCTCTTGGAAACCTCCTGAGCAACGAGGACACGGACACCTACACGTATATGCATATATGCAAGAAACAGTAAAACAATCAACAAAACATATAGCTCAATAAAATATATAAAATTCTAGGGAATTTATGGAAAATAATGGTTCTTGAATTATCTAATTTGGAGTTCGGATGCTCCCGAAACAATTCCTGGAAGATTTAAGAAATTCAGAAAATACTGAAAAGAATAAACCTGTTTAACCGGATCAACCGGACCGAACCACCCGGCTCGGCCTGTGCATGCAGTGCATTGCATGGGACACGCGGCGGGCTCTGGTTGGGCGGCGGCGGCGATCTGGCGGCAAAGAACACGCTGGCAGTGAGGCGGGAGGCGGCGCGTGGGCGACGCTTAGCACGGCGGTTGGTTGGCGCGTCGGCCAGCGAAACGGAAATGCGACGCGGCGCGAAGTGTAAAGCGCGACGACGGGGCGTGGCGCGGTGAGGTGGTGGCGGGGACACGCTGCCGGGCGGCGGGCCAGCCTGTGTGGCGCTGGTTGGTGGCGGCGGATCCGGTGGGCACGACGCCGAGGCTGCCGGCGGCGAGGCGACAGCGGAGCAGCGGCTAACTCCGGCGAGCTTTTCTGCGCGCGTTTCTCCACCGATTTTGATGATCTGGGTATGCAACTGGACCATCTCGACGAGATCTACAACATGGCACCATCTAATCTTGAGTTTGGTCAAGGCACAGAGAGAGATATGTAGAAAAGGGTTTCGGTGGGGAGGATTTTTGACGGCTAGGGTTTGGGACTTGAGGGATTTCTTGATGGGGTGTTGAGGTAGGGGTCTTGGGGGGTTTATATAGTGTCTTGGACGACCTAAACTGGGCCTTGGGCTAAGAGGTGTTGGGTTAGGACTCGAATTCTAATCCGGGTAGAATTCAGATAGGATGCGATTTGGAGGGTAATTCGGATTAGGCTTCAAAAAGGTCCCCTCCAAATTTGAGCACGAGATTCCCTCGTTCGCTCATTATTTGATGGATTTGACGAGCTCCCGGCAAAACTTCAAGGAATCATGAGCTAGCTTTGGAATTTAGACATGAAATTTGGAGGGTTGCTTGATGATGGATTCAAAGAATTACTGGAATTTTTCCAGAATTTTCCTAAAGGGTCTTCTAGGGTTTTGGCTTAAACCTAGTTTAAATTAATTAAAATTAGGGTTTCGTATATAACAATTCCCTTTTAATTTACTTTTGGGTTTTCGAAAATACAAGTGACATACGACAAAATAGAGGATGTCACATATATACTGTTGTTCTGTCATACTTGATGATCATAAATTAAGAATTCAAGGGACACAAAATGCATTTCTGTAATCTACTCCCTTTTACTAATAATTTCATGCTTTGTTAGATATTCAGTACTTTCTCTTTCTTTTCTTCGGCCAGTTGAATGAGATCAATAAGCAGCTGGAGGAGCTTCGGAACATGGTGTTCCAGAGATGCAGGTACCACTTATGAATTCACTCGCATCGATTTGACTGTCGACTATATGTTTTTTTTTTGTAACAGTGCCAAACATTTGTTACGTTGTCTGTTCACTTTTGCTAGTATCTTGATTGTAGGAAAATGACCACTGACGAGAAGAGAAAACTGGGAGCAGGTCTCTGCCACCTGTCTCCAGAAGATCTTAACAGGGCACTAGATATGGTTGCACAAGATAATCCTAGCTTCCTAACTACAACAGATGATGTGGACCTTGATATGGATGCTCAGGTAGTTCTCTATGTGCTATGATAACACCTATCCATGCATGAGTTTTTTAACATACCATTCTTAACCATGCTTCTTACGTGGGTGCAGAGTGAGACAACTCTCTGGAGACTGAAATTCTTCGTGAGAGAAGCGTTGGAACGAAAGGCCAACGCTGCTTCTGGCAAGACTGATGAGAACACAGAGAATGCCAAGAGAAAGAGGGAGATATGCAACGCTCTAGCCAGGACTGCTTCAAAACGAATCAAGAAGCAGCCCTAGCTAGCGATATGTGACTACTGTGCCTTTCTGATGGTTCAGAATGTATTCTAGCTGCGGCCGTAGCGAAACCACGTCTTTCCTTTTTGTGGAGTACGATTATGTGTATGCATATAACTTGCAGTTTCTACTAAGCTGTGCTTGGTTACTATTTGCAACAAGGGTCTCACGTTTCACTTGGTTCCATCTCGATACGGAAGGGCCTGTGTAGGCCAGTGCTAAGTGCAAAGGTCATGTCAGCGTGGTAGATTATAATTAAAAAACTTATCTTTTCGAGATATCAGAGCGTCCAAAAGCGTTTTCGAAGCCAAAAGGTTTAATTCCATTTTGCTTGTTCAATGCCATGTGTACTTAACACGATGATCTGACACGGAAAAGTGTCATGACGACGCTCTGTATTGTGATTTCTAAACATTCTTGCGATTTCTCCCTGATAATGGAAACCAAATATCTTACGTTGGATCATGTGAGTTATGAGCACGGCACAAGCTCTTAATAGCTGAATGACATCTCGAAATATAACAGCCGAGTAAAAAATGCATCTTTATATTTTTCACAGATGAAACAACCCAACCTACAAGTTACAATTTCTCCAGTTCAGCAAGGCAAACCATGAATTCAGGTCACCAATATATATTATACATGTGTAGCTTCTATTGAAAAAAAAAAAAAAAACTCGGAACAAACTGCAGATGCTATAGATGCCAAATCTGTCTTTACTGCAAGCAGTCGTCCTGGCAATAATGAATAGCTGCAATTGCCCTACGAATTTCAATGCAAAAATCAAGCACCTCTCTGTGTTTAGTTGGAATAATAGATGAGAACTGGGACAAAATGAGCTAAATGTCCCGTAGGACTGGCCATCCTTTCTTCGCAATTTCATCAATCCTGGAGTTTATTCTTTTCTGGGTGTTTGGGGGGCAAAGCTCTGCAGCAAATGCATTCAACTTTGCAGCTAGTGTTGATGGTATCAGCTCTTCCTCTGGCAGGTTACCGATCAATTGCAGGAGGAATGGCTTACGCTTCAGCTCAAATTTCTAGCATCAAAATTGCTTTCATGTAAGTACAAACAATAAATAGAAGAGGAAAAGCATAAATGTCATTTCAATCAAGTTAACGTTATAGCTACCTGATGTTCTGGTTCAGCTGGATAAAATGCCCCTAATGGTTGGATCTGTGTGGTAATAACACTGCTGCGATCCTTAGCTTGTTCTCTTTCTTTGCTAAGGGCAGCCAATCTAGCCTCGATGGTTCCATTAGTGAAGATGATCGATCTGTGAACAGACAAGTGAGTAAAAACTAATGATCCTGATATTCATATGAAGATTATTTCCTTAAGAAGGCTACTAGCTGTTCTTGTTCGAGCCTCATTGAAATGAAATATACAGCTTCCTCCACAGTCCACACTTACCAACTAGAATCCAAGAAGGCATGAAATCAAATGAAAAATGATTGCCTACTACACAAAATGGTGCTCACAATACATTATGCATGTGCAAAAGGAAGCATTTTACACAAATGAAAATGAGAAAAAAATCAATTACCTGTACTGGTTTCCAACATCTGGTCCTTGCCCAAAGACCTCCCGTGGATCATGGCTTGCCCAAAACACATCCAAAAGTTGCTTGTATTGAATCAACCGAGGGTCATATTCAACCTAAATGGTTCAAGGAGTCAATTCCAGTTATCCTAGCTAAAAAAATGGCAGAAGGGGATTAACTTCAATTCCATTACCAATATAACAGATTTACAGAGTTCGAGTATTAAGTTTAATTGAATCCTAACAGAAAAAAAAAAACTAAAACTCAATACAAGCAAAAGTCTTTTAACCAATCCAGGAAAGGGTTGATTGAGCCACCGACAAAAACAAAACATAACCTCCGCCATCAGGGAGAAAGAACAAACCAAACTAATACAAAGCATAATCAAACACTTGTGCATATAAATGCAGCACCCTCACACAGGCCAAGATGTAAACATGCCAAATTGCTTCAAGCACACAACCAAACATAGTAAGCAAATCAATCGGATCAAATCCCACTGCCAGGTAGGTCCTAAACCATTCATCCCTTCGTTATAATTGGAAGCTCGAGCTGAAAAATGCAGCAATATACAGGCAAGATCCAAAATCGTCAACTCGCTAGTAGTTGCCAATACGACTTTCACAAGTAAAAATGCTAATTACCAATCAGACTATAGTAATAAGCATTATAAGTTTATCACGCGTGGTTCAGTTGGTTCAGTTGTCCTTTGCAGCAAGGAAGAACCGCCTGAAGAGGTAGAAACTTTGTACTACCTTGACGCATTCGGCGTGGTCGCCGAGGTTGCGGTACTCGGGCTTGGCCTTGGAGCCGCCCGCGTAGCCTACGGAGGTGCGGATCACGCCGTGGAGGCAACCGAACGCGGCCTCCGACCGCCAGAAGCTGCCCAGCGCGAACACCGCCGTGGCCGGTGCCCCTCCGCGCGGCAGCATCCGGGCCGAACCCCCGCCGCCCCGCCCCGGGAGGCGCGCGGCCGAGGCCGCCGCGACCAGGAGGGCGAGAACCACTACAAATGCGGCAGCGGCGGCGCCGCCGCCGTGGGCCATCGCGTCGGACGGAGACGCCGCGGAGATCGGGATCGGAGGCCCCCTGCCGGCTGCCGGTGGGTGGGTTGGTCTGACTATTCGGGCCGAGTGATAGATCAGCGAGGGAGGAGTCGAAGGCAGGCCGATGGGCCGTACAAGTTGGCCCATTAGTTTCTTTGACGGAAAAGTTGGCCCATTAGTGAGCGCTACCATATTTGGGCCTCAGTGGCGGAGGTCCGGGCTCCGAAGTTAAAAAGTGGCACATGACGGTGGCGCGCCGGCGGCCACCAGGAGAAGCCACCGGCGGCGGGCAGCGACATGTAAGGTCACAAAACCGGGATATACATGCAGCATGAGGATTGAACCTGCGTATAAACAACATCCGTGGCAGACACTTTAAAATATTTTAGCTTTGAATAGAGTAATTGATGGAGAAAAAGAATCTTTTGATGTAAATTGTAAAAGAAATTTAAAAGTAAAGGATAGATTAAGTAACTAATAATGAAATGGAGTGAAGTGACAGAGTGTCTAATACGGTTTATTTACCTCTGTGGGTCGCAGATCCATCGTCTTCAGGCTTCACGACGCCTTGAATTCATCAGAAGGTGCCTGCAACCGAAAGGACCAGCCGAGTTACAAATTGAAGTATTGACATAGCGCGTGCACCAAGCATCTTAGCAGAAATTCTAACCATCCAGAAAGGAGAGTATTTGCAAGCTCCCATACATTTTGTAATAAACATGGTTACAGGACATTGACGTCAAGCAGGGGAACACTGTTAATAGTTCTCTTCCATTTTAGTTACTTGTAATTTTGATCTGAAGTTGGTGGATAAAAACTAGAGAAATTTTCATCAATGTTACTTGATTCACCAAGAAGTTTGGAAAACGTACAAAAATATGAGGTTTAGATATGTTCGATCTGTTTTTTCTTGTACAGAAAACTTCATACTGTACACTACAGTTACCACAAATTACAAAATTGAAAGCAATCTAAACAAAGGATCTATTTTATAAAAAAAAGGTAAGGGTTTCTACATCTAAACAAAGGAACTAATTTAACAGAACCAGAACAAAGTTCAATAGCTCAAGAGCATACCCTGGGAAAGCAGATTCCATCAAACATGGCAAAGCTGCAACCAGTGAACCAGAGAAATAAGATCTGAGAATCAGAAATAAGAGGCCAAAACTTCTCCAATGTCCTTGACTGTGAGCCAGCTTGGATAAAATATTAATATTGTAAAGAATACTCTGTACAGAGAAGACCCTAGGTGCATGCTAGTAATGCTCCAAAAGATGAGGGCCATTTTAGACTGAGTTCTAATGTCATGGCATGTAGCTCATAAGGTAGCACTTGCACCTGCCGCAGGATATTTTCTTTGACTAATCCTAGAAATTCAATTGAACATACATCAGATTATGCTTAAATAGCCACCAACTCCTCATCAATAAGCATATAGTCCCTGCAGGGAACAGTACCAGCCATCCTCATCATGTGATGAATGTCTTGCAGCAAAACATTGATCAATTCAGACTCACTGTGGGACTTATCACGTGATACGAACACATGAACCTGATTTGCCACCTCAATCCAACTACATCCTGGCTGTTTCTTTAGTCCACGATCATTCATCTCTGACCTTATCTTTGCTGCTTCTTTCCACTTACCAGCAGAAGCATATATGTTGGAAAGAAGAGTATAAGTTCCAGCATTGTCAGGTTCTGCTTCTATGAGATTCCTGGCTGCTAAACCACCAATATTTTCATTTCCATGTGCATTACAGCCGCCTAGAAGGGCACTCCAAACAGTACTTGATGTAGGCTTAATCTTAAGCCTGTGAATTAACCTTTTAGCATCATCAAGTCGTCCAGCTCGGCTACAAAGATCAATCAAGCAAGTGTAATGTTCATCCCGCACTACAATGGACCTATCTTGTACCATGGATTCAAAGATCTTAAGCCCTTCATCGACGGAACCAGAGTGGCTACATGCCGATAGCAACCCCACATAGGTGACATCATTAGGCATATATCCATTTTCTTGCATCTTTCCATACAAACGCATAGCTTCTCTTCCAAACCCATGGCGTGCATATGCTGCAATCATCCCATTCCAAGAGATTAAGTCCTTCTCCCTTAAGAGATCAAAGACCTTTCGTACCATTCTAATTTCGCCACACTTGGCATATAAATCCATCAGTTTGGACTCCACAAAAGTATCAAACTGAAATGATGTTTTGCATACCATCTGATGCACCTGCTGCCCTTCACTGAGTGCGGCAAGGTCGCTACATGCATCAATAGAAGCCAAAAACGTTACTTGATTTGGTCTGATTCCCTCGATGAGCATATTATTAAATAATCTTAACGCCATTTCACTTTGTTTGACTTGCAAGTAACCATTCATCATAGTAGTCCAAGTGACTACATTCCTGCTAGGCATTTCATCAAAGACTTCACGTGCCCTCTTCAAATCTTTGTTCTGGATAAAACCAGTGATCATAATGTTCCAAGAAGCAACATCCCTTCTGGGCATCTTCATGAACAAATCAATCGCTTCACCAATCCTGTGGTTTCGTGCGTACCCAGAGATCATGGTATTCCAAGAAACAATATTCTTATCTGGCATTGCATCAAACAGCAGTCGAGCCTCATCAACCTTTCCACTCCGTGCAGCGCCATTAACCATCGTTGTCCATGACATAACATCCTTCTCTGGCATTCTCTCAAACAGGCAGCGCGCTTTATCCATGCTCCCTGATCGTGCCAGTCCAGCCAGAACAATCTTCCAAGAACCGGCATCCCTCACAGGCATGCTATCGAACACCGTGCAAGCATCGGCCACGCGGCCAGCGGTGCAATACGCCTTCATCATCATGTTACAGGAGGCGACGTTCCTCTCCGGCGTCCGCTCGAACAGCTCCTGGGCCTCGCGGACGCGCCCTTCCTTCAGGTAGCCGGAGATGAGCGCCGTCCAGGTGACCGCGTTCCGGCGAGCTTCGGGGCGGTCAAATAGCGCCCGCGCGTCGTGGATCATCCCGCGGCGCACGTACGCCGAGATCAGCGACGTCCAGGCCATCACGTCCCGGTACGCCGTTCCGTCGAACATCCTGCGGGCGTCCTCGACCCTCCCGGCGTTCGCCAGCTCCGTGATGCGCCCGTTTGGGTCCCTCCCGATGCGCCCAAGCGCAGACGCCGGGACGCTGGGGAGGCGGATCGGCGGCGAGCGGACGCGGCGGCCCAGCGCCGGCACGGCCGCCATGCGAGCGTGCGCCGACTCCACCGGTGAAGAGTACGGAGTCCGGACTAATTCATCTTTTCCGGAGCAGCCCGAGATCTTGGCCGTCCGATGAAGTCTTGGCCGTCCGATCCTTGAACGGACGGCTAGGATCAGCGCTCAGCCCTTCCTTGCTTGATGCTTTCTACAGCAAGCTATCCAGCGTGAGTGCCCGTCCCATCAAATAGGCTCCCCCGAAAGACCAAGGGATCGAATCGAAACAGGTGGAACCGAGGCGGGGAGGGGAAGTGGGGAGGGGCCCACACGCCAGAGACAGAGCACCCGCCGCCTACGCCGACGCCGACGCCGCCATGGCCAGCTCCTCCGCCTCGGGCGCCGGCGACGCGGACCCGATGTCGCTCGTCAAGGAGTACAGCGCCGAGGACCTCGCCATCTCCGGGGAGTTCCTCACCAACTGGCTGCCCTTCCTCACCGCCGGCATCTGCACTTGCTGCGCCGACTCCATCCGCAGCCGCGTCTCTTCCCTCCTCCCGGCGCAAGGTAACCGCCGTGGCCAGTGTGCTGCGTAAACCTATGCTAGGGTTTCGTAGGACTCGCGCTTTACGTCTGCCCTACTCGCAGCGGAGGAATCGCCGACGCCGGTGCCGGCGACGCCGCCGCCGCAGATCGATCATGTTGAGCCCTCCGGGTGGGACTCGGATCCGGCCCCGCCGCGGCATCTGCCGTTCGAGCCGAGCGGTTGGGACTCGGATCCGCCGCCGCAGCCGCAGCTTCTGCCGGCGGAGAAGCCGCGGATGTCATGGGCGGACATGGCGCAGGAGGACGAGCTTGCAGCAGCCGCGGAGGACGCGGCGGCCGCTGCGGCTGATGACGGGGAGGAGGGGAGCGAAGCTGGGAGGCCAAGGGTGCAGCTCACGAGGGATCAACGGGAGCAGAGGCGATTCCGGAGCGTGGTGCGCAGGAAGGATTTCTTGTGCTATGAGAGGGTCAATGGTCGGCTCGTCAACATCCTTGCAGGCTTAGAGCTCCACTCTGGGGTGTTCAGTTCTGCCGAGCAGAGGCGCATTGTTGAATACGTGTATGACCTCCAGGAGATGGGCAAGCGTGGGGAGCTTGGAGGTGAGGCTTACACTCCACGGTGATTCAATATTTTCTGTTGGCATAGTGTGTGGTAGAATTTTTAGGTTAATTGGCTAGATGCTCATATACCATTTTGTGTTTAGAAAGACATTCACTTTTAGGTGCAAATAAATGTCTTGTCTAGGTTAGGAAGCAAGGTTTTGTAGATGTATCGGCAGTGAAGTTTTTTGCGCTTTAGTATCATGATGGCTATTAAGGGTATGGACTTTGGAGGTCAGTATTCGTTTTGAGTTTAATTGTGTGACTCTTTTCAGGACAATTCAGGAAGGTCTATATGCCCTAGGCTAGTTCTTTCATGTAGGGCATTATGTGTCGGCGTGGAAAAAAACAATGGGCAAAGAATAAGCACAACATTTGTATTTGTGATTTTATAACTTTCAGGCTTAGCGCTGTGTTATATTGTATGTGATTTTCACCTAAAGGTAGAAACTTTTGTCACGATTAATTATTAGATCATAGATTTACCAATGAAAAGTTGCAGATTCAGCCTTGGTGATTGTAAACAATTAAGTCGACAACGCTAAGCAGATATTTGGTAAATGTAAGGCATTTTAATCATGGGCATAACCACGTCTGTAGTCATGGCTTAAAATACCATTATAAATTACCATATAAGGTCAACTCTAGATTCTCGAGGACTGGAATTATCGCCTAGCGCGCTGATTATTAAGGAGAAACCTAATGTATAAATAATATACATCATACATGTCTTGTGCCACCTATCTATTAATTATGCACGTATGCTTCTCATACAGTGATGCTTTTCCATATAAACCTTATCATGTCAATATCAGTATCATTTAGACATGTATGGTATTTTCAGTAACTCAGTTTGGTTTCTTTATTTTTACATTTTTTTGCATTTATTGGTGATATGTTGCATAAACATATGCAAACTGCCAAGCATGAGTTATTTGAGTAAGATAATAAACATGAAATACTTGCTGTGCTTCTTCCAGTGCTGCATGCCATGATAATCTTGACTGATGGAACCGTGATATTATAATGTGTTGTCCTCACCATTGTTTCTTACTAGATCTTTCTTCTGTTGGACATAAAAAAATGAATTATGTTATCTTTACTGAAACTGCTCATAAATATTTAGAATGGGTTCTCCTAACTACTGTTTCATTGCACAGGGCATATCTTAGTATAATTTATTTCCCTGTTCTTTTCAGCCTAAATTAGAAATTAAAATGTACCGCTACAAATTTGTTCTTTTTTGTACAAGCCAGCCGCTTTGCCGCTTTGTTGCTTTTTCTTTAAAAAAAATGCAGTGTTTCTTCTCGAAGATTTCAAAACCAACTTTTAACAGTTTTTTTGGTCTCTTGATCTCTTGAAGTCACCTAACGGGAGCCCACAACTTTCCAGATTAAAATCTATATCTGGATTAAATTTGTTGCAAACAAGGCCACTCTATATGATCAACCTAAGTTCTTAGCTCTAAATAAAAATTCCAATTTATTTTGTGAACTATATCTTTCGTGTTGACAAGGCCAGCTTTTTTATTTCTGTATAAGGTGCTTCCACACTGAAGTTAATTTAACTTTTGAAGCGCAGGTGCATGTGCAATGACCATTAACCATATGATATGCTACCAAAAGGCTGATTACATATGGTTGCTAGCTTTGAGAAATCAACCATTTATACCAGCTTCTTAATGTTAATCCAAGTTTGAGGATGTATGTAATGAATGCAACTTCTCCTTAATCAGTTTATATTGGTTTTATTCCCTCCTTACTAGGATGTTAGATGTCTTGATTGAGTTTATCCAATTTTATCAAATCATGCAGTTTCAGCTTTGATTAAAGAAAAGAATACACAACAACAATAACAACAACAAAGCCTTTGAAGTCCCAAAGAAGTTGGGGTAGGTTAGAAATTGTGATAGAAGTCATCAACTTTTTTTTTTTTTTAAAAAAAAGAAAAGCCAAAGAGGGTGAAAAGCTAGGTCATGGTTAAGGCGCGTGGTTTGCTATTTTCCATGCACCCCTATCTAAGGCTAAATCTTCGGGTATGTTCCAATCTTTCAAGTCTCTTCTTATTGTCTTCTCCCACATCAGGTTAGGTTGGTCCCTACCTCTCCTTACATTATCAATGCACCTAAGAATTTTACTATGCATCGGTATTTCTGGAGACCTTCATTGAATGTGTCCTCACCATGTCAAGCTTTTCTTCAATTGGTGCTACCCCAACCTTATCACGTGTAACTTCATTACGAACTTGGTCTATTCTCGTATGGCCACAAATTCATCATAACATACGCATATGTGAAGGAAAAAAATTCACCTAACTGTTTTGTTCATTAATATTTAAAATTGTTCAGTAACACATTGCTCATAAAGCTGCTTTCTTTTTTTGAATGTCATATTGCCATCAGATCCTGAGCTTCATTTGTTGATATGTCATGCTTGGTTTATGTATTTTTCTGTGGCTAAATCTGAGCACTATCTTTTCGTTTGACAGATCGTACATATACAGAACCCCAAAAATGGATGCGTGGTAAAGGGCGGGTAACAATACAGTTTGGATGCTGTTATAACTATGCTACGGTACTTACCTTGTGCATCTTGTAAATTATGTTGCAGTGTTGATTAAACCTACATCTGTAAATGTACTTAATGAAATCTGTTATGTCAGGATAAGAATGGAAATCCTCCAGGCATTATTCGAACTGTTGCTTCTGATCCGATACCTGAACTATTTAAGGTGATGGTTAAGAGATTGGTGCGGTGGCATGTTCTTCCTACAGATTGTATTCCAGACAGTTGCATTGTCAATATATATGACCCTGGAGATTGCATCCCACCACATATAGATAGTCATGATTTTGTTCGGCCATTTTGTACTGTCTCATTCCTCAGTGAGTGCAACATAGTTTTTGGAACTAATCTGAAAATCGCCGGTCCTGGAGATTTCACTGGTTCATTTGAGCTTCCCCTGCCTGTCGGGTACAGTGGCTATCTTTGCATGCATTTTCTCCAAGCTAATAAATTACCTGTCACAGTTAGCTGGTTGATTATTTAGCATATGGATAGTTTGGTAGCTGGTTATGTTTCTTCACAATTTAATCTTGCGAGTACATATTAATTCAAATATTTTGTGCCTCATTTGACTTTAATAAATGATATTACTACTTGGTATAGTGATTTGCTAAATTTATCGCCTGCACAAACCTTTTTTTATGGCCTTTCTAATATTTCTTTTTTTTGTTATCTTGTTTTCATTCTTCTCACCACTATTCTATTTCCATGCATTTTGTATAATTTGTGTTGTAGTCCCTATAATTGGTTGGTGTTGCAATAGACTAGAATTCATATCTTGTAATTTCATTCAGTTTTGTCTGCGTTTATTTGGTTCTCTTACTAAACGTAAGCACTCACAGGTCTGTGCTCGTGCTAAATGGTAATGGCGCTGATGTAGCAAAGCATTGTGTGCCAGCAGTCCCAACCAAAAGGTCGTAACAGTCGGTTGTATTATTTTTCTGACTTCAATTCTTTTCACTTGCTTGGTATTCAAATTCTGATGCACAATATATTGTTAAACACAGGATATCCATTACCTTCAGAAAAATGGATCCATTAAAGCATCCATTCAGTTTTAAAGATGATCCGGAGCTAGTTAACATTGCTCCTCTAGAAGCAGCTGTACAGCCATTATCAGATGAAGGCAAGGTCAAGCAGCCTGACCTAAACATTAGGAATATGAGCAAAGCATCAAAAGGCAAGAAATCTAAAGGAAGAGCATCTGCTGGAAAGCTTGGATCTGGCGTTCTTGGAGATGGACCTCCTCAACATTCACAGGCCCCTATCACGCCACAGCTAAGCTTGCATGGCCAGCCTTTTATCTCTGGTGCAAGTGCTGTTAGGGAAAGAGACCATGTTGGGAGATCAGGAGAATCAAGGTATCAACGGGATGCGCCTGCTATGCCCTCTCAAATGGATGGAGCCAGAGAGCGTGCAAGTTGGTCACAAGAGAGGAGGTACGGTAATGGGATGCATTTCACTGAAGATGGTGTTCACTCTCAGTCTCACGAAAGGAGGCAGCGAATGGAACATAGGCAGATATTGATGATAAACCGCACAATAAATGATGACATGGATTCCCTTTCAATCGGGAGCCATGATTCAGGCCACTCAACAGACCGGCCACATGTAAGCATACGGACCATTTATAACAAACCAAGGAGGACTAGGGTAAACCTGGATGATTAAGTCACCCATTTTGTGAACTTGTTGGGATGCATGATTGGTATCTGAAAGAAAACTTCAGCTGTACATTGCAGGAGCTGTTGTTATGACTCCATACTATATGACTTTGTCCTTTCTTAGTAGACATGTATTGAGATTAGAAACAAAATTTATCAGTTAGATAGTCAGTTGCCTACTCATCTGTAGATAAAGAGTTGTTATGGAACCCCGTAATTGTGATCTCGTGTGGATGCTGCATTGGTGATTGATGACTTTCTCAATAATTTGATTCGATTGGGATAATTATCAGACTTCAAAATTGCATTGGCGCAGTTTTGCTCTTGTGCCCTCTGTGGTTGTGATTGCCCGGCCACGGCCGCGGTGGGGGCTAGGGATCGGATTGAATCTATGATTCTGTAATCCACATTGTCATCTCGAAGCTAAAGTTCTGCGAGGAAGAAATCTTGGAAGAAGAGATGATTAACAAAACCCTCGATGAGGATACTCCAACAATAGTATCGTCAATAGAAATTTACAAAGCACTATTTACAAAGCACTTTGAATTAGTGCGTGGAAAACAACCGTGTATTTCCTATTTGCGTAAGTTCGGTTGTACGTGTCAAATTCACCACCACAGCGAACTTTAATGGGTCCTCATCAGAAGCTAGGAGTATATGTTGGATTTGATACTCCATCAATTATTAAATATCTAGACACTACAACAGGTGACCTGCGTGATGAGAGGTACACTGTATTTTTTATGAGAGCAATTTCCCGACATTAGGGGGAGATACAAAGCACTCTAACTAATGTCCATAAATAGATTTGGATGTTACTGACATTCAAGCCCTAGACCCACACATGAAAGATACCGAACTAGAAGTTCAATTGATAATTAATTTACAGCAAATTGTAAACAGACTGCCAGATGCTTTCACCAACTATAAAAGAGTAACTAAGTTGCATATACCAGCAGTAAATGTATCAAAAAGAGTGGAGGTACTCGGCAGACTGGTCAAATCCGTCATAATGGAAAGAGAGGGAAAGATCCGGTTGCATGTGATTTAAGCACGTAGAGGCGTTTGCAAAATCATCAAATCAGTGCAGACTTATTACCCTTGTCGTGAGAGGCAAATCAACCATTAGTCAAGAGGCCACCTAGAAGAGTGGCCCCACCCATAAGGTGGCAAACCCAACGACAACGTACGCGCAAATTTAGGCGCTTAGAGAACGAAAGGTTCTGACCTCGTTGTGTTGGGAAATCACGAGCAGTCAGAGGACATAAATGAGAAAATTTCCACGAATTATATCAATTCAGAAATTATGTAAAAGAAAGTACGCTATTGTTGACATTTATTTTTTCTAAAAAATTACGAAGTCTTTGGAATTAGATATAGAACCTAAGACCATGGTAGAGTGCCAGCAGTGCTTGGACTGTACTTAGGGGTGGAAATGAGCCAAGCCTGGCTCGGCCGAGCTCGGTCAAAAAACGGGCTGAGCCAGGCTCGGTTCGCCATTTTTGCGAGCCCCAAAAGTGGGCTTGGCTTGAGCCCGATAACACCTTCGAGCCGAGCTACGAGCCAAAGGCTTTTTCACGTTTAAAAACTGCCAACGAGCTGAGCCGAGCCAGACTAGGCTCGGTCAGTAACGAGCCGAGCTTGGCTCGGCTCGCTATTTTACCGAGCCCTAAAAGTGGGCTCGGCTCGAGCTCGCTAGCACTTGCGAGCCGAGCCGAGCTGAGCCATGGGCTAATTTTCCAGCCCTAACTGGACTAAGTGGAAAGAAACAGTTCAGGCAGAATTGCACTTGCTTAATAAAAGAAATATTTTTTGCCCAACGGAGCCAACTCGTGCCAAGGTACTCCCAGTTGAGTTATATTGTTGTTCATCTAAAAGAGGAATGAAAAACATTAGGTGGTGCGCTCTTTTTTTTTTCCCCTTATATGAGTTTTCCTTGAAGTTTCTCATAATAATATTTTTAATGAGACAATGTCGCAAGGCAACATGCGTGTGTACTGTACTATTTTATCCAATTCTTTTTCCCAGTTAGTTTTTTGATGGAGTTTTTAACGTGTCATTTGTATATTACGGTTTTGCGTAGAGGGGAGTGTCGAACCCAATGAAAAAACGCCCCAATTGGCCCAACCCTAACTATGGTTTTCTTTATAAGCTTTATGGGTAAAACCAAATGTAGGTTAGGTAATATACACTCCTTCTGCTTTGAAATAGTAGTCGATCATTTTAAACTTTTTCTAAGTCAAAGTTTTAAAACTTTATCTATAGAGACCTTTTAAACTATTTAGGTTGAAAACATAAAAAATCATATGGATAGATTTGTCTTAAAAGAAACTTTTATAATATTATAATTTCTAATGCATTATAAAAAAAAATTGTAAATTTTTTTACAAATTTGTACTCGCTTCAGAGACAGTGTCAATGTTAAAAATAATTATTACTTATTTTTTATAACAAAGGGATTATACAAGAGAGTCAGTCCGAGGATTGATTCATGATAAAAATTACGGCGGCGATGATCCAGCCACTGCAGTCTGCGAGGTGACAGCGCACGAATGCACGATGCCGCATCCCAAAGTAACCAAAAATAATTTCCACAACGAAGCCGTTTCCATAACGAAGCCCGAGCCCGAGTCCGACTCAGATTTTTGATCCCGTGGCCGCCCCCCATCCTCTCCACTATAAAAGGCGGCGCGCATCGATCAGAAGGCTGGATCACACGTACGTGAGACACAAAACAATCACACATCGGCGATGGCTTTCCGCTCCGACGACGGCGCGGTGCTCCTCCTCCCGACGACGACGACGCCGCACGTCGTCACCTGCGGCTTCCTCCAACGTGTGCTCGTGCCCCACGACCCCTACCCCCACCCCCACCCCATGCGCACGCCCTACCTGCAGACGAAGCCGCCGCCGCACGCCGGCGGCGGCGCTAGCCTCGTGTTCCCTGGGAAAGCCATGGGGCTGCCGGTGCCTTCGCCTGCGACGGCGACGGCGATGGCGATGGCCGCCCGCCCAGCCGAGGTGCGGGACGTGTGGGCGGCGAACCTGCAGGAGGAGCTCGCCGCCATCCGCAGCCTGCTGCCGATGTACCCCTGCGTGGCCATCGACACCGAGTTCCCCGGTACGGTGTACGACGACGGCGTGCCGCGCCACCTCCGCACGCCGCAGGAGACCTACGCCCTCGTCAAGCGCAACGTCGACGAGCTCCAGCTCCTCCAGCTCGGCGTCACCCTCTTCGGCGGCGCCGGCCGGTGCCCCGTCGTCTGGCAGTTCAACTTCCGCGGCTTCGACGCCTGCCGCGACCCGCACGCGCCGTCCTCCGTCGCCATGCTCCGGGACCAGGGAATGGACTTCGCAGCGCTCGCCGAGCGCGGCGTCGACGCCTGCGTCTTCGCCGGCGAGTTCTTCCGCTTCGGGCTCGGCTGCCGCCGACTGACCTGGGTGGCGTTCTCCGGCTCCTACGACTTCGCCTACCTCGCCAAGGTGCTCACCGGCGGCCGCCCGCTGCCGGCGACGCTCGACGCGTTCCTGGCGCAGCTGCGCGGCCTGTTCGGGCCGTTCGTGCTCGACGTCAAGCACATCGCCAGGTTCTGCGGCGGCGGCATGCGCTGTGGCCTGGACAAGATGGCGGCGGCGCTCGGGGTGGAGCGCGCCGCCGGCAGCGCGCACAACGCCGGCTCCGACAGCCTGCTCACCTGCGATCTCATGCGGGCGATGGCGGATCGATTCTTCAGCCACACCAGCGTGCTGGAGCACGCCGGAGCCATAGAATACCTCGTCGAGGTGTAGTGCAGTGTAACTAGCGTAGGCAGCTAGCACTTGAAGTGGAAATTCTTTTACTTGCATTCTTCTGTTCTAATTGTAATCTTTGTACTATCCGTTCATTCATGTCAATATTTGTCACTGTTGATGGACCAATCTGTATGAACCTGGAAGCATCGTGCAGTGTAGTGTAGAGTAGGGGTGTAAACGGTCCCGATCGGATCGGATAATGGCTAAACCATATTCTTAACTGCATCTTTTTTCAAAATCAGATTTGATTATGGATATTTTGGATACAAATACGGAATTTGATATTATCGGACACGAATACGGGCTGAATATGAATCGGACTGAGTATCAAGTATGAAACAATTGTGATACCTAGCTGTTCGACGTGGATGGCTGCCACACAAGGCGGACTGGGGCGGGAGGTGGCGCCGGTAGTGGGCGCCCTAGGGCGGCGGCGGCTAGAACTAGGGTAGGAACAAGATAAAAATATGGAAGCTATGGTTGCACACTTGCACTTGGTGCCTTAGACAGGGATTTGCATCCTCTGCACTGTAGAGGGGTAGTTCTCTCACTGCATGTGGGTCCATAGGGTGGTGGGCCCCATGTGGGACCCACATGCAATGAGGGAACTGCCCCTCTGCAGTACTGCAGAGGATTCGTGTCCCTTAGACAGTTGGTCTTGTAGTGGGCTGATAGCTAGTAGGGCCTTGAGTAGTTGGGCTGCTAGGCCTCAAATCACATTGAATATCCAAAAAATGTTTGGACCGAATATCCGAAAATTAACCGATCCGGCGGTATTGACCGTCCTATATCCGACATCGTATCCGACACTATATATCCAATACTGAAACTGAATCCAAAAATATCCAAAAAAATCCGACCAGATCCTATCCAAATCCGTATCTAATCGGTTTGGTCCGGAAAATATTGGAACTGTTTACACCCCTAGTGTAGAGCATACTATACACTACTCTCTTCGTTCTTGCCTTTAACCATTCATCTTATTCAGAAACTTTATGTAAATATCATTTACTTTGTTGTAATTTGTTTTATCATTAAAGGTAATTTAAGCATGATTTATATTTTTGCATGTTTGCACTAAAATTTTGAATAAGACGAATGATTAAAGTCGTGTCCAAAAGTCAAAAACGTCAAATAAAAATATGGAGGTAAGACTGCTATATAGCAGCTGGTTTCGAGATAATCAAGCGCTGATCGAATTTTCATTCTTGAGGCCTTGGACAAACGTGATAACTGAAAACCCGTCGTCTATGGTAAGTCTTAGAGCTAAGACACAGGTGCTAGCCTGTTGAAATTTCTCACAGTAGTGTTGCTGTCAACTAATCCTGAACTCCACTAATCTGGTTAATGCCAAGCAAGTTCTGCATGTAATTGTGAGAGATTAGTTTGAACTTTGAAGCATCAGATTAACGCCAAATTGAAGCCTGGGCAAGTTGTTCGTGTAATCGTGATAGAGATTAGTGCCAAATTATGAGCTAAGTGCCTCATTGCCCTGAAAGTGCAGCCTGCCGTATTGACTAGTGAGCCCAAAATCGAGGCTGCCCTCTCAAGCCTCAAGTCTGGACATCGATGATAACCATAAAATCCTCCAAAAAAAAAAAAAAAAAAAGAGCCTGAAATGGTGTCGCACAAGGGGAAACGATAAATTGCCAAATTGGGGATCAGCATAGAGAGAACCAGAGTAGAGATTGCAGCAATACCGTTCTTGACGAATACGCAACACTGCAACAGGCTCGAGGGTTTTAGTTTAACCCATTTATTATACAACTTTGCTAATAATCAAGCGACTTAGACTTATTTATTTCTTAGCCAATTTTCTCACATACCTATTGCTCGTTGGATCTTTTATGTCCCCTATGGAGGTGTTTGATCCACGGCTCAGGAAATCGACTGAGAGCTAAATAGGTTTCAGCAGTCTGATGACAAGCCAGTCTTGTACACCTTTATTATAACAGCAAATAGGCCGCGCCAATGGGCTCAGCCCACAATCTCCCGGCTGCACACCAGCATCCTCATGCTGACAGAATTTTTCTCGCAATTTATGTGAATGATCTGAACAATTTTACTGCTGACTGGAACAAAGGTAAGATCATCGCTACAATTTACATGAATGATCTGGACAAATTTTACTGCTGACTGGAGCAAGGTAAGACCATCACAACAGCTCAGTGACAGTTACGATGTATAGAGAAATCTGAATATGTCCTGACTGTCGAGTGTCGACCAAGTACCAACCTAGCAATATAGAGCTGGTTTCTCAATAATAAATTTAATAATTATACAAATAAGAAGCGAGTGCAGATTAATATCGAAGCACAGCTCCTAGCCACGACACTGTTGACTGATCTTTTACCCCTACAAGAAACATAGATTACAGAGTCTATTTTCTGAGCTCTAACCAGCACAGTGTCATTAGTGCATTACACCAGCAATTACCTCTAAAAAGTGGTAACCAGTCATTAGTCATTACAACTCATAGGCATACCATCATAGATTCAGGTATTTGTCTGCTAATTTAATTGAAAATCGAATAACTATGGCAGTAAACATAATAGCACTACCTGGCAACCAAAAAACATTGGATCATTCAGCATGTGCGTATGTAACAAAAATCATAAAAAGTTTGGTCTGTGGAAGTTTAAGTGCTGACACCCACTCCTCCACTTTGTAGGTTACATATTAAATCTAGAAGAAAACACTGTAACCCAAGAATTCATATGGTTTTGCTATGCCAGATGGTTTCTTCTCCAAAATCCCATTTTTTCTATGCCAGATGGTTTCACGCTTTCATGGATCAAAGATTCCAGTTATGATAGTACTAGAAGAAAGATCTTAGAATCTATACCTTTAACTTTCTGAAAGAGCAAATCAATTGAAAGGAGCTCTGCAATGCACTCTACTCATACCCAAAAAAAAAAAATGCTTCGGAGAGGGCCACGTAACAATTATATAACTCAAAGGGCGTTTGCTTACTTTCCTTTTCTGCTAGAAATGACAGAGCACATGTTGGACTCCTTTGCAGTCCCACAATTCTTTTCCTTTACATATACTTCTCATCTAATAACCACGTATAACACAATAATAGAAGTGGAAGATTTGTACTCTTTTGCACTTATTTTAAGTTACTATCTCTGAACAAACAATGGAATTAAGCTAATCCGTGGTACCTAAACGGCATTCCCGTTTGTCCCATCAAAACCACTCAACTACAAATAATTGGGAGGTACATTCATACCTCGGATCAAGAAGCCCAGAGCAAACAATCCATCAACTTCAACCCCTTGCCGGCTTCCGCAACACGGCGGAGAGGTACACCGCTGCCTTTGTGCTTCCAGTGCTGGCCTTCTCTCCGACCACCCACTTGAGCTTCTTGTAACCAAACCTCTCTATGAGCCTCACAACCACCCGCCAGCTCTCCTCACTCCGGCACAGGTAGCTGTCAATCCAGAGAAGCCCACCAGCACGCAGCACCCGGTCGACGTCAAACATGAAGAATTCCAGCGCCTCCTCGGTCCCCGCCTGCCCCATCGCAGGCGCGCCGCCTTCGTCCAATGCCGTGGTGCCAACGTGCAGCATGTCGAAAATGCCGTCGTAGAAGGGGAACCGGTGCGCCGGCGAGAGCAGCAGCGGGAATAGTCCCCTAGCCGCCACGAACTCGTTCATCGGCTTCCCGGCGTTGTCGAGCACCGAGGTGACGACGGTGACGCCGCGCTCCTTCATCCGGGCGGCGAAATTGGCGGCGCCGCCGGCGACATCGAAGCCAATCCGGATCTTGAACGCGCTCAGCCGCAGGACGTCGTCGATGAGGAACTCGTGGTCGTGGCGGGGTCTCACCCACCGGCGGTTGTCGAGCCCCATGTTGGACGCCGGGAGCGGGGTGCGCGGCCCGCGGGAGCGGCAGCGGCGACGCGGGAGCGGCTCGCAGCCCTTGGAGACGAGGCGGTGCGGGAGGGTGGCGTTGCGTGGGCACACGCCGTGGGGCTTGTAGGACATGAAGGCCGAGAGGAGCGTGAGGGTGGAGGGGGACCTGAAGCAGGCGTGCGCGACGGAGGCCGGCATGTGGGTGAGCCCCGTGCGCGCGTCGCGGCCGAGCGGGAGCGCGTGCGGCGACAGAAAGAGGAGCAGCTCCGAGGGCAGGCCGCCCGGGAGGTGGGGGAGGTGGGAGGCGTCGATCTCCCGCGCGATGGCGGCGACGTGCGCGGAGAGGTTGCCGTACGCGGCCCGGCCGGAGGTCGACGGGGTGGCGGTGGCGGCGGGGTCGCGGGGGGCGAAGAAGGCGAGGAGCGCGAGGAGGTTTGTGGAGAGAAGGGAGACGAGCATGAGCAGGTTGAGCAGCGCCGGGGAGCAGAGGCAGGAGAGGAGCCGGCCGCGCCGCCGGGACGCCGGCACGTTCAGGGACACCGACCCCATCGCGCCGAGGACTCGCCGCCGGCGCGCGCGCGTAGAGGGAGCCCGCGGATTCGCCCTCTCGGCGGAGGAAAGCTCGCGGATTTCGCCGCCGAGGAGGAATCTCGGGGTTTGGCTTTGCCGCGTCCGTGTACGCGTGTGTGCGGCTCGAGTTTGCCTTGCTCAGTGGAGTGACCAGTGACGAGTGAGCGTCGTCGATGCCGGGGAGTGAGTGAGCCAGCGAAGGTGGTGGACGGCTGTCGGTTTTACATTCGCAGTCTTACACAAAGCTTGTTTAATGGAGCTTGTTTAATGGAGCAGTAGTTTATTACTAGTACTTTATCCGAAAGAAATATAGTACTCCACTGGTGACTAGGCTGAGTTAAAACAATACTCCACTGGTGGCTAGACTGCTTAGTTCAACATAATTTAGGATTTGCCATTCCAAAAATAACCATTTAGAACCTGCCACATTTATACCAATAATACAAGACTCCGTGAGTGACTATCCAAAATTGCCGATAATTGAGTGACGCATTTCCTGGGTTCTAGCCTTGTTTAAAAGTAAGTGGTGACTACAATGTAAATTCATTTTGGATGGACCAAGAATTTCAACCAAATTCACGGGCAAATTATGGGGATGACAAGGATTTCAATGTGAACTAGAGTTCTCAGAACCAAGAAAAATCTAAAACACGATTTATGTATTGACCACATATATGACAATGCCAATTTCACACTTACATAATGTTGGTGGTTTGCAGTATGCTTTGAATTAATTTTTGACTATATTTGTAGTGATAACGTCACATTTTTTCGAGCAAAATTGACGTGAAAATCTCAATACAGCAAGGTTTTTAAAATGGTTAAAGTTTAGTTTCCTATTAATAACAATCTTGCTTATCAATTATAGATGAAACTTGTTTATTTTCCCTTGTCCTTCAAAAGAATCAATTGATTCATTAATTCATATATGGGAGTGGTTGGGCTAGATCTGCTCATGGGTAGCCTGGTCCGATGTACCCGATCCGACCTAAAAAACATGACCTGACCCAACCCGACCTGGCCCGACAGCGCACCGGGTCGGGTCGGGCCTCGATTTGAAACTCGACCATCGGGTCGAGTCGGTTTTGAGCCCAAAAAAATTGTAAAAACAATCGTGTGGGCTCGGGTTTCAGGTCGGATTCGGTCCCAGTTGTGTGACGGTCGTCAAGGTAGGCTCAGTAGCGAGTTTTGGTCGAGTTTTTAAAACCCGACCCGAAACCGTCTAAGCCCGACAGATGATCAGGTCTAGGTTGGGCAATTCAATAAAAGCACCAGGCAGAGGGCATGAACGATTGTTCGAAGTATTTAACCTTTCTGGAGCCTTGTATTTAGGGTGTGTTTGGTTGTTTGTACCAGGTTGAATCTGTATGGGATGGTACAAGTTGAATGGGATGGTTTCGTACGGTACTATTCAGGTGAGATGTTTGGTTGGTTGAATAAAATCATACAAGATTTTGTTTGGTTCTCGATTGAGATGACGTAGAATGGTTCAAGTATTCAAATACCATCAAATAACACTTTTTATCTTAAGAAAATTAACCTTACGCATGATTTTATTTTAGATGATTTCAGCTAAATTTAATTTTAAATTAAACATTCAAACCAGATTTAAAACTTAACGTTCAAATTGGAATCAATATTTAAATTGGATTTTAAATTCAAAATACATTTAACATTTTATTTTTTTAATAAAATTGAAATTAAAATCAAAATTCAAACCAAATTTAAATACAATTAAATTTTAGATTCAAAACTCAAGTCGTATTTTTAATTCAGGATTCAAGCAAGTTATAAAAAAAATGAAATTTAAAATCAACACAAATTCAAATAATAAATTCAAAATTCAGTCTGAAAACTCAAATCGGATTTTAAATTCAATATTAAAGGTGTATTGAAAATTCAAATCAATTTTTAAAAATTTAAATGTATTTTCAAATTCAAAATCTAAAAATAAAAAACATATTTAAAATTTAAAACGGATTTGAAACCTAAACTGAATTCAAAATTGAAATCAATTTGTAATTTGGTATAGTATAAAATAAAAAATATGAATTAAGAAGAAGTAAGAGCTTGCAAGAGAAAGTTGTACGGTGTCGTTCGACAAAATCGAACGAACGAGGTCATACAGCATATTGAAAGAATATTCTATTTTTCTGTATCATATCGTTCAAGATGATTTGATACAGTTCAGACAACTAAACATATAGATGGACACAAATTTTGTACCTTCCCTCCCATATAGAAATCATGTCATTCAGATAACCAAACACACCATTAACCTTTCTGGAGCCATGCACGGTGCACACATCCAGCCTTCTTGGAGTCCTGGTGAGAAGAGTGAAATCACTAGAGAAATGGAGAATACAGTGCAGCGTGTCTCCTTGCACCAAAATTAATCGATCTATCGTATTCGTACTCACCGACGAGGATCTACCGGTGAAAAGGCAAACAATTGACCGTCGTTTCACGCGCCATCGTATATTTCGCCGCTGGTTCGAGACCTCACGTGACTCCAGATCTCCAACATGGTGCACAGTGCACACCATACTACACCCCGGTTGACCTCGCACGGCAAGAACACCACCTTACGCCTGACTCGTCCTCATCAGCCAAAGGCTACAAGGTTCTCATTTTCATTTTATGAATTGTTGTGAGATTCGATGATTTGTTCAAAGCAGCTACAATTATAGATCATTCTAAGTAAGATCTAAATTTTCATTGTCTCCACAAGGCTTAAAAAAGAATGATACATGTTACAAATTATAGTCAAAGTATTCCATTACAAGGTCACTAGCATTTTGCCACTTCTTGTCCCCCAAAAATTGATCCCAACACCTTCAACGTCGTATAGGGCTATCACAACATGATTTTTTTTTTCAATTTTTAGTGGACTGGTGATCGACAAAAAACTTATATTACAACGTCTTTTCTTTTAGTTTTATTGTCAGAATATTTCGATGATGTGAGCCTAATGTCTCATCATATGACATTGCTGGCATGATGTTAGGTGCATCAATCCAATAATGCCTAGTGTTAGAATCCCAAAAATTCATAGATTTTCATATTTATGTCAAGCTACAGCCTACAACCCACTTCAAACACAAAGCGACTAAAGCCCGCTGCAAGTAGGTCCAACCTATTTTTTATTTTTTCTATTTTTTTATTTTATTAAAAATATATGTCATTGACCCTTTTTATGCAGACTAGCCCATCGCCCGGGCTAGGGGTGAACGCCCTGGCATGGGTGATGCGCTTGTCGTCCATCTCATAGGCGACCGCCCCTCCCCATAGGCGACCGTCGTCGCAAAGGAGGAGAGGAGCTCCATGATGCGGATATCAGTGGCAACAAATGTGTGTGAAGGAGGAGAGGAGCTCGACAATAGTGCTGGCCGCACAGTGAGGAGGGGCACCCAACGGCGCAATCTTGTCAGGCTCACCACGAAGGAGTTAGAGAAGGAGAGCTTGGTGCGGCGGTGATGGGAAGTGGGTGGCAAGGCGGCGGAGAGGTCAGGGAGGAGGAGGCGCCTAGGTGAGACAGATCGAGGTGGCAATGTCCCAGCAAGTGGAGATGGCGGTGACAATTTCGGGGGAGGATGAGAGGTAGGTGGGACGAATCGAGACAACAGCGATTCGTAGGTGGCGACCTAGGTGAGACATAGGCGACGACGGTGGCCCAATGAGAAGAGGTGGTGACGACCTCAAAGAAAGAGGTGGGGCCAAGGAGCACGAGCTACCAGCGGACGCGGTGGCTGTGGTATTGCTGTTAGCGTCTACGTGAATGATGTAAACAACACTGACGACTAGGGTGCTTGTCGCTTGTGGCCTGGGCAACGGGGCTGGATCCGGAAATAGAGGTGGCCAAACGGGCTGGGCTAACAAGGCCAAACTGGGACGGCCCGCAATGTTCACTGAACCGGGCCTGCCCGGTTCGATTCACCGAGCCGAACTTAGGGCGAAGCTGAGGCTTGTCGAGCTGGCCCGGCTCGGTTCGTATAGTGGCAGGCCGGTCCGGTTCGGTTCATCACTGTAGCATATTTATTTAATTAAATATATTTATAGTGTATATTTGTGAAATATAGTGGTTTTTCTTAATTTATTTAGATATTTATAATTATAATAAACCACCTGTCGACGGTTGGGATATTGACCCAAGTCAACCAAGGTTCTTCAAAGAGGAGATAGGAGACACGCCGAACAACCACGAACAAAGAACGAAGCAGAGGCAGGGGTTTTATCCTGGTTCAGGCCTCTCGGGAGAGATAATAGCCCTACGTCCAGCCTTTCTTTATATCAAAGAGAATTACAAGGTGGAACTCGGCGAGATCAGCAGGTATCAGCGAGTAGTATGCGAAAATCTATATGCTAAGGGTCAAGTCGTAAAACTCGTCCTTAGATGCCCCCTAAACGTCGTAGGTGCATGGTTTATATAGTACAGAGCAAACCGATCTACCAAGGAATATCGGGCCGAGCTAACTACGAGATCATAACAAACTCATACATACCAAATACAACCTATGGTGGATAAGATAAACTCCTAATCTTGGGGATCACGACTCCTAATCCAATCCGAGAAACCACGTCCGGGTCTTCATGCGGTCGTGCAGAACTCTTGTTCGAGTTGGACTCAAACATGAATCATAGGCCATTACGCATCGTGCCAGCCAAGGGACTGTTCGGCAGGATGCACATAGGCCCGATAAAATCTTTCAGGGAGCTAGGCCCTGGTAGGCTGTTCAACTGAGCCGTCAGGGAGTGGGCCATGGCAATGGGCCGTAATTCTATCCCCGACACCACCCATATAAAATCAGGCCGGCCCGATTCGGTTTAATTATTGTGCGAATTGAACCTGGGCCGAGGCCTAGGCCCATTGGCCTGGTTAGCATAGTAACCGAACAAACCGGGTCGGCCCGTTGGCCTGTTCGGAAAAAAGGCACTAAAATATATTTTTATTAAAATGATAAAATATATATATAAAAAAAACGAACGGTGCACCGCCTAAGCGGCTGGCTGAAGACGAACAAACCCTCGGGTTGGGCTAGCTACCGATACCATGGAGCCCGCGGCGATGGACCGCATCGCCAGCCGCCTCTCGGCCGTCGACGACCTCTACTTCCCCACCTCCTTCCTCCGCGCCACGCCACCGCCGTCCGCGCCCGCCCGCAAGGACGCTCTCCTCGCGCTTCTCGCCCGCGACGCCCCGCTCTTCCTCGAGCGCTACGGCGCCGCGCTCTCCCCCGACGAGCTCGCCGCCTTCGACGCGCTCTGCGCGGACTACGAGGTCGACTGGCACCTCCGCCGCCTGCGCGCCTCCTCCGCGGAGCCGCCCGGCTCCGCCGCCGCGCGCGTGCGCAACCGCCGCCGCGCGTACCTCGACAGGCTGGTGCGCGAGGGGGAGTACTTCTCCGAGGAGGCCATGCGGGAGCGGGAGCCCTACCTGCACCACGAGTACCTGGGGAGGTTCCAGGACCCTGTAGGGCGGGCCATGGCGCGCCCGGGGGAGAGGTGGTCCGAGACGCTGATGCGGCGGGCCGAGGAGGCGGTGATCGTGGAGAAGATTCGAGGGGAGCAGATTAGGAGGGGGGTTGATCCCAGTGAGTGGGTGGGTGGTGGTGATGAGGTGATGCAGGAGCAGGAAGAGGAAGAGGAAGAGGAAGAGGAAGAGGAAGAGGAAGAAGAGGAGGAGGAAGAAGAGCAGGGCGCCAAGAAGGGAGGAGAGACCGAGAACCCTGGCGCCACCGAGGTTTGATCCCTGCCTGTTAATGTCTTAATGCCACTGTCTACATGTTATGCCTTCTTTGTGCTCGATTTCTTTGGTGCATTGCTTGAATTGCTTTTGCTTTCTGAGAATTGGAGGAATTTGTGTTGTGACATAATACAAGCTATTACAACCGGTGATGGAACCTGCCACAGTGATCCATGAAGTATTAACCTTTGTAGCATGCGCTCCCTATAATATGTAGTCATGTAGATATGGAAAATAATCTGTCCTTACAGTTCACGCCATATGAAATATTTGGATGTTGTTTCTTTAAGAGGCGCAATACAGCAATTGTAGATCCAGTAAATGGACACACAAAAAAAAAATTTAAGTTTTAGCAGAGCTGATTTAAAGTTACCTAGGCATGCAACGATACAATTGGGAGTTGCCAATATCCAACAAGAATCTCTTGGTAGGTTTATGTTTATGGTAGGATGTGCTTAGTTGTTTACTATTAGATGAGCATGAATTCTATGTCACTCATATTTGTATGAACTTTGGTCTTCATGTGGCACCATAAAAGGGCTAGCTTTATACATGTCAGACTCATTCTAGGAAATATGATTACCAGTTTTTTCCTCGAGGGTTTATACGTGCAAGCTTGCCATAATACCAGTTATACATGTCAGACTCATTCTAGGAAATACTCATACGTGTGTTGCTTGATTTGCTTTTGATCTCTGAGAATTGGAGGAATTTGTGTTGTGACATAATACAAGTTACGACCGGTGATGGATCCTGCCACAGTGATCCATGAAGTATTAATCTTTGTAGTATGCACTCCCTAAAATATGTAGATATGGAAAATAAGTTTGCCTTACAGTTCACATGATATGAAATATTTGAATGTCGTTTCTTTTAGAGCAATACTGCAATTGTATGCTCAAAGTTAAGTAAATGGTCAGACAAAAAAAAATTCCAAGTTTTAGCAGAGCTGCTTTACAGTTACCTAGGCATGCAATGATACAATTGGGAATTGCCAATATCCGACAATAACCAGGTTTATGTTTATGGTAGGATGTGCTTAGTTGTTTACTATTAGATGGGCATGGATTCTATGTTATTCATATTTGTATTAACTTTGGTCTTCGTATTATATATGTCAGACTCATTCTAGGAAATATGATTACCAGTTTTTTTTTCTCGAGGGTTTATATGTGCAAGTTTGCCCTAGCCTGTGTTTGTAGCTTTGATCTGCAAATTCTTTTCATTCTGCAATTGACAAAATTTTCCTTCTTTGCTATGCCTTTGGGCTCTTTGTGAAAGAAACAATTTCATGCTTTGTGCCTTCATGTTGTCTGGTGAAGATATCCAGGGTGAGTGGGTGACTCAACAAATAACTGGTAACTGGTGATGTAGAAAAGATCCAAGTAGAATTTGATAATGTGATATCTGACCATTAATAAGTGTGTGTGTGAGTTTAAGAACTTCATGCGTGGGTATTAAATGTCAATCTAGTTTAGTATGGTCCTTTAAGACTCTAAGAACTTCATATGTGAAGGTTATCTTTCAGTTATTGTCCCTTCTGTTTTGAAGCTAGATATCCGTTGTTTTTTATTTGACAGAAAAAAAAAGAATCTCTTCTCCAAGTTTTGACCAAAATCATCTCCCTTTATGAACCTTACGTGGTATGTCATCTCATACTCCTTTAAGATTTACTTGGTGGTGATGGTGGTAACACTATACACCCCTCGAGGATTATACTTGAACCCATCTCTGTGTACAATTGTACATATGCACAGCACGAGCACAGGCATCGAGGACCTTCTATAGGGTCGTCTATGCATATAGTTATGCTTCTGACTTATGGTATGATTTAGCTTGCTTATAGGAAGGACTTTTATGCAAGCACCAAATTTAAGATACCATATTTGCGTACCATATGGCTACTTTAGTTCGAATTACTGAAAAGTTCCAAGTCTCACTGGCAACAGATGTACGGAGCTCCTGATATGTGTTTTTTGAGTCTTTGCCATCCATTCTTATCAATTATTTGAAGTGTGTATGCACGGGCACTTGCTAGTAATGACATGACAGAACATCCACTTCCTTGTCCTTGATTGCAGGCTGCTACACATGATACCAGCCAGGAGCCCGACAATGCTGGGGTTTCCCCTGCAGGGGCTTTCAAGCCGACATTATCTACTGAAGAGATGGAAGATCAGCTGGAACAGTTCACATTTGTGATGCAACATAAGTTTCTTTCAGGTGAAGATTCAGAGCACATAGACTACTGCCGGATTGACAATGATGAGATGCTCGATGACCATTGGTCAAAAGAAGCTAACTACGATGCTGAGGAGAAGTATTTTGAAGAAGATTAGAATTGCCCTAAACAATCTGTAATTTTTTGTATCGGTTGAGTAGTGCATCATATGTGTCGTTCGTGTTTGAAGTATTAGCAGTATGTACATATATATATGTATGTCCTATGAGACATTAATTGAGACGGCTGTCCATGCAACGTTAGCTTCCATGTTTTACAAATGAATGTGCCATGTTGCTAACTTGCTATTGCTCATTTCATTTTTCCTACGCTTGCCACTGGCTAACTGTTTGGTTAGTTTGGCTTGGCGTCACCAAGTTTGTCCCGCTGTCAACTGGGACCAGCGCACCAGCCTTAATGTTGCGGGCCAAGGATGAGAAGAGACTGCCGGGCTGCCCGAGTATGCCCCTAATGCATGTGGGCCGCGATGCAGTTCGTCCTATTTGAGTCCTCTCGCATACGGCCTAATACGCCGATTTGAGTCACGCATAGGCCCATATGTAAAGCTTGCCTGGCCATGGACGCCTCGCCTATTTTAAATACCGAGCACCCATCCATCTATCTATCTATTACATATACAATGCGCTAGCACCAGACGTTCTCCGTGCAACGCATGGCTTTGTCCGGAGCTGTCTGATTTGTCGGGGATAAAATCACGGCCCATTGCCATGGTCCACTCCCTGACGGCTCAATCGAACAGCTTTCTAGGGCCTGGCTACCCAGAAGGTTCTATCAGACCCATGTGCATCCTACCGAACAGCTTTCTGATTGGCGCGGTGCGTAACGGTCAAAGATTCGTGTTTGAGTCCGACTCGAACAAGAGTTCTGCATGGCTACGTGAAGACCCGGACGTGGTTTCCCGGGTTGGAGCAGAAGTAGTGATCCCCAAGAATTGAAGTATACCTTATCTACCTCGGGATGTGTTTGGTATGTATATGAGTTCGTTACAATCTCGTAGTTAGCCCAGCCCGATTATCCCTCGGTAGGTCGGTTGTTCAACACTATATAAACAGGGCCCCTACGACGTGTAGAGGGTACGATTTCACAGCCAGAAGATCGAGGCTTAGCAGATTATCGCATATTGCTTTTCCTGTACACCCATAATCTCGCTGAGACCTGTTCGTCTCGTCGAGTTTTCTCCTTATAATCCTCTTTGATATAAAGAAAGGCTGGACGTAGGGTCGTTATCTCCCCGGAGAGGCCCGAACCAGGATAAAAACTCTGAGTCTCCCTGTTGCTTGTTGATTGCTGTTTGCCTTGTTTGGCAGGTCTTCTATCTCCCTTTCTTAAGAACCTTAGTTGACTTGAGACCGATATTCCAACCGTTGACAGTTGGCGCCGTCCGTGGGGAACAGTAGATCAAATCTGTTCGAGCATGTCGAACTCCTTCAGCGATCAGAAAAATCTTCCTGAAGGATATGACTCAGAAGGGCAGGATGTCACGTCCCCTGTCAGATCGGATCGATCTTTTCAATCTCGATCGCCATCCAGATCTGAAACAGAGCTCTCCGGCTATGCTCCGGAGATGGTCTTAGATCAAGCTCCCGTCATTGACGATGATTACGGAACCGACAATCTTTACGCTGGTTTAGATCTTTCGGATTCCAAGGCTATGTCGGTCGATTCCTCCTGTGGCGACATAGTGATGACACCGTCTAGCGTGCCAACACACAGCCGGCGCGGGGACTTCAGAGGATCCTGCGCGGGCCGCGGCGGCCGACGAGATCGAGCAGTCCAATTCTGCTCGGCATCAAGATGGGGCTGCGCTAGCTGCTCGCGAACAAGATGTTGTTCACCGCAGCCTGGACGCTTCCATTAATCAAACCTTGACGTAGATCCGCGATCAGCGCAAGCGACAACGTCGCGATCCGCCTCGCGCGCCTTCGCCAAGTCCCCCGGCAGAGGTTTCACCTGCTCGGGTCGAATTCCCGCGTGACCAGACCCCGGTCGGGCAAAACGCGGACGCTTTAGGGATCCTAGGACTCCTGGATCAGAGTCGGGAACGACTCCAGGCCATGGTAACGGTGCTCAGAGCCACCAACCAAGCCGACCTGGCCCGCATGGGCGACGCTGTAGCTTCTCACCTAGAGTGACTGGCTGAATGCCTCAAGTCCATAGGCGAAATTAACACCTCCTCCAGGCAGCACAGTCAGCCTGTCTGGAATAGCTCGGACAGCTCCGATCGATCGCGTGGCCCCCGTCACCGTCAAAGGATTACTGTCCACGAGCAAGCTGCCCGTGGTCGACAACGTTCGCAAAGTCCCTGTCTTGCCGTGATCATAGAGGCAAGCGGGTGGGCGACGATCACGGACGATCCCCTCGGGAGGAGCGCATTGTGGTGACCACGAGGAAGGAACGCGGAGGACTGTCCCGGAGAGAATTCCTCCAGGCAGAGTCTTCCCGTTCAATAAGAGTTCATCCGCACAAATAGGACCAACGTCTTCTCGAGACTAGGTGTAAGGATCCTAGGCCGAGAGGGGGGAGGGTGAATCGGCTCTATTCAAATTTTATTTCACTCAATTCGCTTGCTTAATTAGTCAAATTAGGAACCCAAGCTATCGATGGATTTAGAGTCTAGTTGCGGAAGCGATCACAATGAGACACAAGCGACTACTAGGAGGCTCGATGGCACTCACATGAAAACGATCAAGTTAATGTGCGGAAGTAAATGAATGAGACAAGAAGGCGCAAACCGAGTTGTTTCCCGAAGTTCGGTGCTCAACACATGAACACCTACGTCTCCGTTGAGGAAACTTCTCACACAGAGAAGTCGGAACCCTTTCGTTCCTAACCCTCAATCCACTCGTCGTAGCTCTTCACCAACACATGGTAGGCGAGCTCCAAACCTTCACACGGAAGCGAGTTCTCTCACACGCGAGAGCTCTCACACCCCACCGGCACCAACACACGGCACCAACCACCGACACACGGTGGATTTCACCTCAACACATGAGGTACCCCCAACACATGGAGGATTTGGCTCCGACACACGGACACCTTGGCACCACCGACACACGGAGGTGGCCGCCGACACACGGCGGACTTGTGGCTCCAACGGATGGAGAGGATGCACCCCTACACAAGGCGGTGACCACCAACGGATGGTGGGTTTGCGGTACGGTTGATGTAGTTGTTCGGTTGATGAAGCTCGTGACGTGACGACGATCTCTCCGGCGGCGAAGTCCCAAGAGCACAAGATCGGAGACCGTCTCTCACCACTATCCCTTCTCTCCCACCAGGGAAACTAGGGCAAGAACACCATGGGAGAAGGGGCAAACCTTGGGAATGGATGAGAGGAGGTAGGGGGCACCTTCTTCTTCCTCTTCCTCTCTTCTTCTCCCTCTCAATCTCTCAAGCACATGGAACCCTAGGTGGAGATGGGAATCATGGGAGGAGCTCTCTTGGTGGCTAGGGCAAGGGGTGGCTGCTAGATTAGGCTCTCTCAATTTTCTCCCGTGCTCCAAGCCCCTATTTATAGGCACAAGTCGAAAACCTAGAAATGGACGGCTCAGATTAAATCGCGAGATTCAGATCGACCGATCGGAGACCTCTTCCCGAGCACGCGCGACCTCTCCCCGAGCACGGGCGACCTCTCCGGCCTGGCGACCTCTCCCGGCACCGGCGACTCCTCGAAAGCAGGCGACCTCTCCACGAAGCGCTGGCGACCTCTCCCCGGCGACCGGCGACCTCTGACCTCGAACGGGCTGCCCGCCAGGTGTTCGGTCGTTTGTCGATACGCCGTCGGACGCAGTCCGGTCCGGGTCGGACGCCGTCCGACAGTCGCTACTGTCGCGCCCCCCGTTGACCAGACGCCGTCCGGTGCCCGTCGGACGCTGCTGGGTGGCCGATTTTGAGCTTGATCGGACGCCGTCCGATGGGCTTCGGACGCCGTCCGACAGGGGCGATGACGCCTGGGACTTAGCCGTTTTTCGAGCTCGTTCGCTGGGAACCGTCGCTGTCGGACCCCGTCCGATAGGCGTCGGACGCCGTCCGACAGTGTCTAATTTCGCATACCCCTTCGGACTTAGTCTCTCTCGCCCCCTTTCATTGCCACGTCTTGGGTCCGGACACTTTTATCGATTTGTGGACTTGGCAGGTATAGTTGGACACTTAGGCGGAATTTTCGCGCCACGTAAAAATATCGGCTTTGAAACTTGGCGGCTCTGAAACCACGGACCGTATCACTCCCGAACTCTCTCGAACCTAGAGAACCTAGACAGGTGGACTCGCTCTAGATGGTTCGCTAAAGGCTAACACCTGGCACTCTCGGAACCCCCATCACCTGTGCTCAGTGGGACCCTGCAACCAGAGAGATGAAGTCAAGCCAAAGACGCACACAAGGAAAATAGAAGAACCATAAAACAAAGGTCCTTATCCTTGGCGTTCCAGCTGTACGGCCTAGTTGCCATCAATTACCAAAATCAATTAGCCCATGGGAGGCTTGATCTTACAATCTCTCCCTTTTTGGTAATTGATGACAACACCTGCAAATCCAACATGACAAGGCACAAATACAATCTCTGGTGCAATGGGTTAGCTCAGAAGCATTGCATCCCAGCAAAACACAATATCAAAGACTAGGCCAAAGAATAAAATGCAATGTACATGTAGACAAGAGCTCCCTCTAAATCAATGCATACCATTTATAAGACATGATAGTACCATCACATCACATGGAGCAAAGCATCTCCATCCTAATCTTCATCCTATGAGCAAAGCATCTCCTAAGCCTACCACTTACATGATAGTACCATCACATCACATGGAGCAAAGCATCTCCATCCTAATCTTCATCCTATGAGCAAAACATCTCCTAAGCCTACCACTTGTAACCTTACCACTTGTAAGCACCCTAAAATCAAATCAGTTCTCCCACCTTTGCATCATGACAATACCCAAACATGGATTTGCAATTATTTCTCCCCCTTTGGCATCAATGACCATAAAAAGAGCAAAGTATGGGATTAAAAACTAATTAGGCGCTTTGGAAGTTGTACTAGTGCACGCATGCCCATAAGTTCATCACACTCAAAATCTAGCCATCTCAAGGTCACGATGTCACAAGATCAACTAGAGCACAATTGAAAGATATATAATTTCAAGTTATTATGACCTAGAGCAAGTATAGGATGAACAATAGTTAGAAGTATCAAGAGTTGCTCCACAACTTCGAAGGGACACATGATGCACCATAGCACTAGAAAATGCGCTCCAAGCTACACTAGCTATCACCAAGCCTATTTGAGACTAAAACATTTTGGTTGAGCTCATTTTTGAAAGGTTTCACATTTTGCACCTTGAATTTTCTCAAATTTGCCATGTCTCAAACCATAGGCGACGCCACCCAGCATGACACTGAAGGTGAACGTCTCGGTCATCCAAAGCTCCCCCTAAGTTCATGCCTAGTGCAATGGCAAGCTATCTTATCGAGGAGTCATTGGTGAGACATGCTTAATCATATTTTAGCACATTTTGCAAATATGGCTCAACATTTTCTCACAATTACTCAAATTTGCGAAGTAAAAACATGTGCAAAATGGAGAGACACACTCTAGACTAAGAAGCACATGATCAATCAAAAAGTTCAGAGCAATCAAATGAGACTAGAAGCTATAGCCCTCCTAATACAAGCTCATGGCTTCCAATTGCATGATATATTGAGTTAAGCACAAGTTGAGCTAGTGACAAAATGAACATATGCTATAGCTATCAAAATCAAGTGATGAACATTTAGGTAATGAATAGCACTTAGTATAACAAGCAAGGCACCTAAATGCTCAAACTGGCTTCAAAAGATTTGCAATGAATGACATAGCCAAGCAACCAACTCAGGCAATGTTTGACTTATCTAAGATGTTTAACTCATTTCTCAATTTGCAGAATCGTGCCTCATCGAGTGGCTTGGTGAATATGTCGGCAAGCTGGTCCTCTGTCCGCACGTGCTCAAGCACAATGTCGCCCTTTGTCACATGATCCCGAAGGAAATGGTGACGGACATCAATGTGTTTGGTCCGTGAGTGTTGGACCGGGTTGCACGCTATCTTCACCGCGCTCTCATTGTCGCATAGCAGAGGCACATGGTCAAGTTTAAGCCCAAAGTCAAACAGTGATTGTGTCAAGTAAAGCAATTGTGCACAGCAACTCTCTGCCGCTATATACTCAGCCTCAACGGTAGATAGCGCCACGAAATTCTGTTTCTTTGACACCCATGATACAAGACACCTACCCAAAAAGTGACATGCCCCGGAAGTGCTTTTGCGATCGATCTTGCACCGGCATAATCTGAGTCAGCATAACCTAGGAGCTCAAACCGCGCACCCTTCGGGAACCAAAGACCTATGCTAGGTGTGTGTTTCAGGTATCGAAGGATTCGTTTCACAGCAGTCATATGCATTTCTCTAGGGGGGCTTGAAATCTAGCGCACATGCACACACTAAACATGATGTCCGGCCTAGATGCAGTCAAATAGAGCAAAGCACCAATCATGGAACGGTAAAGCTTTTGGTCGACATATTTACCTTCTTTGTCGAGGTCGAGGTGGCAGTTCGTTCCCATCGGTGTCCGGATTGGCTTGCAGTCATCCATGTTGAAGCGCTTGAGCAAGTCGTGGATGTACTTCTCTTGGCATATGAATGTCCCGGTCTTGAGTTGCTTGATTTGAAATCTCAAGAAGAAGTTCAACTCTCCCATCATCGACATCTCGAACTCCTTGCTCATCATGTCGTTGAACTCTTTGACCAAGGACTCATTTGTGCTACCGAAGATGATATCATCCACATAGACCTGACACAGGAACAGATCACCATCCACCACCTTGGTAAATAGTGTCGTGTCGACCCTTCCAACCGTGAATCCTTTACTGATGAGGAAGTCCCTCAGTCTTTCATACCATGCCCTGGGTGCTTGCTTGAGACCATACAAAGCCTTTGACAATTTGTACACATGATCGGGGTGCTGTGGGTCCTCGAAGCCTGGAGGTTGCTCCACATACACTAGCTCTTCAATGTACCCATTGAGGAAAGCACTCTTCACATCCATTTGCTTGAGGACGATGTTGTAGCACGTGGAGAACGTCACAAGCAGTCTGATAGCATCCAGACGGGCTACGGGAGCATAGGTGTCACCACAGTCAACTCCCTCGATCTGTGTGAAGCCCTGAGCGACCAGCCTAGCCTTGTTACGCACCACCAAGCCAAACTCATCTTGTTTGTTCTTGAATACCCACTTGGTGCCAATCACGTTGCAGTCGCTCGGCCTCTTTACCAAAGTCCAGACTTTGTTCCTCTCAAAGTTGTTCAGCTTCTCGTGCATCGCATTGATCCAGTCTGGGTCATTCAGTGCCTCCTCCACCTTCTTTGGCTCAAGCTCAGACACAAAAGCTGTCGGGGATAAAATCACGGCCCATAGCCATGGCCCACTCCCTGACGGCCTACTCGAGCGACCTACCAGGCCCGGCTCCTGGAAGGTTCTATCGAGCCCATGTGCATCTGCCGAACGGCTTCTTGGCGGCGCGGTGCGTAACGGCTTAGGATTCGTGTTTGAGTCCTACTCGAACAAGAGTTACGCGACGGCCACGTGAAGACCGGACGTTGGTTTCCGGATTGAATAGAAGTCGTGATCCCCAAGAATTGGAGTATACCTTATCTACCTCGGGATGTATTTGGCATGTATGAGTTCGTTCACGATCTCGTAGTTAGCCCGCCCGATTATCCCTTGATAGGTCGGTTTGCTCAAGACTATATAAACAGAGCCCTACGGCGTGTTAAGGGGGCCTGGTCATCATCTTATAGCTTATCGCAAGACTTGTATAAGCATAATCTCGCCGAGACTTGTTCGTCTCGTCGAGCCACCTCTTGTATTCATCTCGATATATAAGAAAAGGTGGGCGTGAGGGCTATTATCTCTCGAGAGGCCTGAACCAGGATAAAACCCTTGTCTCCTGTTCGTTCTTCGTTCGCATTGTTTGGCGTGTCTCCTATCTCACTTCTAAAGAACCTTAGCGACTTGAGATCGATATCTCAACCATCGGCAATTTGGCGCCGTCCGTGGGGACTCGCAGTCGAGCATGTCGAACTCTATCGACGATCAGAGATTCTCCCCGAGGACTACGACTCGGAAGGCGAGGATGTCTCTTCCTCGCCATTCGGATCGATCCTTCGATCTTGATCGCCTTCAGATCTGGTTCCCGGCTCCGTGCTCGGGATGGATCTCCTCGCCGGGCGGCTCTTCGCCGGGCGTGCGTCTGATCCCGCGACGAGCTCGTGCTCGGGATTGGACCAACTTGCCACGGCAGCTCTTCGCCCATGGGCGGCTGGATCGACTTTCAGCGGGCAGCTCTTCGCCGGCGTGCGTCGTCCCATGACGAGCTCCGTGCTCGGGTTGGATCTCTCGCGCGGGCAGCTCTTCGCCCGGGCGCGTCTCGTCCCCGCGACGAGCTCCGTGCTCGGATCGGATCAAATTCTTCCGGATCCCGGCTGTTACTTTGGTTTGTGGATGACGGAGAGAGTCGACCGGCGCTTGGAACATCGACCGACCGTAAGTTCCTCGTGTAGGTCTTTCGTTTCCTAGCTTCGCGCTTTTTCTCAAATTTCGCGCCTTAGTTCGTCCAAGTCTCTCGGGCTGCCATGTAAAGTTCAACCCATTGAGCGGTGAATGTTCGCGTCCCCCTGCGGCCCTTCTCACCACTTGTCTTCTCAGACAACTCTTTCTCTCTGGTAACACTTGATGGCTGCCCGGTCTTGCGAACTCTTGGCTCCGCAATCTTAAGGGTTTTCCCTGCCCGTATCTAGCTTCAACAAGTTCCTAAACTCAGAGTTGCGTAACACGGCATCCAGCCTCGCGGCTAAGCCTGCTCTCGTAAGCCCTCCGCGGCAGAGGCACTTACCGCTCACGGCACAACCACTTGGCAAAGCCTGCTCTCGTAAGCCCTCATGGCGAAGGCACTTTCCTTGTTCGGTTACCTTGAATCGCCTAACTTACGTTAACGGCGTTCTCGAGGCGAGTCGATCAGATACTGGTGTCGCTCTAACTCTCTACGACGTGCTTGAAGTCGCAAACTCAGTCTTCATGCATCGTCCGCATCGGGCTAGGCGTCGCTCTTTCTCTTGTGCACTGTTCGAAGTTCGCAAACTCAGTCCTCGGCGGTACACAACGGGGCTGGGAGGTAGGCTAAGCGTTCTACCGGTTTTTCTTAAAACTTTCTAGCGCTGTTCGCCTTGCTCTTGGTTTCCTGTTCGTCCTTGTCTTTTCTTTGCTCTTTTTGCGAGAAAAATTTGCTCGGAAAAGCTGTTGGTCGGACTCGCGCTCGATTCAAGCGCTGCTCGTCGGTCTTGAGCTGCTCGGCCAGCTTCTCGACCCTTCCTTCCACGATGCTAGTCCTCGCGGCCAGCACGCGAAGCTCCTTGGCTTCTTCTCGAAGAGCCTCGGGGGACTGCCTCTCCCCGGTCAGTTGGGACTTAAGCTGGATTTCGGCAACCCTTGTACGTTTCCAGCTTTCCTTTTCCTTTCCTCGGCGTTGGTTTTCCAAAACCTCGTTGGTCTTCGCTCCGTGGCGCTCCCTCGTCTGAGCATGTCTTTTATCCGGCGGCGACCAGACGGCTCCGGTTAATCAAGCGGTGCACCACCGATGGAGTTTTGCCTCGTAAGTCGATTCTCATCCATAGCGGGCATGCCCACCAAAGCCGATTTCATCGCAGCGGCACTCTGGCGCTGGTTCCGCACGCGCCGAGGCGACACTAACGCCGCGGGTCTATGCCGGATAAGATTTCGCCTCGACGCTTTTGCTGCGGCTAAGGTCCCGTTCGCCTTCCCCCGGTTAGCGGTCTTAGCCACGGCGGGCTGCACTTGCCCGCACACGTCTTCTTTATCCTTGCTACGTCCTTCCCGCACGGTAATCGAGCAATGCACCACCAACAGAGTCCCGCCCACCGTAAGTCGATTCTCGCCATAGCGGGCACTCCTTGCGTCGGTTCCGCATTCGCCGAGGTGACACTAACGCTATCAAGGGACGTACGCGGAAAAAATTATGTCTTGTGCGGGCAGGTCGTCCTTAGCGTGTTTTCAAAACTCGCTTTGCTCTTTTTAGAGCTTGTTCTTGCTCTCTTTTTTTCCTTCTTTGTTTGGTTTCTTGTTTGTCTTATGCAGAAATACAGGCGGGAACATCGGACTCGGTGATGGTCGTGGCGAGGTTCGTGCTTCCCCACCAAAGCCGATGTCGCATCCCTCTCTTCCGGGTTTGCTCGCGCATGACTGTGGACCGATTCACTTCACCAACAGTATGATTTCTTGCCTTTGCCCGTCATCGACCTTCACGGTTCGGCTAAGTCAAGGTAGTGCGCCACCTGGAGTCTTGCCCACCGTAGTCGATTCTCGCCGCGAACGGGCAAGCCCATCGTAAGTCGATTCTCATCGCGGCGGGAACCCAAGCGTCGGTTACGCACTTGCCAAGACAACGCCTACATCGCCGCAAGGAATACGTCATGGGTAAAGCGTTGATTTCACACGTTCTCTTGCAGCTCGACGCGATCGGGTTGTGATTCACCTCGCCAAGGCGAGTTCTTCGCGGGAGCGCGATCCGTCCCCGCGACGAGCTCCGAGCTCGGGTGGATCACCTCGCGACCGGCGGCTCTTCGCCGGGAGCGCAGCTCCTACCGGATGCGTCTTCGCCTGGTCGCACTTTCTGGTTCATTTAACGAGCTCCGTGCTCGGGGACTAGATCTCCTTACTTGGTTCCTTTGGCGAGCTCTACGCTCTGGGACTGGGTCACCTTTCCCATTCGTATGCATTGTCTGCTCTTAGCATACGATCTACGTTTGGGGGCACATCACCTTCGCTCCTGAGCACGGCGTTCGCTCGAGAGCACAATCTTTATTTTCTCGGGCAAGCTCTAGCCTGAGAGGTGGTTCCCCTATTTTCATTCATACTTTCCTAGGTATCTTCATACCTAAATGCAGCGGCAGCACGAGTCCATCTCGTGACTTGCTCATTTTCCCGGAAGATCTGATCTTACCGGATGCGGTGGTACGCTCTTCACTACTAAGAATCCAATCCCTCCTTGATGATGTTCAGCCTCAAGGAGATGATTCACCTCAGATCGGCGACTCTTCGCCGAACACGATCCGTCCCTTGACGAGCTCTGCGCTTGGGGCTGGATTTTCGATTTACGCATCGAAGGTCGAGTGCTCGCTTCGAGGCAGATGTTGTTTCTGTTCGGACGAACGGTTGTTTCTAAGATCGATCATGTTTGCTCGGTCCCAAACAAGTCTTGTTCGGCTGAACCATAACACGTTGATGCTCGCTGTTGTACGTCTTTGTAGCAAAGCAAAATTTTTCTCTTCAGTGACTTAGAGTCTCAAGAGGAAGACCCCACTCTAGTGAGTCCTTCCACTTGAGTCTCGGGGGCTAGCCGTCGAGGATAAAATCACGCCCATAGCCATGGCCCACTCCCGACGGCCTACTCGAGCAGACCTACTAGGCCCGGCTCACTGGAAGGTTCTATCGAGCCCATGTGCATCCCTGCCAACGGCTTCTTGGGCGGCACGGTGCGTGAACGACCTAGGATTCGTGTTTGAGTCCTACTCGAACAAGAGTTACTGACGGCCACGTGAAGACCCGGACGTTGGTTTCCTGATTGAATAGAAGTCGTGATCCCCAAGAATTGGAGTATACCTTATCTACCTCGGGATGTATTTGGCATGTATGAGTTCGTTATTCACGATCTCGTAGTTAGCCCGCCCGATTATCCCTTGATAGGTCGGTTTGCTCAAGACTATATAAACAGAGCCCCTACGGCGTGTTAAGGGGCTGGTCATCATCTTATAGCTTATCGCAAGACTTGTATCAGATAATCTCGCCGAGACTTGTTCGTCTCGCCGAGCCACCTCTTGTATTCATCTCCGATATATAAGAAAGAAATTTGGACGAGGGCTATTATCTCCCGAGAGGCCCGAACCAGGATAAAAACCCTTGTCTCCTGTTCGTTGCTGTTCGCATTGTTTGGCGTGTCTCCTATCTCACTTCTAAAGAACCTTAGCGACTTGAGATCGATATCTCAACCGTCGACAAAAGCCGTGTGCTCACAGAAGTTGGCAGTCCTAGACCTTGTTTGCACACCGTGAGTCAAGTCCCCAATCACTTGATCAGCTGGGTGGTCACGAGCAATGGTGTGATGGGTCTTGATCAACTAAGGTGGTAGCTCATCTGATTCTCGTGATCCGCTCACATGTCGTCTCGCCTCGAGCCCGATCAATACTTGAGTTTGTCCTCCGAGGTGAGACTCCCCGACTCTGTCATGGCTCGGTGTGAGAGGTGGTGGAACTGTCTCGATCTTCCTCTGAACCTCTAATGGCCTTACATCACCAGCTGGCATCTCCTTCGCCGCTCTGGCCAGCTGCTCACCATCCACATCATCCAGATTCTCATGCTCCCCTTGACCCCCATTTGATTCATCGAACTTCACATCGCAGGTCTCCTCAATCTGCCTTCGCTCTCATTGTACACTCTGAAGGAAGACCCTCTGTTTGAGTATCCCAAGAAGATTCCGTATCCACTGCTCTCGAATTTACCCAAATGCTCTCGCTTCTTCTTAATGTAGATCTTGCATCCAAAAACTCAAGTAGGAGACATTGGGTCGTCTTCCTAAGCGACTCATAGGGCGTCTTCTTCATGAGCTTGTGAAGGTACAGCCTGTTGATGCAGTGACAGGCTGTGTTAATTGCTTCAGCCCAGAACAGATGTGAAGTCTTGTATTCATCTAACATTGTCGTTGCCATCTCAATGAGTGTCATGTTCTTCCTCTCAACCACCCCATTTTCTTTGAGGGTGTAGGTGGTCGAGAAGCGGTGATCAATCCCTAACTCATCACGTAAGCGACTCAATGAAGTGTTAGTGAACTCCGTTCCATTGTCACTTCTCACCTTCTTGAGGGTACACTCAAAAGCATTTTGGACTTTCTTTACAAACTTTTTGAAAACATCTCCAGTTGGAATTTTATCAGGTAAAAAAAAAACCCAAGTATATCGGGAGAAGTCATCAACAATGACCAAGCAATAGAGATTTCCCCCGATACTCACGTACGTTGTTGGCCCAAAAAGATCCATGTGTAAAAGCTCAAGAGGTCGAGATGTAGACATGACATTCTTGGCAGGATGTGAGCATGCCACTTGCTTGCCGGCCTGACAGGCACTGCAAAGCTTGTCTTTCTCGAATGTCACATCTTGCACCCCAAAAATCAACTCGTTTTTAAACAGTTTCTTCAAATTAGCCATGCCGACATGCCCAAGACGCCTATGCCAAAGCCAACCAAGAGAGACTTTGGCGACAAGGTAGGTCGAGACGGATGCGGCAGGCTCATTAAAGTTCACAAGAAACAAGTTTTCAAAACGAAAGCCTTTGAACACAAGATTTTCATTTTTGTCCAAAACCAATAAGCCCACAGGTGAGAAATTACAATGGAACCCCAAATCACATATTTGGGCAACAGAGAGAAAATTATAGCTCAAAGTTTTTACTAGCAGCACATTGTCAATTGAAAGATCGAACTCCAAGTACCTTGCTCTTGCTTCCATCTCCAAAAGTGACCTTGGGGAGAATCTTGCCTTCCTCCCCTATTGAGGTGAACAACCGGGGGTTGCCGGTCATGTGTTGGGTGCACCTGCTGTCGATAATCCAATGGCACCCTCCACTCCGGTAGTTCACCTGTCATAAGAGAAGATCACTTATGTGACTCAGGGACCCACACAGGAGGTCCCCGAGAGTTAGCCTTCAAACCAGAAGCAACACGAGCAAAGCGACCAATCAATGACTTGGGCACCCAAACATGTGCCTTGTGCTCATTCTCAGTCTTGAACCCAACAAATCTAGCAGTCATCCTTCCTTGATCATTTTCCTTGAGCAAATATTGACCATACAACTCAGTATGTGCTATAGGGAATCTTGGCTGTGTGTGGTTGGGAGTGTTGCGGTTTTGGTTCTTAGGAGGGTTTGGTCTACCATTGTTGTGCCTAGGAGGACCATTTCAGAAGTTTTGCCTAGGTGAATGCCAAGTGTTGAACCTAGGACCTTGCCAGTTGTTGTGGAACCTAGGACCATTCCAAGTGTTATACTTAGGACCATATTGCCAGGCACTATGATTTCTTTGTTGCCATGTGGAGTTATAGTGCCTAGGAGGTCCTTGCCATGTGCGGTGTCCATTGTGCATCCTAGGAGCATTGTTGCTAGTGTGCAATTTGTTAGACCCAGAGTTGCTTCTCTTCTTGGGATGAGCATGATGGTAACCTTGCCTACTGGCAGATGCTCGAGGAACACTGGATTTCTTCCTCCCCTTTGGCTTCTCAGGAGTAAAACCCAAGCCACCCTTTAGGGAAGGTTTTCTTTGTTCCTTGAGCATCTTATCCAAGGCTAGACTACCCTTATAGCACTTCCCAAGACCTTTATCAAATTTCTCAAGTTTTGATCTAAGTTCACCATTCTCAATAGCTAGTTCCCTAGCAGGTAAAGCAAATTTGCAATTATCAGGAGTACAGTCATGAGCATTGCTAGAGAAACCACTAGAGCTAGAAGCAATCAGGGTCAAATCAATCAAGTCATCACATGAAGTAGAGCTATCAATCCTAGGAGGTGCAACAATCATGGCACAAGCGGGAGCATCATCAACAACATCAATAGGAACAGACGAGGTAGCAGGCAGAACATCAACCAAAGCATGACAATCAGGCACATCAACAGATTGAGCAACAGGCAAAGCAATCATAGAAGCATTATCGGCTAAAAGCCGCTCATTACTAGCCCTAAGCTCATGAATTGTAGCAAGGAGGTGTTCTACCGACTCATTCATAGCCCTATTCTCTTCTTCAAGCGCACTTGTTTTCTTAGTCATAGCATTACTAGAACCTATCATGCAATCATGTTCAGTTTCTAGTGATTCATGCTTAGACACAAGATCATTGAACCTAACATTTAAATCATTAAGTCGCTCCTGAAGTCTCATATTTCTTGATCTTTCCTTTTCAAGAAATTCAAGTGCTTGAGCAAGATAACCTCTAGCAATTTTCGCCTCATCCACGGGTTCGGAGTCAGAATCATAAACCTCATTTGTAGATGGCTTGACCATCAAGCACTTGGCGATGTTGGTTGGAGTCAATGTCGCCTCTGGTGTAGTGGAAGTAGAGGAAGCAGACTCGTCATCATCGGAGTACCACTCTTGAGACTCAGTGACGGCCGTGAGACATCTTGGAGGGAAGGCTGGCGGTGGTGGCATAGCCTGAGTGATTGCCATGCCGGCCAATCCTTGTCCACTTGACTCCTCGTCATCACTTGAAGCCGACGTGTCGCTGGAGCTGTCATCGGTCACCCATTCCCCCACAAAGGCTAGCCTCTTGCCTTGTGAGGAGCGACCCTTGAATCCTGACTTCTGGGGATTCTTCTTGTAGTCCTTCTGTCTTGGCTTCTCGCCATCACCCTTCTCCCTTCCTTTGTCCTTGTACTTGGTATTGCCCTTCTGAGGACACATCGAAACAATGTGTCCCTTCTCCTGACACTCATAGCATCGGTATGATGCATGTGAGTTTCTGCTCATCCTCTTTTTGCCTCCATAGCCATTCTTGCTCATGTACTGGCCAGCTTGCTTCATGAACAGGCCAAAGTGTTGGAAGCCCTCCTCGAGCTCGCTCCATGACATCTCACAACCATCCCCCGTTTGACTCGACTCGGGGGCACTCTACCTTGATCCACTAGCCTTCAGGGCGATCACTTGATTCTTCGCTGGAGTAGGGGAATCCTCGGGATCATTGAGGAGCATCATCTCATGTGCGGTGATCTTCTTTGGCGGTAGTGGGTGCCACCTTCTCCACATCACCGTTGTTGGTGAGATAGGTGATGATGTCCCGGTAATCTTTCTTGGGGAGGATCCGCAGCATCTTCCTGCACACTTCATCATTTGCAACAGTTTGACCGAGCCCCTTAAGCTCGTTAAGGATGGGGTTAAGCCGAGTAAACATAGCATTGACATTCTGTCGGGGATTAGATCACGGCCCATTGCCTTGGCCCACTCCCTGACGGCCCAATCGAAACGACCTACGTGGCCCGGCTCACAGGAAGGTTCTATCGAGCCCATGTGCATCTGCCGAAACGGCTTCATGGTCGCGCGGTGCGTAATGGCCTAGGATTCCTGTTTGAGTCCGACTCGAACAGAGTTCTGCACGGCTACGTGAAGACCCGGACGTGGTTTCCCGGATTGGATTAGGAGTCGTGATCCCCAAGACTAGGAGTATGGCTTATCTACCTCGGGATATATTCGGCATGTATGAGTTCGTTACGATCTCGTAGTTAGCCCGGCCCGATATTCCCTCGGTTGGTTGGTTTGCTCTGTACTATATAAACCATGCCCCTACGGCGTTTAGGGGGCATCTGAGATCCCTGACATCTGAGATCCCTGGCATCGAGTTTTACATCTTAGCTTCTAGCTTAGACCCTTAGCAGATAGATTTTCGCATACTACTCGCCGAGACCTGCTGATCTCGCCGAGTTCCACCTTGTAATTCTCTTTGATATAAGGAAAAATTTGGGCGTGGGGCTATTATCTCTCCGAGAGGCTGAACCAGGATAAAAACCCACATCTCTGTTCGTTCTTTGTTACGTGGTTGTTCGGCGTGTCTCTATCTCCTCTTTGAAGAACCTTGGTTGACTTGGGTCGATATCCCAATCGTCGACAATTTGGCGCCGTCAGTGGAAACGCAGGTCGAGCATGTCGAACTCCATCGGCGATCTGAGAGATACTTCACGAGGGCTCGACTCGGAAGGCGAGGATGTCTCATCCTGTCGATTCAGATCGATCTGTTCGGTCTCGAGCGCTTTCCGCATCCGGGCGTATGTCTCCGCTATATGGCGTAGATAGCCTCGGATCGCACTCCGTCATCGGCAGCGACTACAGGCCCGATGATCTTTCTGACGGTTTAGATTTATCGATTCCAAGGCTATGTCGGTAGATTCCACTGTGGAGACACAATGATGACACCGTCTAGCATACCTTCGCATGGCCCCCGGCATTAACATGGCGATGTAGGAACCTCGAGGATCCCGCGGCACGTGGCGGCTGGCGGTCGGGCAGATTAACTCTGCTCGGCATCAAGACGAGGTCTGCAAGTGCTTTCGCGAGCAAGGCGTCATTCGCCGCAGCCTCGGCGATTCCATCAATCAAACCTTAGCGGTTTCGCGACGGTGTAGCGGCGGCGTCGGGACCCACCTCGCGTGCGGCGCTAAGTCTCCGGCGAAGCTTCCTGTTGGATCAATTCCCGCGTGACGGACTCGATCGGGCAAAGCGCGGATGGTTCGAGATCCGGGACCCATAGATCAAAGTCGGAAGCGGCTCGAGGCTATGGCAGCGGTCCTTAGATCCACCAATCAAGCTGATCTCGCCCGCATAGGCGTCGTTATTGCGACTAACCTAGAAGCGGCGGGTGAAGGCCTAAAGTCTCTAGGAGAAGTCAACAACTCCTCCGAGCGGCAGCCCGGATGCCGGAATGATTCGGACAGCTCGATCGATCGTGTGACCCGTCACCATCGAAGGATCACTTTGTCCATGAGCGAGGCTACCGTGGTCGCCGTCGCTTCGCCCGATCCTCGTAGTCATCAGCGACCACGAGGGCAAGCGCCGCGCGCGCGATGGTCACGGACGGTCCCCTCGTGATGAGCGCGTCGTCGCAACCACGAGGAAGGGCGTGGTGGATTGTCCCGAGAGAGTTTCTCGGGCGAGTCATCCCGTTCAGCGAGGAGTTCCTCCGCGCAGCAGGATAACGTCTTCTCAAGACTAGGTTCTGCTTGGGAAGGTGGCGGTCATATGCTCTGGCTGCGGGGCTTTCTCAAGCGAGCTTGAGTGTCCGGTGGCCCTCAAAATTCAAGCCGGTCACATGGAGAGGTACAATGGGACTCGAGAACCCGGAGGAATTCCTTTCCATCTCGCTTCTGCCATCATGGCGGCCGGGGTGACGAGCTCGTTATGGCTAATTACCTCCGATCGTCCTTGAGGTCTTTGCTCGGACGTGGTCATTCAATCGGCAAGAGGGTTCCATCACTCATGGAACCCGACTTTGTGACGCTTCGATTGCTAATTTCGGAGTACATTACGTGCGTCGGGCAAGGAGGATGATCTGCACAGATGATCCGGATGAGCGGGGAGACCCTCGCAACCGTGAAGCGTTTCATTAAGATCCGCAACACGATCCCGAACATCTCGGATGAATCTGTTGTCCGCGCCTTCAAAAGCGGAGTCGCGACGGCTGCTCACCCAGATCTCGAGATCAATGAGACTGGACCGCCAACGACCTGTTCAAAGCGGTGGCCGCTATGCCACGCGCAGGCGTTCGATATAAAAAGGCGTTCGACAAGGCGAGAGCCGCCCTTTACTGGTGTGGATGAGAAGAAGAAGGGCGTGACAATGTTCTGGTGACAAGAAGTCCCGAAGAAGAAGAACAAAGGTGATGCGAACAATACCGTCGCGGTATGGATCGTGCACCTCCTCCCAAGGACAGGCGGAAGAAGCCCAACAATAATTACAAGGGCAAAAAGCCGCTCGGAGGCGGACAAGGCAAGAAAGGTCCGGCGACCGATTTTGCAAGTTCCACCAAAGACTACGGGCATGATATCGCCCATTGTAGAACTTGGGCTGCAAAGCTCGAAGATTTCTACAGCGGCAAGGGCCCAATGCCCACCGCCCGAACATGGTGATGCGGTAGAATAGCGCCAAACCGGCGATGGTGATCGGGAAGATGATGGCGAATATCACGAGCCGTGAACCATATCGCCGTCATTTTCGGCGGCTCCTCGGCTTACACCTCTTGCCGCAGACCTCAAGGAAGCTGCTCGGGAGGTCCTAGCGTCGAAAAGGCAAAACCTCGGCTGAATCGATGAAGTGGATGAGGTCTCCATCTCCTTCTCTAAGGAGGATTGCCCATTGGGATGACCAAGCCTCGGCGGCTCCCCTGGTGGTCGCCCGACCATCGACAGCGAGAGTTGGCCGTGTCTTAGTAGGCGGCGGGCGCTTTGGATTTGCTTTCGCTAAAGTCTTGGGCGAGATGCAAATCCCTCGCTCCAAGTGAAGGAAGTCGCAATGCCCTTCTACGGAATTGTTCCGGAGAAGGCATCAAACCGTTAGGCGTGTTGTTCTTCTGTCACCTTGCAACCCAAGCAACTTCGGACGAGTTGATCACTTTCGATGTGGTCGACTTCCGTCGGCGTCTAGCGCAATCTTGGGCGAGCCATCTCTCGGTAAGTTTATGGTCGTATCCCACCACGCTTACCATTGCGTGAAGATACGGGACCTAACGGCGTGATCACGGTCAAGGGCAACTACAAAGTCTGCCTTTGGATTGTGACGGCGATCCCTTGCCCTCGTCGACCAGCTTCCGCGCTGTCTCAAGTTCCGCAGACCAAGTCTGACGCCCTAAGTCTCCCTTCACCGGGGGAAAGCGAAGAAGTCCCATTGCCGCAGCGATACTTCCAAGATAGTTCACTTGGGGCCAATCCCGGACCCCAAATAGGAAAGCGAGCTCATTGCCTTCCTCCGAGCCAATGCGGATGTATTCGCTGGAGCCATCGACATGCCCGAGTCCCAAAGGAATGTCGAGCACAAAACCGGCTGTCGTGCCGGACAAAAGCCTGATTCGCGGAAGCTTCGTCGCTTTTGAATTCAAGCGGGGATCATCAAAGATCGGCAGCAAGCGCTTTCATTCATTGGGTTCATCCGCGAGGTTGATCACACCAGTGGTTAGCCAACCCTGTCATTGTAAAGAAGAAAAGCGGCAAGTGGAGGATGTGTGTCGATCACTGCAGATCTGAACATTGCTTGTCCTAAGGACAATTTCAGCGCCTCGTATTGACCGGTGGTCGATCGATTGCGGATGCCCACTTCGAGTTTTTAGATGCTTACTCGGTTACCACCAAATAAGCATCTCCCGAGGATGAAGAGAAGCGCCTTCATCACCCCTTTCGGCACTTTCGCTATCTGACCATGTCTTTCGGTCTGCGCAATCTTTGGTGCCGCGTTCAGTAGCTTTAATGGAAGACCTTCCCGAGCAAATGCGGAAAAAACACGGAGGTCTATGTCGGCGACATAGTTGTAAAAACAAGTATGCTCCGGATCATGTAAAAGACACAGCAGAGACCTTTCACAATCTCACCAGCATCGAATAAAATTAAATCCAGAGAAGTGTACCTTTGGTGTTCGATCCGGAATGTTGCTCGGTTATGTCATTGGCTCGCAAGGTATTTACGCCAACCCTGAAAAATCGAGGCCATTGAAAATATCGGGCTCAACTACCGTAAAGGAAGTACAAAGCCTCATTTGGACGGATGGTTGCTCTAAGCGAGGTTTATTTCCCGTCAAAACGCGGGCTGCCCTTTTTAAGGCCTGCGCAAGCACAATGGTTTCAGTGGGCCGAAGAAGCCGATAGATCCTTCCGGGATCTGAAGCGATACATGTCAATCCTCCCGTCTTGACTACCCAGCGGCATGGCGTAGCAGCTCCTCATGTACCTAGGTTGCACGCCACAAGCGGTGGCCTTGATCTTGGCGGTCGAAAGGGAAGGCCTCAATGACCAATCTATTACGTGGCGAGGTACTTCACGGATCAAAGGAGCGTTACCACGAGGTCGAAGCTCCTCTATGCCTTGCTCATGTCCTCCGGGAAGCTTCGCCACTACTTCGAGCGCATCAAATCTGGTCCCGACCACGTTCCTCCGGGAGAAATCCTACGGAACAAGGAATCTAGCGGACGTATAGCTAAGTGGGCAATGGAACTAGCGAGTTTGATCATTATTTCTCGCCCGGCGCTATTAAGTCACAGTCCTAGCCGACTTTGTCATTGAATGGACTTGCCGCTCAAATCCTGTGAAGCCCCGAGCAACCTGATGAACCCTCTGGACCATGTTTTTCGATGGCTCGCGCACTGGAAACTCGGGGGCTGGTTTTGTTCTCATCTCCCCTCAAGGAGAGCAACTCCAATATTCTATCAACTACACTGCGGCGACTAACAACGCCGCAGAGTCTGAGCCCTCCTCGCGGGACTAAGGCGTGCAAGTCGCTTGGTGTCCAACGGCTGACTGTGAAGGAGATTCACAGCTGGTCATCAATCAGGTTAACAAGGAGTATCAGTGCTGCGATGACTCAATGGCGCGATACCTGGTTGAAGTGAGGAAGTTGGAGCGGCATTTTCGATTTTTCGAAGTGCTCTTCGTGCCCAGGAAGGACAACTTCCTGGCCGACCAGCTATCAAGTATGGATCCTCACGCGAACACTGCTCGGCGAGGGTGCTCGTCGAGCACCTTCACAAGCCCTCAATCACGTCTCCGGACGAGGCAGCAGAGGCAGTGGTCTTTGTCTCCGTTATCGGCAGGTGTCGGATGGACAACGCCATTTGTCCGGTACCTTGCAGATGGGACCTCGCCGACGACGAAGCGAAGCGTTCCGGCTTACAAAGGCGGCTGCTCCAAACAAGCTTGTGGGCGGCATCCTTTACCGTCGAGGTGCTCGGGAGTTCTTCCAAGTGCATCTCGCAGCGAGAGGTGTGTTCCTTCTTAGGGACATACGAGGGTGCTGTGGCAACCACGCCTCCTTGAGAACTCGGTCGGCAAAGCGTTTCGCATGGGCTATTATTGGCCCACTGCGTTACAAGATGCCCGGGACATCGTGACTAAGTGCAAGGCTTGCCAATTTCACGCCCGGAGGGCACACAAGCCCGCCTAAGAGCTCCAAACAATCCCCCCATCTTGGCCTTTTTCCACATGGGGTGCGGATCCTTTCGGCCCATTCGAAGAGTACAAGGCTATACACACCGCTCGTCGCCATAGACACTTTTACAAAGTGGATTGAGGCGAGCTGTGTCATCTCTTCACGCCAAAGCGGTGTTCGCTTTTTCAAAAGCAACGTGGTCACAGCTTTGGGATTCCCCATAAGCGATCACGGATAACGGTACCCGATTCAAGGCGAGCTATTCCGGGAATCTGCGAGCAATTTGGGTACCAAGTCTGTTCGCCTCGTGGCACATCCACGAGCAATGGAAGCGATCGGCGAGCTAACGAACAGATAGTCGGGGTATCAAGCGGCGGGTATTTGCTGCTCTCAGCGAGCACAGCAAGGCCTGGGTTGACGAAGTTCCTTCCGTCCTCTGGGCGATTCGACTACTGACGGTAAGGCGGCCAGAAACTCCTTTCCAGCTGGTCTATGGTGCAGAAGCCATCCTGCCCGCCGAAATAGTACTCGGTTCGCCTCGCACGAGCTCGGTCAACTTGGTTGACGACGAGCGAGAGCGCCTCCTCGATCTCGATCTCCTCGAAGGCACACGCGACCGGGCACAAGTCAGAATGGCGCGCTACCAAGAAGATCTTCGCCCGCCGCCGCGCCAAGACGATTCGACCTAGGGCTTTGAAGGCGGGCGACCTCGTTACTGCGCCGTGTCCAGAACTTGTCCAATGCCAACAAGTTAACTCCTCGTTGGGAGGGCCCGTTCACGGTCGTTTCTTCTGCTTCGCCCGGGGCTGTTCGCCTGGCCATGGAGGGCGGGAGAGGCGACCAAAGACTTGGAACATCGACCAACCCGTAAGTTCTTTGTGTAGGTCTTTTCTGTGTTTGCTTAGCTTTGCGCTTTTGTAAAACTTCGCGCCTTAGTTCGTCCAAGTCTCTCGGGCACCATGTAAAGTTCAATCCAATTCTCAGTGAATCTTCGCGGCCTCTGCGCCCTTTTCACTGTTTGTCTTCTCAGACTACTTTCTCTCGGGTAACACTTGATGGCTGCCCGGTCTTGCGAACTCTTGGCTCCGCAATCTTAAGGATTGTTCCCCACCCGTATCTGGTTTCGACAAGTTCCTAAACTCAGGGTTGCGTAACACGGCCTTTCCACCTTGCGGCTAAGTCTGCTCTCGTAAGCCCTCCACGGCAGAGGCACTTACTGCTCGGCACGACCACTTAGCAAAGCCTGCTCTCGTAAGCCCCCCGCGGCAGAGGCACTTTCCTTGTTCGGCTACTCTCGGAACTGCCTAACTTACGTCAACGAAAGCGGACTCACGGAGCTAATCGAGCAAGATGCAGGTGTCGCTCTTTCTCCCTACGCTGCGTGCTCGAGTTCGCAAGCTTAGGTTCTCGAGCATCGTCTGCAAAGGGCCGGGTGTCGCTCTTTCTCTTGTGCACTGTTCGGGCTCGCAAACTCGGTGTTTCGGCGAGATGCACAATGGAAATTTGGGAGTTAGGCGGAGCGCTCTACCGTTTTCTTAAACTCCTAAGCTGTTACGCTTTTCTCTTAGTTTTGTTCGTTCTTGTCCTTTTGTTGCTCTCTCTTTGCAGGAAAAGGTAAGTCTTTATTAACAAAATTTGCGGTACAAAAGTCCATCTCGGTTCTGACCCTCTGACTACCTAGAAGCGAGTTGCTCCTTGAGCTCCTCGATCACTTCCTTAAGGCGCAGGACTTCCCCGGGCTTTGAAGCCCTCTCGGCCTCGGCTCGGAGGCGATCGGCTTCCTCCTTGCTGCTCTGGCTGCTCCGTCGCCCCAAGACGGAGAGCCTCGACCTCTTGGTCTTGGCCCTTGTTGGTGGTCACGAGCCTCGCCTCGACTAACTTGTTGCTCGGGCGGTCTTGAGCTGCTCGTCCAGCCTCCTTGACCTGTTCTCCTTGGTGATCGCCCTCACCGTCATCCCGCAGATCTCCTCAATCTCCTCTGTGAAGCCCACGGGGTTGAGATCTTAGCCTGAGTCCCGCTGGATGTCCGCTCCTCCTTAGCGAGTGGGCTTTGAGCTTGGGCTTCCTCCGCAAGCTGGTTCCTTGATGGGACGCGTCCAACGAAGCTGCCTCGAGCCACTTCGTGCGGCCCGGCAGATCCTCCGTGGTGCTCGCCTTCACGGCTTGCCTGAAGCTCCTCGGCTTCCTTTAGGAGAGCCTCAGAGAATGCCTCTCTTTGGTCGGCTTGGCCTTGAGCTTCTTCGCTTTCGCCTTGGCCGGCTCGGCTCTGGGCAGCCAGAGTGCTCGCCTCGGATCTCCGCCTCAAGATGCTCCGGAGGGATGCCAGCCTGGCGCCTGCTCGATGGTGACCCCATCCTCGAGTTCCGCCATGGTGTCCCTCAAGACACGAGAGGAAGAACAAGTTAACTACGCTGCGATGATATGGCTAAGTTGAATGAAATTCGCCTTGGTGTTTACCTCGCCAAGTCGGCGTTTTCATCCGCGACGCAGCGGTCCTCGAGGCCATGCGGCCACGGCCTCGCCAAGGGGACGAGGGCGGCGCTCTTGCCGCCGCCGCTTTGTGCGCTCCTTCTTCTTGCGGGAGCGCTGCCTCGCCGGGAGCGGAGCGACGGGCAAGCGCTTGCCGTCTCGCGCTCCTTCCCCTTCCTTCTCCTCTTCCGCCCGAACGCGTCTTGAGGGCGAGTTACTCCGCTGGCGGCGCCGTTGTTTCCACCGCGGGGCGACACGCTCGGCGGCTCGCCGGGCTTCTTCTTGCTCCCGGCAGTGGGGTCTCACCTTGCTTTCGGCGGAGAATCCCGTCGCCGGGGGTGAGCTGCCTCGCGACGAAGTGCTCGGCGATCGGCTGCTCGGTCCCGCTTGGCGCTTCCGAGCTATTGTTTTGGCCCCGAGGTCCGTGGCGCCACCCGCTGCTTTGTTTCGCCTCCGCTTCACGCGCCTTTGGCGCGTCGATCCGTCATTGAGCCCGCGGCAAGAAGTTCCACACCGCCAGCTTGTCCTTGAGGCTCGCCCGGCCTCATTGCCGCGACGCGCCCGTGCAGATGTTTCGGGCAAGAAGGATCGCTCAACCGCCTCCTCGGCATCGTCTGTGGCGGTCTCTTCTTGGGCGCTGATGAACGAGTTGATCGTTAAGTCTAATGCGGTCGGAGGTGGAAAATCAAAAGATCGATTTCTACATACTGCCGTGGGGGCTTGACCTCGATCTTCTTCGCGCGAACTTTCCGCTTTTCCTGGGGGCTCCTTGGCGGCTTCTCCCATGGCCCTTAGGCGTTCGCGGCGATGAGCTCACTCTCTGGTGAGCCGAGCACTCCTCTCAGCAACGCAAGGAGTTTCTCCTTGCGCGCAACCTCCTCCTCGAGTCTCCTTTGCTCGGCGACTGTTGTAGAAGCGCCATATGGTCCGGGTGAGCTTGCGTGTAGCGCCTAAGCCGAGGGCTATGGTCTTACCTCTTCGTCACTCTGCTTTCGGCGAGGAGGGGCTTGGTCTCTTCTCATTGGCTGACCGCGACCCGCTTGGTCTGCCGGGCGCTCCGTCGCCCATACTGGTTTCTTGGCGGCTGGCGGCCGCCATGGCGCGGCGAGCTTCGCGTCGGCTCAGCCGCCACCTTGGGCTTTGTGGCCGCCTTGGCCTTGCCCTTCCTCGGCTTCTCCTTCTCAGATCCAGAGAGATCCTCGACGATCCCTCCGAGGATCAGCTGGTCCTCCTGTGCATTTTGAGAAGCTTAACGTCAAGATTAAAACCAACAGCGTAAATCTAGCAACACGGGTCGGGTATAAGTGATTTACCTCGCTCGTGCGGATGAGCACGTTTCTCGGACAGTGTAGGCCACCTCGCGGTGACCTCGCTGTCTTTCTTCGCCGCCTTTCAAGATGGCGCCAACCCGCCGGTCACCCATGCGTCGGTTGGCATCTACGCCCGGAGGATGGAGTCGTTAAATTCTGCTCGGAGGAAACGATCAATGAAGAGGTTGAGTCTTAAAGGCACTTACCCGTGCTCTCCCTTGTGATGTCTTCCCATCCCTCTATCTTGTAGAAGGGATAGGACCTTCTCCGCAGCGGGCAGATTCTGTTCGCTGTGAAGTCCCGGATGATCTCCCTGCCCGTGAGCCCAAGGCTCACGAGGGAGGCGATCTTCCTTGTCGCGTACCAGTCCTCGGCACTCATCTCCGGCCGAGGCATTGGTGTCCCCTTCGCCGGCGCCTTTCCGGTGAAGATGAGCTTGCTGTCGCCGCTTCGCTTGTTGTAGAACCACCTCACCCACCACGCGCCCATTGAGTCGAGCAGAGGTGGGCGAGGGTACGGCGCGTCGTCGGCGGTGGCCCGGAGCTTGAGGTAGTAGCACCCCAGCGCCGAAGCGGCGGAGCTGCTCCTCGTCACTGTATAATAGTGGAGGAACAGCCCCACCGGTGGATCGATTCCCAGATAGCCTTCGCGACAGGTGTGCGAAGATGGCCATCCGAGGATGTTTTTCGGATTGAGGTTCGCCACCTCCAATCCGCTAATGTTTAAGAAGGCCTCAACGGTCGCCAGAGATCGCAACCCAATAAAGCGAACTGCTCGGTTAACAAATTCTCCCTCCAAATGACTCCGGAGTATCCTCCTCTCCGGCAGCCTCCAGCTACGGTGTCGATGTGGCCCCCTCCTCCTCAGACTTTCAGGTCCTCCTCGGTCGAGGCTAGTGCCGGTGAACTTGGCCATAGCGGTTCCCGTGGATCGGACGAGCAAGGTTGGTGATGGAGTTTTGGTCGCTTGATGTTGGTAGCGGTTGGAACTAGGGCTTAGAGAGGAAAGGCTTGAGAAGCAGTGGGCGTCGCGGCGGCTTGGGTGCTTTTATAGTCCCGTATAAGCAGCTCTGCAACGGTTTAGTCCCAAACGGCTAGTTTTTACTGCAACGGCTAAGTAAAACGGTCATTGCTTTTCATCGCAATGACAGAAGTTACCGTTGGAGTCCGCCAACGGCTATTTTTCCAAAGGTCCAGACCGAAGGGTGAGTGCTCGCCGACAGATGTCGCTCCTCGCTCGACGCGACGGAGTTGCTCGGCCGATCGGTTTATTCGGTTCGAACAAGTCTTGTCCGGTTGAACCATAACCTGTTGATCGCCTGTTACATGCCTTTGTAGCAGAGAAAAATACCCTCTTCGTAACTTAGAGTCTCAAGAGGAAGACCCCACTCTAGTGAGTCCTTCCACTTGAGTCTCGGGGGCTAGCTGTCGGGGATTAGATCACGGCCCATTGCCTTGGCCCACTCCCTGACGGCCCAATCGAACAGCCTACCAGGGCCCAGCTCCTGGGAAGGTTCTATCGAGCCCATGTGCATCTGTTGAACAGCTTCATTCTTTGCACGGCAAGGCGTAATGGCCTAGGATTCCTGTTTGAGTCCGACTCGAACAGAGTTCTGCACGGCTACGTGAAGACCCGGACGTGGTTTCCCGGATTGGATTAGGAGTCGTGATCCCCAAGACTAGGAGTATGGCTTATCTACCTCGGGATATATTCGGCATGTATGAGTTCGTTACGATCTCGTAGTTAGCCCGGCCCGATATTCCCTCGGTAGGTTGGTTTGCTCTGTACTATATAAACCATGCCCCTACGGCGTTTAGGGGGCATCTGAGATCCCTGGCATCGAGTTTTACATCTTAGCTTCTAGCTTAGACCCTTAGCAGATAGATTTTCGCATACTACTCGCCGAGACCTGCTGATCTCGCCGAGTTCCACCTTGTAATTCTCTTTGATATAAGGAAAGAATTTGGGCGTGAGGGCTATTATCTCCCGAGAGGCCTGAACCAGGATAAAAACCCATGTCTCCTGTTCGTTGCTGTTCGTGGTTGTTCGGCGTGTCTCCTATCTCCTCTTTGAAGAACCTTGGTTGACTTGGGTCGATATCCCAACCGTCGACACATTCTCATTTGGAAGCATTCTGAACTGATCATAACGCTCCTTGACAACTACTAGTCTACCCTCCTTAACAGCAGAAGTGCCCTCGTGAATCTCAATGAGTGTGATCCATATGTCGTGTGCACTAGTGAGATTGCTAACCCTATCGAAAACCTCCATGCTCAAAACACAAAACAAAGCGTTCATGGCCTTAGCATCGGTCTCTAGGAGTTTGTTTTGAGCGGGTGTGGCAGGTATATTGTTGGTGAGTGTGACACCATGAGGAGACTCTACAACCCTCCAAACATCCATTCCCATGGCCTGGAGAAATACTTTCATTCGCAACTTCCAAAAGCTAAAATTAGTGCCACTAAACAGAGGAATCCTATTGGCGGCTACACGACCCCCGTCAGCCATCTCTATGCGGTTAAGCAACTAGAGACCCGAGCTCTGAGCCTCTGATACCACTTGTAAGGATCCTAGGCCGAGAGGGGGGTGAATCGGCTCTATTCAAATTTTATTTCACTCAGTTCGCTTGCTTAATTAGTCAAATTAGGAACCCAAGCTATCGATGGATTTAGAATCTAGTTGCGGAAGCGATCACAATGAGACACAATCGACTACTATGAGGCTCGATGACACTCACATGCAAACGATCAAGTTAATGTGCGGAAGTAAATGAATGAGACAAGAAGGCGCAAACCGAGTTGTTTTCCGAAGTTCGGTGCTCAACACATGAACACCTACGTCTCCGTTGAGGAAACTTCTCACACAGAGAAGTCGAAACCCTTTCGTTCCTAGCCCTCAATCCACTCGTGGTAGCTCTTCACCAACACATGGTAGGCGAGCTCCAAACCTTCACACTAAGCGAAGTTCTCTCACACGCGAGAGCTCACATCCCACCGCACCGACACACGGCACCAACCACCACACACGGTGGATTTCACTCAACACATGAGGTACCCCCAACACATGGAGGATTTGGCTTCGACACACGGACACCTTGGCACCACCGACACACGGAGGTGGCCACACACACTACAGCGGACTTGTGGCTCCAACGGATGGAGAGGATGCACCCTACACATTAAGGCGGTGACCACCAACGGATGGTGGGTTTTTGGTACGCAGTTGATGTAGTTGTTTGGTTGATGAAGCTCGTGGCGTGACGACGATCTCTCCGGCGGCGAAGTCCCAAGAGCACAAGATCGGAGACCGTCTCTCACCACTATCCCTTCTCTCCCACCATGGAAACTAGGGCAAGAACACCATGGGAGAAGGGGCAAACCTTGGGAATGGATGAGAGGAGGTAGGGGGCACCTTCTTCTTCCTCTTCCTCTCTTCTTCTCCCTCTCAATATCTCAAGCACATGGAACCCTAGGTGGAGATGGGAACCATGGGAGGAGCTCTCTTGGTGGCTAGGGCAAGGGGTGGCTGCTAGATTAGGCTCTCTCAATTTTCTCCCGTGCTCCAAGCCCCTATTTATAGGCACAAGTCGAAAACCTAGAAATGGACGGCTCAGATTAAATCGCGAGATTCAGATCGACCGATCGGAGACCTCTTCCCGAGCACGGGCGACATCTCCCCGAGCACGGGCGACCTCTCCACGAGCGCGGGCGACCTCTCCCCGGCACCGGCGACCCCTCGGCGAGCACGGGCGACCTCTCCACGAGCACGGGCGACCTCTCCCCGGCACTGGTGACCCCTGCACGCGAACGGGCTGCCCGCCAGGTGTTCGGTCGTTTGTCGATACGCCGTCGGATGCAGTCCGTCCGGTCAGACGCTGTCCGACAATGCGATCGCTCTTTATCGCGCCTGATTGACGACGCCGTCCGGTGCGTCGGACGCAGCTGGGGGCGATTTGAGCTTGATCGGACGCCGTCCGATGGGCTTCGGACGCCGTCCGACAGGGGCGATGACGCCTGGGACTTAGCCGTTTTTCGAGCTCGTTCGCTGGGAACCGTCGCTGTCGGACCCCGTCCGATAGGGCGTCGGACGCCGTCGACAAGTGTCTAATTTCGTGATACCCTTCGGACTTAGTCTCTCGCCCCTTTCGTTGCCACGCCTTGGGTCCGGACACTTTTGTCGATTTGTGGACTTGGCGGTATAGTTGGACACTTAGGCGGAATTTTCGCTACCACGTAAAAAATATCTCGCTTTGAAACTTGGCGGCTCTGAAACCACGGACAGTGTCACTCCCCCGAACTCTCCCGAACCTAGAGAACCTAGACAGGTGGACTCGGTCTAGATGGTTCGCTAAAGGCTAACACCTGGCACTCTCGGAACCCCCATCACCTGTGCTCAGTGGGACCCTGCAACCAGAGAGATGAAGTCGAGTCAAAAACGCACACAAGGAAAATAGAAGAACTATAAAATAAAGGTCCTTATCCTTGGCGTTCCAGCTGTACGGCCTAGTTGCCATCAATTACCAAAATCAATTAGCCCATGGGAGGCTTGATCTTACACTAGGTTCTGCGGGAGAGGGTGGTCGGGCGTACAGCCTGAGCTGCAAGGCTTTCTCTGACGAGCTCCACGCTGTTAGCTGGCCTTCCAAATTCAAGCCTGGCCACGTGGAGAGGTACAATGTGACTCAAAACCCAGAGGAGTTCCTTTCCATCTACGCTACAGCCATCATGGCAGCCGGGGGTGACGAGCTAGTCATGGCTAATTACCTTCCGACTGTTCTTGAGGGCGCTGCTCGGACATGGCTGTTCAATCAGCAGGAAGGTTCCATCCACTCTTGGGACCAACTTTGTGACGCTCTGATTGCCAATTTTCAAAGCTGTTATATGGTTCTGGGAAGGAGGATGATCTGCACCAGATGATCTAGATGAACGGGGAGACCCTCCGCAACTTCGTGAAGCGTTTCATTAAGATCCGCAACACGATCCCGAACATCTCGGATGAATCTGTTGTTCGCGCTTTCAAAAACGGAGTCCGCGACGAGCGGCTCACCCAGGATCTCGAGATCAATGAGACCTGGATCGCCAATGACCTGTTCAAGGCGGCTGACCGCTATGCCAACGCGGCAGAGCGTGTTCAGTACAAGAAGACGTTTGACAAGGGCGAGCTGCCCGCCCAGCCTGGTGTGGATGAGAAGAAGAAGAGCAGCAATAATCCTGATAACAAGAAGTCCCAGAAGAAGAAGAGCAAAGGTGATGCGAACAATACCGTCGCGGGTATAGATCACGCACCTCCTCCTAAGGACGGGCAGAAGAAGCCCAATAATAACTACAAAGGCAAGAAGCCCGCCCAGGGAGGAAATCAAGGCAAGAAAGGTCCGAGCGACCGATATTGCCTGTTCCACCAGAATTACGGGCACGATATACGCCATTGCAGAACCTGGGCTGCAAAGCTTGAAGAGTTCTACAACGGCAAAGGCCCTATGCCCACCCTACCCGAAAAGGGTGATGCCAGCAAGGACAAGCGCCAAGCCGATGGTGGTGATCGGGACGATGAGGATGACTATTCTGAGCCCGTGAACCACATAGCCGTTATCTTTGGCGGCTCCTCGGCTTATCCCTCTCGGCGCAGCCTCAAGGAAGCTGCTCGGGAGGTTTACAACGTCGAGAAGGGCAAACCACAGCCCGAATCGATGAAGTGGACCAAGGTTTCCATCTCCTTCTCTAAGGAGGATTGCCCCATAGGGATGACCGAGCCACAGCGTCTCCCACTAGTGGTCGCTCCAACCATCAGCAACGCTAGAGTTGGCCGTGTTCTGATCGACGGCGGGAGTGCTTTGGACTTGCCATCTATCAAAGTCCTGGACGAGATGCAGATTCCTCGATCCAAGCTTAAAGAGGTCGCGATGCCCTTTATGGATCGTGTCGAGAAGTTGTTCACGTGGGCGAATCGATCGCTCGTTACTTTCGGGCGTCAACCAACTTCGTGACGAGTTGATCACGTTTGACATGGTCGACTTCCCATCTGCTTACAACGCGATCTTGGGCCGGCCATCTCTTGGCAAGTTCATGGCCATGTCCCACCATGCATACCATTGCGTGAAGATGCCGGGCCCCAGCGGCGTGATCACGGTCGAGGGCAACTACAAGGCTGCTCTAGATTGCGATGAGCAGTCCCTTGCCCTGGTCGACCAGCTCCCACCGCGTGGTCCCGAAGTTCCGCAGACCAAGTCTGCCCGTCCGAAGGTTTCTGTCCAGCCCGGAGGAGAGACCAAGGAAGTTCCGCTGTCTCTTGACGAACCTTCCAAGACAGTTCACTTGGAGGCCAATCTGGACCCCAAATAGGAAATCGAGCTCATTGCCTTCCTCCGAGCTAATGCAGACATATTTGCCTGGGAGCCGTCTGACATGCCCGGGGTCCCAAGGGAGGTTATCGAGCACAAACTGGCAGTCCGGCCGGACAAAAAGCCTGTTCGCCTGAAGCTTCGTCGTTTTTCTGATTTCAAGTAGGGGATCATCAAAGATCAGCTTGGTAAGTTGCTCGCTGCTGGTTTCATCCGCGAGGTTGATTACACCGAGTGGCTGGCCAACCCTGTGATCGTAAAGAAGAAAGGCGGCAAGTGGAGGATGTGTGTCGACCACACAGATTTGAACGCGGCCTGTCCTAAGGATAATTTTCCGCTGCCTCGCATAGACCAGCTGGTCGACGCGACTGCGGATGCCCAACTCTTGAGTTCTTTGGATGCTTACTCCGGTTATCACCAAATAAGCATCTCCCCCGAGGATGAAGAGAAAACTGCCTTCATCACCCCTTCGCACTTTCTCGCTGTCGACCATGTCTTTCGGTCTCACAGAATGTTGGTGCCACCTTCCAACGCTTAATGGAGAAGACTTTCTCAGAACAGTGTGGAAGGAACCTGGAGGTCTATGTCGACGACATAGTTGTAAAGAGCAAGTATGCTCCGGATCATGTAAAAGACCTGGTCGAGACTTTTCGAAATCTCACCAGGCATAGAATTAAATTGAATCCAGAGAAGTGTACCTTTGGTGTTCAATCCGGAATGTTCCTCGGCTACGTCATAGGTTCACAAGGAATTTCTGCTAACCCTGAAAAAATCGAAGCCATTGAAAACATGATGGCTCCGACCACCGTTAAGGAGGTCCAGAGCCTCACAGGGCGGATGGCTGCTTTAAGCAGGTTTATTTCCCGTCAAGGCAAACACGGGCTGCGCTTCTTTAAGGCCCTGCGCAAGAACAATGGTTTCGAGTGGACGGAGGAGGCTGACAGATCCTTCCAAGATCTAAAGCAATACCTGTCCAACCCACCTGTCTTAACTACCCCGCGACACAGCGAACAGCTTTTGTTATACCTTGGCTGCACGCCACAAGCGGTGAGTGCGGTCTTGACGGTGGAAAGGGAAGGCAACCAGCGGCCAATCTACTACGTGAGTGGGGTACTTCATGGATCAAAGAAGCGCACTCGAGGTCCAAAGTTGTTTCACGCCTTGCTCATATCCTCCGTAAAGCTTCGCATTATTTCCAAAGATCAACATCGTCCGACCAAGTTCCCTCTGGGAGAAATCTTACGGAACAAGGAAGCCGGCGGACGTATAGCTAAGTGGGCAATGTAACTAGCAGAATTTGACATTCTGTTTGCTGCCTGAACTGTTATTAAATCTCTGGTCCTGGTTGACTTTGTCGCTTAATAGACTTGCCCGCCCAAATCTTAGGAAGCTTCCGAGCAACCTGAAGAAACCCCCTGGACCATGTTTTTGATGGCTCGCGCACTGAAAACTCGGGGGCTGGTTTTGTTCTAAGCCCCCCTCAAGGAGAGCAACTCCAGTATTCTATCCAACTACACTTTGCGGCGACTAAAAACGCCGCGGAGTACGAGGCCCTCCTCGCGGGACTAAGATCGTGCAAGTCACTCGGTGTCCAACGACTAACTGTGAAGGGAGATTCACAGCTGGTCATCAATCAGGTAAATAAGGAGTATCAGTGCTGCGATGACTCAATGGCGTGATACCAGGTTGAAGTGAGGAAGTTGGAGCGGCACTTTTGTTTTTTCGAGGTGCTCTTCGTGCCTAGGAAGGACAACTTCTTGGCCGACCAATTTGTCCAAGTTTGATCTCACGCTAACTCGCTTTCGGCAGGGTACTCGCCGAGCACCTTTACAAGCCCTCTATCACGCCTTGGACGAGGCAACAGAGATGTAGTCTTTGCTCATCATCAAGGTGTCATGGATCGACAACACTATATGTCCGGTACCTTGCAGATGGGACCCTGCCCGACGACAAAGCCGAGCGTTCCCGGCTTATAAGACGTGCTAGTCCATACAAGCTTATGGACGGCATCCTTTACCGGCAAGGTTCTCTTGGAGTCCTCTCCAAGTGCATTTCTCTACAGGAGAGTGTGTTCCTTCTTAGGGACATACACGAGGGTGTCTGTGGCAACCACGTCTCCTTCAGGACTCTGGTTGGCAAAGCGTTTCGCATGGGCTTTTACTGGCCTGCCGCGTTACAAGATGCCCGGGATGTGGTAACTAAGTGCAAGGCGTGCCAATTTCACGCCCGGAAGACCCATAAGTCTGCCCAAGAGCTCCAAACGATTCCCCATCATGGCCTTTCTCAACATGGGGTCTGGATCTGCTCAGCCTGTTCCCCAAGGGATACAAGGGCTGCACACACTTGCTCGTCGCCATTGACACTTTCACAAAGTGGATTGAGGCAGATGCTGTGTCATCTCTTTACGCCAAAACGGCTGTGCGCTTTTTCAAGAGCAATGTGATCACGCGCTTCGAGATTCCCCACAAGCTGATCACCGATAACGGTCCCCGTTGGTTTACCTATTCCGAGAATATCGCAATTTGGGTACCAAAGTTCGCCTTCGCCTCGTGGCACATCCACGAGCAATGGAGCAATGAGCGAGCTAATGGATGATAGTCCAGGTATCAACGGCGCATGTTCGCGGCACTCCGCGAGCACAACAAAGCCTGGGTTGACGAAGTTCCTTCCGTCCTCTAGGCCGTTCGCACCACAGCCAGCCGGGCAACCGGAGAAACTTCTTTCCAATTGGTCTACGGTGCAGAAGCCATCTTGCCCGCCGAAATAGTACTCGGCTCGGCTCGCCTCGCACGAGCTCGGTCAACTTGGTTGACTCTGAGCAAGAGCGCTTGCTCGAACTCAATCTCCTCGAAGGCACACGCGACCGGGCAGAAGTTAGAATGGCGCGCTACCAGCAAGATTTTCGCCGGCACGCCGCCAAATCTGTTCGACCAAGGGCTTTGAAGGTGGGCGACCTCGTTCTGCGCCGCGTCCATAACCTGTCCAATGCCAATAAGTTAACTTCTCGGTGGGAGGGCTCGTTTACGGTCGTTTCTACTGCTCGTCCGAGGGCTGTTCGCTTGGCAATGGAGGACGGGAGAGAGCTGGCCAGCACTTGGAACATCGACCAGCTTCGTAAGTTCTTTGTGTAGGTCTTTTGTTTGTTCCCTTAGCTCAGCGCTTTTTGTCAAACTTCGCGCCTTAGTTCGTTCAATTCTCTCGGGCTGCCATGTAAAGTTCAATCCAATAAACAATGAATGTTCGAGGCCCCCTGCGGCCCTTTTCACTTCTTGTCTTCTCAGACTACCTTTCTCTCTGGTAACACTTGATGGCTGCCCGGTCTTGCGAACTCTTGGCTCCGCGTTCTTTAGGTTTTCCCTGCCCGCATCCAGTTCCAGTAAGTTCCTAAACTCAGGGTTGCGTAACACGGCTTTTCTCCTAGCATCTAAGTCTGCTCTCGTAAGTTCGCAAACTCAGGTTTTCGAGCAGATGCACAACGGGGGCTGGGAGTTAGGTTGGCGTTCTACCGTTTTTCTTAAAACTTTCTAGCGCTGTTTCGTCTTGCACTTAGTTTCCTGTTCGTTATTGTCTTTTTGCTGCTCTGTTTTGCCGGAAAAAGGAAAGCCTTTATTTACACTAACAAAAGTTTACAGGTACAAAGTCCCTTTCGGGTTACAGCCCTATTGCTACTTAGAAGCAAGCTGCTCCTTTAACTCCTGAATCACCAATTTGAGGCGCAGGACGTCCCCTTGGGGTTTGATCCCTTCTCTGGCTTCAGCTCGGAGACGCTCAACATCCTCCTTACTGTGCTTGGCCTGCTCCTTGGCCTCTGCGCGAAGGGCTTCGACCTCTTCGGTCTTGGCCCGCAGATCCTGACTGAGATGCTTCTCGGCGGTCTCGAACTGCTCGGACAGCTCTTTGACCCTTTCTTCCGCAGCTTGCGCCCTCGCGGCCAGCTCGCGAAGCTCCTCGGCTTTCCTCGAATAGAGCCGCGGGGATGGATCCCTCTCCCTGGTTAGCTTGGCCTTGAGCTCCTTCACCTCGGCCGCTGACATGAGCTCTTCCTCGAGCCACCTCGTGCGGCGCTGATTCCGGAAGGTTTCGGTGATGGCGTCGCGCTCAATGGCGACACCTTCTCGGAGGTCCTCCATGGTGCCCGCAAGACCTGAGTGAGAGAAGAGCAAGTCAGTTATATCGGGCTGCAGGTAACTTAAACAAATAAGTTTTGGTTTGAGTCTTACCTCTCGAAGCCTTAGCTTCAAGTTCAGGCGTAGGCGCCTCCCAAGCCCGCGGGTTGCGAAGCCGTGGATGCTCGGCGCGCTGTTCTCTCCGCTGCCTCCGCTTCTTCTTCTCCTTGCGGGAGCGCGCCCTCCCGGGGGCAGTGTCAACCTGCCCTTCTTCTCGTTCTTCTGCCTGTGCGCCTTCGGGCAAGATTGGTGTCGCTCTGGCCGGCAATGCCCAGATCTCCGCGACAGTGGCAACTCAGCGCCCGCTGCGTGGCGTTTTCCTCCCGGCCGCAGGTCTTTCACCGCCGCCGCTGATGTTCGCCGCCACAGGATGGATTGCCCTCGCGAACGGCTGGCGGCAGACTGTCTGTTCGTCCCGCCTGGCAGCCGGGCAGAGCCAAGACTTTGGCTCTGCTCTCCGTAGCGCCGCGCCCCACTTCTTCGGCCTCCAGCCTCTCCACAGCTCTCTTCAGCGCGCCGATCTGATCGGTGGAGCTCGACGGAAGCGCAGCCCACGCTGCCAGCTTGTCCTTGAGAGCGAGCAGTCTCGTTGCTAGCGACACACCGTGTAGGTGCTCGGGCAGCAGAGACCGCTCGATCGCCGCGCCCAAGTCGTCCGTGGCGATCTCCTCCTGGGCAGCTAATGAAAAAGAAGCGCGTTAATTCTATGCGGTTTGATAGAATGTGAAAGGGAGAGTTTGGCTACTACATACCTGCCACAGGGAACTTAACCTTCTTCTTCACTCCTTGACGGAGCTTACGCCTCTTACTCGAGGGCTCCTCGGCTTCTTCGCCTTGGCCTCCGGACGCTTGCGGCGACAAGCTCAGCTCTTTGCAAAGCTGAACGCTCTTTTTGCGCAACGCAAGAAGTTTTTCCTTGTGCGTGACTTCCTCCTCGAGTTTCCTCTGCTCGGCGATCTGTTGCAGCCGTTCCACATGGCCTGGGTGAGCTTGCGTATATCGCCTCAGCCAGTGGGTCAAGTTCCGTACCTCTTCATCGTCTTGCTCGATGATGAGGGATGGGCTTGGACGTTCCCACTTGGCTGGCCACGCGCAAGCATGGCCTGCTCGGCGCGCTTAGTCGCCACGGGGGGTTTCGGAGGTTGTTGGCGGACGCCGCGGCGCGGCGAGCTCCGCGTCGGTGCGGTAGCCACCTTGGGCTTCTTGGCCACCTTGGCCTTGCCCTTCCTCGCTCCCTCTTTGTCGGACTCGGAGAGCTCCTCGACGATCCCGCCAAGGATCAGCTGCTCGTCCTGCGTATTTGGGAAGCGAATGTTAGCATGCCTAAATCGTGTAAGTCTAGCAATTCAGATAGAGGCTCAGCATTTGTTACCTCTGGTGAGCGGACGAGCACGTTTTTTGGGCACTATAGGCCACCTCGCCGGTGACCTCAGTGTCCTTCCTTGCAGCCTTCAGCATGGCGTCGACCTGCTCGGCAACCCATGCATCTGTCGGTTTCACTGCCCGAACAGAAGAAACCCTTAGTCCCTGTTCGAATGAAATCATCAAGAAAGGTTGAGTGTTTAAGGGACTTACCCGTGCTCTCCCTGGTGATGTCTTTCCAATCTACTATCTTGTAGAAAGGGTAGGACCTCTTCCGTAGCGGACAGATCCTGTTCGCCACGAAGTCTCAGACGATCTCCCTGCCCGTGAGCCCGAGGCCCATGAGAAAGGCGATCTTCCGGGTGAGATACCACTCCTCGCCGCTCGGCTCCGGCCGCGGCATTTGTGTTCCCTTCGCCGGCGCTTTCCCGGTGAAGATGAGCTTGTTGTCGCCGCTCCTCTTGGTGTAGAACCACCTCATCCACCACGGCCCCATTGAGTCGAGCAGTGGTGGACGAGGGTACGGCGCGTCGTCAGCGGTAGCCCGGAGCTTGAGGTAGTAGCACCCAAGCGGCGGAGCTGCTCCTCGTCACGGTGTAGTAGTGGAGGAACAGCCCCACCGATGGATCGACTCCTAGGTAGCCCTCGCACAGGTGTGCGAAGACGGTCATCTGGAGGAAAGAATTGGGATTGAGGTTCGCTACCTCCAGCCCGCTGATGTTCAGAAGGGCCTCCACGAAATCGCTTTCCGGAGAGCTCAACCCAAACACGACGAACTGTTCGAAGTTGACGAACTCGTCTTCGAGCGGCTCTGGTGTTTCCTCCTGCCCGGGCAACCTCCAGCTGCCGGTGTCGATGTGTCCCTCCAACTCTAAGGCCTTCAAGTCCTCCTCGGTCATGCTAGTGCCGAGAACTTGGTCATAGCAATCCCCAGGTTGGACGAGCAGTTTTGGAGTTGGGTGGTGGCTGTTTGATACTGAGCGCGGATGAAATAGGGCTTGGGAAGGAAAGGTGCGTGAGAGCGGAAGTGGCAAGCCGCGGGCGGCTTGGGTGCTTTTTATAGCCCCAAAACGAGCAGCCTTGCAACGGTTCTTTGTCACGAAACGGCTAGTTTTTTACTGCAACGGCTAGGTAAAAACGGTCTCCCGTTTTCACTGCGCAATGAAGTTACCGTTGGATTTTGCCAACGGCTACTTTTTCCAAAGATCCGTGACCAAGGCCGGGTACTCGCTTTCGGACAGATGTGTTTTTCGCTCAACGCAATGTAGAGTTGCTCAGATCGATCGGGTTTGTTCGGTCCCGAACAATTCTTGTTCGGCTAAAGTATAACTTGTTCGGTCGCCTGTTGCACGTCTTTGTAGCAGCAATATTTCCCTCTTCGTGACTTGGAGTCTCAAGAGGAAGACCCCACTCTAGTGAGTCCTTCCGCTTGAGTCTCGGGAGCCATGGCCCACTTTCTGACTGCTCAATCGAACAGCTTCCTAGGACCTGGCTCCCTAGAGGGTTCTATCAGGCCCATGTGCATCCTGCCGAACAGATTCCTAGTTGGCACTGTGCTTAACGGCCAAAGATTCGTGTTTGAGTCCGACTCGAACAAGAGTTCTGCACGGCTACATGAAGACCCGGACGTGGTTTCTCGGATTGGAGCAGAAGTCGTGATCCCCATGAATTGGAGTATACCTTATCTACCTCGGGATGTGTTTGGCATGCATATGAGTTCTTTAGGTTCTCGTAGTTAGCCCGGCCCGATTATCTCTCGGTAGGTCGGTTATTCAACACTATATAAACAGGGCCCCTACGACGTGTAGAGGGCATGATTTCACAGCCAGAAGATCGAGGCTTAGCAGATTATCGCATATTGCTTTTTCTGTACACCCATAATCTCGCCAAGACCTGTTCGTCTCGTCGAGTTTCCTCCTTGTAATCCTCTTTGATATAAAGAAAGGTTGGACGTAGGGTCGTTATCTCCCCGGAGAGGCCCGAACCAGTATAAAAACCCTAGGTCTCCCTGTTGCTTGTTGATTGCTGTTTGCCTTGTTTGGCAGGTCTTCTATCTCCCTTTCTCAAGAACCTTAGTTGACTTTGGACCGATATTCCAACCGTCGACAGTTGGCGCCGTCCGTGGGGAACAGTAGATCAAATCTGTTAGAGCATGTCGAACTCCTTCAGCGACCAGAAAAATCTTCCTGAAGGGTATGACTCAGAAGAGCATGATGTCACGTCCCCTGTCAGATCGGATCGATCTTTTCGATCTCGATCGCCATCCAGATCTGAGACAGAGCTCTCTGGCTATGCTTCGGAGATGGTCTTAGATCAAGCTCCCGTCATTGACGATGATTACGGAACCGACGATCTTTACGCTGGTTTAGATCTTTCGGATTCCAAGGCTATGTCGGTTGATTCCTCCTGTGGCGACACAGTGATGACACCATCTAGCGTGCCAACACACGGCCGTCGCAGCGTCAACATGGCCGGCGCGGGGACTTCAGAGGATCCTACGCGGGCCGCGGCGGCCGACGAGATCGGGCAGTCCAATTCTGCTCGGCATCAAGATGGAGTTGCGCTAGCTGCTCGCGAACAAGATGTTGTTCACCGCAGCCTGGACACCTCCATTAATCAAACCTTGGCGCAGATCCGCAACGTCGCGATCCGCCTCGCGCGCCTTCGCCAAGTCCCCCGGCAGAGGTTTCACCGCCGGGTCGAATTCAAGTGACTGCACTTTGGCCGGGCAAAACGCGGACGCTTTAGGGATCCCAGGACCCCTAGATCAGAGTTGGGAACGACTCCAAGCCATGGTAACGGTGCTCAGAGCCACCAACCAAGCCGACCTCGCCCGCATGGGCGACACTGTTGCTTTTCACCTAGAGCGACTGGCTGAATGCCTCAAGTCCATAGGCAAAGTTAACACCTCCTCCAGACAGCACAGTCAGCCTGCCCGGAATAGCTCGGACAGCTCCGATCGATCGCGTGTCCCCCGTCACCGTCAAAAGATTACTGTCCACGAGCAAGCTGCCAGAAATCCCTTAAATTTATTTCCAAATTTAAAATTTCTTGACATTCAATTTTAAGACTTTAAACCCCCTAAAACATGAATTTAAGAAAGAATGGAGAGAGGGGATCAAGTGGGAAAAATTTGGTCTAGCAACATAAACAAATCAAAAAATTTACATATTTCAAAAATACAATCAAAATTTTGTAGTAAGGGTCCATAAATGTATGCATTACAAATGTTTAATTTTCCGATAGCAATTAGTAAATAATAGAAATAAAAAGCCTTCGAAATATAGAACTATAGTTTAGGAGCATGTATTCATGAAGATGCCCACAAAAAAGAAGTAGCTATTTTTAAAACTGTCGACGGTTGAGATAACGATCTCAAGTCGCTAAGGTTCTTTAGAAGTGAGATAGGAGACACGCCGAACAACCACGAACAGCAACGAACAAGGCGAACCAGAGATAATAGCTCTACGTCCAGCCTTTCTTATATATCAGGAGTGATTACAAGAGATGGCTCGACAAGACGAACAAGTCTCAGCGAGATTATGGTGTATATCAAAAGCAAAAGCTAGATCAAGTCAGAAACTCCTCCCTACACGCCGTAGGGGCCTTGTTTATATAGTGCGAGCAAACCGACCTACCGAGGGAATATCGGGCCGGGCTAACTACTAGATCGTGAATCTAACTCAACGTACAAATATATCCCGAGGCGATAAGGCATACTCCTAGTCTTGGGGATCACGACTCCTAATCCAATCCGGAAAACCAACGTCCGGTCTTCACGTAGTTGCGGCAGACTCGCTCGAGTTGGACTCAAACATGATTCCTTGGCCGTTACGCATCACGCCAGCCAGGAAGCTGCTCGGCAAGATGCATACGGGCCAGATAGAACCTTCCAGGGAGCTGGGCCCTGGTAGGCTGTTCAATTGGACCGTCAGGGAGTGGGCCATGGCAATGGGCCGTGATTTAATCCCCGACAGCTAGCCCCCGAGACTCAAGTGGAAGGACTCACTAGAGTGGGGTCTTCCTCTTGAGACTCTAAGTCACGAAGAGGGTATTTTTCTGCTATAAAACGCGGCAACAAAGTAATCGAATAGGTTATGGTTCAACCGAACAATACTTGTTCGAGACCGAACAAACCCGACCGCGCCGAGCAACTCGCTATGCGCCGAAGCAGGAACGACATCCGTCCGAGCAACCCTCGATACGTAAATCGGAAGAAGTGAGGTGAATCATCTCCTTGAGGTCGAACGTCATCAAGGAGGGATTGATTCTTGGTAGCTAAGAGCGTACCACCGCATCCGGTAAGATCAGATCTTCCGGGAGAATGAACATAGCAAGTCGCGAGACGGACTCGTGCTGCTGCATCCAGGCATTCAGATGCCTAGGAAAAGTTGGGGGAACCACCTCTCGGGCTAGAGCTTGCCCGAGGAAATAGAGATTGCGCTCCCGAGCAAATGTCGTGCTCAGGAGCGAAGGTGATGTGCCCCCAGACGTAGATCGTGTGCTAGGAGCAGACGATGCATACGAGGGGTAAGGTGACCCAGTCCCCGAGCACAGAGCTCGCCAGGAACCAAGTAAGGAGATCTAGTTCCCGAGCACGGAGCTCGTTAAAGGAATCAGAAAGTGTGACCAGCGAAGACGCACCGGTAGAGAGCCCGCGCCCGGCGAAGAGCGCCCGGCGAGGTGATCCACCCGAGCACGGAGCTCGTCGCAGGGACAGAGATGCCGCCCGGCGAAGAACTACCCGGTGCGAGGTGAATCACAACCCGATGCAGTCAGAGCCGCAAGAAAACGTGTGAAATCAACGCTTTACTTATGACGATTCTTGCGGCGTTGTTAGCGTTGTCTTGGCAAGTGCGTAACCGACGCTTGAGTGCCCGCTGCGATGAGAATCGGCTTACGATGGGCATGCCCGCTATGGCGAGAATCGCTTACGGTGGGCGGGACTCACAGGGCGCACTACCTTGACTTAGCCGAATCGCGAAGGTCGCGGGGTAAAGGCAAGGAATCATACGTGGTGAAGTGAATCGTCCCCGGCATGCGCGAGCAAACCCGGAAGAGAGGGATGCGACATCGGTTTTGGTGGGAAGCTCGAACTCGCCACGACCATCACCGAGTCCGACGTTCTCCGCTCTCAGATTTCCGCAAAAGACAAACAAGAAACAAGCCAAGAAGGGAAAAGAGGGCAAGAAAAGGCTCTAAGAAGAGCAAAGCGAAGTTTTGGAAAACACGCAAAGACGCACCTACCCGCACAAGACATAATTTTTTCCGCACGCCCCCGATAGCGTTAGTGTCACCTCGGCGAATGCGAACCGACGCTAGGAGTGCCCGCTATGATGAGAATCGCTTACGGTGGGCAAGACTGGTGGTGCATTGCTCCGGATTACCGTGCTGTGAAGGACGAGCATGGATAAAAAGACGGTACGGCAAGTGCAGCCTCGCCGTGGCTAAGACCGCTAACCGTGGAAGGCGATCGACCTTAGTCGCAGTAAAACGGCGAGGCGAATCTTATCAGCATGGACCCCGCAGCGTTGGTGTCGCCTTGGCGGGTGCGGAACCAGCGCCGAGTGCCCGCTATGGCGAGAATCGGCTTACGGGGCGTAACTCCATCGGTGGTGCACCGCCTTGCTAACCGAGCCGCATGTGTCGCTGCGATAAAAGACATGCTCGACGCTGGGAGCGCCACGGAGCGAAGACCAACGAGGTTTTGGAAAACCAACGCTAAGGAAAGGAACTGAAAACTGAAAACGATCGGGTTGCCAAACTCAGCTCAAGTCCCAATCGACCGAGGAGAGGGCCCTCCGAGGAGCGGCCGAGCAACCAGACCGCCGAAAGGCCGCTTGAATCGAAGCGAGAGTCCGACCGAGCAACTTTTCTCGCAAAAAGAGCAACGAAAGACAAGGACTAACAGAAACCAAGAGCAAGGCGAAACACGCTAGAAAGTTTTAAGAAAACCGTAGAACGCTTAGCCTAACTCCCACTTCGTTGTACAACTGCCGAGGACTCGAGTTTGCAAACTCGAACAGTGCACAAGAGAAAGAGCAACGCCTAACCCCGTGACGGACGATGCATGAAGACCTAAACTTGCGACTTCAAGCACGTGCGTAGAGAGTTAGAGCGACACCAGATCCCGATCGACTGCTCTGTGAACCGCCGTTAACGTAAGTTAGGCGATTCAAGGTAACCGAACAAGGAAAATGCCTCCGCCATGAGGGCTTACGAGTGCAGTGCTTTGCCAAGTGGTTGTGCCGTGAGCGGTAAGTGCCTCTGCCGCGGAGGGCTTACGTGAGCAGGCTTAGCCGCAAGGCTGGATGCCGTGTTACGCAACTCTGAATTTAGAAACTTGTTGAAGATAGATACGGGCGAAAAAAACCTTAAGATCGCGGAGCCAAGAGTTCGTAAGTCCGGGCAGCCATCAAGTGTTACCAGAGAGAAAGAGTAGTCTGAGAAGACATGTGGTGAGAAGGGCCGCAGGGGGCCGCAAACATTCACCGTTCAATGGATTAAACTTTACATGGCAGCCCGAGAGACTTGGATGAACTAAGGCGCGAAGTTTGAGAAAAAGCGCGAAGCTAGGAAACAAAAGACCTACACGAGGAACTTACGAAGCTGGTCGATGTTCCAAGTGCTGGTCAGCTCTCTCCCATCATCCACTGCCAGGCGAACAACCCCGGGATCCGGAAGGAGTTTTGAGCTGGGAACCATATCTGGAAGGCGATCAAGATCGAAGGGATCGATCCGATCTGGCAGGGAAAGAGACATCATGCCCTTCTGAGTCGTAGTCCTCAGGGAGAATCTCCTGGTCGCTGATAGAGTTCGACATGCTTGATCTGCGAATCCCCACGGACGGCGCCAACTGTCGACGGTTGAGATAACGATCTCAAGTCGCTAAGATTCTTTAGAAGTGAGATAGGAAACACGCCTAACAATCACGTAACAAAGAACGAACAAGAGATGTGGGTTTTATCCCGGTTCAGCCTCTCGGAGAGATAATAGCCCCACGCCCAAACCTTTCTTATATATCGAGTGATTACAAGAGATGGCTCGACGAGACGAACAAGTCTCGGCGAGATTATGGTGTATATCGTGCTAAAAGCTAGATCAAGTCAGAAACTCCTCCCCACACGCCGTAGGGCCTTGTTTATATAGTGCGAGCAAACCGACCTACCGAGGGAATATCGGGCTCGCTAACTCACGAGATCGTGAACGAACTCAACGTGCCAAATATATCCCGAGGCGTATAAGGCATACCCTAGTCTTGGGGATCACGACTCCTAATCCAATCCGAAACCAACGTCCGGTCTTCACGTAGCCGCAGACTCTGCTCAAGTCGGACTCAAACATGATTGTTGGTCGTTACGCATCACGCCACCAGAAGTGTTCAAGAAGATGCATACGGGCCAGATAGAACCTTCCAGGGAGCTGGGCCCTGGTAGGCTGTTCAATTGGACCGTCAAGGAGTGGGCCATGGCAATGGGCCGTGATTTAATCCCCGACAAAAACATTTAGGATTTAAAAATGATTGTATTACGAAATAATTCATTCTTTTTCAATTTCAACTTTTATGGCCACTTAAAAAAATCTAGGGAAAAAAGCTTTGCTAAAGGCACCGTAATATCATGATGATAACCTTAAAAAAATTCGACATCAACAACTATTTTCAAGAAAAGAAATAAAAAAAGGGAACAACAAACAAAAGATGTACTGCTTTTTGTTTGTTTGTTTTGTCATACATCTTTATTTACTCAGATATAAAAGAGCCTGCAGTGGTGCGCCATAGGCACGCTAACCCTGCTAGTAATACATAACAAGCCAGCATCCTCGGGCAGTCATAGGGTTAGTGTTTATTTTTTTGTTTTAGTTTGACTCAAGTAGAAACAATAAATCTTAAAAAGGAGCCAAGCCTCACAACTCAAACCCTACTTCCGTTCCCATCTCCACAAGGGAGGAGGGGGAGAGAGTGTTTTATATGGCTGAGACCGATTGTAATGCCAGGGAAACAGAATGGGGCATTCGATTGGGCCGGACGCTTGACCTATAGCAATTTTGATATTAAAAACATTGCAGGCCAAATTTATTTTGATTTAGTTGGCGACGGCTTCTCATAACGCCTCGTAAAGAAAATGGCATTCAAAGAGCCTACCAATGTCAGGGACTTGCACACGTGGGGTGTTGCTTGGTGCGGCCTATTTGAGTTCAACAACATCTTCATAGGCCCATGCATGTGTGTGGGATGTGGGGTGTGAGCGAGTAGCCCATGTGGACCGTGGTGACTGACTCAGAGTAAGGTTACGGTTGGTCCCCTTCGCATTGCCCATATGAGGGCATCTCTAATACTAACCCTATCTCAATATTATAAGAGAGAAAATATGAATGAATAGTAAAACTACATATGAATAGTGGATGTGATTACAACTTTAAGCCTAGCATTGGAGATTGTCTAAGAGCAAGGTTTGATGTGCCAGTGATCGAGTCATAATCTGTCCAATCCTGACTCACTCAACCATATAGATATGTTGCTGAGTCGTCCTTCAGCGAAGTCACTCGTTGGGGTTTGGGTTGGGTGGTTTAATAGGTCAAATTGGTTGAGCGACGGGAACAATAACACACTAAGAGATGGCGGGCATCTTACGGAGATGATTGGAAGCGGTAGAGGGAGTCGACGCATGAAGTGCAACAAGAGGAAGGTCAAGGATCGACGCTCGGCGACGTGAGTGCGTGATAAGGGAAAGGCCAGGGGCCAGTGCCGAGAGGCACATCAAAGGAAGGTGAAGGTTCATGTTTGGCGGCGTGACGAGAACGACGAGAGCCAGAAGTGGGGGGAGGACAAGCACTTGAAGAAGACTAGTTGTTGAAAATATCAGCAATAAAGTTGGGATAGTTTCTCCAATAATAAAGAAGTTTTTGTGCGACCGTTGGTGCCTGCCTTCCACAAAAGCTTTGGACCATGCTAATGACTTGTCTCTGTGGAGCAAGCAAACAGTCGCACACACACACACCACGGAATCAGTCCTCGTCGCCCATAGACAAACAAACAAGGCCGAGAAGGAATCAATCCGTGAGATACACGGTTAGTTACCGAGTAGCAGTGTACAACACAGGTCACAGGGCGCCGCCGACCAACCCATCATTAGCTGCTAATGACATCGTTGATCTGCCGCGTCACCGTCCACCCTGCCATCCCCGAGCACGCAACGCGCCAACACAATCCACCCAATCAGCAGCCGACACGTAACCCCAATGCCTACCGGTTCCCCCTCCCCCAAGCAACTCGAATCCTCCTCCGTCGGATTCGAATCCGACCCTCCACATTCCCTATTTAATCCCCCGCGTGGCTGCCTCCTCGCCCCCCTTCTTCTCTCGCTTTTAATTTCCCCCTTCCTCTCGCCGCGGCGCGGACGCCGGAGCCACCACCCATATCCGCCCCCGCCTCGCTGCCACCCCGCGTCCCGCGTATTCAGCGTCCGCCCCGCACGGCCACCTTTCCTCGCCGACGCCGGGGAGCGACCACACGCCCGCTGCGCACCGGCACAGGCGGCGGCGGCGGCGGTCCCGGACTCCCGGGTGGGCTGTGTGGTAGGCGGACATGGCGCGCGCCGGCGGCGGCGGCGTGCTGATGGTGCTGGCGCTTCTGATCGCCGCCGCCGCGGCGGAGGAGGCGGCGGGGTCTGCAGAGGAGGGGCACCTCCTGCCACGCCCGCTCGTGATCGAGCTGCCGACGTCGGCGTCGCTGGGAGCGGGGGAGGAGGAGGAGGGGGTGGCGCCGGAGGAGGTGCGGTGCGCGAGCTGGAGGACGGCGGCGGAGGCCAACAACCTGGCGCCGTGGAAGGCGGTGCCGGAGGAGTGCGCGGCGCACGTGCGGGAGTACGTCACGGGGGTCACGTACCGCTCAGACCTGGAGGTCGTCGCGCGGGAGGCGTCGGCGTACGCGCGCGCCGCGCGCGTCGGGGATGACGGCTGCGACGCGTGGGTGTTCGACGTCGACGAGACGCTGCTCTCCAACCTCCCCTACTACGCCGACCACGGATACGGGTAGGCCGCTCGCCCAGATCTCCAATTCCCCACCTCACGCGTCAAAAAATGGTCAAATTTTAGGAAGGCAATGGCGATTTCTTAGGTATGATTTCGATTCATCGATTAAGATTCTCACGTTAGTTTCTTTGATTTGCAATACAGGCTTGAATTGTTCGATCACCAGGAATTCGACAAGTGGGTGGAGAAGGGGGAGGCGCCGGCGATCCCATCTAGTTTGAGGCTCTACAAGGAGGTTCGTGATCTGGGATTCAAGACCTTCCTGCTCACGGGGCGAAGCCATGGGCACGAGGGCGTCACTGTGGACAATCTCAAGAAACAAGGGTTCCATGGTTGGGACAAGCTCATACTGAGGTATAAACTCACCATCCTCTATGGTTAGCATTGCACATTGCACTCGTTACCCGTTCAACATGCCCAAATGCATATCTCTAGGTGAAATCTTGGCCGTTGGCCCATTAGCAATGTCAAATGTGTATCTTCATTACCTGGCTAGTCTTGACCATTCTTAAAGGAACTGTAGATTTATCCCTCGATGCATAGAGTTTCATCATCCATTGCCTATGATTTATCCAAATCTTTAGTGTTCTCTCTGGGTCCTTAACAATCTGTGCGTCGGACATCCATTAGATTGCTAATTTGTCGAAATTAGTTTACAGTGAAGAATCTACAGAATGCGCATTCCGTAGCAATGCCCTTTAATTATCTTATTATAGGCAGCTTCTCTATTGTTCATTATGTTTCTGAATACTGGATGTAGGATAGGTCCTTCGGATCTGAATGTCCAATGCCTTTATGCTGTCTTTTTGCTTAAATGTTCGTGTGGCATTATCACTACCATAGACAGCCAACCTTAATTAAGGGTCAAATTCCTCTTGTTGAATGTTGAATTTGCCTCAATTGTGTCAATTTAGCACATGCATCAAATTTTGTTTCCTTAGGACTGTGTTACCATCTTTGCTTCACGAGTCCTCATTGTTGTATGTTAGAAATCTGACATGTGCGCTTTGCAATGTCCAGGGCAGCAACTGATCGCATGAAAACAGCGATGAAGTACAAATCAGAGAAGAGAAAGGAGATGGAAGCAGAGGGGTACAGGATCCTAGGCAATTCCGGGGACCAGTGGAGTGATCTATTGGGCTATTCCATGAGTGCTCGATCCTTCAAGCTACCCAATCCAATGTATTATATTCCATGACAGAACATAAAACAAGGGTGGATGGAAAATGCAGCGTTTAATTGTGCATTTTTCACGCCGAGCCCAATTGCACTGATTGCTGACTGGTGCAAAAAAATGATAATAATTCAGAAATGAAATTTAAACTGTACAAAAGGCCTTACTAACTCATGTTGTATATACATTAAACTGGTAATTTGAAATGTATTGGATGATATGATAAATGTTGTGTGAATGAATGTCCTAGCATCAATGTTCAACCGAATATGCGGCTACCATGGATCTCCTTTTAGTTTCAGCTCATTAAGGATCCAATAAGCAAGTCGAACTTCCAAGTTGCATCAGGTAACATAGTTTCCCTCTGAGTTTGGATAGTCGTAGCATAAACGGCTGATCATGTATCTCCAGAAGTTACCGTATGATTGTTGAGTAGGACGTCAATTTTTAACGCCAATGCCTTTCATTTGATCGTGATTAAATTAAGCTATAAATGGTTTTCTCAAAATTGCTAGGCACATTTCGGTGCAAAGCACATGACTTCTGTTTAGAAGCCGACGATGTGGCTGATCAATTTTTCTGGAGGTGGAGACGCGATGGTATCTACTCGGCCAAATCGGCCTATGATATGCAATTATTGGGCACCATGCTTGATCCGAACCATAACTTATTTGAAAAGCAAATTAAGAGCAGAAATGTCAATTTTTCATGAGCTCTCAACCGCCGATAATTTGCAAAGAAAAGGTTGGGCAATTGCCCCTATGTGCATGTTATGCATGTAGTTCTTGGAGACGGTGGATCGCATGCTAGCACGTTGTCGGTTCGTCAAGGAGATTTGAAGTATTGTTCTGACAGGAATCAGCATTTCGGAGCTCACAGACGCTCCATCTTAAAACTTCTCTTACAGCTTGGTGGCAAGAGTCTAGACAGTAAGTTAGCAAAGAATGCAGAAATAATTTTGATGGGATCATGACATACTCCTGTTGGAACATGGGGAAAGAGAAACAGCATAATTTTTTAAAACAAAGTTTCCTCTTCATCCCAGGTAGTCCAGGATATTAATGATGAATTGCAGAACAGGGTGCTTGGCCTTGGTGCTGATGATCACGGCTGATCTGCCTTGCGTCCGGTCGTATGTTTTTTTTTTGAGTTCTTTAGCAAGCATTCCAACCGTTTTTAATCACTTCACGACACTCTGATGGCAATGCCTAATGATAAAGCTCCCGGGCCAGACGGTTTCACCTGGGTCTTCTTCAAGCTCTGTTGGGATTTCATTCGTTTTGATCTTCTTGCGGCCCTACAGTGCCTTTTCACTCACGGTCGCACTACACCACAAAGTCTCAACTCGGCCACAATTGCCCTCATACCGAAGAAAAAAGACCCCGCTCAAATTTCTGACTATCGACCCATCAGTCTTATCCATAGCTTTGGAAAGCTTTTCACCAAAATTCTTTCCACTGACTAGCCGGTTTCATAGATGAGCTCATCTCCCCGCCGAGTGCCTTCATAAAAGAACGCCACATCCAAAATAATTTTCTTTGTTCAAAGCAAATCCAAGCTTCTCCACAGACTGCACGCCACCCTCCCGCTGAAGCTAGACCTCCAAAAAGCCTTTGACTCGGTTTCTTGGCCATATCTTTTAGACAACCTTCAAGGCCGTGGTTTTGGCGATAAGTGGAGAAATTGATCGCCTCCTCCTTCGGGTCCTCCTCCTCCCAAATCCTCCTCAACGGCTCCCCAGTGCCCTTTCATCATCCACCGTAAAGGGCTCCGCCAGGAGACTCGTTGTCCCCTTCCTTTTCAACCTCGCATTGAACCCTTGCGCGCTTTCTACACATGGCCACCGAAGCAGGTGTCCTTTCACCGCTTCGAGGCATCCCGCTAATCTCCGTATCTCTCTATGCCGATGATGCTGCAATCTTCGTGGCGCCGATCAAGGAAGAGATCTCGCGCTGGCCCAGATTCTCGCAGAGATTCGGCGCAATCTCTCGCCTCCGCACCAACTTCAAAAGAGTCGTCGTGCCCATCAAGTGCGAGGGCTTGATCTCGACGACATTCTCGCCGACCGCCCGCGCTGATTTAACATCATTCCCCATCAAATATCTCGCCTACCACTCGCTATCAAGAAGCTAAAGCACGCCCACTTCCAACCTCTAATCGACAAGATCGCCGGCCGCCTAGCCGGTCAAGGGGCGATGATGTCGAAGGAGGTAGACTCACCGCTCAAGTCGGTACTCTCGCCCTACCATCCTACACCCTATCAAGAATCTCCCGCCTACCTCGGTGCTTCGTAAAATCGACAAACTGCTGCGTGCGTTCGGCTTTGGCGCTGAACGACAATGTTGCGGCGGGTGGGTGTCGTGTCAATTGAAACTCGCTCGCCCCGGCTAGTCTTGGGGGCTCGGGTGCCCGACCAAGATTTTCGCCACGCTTCTTCAATCTGCGTTGGCTTTGGTGGCCAACCGGCTCCCCAGATCGTGCTTCGCCTCACGAACCGGTAGACCCTACCGACGCAAAGACTCTTTAGAGCCGGTATCGAGTTGATTCTTGGAAATGGAGTTACCTTTCTTTTCTGGACCGACGCTTGGCTCTTTGGTCAATCTCCAAAGGAAGTGGCCCCCGGACTATTTGCGGCCTCCACACGAAAAAATCGTACAGTCGCCGAGGCCCTTCACAATAACATCTGGTTGTTGGACCTATGGAGAAATTTTGCCCCCAACCTCGCTGTGGAGCTGGTTTCACTCTGTCAAAAGATCAGTCGTGCTGCACTCCGTCCGAACCTCCAGGACCGGGCCATCTGGCGTTTCTCCGCAGACGGGAACTTCTCTGTTCGCTCAGCGTACCGCATGCAATTTACTGGAAGGGCATCTCCGACAGCGCTAGCGCTAATATGGAAGCAGTGGGCGTCCTCCAAGTGCAAGTTCTTTGCTTGGACGTTGCTCCTAAGGAGGGTTTTGACTGCTGACGCCCTCCTGCGAAGGGGTCTGCCGAATAACTACTTTTGCGCCTCTCCGCCTCAGATGCTGGAGACCCTGTAACACCTCTTCCTCGAGTGTCCCTTCTCCTCCCACATTTGGGACCTCCTGGCTGCCAGGCTAAACGCCCCATGCCTACTAAGGTCTACGTGGACCCACACTGATGATCTCAACGCCTGGTGGACCGAGGACATCCTGCAATCCAACCTTACTCCGGGTCTAGGATCGGTCGTGCTAGTAACTTTATGGCATCTCTGGCTCGAAAGGAACAATCGCATTTTTAACTCAAGAGAGCTACCGCCGATGACCTTTTTCGATTTTTCGGAGGTCTGCGCTTTGGGTGGCAAAGAGGCGCCGCTTTGTAATAAGTTAACTCAATTGTAACGCGTCCGGGGAATGCGGCTAAACCTCCCCCTATATTTTGACCGTGTAACCTTCCTTTTGAATTAATTCAAGGCAGTTCTCCTGCCTTTTCCTCAAAAAAAAAAAAAATTGATCCAACGGTGTTTACAACCCGACCACGTTTCCAGTACCGCATCACCGGCCAAGTCGGTAACACACTAACACCATTCCACCCTCAACGTTGTCGCCGTCCTCCGCGTCCCTCAGGCCTCAACCTCTCCCCCTCCCTCCACATCATCGCCGCCGCCGCGCTGCTCGTCTTCGTCTTCTTCACCCTTCGTGTCGATTCAATTCCTCCTGCGCTGCGTCTCCCGGCTGTCCACCGCTCCGGCTCTGAGCCCACTCCTCAGGTTGAGCGTGCGTTCGACATGGAGGATTGGAGGGGCTGCAGCTTCCTCGCCACCGTCGTCGGTGTGGCCCGCGACAGCTAGAGACGAGGGGGAGGCACCGGCCGACGAAGACGAGGAGTGGCTGATCGCGTCACTGCCACTATTCACCATGGCGTGGGCGCTGGCGGCGCTGCCCAAGAGCTTCCCGGATTGCGCCGTCTGCCTACCGCTGTTCGCCCCTGACGACTGACGTCGAGCTGCCACACGTTCCATGCGGCCTGCGTCGACATATTTCCTAGCGTATTTTTATATTTGCCAACGTATTTTTATCTGGTATGCCCTGTCCTGTGCTTATAATGGTATACGTGAAATTAAACGGTACTATAAAATATCATCTTTAATAATAGTGATTTTACAATGGTCATTGTGATTTCGGGTCACTTCGTAATGTTATGCATGAAAAAAATCCTTAAAAATATATGGTGACAATATTCTAGGTAATAACATGGGCAACCTTTTCCTTTTAAGAGTTCATCCATTTGAGGAGGTCGTCTTTCGGGGTATATCATCCAATGCAGTGGCTCAGCGTTCTCGAGACTCCAAAGTTACACCTTGCGCTGGAGCCCCCTCATGGTCAGGTTGTTGGGGGAGCTGCGCGCGCAGAGGAGGTCGGCCGGAGGCTTCGTGTGCCGCTGGGGTTTGCGCCGCCGCCGTCCTCCCTCTCCGGCCTTCTCCGTGAGGTGGCCGGCCAGGCTTGGACGCTGGCGACCATCTGTGTGCCTGAGGCCGGCCGGCGTCGCCCTTATGCTCCCCGATGCCCGTGGCTTTGGCAGGCGGTGGTGTGGTGTCCAGATCTGGCCACCAGATCTAGAGTGGTCTTGCGTCGTGTTGGCCCGTCGGCCGTCGTCTTGCCCCGTCTCGCCGCTCTCCTTCTCGCAGGGCGCGAGATCTTTCCATCCCGTGTCCCGCTTCGCCCGCCGTGCGTCGCCCCTCTTTGGACGTGCGGCTTCCCTTCTTCGTCCCGGCCTTCGCGCGCCGTGGTGGAGCTTGTCGCTGGTCTCCCTCTTCCTTCTTCCTTCTTCACCTCCTCCTAGGCCCGTCTCGGGTGACCGCCTAGGGGGGCCGCTCCATTGGAGGCCAGATCTGTAGGCAGGAGGCCCGGATCTGGCGTTGTTGGCTAGAGCGGTCGGAGCGGGTGTGCTTCAGGTTTGTGGGTCCGATGTCCTCGTAGCTCGGCGAAGCTCGGCACCGGCTTCTTCTCCTTCTTCCCCTTCCCCTGAGGCCGCCTCGGTGGAGGCCGCTTGGGGGGTCCGCTCGGTAGTGGTCGGAGTGGGCGGAGCTAGTGGGCTCCAGGGCGTGTGTCCAGCGGCTCCTCGGCTCCTCCCGTGGTGGCGTGGTGAGCCGTCACTTGTCTTCCGACGGCGCGGCGACCCCTGTCTCCAGCCTGGTCTCGTCCTCGCCCCTTTGCCCTCCCCTCCCTAAGAGGTGCTTGGTGGCGTAGGTTGGCATTTTCCAGGTTAGTGGTGGGGTTCGGCTTGTGCCGCCTGGGTGGCGCGGTGTCTGGCTTCCTTCGCTTCCCGTGCGCAGGCCACCAGGCGTGGTGGCTCCTCTCCGGCGACATTGGCTGACGACTTTGATCCGGCGGCGTCCCCGCTCTCTGCCTCTTGGCTCGGTTCCGTCCCCGCCATCGAGACCCTCCCTTTCTCCGAGATGGCGAGGGCGGCGTCTTCCGCGTCGAGTAGCGGCGTTCGTGCTCGCTCTCTGGCTCTGCGTCTTCGGTCGGCGGCTCGGTTCTTCTGGTGCTATCGACCTTCGGCGACCCCTGTCTTGTGCGTTAGTAGGACAGGTCTTGGGCGAAAGCCCTGCCCTTTCGGGCTGGTGTTGGCGTCACCTTTGGTGTCGTTCCCTCGTTGGAGGCATCACCTTTTGGACCTTCCCTACTATGGGTGAAAACCTTAGCGGCTTTGCGACGGCGGTGGGTTCTCTGCATCGCTACCTTGTTGGAGGCGTCGTGGTCATCGTCTTGCACTTTGGATTTTCGCTGGGTCTTCTTTTTCTGGAGTCACTCGTCGCTATGTGAGTGTTGGTGGTGTTCCCCTTCTCCCTCCCTTGTATCTCTCTCGTGTTCGGCCTTTGGCCTTGGTGGCAGCAATGTGGCTGCATTTCTTCTTTGTGCTTTGCAGGCGGTGTTCCCGGCGGTGGCCGGAGGTGTGCCTGACTTTGGTCAGGGTTGCAGCGGAGCGCTGTGGTTGTACCCCGTGTTTGCATGGGTTTTTATTTTATTTTCTCCTGCTATTCAATGAAATAGGATGGCAGTTCTCCTGCCCCTCTTTCAAAAAAAAGTTATTGTCATGTGGGTAGTGTTCATGAGTCATATCCGTACACACCTCGCATGATTGATTTGCCTCCTCTAAAAGATGATTGACGTCATATTTTAAGATTGCGATTCCGACAGTGGGCAAGTGGTGCATATATTTTCATAGAATCACAAAAGAAAAGATATGGTCAAAATTTAATGAGGCCAAAACCTTGACATGTTAATGGGGAGTGTAAGCTCAAGCTCCCATGGGCTGAGTGATTTTGGTAATTGATGGCAACTGGGTTTTACAAGACAAGATCACGACAAGACAAGATAAGATCACGACAAGACAAGACAAGATCACGACAAGACAAGACAAGACTAGACACGACAAGACAAGACAAGATCACGACAAGACAAGACTAGACAAGACAAGAGACAAGACTAGACAAGACAAGATAGACAAGACAAGACAAGACTAGATAAGACAAGAGACAAGACAAGACAAGACAAGACTAGACTAGACAAGACAAGAGACAAGACTAGACAAGACAAGATAGACAAGACAAGACAAGACTAGACAAGACATGAGACAGGACTAGACAAGACAGACAAGACAAGACAAGACAAGAACAAGACAAGACAAGACCAAGACAAGACTAGACAAGACAAGACAAGATTAAGACAAGACAAGACAAGCTATAAGATCAAGACAAGACAAGACAAGAACCTAGGTGCACCATATCATGACCAAGTGTCAAAATCCCGAGAAGAATCCGGATGCACAGTTGCTGCCAGACGGCATCCGATGGCGGTTAGGAAAGCGACCAAACACTTGGCGGGCACAGAAGGAGAGCACAGCGCACTCCATTGGACGGCGTCTGACGAACTGTCGGACGCGTCCGATCAAGGTGAACATTTCACCAGATTCGTCGTTCGGACGGCGTCCGATGGGAACTGGACAACGTCCTACAGATCGAGCTAGATCTCGCGAAAATGAATCTGAGCCGTCCATCTTTAGGGTTTCACCTTGTGCCTATAAATAGGGGCTTAGAGCACGAGAGAAATTTGAGAGAGCCAAAAACTAGAAGCCACCCCTTGTCCTAGCCACCAAGAGAGCTCCTCCCATGGTTCCCATTTCCACCTAGGGTTCCATGTGCTTGAGAGATTGAGAGGGAGAAGAAGAGAGGAAGAGGAAGAAGAAGGTGTCCCCTACCTCCTCTCATCCATCTCCAAGGACTTCACCGCCGGAGAGATTGTCGTCACGCCACGGGCTACATCAACCGCTCGACTACATCACCGAAATCCTCCGTGTGTCGGGGTCACTCCGTGTGTCGGAGGTGCGCCGCCTTCATCCGCTGAAGGTCGTGGTACAAACCCTCCGTGTGTCGGGGTCGGTGCCGTGTGTCGACGCCATGGTGCGAGGAGCTTCCGTGTGGAAGAACTCGCCTTGTGTGAGGGTTTGGAGCTTGCCTACCATGTGTTGGTGAAGAAGCTACCACGAGTGGATTGAGGGCTAGGGACGAGAGAGTCCCGACTTCTCTGTGTGAGAAGTTTCCTCAACGGAGACGTAGGTGTTCATGTGTTGAACACCGAACTTCGGTAAACAACTCGGTTTGCGTCTCCTCGTCTCACTCATTTACTTTCGCATATTGAATTGATCGCTTGCATGTGAGTGCCATCGAGCCTCCTAGTAGTCGCTTGTGTATTAGTGTGATCACTTCCGCAACTAGACCATAGATCAATCGATAGTTTGGGTTCTTAATTTGACTAACTAAGCAAGCGAATCGAGAGAAATAAAATTTGAAAAGAGCCGATTCACCCCCCCCCCTCTCGGCCTAGGATCCTTACAGGGAGAATGTTATAATTTGTTTTGGAGCTCCATTCATGGAAAAATACCCGAAATAATCAATAGTTAATAGAAAATTTATAAAATAATCCACAGGGAAAAAAATTACAAAAGTAGCAACGGGTCCCGCCACCTGTGGTGGTTGCCGCCATCTGGCGCTTGTCACAACTGAAGCCGCGCCACCCGGTGTGGCTGCTGCTCGCTGCTGCCGCCGCCTGTGGTGTTAATGGCAGTTACGCCCCACCCAAATTTAATTTCACGGCTTGATTAGCGAAAAAAGGATAAAATAATACCCGCACCGACAAAATAGTTCCAGAAAATATAATAAAATCTGTGCACCGCATAACCGAGTCACCACCTCCTCCAAGATTCGCCGCTGCTCTGCGAGATCACAGTCCATGGACAGCGTACACCACCGGGTTCGCCCACGCCGACAATCTCAACCTCCCCGAGCCTCTACATCGACACCCTTCCAATACAGCGCCCACCATTCTTCAACTCCAGCTGGGCCAGGTCACGAGGAGGGGATTGATATTAACGTAGCGCTCCTACGATGACTATCGCAGCACACAAGATACCCAATTTGATGTAAATTGGACAAACATGGAAGCATCTATGCTGGATAGTACATTTGCATCCAACCTTAGCTTTCAAGATATTTTAGGCGGATGCAACATTCCTATACCAGATCCGGCACAGTCTGGGGGGTCTAACTGGCAAACTCCCCATGGGGTCCCTTCAAATTTGCAACACGGGCAGCAAACCCCCTATGCGGTTCCTTCACAGGTTGTGCACGGCCATGCGACCCCTTATGAACAAAGTATGATGGGGTTTTCCACATTTTGGTGGGTCTGCGTACGCCATAAGTTCACAGCCTGGGTATATCCCAACCGCGGACCAAACTGAGGATCAAATTCGGTTTGGACCTTCTCAGGCTGCATGACAGCGTACGACGCATCCACCTGACCATTACTCCCCAAGTGCATACACGACAAGGGGTCGTCGGCGCTAAGTGTAATAATATAATTTATGGACTTATTATGTTATTATGTCCATTCGACGGTTTGGCCAGAAAATTGTTCTCCATACAATTATTGACATTACATTTACCATTATGGCGATTAGTGACGCGTTGCATTTACTGCTACTTCGCACTTACCACTTTCCGTTAACACGTCTATGCACGACATGTGATACTGTCTGCCGTCATCGTAGTAGGATGGCCGAACAAAGGTCCACCAACGCATGGATTAGGCCAAGTTGGTGGGAATCGTCCGGCCCAGAAGGCCACATCCATTACCCATCGGAGGACCTGCCTAACAAAATGAAACAGAACTACCGCACGGAGTCAATCATGTTGCGTCCTACCGTCACTATCTTCGGATCGCCCGGTGTGCTTGTGGAATGGATGCAGTGGTGCAGACCTACGATAAGCCTGTGTCTGGTTGGACCGAACGGAGATTCTACCGATGTCCTGTATACGCCGTGAGTTTACTTATCTTCATATAGATCGAATTTATTTTACAATGTAACATAACTTCATATCCTGTGCAAAACAGATAAATGATTGTCTTATGGCATTGTGGATGGATGATCCTTTTTCAATGGCAGCAGATGCATACATGATGGTTCTCCACGCAAGGATCGCAGATCTCGAAAATCGTCTCGAAATGACAAGGCGTACCCTAGAGATGCACGTCCGCACGGAACGCTTATGCCCTGCATGCCGGAGGCGACGCGTCTAGCTAGCTGCCACCCAAATGTTACGTCATACTTTTCAATTCCCTAAGAAACGACTATAAGGTCTTTATGCTTATATTGTATGGTTTGAACTATGCTACTTTCGTATTGATGTTTGTGTTGTATTGTATGGTTTGAACTCTGCTACATTCTCTAATTCACTTTACATGCGAAGATTCACTTTACGTGTATTTCATGTTTTTATTTATCTCATAGTTTCTAACTTTACAAATTTTAGTTTGCCGTACAAACGACTATTAACACTTGCTAAAATTTTAAATTTGCAATTTTATAAAATTAGATACAATTTTGAGTTTTAAAATGTATATTCACATGCTTATACATGTATCAAATTTTACTAAATAGCCCATATATTTATCATATATATTAAAATATAATATTATACATGCATATATATTTTTAATTTATGATATATCTATATTATACATATATTATAATGTATATATGCCATATGCAATACCGGCCACATGTGTATATAAATATACGCCACGTACATGCAACGTGGCTTGGGAGAAGCTCCAGGTCACTGTGGTCTTGATCTCGGTCAGTCAACGGGAGCAAATTGAGCGGAAGGTGCAGCGAGAAGCGTGTGCGTGTGTGATCGTGGTTCATGTGATTGTAATCTGACGAGCTCACTGCACCGGGGAAATTGCGGGTGGCTTTCTTCGAACGAAACCTACCTGCCAACGTAAATTATTTTAGACATACCATTTTACTAATCAATTATCAATAAAATTAGACGCCACCTACTATATATTTTTGGACAACTACAAATAATTTAGTATATATTTATCATATATTTATATTAAAATATAATATTAGTAAAATGGCGTCATATGCAGTATACATAATGTGTACATATACATATACATAACACATATACATATACACATTATATATACATCACATGCAATACCGCCGGCTTTACAGAGCATGCCATGCATATGTGGTGGCGGCAATTGCTGCCGTGCCGCTACCGTGGCGGACCCGGGATATTTTTGTAATTTTTTTTTCAGTGGATTATTTTATTAATTTTCTATTTAACTGTTGATTATTTCGGATATTTTTCCTCCATTCATCTGATCTTCTAGTTATTCATTCTTTTCCTTTTGAGAAGACTCCACTCGCCTGTTTTTGTTGGCTTCCACTCGCCTGTTTTTGTTGGCTTTGCTTATTCTGTATGAAGCGAACTCCTTTTCCTCTGCCATTTTTTTTTTGGCGTCAAAGTTATCTTATTCGTAACTGTTTGCGCATTTTGAATGAGATACATTCCTTTCGTACTTTCGATCCCAAGATATTTTCTTATTTTCCTTTTGTACTGTGAAAGATCTATCGATCAACTTATGCGAAAATTTATTATTAACTGAATTTGTTTTTTTTTTTGGCTGCTTGCCAATGCATTCGACATTTTCATAGGATTCTTGATTACATACCAAATCATCTAACCAATACTTAAGTGAAAAAAATAGCATAACAAGGCAGAAATGCGACCAACACATCGAACCAGCCATGGTGCCGCAGCCCGGCTCAAGAGGGAACATCAATAGTCGCAATAAAACACACTTTGTTTAACACTTCTTCAGGCAACAAAAGTCCTACCTTCACAAACAGTTTATTGGAGCAAACAATACCAACAAACACCCACGCACCTATTCTTTGATCTTCCTTTTTCGGATATTTCTACACGCATTGACCCACTACTATCGCTGCCGGTATTAGTACTTATTACGACACAACTTAAGAGCAACATCAAGGTTCAAGGTTCGTACAGAAGGTGGGGGGTACAAAACGATACACGGAGAGTATTCATCTGCACACGTTCTTGCCCAGCCAATGTAGATGAATAGGCTCGACAAATAACAACCAAGCACCACTGTACTGCGCCTCTTAGTTCTCGTTTCTTCCGAGCAATTTCCTATGCACCTTTATCTTCACTAGGATCATCCAATCACAAACTTTCTCACATATGGAGTCAACAAATAGGAAGCACCCATTGCTCACTGCCTTGCTGAATACAAGAAGCCACCATACAGCTGCGAATCCAAATCCGAAGCCGAGTCCTGAAAATACATATAGCCAGATATCATGGTCATCCTTATGTTGTGCATGTTCAGGTGGATAGCCATTGTGTTCAGAACAGCTGACAGAAGTGAGAGGGCTGCATAGGTACTTGTTGCCTGCGTATATGTATGGATCCTCAGCGACAAGCGCTTGCAGCTGAGAGCCAGAGGGTATTTTCCCGGAAAGGTTGTTGTATGACATGTTGAGCTGGCTCAGGGAGTCCAGTGATGCCATGCTTTCAGGAATAATGCCGGACAATTGGTTCCATGAGAGATCAAGGGACTCCAATGAACCCACACTACCAATAGTCTCTGGAATATGCCCATTGAAGTGATTCCTTGAGAGATTCAGATTCTTGAGTTCCACAAGAGCTCCAACTTCAGCTGGAATTTCCCCTGTTAGATCATTATTAGAAAGGTCAATGCTCTTCATCAGATAAAGGATCCTAGAATACAGTTGTTCTTCTCCTTTTGTAGTAATGTATAGGCTCTGATTGTAATAGATATCAGTACCAAAGATCATAAGTGGTATAATAGGTCCAGATGGTTGTGAAGCCATTGCACTGAAATTTCCAATACTTCGTGGCAGGGGTCCTGAAAGCTTGTTATTGGCAAGATCCAACACTATAAGGCCATGGAGATGTGACATTTCAGAAGGAATATTTCCAGAGAAATGATTTGATCGCAGATGAAGCATCATGAGGAATCGAAGATTATCTCCTATCCATGCAGGTATGGGACCCTCTAAATGATTCTCTCCAAGATCAAGTAAAAACAGAAGCTTGCATGAACCAAGCGAAGAGGGCACCACCCCAGATAGCCTGTTCTTGCTTAAATGCAAATAACCAAGTGAGGTAAGAGAGCCAAAACTTGAAGGTATTTCTCCCTCCAGGTTGTTGTTTGAGATGTCCATTATGAACAATCTAGAACCCTGCTTCCAACAATCAGGTAGTTTACCAGATGAGCTGTTGTTTGACAGGTCTATTCCTGACAACCATGTCATGTTACAAAGGTACATAGGTAAGCTTCCATTTAGACGATTTCTTGATAATAAAGAAAATTGCAAGTTTTCCCCTCCTAAACTGTGCGGAAATGGTCCAGATAAAGAATTGTCAGAAAGGTCCAGCACAGAAATACTTTCTGGCATATCAGGAATCTGACCTTCTAATTGGTTAGAATTGAGCTCCAAGGATCGCAATGACTTCATATGCACAAGAGACGCTGGCAGCATGCCTGTGAGGAGGTTGTTGGAAAGATCCAAGTCAGTGAGAGAGGTCATCGAAGTCCAAAGCCAATCAGGCAAAGGACCCATAATACCGGTGTTGTGCAAATCTAGTATCACCAACCCAGTTTGTGTCTGGAGCCACTGTGGAAATTGCGATTCTAATATGCAAAAACGTAGTTCCAATGCATAAAGATGGAATGGTGGCAACCAATTTGTGCCCACAGAAAACCTCAAGAGGTTATGAGATATATCTAGCGTAGCTAGCACGGATAGATTGGCTAGGTGATGTTCAGACAAGTTGCCTTGTAGAAAATTGTGAGAAAGGTCCAGGTACCTTAAATCAGTGAGCTGACTGATATCGGAAGGTACAAGACCTGATAGTTTGTCATTGCTGAGATCGACTAAGACGAGGTTCGTGAAGGACTCAAGCCATCCAGATAGACTTCCAGATAGATTATTACTCCTCAAATTGATCGAATGTAGTTGCTTCATGCAGCAAGTCATGGCTTTCCCCAAAGTAGCAACATCACCACCAAGATTGTTGTATGACAAATCAAGAATAGTCAAGTTACTTAGCTTACCAACTGGTACTGGAATTGATCCAACCAAACTGTTCTTGAACAAGAGGAGGAAGTTAAGGGAGGTTAAATTTCCCACTTCTTCAGGAATCGGCCCATGAAGCCCACAATAGCCCATGCTAATTTCTGACAGAGTATTTATGTTGGTCAACCAGTATGGGAACGCTGAACTGAAGTTGTTTCCAGACAGATCAATTTTATTGAGAACTATCAAGTTGAACAAGGAACGAGAATTCAGATCAGTGGGCTGAAGAAAAGTAAAGTCCAAATGAAGCTCATGAAGGGAAGAAAGCATGTTCAATGATTCCATCCAGTCTGAAGCAGCAGAAAGGTTCCACCATGACACGCCAAGGTAAGCCAATGAAGGAAGCCGAGAAAGCCAAACAAGACTGTCAACAGAGCTACTGGGAGTAGAGTTGTCACTAGGATGGCTAATATCAAGGTAATTCAGCTCTGACAAGTTCCCAAGCTGAGGGGGAATTTTCCCGCCGAAGCCAGCATAGGACACGTCAAGATGCCTCAGGTTCTTCAAAGATCCTATGAAACCGGGGATACTTCCACCACTAAAATCATTCCAACTAAGATCAAGGTACACCAAATGAGATAAATGAACCAATGATGGGCTTATATCACCTGTCAGTGCATGCTCCTTGCTGAAATTATAGTTTCTGAGGGCGAGCTTGATTATGTGTCCGGTCTTGTTGTCACATGCCACACAATACCAGCTGCAGCAATTTAGACCCTTCCACGATGACAGTAAGCCTTGAGGGTCTTTCAGGTTGGCCTTCAAGTCGAATAAGGCATCTCTTTCCTTTCCTATGCACTCGCTTGTTACGACGATCTGGGTCACCACTAGCAACAGGGGAAACAAAGAAAGCAGAGAAAGGCGCATGTTGTTCTTCATGTTGGCAATTTTGTAACTATGGTGGTCTATATGAGAAACATATATTAGAGGAGGCACCTACCAAGCATCAACAGGTCAAGATGTTCAACAAATGGCAGCTCTATCATATGATCATATCAAATTAGTACTATACCTGGCTTAACCTGTAGGTTCATTTAATATCAAGCCATGGTGTTGTCATGATAAGATTGCTTTTTGGAGGAAGACTAAAGACCAGAAGAAAGTAAATGGTACTCCCTCCCTTTTTTTTTGTTTGAAGCCTTTAACTTTTTGACAGGTCTTTGACCATTCGTCTTATTCAAAAATTTAGTGCAAAGATGTAAAAAATAAGACATATTTAAAGTACCTCTTTTGATAAAACAAACCACAACAAAATAAATGATATTTACAAAAATAATTTGAATAAGACGAATGGTCAAAGTCGGAGATAGTACAATTATTTTCTGATTTCCACAGTACACTCTGTACTTTCTACCTGTACTTACTTTCTTACCGTTGCTTAGCTTTACTCAATTGAAAGGAGAAAGAAGGTTGCTCCAGCTAAAACTATGCGAGTCTCTTGTAGATCACAATGAATATATTAACTGATCTTCGGGTTTTAAATAACTTCATCACTGAGGAGTGAGGAGGCTAAATTAGTAAACAATATGCATAGTTGCATACGTGTTAACATACGTGTATACATTGCTTGGCTACACGCCTACACGGCCGTCCCTCCTGAATCAACGCAATTTGACCATCTCTCCTGAATCAACAACGGATGGAGCAGTATAAAATTTGATCTTTGTTCTTTATCTGTGGAGCCAATTAGCTAGATGATGGTGCATTGGCAACAAAAAAATAACCTTGGATTTGGTATTAAGGAAAGGGGGAGGCTGCCGATGTGGAGTGAAATAACCGTGGCCTCAATCCGTGCCGCATCATCGCCATGCCGCCGCGCGCGCAACCGCAGCTTGGCTCATGGTGGGTGGCGAGGCCGGAGACGCCAGCGGGTGGGGGCGTGAGGAAACCGGTGAGCACCCCACAGCCGGCACGGCCACCTCGGCGTTCGCCAACCCCACACCATCCCGCCCATCCACAGGGCGGAGGACTGGGTTGATGCGGCGCTCGGCATTTGGCCATGGGCTAATGGAGCGCCGCCGCCAGGGGGTTTCTCCTCGTCGAAACAACCGCCGCCGCCGGCTGCTGCCTACATCACATCACTCCGTGAACCGGGCGACGAGGTCCAACACCACTCTGATTTTGGGTGCCCACTGGCATGTGGGCCCCACACGCTATGGGCCCACATGCCAGTGCCAGTATCTCTACGCTTCCTATGGGGAGGCTTCCACACTGCTCAAGCGCAGTCGCAGATCGCAATTCCGCTCCTTTTGGTTGAGGGCCAATACAGGAGTATGTTACGTTGCTACAGAAAGGGAACTAATATATGAGTGTTAAGTTGGCTATATATCTCGCAACACAAAAGGGTATAAAATGCCAAGTCCCAAAAAAAAAAAAACTCTGGCTAAGCACCGTATCATGAAACTAGTTGCCACAAATCGGATGCCGCTGCGCATGCGATTACGATTCAATCGCCCACACACGAGCCCCCTAAACGGTATATCAAATGAACAGCAAAATCCAATTCAGCCACGTACATGCAAATAGAATATGTACAGCTTTACAGGTTATAGCCATTATTCCTCATCTTTTGGAGACAGTCTCGACTTCGGGCAAACGTTTATCTTCGAAGAACCTCTTGGGATTCCTAGTTTACATCGTCTTGGATTCTGCTACCCCAGAAAGCATGGTGCATGTAATTATTTTGTGAACCCAAAATCGTCAAATATGCCCTGAAATACAAATACCAATTTTTTAGCCTTTTCAGACACGTTTGGAAGCATTGACTAATCACAAACTAAGTGTTTCAGAACTTTTGATTAGGCGTATGCGAACCTCGGCATCATTGATTCCATAAGCTACACAATAGTGTTCCTGACAGCAGAAAATATAGTGCATATAAAGTTAAAGCAAGAAGGCATTTGACTATTTTTGTGTGAATACCTCGACTAATAAGCAGAAATTTTCAACGAATTACCTGCATCATGTGCCACTCCTCAAACTCGTCAAACAATTCTAGTCGTTCAATTCTGCAACCATGCAGTTTGATGAGTTGTGGCTTAAAAAAACCATTCAATACAAGCTGGAACTTATGTCATTCAAGACCAAATTAATAACTCTAGAACACTAACTAGACTTGCTACCTTTGTAAATATGTGATAAAGTCCAAATAAGATAAGATGTTTTCCTTCATGAAACTACAAGTACACAAGGCCAATGAAAGTGTACTAATATTCAATACTTGATCTCAGAAAAAGCTTTCAACGCTCAATGGGTGAGTAACCTATTGAGTTGGGTTAGATGCTTTCAACAGTTCATAGTAATGCTGTAATGACATCAACCAGTAGGTCCAGCATCACTAAAAAAATCTTAAGTTTCATCAGTCACTTATCAGTTATTCAGTTAACAGTTGACACTTGATAGAAACTAAAAGATGCAAAACATCCTTTAATCTTGCAGTAATATTTTTCAGAGAACATCAGAAACATTACCTCCTCCTATCTTCACTGTCAACGAATTCATTATATATTCTCAGCATATCCCATGCAACAGCTCTCTGAAAAAACAATTATTGAGTCACCAGAGAAAAAATCATATTGGAAACTATAGTGTTGATCAAACAATACCTGCCATCCATGATCAAGGAAAAGTTTTTCTTTGTGACTCAAGGTTGGTGTAGCATTTATACCTAGGAGGGGGCATCCTCTGCTCTGCGTTAGGACAACAGAAAGCATTAATTTATATATTAATGCAAAGATGAATGTATTCAATCAATCGAGATCACTGAGGTCCGTAAATACAAGATATTTAAAAAAATAACTTTAAATATTTAATTGCACGCACTTCAACTTGACATTCAAGTTTTAACTGCAGTTTTCTCATGATCCCATAATGGCATACATCCAATACAATTTATTTTTCCCTCTTCCACCTAATTTAATGAAAATAATAACTTTCTATATTCCCTCCTCCCGTTGTCATACAACTACAGTCAAGTCTTTCCTTAATTTTAAAACAGGTCCAATGGCCCTTACATAAGTTGCGAAGTTGTGATGAAGCAGAGAACTAATTCATGATAAGGAAAGCCACAACCCACAATTTTTCAAGGAGATCGCTATAATCTGCCTTACTGCCGTCACACTCTGTTAGTGGACCTCTCAGCCAGCTCATCAATATTTACCTTACGCAGTATATCTTAGCTATATATGTTCCTCTTTTTCACAAATAGGTCCTATCATGGTAACTGGAAGCAAGAATTGAAGGCAGACTTTTTGTTAGGCACTTCAGTACTTGCCTAGTTTGTTACACTCTCTTGTGAAAATGTAAGAAGGCATGAAACCCATTTATTTACAATCTGGGCAAAATATAAGGCAGCAATCATGCAAATTTAGCCTAACATGTTCCATTATGCCACAAGCCAGTCAAATATGGCTAACTAGTTCATGAAACTCAAGCGTGTAAAAAGGTACCTCAAGATTCCTAATCATTTGTTCCCCAAATGCATCATCTGGATGGATCTGCATGGAAACAGAAGTCAACAATGCCAAAAAGCTATCACATGCAAGTGTTACAAAGGAGTAGTGAGTTCATCATGAGAGAATGATTCCACCTGCTCGTATAAGAAAAAGATGGCAGTAGAGAACTTTTCAGATGCCCAGTTAACAATAGCACCAGTTGAATTTGGATCTAAGTAAATTAGCACACACTCTGCAATTATGAAAGTCGGCAAGCTGGTGACAACAGAAAGATTTATCAAAAACTTGAAATCTTGGCTGCTGATTCAAGCGCTAAATTTCAAAAGCTACATATGCAACTATCCTTCTTGATGATGTTCCTAATAGAGTGCAGTATGACTCCAAATCAATATATTTTTTAGTAGCACATGAAATGGGATAATTAGAACAGTTAAACAAAATTCTCCAGAAAAAAAACAAGATAAGTTCATATAAACAAGAAAAGAAGCAACATAGATATCTGTTTGTGACATGTGCATATATAAATCAAACATAAAAATTAATTATAATTTAAGCAAACACCATAAAGAGTACAAATCAGAATTTTTTGAACTAAGGGTACAGATTAGTATAAACCTAACAGAACCTGACTACTTTGCATATCATACAATAGAGAACATAATACTGAAAAGAATTACCTAGGGTCCATTTCAGACATGTGTATAACTGCATCTAGTTTTGGTATGTCACGAATATCAGCAGAAAATAGCTTGTAATGTGCACTCGTCACTTCACCTTTTTCTGAAATATTTGGTCATATCAAACCATCAATAATTGTGCAGGTGCGTTGAGAACAGATAAGTATCATATTTTGTGATAAGGTAACTTCAGCTTGCAATTATAACTGGAATTTAAAGGAAGTATGTAAATGAGACCATTATGCTTTCAGTTGAAGCTATAGCAAAGAAAGCTTTCTTCCAAACAGAATGGAATGGCTACCTGCCTACCTCCAAGTGAAACTTTAACAGAAATTATCTACTACAGTAAGCCTATAACCAATAGAACATGCAACCTCCGATAAAGCCCACTTGCCACAAATAAGTGCAATGCGTGGCATAACAAAAAATATGTTGGTGCACACACGATGCTCTTATAATCAATAGGCATTAGTACAGTATCAACTAACCTGACAGAAACATGGTGAATAAGCTACATATGCTTTCAAGCAAACAAAAAATAACTTCACCAAAACAGTAAATTTTTAATTTTTAATGGCTGCTACTATTCAATAAATAATTTTTCATTGCTTGTTAAACTTAAAAATAAATATTTCTGCTAAAGAGACGTCAACTATTATAGGTACCTGGTAGATAAAAATAGGAAGGATATTTTAATAGCATGAGTAGACAAAATGACATATCAAACTATCTATACTTCTTTTTGTCATGAAGTTATAGAGAATTCTCTAGTATCACCAAGCATCAAAGGGAAACAACCTCTCTGCAATTTTTAATCTCAGAGGTAAGATTGCGTGCAAAGACCCCCTCCCCCCCCCCTACCCCGCTTTTGCGTGAGTTTCCTCGGAAACATTGGGGTACGATGATGAGTATACAAATTAAGAGGTGTGAGCCGATTTCAGTACAACTAGGAAGGTTGTTACATGCAAACAGGGGTAGCGGTAGGCACAAACATTAGAGTAAATGAGAGAGCTACCAACTGAAATTGAAGCTTCTGGCCCTAACTTTTCCTTCATTTCATTATAGTGATTGATGATGGCAGCCTTTTTGCTGGTTACCTGCCAAAAACATCGGAAGCTGACCGAAATTACTTGTATGGACAAAACTAAGAAACTGATGTTGGAAAAGCAGTGTCAGTAGAGTAACTAGTGTACTAAATTTCAAAACAGGCATACTATTACAAAGAGTACTAACTACCCCTGAATATAGAAAGCAAATTTTTCCATACCTCCTTGAAATCCAGCTCTACATAAAGGTGAGGAGCAATCCCTTCATCCTAGAATAAGAATATACAAGGAAAGAGAAAATGATGAACCAATACTCAATAGCATGAAATCACCAACACAATGTGTAGTTTGATCTTCATCGCATCATACAACCAAAGCGCCATATAAATATATAATTACCCACAAGATGTACTAGAATGTATTCAGAAGGTTAACAACAGTGAAGAGAATAGAGGATTAATATAAATGGCATGAACGAAACAAGATAAACTGTCAAAACTGAAGTGCATATAACATGGGTCTAAAAATGGGAAGTATGTACAAATGCTGGTGTCCATGAAATATGAAGTTCAAGACTAACTTGCAACTGGAAAAATGTTGTGTCAAAGCCAGCACCAAGAGATAATATCTGCTTCCGCTTTTGTTCATTATTGTCTTTCCCAGAGTTGAGGAACTGACGCAAAAGATTCCTAAGAACAGACCAACGGGCATAATACCCTTTGCAGAAACATTTGGAAATAAGAATGCTAAAAATTCCAAATACTTTACATTTAGAGAACAAGGTACAAAATCACAGGGGCAATACCTACCACGATTGATTATTGGAGCTCTTTTCGTTGTTCGCCTAACAAAAAAACGCACATAATCATCCTTCATGTATCCTTTATTAACACACGACCTGCAAAGATGAGGTGGATAACAATAATGTAACATGATTAACAGGTAAGTCCATACTTTGCAAACTATTGCCAACAAATTTAGAAGAAATGTCCCACATTCTGCATAGCTTGCAAAGGATTCGCAAGCTTCTTCTCTAAGATTGGTTTATTCTAGTGTTCTAAATAGCGGCAACTAGAGCCATGTATGCGCCTAAACTGTTCAATGTACACCAGCTGCTCTGCAAATCAAGGCTGCTAGCTCACTTAATTAAATAAGGGTGAGATGCCCACTCAACATCTGGTAACCGCTCCACACCAATACATTCAAACAGACAATTTTCCACAACACAAAGCTATGCAAGACTAAAAACAAAAAACTTTTTATCTTTGTATGAGCACCAAGCCGGCAGGCGGCAGCACAGTAAAGGACTCCATTCAAGAAAAATTAATAATAGAGGCGCAGCTTCACTTTTTGCAAATGATTTCTTGTGGGGAAAAATTTTAGAGCCGGTTCAAGAGAATGCGTCCACCAGAGTGCATGATACCTCGCAGAACAAGAGGCAGGCAAACCGGAAATGTGGCGCGAACAAGTTAAAGAACGAGCTTATTGTGAATTCTGGATCAAGCAATCAACCAATTATCATGAAGCTTCAGGTTTAAGCTCTAAAACTACCCCAGATTCGTCGCAACAGAAAGGACATAGCACGGCGTGAATCAATCTAAACAAACAAGCATGGTTCTTTTCCAACATCTCTTTCAACTTTCAAGTGAGGAAAGTAAATTTCTTGACCTCAAAACACATGAGCACACCGCAGAAACCATCGCCACGATTTCAGAAAGAAAAAAAAAAAACTGATAAGGGGTGGTGGAAGGAAAGGGGATGAGTTATTCACAGCTTGCTTGCTGCGGCGTCGTCGTTGGTGGCCTGCACGGCGGCCGGGCTGCTCCGCGCGGCGGCGCTGCCTTCGCCTCCTCCCGCCGGCGCCGCCTCCATTCGCCCGGGGCACGGTGCACGGCGGTCGATCGGGCAGCACGAGGGTTGCGTTGAGGTTGCGGGCGCCGCTGGGCTTACAGCTTGGCTCGACCGCACCAACAAGGAGACGAGCCAAGAAAATGGGCCATCCCATGGGCCCAACCTGAGGAAATTTTTCCAGGCCTTTGGCCTGGCTGAATTCGCACCAGCAAACCTACCGCTTCAGCAGTAAGTGGAAGAGGCTGCAAGGCCCGAGAATGTCAGAGGATGATGCCCAGATACCACCAGGCCACCACCTGCCGACGCCCCGTAGAGATGGCCCTTTTTTATCGGCTAGCCCTTTTTTGAAAATTTATTTTTTTTATATTTATTTTTATTCCTTTATGCAAAATTATATGTCGGATTGAAATTTAGACACAAATAGGCGTCGGTCGAACTTTCAATTAACGACAGGGTACCTGTCGCACTTTGAAAGCACGATAGCTTGCTGAGAGAACGGTTGCAGGAGAGACGCTGCGCGATCGTTAATTCAATTAACGATAGGCTCTCGTACCTACAATAACGTGAACGTGTACAGAGTTTGAACTTATTATATCTATTAACATTTCATACCATATCCAATTTACACGAAACAAAATTTAAAATTTATGTAAATTCCTAAAGAACTCATTTTTGAAACTTTCAATTTTTAAAATTTTTTGAATTTTGAATTTTGAATTTACACGAAAATTTTTTAAAAATTGGAAGTTTAATATTTCATACCATATTCAATTTACACGAAACAAAATTTAAAATTCATGTAAAATCCTAAATAACCCATTTTTAAAACTTTGAATTTTCGAAATTCAAAATTCAAAAAATATGCTGGTGTTGGGCTAAAAACTTTCGGCCTTTTTTTTACCTCTGTACCTCTCTCAATTAATATGCTGGTGTTGGGCTAAAAACTAAAAAAAACTTGGTACAACCGTGTGTTTCTTGATATTGTTAGGATTTACGCAATGCAAGATCACAAACATTTGCAAAGCTCTGATCATGTGCACTCCTCCCCAATCCATAATACCGCAGCATACCGGTTGCACATGTTATGACCACAAGCCGGCCACTACCTACTGTTTGCCTACTATTATGAAGTCATTCTCATTTGCTACACCAGGGTTGCCTCCCTTTATATAGTGGAGGACTGACTAGAGTCCGACTCCAACTCTAAACCAATCATACCTATTATAACACAGAGTCCATGTAACCTACTATTGGTGATTGATAAGCGGCCCACCTCGAGATGGGCCTGGGCTAATTCCGTATCAGCCCACCACGCGTGCAGGAAGTCCAAAGAGCAGCCCTTGGCCAAGCGCCTAGCCCGTCAGGGTCCGCCCTGAGCTTGACCGGGTCAACCGCGTTGTCCTGGGTCTCTGTCAGGGGCGTGGCGCACCTCCCGGGCTTCCCTTAGCTCGGAGGAAGGCTCCGCGAACGGCCCGCCTGTTCGTGGACAGGCCTTTACAACTATCGTGCTCCACCGTACTTTCTCCGCCTTGGCCGAACGAAGCTGTCTCTCGAATCCGCAATGGGAAGAACACGCGGCGGTCAGTTTGTCGTTTGCCCTCCTTGGCAGGCAGCGAATGGTTGTTACGCTACGCGACGCCCCCAACGGGCGACGCAAGGCTGGCTCGGTCCAGTCAATGCTATATTGGGGATAAAGGAAAAGTGCTTTCTCCCTAAAGAGGCTTTCTCCCCCGTATCGGCATGTTAAGACAACATGTGTCCAATACTGACCTGACTAGTTTCTCCCTGCAGGCTCGAGACCAGACAGACCCCGGAATGAGACAAGAGCATCGCCACTAAAGCAAAGACCGGCGCGGGGCCCGCCACATCAGCCACGGGCGACCCGCCACGCCTATAAAAGGAAGGGCCCTAGATCCGTTCAGGCCAGGCAAGCAATCCAGGCAGTCTCACACACAGCTCCAAGCGCACAAGCCACATCCGTCCGAAGCTTCCTCGCCAGTAGCCTTAGTCCTTAGCTACCATCATTGTAAGCTCGGAATCGGTGCCTCTAAGCCCGGTCTCGGCACCCTTGTACTGTTTTCCACCGTATAAACAATAAGACTGGAGTAGAGCTATTACCCGGCAGTGGGGGCTCGAATCAGGGTAAATCTCATGTTTCTTCACGGTTCGTATCATCTTCCTCCCTTCACTGTACGAAGGATCTGTACTCGGGTCGCCAAATCGCACTAGGCTTAGTCCGGGAAGACAGCGCGGCCTTAGCCCCTCGTAGGCTTGGCCGCCGCCCCAGGGTGCTGAGAATGGTGGTCGTTGGGCCTCACACCAACTACAAATTCGTCTGCCGGTCCGTGGTCCCGCGGCTCTTCAGGAGCGCGGTTCCCAGACACCGACACCTACTTATACACATATTTGACACAAAATCTACGAAAGATTAGTGCGGTCTGGTTCGGTTTGATTTGGTTGAGCCAAAAGTCAAGAGACTTTAAAAAGAGGCATGAAAAGACAAAAAAATATTAAATTTTTTTGTGTGATCTTTGCAAAAACCTCACAAAGTCTCAAAAAATATTTACAAAATGTTATAATAAATGGTTTATATAAAATAATAACTTTTGATCTAAAATCAAACTATATAAACCTTTGGATGTGTATGCTCGCTCCATACCTTTCGGGGAGAAAATTAAAATATACGGAGTATGACATCGGGTGTCACGGTGGCACCCGAAGAGAGATAAAGGGGAGAGATGGACAGAGAGAGAAAAGGAGGAGATAGAGAGAGGATGAGAGAGATAGAAAGACAAAGAGATGCCACAGCAACTTGTGTGGCATCGGGTGACATATAATTTTCTTCCATCGGCCTGTCGGTGCGTACGAAGTGGTATTGTGCTAGTACTCAGCAACTGTACTGCACACCACTTGTTCGGTAACCGTGCTGAAACAGCCTTGAGAGTTGAGATACATCGGCCAACCGGCGATACGGAGATCGAGTCTGGATCCTCGTAAAAACATTTCATTAAGAGCATCGAATCCTTTCTTTTCTCCTCTTTCTCTCGGGGTAGGGAGGACCAGAGGACACACGATCGAAGAAGAGAGAGATAATTGTAATTGGGCACAGTGAGAGCAAGCGGGACTTTAGGAGTACAACAGCGTAGACAGAGGCATATGATGTGAAAACCTCACTTCACGAAACCCCCTCTGATTTGCTAATTGCAAAAAAAAAGAGACTTTTATGTAACTCTGTATATCTGAGCTGTTTCTCATGCATCCGATAATATAGATTTGATGTTAGCATGTTAACACCTGATGGATATTAGTATTGAACATGTTGTTCTCAACTGGCACACGAGGACGAAGGAGATCTCCTCCGTTTCTCGCCGACCCGTCGTCCACCTAGCGTGCCTGGCCGAGGGATGTCCTTGGATTCTTTGCGGTTGTGTACTTAACAGCAGAGAGCCGTTGAGTCACTGCAGATGGACCCAGAGGGTGGTGGGACCCACGTGGACCCCACATGTCAGTGGAATAACGGCTTTATGCAGTTACGGCATAGGATGCACGCATGATCCCGTATCCGAGCAACATGGCGGCGGTACGAAACGATCGAAGCTCAATCACACGCAGGCGCGCCTCGCTCGCTCGCACACATGAACAAATGATTGGGGAGCCCTAACCCCGTGTGGGTGGGTGTGTCCTACCTTTGCTGCCCCGTCTTTATTGCGCTGCTGGCTGGCCGGAGCGAGATCTAGGAGCCTCATTAATTGGTTAGTCGCTTGATCATGGTGCTTAATTATTCGTTTTGGAAAGTGCATATATCACCGCATGCATCTTTCGTACGTTCTTTCTCTGGTTTAAAATAAAATGGGCTATTTTATGGTAAATCATTGCGAGCTATATGTTGTGATATAGGATAGGAAATAGTTTATTTACATCTTGGACTATCGCGCTTCATCTACTTAACTTATTGAACTATGAAATTAGGTATTCTAGCCCCACAAAACTAGGGAAAAAATGTGCGACTAACTTTCTAAGGGTGGTTGTGCATACGTGGTAGTCGTCACATGAGTAAATTTGCCACCATGCCGTTATATGTGGCATCATATGTGATGTACATATAGCCACATCAAGGGCCCACATGCCATGGATCTCTTTTCTACCTCACTCCTCTCTCCTTCCATATCTCTCCTCTGGCACCTTCTCACTCCCTCTCTCCCCACCCAGATCTCTCTCCCGGTTAGTCGTTTCCTCCCACGACCACGTGCCATGGCTGTCGCCTCCTCCTACAGCCATCGCCACCGCCACCTCCTTTCTTAGCATCGGCGCCGTCACGTCCCCAAGCGTCGACGCCTCCTACCATGGCCGCACGCCACAACCGTTGTCGCCTCCTTCTCGAGCGCTAGAGACGGCCAACAGAGGAGACGGTTGGGGGCAACGAGTGCAGTTGGAGGAGGGCGGCGGGAGTAGAGAAGAAGAAGAAGAAGAAGAAGAAGAAGAAGAAGAAGAAGAATAATAATAATAATAATAATAATAATAATAATAATAATAATAAGATGAAGAATATAAAGTCCGACACATGGGCCCATTTTTAGCCTAGCTGCGGTGCCATGTGTAATGCCATTGTAGCAACTTTGCCTAGGTGAACCGTAAAAATAGCGAAATCACTCTCAAAATCACCCCTAGAGAGTTATTTGCACCTTTTTCTGGTTTTGCGAGTTAGGATACATAACTTCATAGTTCGAGGGTTAAATATAAGCGAGGCGTGATATTTCATGGTGTAAAATAGACTTTTTTCTACAGGATATTAATTTTGATCTAACCGTTAAACCAAGAGAATATAATGCTATTACTAATGCCATTTAGATATAGCATATTTAAATTGTATGGTAAAACAGTCCACAAATATGGGCCGGCCTTTTGGATTCAATGAACTGTTTTTTATTTATGTGGCTGAAGCTAGTGTTGAACTCAAATGATTAGTTAATCCAGAAAGGTACGAACATGTTGCGAGAAGCTGAAATGTTTGATTCGTCTAAGCTTTAGGAGCTTTGGAAGCTAGCGGTAACGAGAAATTTGAGAAACGACTGGCTCCAACAAAATTGTCTTGATCCATTATTTGTAAACCAAAAAACAAGTGTTTAGGTTAGCCAGCTGGTAAAGCAATTGATTCAAGAAATGGCATTAAAGAACAATGTATATATACTCTCTCCATTTTAAAGTAGTAATCGTCTTAAACTTGTGGTAAGTTAAATTTTTGAAACTTTATTCGTAAATTTTTTAAAAATATTTAGATTGAGCACACAATAATCATATAGATAGATGTGTCTCGAAAGGAAACTTACTTAATATTATAATTTAATTATATATTATAAATAAAGTGTAAAAGTTTTTAGCGTTTAAAATTATATTTTAGAGACCATGACTGTTTTAAAATGAGGAGAGTGTATTACTTGTTAGATTAGTTTGTTGGGAACATATCCTGTCAATCAAGCTTACAATGCAACCACCGTGCAACCGAACTATTTAAAGTTGTAAAAAAATTCTGAAAAATTGTAGATGTACTTTTCAACGTACTCTACCTCTATATAAAATTTTAAGTTCAAATTCATCCTATATCGACAATTACAAAAAAGATAAAATTCTATCAATTTTGAACTCATCAAAGCTGTCAGTTTTTCTTTTTTTTTAATTCTTAATATAAAATGAATTTTATTTTGAAACTTCATATATAGGTAGAGTAAACAATGAAGACATCTATAATTTTTTTTTAGAATTTTTTGGTTGCACGGTACTTGCATCGTAAGCTTGATTGCGCGGTATATGTTCCCTGGTTTGTTACCAATTACACCCACAAAGTCCTACCTACATATAGCTGTCAGATTAACTTTTTTAACCGTTGGTACTACTTTGGAGACTATTATTATTACTGTCCAAAACGACCTACATTTGCAAGTGGAGGGGGGCAAGACATGCAGTTGTGCTTTTAATTACTCTATAACCAGCATCCATTCAAAGTTTATTCATGCATGATGCATGTAACGAACTACTACAGCACAGTCATCAACTCATCATCACCGGAAAGCCATGTGCTGCCGCAATGATGCAGTAGTTTGCTAGCTAAGCTCCCCATAAGGATCGATCGCTCAGGGATCGAGGTGGCCCTAATCGTCGATCGAGCTGGTTAATCATAAAGTATAATATCAAGCATCTCTGCTCCATCAGTACACCATGATTTGCCCAACATGCCGCTGTAGGGCAAATAATACGTACCGTACTACTATACATATACCACCAATTAATATATCTATCTATCTATCTATCTATCTATCTATATATATATATATATATATATATATATATATATAGAGAGAGATATAGCGTATCTTCTCGAGTGCGGATCTCTCCGTACTCGGCGGTTTTCGAAATTCGAGACACCTAACAACGATCGAACCGTTGATCTTGTTCGTCTCATTGAAAGCGTTGTCGATGACCAAGTTTCATATTTTTTAAAATTTGTTTACTATTTATTTCTTATGTTTGAAAATCAGCTTTTTTGAACGCACCACGACTAATTGGATGGTTGATTTTCAAAAATATGAAACAAATAGTAAACAAATTCAAAAAAATATGAAACTTGGTCACTGACAACGTTTCAGTGAGACGAACAAGATCAACGGTTCGGATCGGTTGTTCGGCGTCTTGAATTTCGAAAACCACTCGGGAGTATGGAGAGATCCGTACTCCCGAGAGTACGCTAGCTAATCTCTATATAGATATGTGTGTGTGTATTTAAGCTCTAGCTCTAAGCCTCTAAGTAAGATCTGTAATCTGTTATACATAACCATCGATCACACCAGCTAGATAATGTTGATGGCCATCTGCCCATGCATCTGATGTGTGTTAACTAACATTCCAATTATTCTGAAATGAAGCTTATTAAGAATTAATCATGGCTTTGCAACTGTATGGGGCTTTTCGGTTATGTTAACGACCACCAATATTAATTCTCTCGAGATGCTTGGGCTGACTAACTGCTAGCTGGGCGTGTACTGAACAGTCATTAGAATCACATGGGTATATATATCCATAATGCACGTACCATCTGCCATCTGGCCTTGAACACTTTATTATACCACACAGCCATAGCGCCATATCATATGTACTGTGTGCCGATTCTCGTGATCCAACGGTCATGGTGGTCGTCCTTGACGAGCCCCCTCGATCATACTACAAGTTGATGGTACGAATTATTGGTCAAAAATACTATATACACGTTTTACTCAAGTGTTGGGAACTAATTATTCTTTATATATAAGGGCATCTTTGATTCAAAGGGGAAGAAGATGTTTTAGAGGCTTGTATCTGATTTGTAGGGTTGTGTCAAGAGGTTGAGAGTTTATATATATATGTTCTAACCATGGAAATCCTTTAATAATTTCAGTGCAACACCTAATTATATATTCCTCTCTATTTTCTATACAATTAATTAACATTTATAAAACTCAAAATTCCTCCATTTTTTTGGTGAGACGGTTAAACATGCATGTCTTTTAATTTGATTAGCCATTGTGATTTTATTTTGTGTGGGATTCAGCGAGCCGTAATATACATCACAGCTCTATGTTTTTCATATTTCTATGGTATGGATCAAGATTGCTTATTCACAGGCACGTGCTGAAATTATTTGATTATTTGTTAAAACTAAGGGAAACGCCAGGAGCCGGGAGACCAGCGCATCCGGACTCCCGCGCCGCGGCCCGGCCGGCGTGGGCGTGAGGGACGTGAGGGAGAGATGGGATTGCTACATGCACATGCAAGTGGGGCCCACGGGTATTTTATTTTTTCGGCGTCCATAATTTTTGACTGGGTGCTCCAATTCAAAAACCGTTTGCGCCAACGTGTTCCTCATATTTTTACGAACAAAACAAGATATATTTTGCCATATTACTCTTCAAACTTATCTGATGAAACTTAGGGCTCGCCTACTGAAACTTGGGTTTCGCCTAGTAAAACTTGGGTTTCATACTCGTAAAACTTTGCCGAACTGTTAAGTTTCATCAGGTTCATCCAAGTTTTTTCAAGTTTCTTGAAGTTTCATCAGGTCAATACAAGTTTCATCAAGTTTCAACAGGTTTCATCCAAGTTTCATCAGGTTACATCGAAGTTTCATCAGGTTTCATCATAACACGGCCAAGTTTCATCAGAATACGGCCAAGTTTCGCTAGTATAGATGTAAGTTTCATAAGGGCCTTCTCCTAGTTCACATTAAAAAATCGAAAAAGTAAAAAATTCAAAAAGTATTTAAAATGGGTTGCTCTCGATTTTATAAGAATTACAAAATTTATTCCACGCATTTTGAACACTGTTTGAATTTTATACAAAAATCAGAAATTTAATTGAGAAATTGATCAAACGTACAGAGCTTTGCTAGTCGCTGGCTTGTGCGCTTGCTAGTCACTGCGGGAATCGTCGGATTGGCGCGGTTCCATCGATCCTACGATTGGGGCTGGTCCAGACGGCGCGCCAGGCGTCGGATGCCTGGCGCTGCCCTAAAACTAAACTGAATTTCTAAAACTTCAAAAAGTTGCTTCGAGAAGCGGGAACTGTTGTTCAAGACCAGGTTCGGGGGAGTTTTTACCTCGTGAGTTCGTTACTCTTGATAAACGAATTCAAAAGGTCAAAAGCGTTTAAACATAAAACTTTTTTAAAAAAAAGAGGAAACCTGACAGGAACATGCTAATTAATTTAATTTGCATGCTCCAATTCCTTTGAAATTCCCAGGGGAAAAATTAAAGATCTGCCTGCCAAGATTAATTTCCGCTTGGGAATGTTGACAGCGGGGCACGTGCACGTGCGTGCGTGCGCGCGTGCGACGGGGGCCGTATGTACGTGCGTGCGTGCGTACGCCCGTCCGCGCTGGCGTGCCGCGGGATTCGCCGGCACGCCCACATGCGCGCGCGTGCGTCGTCGCCATCGCCGAGCTGCCAAGCTCAGCTTGCATGTCGCACCGCGCGTAGGAATCAACTAATGACACTATACACTCTGGCCCCTGCTGCTGCTGCTCACTCAGCTCGGCTCAGCTCAGCTCCCATGAATTGATGTCTCAATTATGCAGCGGCCAAGCCAGGCCAGGGCGTGAGGGCGCCAATGATTAGGGAGAAATAGCATGTCCTTGGCTGTCTCGCCTTCAATGCCCCTGTCCTGGCCCATATTCCTCACCAGCAGCAGATCTCATTAACCACTATTGCATAGTTGTTTATTTATACATATATATATCCTCTATTTATTCTGCCTGAATATGCGATTCCTTGAGAAAATCAAATGGGAGTCTGGATACCTTTTTGAAAGAAAAAATAGGAGCACTATCGCTATATTAAAAGAAGGTAGTATTGTACACTATGCAAGAACTGAAGGGATAGAGGGGGAGAGAGAAGGTATGGCATGAAGCTACCAAATTAGAGGAACCGTCTACTCGTTGATTATTAATTTAACAACAAGCCTCTAGGTTAGGACATCCTCTCGGATTCTGGTGGTGAGATTTTTTCTAGATGTGAATTGTGGCTGGGTCTAGGGATGACAATCGGGTGGGTCGGGCACGGGTAGTGGTATCGCTGACCCGCGAGCAAAAATCAAACTCATATCCTTACCCATATCCTCTAGCGGATACATACCCACATCCATATATGTATCCGTCCGGTAACAGTGACCCGTCGGGTATCCGCTACCCGCCCGCTGACTGTTGTAACCTTCAACAGTGTACAATATTCAACCAAAAACAAGAAAAAATAGCGCCGTAAATGCAGCATATTGTAGCAAAAGAACAACAACAATAGCAGAATATCTTAGCATGATTTCAACACCATTCTAACAACATTCCAACACCATTTCATTATTAATTCAACAACGGGTAACAGGTCTTAAGGAAATTATACATTGTCAGGTTGGCGGGTAATGGATATGGATATGCCAAAACCATATCCACGAAAAAATTTTACCCATATCCGTACCCGTGGGTATAATTATTCACCGTATCCGTGCCCGTCGGATAAATATCCGCGGGTATTTATCCGAACCCGTACCCATTGCCATCCCTAACTGGGACGTCATCCTTAAGTTAGAATGTATTGATGATTACTTCACACATCAAATTACCTTAACCTCAGCCCATCAATGAATCAGCCCAAATAGTTGGAACTTGGGGGATAGAAAAGCCAAGCATGGATTTTTCTCCCTCTTTGCATGATCATTTGGTGGCTACTTGGTTAGACAATCAAACAGGGGACAAAAACCTTGTTGGAGTTCTGCTTTATGTCTTTATGGGACAAGAAGTTGGGAACGTAATAGAAGGATTTTCCATTCAGCTTATGAGCCAATTGATGTTGTTTTCAGCACGATAAAAGATAGTATCCATAGTTATTTTGGTTTCTATTTTCCATGGAGATTAGCTATTCACCTTTTTTTGCTCTTTTTGTGGACCTTTGTACAGTGTAATTAACCTTGGACTCTTTCTTCTCTAATGAAATAGGCCATATGACAATTTTTTAAAAAACATATATTTGTTCTAGATACTAATATGGAGTATATGTTAATGCAAGCTTTGTCATACTCCTTCGATTCACAAAAGTTTTTTATGTATCCGAAATATAGTTTTGATTATTGATTACTATTTTAATTATTTTACAAAGCTAATTAAAAGATATGACTTTTTTTAAGATGACGTTGTATGTATGATTTCACCTGCCCAATATAAGTAGTTGAAAGGATTATTATGGCTTAAAACTTTAGCAGGAAACATCTCAAATGTTATCCTAAAAATTTGATGTTTTGAACATTGATACGATGTTCAAAGGCAGCTTTGACTACTATTTATCACTATATTATTTTAAAATTTGTAAAAATGGAGTATGATATTATGGAAGTGCTTTCCTGGACGAATCGAATTATATGATTTTCATGTGTCCGGTCCAAGTAGTTCGAAATATTTTTCACCATTTAAATTTTAATCCTTAGTTTGACCTACAGCATGTAAAACGTCATGTTTTCTGTAACCGTAGGTAGTACGGTCTGTTTAAAAATTGGATGGAGTAGCGTATACATATATACTTGTATATATATACTTTGTCTACATATCACTTGCATGTACGCGTGCAACGGTCTAGCTTGCTAGCTAGCTAGATAACTGTTTTTAAGCCTGATTTATAATCAACAATGGCATTATATTGATATATATACCATCAGCAGAGATTAGAATGCGCGCGTGGTGGGTTGACAGTGAGACAAGAGGGGGCAGAGAGCATGTGATGTGAGCAATGATTCGACAGTTAGTCGCCCAGTGATGATGGGAGGGAAGCCTCCGATCCTCCCAGCCGTGAGCTGGTTAGATCCATCCATCCACATTGTGCCCACGCACGCACGTAGGTACGTGCTCTCCGATTGATCCGTTTGTTGCATCATCTCCGCGCAACATGGTCTTGTCGGGCCAATTATATAACTCACTCAACCGGAATGATGTATATGTTTCGGGTTAATCATTAGCTAGCTAGCTATATATTGATCGATGATTAAGCATTTAAGCTCCCGCGTGCTGTGCTTATTTATTTATTTAATGGTTGATGTTGAGAGTAGCTTCGGACGCCGGAATACGAACCTAGTGGCCCTATTTGGCGGATCAGGTTATGGTTTTTGAAATGTTATTTGACTGGAAAAGTATTGATTTGGTCTTTAAACTATGTTTGTTTTATGGGAAAATTAATCTGGTGACACTGAAAGATGACTCCATTCACTTTCTAGCACTGAAGTAGAGTGGTGCAATTTTGTAGCACTGAAGTTACTCCCCGTTACCTCAAACTGGCATGTCTTGACGGGGGTGTCAACAGTGCCGTCAAAACTGCCGTTAAGCTACCGATTCGGGTGAAAAAAAAGCCAGTTAGATTATCCTACAGCCCTGCTTGGCAGCTTTGATTTTTTTTACAACGTTAGAAATTTACACTTGTAACATATTCAGACAAGAACAGAAGGAGATCAAATAAAAAATTCATATTCAGACAAGAACAGAAGGAGATCAAATCAAAGAAAAAAAAATCATATTCAGACAAGAACGCAACAGGATTGGATTCACCTATTCAGCAACAAGGATTCGTGGGAGGAAGCAGTTGGCTAGATATCTAAGATCCAAATTGGGACATCGATCAGAATGCATTCCTCATCCATTGCCAGGCAATCCAGATCTAACCGGCATTTCCAGCAGTGCTCCAATCCGAGCGGCGATGGAGTAAGCTCCCGACGGCAACACGAGCTCCCGGCGAGAGCGGCGATAACGCAAGATCCCGGCAGCGGCGCAAGCTCCCGATGAGAGGAATGAGCAGAAGTTCCCAGCGACGACGCAATCTCCCGGATGGAGGAGGCGCGGATCGGGGCGGCGCCCGTGGGCGGCGGCGGCGTGGATCTCGGGGGGGCGCGGACGGGGCGAGGCGACGCCGGCGTTGAGGAGGTCGGGGCGGCGCTGACCGCGGAGGACGACGGCGCTGGCGTTGAAGAGGCCGGGGCGGCGTGGAGGAGGAGGAGGCCGGGGCGGCGGCGCCGGCCGGTGAGGCCACGCGGAGGAGACAGGGGCGGCGCGCCGGCCGCCCCTGGCGCCTGTGCCTAGGGGAGAGAGAGAGAACCGAGGGGAAGAGAGAGAGAACGGAGGAAGGCTTTTTTTTCTTTTTTCTTTTTTCCACTCGAATCGATAGCTTAACGGCAATTTTGACGGCACTGTTGACACCCCGTCACGGCATGCCAGTTTGAGGTAACGGAGAGTAACTTCAGTGCTACAAAATTGCACCACTCTACTTCAGTGCTAGAAAGTGAATGGAGTCACCTTTCAGTGTCACCAGATTAATTTTCCCTTGTTTTATTAAATTGGTCTCTAAACTCAAGCACTAGGTAACCCGTGAAAATCGAACTAAAATTGCACTTTCAAGCTTTGATTGGTCAATGGATTTGCATAGGGTTTTACTGGTGTGGCATCGCACAAATAATTTTGCCGATGTTGCAAATAGATGACACACGTCACTCTCTCTCTCTCTCTCTCTCTACCTCCTCTCTCCCCTTCACTCTCATTCTCTCTCCCCCTTTACTTTTTCTCAATTCCCTCATTCATTAATCGCGTGAATTATCTTCTCTCAATAGTAGCATGCTTGTTGTGCCACTAGACTCTAGCGGTTCAGCATTGTCCTCCACCGAAGATGCTTGACACACAACCAACCTCCAGCTTCGCCCTCGATAGAAGCTGCTCCATCGAACCGACCCATCCACGTTGGCCTTTGTATGTGGCTTTGACGTCTATCATGCATCCCGTGGCCTTGACCCAACCTCCCTCCCCTTATCCAACTCGCTACCTTGACCTCCCGTCCCTAGTCGAGCGTGTGTTGGCTGCCACCTAAGGCTCCCTCGGTGCCTACCCAAGCGGTGTTCTCTTGTCGCATGGTAGAGCGTGGGTAACTAGGGGTGGCATGCATGGAGGTGATGGCTAAGTGCGGCAGCAACTGCTCCACGCGCGTGCATAGCTAGTGAGAGGGCAGAGCCATAGAGGTGAGAGCAGTGGCGGAGCCAGCCCATGTGAGGAGCCTGGGCCCAGGCTGGCTGGCTCTTGACTGGCCCATCTTAAAAGCCATAATTTACAGTCCAACAGTCACAGTCCCTCTCTTGTTAGAAGGCCGGAGCCTGGGCCTGGGCCCAGGGTGGCCGGGCCTTGGCTCCGCCACTGGGTGAGAGGGATGAAGTGATGCCACCTTGTCGAGTTGTCGGTGAGAGAGGAGAGGTGTGAGGTAGTGAGGATGCGGCATGGAGAGGAAGAGCTGCAGAAGAGGAGGTTGCTAGGGAGCAAGGGAAGGACACCGGAGGAGGAGCACAGGAGGGTGACCATTGGAGAGGAGAAGCATGTGAAGGGGTCACCGGAGGAGGGGGAAAGCAGGGGAGGTGGAGGGGCCAAACACATAAGAGACAGAGGGAGAGGAGAGAGAGGAAGGGGGGGGAGTGACATAGGCTGCCACATGTAGAGAGCTATATATATGGATGCCACGTTGACGCAACATAAATGAATAAATAACATATTGACACTACATCTGTGAAAACTACTCCCAAAAATTGTTTTGATGGATATATAAAGGGACTATTTTGGGTTGTTTTTGCTAGTTCGGGACCGCCAAATCGGTTTTTATGTTTAGGGATTAATTTATTATAATGGATTTATGGACCAAGTAGGATTCATTTTTGTTAGAACATATGTATCCGTCAGAATTTTAAGACGGAAACGATTCTTTTTTAAAAAAGATGGCGATTAAACATTTTTGCTTGTAAATATACATGTGGTCTAGTTTTGTTGCTCACCATTAGTTTTGCCGAAAAAAAAGAAGTGATGACAGAATCTAGTGATTAAATAAACGTCTTGCTGTCTTCTAAAACCTACAAATGTCCCTTTTTATGCGCATAGATTTTTTTTAAGAACGTCTCAGAGAATTTTTTTTTAACACTAAGCACAGACGTACGCTAGTGTTATAACAGCCCACTCATGCAAATGCCAGGCATATCCTACGCGCACGCAGGCGATCTTAACCACCACTACAGGAAAACGAAGTGTTTTCGTCGGCCGATAATAATTTCGTCGGTCCAGAAAAACCGACGAAAATAAGGTCATAATTTCGTCGGTTTTCTAAAACCGACGAAAATACAACAATAATTTCGTCGGTTCAGACCAGCCCCTATTTATAACCATTTCCTTCCCATATTTCCCCTATTAATTCTATCTATGTGCTCTTATGCATCACGTGATGTTGGTTACAAGTTTATGATGATATGAATATCTGTGAATTTTCTGAATTTTCTATGATTTTTTGCAATTTTCTATGATTTTTTGTGAATTTTCTGTGAATAAAACTGCATCCTGTTTTTTTTTAAAAAAAATATATGTAATTTCGTCGGCCAAAACCGACGAAATTATTGGTTTTGGCCGACGAAATTAACAGCCACGTCATCTAGAGCAAACCGAGCCTGCTATTTTTTACTGACGTTGCACATAATTTCATCGACCAAAACCGACGAAATTAAGTGCCACGTCAGCTTTCCGTCGCCCATGCGGTGCATCGGTTTTTTAATTTCGTTTATTTATGAAACCGATTTAAAATCTGTAATTTAAATCGGCAATCGATTTAAAAGGCATTTAATTTCGTCTAACATATTTCGTCGGCTTAATTTCGTCGGCAAACCGACGAAATTACGTTAATTTCGTCGGTTTACCCCTATTTTCGTCGGTTTTTGGCCGACGAAATTACTGCACTTTCCTATAGTGCACTACATCAAACTAATCAATCAGCATCCAATTGCATGATTACTCCAATAAGCAATTCAGCACAATTACACCGCCAGCAATTGCACAGTCGCCGATGCATCCTAGACTCCTTTTCGCCTTCCGATCTCCTCCAACCCTGTATCTAAAATTCTAAATTCCTTCCAAGTACAGCAGATGCATCCATGCAGGGGTGCAGTCAGTGCAGCACAGTGCAATGGCTAGTTGACAGCACATCTTACAGTTCCAGCAGAAAGCTGGCAATCATCAGAGAGCCTCAGAGGCTTATGGACGTCCAGGCAGGCTGGCTAGGTCATCATGATTCATGGCTCAGTAAGTGATTGTAATTAAGAGGGTGGTGCTGCGATTAGTTAGTTTCGGTGTTTATCATTAGCCCCATATGCTGTGCTGCTGTGCATGCAAGATAAGGTCAGTACTCCATGGTCCATGCCATGCCAGTGTGCTACTGCTTGACATGTACATGGCCCTTTCAGCCAGGGCTCCACACAGCAACAGCCATACCGACAGGCGCAGCTTGATGTTTAGGGTTGCCACTTCCACGGGGACCCACAATGCTGGCACCAATAAGCCAGAATTTTTTATAGGTGTTTATGCTTAGGTCTTGTTCTTTTTGAGCCAAAATCACTCGAAAACTATAATTTTAAAAAGTTGTGACCCCTCAAAAAGAGGTCTGAAAGATTTCTTTTTAAAAAAAACAAAATGACTACATACACCACATCATTGTGACGGGGAGCATGTTTGATGGTGGCGAGTGCAACGCTGGACTCACCAGATGGTCCAGATCTAGAAAAGAAGAGGGCTAGGAGGAGGTCCATTTCCCATTTCACAATGAAATTCAAACCAGGTACGTCTGAAACTTGGTGCTGAAACTTGGGATTTTGTCTGGTAAAACTTGAATTTTTGTTGTTGAAATTTTGATTTCCGTCTAGTAAAACCTGGATTTTCTGCTCATCGAAAACCTAGTTTTTTACTTGTTGAAACTTGAGTTTTGCCTACTGAATCATTGAATTTTTGTTGCTAAAACTTTTTGATTTTTGCCCACCAAAGCTTGGATTTTTTCCGCTGAAACCTAAATTTTTGCCTGCTAAACTTAGCCTTTTGCCTTTGCAACTTGAATTTATGCATGATGGAAATAGATTTTGTTATCTAGAAACTTGCAGTATTGCTAAGTTTAATGAGTAGGGTTTCTAAGTTTCAACAAGCATTTTTTTTAAGTTTACTTTGTCAGTGCATTCCTCAAATCCAAAAAAATTTATTCAAGTTTCAACCGTTTTACGTCAAATTTCATCGGGAGGTTTTTTTTTTTAAGTTTCAACAATAAGGTTCTCAAGTATCAGCTAGCATTTTTCAAGTTTCAGTGCTAACATCAACATGATGTCGACGCGTTTGATCCATCAGACTATAGCTTCCTGGCGCCCTCCTTGAAACAAGCGTCTGATTTTTTCTTCAAATTGGACATCCGAATCGTGGTGGAATCCAAAGAACCAGGCCAGTGAAGATTGTTTTTAGCTCTAGCTCCCAATAAAACATAATTTATCTTATACCAAAATGGAGCTTTCGTAAACTTGTATAGTGCAAAGGTTAGCTAGGCTTGTAAATGCAATTTTGGTATATATCAAACCTGATCATCCGACGGGTTCAGGTCGGGTTTTCTAAAACCCGATCAAAATTTAGCCGGCCCGAACTCGACCCGACCCGACGCACCGGGTCACAAATCCGGGTCCGAACCTGACCCAAAACCCGAAAAACCAAGCCTACATGGCTGATTTTGCAAATTTTTCGGCCCTGAACCCGACCCGACTTGACGGCCGGGCTTTAAATCGAGGCCCGACCCAACCCTATGCATTGGTCGGATCGAGTCGAGTACGTCGGGCCGGGCTACCCATAAGCAGGTGTAGTAGATATATACAGCTATACAAGAGGTCAATCTTGCTATGGCTTCCAATATATATTGGCACCACGATGCTGCTGCTAAAATAATCTAACCTTATAGCATGCTTTATGGAAGCAGAACCTCTGCCTTCGCCTTTGTTCAATTTTTAGCCACCGGATGGAAAACGGATGGACCAGATTGATGCTATATATTATGATTTACAGCCATGTGTGATATTGACCTTGCCATGCAATATCTTGGCATGGAAAATACTCTCTTTTAGTAATACTGTACTATTATATAGTAGCACATACACCAATCTATTAGTATAGTCTAATCTCACCTGGGAAGCTGAATTTAGCCAGCAAATTAACGAGTTGATTACTCCTAGCTCGTAGCTAGTGTGCCTTGTCAAGGGTCAAAAGTCGCCATCAAGCTCGCTAAAAAGAATCTCCAAAGGAGATCCACCCCACGCGCACCAGCTCATCATTGTCGACCGCCCCTGCATCGATCATCCATCTCCCCCCGATCCTCATCATGATTTCGATCTCGATCCCGCTATTTATACCCGCACACCCGTTCTCCATCTCCATCACCACCGGCGACGGCGAGCTATCTGTCTGCTTCTCTTCCTACGCGGAGCTTGCTTGGCTAGCTAGCAAGCAATGGCGCCTCAAAGCTTGGATCTTGGCCTGAGCCTTGAGCTCGGCCTCGCCTCCCACCCCAGCTTCGTCTACTCCGGCATCAGCGTGGCGCCGGCGGCCGATCAAGAAGCTGGCCCAGCGGCTGGGGCGGCGGCGGCGGAGAGGACTTGCTCGCCGGCCAGCCCATTGTCGAGCGGCGGCAGCGGCGGGAAGCGCCGCGAGAGGTCGGCCGGCAGCGGCGACGAGGACGACGGGGGCTGCGACGGCGGCGCGCGCAAGAAGCTCCGGCTGTCCAAGGACCAGGCCGCCGTCCTCGAGGAGTGCTTCAAGACGCACCACACCCTCACTCCGGTGAGTCTCGCCTCCACCCCTACCATGAACGCTCGAGCCCGAGCTCGATCACAGCGATCAGAAATTCAGAATTCAGAATCGAGGATGACGACGACATGGATTGATCTGATCATTTGGTCTCTTGTGATTGCAGAAGCAGAAGCTGGCACTGGCGAACAGCCTGAACCTGCGGCCGAGGCAGGTGGAGGTGTGGTTCCAGAACCGCCGCGCGAGGACGAAGCTGAAGCAGACGGAGGTGGACTGCGAGCACCTCAAGCGCTGGTGCGAGCAGCTCGCCGAGGAGAACCGCCGCCTCGAGAAGGAGGTCGCCGAGCTGAGGGCGCTCAAGGCAGCGGCGCCGGCTGGCGCCGCCGCCCCCTTGACGACGCTCACAATGTGCCTCTCCTGCAAGCGCGTCGCGTCGTCCGCCGCGGCCTGCACGGTCCACACGGCCATCCTCCCCGCCGCCGGCGGCAATGCCATGCCCTCTCCGGCGACGGCGATGGCGATGCTGCCCGGACACCGGCAGTACTTCTGTGGGTTCAGAGACGCCGGGGCAGCGTACGGCGGCTCGTCGGGGCTCGCAAAGGCGGTCAAGGCGGCCAGATAGAACCACGAACTCTGCTCTCTGCCGCCATGCTCGGCGTGGCAAGCATTCTAAATGACGGCATTGTGGCTACTCAAGATTCAAGAAATCAAGTGTAGCACAAAATTTAATCCTTTTTTCCTGGGTTTTTGGGAGATCAACGTCAAGTTAGTTTTGACAATGTAGCCATGTAGGATCGATCGATGAGTTCGCAGATATTGATGTGTGCGTGTGAAAAGCTGTTGAAATAACAGGAGAACAAGCTAATTAATTGACCCTTTGTATCCTACTTATATTTATCTGAAAAAATGCTTCTCCATTTTTTCTCTCTCCCTATTCGTGCTTGTACGTTGATTTTTTTAATGAAAATATTATCCGCAATGCCACTACAGAAGTCCCTAAATTCAAAATATAATACTGCCAAATATATAGTACTTTTAACCTATATATTTTGAGGTATTTTTACTGTTAAATTTAGTGTTAAAATATTGATTGACCGTTTATTTATCGTTTTGGTAACATGTTTGTTCGTAATAATATTAAAAAAATGAAAGTGTTACATGTTTGATAGTGTCGACGGTTGGGATATCGGACCCAAGTCAACTAAGATTCTTGAGAAAAGGGAGATAGAAGACCCGCCGAGCAAAGCAAATAGCGATCAACGAGCAACAGGGAGACACAGGGTTTTTATCCTGGTTTGGACCTCTCAGGGGAGATAATAGCCTTACGTCCAGCCTTTCTTTATATCAAAGAGGATTATAAGGTGGAAACTCGACGAGACGAACAGGTCTCGGCGAGATTATGGGTGTACAGAAGTATGCGATCTTGCATTGGATGTCACTGTGCCCTCTACACGCCATAGGGGCTCAGTTTATATAGTGTTAAGCAACCGACCTACCGAGGGATAATCGGGCCGGGCTAACTACGAGACCGTAACGAACTCGTATACATGTCAAATACATCCCGCGGTAGATAAGGTATACTCCAATTCTTGGAGATCACGACGTCTACTCCAATCCGAAAAACCACGTCCGGGTCTTCACGTAGCCGTGCAGAACTTTTGTTCGAGTCGGACTCAGACAGGAATCCTAGGCCATTACGCACCGTGCCAGCTAGAAAACTGTTCGGCAGGATGCACATGGGCCTGATAGAACCTTCCAGGGAGCCAGGCCCTAGGATGCTGTTCGATTGGGCCGTCAGGGAGTGGGCCATGGCAGTGGGCCGTGATTTTATCCCCGACAAATAGCACTCTGTTTTTTTTTTAGAATTCTGAATGTTTATATAGCAAAAGAAACAGCTATTTATTGATGGCAAAGATGGGAACACCATGCAAAATGTAAGGCCATGTTTAACTCTACACCCCTTTTGCCACCCTTTTAAACTAATTAAACGAATAGTGTTGGTATGAGAATGGATCACAAAAAGGTTTAGCATTAAATACTGATGACCCTTCAGTAATGACAGTTTTAGGTTTAGAGAGTTCTACAGTGACATGAAGAAAAATCACCCAAAATAGAAATAGTGGTGCCCCTTAATTAGAAATATAGGGGTACCCCTTGTAAAAAACTCCTTAGTCTTTGTACAAGTGGGAGTTTACAATATTGTACTCTTTTGATTTATGAACTTGCAGGTTAGACCGATTAACTTTGCACAGTTTGATAGAGAGCTAATTAGTGCTTGGGTAGAGTTGGACTAATGTGTCATGTATGTCAACGTCGAGCTGCCCAAGTGCCAAACAAGTGGCAAGGTGACTTGTGATTAGCAAGTGTCTTGTTGCATCTTTAAGATGATTTTAATTCTTGCAGCTATCTCTTAAGTTGTCGTACGTGCTTGCTTACTTCTATCGTTGCGTGTGCATATTGGATGCAGTTAAAATTGTCAATATGCCTCTCGATAGAAGTGGCTTCATTATTTTCATTATTTTATCACTTTTCTCTCACTAATATATATGACCATGTGTATAACAATGGGTAAAATGGTAAAATAGCGAATCTATTTATCGAGAGTGGCATGTAGGTAGCCTAGCCTTTGGTGATCATTTTTCTCAGATTTTATGCTTGGCATCAGATTTCCACTCACCATTCAAACTATTGGTTTGCTTTGAGACGTGTACCCTCTTCTCTTTCCCTATCTCCGTTCACAGTATGCCAAAAAAGAAGAATAACCCTTAAAAATCTCCACACAGGCAAGCACTACATAAACGACCGGAACCTTGACAGTCGAAACCAGAGAGAGAATTGAAGAAACTGGCGAGTGCCTATTCTCGATGACCGACCGTCAACAATAGGTCGTTGGGTCAGCTGGGTTGAAAGAGGTAGATACGAGACTAACACTCCCGACGATCTGATGCTAAATGAATTTATTATTTATTTTTCTACCTCTACTCTCTATTGTGTTTTTAGTCCATCAAGACTGTTATTCAAAAATTCTGTTAATGGGTAGCCCGGCCCAACCAATACACCAAACCGGGTTCGAGCCTCGATTTAAAGCCCAGACATCAGGCTCGGGCCTAAAAAAATGCACAAATAGACGTGGCCAGACTGGGCAATCGGGCCTGAATCTGAGGCCCGACGCAACGGGCTAGACCGGGCTTTTCCAAGCCCAACCCAAAACTCGGCCCAACCTAGGGTTTGATCAGATCTAGGCTAGGCGTGGCGAGGATGAGGCGGTGCTAGGGGAGGGCCAACGGTGGGGAGGTGATGCGCAACGAAGAGGCGAAGTACAAAGGCGGGGAGACAAGGTGAAGTAAGGAGGCATCAAAGCGACGGAACAGCCGGCCGTCGAGTCCTAGCAGCGACGGTGGTGGGGAGGCATCGGGGCGAGGTGGGGAGGCGATATGTGGGGGGCAATGTAGAGGCGACAACAATGAGGCTATGATGATGTAATGGTAGCGACAAGGTGGGCTGTGGTGAGATGCGACGGCGAGGGATCGGTGGCGCGATAAGAGCCATATTGGTTCGATTACATTGCCCTAGGCTTCGAGTCTAGAAAGGACCTAGGACGCCCGGCCCACGCGTGACCGGGCTGTATATCCCTAGCACGAGCTATCTTCAGCTCAGAGGCCTGAAAGGTCTTGGCTATTTTTAGCCAGGGGCATGGTCCCGTACAGAGCTCGAACTCCCCAAGCTTTGTACGACCTAGATTATAATGTCGCATGACAGTTACATGATATTGCCTTATCCAGATAACCCATGATTTTCCATGCAAGGCAAAAGTTCATCCAAAGAACTAGTTGTCGCCCAAGACAAGGACGTCCGGATATGGGAGGGTCGAGTTCGTCTTGGAGTGTAAGTCAAAAGACGTATTTGGCAAGGACTTCGCCATGTAACCAACTTAGCTATACATAGTTGTCATGCTAGACAATGTAAATACCCCTTGTATCAAGCCTTGTAACACATCTGATTCTATTCATCACCACAAATCCCGATACCTGAGATCTCATATCTCGTGTACACATCTAGACGCCCAACAAAATCATCGAGATCGAGAGGCTGGCTAACATCTCCTTGGCTATGTCTCTCTTGATAGTTTCTTTGGGGCTGTCGAGAGAGCCTATCTCCAAGGCTAACTGTCGAAGCCTCCACAAGTGTCTCTCGACGGTCCATTCAAGGCCATGGAGAGAGCCTATCCTAAGGCTAGCAACCAAAGCCTGGCAAGGTCTCTCTTGACGGTCTGTTCTGGGCTGTCAAGAGATACATAACTACATGATACTCGTTCACTGTTGGCTCGGAATGGGCTTCATTGCCGGTTATGTTAAGGACAGTGAATAAGCGGTCGTGATGAGGCACCTTATAATTGTCGGCTGGGAAACCTTCTTGCACTTGGGCGGACGGTGACGATACCTTTTGGCGTCGTTCCTCCTTGGTGGCGCCATCATAGATGCTCGCTCATCCTCGGATGAAAACCTAGTTGTGGATGAATGACAGCGGAGACCTGGTCGTCGCTTCCTTGTTGAAAGTGTCATGGTGATCCTCCCGTGTTGTTACCCAAGTCACTATTTTTTAGCAGTGGCCTTGGTGGGGTCGTGTGGGCAGTATTCACGGCGGTTGTCGGTATTAAAGTGATGGTGACCAACCGTGTGTGTCCATTGTTTCCCCGGGTGGCAGCGTCAAGCTTTGGATTTGTTTGGCTTTAGGTCGGTTGGCAGCGTTGTGTTGCGGTGCCTCGTGCCATGTGGTTATTTTTTTTTCATGTATTTTTCTTTTTTTTGAATTGGTGGAGCTCCTTTCATTTCATTAAAAATAACATTTTTTGGTTTATTAATCATAGCTGTGATGATGCCACGTCCTCTAGACAAATAGTTTCGAAAAAAAAGGTGAGTCCACACAAAACGGAACATGCATTATACGTTAATTAAACCTTTGAGGCAAGAGATGGATATATATATCACAGATTCCCAGTTAATTTCAGGTAAGCTAGCTTGTGGATGCAGGATGCATGCCGCTGGCAGCCACCAAGCAGCATGCATGCTGCATGCAGCGGCGGCCGCGGCGTGGACGTACAGCATGGCGTTGCTTGGAACCCGTCCGAAACAGCGGAGGCCGCGCACAGCCGCTGCATGTTGCTATCGATCGATCGTCCACGGTGATCCGGTGGTTGTAAACTCCGTCGTCGCGAGTCGCACGTGAAGAGATGGATCGACGCTGGCGAATCAGATGCCGGCCGGGGCGCGCTCACGAGCGAACGACGGCGACGAAAGCGCACGGAAAGCGACCGTGCACGCGCAAGCGCAACACGACGTACGCACGCAGGAGCAATTTGGCCGTATAAAAATTAAACTATATATAAAAACTATTATATTAAGCTACAAAGACAAAAGAAAGTGAAAATAAACAGGCTAATGAGCTAGTCTTTAAGCTACAAAGTAGAGAGAGGGAGTATAAAAGGCAATAGAGTTAGCATGCATGGCCATGGAGGTGAGGAATATAATAGTATGGGGTGGTGATGCGGGCGCATGTTGACTGGGAGATGTATGAAGAAGCTAGCTGCCTGCTTGGGGTCGGGACCGCACGTGTGGGCGACATGCCCCCGCACGCCCCGCCCCGCTGGCGCGGCCTTGGGAGTTGGGATTCCACGCAAACGCAACGCGCGCCCACATGCAGCAGCAATATGCCGCTCGTAGGTCGTTGCTGCGCGCTCCCGTCCCTTGCTCGCATTGCCTCGGTCCTCGTTATTACCATGCTGGGCACCAATAATCACCCGAATGCCCATTGGCATTACATGTAGCTAGCCAACTAGCCAAGGCCAGAGGGAGGGCCGGGGGAAAGCAACGAATTTCATGGGAGTAATATTTAAGGAGATCGAGGCTCCAACTCTGAATGTCATCCTTGATCTTCTTCATGTTCGATCAAGGAAAGATTGCGCGATGAGTTGAAAGATACGATTGTTCCTCTTCTTGCACAGGTTTCAAATAGTGCAGATGAGGAGACCGTTGAAATCAGGTCCAACATTTCACTGTTCGGGTCATCTTATTAGGATTCGATGGACATGCATGAATTGCATGCAGAATTGTGTATGTGTATGATGGTGTAGGCAGGGTACAAACAATTGCCAAAAAAAAAATCAAAGTAGTACTCAATTGGATGTTGATCCAATGCCCCAAAAATTAACTAAGATTTTTTTATATATACCACCTCTGTTACTTTTTATAGGACATATTTATTTGAAAATGTCTTCAGATGTATATTTTGAACATTAAATTTTTCTTATTATATGTTGTCAATTGGTACAAAATAATATCGTATTGAAAGTAATTTGAAATACAAAACTATAGATATGTTTTTATATATTAAAGATGCATATGATTTAACTAATTGTTGACCAAAGTTTACGAAGGTGACTTTTCTAAATCAAAATGCACCTTATATATTGAAATAGAAGGAGGAACAGATAGACAATGACTATAAATAACGGGGTCTTGGCTCAACAAAATTATTGAAAGAGCGTTAAGAAGATACATTTAAAGGGAAAAATGATTTTTTAAAGATGTGCCTAAGAAGATGCAGCTCAGATATAAAAAAGTAAAAGCCTCTTTCTCAAATAGAAAGTCAGAGGTTTTTTTTTATAGATGAAGGATTTCATCTCCCTATACCTTAGTCGCTTCTCATTGATTCAATGGTCCAGATCTAATTTTACCATATTAGCATCTAATAGGCATTATATTGCCTACATGCATATGCTGGTTATTGATATTTGTAGTGCTGAGATCTCCTTAGTGTATTTGTTAATGAACTGATTTTTTTTTCTATCTCTTCTTTGAGGGAGGAGGTGGGTCTGTGGTATATATATTAAACCATTATTATCTACTATAATATAGTACGTACGTTACGTATGCCATGTATGTTGGTCAAAAGCTAGTGGCAAACTATATATTCCGTCCAAGTAAGCAAACAAATAGGCAATTAATAAGCAAGCATATGTAGCTTCCCACGTACACAATTATTGAGTGAGACTGATGCAAGCAGCAGCTAGCAATAGCATGCACACGTTGAGGTGAAATGATTAGCAGCATGCAAGAGCAGAGAGCCGTCCATGCATGTGCACCCGGAATAATTTACCGACCGATGGATCGCCCCTTGCATCCAGCCAGCCCAGCTTCGGAAAGAGCGCACATACACGCCTGCAACCATGATCGAGCAGCAAGTTGGCCAAATTCAAATCGACAGCATGGCCATGTCGGCCAAATGAATGGTACTCAACGGCTAATGAATTAGTAGCTAGAGCTAGCTACATGCAAGCTTGTTAATTACGAAGTGGAGTATATGCTACTCCCTTCGGTTACATAATACATGTTGTTTTAGGCTTATCCTAAATCAAAGTTTTAAAACTTTATCTATAAAAATATTTTAAACTATTTGGATTGTGTACAGAAAAACCATACATATAGTTCATATTGAAAAATACTTTCATAATATCGTATTTTCATGGTATTTGTAGATATATCGTATTAGTTATTGATGGACAAAGTTGTATTTCGCAGACCATACCAATGTTCAAAACAACAAGTATTATGAAACTGAAGGGAGTATTGGTTATAGAGTTTTCATCGATGCGTGCATGCATATTAATCCGTCGATCCATAATACTAGTGTACTTGATAATCGTTCGTCGATCCCCAGCTACAATTATTTAGATGCATGGATGGATGGGTGGATCATGCACCCGGTGTGCTAGTACATGATCCGTAGAACGAACGAGTCCAATGACAAGCTTCTCGGTCGTTAATGCATTGATCATTTTATCATGCTTGCAACCGGAAGCAGCTAGCTAACAAACGCTGCATGCGCTGGCCTTCACGTTACATGCCGGATTGCTGGCCTCGCCAAGCTATCTACTTCTACTGGCTACTTCGTGCGTACTCCATCACGTATGTATGTACCGCTCACCATGCGGAACGTCCTTTCTTCTGAAAAAACTAGTGCATTTGCTACGTACTTACGGTAACACTTTTGCTCCAATGCAGACGGCGCCTGTGCAGACGCAGACCGTACACTAATTAACGTCATTTTTTTCTTCCTTTTTTTTTCTTTTTCTTTCTAGCCAGCAAGCATATCGTGAATATGTAATTTTTTTGGTACTGATTAATTACTCCCTCCGGTCATAAATACTTGACGTTTGAGATACGTATACGTTAAAGCTTTAAAATTTGAGATATAAATATCTTTTAAAATATTTAGATTGGCTACATACATATAGCATGTCTAGATTTGTTTTAAAAAACACTTCAACAACATTATAGATTTAGTAGGTTTTATAGATAAACTATATTGGTGATTAGCATTCAAAGTTATGCTTTGGATACCTTGAAAAGTCAAAAACGTCAAATATTTGTGACGGAGGGAGTAGTTATATAGGGAATACCTTTAAGCAATCAGCTTTCAATCGAAACAAATTGTTTGTACACCGCTGTGGAGTATTGGATTACATTCTTCTTCTTCTTTTAAGAAAACGGCTAGGGTGTTCCCGCGCATTTGTGCAATATTTAATCTTAGGATTTTTTACATATATGCCACTACGAATTTCGTTTATCTCCGATCTGTCATTACAAAACGCATATTCTTTTTAATGCCATTACTTTTACAACTTTGTATCACAGATGCCATTCTCAGTATTTTTGGGCGATATAAGTGATATATGCGACGCGAATACGAGAGGAAATACGGAAATACGCCCCTGACTGGTAGGCCCCACATGCCATTCTCAAAGTGGCTACTTCTCCCTCCCCTCCTCTCTCTCTCCCATCTAGCTCCAACACCAGTTGGCGAGCTCCGGCAAGCTCCTAATGTCCTCCTCCTTCCACTCCAGAGCTCGCCCTTTCCCTCCCCCCTCCATAGCTCACCAGCGGCGAGCTCCCCGACGGCCTCCTCCTCCCGTGAGCTCACGGGGGCAAGCAGTGGTGGCCTCAAGCAAACTTCGGCTCATTGAACAATGCCGAGCACCCTAGGATCAATACAAAGCCATTGGCGGCGTTGGTTGGGCTTGGGGAGGTCTAAGCCGTGCTACCACCATGAGCCACCGAGCTCTAAGACGGTGGCTCCAATGGTGGCGGCAGCTAGAGGGAGAATTGGGAAGTGCAACGCTAGGGGAAGGTGCGGGCGTGTTCTAGGAACCTCATGGACACATGCTACTGAACAGATTCGATCCGTGTGTGCACAATTTCATGAATTCGACAAGGTGGACGAAAATTGGCTCTCACCGGCGAGGTCGAAGGTTGCTAGGCGGAGGTTTTGGACACAAGAGAGCAAGAGAAAGATGGAGATTTGAGGTTGCGTGGCTTTCACCGAGAGTTGGCGTCGCCGCCGCTTGCACTGGAGGCGAAGGCAGCCTTCGGAGACGCGGCAAGAGGTGTCGGCAGCGACCTCCTCCTTCGCCGCCACCTCCTGCAACACCGACTGGCGCCGCCTCCTGCAACACCGACGGGCGCTGCCTCCGTATGTGTATGGAGAGAGAGAGGTAGAGAGATGGGACAGAAGGAGGAAGAAGAAGAGGTAGAAGAAGGTTTGAGTGTATGACATTCGGGCCCCACTTGTCGGATAGTATTTTTGGCCGTATTTTGATTTGGTATCTGTTGTAAATGCTGCAAAACCCCCCCAGAATGGCATCCTTGATACATATTTGCAAAAGTAATGGCATCAAAAAGAATATGCACTTTGTAATGGCAATTCGGAGATAAACAAACTTTGTAATGGCATGTTTGTAAAAAATCCTTAATCTTATATAGACATTATTTTTATTATGAATATATGTAATCTTTCGTTGTAACTGATATGATGTCTTTCTTTTAATATGACATGAACTCTTTTTTTTATTTCAAATTTCTATTATTTTAATTTATAATTTATAATTTCCAAAGTTTTTTAACCTAAGACGTTATAATTCAATCCACTATAATCGATGATGCAAATCTCTCTTTCTTTTAATATAAGCCGTTATAATCTGATCCACTATAATCGATGGCAAGATCATTTTTTTCTTTTCTCTAATTAACATGAGATTTTTACTATTTTTTATTAATATGGAAATTTCTAGTATTTTGGAATTAGAATAGTGGCTTCGTTTTATTCTGCTTTATATGTATAGTAGATTATACGTGCGCACATGGGTGCATGTCAAGTCGGGAGGTCAGGATCTGATCACGACACATCCTATCACAAATATATGTTGGTTTAGAGTACTTGCAGTTAGCTGCTCAAATGCTCAGAGCTATTCCTTCGAACGGGACCCCTGACCCCAAGCCGTCCTCCCAGGCAACTTGGGGGACTCCACCGCTGCACCCCAGTCCCCCGTCTCCATCGCTCCTCCTCGCCGCTGTTGTCGCTCCGGCAATGGTGGCGGCTGGACTGTCCTCCTTCCTCTCTTGTTCCCTCCTCCTTTTCCCCTTCCCCAGTAGTTCTACCTTTTTGATTGTGGTGTCGCGCGTGCGGTTCCGTTGGCAGCGTGCGGAGCCGACGAGGGCGCCCGCGGATCCGGCTGTCGCAAGGGCTAGCTGCGTTGGCGAGGTCGACGCGTTGAGGGCTCTGGCCACCGGCTCTTCTATTTCAACAGCAGAGCATGGATCTGGCAGCGGTGAGCAGTTTTCGACGAGGGTGCGCGCGGATCCGGTGGCGGCGCGCTGTTTTGGCGTCGGTGCACGGATCTGGCGAGCGCGGGCGCAGATCTGATTCTGGCCCTCTCCGGCTTTCTTGTGGGATGACTCCAGAGACTTCCCCTTTCGGCCTCCTCAAGGACGCTTGATGATGCCGGCGCCACCCCCGCGCTGCGAAGTTCTTGCCGCTGTGGCCCTATTCTGCCCTGCCTCCTTCGTGGGAACCAACGTGGCGTCAAGACCGTCATGCGGACTTTGTCGTGGCTTGCTACTGACGGCTCTAGGGCGGTGCCTGGTGGCTACGGGTCCTCATGTTCCTCTTCGCAGAACGGTTTTGTCTCGAAGGTGTACCGAATGAAAGCCCTGCTAAACTTCATGCTTGGACGACGATGGCGACGCCTCTTTCAGGCACCGCTCCTGCCTTGGCGGCGTTGCTGGTGCCTCCTTTTCTTCGGGTGAAAGCCTAGTTATGGACTAGCGATGGCGGCGAATTTGTTGTCGTACCCTTGTTGAAGGCGTCGCTTTGGTTCTTCCGTGTTGCTGTTAGAAGAGCTCTTTGTTTGATAGCCGTGTTGTCGTTGCTTCAACAGAGGTTTTGGCTGGGTTTAGTTGCTGGCGTTGCTCTTGTGTTAATGGCCGACGGTTGTAGATAGTGCTGTGGTGTTTCTTGTTGTGCAAAGTGTGGTGTAGGTGTTTCTTGCCTGTGGAGTTGGTGTTGGTAGGGCCTTGACCAAGGTGGCAGCCACTGCACTGCACTTGTGCCTCGGTGTAGTTATTTTCCCTAGGATTTTATCCCATTGTACATTTTTCCCTCTATTTAATTTAGAAAGCCAATGTTTGTTTGGCCTTCAAAAAAAGTATTTGACGGCGTGTTCACCGCTCAACCACTGCGGATCACACCCCTGGTCAGATTTCTATCCTGCTAGCCTATCAGCCGCGCTCAGTTCGATTGAGCGTGGGACGCAGCAAAGAGCAACACACAGGGATTACCCAGGTTCGGACCCCCTTGCGGGTAATAGTCCTACTCCTGCTGAGCCTTAGATCTTTTTCCGTATTGTGGTTGAATGGAATGTGGTTACAGAATGCTCGCGAACTGTGTGTTCCAAGCGTGACTCAAGGTTAGTTCTCTCCTCCCCCCTCTCTCCTTTCCTTTTATACAAGCCTCGAACCGACGGAGAGAGCCGAGGGGGTAGGCAGTACAGTACTCTTGGTACAGTGACGAGACACGACAGGAGAGACGAAAACGTGCTGCTACTGCGCCGCATGGCGCCGCCCATGCGTGCTTCGCAAGTGGCCTTCGACCCGCACAGACACACCAGTGAGACTGCGGGTGGGGCCCAGCCTGCTCCTCCTGACGCGGGCGGCCATCTTAAGCAAACCTTCTCTCTGCCGGTCAATTCCGCTGCGCCCAAATGGATACCGCCGGACTGCAGGGTCATCATAGCGGTAATCATTTCTTCAGTTGTCTATCTGCGCGTGATGTCGCATTAAATGCGTTCGTCCTTCGCAGCAGGGAGAGCCTTCGCCTAGAAGACTCCTTCCATAACGCTCCTCGCCATGGGGCCCCGCTGATGAGGGGAGGCCCCAAGCGCCGAGAGGCTCGCCACGCGCCACCCGACGCGTGGGGCCCTCGCCCGGCTGCTGATGGGCTCGCCACACGCTAGGGCTCGGTCGCCCGCTTGACGTGTGGGGCCTCGCTGGTCTTTAAGGGCTCGCCGCCACGCTGGGCTGATCGCTCACCGACGCGTGGGGCCCGCTGAAGGCCTGAGGGCTCGCCCACGCCTGGGCTGGATCGCCCGCCGACGCGTGGGGCCCGCTCAAGGCTGAGGGCTCGCCACGCACTGGGCCTAATCGCCTGTCGACGCGTGGGGCCCACTTGATCTTCAGACTCTTCAGACTCGGTATTTATTACAATCGACAAGATTTAACAATTTCTATGAGACATCAGTTACCCCCATTTATACAATTTAAGGACACATAAAGCAGATTTTTTGACTTTAAACTAGATTTTTTACCTTAGAACACTAACAGGTCAGATTTTCCAGCCAAAAATTTAAATTCGAGCATGAACCTAAATAATATTTTTATTACATAATAAATATAACATGCATAGAGTTGTCTTAAAAAATATCTTTAACAATGCTATGATTTTGTTGGGTTTATGAATAAGTTAAAGTAGCAATTGATATTTTGCATTTGGAACAAGTCATTGTTATTCCCTTCATTGTCCTGAACAGATTATCTCTACGGTTCTCTTTTGGATGAGATTCTACTTGAAAATTAGGTGCATCATACATGTGTGTTCAGCAAGACATCGTGTGCCTATATCATGGAGGCCCGCAGATTGTACTTCTATTTTCGATGGTGAAATATTCAGGAAAAATTGAAAGAATACGAAGCAAAAAAATAAAAATAAAAATTGAAGAACAGAACAAAACGAAGGGAGATGGGCTCCCGTTCCCGTCTCTTCCTTTGCGGGGTGCTGCACACATGCATATGTGTAAGCGTGGGCACGCCTATTATACCCGGCCTGCCCATAACAGTAGATATTCAGAGAAGCGGAGTACAATATGGCTAACGTGAATAAGATATATCCGGACAAACCTGAATTGCATCTGCGCGCCAGCCGAGAAGCCCGAAGAAACCCAAGTACCCAGCCAACCATGCCAAGTGTGCGACCGGGCCGACCGTGCGTGCATGATTGGGGGATCTGGGATCCAATAGATCAATCATGAGCCGCGCATGCAAGTGGGCCGGGTTTGATTAGTAGTGAGCCGGGGTTACACGCCTGCGTGCGGATGCGGGCGCGGGGGGTGGGGAGGCGGTCACCGCGTCGCATGATTGCACCGCGCACGTGAGGGACAGCTAGCTACGCGCCTCGCCCATGCGCGCCCTCCGCTCGGCCTCCCGTGCCATGCCAGATTGCCAGTGCCACGGCGTGTTGCCCATTCTCTCCCTCTCTCCATCTACGGGTATTTTGGGTGAGTACCGAGTACTACCTCGGCATAAACCACAGAAAAAAAAAGAATTAATTAGATCCATCGTAGAAGTTGAGAAATGATATTGCTCGTCTTTGCATTTTGTCATCGAAAGGATCTAGAAGTCCCAAAATGAGGAGTTGAATAGAGTCCTAACTAGGGAGGGCAACGGGGACATTCCTCTACAGAAAGTGTACCCCCGTACCCGGCTCCGACATAGCCAAAATTCTCCACTCCCCGTCTCCGGCCGTTGCGAGGATTTTTTTTTCCCGTCCCCCATCCCCGATCAGGTATACAAGGAACCCGATGGTACAATTCCCCGGCGAAGAGAGGGGACAAGAACCCTCGTGACGGCATGAGGAAGAAGGAGGAGGAGGAGAGAGAGAGACAGAGGAGAGAATCACGTATGTGCGCCATCAGTGTCCCGCCTACTCCCGCGCCGCCTCCACGCCGTCGTGCCTGCTTCCGCGCCGTCGGTGTTGTGCCTGCTCCCATCTTGCCTCCGCCCCACAAGACTCGCTCTCCTGAATCAAGACTGCTCCCACGCCGCCTTGATCTGCGCCTCCTCAGTAGCTGTGCTGCCTCTGCGTCGCCGGTGCCGCGACTGCTCCCCGCCACTGCTGCTCGCCCGTCGGTGTTGTGTCTGCTCCCATGTCGCCTCGCCACAAGACTGCTCCTATGCCGCCGGTGTCGTGCCTCCTCCTGTAGCCGTGCCTGCTCTTGCGTCGCCGGTGCCGCGCCTGCTCCCACGCCGCCGTGAAATGGAGGGAGCGAGGGGGTAGAAATGAGGGGAGTCGGGTATTAGGGTAAATGGAAAGAAGTAGAGCTGGGTTGGGCTGGGCTTGGCTGGTGGAGTGGATGGGTTAGACCAAATAAATGTTTTAATTTCGAGTATAGGGTGGGTCCTCGCGGGGAGAAAATTTACCCGTCTCCATCCCCACGATACCCAACGGGGGGATGATTTTCCACATTTTCATCCCCACGGGAAGCAATTGTTCCCATACCCGTCCCCTAATAGGGAAATTTCTCACGTGGGATCGGGGAATGGGACCCTATTGCCACCCCTCCTCCTAACTCCTAAGCAAGTTTTAAGTTTTTTAGTTTTCTTTAAAATTAAAGCAAGATTAAAACTTTCTACTATTAGAACACATAAAAAAAGGACAAAGGCAACCAGTAAATTGCAGGAAGTAAAAGAGATGGAACAAGGATCTTTATCTCGAGGTTCGGATCAATGCCTTCTTTTCTCCTACGTTTCCGTAGGAGCACCCTCCACAAAAAGGGGTATAACTCAGATCCACTAATGGTAGCCCTTTAACACTCTGATAGGCGGACTCTTCCCATCACAACCACTTGGGTCTTCCACAAGGACTTCCCTAAAGGTCACCGAGCCACCATCCCTCAAGGCTTGAGTAATAGGTTGGGGAAGAACTGATTCAAGCTCCCATTAAACACCAAAAACTAACTAGAACTCTAACTCTCAAGCTATCTCACAAGCTCAACCAAACCCTTGTTTTTAGTGGCTCTCACTCAAATAACTTAACGGATGCTCAAAGAGTGCAGGAACGACAAAAAAATGAGCACTCACGAGCCCTTAAATAGGAGCCATGAAAAAACTAACGGTTTAAGTGCAGGCGCAACGCAAACGGATTGACCAGTAAATAAAAGGTACTTCCTCCATTCCAAATTGTATTTCACTGTTTACTTTTGGATATTCTATTTAATCATTTGTCTTATTCAAAAAATATATGTAAATATCATTTATTTTGTTGTGATTTGTTTTATCCTTAAACATATTTTAAGCATGACTTATATTTTTGCATGTTTGCACTATTTTTTTTGAATAATACGAATGGTCAAAAGACGTCTTTAAAAGTCAACAGTTAACTACAATTTGGAACGGAGGGAGTAGGTAACCCGATAATGGTTATATGCATACAAATTACAAAGCCGGGATAATATATGCAAACTTGATGGTTTGGTTTTTCTACATGAACTAAGAGCATCCCCTACAGCCTCTTGAAATCAGTCTGTACTTCAAATTTTTTTGAATGCATCAAGCGGGGAAGCAGCAACATAGAGAGGATGCAGCGAGTACATCATCAAAAACGTGGTTACTGTAGCCCCGGGGGGGGGGGGGGTTGATGCCCCCTCCTGGGGATGCTCTAACGATCGTTAGCTAGTTGTGATTTCACCTTCCTTTGAACGCAAGGTTTCTTGGGGTTATTTTAAAGGAAAACGCATCAAGTTGGGTGTGAGGGCGCCCTTTAATTAGTCAAGTTCCAATCAGCAGAGAAACCGCGCTTTCGAAAGAAATGGCAATGATCTCATTGAGAGCATTAGGAAGAAATTAAAATGGAAATAGTTTTTGATGGTTACAGATATGTATGAATCTCTTCTTTTCCATTGATGTTGATATCAGCAGCTGAATCACAAACCAATTATTGGTACCACATACTCTACCATGCATACCTTTTTAGATAAACGATTAATTATATATGTGTGCATACTCGTTGATTTTGTTTCAACAAAGAATATCTATCCCAAAGTCCCAAATAACATTTCATAACTAAAGAGAGTAATACACACACTTGGGTGTTTTCCTTTTTTTAATTAACCCTTTTATAATCCTTGAAACATAAGTGGCGCCCACTTAGAGCATCCACACGTACTCTCTAAACTAAGGTGGAACCCATGGCTCACCTCAATACTACTACAGTAATAGAAGGCCTGCTTCATGCATTACTCTAAAACGAGACTCATATTGCTTATTTCATTGACAAATGGGATCATGTAATCACTTTGTGCTTATAGTCTATCTCTAAGCATGCATGGAGGTTGCCTCTATCGGCCTATATTATAGGCAGATCTAGACTGTGCAATGGTTAGATGTTGTATATATATGGTAGAAATTGTCTACGATGAAAATATTAGCACTTTCATATTTATTTTAATCTAAAATAAATCATTAATATGTTTTGATAAATAATCATCACAAAACGAGAGCTTATCTTAGATAAACATGCACTAACAGCACATATATATATCCTTCTAATAAATTCACCAACAACACAACGATAGAGAATAAATACTACGTAGCCTTGCCGCTGAACTGGAAGTTGGCATTGTGGTTGTTGTTGGGATAGTTTGGTTGTTGATTTATTATATAAATAAATTAGGTTGGAAGATCGAATCAAGAATTTCATTATATCCCTTTCTTCTACCTTCTATTTTATATGAGATTTCATCTAGAACTAGAACAGAAGTAAAAAAGTGAATAAAGAGGGGCGATCTAAACATCACTAATATACGAGGACGGTCTTATTAATACTTATTAATAATTTATTAGTAATTCTAAAGAGTTATCTTGGAATTTGGAATCGAATAAAAAAACTCTACTCAAGATAAGTAAGTATAGACAGGGCTTATACCTTCAAAAAAATGTGCTACCCTCTTCAATTAAAAAAGATTTTTTTGTTGTGTCGGTCAATATTTTTTGCAAGATAAAAAATGTCCGTCACGCACCTAATCCTTATGTCATAATAGATCCGAATGCTTGCCTCGGATTTACTTCAATATATAACTGTTCCAGTGAATAACTAAAAAAAATGACGTTGACATTGTTGTTGTTGTCGACAATGATGCTGGGGGTAATTGCTATTGTCGCCGGTGAAGACATCGAGACACATTGGTGTAGAAGGAACGTGCGGTGAAAACAAGCAGTTGCGCTACCGAAGTCTCTGCAAAAAACCAATGTGTCCTCTCATGATGCAGGAGCGCAAGGACGATGCAGCCTACTCTCCCATTCGACAGTGCACACCGACGCACAGGACGGAAAAGCCTAGATGAAGGTGCAACAAATGGGAGTGGTAAAACCTAGGATTTTTGTGCAAGCTCATGGTAGGGGCGGTACATATATATAGGGAAAAACTGTGTGGACTAATGGGCCACGAGATTGTGCCAAGATCGGGTTAACACGTTTCCTATCTAAAAACCGTTTCGTAAATCCTATAGAGCAAAAGAATAAAGTTAAAAAAGAAGATCGTGTCTACGCAAGCCCGAGAGCCAGTTTTCGACGAACCATTCATGCAAGTGCTGTGCGCATGTCTTGCCCCTGCGTGTTGAGCCACGTGTTGTTTTCTTTCTCACTCGCACCACATGAGCTAGCGGGATCGATGAAGCAAGCGGCACTATTTAAGCTTGTCATAAACTCCTCCCATTAGCAATATGATATTAAAGAAAGTGCACGTCTCTGTAAGATATGGGTATTTGAGATTTTTCAGAAATTATTTTCATTTAAGTGGGCCTTATCCAAATGATCTAAAAGTCCATGCATTGTGGATGTCCTTAACCGTCACACTCCAAATCCAATTAAAATACCATGATTATTACATAAAACAAGTTATTATTCATTTCATCATGTACACATGCAGCATATGCCATGAGACCTGTAGGGTCAGCTCTCAAGTGGTTCGCTGGTTTGCTTGCCAGTGTGCCTTGCTAATAAATTTGGGAGAGGGAGGGATAAAATAAGGGGGCCACTTGACCCGACAACAACATCTAGGGGACTTGAACGCCACCCTAAGTGGACATCCTACAGCCATTATTCAAACACCCCATCTGCTTGATGCAGCTTTCAGCACAAGGTTGGTCCTGCCGTCTGTGTCGTGTCAAGATACACAAACATGGGACCTATCATTGCATCTGCATGCATGCCCATCACCAGTTCCCTCTGCAACAATTGGAAAAGGAGGCCTCCAAAAGAGGGTGGTGATGATGATGCTAATGATAATGCAATTTGGTATTAATTCAGCTCACGTTGCAAAGCAAATGACTACTTTAGGCTCGATTTTTTTTTTTATGAAAATTGAACAAATTTTTTTTTCTGTAGATTTATAGGGCACAAATGGGTTTGCCAGGTCTAGGTCCATCTCCACCAGCTTTACTGTATTTTGAGCGCAGGGTCTAATGTAAAACCAGCTTGACCAATTCAAGTAAAAAAAAATTCAATCCACTATATATTATTTGGTCTTAACTAAACATGCCCTTAAAGGCTTAAACTGGCGGGGAGACTATAGTGCTTTTCTAGTACCAACAAAAGTTTCAGTTAATGATTAAATGCTCCACACTTTGCCTTAATGATGTTGCACGGCTCCCAATTAAAAAACATCACAACTTGTAACTCGAAGATTTGTTCGCTTACCCCCAAAACCCGAATCTGATGTTTCTGGTCAGATTCCACGAGATATGTCCACAATTTTTTTTAAAGCATTCCCAGGCCTCATGACCAAAGCAATGGAAGCAGAAGATCGATTTTATTAAGGAAAAGATGGCATGCATTCTGCTCTATGAACTCAAAATTCATAGCGTGCGTCAGGCTAAAAGCTGAAGGTCGCACATGATAGAGAATGGAGGAACAACCACCATCAGCGTCGGGAGGCAGGCATGGCCCCGCCAATAATCCCTCCAACCTGGGTGAGGTGGGTTGGATGGAGTGATAAGAGTTGGAGAGATAATAAGCACACCAAGGGCTGAAAAAAAAAATACCTAGAAAAGGAAATAGGGAAATATATTATTGTTAGTACAGATGATCTGTTACATTATCGGTTGATCGGCGGTCGTATACTTTAATGGACTACATCAGTGAGGAAAAACATAATGTCCGCGGTTCGTTCGGCGATCCAGCCTAAAATGGCATGTAAGTTGTGCTGTTCTCGTTTTTCAAATATTTGTTCCCTCATAATTTTGTAGAGCTAAAATTATTAATTTATATAAGAATTGAAAATTAACCCTCAAAAGGCAGCTGTGAAATGGGCTGGGGGTGGGGTGCTGGAGGGAGGGTGAATGATGGGGGAGGAATAGTTTAAGTACGGCAGTTGGATTGGAGGGGTTGGAGCTCCCAATGATTGCGGGGGGAGGTTGTGGGGGTGTCTGGAAAAGTGCCTGCAAAGCGAGCCGCACGGCCGGGCCGCTGGGCCACCCCTGTCGCGCCTCTTCTTCTTGCCTTTATTTATTTCGTTTCATACCTCTCGAGTGTCCCTCGGCTACCCGGCTCGGTCGCTTCCCGAGCCGATCGAGCTGCTCGATTCAGCCGGCTCCGATGGTGCGCTCGCTCGCAGTAGTGCTTTTCTTGAGTCCCTTCTAGAATGTTTTACTGCATTTATACGGGGTCAGCATGGGCTCGCTTGAACGGCCATACGGCACAGCTGGAGAAAATAATATGAAGTGAAAACACGATTTTTGTTTTCTTAAAATAGGACAGTTTTGATGGGAGCTAGCCAGGGGCGGACGCAGCAAAAAATGATAGGAGGGGCTGAAGTTTAATTTAATACACAATTATGAAATTTAACCCCTTCTTCCCTTGTAGTTTACACTAAAAATTATAGGTGGGTCTAAGGTGGGGCTGTACTGTCATAGACAGCGTAGGTGGAGCTAGGACTCCACCTGACCCGATGCTGGGTCCGCCCTGGAGCTAGCTGCACTTAATCAGCTCCTCAAGAACAATGTAGGTATATAGGGCCGGTCTTATAATTTCGAGGTCTTACAAAAATATAACAAAGCTCGTAAATAGGAATTTTGAGTCCCCAGGACAAGTATAAACAAAGTTTTTAGATAGGATCTATTGTCCAAAAGTATAACAAAGTTTTTAAATAAGGGCCTTGTTTGTTTCAGATTAAATTTAATTTAATTTAATTAAATGAAAATTTGTTATTTTTGTATAAGCCAAATGATGTAATGTTTTGTAGTCATTCTTGTGGGGTTTTAAATAGTACTTCTTAAAGTTTGTAAAATATTTTTTTCCATAATTTTTTGATCTCGTTAAGACGTATTTTGAGGAGATCACAAATTTGCTACAGTAAAACGCAACGCTACATTAATCTGAAACAAACAAGGCCAAGATAAGGTTATCTTGAGTAAAGAATAAAAATATCAAGAAACAAGAATATAATACTTATTCTAAGAATTGAACACAAAACCTAGCTACTTATTACACGCACCATGCATGCCCTACCACTAGGTTACTCATGGTAATGTGATTTCTTGCTGGGCAATATGGAACGGGTGGTGGCCCTAATGGTTCAGGGCTCCGTGCAGTAGCACAAACTGCAAGGGCCTTGCTCGGGCCTAGAACAATGACTCGACTTTTGAAGCACCCAGTTTAGACGTCCAGTTTTTTTCTTATCATATTTGCTTATTTTTTATTTGCTTATAGGCTAAACTTTGAGAACTTTTAAAGATGGCATGTGAAAAGCTTGTTCCGCTTCGATTGACTTTTTATACACTTTGAAATAAAAACAGAGTGCAAAAACCAAAGCGTTCAGCTCAAGATAGGTCGAAGAGAATAGCCTGGCATTTCACACGAAGCTCTTGGCTTTCCTGAAAATCCAAAAAAAAAAAAACCAAATCAAGTCCAAAAAACAAATTAAAGACAGCAAGTTGGTAGCTTAGGCAGCTGAACTACGTACCCAAAATGCTGGATTCACCCACAAAACATGCTTAATACAATAATGCCAGTAGGACTAGGACATGCATATGCATATGCAGATCAATGTACTCCTATGAAGCAGGCTAGCTGAGTGTTGTTTAGCCAGGGGACACGAACAACCTACCGGCCCAGGAACTCCGAGCGAAGCTATACTACGCATGCGCGGGTTGACCCCTTCGCCTTGGCGCCAATGCGCCATCCATCGATCGCGTTCGTTCAATCGTGCGTGCGTGCGTGGCCACCGCGCGCGCGCGCGCGGTTTCGTCAACCACGCATGCACGCACGAACGAATCGCGCGGGCGCTAGCTAGGCTCCATGCATCGCTTAACTTGTCTATATTTCTTTTTTCGCTTAACTTGTCTATTTCTTTTCGCTTAATTTGTTTTTTTTTCAGGGGGGTATACGTCTCGATCGCGCGGTCATCGGAATGAGCGCCAGGAGCGAGCGCTGCGGGCCGTCCCTTGGCCTCCAGCCAGGCCGGTCGAGATCGACGGACGACGTGCACGGCTGCCTTGCATGCATGCATGCATGAAGCGGTCAGCGTGCACGATGAACGGCGCGCGCGCTACGATCCAGTTTTGTTGTAGGGGATTCCAAGGCGCGCGGCATGCATGCATGATGCATGCCCCCGAGATCTCCCATAATTCGTGGCCAGCAGCTACGTACCATGCAGCACCCCCGATCGATCGTCGTCTGGTGTTAATTTTAGAGAAAATTACACTGTTACCCCCTGAACTTGCAGCCGATCTCACTTAGCCCCCTGAACTTCAGTTTTACTTTTTCGGTCCCCTGAACTTGTCTCCGTTTGCACGCTAGCCCCAAAACCGTTAAGGCATCCGTTAAGTGATGATGTGGCCGTTAAACGCTTACGTGTCCAGTTAAGTTATGACGTGGTAGCCGACGTGGCATCCACATCACGTAAATCAATTTATAAAAATCCTAAAACTAAAAAATTCATAAAATTCATGGAAATACTAGAAAAACTTATAAAAATAAAAAAATCCAGAAAATTTATGAAAAATCCAGAAAAACTTATAAAAATAAAAAAATCATTAAAGAAATTCATAAAATTGCAAAAAATAAAAAATCAGAAAAATTGATAAAAACCGTAAAAAAAAATCAGAAAAAATCATGAAAATTCATGAAATCATAAAAAATCATTAAAAACAATAGAAAAATTCAGAAAAATTAGACATGTGGTGGGTCAGCATAGCGTTGCTTACGGAAGGTGAAATAGACATGTTTTGTATGGATTTTATGGTTTTTCTAATTTTTTTAATTTGTCATGATTTTTATTTTTATAATTTTCTAATTTTTAAACGGTTTTTCTAAATTTTGATAACTTTTAAATTTTCTATATTTGTTCCCTGTTTTTATGAATTTTTATTAAGTTTTCAAGTTTTTTTTGAATTTTTATGATTTTTTCTAAGTTTTTATGATTTTATGTTATTTTATGAATTTTTTATGAATTTTCTAAGGTTTTTTCTGATTTTTTGAATGTGTTCATGATTTTTCTGATTTTTTTATTATCTGAATTTTCGTGATTTGTTTTTTTTTCTTTTTCCTATTTTTCCTGATTTTTATTACAATTTTTTGAATTTTTTAATGATTTTTATAAATTTTCCTGAAATTTTCATTTTTTTTATGATTTTGATGATTTTTCTAAATTGATTTATGTGACGTGGATGCCACGTCAGCTGCCACGTCATCCCTTAACTGGACACACAAGCGTTTAACTGCCACATCAATGCCACATCATCACTTAACGGATGCCCTAACGGTTTTGGGGCTAACGTGCAAACGGAGACAAGTTTAGGGGGCCGAAAAAGTAAAACTCAAGTTCAGGGGGCTATGTGAGATCGGCTGTAAGTTCAGGGGGTAACAGTGTAATTTTCTCTTAATTTTATGTGTCTTTCTAACCTCCACTAGTTCTATTTTTAAAAAAATCATATGGTGTATTATTTCTCCGCGTGATAGTGCTCCCAAAGGCCCTCCGTTTTTTTTATGCAAGACATATTTCAAATTGGCATGTAAATAAATTAAGAAAGTTCTAAAATCGAGCGAAAGTTAGATGGCCATGCATGCTATATATCCATGTTATAAGAACTTTTAAAACCTGAGAAAACATGAGAGAGTTGTTTATAAATACATTAGAGAGACAATTGAGCTGGAGATAGACTAATAAGAATATCAATAAATTCGCATACACACCTTTTATATTTTAGAACAGGACCATATATACAACTCAATATAATATCCAAATTTGTGTCATGCATGCAAATCACAATTTAATTTTTTTTTTAAAAATAACATCCGGTTTTAAAATTGAACCGCGACAAAGATTCTCTCGTTAGCTCAGAGCTTTTAGGTGAACTAGTCAACAATGCAACTAACAAGATATTGTGATAAATTTCATTTATATTATTCGTGACGGTGGATTCTAGTATCTTGGATGTCCTCTAAACCTAAACTAGAGTCTAATGGGTCCCAACTTAAGCATGATATAATGGATGCTCCTATACATATAATACCTCAGCGTATCAAATTAATATTTTCAAATATATGTATAACATTGTCATGTTGTCAGTTTATTTCTGCAGTACTTTGGCGTGCAATGCACACATGCTAGCTAGCTCAGGATTAGAGTAAAGCCAGCCGAGCGCGTCAGGAGCGAGCTACATACTTCGAGCATGCACCAAGTTCCAAGGCACACACGCACGCACGTACGTAGCCGCACCTGCACCCGCACGAGCCCAAGGGCAGTGCAAATATGCAACGCGAGCTCGGCTCGAGCCGGCTTGGGGGCTCGAGCCGGGCTCAGAGAAGAAGAAGAAAGGTGAGGTCAAAAGGCTCGGGAGCTATCAGCATGGCCGCTATGATGAGCTCCATTATTTTTAGTGATAATTATTGCTGCGCGGTGAAGAGGAGATCCACCCGCACAGCTCATCATTTGCCGCTGCGCCTCTCGGCTCCATCCACCATCCATGGCCTCGTCTTCCTCCTCCTCCTCCTCCTCCTCCTACTATTTATAGCCCGCCTCCACCACCACCGCATGGTGCCCAGATCACACACCTCACTGCCACCGTCTCATCGCGAGAGATCTTGATCTTTTGGTTCTTTTTCTGAAGATGATGCCGCCGAGGAGCCTGGATCTTGGCCTCGGGCTGGGGCTGGGGCTGGCGTCGCAGGGCAGCCTCACGTCGTCCACCACGACGGCGACGTCCTCGCCGCCGTCGCCCTGGTGCGCGGCGCTGAGCTCGATCGTGGGCGCGGCGGGGGCGGGGGAGGAGCGGGGGCGGATGTCCACCTCGCCGGACAGCGCCGCCGCGCTGTCCAGCGCCAGCGGGAAGCGGGAGCTCGAGCTCACGGGCTCCGGCGCCCGCGCCGGCAGCGACGAGGAGGACGGCGGCGACGGCGCCGCCGGCCGCAAGAAGCTCCGCCTCTCCAAGGACCAGGCCGCCGTCCTCGAGGAGTGCTTCAAGACGCACAGCACGCTCAACCCCGTAAGCACCCTCGTCCTCCTCCTCCTCCCCGGCCGCCGTGGTCGTCCATGGATTCTGATCGAGATTCCTGTGATTGATTGCAGAAGCAGAAGGTGGCGCTGGCGAACCGGCTGGGGCTCCGGCCGCGGCAGGTGGAGGTGTGGTTCCAGAACCGCCGCGCGAGGACGAAGCTGAAGCAGACGGAGGTGGACTGCGAGTACCTCAAGCGCTGGTGCGAGCGCCTCGCCGACGAGAACAAGCGCCTCGAGAAGGAGCTCGCCGACCTCCGGGCTCTCAAGGCGGCGCCGCCCTCGCCGGCGTCCGCGCTCCAGCAACCCTCCGCCGCCGCCACGCTCACAATGTGCCCCTCCTGCCGCCGCGTCGCCGCCGCGGGCGCGCCGCCGCCGCCTAACCAGCAGCAATGCCACCCCAAGCCTACCACCCCGGCCGTCGCCGGCAACGTCCTGCCCAGCCACTGCCAGTTCTTCCCGGCCGCCGCCGACCGGACCAGCCAGAGTACGTGGAACGCCGCCGCGCCGCTTGTCACTCGAGAGCTCTTCTAAATCCCATCCATCTCGCCCTTAACAAAGATGAAGGGTGATCGATTAGAACAAGCTACAATATAAATTAGGAGATTGCAGGTGGTGATTTGGGTTAATTAATTGGTTAATCTATCGATCAGAAGAGGATATTGTTTCGGTTTGGTAATTAGTACTCAGTACTAGTGATTTGGTTTTTGATTAATTCAGTTGGGTTTCCGAGACAAGGAACAAATTAAGCAAAGCAAAGAATGGCTGTCCGCTTTTTCTTGGACGGCGTGTACCAATTCACCAAATCTGCCGGTTGGTGAATTAACAGCTTGATTGATTGTACTACTAATTGATTGATGAGAAAGTTAATGAAATATTTTCACATCTTTCTTAATCCTCTCTTCAACAAGATTATTTGGAGCCAGGTCCATTGATCAATCAATAGTCCTGTGCCTTTTTTCTTTTGCTGCCGGTGTGTTTGTGACAGACCTACACATCTTGTAACTTCTTTAACCAAAAGGACATCTTTTAGAACAGTGACATCTGATCCATGAAAGCATTTGATGGTGATCCACATTTAATCATAGTTTCAGATTTTCAGGAACGGAAAATTTTATATCTTGATGAAATATGCATGAGTTCGTGAGTTCACACGTATATACTCATGTTCTTTAACCAAAAGCTAACCTGCAGACAAGTGACAGGGTAAAGTCGCAGTCAGATCTTTTAAGATTATGATCCTGCTTGATTAGTTTTGGCCTGGAGCGAGTTCTTTTCAACCGACAATTGTTTCTTTACGCGATTCGCAGCGATCAAAGTTATTTTGGTGAAAGCTTGCTTCCAGCTTTTTCCAGCCCTGATCTCGTATGAGTTGTAAAATCAATCAATCTAATTGGGAGAGCTAACCTAACTCAACATGGCAAAGATAAGATCACCGCATAAACAGGCAGCAACCTATTTGCTTATTGGCTTTGCTACCTTCTGAAAAGCTGGTTGCTTAACTGTAATCTGCAATTCATTATGCTGTCCTACTTTGCAACCAAATGAGAAAACATGCAAACCAGCGTGACAGATTCGATTTTCTCCATAAGACAAACTAATAGTTCAGCTATCTTAGTTCAGTGGAAAAAAAATTTCTACCATTTCTTTTCGCTTTTTCTCAACCTCTGTAAGAGGGACAGCCTAACTGAACACGCTAAGACAACGGCTTAAAACAACACCACTCTGCACAGTTCATTGCTATTGATGCAGTGTTTTATCAAGATGTCCTACTTTGCAATCAGATGACAAAACAAGCTAATTGGAATTAATTACAAACATACCAACACATTTGGCATGGGAAAGGAAAGAAAAATAAGTGTTAGCAGTGAGGTACCTATCAGCTAGTAAAGGCTCTGTCATTTTCTTTTTTATTTTGCTTGAGCTGCACAACACAAAACCTCTATAAAGTCTACTTCTACACATGGTCTGTCAAAACTTGACATCTTGGTAACAGAAGCCACCACTTGCCACACTGGAGGATGCAATCCAAAATGTGTATCAGTTTCTCTTTGATCTCCAGTCCATGATTGCAGAACGAAGAGAGTGATTTGGTAATATACTCTTGTTGGGCAATTGTAGGTTTGTCATGGGGGACTTGTTGTTCATGCTTAACCACATCTCGATCGCCTTGCGATCATATGTGTACCCATCTGACGCAACGTATGGATCGACCATCACTTCCTGAAACATAGAAATATAAGTACAAAGTCATCTCAGGAAACCCTCGTCTATGAAAAATCACTAAAAAGAGAAGTGCAATTTCCAAAACACCTGAAGTATGGGGCAAACAAAATGACTTGGAGGGGCTGTTGGATGTAGAGCTGTTTCTTTGGCCTTGGTAGCAAGATCCTTGAGCCGCTCCAGCAACGGAAGAACATGCTTGCTCAAGTCGGGCCGGTCTTTGCGCCTCATTTCAGCGCATCTGAGTGCTAGAACAGCCAATTCTTGTGTCTCGTTCAGAGGCCACTCCCCAGCAGCTGCATCCAGAATGTCCACAAAACAGCCATCCTCTACTGCAGTCTCCACAACATGAGCAAGGCCCATTGGTGATTTTGCTGTTAGCAACTGCAAGATCACAATGCCTAGTGCGTACACATCAGACTTCATGGAGAGTATACCGGTTCGTTGATACTCTGGGTCTATGTAGAAGAATGTACCCACTGGGGCTGTGTTCTTGATCATTGTGGACAGGTACTGATCCATACTTGGAAGCAAAGTTGACAGGCCTACATCACCTATCTTGCTAACCAGGTTCCTGTCTAGTAATATGTTTGCAGGCTTCAGATCACGGTGGATTATAGGCTCTGGCTTGGAGCTGTGAAGGAACATAAGAGCAGTGCCGACCTCCCAGGCAATCCTGAGACGGTCAAACCAGGTCAGTGGCGGCGTGTTATTTCTGCGCTGCAACATGTCATCCAGGCTGCCATTCTCCATGTATTCATAGACCAGGCAACCGTGTTCAGGGCATGCTCCGAGCATCAGCAACAAGTGAGGGTGCCGGATTTTACCAAGGACCTCAAGCTGAAATAAGATGCGGTGCACCATTTAGATGGTAAAGTAATTGGGGTAAGGATGATCAGCAAAACGAAAATGAAAAACTATAACTTGCATGGTATGTGCAATCGATTACAGGTTCTAATTTCATAAATTTTATGTTTTGTCAAATTTGTTTGTAAAATACTTGAATTTTGTTGGGAGGCCATTTTATTTTGTTCAAAGCATGCATTGGTGCAATGTTCATGTCGAAAAGAACACGATAGCATTGGAGAGAAAACAACAGTACCTCCTGCTGTAATTGCTGAGTTCCACAGCCTTCAAGTGAATTCAAGATTTTTACTGCTGCAACTGTATGACGAAACTTAGCCTTGTAGACTGTGCCATATGATCCCTTACCAATCATGAGATTATTAGAGAACAACGATGTAGATGTTTGTATCTCCTCCCATGTATACCTATTATACTCTTGAAAACAACGTCCAACAATCTTGTCTCCTGTCTTATTCTCATTAGCTTCTTGATTACTACTACTCCGTGATGCTTCCATTTCAGTAGAGCGTTGCTTAAATTCAGCTTCTTTTTTAGCTGCTTCTTGTTCTTCCCTCTCCTTTTTCCTTACCAATGTCCTCACCTTTTGTCCTGTCAGTTCAATATCCTTAAGCTCAATTTCATCCTGATTACATTGAGTGCCCAACTCGTGTAACTAATAGCAAAGATTCAACAGGAAACAGTTAGAACATGTAGGCTACTTACTTTTGAATGGTGACTATAATGAAGAAATAAACCTTACTTTCTGAGTAGCATCAAATGATTCTTTCCGAGCAAAGTCATTAAGTTTTTGAAGATGCTGAAGTTTGACCCTCAAAGTTTCAATCTCAAGCTTCAGATCATCCTGTTTAGCACAAGTAGTTCACAAAATACACATTTACCCGAGCAAATATCTTTCTTATGAAGAGAATAATTTACTGCAATTACTTGATAAGATAAATACCTGTTCAGGAGAATTTTTCAGATTTGTTGCAATTTCAGAAACTGATGCCCGGTTAGAGTCATCTGGTAAATTATCTCTTTGGAAGCTCCTATAGATAGAGTTTCCACTGCTGCTGCTACTGAACTGAGCTTCTGAAGTAACTGAGTACGAACTTGGCAAGGCTGTGTCATCATGGTAAGAGCCCTCACTCCCACCGCTGCCTGAAGGGCTAGCTCGCCTGTTCGACAACTTGTTTATGTTTGCCAGAGCTTTATCACGCTGAGATGTCAGGGAAGGCTGCTTGTAGAAGGATACATTTGGAGTTCCAAATGTTTCTGCCCGATCTGCAGTGGACAGAATCTTCAGCACACTAGTATTTAAGCGTTAAGAGGTGCGGCTTGTATTGATTAGGGGCCATGGGCCAGTATATATACATGTAAAAGGGGCAGACAGAGAAAGCCTATAACCATACACAAGGCCCATAAAGAGGCCCATATACACTGTACATTACACCGCCCTCAAACTCAAGGTGGATCCACAACATCGAGTTTGAAGAGATGAAAAGCATGATGTGCTTTAGTATGTGCCTTGGTGAAAAAGTCTGCAACCTGAAGCTCTGAATGAACATAGTGAAGAGTGATCACCTGTTGTTGCACTTCTAATTGAACATACGAAGCATCAACACCAATATACTTGGTAAGCTCATAGTTCACAGGATCTCGAGCTATACTGATAGTGCCAAAATTGTCAGATTGCATTGTCGTAGGCATGGAAGTAACAACACCAAAATTTGCTAGGAGCCTTCGAAGCCAGATCACTTTAGCCGCCACAGAAGCATAATCTCACAACTCAGCCTCAGTACTAGAACGGGAAACAACCTGCTGTTTCTTGGTCTTCCAGGCAATGAGAGAAGAGCCAAGAAACACATAGTAAGCAGAGAGAGACTCGTGATATGTACAATCACTAACCCAAGAGGCATCAGAATAGGCATGTAGCTGTAAAGAACTGGAGCTAGGAAAGAGCAAATGAGGGTCAAGAGTACCACAAAGATACATTAAAAGACAAAGGAGGGAGGCTGACGGTGACCCGAGGTGATGGCACATGGCCTGAAGGACGGCGCCGTGGCCTAGAGCATCATGGCAGCGAACTAGAAGAGTACGACAGCGACGCAGATCTGGACAGCGATGATGGTGTGGATTTAGATGACAACGGCAGCAGTGTGGATCTGGAAGATGTGTGAGGGCCGGCGGACTTGAGAAGATAGTGTTGACGTCACCAAGGAAAGATGTCAATGGCAGAGGCTACAAGAGGTGGAAACCTAGCTAGGATTTGGAGAGAACCTAGGCTCTGATACCATGTTAGGAGGCTATAGGCAACATATACATGTAAAACTGTACAAGGGGCAGAAAAAGAAAGCCCATAAACACACAAGACCCGTAAAGAGACCCATATACACTGCACATTAACATTAGAACAAAAGACTAAATGCCCAATAAAAACAAAACCACAAGACATTCATGTTCCTGAAAGTTTTCTTTTATTGTTTCTGAAAGCTTAGTTCTAATAATTCGAAGGCGCTGATCTAGGGTTATTAAAATTCATCGTATCCAATTGATAATTGTAGAAACCAACAAATTTTTCACGGCACAAAACATGTAGACCTATCTATTACCTGAGGGTGCACTGGAGGAAATGCTTCTAGAGCTTGGAGAAGAAACTGTTGAAGAAGATATGGATTGAGGTGTTTCGCCGGCATCAGATGTGGCTGAACGCACAAATGATAATTTGCCCTTTGAAACGATATATGCTGTACAGAAGCTTGGAATGCACTCAGAGATTTTGGTTGCAGTCTTACTTCCTTTGTGTTTCCTGAAAATAGTTGACAATGGTAACCACATAATTAACATTAAAGACATGTAAAATGAATGTCTAACTCTACTTGGGGAACGCTGCAAATTCTCAAAACTGCATCATCAAAACTCAAAAGGCTCGGGAATTAGGATATCCAAAGTGGTGATCATTTCCAAACTGTAGTTATAATAACCAGTGGTTATACATGACTTACCTCCACGAGTTGTGGGTATTGAGTATTGACATATTATTTTGAAAGAAAAATTAATGTGAAACAAATGAAGTGATGTTGCAATTTTCTATACATTGTAAAAATTCAGTACTGATGATCTTTTTTGTTTGCAGTACTCTTTTTGGTAATATTTAGTGGAGATTTTGAACAATAATAAAGGAACATGTAACCAGTACAATCCACCCATATCTGCTCCTACCGTACTTAATGCCTTTTGTTGAACAATTGTTTATTTTGCATTTCTGCCAGTTTCCACATAAAACTTGCAATCTAGTAGTTGCACTGGAACCTTCAGAGGTAGGCCGGACTGGTAGCTGAGGCATTAAATTAGGCATGGTCGTCCTACCAAATTCTTAGCTTTGCTGACGATTTATATGTAGTGCACCAGTTATCAGCCTAAAAGATTATTGCATTTGCATTAATCTGTTTAACTAATGCATGCAGTATCAGTATGCCTCAATAAGTGCATGTAGGAACTGGGAAGGTTCATAATCGAGAAATAAATATAATAGGTTACTTTTTTAGGGAAAAAGGTAGGGAAGGATCCTGTTGTGTGCCTATATATAAAATAAAATCAGAAAAAAAATTATATAGATATTCACAAGCAGAAAGTAAAGCCATTGCAATACGTATTTTTTTAAAAAAGAAATTTCTTGGATTTCCATTAACAAGAACAGAAGCAAAATATACAGTTCCAGGTCCCATCTAAAGCCATCCAATAGTTCTGATAATTATTGGAAGTTATAGCCAATCTTTGATAGAACAAAGGTTTTCCCTATGGGTAACCATAGCAAACCCGTTGTTAAAAGTTTTTCTCCCATCTTAGATCTAATTAACACATTTTATTTCTTATGAATTATGATCCACATGCTACAGGTGACCAAGACTATCAATTCCATATAAATGGACAGAATCAAGAGCGGTAGCATTAGTATAAGAGTGCTTGACGTATATCCAATACTCATGTTTATAGGCGGGCATATATGCAGGACGATAAACAAATATATTGATATACTGTGTAGCAGTTGCAACATGAATTTACCTTCGGAATATGCTTTTCGAGGAAGAACCTAAAACTAACTTGCATATACTGAATTTGTTGATTTCTTCACTTATAGCTGCCGGCACATCATCAGATTCAAGTAATACAGCTTCAGCTTCTACCTATTTATCCAATAGAGTAAAGATATTACTTGATTGGTGATTCATGAGTTATAGTAACTGCAAGTGGCATGCTTAGACAATTGTTGTGAGCCAACCTGTCTCTGAGCACACATCTTCTTGTAAGGGAGTAACATATTACTTGCTTGCCATTCTGCTTCTTTCTTGAATGCAGATGCTACATCTTCTCGCACTTGCGAAATTGGAATAAAATTGCCCACTAAGAAAAAGGTGAAAAGGGATGAAAAAAAAAGAACATGTAGACATTCAAATCGTTTGAAACAGAAACAAACAGGTAAGCTCTCAATTCCATATTGTCCACATTTAGCACATCAAAAGTTCTAAAATTCATATCGACGTAACCTAATAATGTAGTACACAAAAACTCTGTAGTTGGTGTGCAGTAGGTGTGACGTCACAATCATAAATTTGTTCATAGATGGTGCTACCAGCTAACGGTAAATCCATTATCCAAATCGATAGCATCTCCATGGTTGTAGGCCCAACCTACCCATACCCTCCGGCTCAGTGCGCAGAGGCCAAGTTGCGAGCGGTGGGTATACCCCTGTTTGTGAATGCCCCTCAGGCAGTAGCCTTCCTCGCACTGCCGCCAAGGCCGTGAAGATCACACTAGGCAGTTAAGACAGCTGTAATTGCCCATAAAACCTATACTCCGTCTTGGTCCCCACTGTAAAAACGAGGGCATTCATGTAATCACCTTTGTAACCTTGTCTTGTAGCACCCATGCGCCCTATAAATTTCACCTCCTACACCCTTTCGGATGTGTCATAATTTTATCATCAAAATACGTTCTTGGTGTCACTACAAATCTATTATCCGATTCACTCGACGACATTCATGAGACACTCCAAATTTTCACTCTGTAACACTACTTCGTACATGCTCTATCTATCTTTTAAAATTCCTTCATGTTTTACATTATACTTTAAATATCCCTTCCCTATCCCAAAAAAGTCGGAGTTACAATATTTTACTTTCTGCTAGAGAAGTAGAGATGCTATACTTCAGGTCCTGCATTCCTGTATTAATCGAGTTAGGAGTATCTTCATGCCATTCATACCTATTACAGATCCTTGGGTACAGAGCAGAATCTCCACTAGCTGCACAAATTGGGAGCTCTCTTATCACCCCTTAGTTTTCTTCTCTTGAGCATACATAAATTAATTAAGTTGATATAGTATGTCCTTAATCTTTGTATAACAATAACACAAATGAATATGATTAGCACATTATACAATTAGCATGTGTATACCAATATGCAGTTGTATTCGTCTAGTTTAATCAACCATGTGGCGCAAATTCCACATTCCATTGGCGCCTGACCTGGTAAAAGTAGTTAGTTTAATCCACTCCTCTGATGTACCCAATGCTACCTCCTCCAGTTGAAACCCCCTATACCATAATCAGCATTTCCCCTTGATTTTTCATTAAAAGAACTCACCAGAGTCAGAAACAACTCAGACAAGAAATGCATTCCCCCCTGAAGACTACAAAGAACAGCAAATAGGCAGGTAGAATCAATCAGAAAGAGGCAGTGGAAAGGGGCAAAAAGAACCTCACTTGGTGTGGGCACCATCTTGATCGTCGGCCGGACATGCAAGATCCGGAAGAAGGCCCTCCCTTCGGGCACGAACTTGTCGAGTGCCCACTTGAGGGCGTGCCTGCTGTTCTTGCTCCCGCTCACCGCAATCGCCACGGTGCTGACGCTGGGAGGCTCCATTTCCATTTCCATCGCCTCGCCGCCACCGCCGCTGGCGGCGGCCTCCTCGATCTCCATCCCCTCTGTGTCGCTTCACCCTCCTAATCAATCAACCACCGCTCCAAGAACCGCAAGCTACCTTGGGTCCTGGGCACAGATTAGGGGGAAAAAAAGGATTTCAGCTCCAGCCTCCAAGCAATCCTCCCCTAAATCCTCACGGCACAATGCACACACAGGCACAGCCCTGAACAATCTCAGCAAAATATCAGGGAGGTGAAAATGACATGGATATTCAGTAAAATATCCACATGGTAGACAGTATGACAAGAACATAAACCGCAGTGGCGAGAAGAACAAAAAGGCAAAAACTTTGAGCAGAGTTCGATGCTACGGATGGAGCAAGAGACCACGAGGCCGGAGATTCATCAACCATACGCACCTCTGAGCCACGGGGAGTGACGACGGGACGAGAATGGAAGCAGCGAGCGAGTCAAGAGAGGCCGACATGGAATGAGGGGTACTGAGCGAGAGGACAGGAGCCAGAGAGGCGTCTCCAGTTAAGTTTGTTGGAGGGAAATAAATTAGGAAGGAAAAGGAGGGTGTGCATGCGAGGAGAACACAAAAAATGCTATGCTCACACGGATGCTCTAATGTGACCCTCACCCATATTTTTTTTCTTAAAAAAATGTAGCTCTATCAATAGTGAAGTGAAAAGAGGAGCCAAAGAACTATCAGTTTCCTATATTTGTTGCATAACATTGTAACGTATATCACCGACTTTAGTAGCAACTCTATACAATTATAGTAGGCATGGTATTATAGTATCACACAGACGGTCAATTTTTCGATAAAAGAGGTGTAACACAAGTGTTTCTAAAGCAAAAGGAAGTGTAACAAGAAATTCTTAAGAGAAATATGGCACGTGTCAGGGACTTTAGAGGAAAATCCATACATATTTAAGTTATATTTCTTTTAGCCTAAAAAAGGTTTATCTCAATTGTTTTCTAATAAAAGAAATGTAGGCAATGAAATTTATTTCGAGGATTCTCTGCACAAATTTTGATAAAACACACCAATCAAATAGTTCTAGGAGCACTCCTCAGATCCGTGTGCCTAGCAAAGTAATGCGCAAACCTCGCAAAGAGATAACTTTAAGTTGGGACTAACACCTTTTAGAGGCTCAAAAGGTATGATGGTATATAGTTTTTCCTTGAAAAGTACTTAACTCCTTTACATGTACGTATGTCACCCTATTTACCGGGGGATTTTTAACCCAAAGGGATCAAAATGCCCATATAGATCTTCAAAATAAGATTTCATCGGTCTTTCATACTAGATAACTAAACTACTAAAGTATTACGCTGGACCACTAAAGCAGAGATATATACGTCCTTGGTCTCCTGTTCTAGAGCCATGACTAGAATGATCTCCCTTCGTCATCTTGACCTAGAGTTTCAGGTTGTAGGCAATTACTGGTTGTCCTCTCTTAAAAGTATCCAATGATGCTTATTTTGACACGAGCACAGACCCTCTTGTATCGTTTGTCCCATATGTGTTGTCCTTGCCTTTGAATTGACCCTTCGTCGTGAGGGCGCCATCGGTGAGAGGGTTGAGCTGAAGCTCGAGACTGCCCCCAAGTGGGGCGTCTCCGCTAGGATCGAGCGAAAGCTTGTGCTCTAATTTTGCTTCGTCGACTGGTCCCATTGTTTTTCTTCGGCGATCACGACAGAACAGGCTCGAGGGTCTTGTAAGACTCGCGCTTTGGTTCGCCTCGGTGACTTGGCCTAGGATCTCTTGCTTTCTTACAATGGTCTCGGCGGATCAGACACGGAGGGTCCCATGAAACCCACGCTCCACTTCACCTGAATTCATCGTGTCGTAAGGAGTGGCTCTACCCCCCTAAAACAACAACATCAATTATTTTACCTTATGAAACTAGTCTATATTACCTGTTCTTCCGAAGTCAAGGTCTAGAACTTATAACAGTATGGACTGTATATCCTGCGGTGCACCAAGATTTGTCATGTAGGAGTAGGACTCCTGTGTGAGTGTGTGACCACGGCATCGATGGACATGATTGGCAACTTGGTCATAGTTAATTAACCATCTGCCTTGACCAGGATAGATAATTCCAAGAAGCTACTAGCCACCAGCAACCCCAAGCAGGATGTGAACGAGGGACAATGCAGACCCTTCCCCACAAGAGGACAGCAACCCAGCCCACACGCCACATGATGGATTCGTACTGTGCCTGCAATTGATTTGGGTCGCCGCAAGCAGAGCAGCGTCGAGCAACCGGTGGCCGGTCGGTCGGTCGGTCAGTTCGGCGGTTCCGCTGTCAGAGTCGCCGGAATTCAGAGCCTCGCCATGGAATTCTGCTCCATGATGGAGGGGACCGACGGCGGCGCTGCCGCTCGCTCGCTAGCGTCCGGCGGCCCGGCGCATGGGCGGGCAGGCCTGGCCGTTTTCGTCGGAGCACCGCCGTCGGCGCGAGAGCCGGCGGCGGCGGCGCGGGCTCCCGCCATCCGATCCCCGCGGGTCGCGGCGGTGTGCGGCGCGGGTGAGCCGAAGATCCGAGCACGACGGCTCGCGTGGACTTGGCTCGGTTGGGCCCGGGCTTTTTTCTAGGTGTAACTGAGCGGGCATCTCACGGGCCGGGATTCAGGGTGGGCTTGGGTTTTGCGCGGTATGATGGGCTGGGGTTGATGGACGGCAAGGCTAGTAGGCATGTCGTCCAAAGGAGGGTTGGCAATTAAGGTCCATCAAAGACTCCCCCCCACCCGTTTTTAAAGACGAATTTTGAACTGGCACACGAAAATCTTGTGAATTTTAAAAATAACCAAATGAAAATCATCATATTAACTATATTATTATTACTTTTCAAGTTAATGGGAACATCATGTAAAAGATTTGTGTTTATAAAAGCATAAGGGAGAATTGTGCAATATATAAATGTAGATAAGGAAGAGTATCAATAAGATCATTCAAACTATTTGTCTTATATAACAAATAAGAGGGAGTACATAGCACGTTGTTTCTTTATTATTGCTGGGATCTAGCCTCCGGCCTCGCCTCGAAGCTATTGCTAAGGGTCTGATAGCATCGCCAACAAGATCTCCATTTTTTGTTTTTTATATACCTTTTCTAAATCATTCATTCTCTCTAGCCAAATCTCTATACTTGAAAAGATATAGAGGTTGGAATATAGAGGTTGGGATAAGAGTTTCCAAATACAAGGACTTGGAAAGAGTCTTAAAATTTAGAGATTGACATAGAGCTTATGGTCGAACGCTATAAAGAATGAGATTAATCCGCAACGATGAAATTGGGATCGTACTAACCATGATCTAAGACGCACAAGAATGACAACCGGATTTTTTTTATCCCTGATAGAATTTCAATTGGGATGATGGGCTTCAGCACTTCACCATTCTCACAATTCTACCTTTGCTAAAAGTTTCGTTAATATAAAGTTGTTCTATCCATAAAAAATATAAAGTTTTCCCAAAATAGAAGATCTAATTTTTCAAGTACGTAAGACTTAAGACTCTTGGTTCATTGATGTAGTGGGAGGTTTACGAGGAATGGTTTTGACGGGTTAAGATCACTACTCAAGACTAGGTGTTTAGACGGTTGTTCTTTTTCTCACTAAATCCTTTTGGGATCTATGAAAGATTTAAAAATTGGATGTTCTTATGAAATTGTAGAGAAATCTCATAAGGTCGGTGATCACAGAAAACTTCTATATGACGATGTTCAGAATTTCAACCGTTAAAATATTTGGGGTCACCTAGTTGCTTGCCTTAGTGTGATAATTTTGATATATCACTCCAATTTTAAACTTCTTAACAAACATTTGTAATGGCTATATGCATCTCAAGTTAGTGTATGTTGGTGTATTCTACACCCGCGTCGCTGACAGGTGGGACCAGCGTCCAAAAAGGAAGTGTGCTGTACAAGGGAATATCGAGTCCAAACAGATTAAAGTCTGGTTTCAGACAAAGAGAAGTTCAAACAGTGTGATTGAGACACGTGACGCCCGGCGCACAGGCGGGCGAGCAGGCCCAGGCGCCGGACGACCAAGACGTGTGGCGCCCGGTGCACAGGAGCTGGGCGAGAGCATTAGGGCAGCAGAGGCGCGGGGGCCCCACTGTCAAGACACAGGGCGAAGGTGCAATGAGGCTTCCTTGCTAAGGATTTTTTTAGGATACATCAAATCTGGAGCATTTAATGCAACGGAACCGCTCTGGACAGAGTGGGCGGGGCTCTGACAACATGATTGCCCCCACCTTGCCAAGTGATGTCAGCTACGTCGTGGTCGTCTCGCAGCCCTCTCGTTCGTATCAGCTACAAGGTGACAAGAAAGGCGCTGGGTAGACGGGCTGCTCTGTCTCTGTCCCGCTGTCAGGAGTGGCGACAGAAGCTGTGGCAGCGAGGATTGGTGCGAGAGAATGATGGCTATAGTGGGAGGACCATTTAATGTGTACTGTGTAGCATGTTGTGACCCAGGCCAGCTCGGGTATATAAGGGCTGGGGGGTGCATCTGTAAAAGGGGGATTCTGCTTCTTTCGGAGGGGTTGGATCCTGAGACTAGACCCGAAGAAAGCTAGTTAGTTCGTACATTGCAAGGAGCTCGAGCAAGACTAGGGCTGTTACCCGATTAGGGGCTCGAACTGGTAAACTCTTAGAGCATCCTCGCAGCCGCCAAATCGGCTCAGATTTCAAACTTTTGGAAGCAAATGACGGGAAGCAAAGAAAGCGGACATGAGAGAAGCAAGATGGGCGGGAAAATTTCCGATTCATCAGAAGCGACGGAGGCTCATTTGATGCCCCTGCTGGGGATGCTCTTAGTGTTCGCTCTAGAGCCATCAACCGCTGGCAAGAGGAGAGGAGTGCTCCAGCTGCGCACACCCCTACAACCGAACCATCGGATTAGGTCCCGAAAAACCTGTCAGCTGAAACATGCCGACAATGTAGAGGCTAGAAGTTTTTCTCGTTATTTTTTTAAAAAGAGAAGACCTGAACTATAGTTAAAAAACTGTTACGCTCAAAAGTTACCGTTACCACGTTATCAAAAGATGGTTTGTCATAAAAATGGTTACCCTCAAAAGTCAAATTCGCAAGTAAATATTAGCCTACATAGTATATATTTCACGGTAAGAAACTGGAACATTTTTATATAAATAAATTACATCGGTAAGAAACTGGAACATTTTTATATAAATAAATTACATCGTAGTTATATGAAGCTCGCATCTGGCTTAGGTACATGATTTTCAAAACCATATATTTAGATATATAAAGGTGAATTTTTGTTTCATAGCAGATCTAAAATAGCTTATGCAAGATGGATTGACGACGTGACATTTCAATCACAACCTAACTTGCCATAACAAGGCAATAACCAATAGACGCATACGTGAGCGATATGCGTGAGCGAACTCCTCTCTCTCTATCTTCCTCTCCCATGTCCCTCTTTCCTTGTGCTAATTTCCTCTCTCTCTCTTACTCCTTGCCCTCACCTCTCCTCCGTCTCTCTCTCCCCCTACACCTAGCCGCCTTGCCGCCGCCGCGACGTGCACTCCCCTTTACGCTCACACACTCAAGCCATGCACTCCTTGCCACGAGATCCCCACGGTCTCCTTGTCGCAATTACGAACAAATCAATCAAAGTTCAATTTAAATTTATGGATAGGGGGTGGCACTGGAGGGAGCAAGACAGCGGTGCTGGAGGGGCGGCGGGATAGGGTGAGGCTAGAGGGCAACCAAGGAGATAGTGAGAGAGACGGCGGGGAGAGAGAGGTAGAGGAGAGTGAGATGAGAGGGAAGAAAAGTGCCATGGTGCAATGACATGGCAAGCCATGCACGTCATGAAATAACCCTCACAATACCTATTTTAGCCTATTCGAAACAAAAATTCAACTTCATGTATCTAAATGCCCGATTTTAGAGTTCATATACCTAAGCGAGAACACAGGGCAATTTCATGTACTAGTGCTGCAATTTACTCTTTTGATATCTATTTGTCATTATATTAAAGCAGTAAACGGAGTCACCATATTAATCCTAAAAATATTAGAAATTCTCGTGTTAATTGGAGAGAAAAAGAAAGATCTCCATTGTTGATTATAGTGGGACCAGATTATAACGGTTAAATTAAAAGAATGTGTCCCTATCAACCAACGGCAATAAATAAATAATATACATACAAGTCCATGTCAAACACGGTAAATACACGGATTCAAAATAAAAAAGAGTCCATATCAATTATATAATTAGCCGCATAAATATGCAATGCACTGTGCTCATAATCTTAAAATGGATGGATTTTATGTTTTTTAGTACGAGATTGATGTCGCCGAACAATAGTTCCTGTTAGACAACCACGCTACCGGATGTAGTCCGAGGTTGACTAGCAGTGCGTAGATCGTAGACGACGAAGCACAATCACAGATGAACACAGAGATGTTGGAGAGGAAGGATTCTTTTTTTGCTTTTTCATGGATACATAATATCCTCTCCTATTTATACTTGACGGCTAGGGTTTCGGCTTGGTCCAATAAATGAGCCCCACCTCTAGGCGCATTGCCAGGCACAAGGCCTGTGGCGGCTCGGGATGGGTTTCTCAACGGTTCATACTAGACTATGGAATTCTATCTTTAAACCGAGTCCTACCAGTCCATGGCGTCCCCACCTCATCATCCTTTAAATCAAATCACGGGAAAATAAACTTGAGCACCAACCATAACCGAAGCAACCAACTACCCGCCCCACTGCACCTGAATTCATGCTTGCACGTGACCATTAATATAATGTTGAAATTGCTAATACAACTTAGGAAAATAAATCTCTGGGTTCCATGCTAATGGCTCGTGGTTTTTCTGAAACTCCTTTTTTTTCATTTTAGCTGTAGCGTTCATGTTATCCTATCCATGGAGTATTTTTATTTAGAAAATTTGGATAACGAGACCTTATGTCAGCAAGCGTGTATGATGCTTTATGTTCTTAATCTAATCTTACGTTTTTTATCTGCTAATTCTCCTAAAAAGAATAATGTCACAAAGAGAGCAACAGGAACGCATTCTATGACCTGCCATCATCCTCTTCAAGGCATGCGACTACGCGAACTGTAGAACAAATTCACAAACTGAAAACCTCTATGGTTCGTTCATACAGCAAATGTTCACAAGATCATGAATCAACAGCGCAATCAGCTGAAATAAAAGAGGCCATTTTTCTTCTCTGTATAATACAAGCTTGGTTCTCCATTGTTCTGATCTTCATCTTATCGATCATCATGTTTGGAGGCCCAAACTTGCTCCCCCAATGTTTGGAGACGTAACTGCAGATGTATATATTATGTATACAGGAAAACAACTCCAAATTCTAAACCAAAACCAAAACCAAAACCAAAACCAAAATCAAAACAGAGCATAGAGCACAGAAGAGAAGAGAAGAGAGGAGAGGAGCATCCTCTGAAGAATTGACACATTTGAGATGCACATATGGACAAGGGAGGGGCAATTATACAGGTGGTGATGGTGATGCGCTCAGGCGATGACGGTGGCGGAGTCGAGGCGGTCGAGGCGTCTCCACACCTCGGCGAACGTCGGCGGCCGGCGGCGGCGGCCGCAGGCGACGGCGAGGAAGATGCGCTGCAGCTCGTCGACGAGGCGCACCATCTGCCGCACCGGCGCCAGCAGCAGCGTGAACGGCAGCACCCAGATGCCCACCTCCAAGATCAGCATCCCCTCTCGACGCAGGAATAGGATCCACAGCAACAAGAACAAGACCGATCAAGAACTCAACAGCACAAGAACCTTTGCTTCCGATTCAATTCGCCTTCTTGAAAACCTTTGAAACCTTCGATGGATTCCCTTCTCCCTCCTCTACGCGATCGCTCTCCTCCCTATTAGTATAAGGTTTTACTGTGTTGGCGTTCGCTGGGAGGAGATGACTGGCTACGCGATGAATAATTGCATGGTGGGGTGGCCACACACCCGTCCTCCACGTAGGCGTCGGCGCGTCGGCCTGAATAGATGGATCCATATTTATATGCTGCTCTTTGCTAGCTAGCTAGCTAGTCGTGGCAGTCTTCCAGCTTGGTGTGACGTGCTACCTTCGCTAGCTAGCCCGCCTTGGATTCGGACTGGATCGACCTGGCCGCTACACATGGCCGACCCGGAGGCGTACGCACAAGTGGAGCCCGAGCTTGACACGCGGATCATCGATGCTCGTTTCCCCTCTTCTACTCCCATCCTATGTTTCTTTTTTTAACGAGATAGTACAAAGAAGACGCACTCTGTAACCACTAAACTGACACGCACTCACACGCGTGCACTCTAACACACGCTAGAAATAGCAATTAGACATCAAGTCACGTGTGTTCGTACCCTTACAACTTCAGAAAAAACCTAAAAAAATGTGACGCACAAAGCCAAACCTGATGTTTGAACTCTAATGGGTAGCGCTGCCACTGCAACCTCTATCACTAGACCAAAACTCATCTGTATCCTATGTTTCTATCTTGCGGAGGTTGCCGATTGCAGGCCTCAAACCGGTGTACCCTGAATAAAAAAAATTTTCACGCATACTATGGTTTCGAGGATTTTATTTTTGCACCATTTACATGTTCATGTTTGGTACACGGTAATTTTTATTATGTATAGAAATAATGCGGAGCGCAACATCTTGGTCTTGTGATGACCCGTGCGCCAGGTGCTTCTTCGAGGCAACATGGATAGGTACGGACATAGAGATGATCCATCTTTCAGGCAACGTGGACAGATGGAGGCAGCAGCCATCTGGCCAATTAATTCAGGCGCCGCAACAGCACAACCCCGAGGTCTCTGTCGTTTCTAAACTCACCGCCAAATAGAACTCGTGCGATTTTATCCACACATGTTCTATACATGTTTAAAGTAAAGGGACTTGGCGTCTGCGTTTTAGCATTTAGCGTAGGCGATTGAATTTTCAGTATAAAACCACAGAAATTTCAGAGACAAGCACAACCGAAAAAATAGTACAAAAGATGTGAAAAAAATAAACAAAGCAAAATAGGCATATCAACTAAATATGATTTGTTATTGATGTATTTACGTATCTTTTATATCTATTTAATCAAATAAAAATAGAAATTGCAGTATTAAAAACATTTTTCACATAAATATAAACTCAAAAAACATGGAAAAATAAACGGGGCATCTCGTTTTGGCCCCAATGCCGCGCGATTAAAGCTGCGATTAGTGAAGGAGATGTGCACCATGCGAAAACAGACGAGGCATTTCTTTCATTTGCACGCCATGTATTCCGCATGATCAAAGCTGCAATTGGCATGCATGTATGCTCGGCAAATTAATGCCCGCGATTAACGCACGAGCTGCGAGCCATGCATGCCTCATCATTCCGGTATTAACGCCAGCAAACCGCACATGCATGTGCATCGGAAAATCACCTGCTACGAGCGAAAAATCGCCTGCACGCCAGTCCAAACGCAGGCGTCTAAAAAGCGTTAAAGTAATTTAAATTTATTCATTCGGTCAGCTCATCCATTTTTTTTTTGGATAAAGGAAGTTTTAATAGAACTCAAGTCAAATACATCAAGTTGATACAACAACTTGAGATCTCTTCCGACCTCTGCATAATAAAATGCACACAGCCAAAGGAAACACAAAAGACAAGCACACTAATGACTATCAATCCGAAGAGACTAGACCGCCACCCATATGCCTGGGTAAAAAAAACCTTGGCCACTCGCTCCAAATGACGCCAACCGCCCCAACCAAATCCTGTGAAGACGGCTTCTGGAGGATAGCCCAAGCTTGCAACCAATGGGTAATACGGTATATAACCTGCAAAGGAGAATAAAGATGTTTTTTTGTCAAAAACCATATCATTCCTACATAGCCATAGCGACCAACAAGTGGCAGTCGCCCTAGTAGGATTAATCTTTTCAAGTCATTCTTAATACCCCGAAGCCAAGCACCAAACATGTGTGAAACACCACGGGGTTTAGGCAGACCCACGGCAGTCCAAACAATAGACCAAGTTGCATTAGCAAGCTGACAATCAAAAAATAAGTGTTGTATTGTCTCATCATGATAACAGAAGCAACACTTTTTGCTACCTTGCCACCTTCGCTTAAGAAGGTTGTCTTTGGTAAGAATGACCCCTCTTTTAAGATACCAAAGAAAAATCTTAATCTTTAACGGTATTTTTAATTTTCAAATTCATTTGTTTATGTTAGGGATATCACAATGAATCAATGCAAGATAGTGTGATTTCACAGAGAATTCTTCATTAGCACTTAAATTCCATCGGAATTCATCTTGTTCTTGTATAAGAGACACATTAGCAATACGAGGTAACAAAGTATTCCAAGCTACTAATTTTGGCCCAACAAGATCTCTTCGCCATGAAATGTTTGGCGGATTAGAGCTGAGTACATCAGCCACTGTAGCATGCTTATGTCGGACGATATTATATAGACATGGATATTGCTCACAAAGAGGGCTAATACCAAGCCATTTGTCTTCCCAGAATCTGATCTGAGAGCCATCCTTGACTAAGAACATGCCAAACCGAAGAAAGTCTCCCTTTACTTTCATAAGACTAGCCCAAAAATGTGAGTCCCCTGTTTTCCATTGAACTTGTGTAATTGGCCTTGATCCAAGGTATTTGTTCCGAATAAGTTGCTACCAGGTACCCTCGGAAGTAAGTAACTTGTACAGCCACTTACTAAGGAATGCTGTATTTTTAGTTTCAAGATCAACTATACCCAAGCCACCTTGATCTCTAGGTCGGCACAAAACGGACCATTTGGCAAGGCGATATTTTCTTTTGTGGTCGTCACCTTGCCAATCCCTTTGGAATTGAAAAGAATGACATCATATACATAGGAAGGCTGCTAAGCACTGAGTTTATCAATGTAAGTCGCCCTCCCGAAGATAGATGTTTTCCTTTCCAGCCACTGAGTCTTTTTTCAAAGCGTTCCTCAACTGTTTTCCAATCCACATTTCTAAGTTTCCTATAATGAATAGGAATACCAAGATACCGCATAGGAAATTCACCATTGGCACAGCCAAAAAGATCCATATATTGTTGTTCCATTGTCTTCGCATCTCCAAAACAGTAGAGCTCACTTTTATGGAAGTTTATTTTTAGTCCTGAGAGTTGCTCGAATGCACACAAAAAGAGTTTCATGTTCCGAGCCTTCCCAAGGTCATGTTCCAAAAAGAGAACTGTATCGTCAGCATATTGTAGTATAGAGAGGCCGTCATCTATAAGATGAGGCACTACACCACCAATTTGACCATCTGTTTTAGCCCGGTTGATAATGACTGCCAACTTGTCGGCAACAATATTGAAAAGGATAGGTGAGAGTGGGTCTCCTTGCCGAAGGCCTTTTTTCGTTTGAAAGTAAGGCCCGACCTCATCATTTACATTGATCGCCACACTTCCCCCCGATACAAAGGATTCAATCCACTTTATCCATTTAGCTGAAAATCCTTTCATCCGAAGGGTTTGAAAAAGAAATGGCCATCTCACTTTATCATAAGCCTTTTCAAAATCAATCTTGAAGATAATTCCATTTAACTTTTTTCGATGTAGCTCATGAACTGTTTCATGAAGAATGACAGCTCCCTCGAGGATATTGCGTCCCCTCATGAAAGCAGTTTGGGTCGGGCTAATGATGTGGTCTGCAACCGAAGATAACCTTCGAGTGACAACTTTAGTAAAGATTTTGTAACTGACATTCAAGAGACAAATAGGTCGATACTGCTGAATTTTATTTGCTTCCTGAATCTTAGGAATAAGAGTGATAACCCCAAAGTTGAGGCTGAACAAAGGTAAATCACCTTTATGTAGTTCAATGAACATACTGAGCAAATCGCCTTTGACGACGGCCCAAAATTTTTGATAGAACTCAATTGGGAAGCCATCTAGGCCGGGAGCTTTATTATGTTCCATTTCGAACACCGCGTCCTTTACTTCATGTTCAGTGAATGGTGCCGTCAGGAAGTCATTTTCAGCTTGGGTGACCTGAGAGATATCATCATTCCTCGACTCTTCTAACATGAATGAGTTCTCATCAGGGGGCCCAAACAGATTCTTATAAAAATTGGTGATGTGACTTTTGAGTGCTTCCTGTCCCTCAATTTTCCCATTATCGTGATCTAAGGAGAAAATTCGTTTCTTTCTTCGTTTACCATTTGCTACCAACTGAAAGTATTTCGTATTATTATCACCCAATAGAGCATCGCTCACCTTAGCCCGCTGATAAAACCTAATCTCCTCCTCCGAAGAAGTTTGGCCAATCGGTGCCTAGACCGAGTGAGAATATCTCTCTCGGACTCGGTTAGTTCACGGACTCTACCGCAACATCCAACTAATTGATGGAGGCTTGTAAGCTCTGCTTTTGTTTCTTGTACAACCCATTATGATGGGAAGCCCAACCTCTTAAAAATCTGCGCAAAGCTCTCATTTTATTATTCCATCTTTGAATTGCATTATGCCCCTGTACCGGTCTAGCCTAGATATCTGACACTTTGTCATAGAAATCCTCTCTAGTGAACCAACTTAGTTCCATTTTGAACAAGCTTTGGTTTCCAGAGAAGGCCGGCACTGCAGCATCAAGCAAAAGTGGTGTATGATCAGAGACCCCTCTATCAAGGGCTTGCACCGACACCATTGGATACTTGAATTCCCAGTCCGTTGTCATCAGAACTCGATCCAACTTTTCATAAGTAGGAGTAGGTAGCGAATTAGCCCAAGTAAATTGCCGCCCTGATAGCTCAATCTCTATTAGATCGAAGCTGTCGATAACAGCATTGAAGAGAAAGGGCCATCGATCACTATATCTGCCATTATTTTTCTCTTTACTACTCCGTAACATATTAAAGTCGCCTCCAATAAGAGTTGGTAGATGGTTTTGTTGGCAAGCTCGTACTAACTCAGCTAAGAAGCCAGCTTTGAATTTATCCTGAGCTGGTCCATAAACTGACATCAGAATCCATCTGAAGCTATCAACTTTATTACGTAGATGGAATTTTATAAAAAACTCCCCTTCCGTAGTTTGCGTCAGCTCAAGACTAGCAGCGTTAATGCCTAACAAAATGCCACCATACCTGCCTCTAGGTGGGAGAGGATGCCAAATGAAATCAGCCCCACCAGAAAGTCGGGCTAGATTCGACTTTGACATATCTTTCATCCCCGTCTCCATAACAGCGACAAAATCTAAATTGTGGTCCTTAATAGCATCCGAAACATATTTAAATTTAGCCAAGTCTGTGAGACCTCTGCTATTCCAAAAGAAGTCTTTCATCTGGAATCGTTTATTTTAATTTTGTTACTCCTTTTAACTCCTTTTTTCTTATTTATTTTAGACAATGTTTTGGCCTTTCTCGTGGAACCTATGAGATCACATAAAGCTGTGTCCAGGTCCGTATCGTCCAAAAACACATCGGAAACATCCTTTACCAAGTGAGCGAGTAGGGCACTGTTGGTTTCAGCATCCTCGTCATCACTAGGTTCAAAAGGGTTTACATTACAAGAGGCTGAATCAAGACCCAAAGATTTAGAATAGTTCTTAGGCACTACGAAGCGTCTATCTACTTCCATATTTTTAGGGCTTTAACTGATAGATTAATCGCGGAATTACAGCTACCCAATCGAAAACCAACATTTACCAAGTTCACGGAGCATCTATCGTTGGGCATATTGGAAATTGAAAGTGCAGGGGGCATGTGGTACTGACCACCCAAGTCTTCCTGTTGAGTTGATGGCGAGTAAGATGGCCCCAACATGTCCATCACCATCTTCTTCTCCAAGGGGGTATCCAAGTTTCGCACCACCGCACGTCTCATAGCCTTTTTCAACATATCCTCGTCTGCCAAAACCACACCATCCGCAATCATAGAATTAGTACGAGCACTGCGTCTTAGTTCAGACTTAGCAGAAAGAGTTGATTCAATCATACCTTGCTTAGCAGCAGGTGCCAACGAACCAAGATGGGTAATAGGTATAGCAGGAGTAAAAGGTCGCTGCTGCCCCAGCAAAGTACCCCGAGCACTCTCAAGGTCCAGCGAAGGGCTACCAGATATAGCAGTATTTGCCCCCTTACTAACCGGTGAGTGCTCAGGATCCTTTGAAGCACTAGAAGAAGAAAAGGATGGTTGCCTTGACAAAGTTGTTTCATCCCCAGCACCCAATCCAATAACACAAGTAACTTTCTTGGCAGCCGGTAAAATCTTACTCCCAGATGGAGTACAAGTTCTTGGACAAGGTGGTGTTACCCAAATTTCTTTTGGGGATTAACACAGTCAAGAATAATAGTAGTGATGGTCTTTGGTAGCCAAGATCCAATGGGCGTTAATGCCAATTGCATTGGAACCAGTCCAGTAGCACCATGAACAGGTTCAATGCTAGTAGACTCCCCTTTTTGCTTCTTAGAAGCATGATCGTGGTCGGTATCTTTTGGTGCGTCATCTTTACCTGCACCATCCTCATCCCTTGCAATAGGGTCGACAACAGATGGCATCGCAAGAACAAAATCAGCACTCTCCAAGGTGAAAGTAATATCATATCCAACCTTGCCGAAAACCACATCTGAGGAGAAAGGCAAATTTTCTTTGGACATCATTCCCACCAAAATTCTAATAACACCTTTCTTCCTAAATGTCAGCATATCTACTTCCAGTGTTACACCAATCACAGACCCCAAGGCCCCAAAACCAAGATAATGGCACCAAGAATGAGGTACACCTGTGATATGAACCCACACTTCGTCTAACTGATAGGCCGGTATCACATCCCCATTTGATTGCCACTCGGAGAAGGTAAGTGTAACACCATGATTTTTTAGGCGAAAATCAACATCCACCATCCTCTTTAATTCCTCATCTGAAGGGAAAGCAACCAAGAAAGAATCATTATCATGTGGCAAAGCCTCCCACTTCCAGTCAGCTCTAACCAGTTTTGCAATTTCATCTTGCACAGTCCCTGTAGCAAGAGTCCCACCAGTGATTTTGACAAGAGCCGTCGGGGAAGAGTCAGAGATTTGAAGGTTGGAATCAAATTCAGGAATCCGGAAAAACCCCATGTCATTTTTGCCAAACCCGAACAGTGAGGCATCAGGTTTGGGCAATTTCACTAGAGGACACCTGAAAGGGAGATGTGCATTCTTCTTATTACAGATAATACAATCCAAATCAGCTTTGCACTCCTCTACCACATGTCCGTTGCATTTGCAGCGAAAACAGTATTCACGCGATCGAGTTCGGGGTCGTGATGATCCAGCTGCAGGTAACCATGTGCATTGTCGACAAGGGAGTGATGCTATAAAGGATTTTGTGCCAGAAAAGGTTCAGGTTGCGGGTCAGCTCATCCATTTAGCTTCGCATACAACTAACCTTAACTCAGCTAGCTTTTAAATTTCACTCTGTCACTTCGAATACGTCGTCTGTCCTTCTGATGGGCCAAATATACCTTGAGCAAGCTGCTGCTCCCCCAATTTCCCAGGGTTCCATATTTCGTTTCTGAGTGGAAAATTCGCTTAAAAAACTTTTCATGTTCATACTCCGTGGCCTGAATTTCGGTTTTCAAAGCTCCAGGGTTCTGTTGTGAATATTTCCTCGGTTTTGAATTTGATTTTGGGCTGCAGAGCGATCGAGCTAGGATGGCAGCGAATGGCGATGCGTGTGGTTTGAGAAAATAGGCGTGGATTTTGCGTCTCAATTATTGATTCTTGTGGTAGATCGATGTCGACCTGACAAGGGAGGGCCGATTGTCTCATGTACGTTAGTATAGAATTGAGTACCCGTAGCTATTAAGCTCATCAGATCAAACTATGTGTACTAATTACCCTCGCAGTGCCCGAGCCTCTATGACAAGTAAATTTGCGTCTGCCCTTAACCGTAGGAAGAAATTAATTGACTATAGGACACTGAAAATATAGTGGTTATGCTGAGATCTTCTAATAGTTTTTGTCTTCGCTAGGAGACAATATAAATTTGATGTATTTAACCATAGTACATTTTGATGGCCTTCTCCTCAATGAATTTTTCTTAAATAAATTGGAAAAAAACTGAATATATGGTTCACAAATTTCATTCAATACCTATTTATAAAGTTCACAATTTAGCATTTTAAAGACCAAAATGAAACGAATTTCTAGATCAGAAAAAAAACACCAAAATGGTTACAGAAATTCCCCCATTAATACAGTGCCAAATACACTTGTATTTAATCCACCCACACAAACTTTACATTTATTAGTATTTGAGATGTCAGTATTTAAAATGTGTGTTTGAACTAGAATGCAAAATATTGAAATATGGAATTCGGAATTGAAGTGGATAAATACACCTGTAGTTAAGACCTCAACAAATCAATTTCTACTCATCATTTTGATGTGTTTTTCAAATTTGTTTTTTTAGTTTAGTAAATCATTTAATTTTGGTGACTAAAATACTAAATTGTGAAGTTAATAAATTGATATGTTGGAACAAATGTTTTTAATAACTCAAGATTTTCAGCTTTTTTGGAATTGTTTTCTATTTTTTTTATTTCTTTAGAAGGAGGAAGACCATTGAAGTGTCTTACACCCTATTTGTAGTGTCTTCTAGCAATGCCACATCTTGTCAAGAGTCTTGGCATAACAATCATATTTACAGGGTCATGTAGCCAATCTTTTCCTAAGGCTCTCTCCAATAGGAATCCCTAAATTTGATCTCCTATAGCCTCATATAGAGGCTCTATTTAAAAATAATCTCTCCCTATATTTCTTTCATCTCCAACAGCGTTCCATATATGAAGAATTGTATAGGGGGAGGAAAGAGAACCCCTAAATATAAAGGAATCAAGAGAAAACCCCTATTTTAGGGAACAAAATAGGGAATACAATTGGAGCATATAGGGAAAGAATATGTCCCCTATTTTAGAGTAGAGGGTGCTTTAGGAGAGCCTGTTGAAGACAGCTTAATTACACAGGGGTTTCACTCCCTCTTTTGTTTCGCTGTGGTGGTAAAAAAATTCCTAGAGGTAGATAATGTGCTTATTCTTGTTTGGGAGGACCAATCCCTACTGACGCTGGGACCTACTGACATTGGAATCCCCATGGATTAGCGAGAATTTTGAACTAATCCGATAATCCCTCATGATGTGCGAGAATCCTGATCCGGATTAACCATTCCCAAACAAGGTCATAAAGAGTTTTTAGGTAATTTTGAATCCTAGAGAAGACAATCTCCTTTTAAAAAGTCCATCAATGTGTTTAACAAACTCGGGTTAGAAAAAAGGAAGAGAATTAATTTTTAGGGTCCTAGGGAGTTCAAGTCCCTTTATTTATTATGTAAGTAACAAATTTTATATCCCTTCCCCATATCTTTCACACAAATAGAGCACTCCCAACAATTTTCCTAAATCTCATTCTTTATAACACTATTTACAACATCCTCTAAAAAATTCCTTTCATCCTCTAAAATTTCTTCACAATTTACACTCTATCCTCCAAAAAATTCATCACTCTAGCAGTTGCTCTATCTTAAAAAAGTCAAATGAACAATTTTTTATGGTGCCTACTGAAGATTCCCCGTAAGGTTTCCCATTTTTCATTTGACTTTTTTATGGATCGGGAAACTGTTGGGAAACCAATGTGTTATGAAGAATGTAGTGCAAAGTACGTAGAAAATTTAAAGAATGGAGGGAATTTTTATTTAGAGAACATGGTGGATAGTGTCGTAGAGTGGTATCACTGGGAATCTATTGACATTTCAATTCTCTTTCCCTCCAACCAAACACACTCTTAAGGATAATTCGATGCAACTAGTGTTGCGTTTAGTGTCGACGGTTGGGATATCGGTCCCAAGTCAACTAAGATTCTTGAGAAAAGGGAGACAGAAGACCTGCCGAGCGAGGCAAACAACAATCAACGAGCAACAGGGAGACATAGGGTTTTTATCCTAGTTCGGGCCTCTCCGGGGAGATAACAACCCTACGTCCAGCGCTTCTCTATATGAAAGAGGATTACAAGGATGAAACTCGACGAGACGAACAGGTCTCGGCGGGATTATGGATGTACAGGAAGTAATACGCGATCTTGAACTTCAAGTCGTGCTGGCTTGGAGTCAAGTTCTGCTAATCTGGCCCTCTACACGCCGTAGGGGTCTTGTTTATATAGTGTTGAATAACCGACCTACCGAGGGATAATCGGGCCGGGCTGACCACGAGTCCGTAGCGAACTCGGTACATGCCAAATACATCCCGAGGTAGATAAGGTATACTCCAATTCTTGGGGATCACGACTTCTGCTCCAATCCAGGAAACCACGTCCGGGACTTCACATAGCCGTGCAGAATTCTTGCTCGAGTCGGACTCAAGCAGGAATCCTAGGCCGTTACGCACCGTGCCAGCCAGGAAGCTGTTTGGCAAGATGCATACGGGCCTGATAGAACCTTCTAGGGAGCCAGGCCCTAGGAGGCTGTTCGATTGGGCCGTCAGGGAGTGGGCCATAGCAATGGGCTGTGATTTTATCCCCGACATTTAGTTTCTTCATAGTGAGCCCACGGGCTAGTTGGATAGTGAGTTTGATTTCTATAATCAATGTTGGCTTTCAAGTCAAAACTAGCGTGCCAAACACTCCCTCCCTTGTCCCCTCACATTGCTTCTAAACTCTCTCTCTCTCTCTCTCTCTCTCTCTCTCTCTTCTATGTTGACACTACCCAATAGCTCCATCATCCAAGAGTAACCATGTAACATCCCAAATTTTTAAAACCAATTTGGCACGTTATTAATTTCTTAAATGCATAATTTGAAAATGTTAAATCACTCATTATCGCATCATGACATCATCACTTCATGCATCATCCTGGAAATAACTTGTGCATTTAAAATCTCCAATGTAAAAATATTGTCGGAAAAATTATAAGTAATTTGTTAACCTACATTATCTTCTTTAAGCAAATCCCATGTGGAATTTTGGGAAAGGTATTAATAGATTTTGGAATTAAAGTATTATTTCTTAAGTATTTTTTTATATAATTAACAAGGATGTTTGAAGAGTAATGCTTTTGGGAAAATCAAAACGTTTTAATTTCCCGGCCCGATTCGCCCACTCCTCCTTTCCCTTCTCTTCCCGCTCCTCTTTCCCCTCGGTTGGGCAGAACTGCGTGCGTACCCGCGCCGCCTCTTCCTCTCCTTTCCCTCTCCTCTCTTCCTCGGTTGGGCGCGACCATGCGCTCGCCCATCCGGCCCGCCGCCCTCCTCGCGCCCGCGATCGTTGCGCGCTCGCTAAGCGGGCCCGCCTTGTCAGCCCGTCTCCTCCTCTGTTTCTTCTTCTTCCCGTGTCGCCCGTGTCCGCGGTCGCCGCATTGTTCTCTCTCTCTCTCCGGGGCCTCGCCACCCGCATTCCCATGAAATCGCTCGCCTTACACTCTTCCGCCGGACCCTCTCCGTCCCCTACCCTTTCCTGTCTTATCGCCGGCGAACCACCTCGCGTTCAATGCGTTCACCTACACGGCACCGCCGGAATCGGCGCCGGCGTTTCGCCAAACCGCGCGTCGCGTCGAGGTCGTTCAATGCGAGCTCGCCTATAAATGGGTATCGCTACCTCCGCTGCCTTGCTTTGCGCCAAGACGGACGTACACCGAAGCGGTGCGTTGCTCCTTCTCTCCGCGTCGCCGCCGTTACTCGTGGTTTCGCGCGATTTTCCACACCAACCTCATCGTGCATTTGGCGCAGGTCGTTCCGTGGAACTCGCGCCGCTGATTTGGAGCCGGGTGGCCCTTTCGCGTGTTCGAGCCCACGCCGCCGCCGCCGCCGTGGTCTCGCCGCTGGCCGTCTCGCTTGTTCGGTGAGCTCACCAATCGCTTTATTCTCCCGTTGTTGCTCGCAACCGAAGGGATTGAGTTAGGGCCTCGTCTTTCGCCGGCGCCGCGGACACCGTGATACTCCGTCGCCGTGACTCGTTGCGCCGCCGCCTCCGTGCATTTCCTGCGCTGCCGAGGCACCGTCGCGTTTGTCTCGCCCCTCTCTCACTCCCAGCGAGCCCATTTGGTCTCCAATAGCCGGAACCGTCGCCGCCGTGAGCAGCATCGCCGCCGCCGGGGCTCCTCTGTTTTTCCCCCTCTTCACTGCTGCGAGACGCTGCCATGTGGGACCCACGGGTCAGCCGCGTAGCTGCCTCGCTCCCGCTCGCGCGGTGCCGAGCCGCGCCTCCGTGTTGGGCCTCCTGGCCGAGCCGGCCCATTACCGAAAAGCCTTCTTTTCATTTTATTTCTTTTGCTGTTCCTGAGTAATCCTTATTTGTTACCTAAAATATTTGCTAAAAATAACCAGTGCTTGGTAAAAATTCTATAAAAATTAGTGAAACTACTTTATTAGTTTCTGAACCTGGGAAAATTATGTATTTACATGTCATGCATATGGAATCCATTTTTGGTTAAATAGATAAGCTCTATGTGCATCATTAATTTCATGTGCTGTAAATACTCTATAAAAATTCAGGAAATACTTTGGAGGTTGCTGGACCTTAGAAATATTATTTGTATGCATGGCATCCATCCAGCATCTGTTTTGGTCATGCAAGTAATTTTGAGATGCCATCATTCCATGTGTGCATTACCGTTTAGCATCATGTTTCCTTTAAATGAAAATGCATAAATCATGGGATTGCTGCATTTCCTTAAAAACAACATGACATAAAATGTTTTACTTATGTGTGTTGTATTGCTTTGCATGCGTATGCGCGTTTAGGAGGTCAAGCTCTCGAAGACCCGATCGACGACGTCCCCTTCGTTTTCCCCGGAACCGATCAAGGCAAGTCCCCCTTTGATCATATTGAGAAGCCATTTTCGGTTATTTAGAAAATATTTAGTAGACTTGAAAATATGCATGCTAGTTTAAAAGTTAAATGCCGTATTTCCTAGACTTAGTTATCATGACCGAATATATAGAAAGGTAAGAAATATGGTAGGATTAAACCCAAGGCTAAAATATGAATTGCTCTTATTTATATGCTTTGATTGTGGTAGGACAAATGCTTAAAATCATTTATGCGGAATGATTCAATCATTTGTGTGAAAGGTGAATGTTTTGAGAAATGGTTGGAAAAGGGTGATTTAAAGATAGCGCATCAGGGGTGATGCTGAGTAGGAAATGATTTTCCTCTTACCCCAAAATCTTTCCGACTAGGGAGATATTTTGTCGGTTGTTGCAGAGGGCACCATGTTTTGGCGGGCTAAAATATCAAATCTCCCTAGTCTAAGGACCGCTCATCCTATGATCCTATGAACTGAGCCATTCTGAAGACGACCTCGAGCCCCGAATGGGACGGGCCCGATCGTTGGCCCTCGCGGTTGATGGTCTTGTGGCGAAACACCGTCTGGTGCGTAGCCTCTCGAGGGTAAGGCGTACTCCTCTGCAGAGTTAAACTGTCATGATAGCCGTGCTTTCATGGTTATGAGCTTGAAAGGACTGATTATATGGTAGTTGTTTCATTTTAAAACAAATTTAGAAAAGGGATTTTAAAGAAAGGATTTGAGATGAGTAAGGATTTGAGAAGGATTTCGTTTGAGCTAGGTGCCACCCCAGTATTCCGGATTGGGTGACGGCCTACCGGAAAGTGTCATGTGAATGGACCTAGCCGTTTTGAGAAAAGAAAAGAAGAAAGGATTTTGTTCTCGCTATGGCATCGAGGCCAAGTGGCGAGAACCGTTTGAGAAGAGCCCAAAGAAAGTGATTAAGATTTCTTGTTTATAAATTGCTTTGTCAAAACTAGGCTAATAAATGCATTTCCATAAAATAACCTAAGCCTTCCTTATGCACGGACGCATTTGCATAATTCGGACTTGAGTACAATTTGTACTCACCATCCTTTTCTCCCTCTCTTTTCAAAATTTCAACAATTGGTCCATCCGAGTATGGCCCGCCGTCCGAGGAGGAGGACCGGATTACGCCGAGGCGTTCTCCGATGAAGAGTATGAAGATTAGGGTTACGAGTTCCTACAGCCTCCGTGCCTGTGGGATGAATAAAATTCTAGATGTTGTATTAGGCTTGTATCGTTGTGTACTCTGATTTGCGGCCTGCGAGCCGTTGTATGTTGTTGGTACTGGACTTTGTTCCGTTTGTAATAATAATATCGTTGGCACTGTTCCGTTTCTGTATATCTGTGTGTACTAGCCATGATCCTTGGGACTAGTACGGGTTTACGCAGGTGGAATCCGATATTGTAAATCGGGTGCCGACAAACCATGTCAACGATCTCCTTCTTTAATGTTTAGGCGCCCTTCCTTGCACATTGGAGCCTAGGCTACTATTGCACTGAGACCCTTGCTTGTGCCTTGGAGGCTGTCGCGATGGTGTCCTCCTAAGCACCCTAGACCTTATTGTGCTAGCATCCTCCCCAACATCTTAAGAGTCAAATATTGTTGAGTCGTTGTCGCAACCCCGGCTTCACCGGGATCCACTCACAATTCATTGCTAGTCCCAGAGATCAATGCTAGCAACTTGTGAGCGATAATTTGTTGAACATCATCACACAGTCATAATAACTAAGAGAAATTACATATTATGCAAAAGTAATTGTTACACAACTACTTATTACACTTGTTTGATTATGTATGACATAATATTGTCCAAGATATATCAGAGTGCGGAAATTCAAATATGCATCGGAAAAGTATGATGCTGCTCCAATCCAACCCTTGAGCGCCAGCTAATCCTCATCAAAGTCCAGAACAAGATCCTCCTGATCCTGTAGATACACCGGACCTAATCCTTCTCCTGAATACAAATTTATCCGTGGTTTTTGTATAGTGAGTACACGGCTACCCAGCAAGAGTCCTTATAAATGATGCAAAGATATAAACAAGAATAGGGTGGCTATTTTGCATAAACACCTACACTAGTCAATATTAATTAAAGTGTTGTAAAACAATTTGTAGAGCAATTAGTATTGATGAGACTCCCAAAGATAACACGCAGAGCTCGGCTTCGAAAGCCCTCCGAAGAACAAGACTTGCCTCGATCAACTCAAACTACACCACCCCATCGATTAAATTATTAACACATGAGACTACCATGTACGACCTTCCTCCCTCCCATAACCGTGGAACGGCTATCATGATAGTTTTAACTCTGCAGAGTGTAGCACACTTTACCCATAAGCCGAGTGGTACTTTTGCATCTTAGCTCTTCCTTAGGAGCCTGCACCAAGTAACAATACAGGCGATTCATTAGTTCCTCTGTTAACACCGATACCCCTCTAAGGTTTAGCACTCGGGCCCCTCTTGAGCCAACGGACATGACCCGATCTTTTCAAAGTAAAGTGTGTTAACAGTCTTCCCTAACTACTAAGCCAGACTAGCACATGTTGGCCGACATGCTAATGCTAGCACTTATGGTTGCGCTTGTATGGTTTGGCCGGATAAGCACACGCCCAAAGTCCTTAGACCAAGGTGACTACCTCCAACAATCCACATTCCACAAAACCACCCGACTATGCCACCTTTAGTCAACACACGCCACGAGGTTTTAGTTGATTAGGTTAAAGTAACTCAAAGATCTCCAATCATACCAAGTCACAAGAGTAATTAAATGATGAACCTAGTCAACTACCAACCCACGAGCACTAGCAACTATGCACAAGGATAGGCTAGGAAAATAACTAAGGCAGAGAACAAACAGGTTAAATTCACAGGGTCAATGACGCAGTGTGAATATTAGGTTTCTACCCTTCCCATCATTTTATGCATGAGAAAAATAAAAACAATAAACGGGTGAGTTTTGTAATTTGGGAGAACAAGATGCAACTATCTTGCCTTGGTAGTACTCCGGGTCTTGCGGGCCTCCTTCGAACGGCTCCTGCAGTCTTCCCGATCAGCGCGAACACGGACGATCTACGCGTATATGCATATGTGCAAGAAACAGCAAAACAATCAACAGAACATATAGCTTAATAAAATATATAAAATTCTAGACTATTCATGGAAAATAATGGTTCTGGAATCACCTAATTTGAAGTTCGGATGCTCCCGGAACAATTTCTGGAAGATTTGAATAAACCAGCAATATTGCAGAAAAGAATAAACCGGTTTATTTAAGTTAACCGAAATACAACCGGTCAACCCGACGGTTCACGCGGACGAGCGGAGCGCAGCATGCGAGCGGCAGCGAAGTGGACACGCGGCGGCGACGGATAGGCAGCGCGGACGCGGGCACGGCGGATTGGTGCGGCGCAGATGCACGAGCGCGGGCGGGAAACGGCATGGCTGCGGGGACAGCGCTGTGGTGCGACCTCATGGAAAGAGCCAAAGGGCGGCGCCGGCTGGAGGGAGCGCGGAACGGCGGCGGTAAGGCAGTGCGTACCACAAACGGCAGCAAGTGAACGCGCGTGCACGCGATGCTTGGCGAGTGCATGCATATACCGATCATATACGTGACTTGCTAGCTATTACTGGATGGACTAACTAGCTAGCTAGTCATGGTTACATGCATGCACGTACGTGCATGGCATGGCAAAGTGCCGACGACGGGGCGCATGCACGGCTGTGCAATGGGCGCGGGATCACGGCGGGAGGCCACGACGCCAGAGCTTCGATGCGGCCGGCGGCAGGGCAAACACGCAGGGCGGCGCCGGGAACGGGAGACAGTCGGCGGGATCCAGTGGCGATGGAGCTGTCCTGCGGCCGACGGCTTGGAGCAGATTGGAAACCTTAGGGCGGCGGCTAGGGTTTTGGATTTGAGAAATTTCGTGATGGGGGGTTGGGGCAGGGGTCTTGGGTGGTTTATATAGTGTCTTGGACGACCTAAGCTGGGCCTTGGGCTAAAAGGGGTTGGATTAGGACTCGAATTCTAATCCGGGTAGAATTCAGTTTGGCTGTGGGCTTCTTTATGAAGAAAACGGAGTTTCCTTTGCTGGATTGGGCTGAAATTTGGAGGGTAATTCGGATTAGGCTACAAAAAGGTCCTCTCCAAATTTGAGCATGAGACTCCCTCGTTTGCTCCTTATTTGATGGATTTGACGAGCTCCCGGCAGAACGGCAAAACTTCAAGGAATCACAAGCTAGCTTTGGAATTTGGGCATGAAATTTGGAGGGTTGCTTGATGATGGCTTCAAAGAAGTACTGGAATTTTTCTAGAATTTTTGGAAAAGGTCTTCTAGGGTTTTGGCTTAAGCCTTAATTTAAATTAATTATAACAGGGTTTCGTATATAACAATTCCCTTTTAATTTATTTTTGGGTTTTCGAAAATACAAGTGACATACGACAAAATAGAGGATGTCACAGTCGTCCTCTTCTCAATGCTTTGGAGCTTGCCGCCAGAAACTAAGGAGCTTACCCTCACCTTCTGTCCAAATGTGTTGGTGCAATAGGGTTACGAGGGTGGCATCGAGCAACAGTGGCTGGTTGGTGCAGTGCAGTGGGGGAGCGATAAATGCTATGTCTGCTACGACCAATTACCCGTGGAAAGGCGCCAAAGAAAAACCAGAGAGTTGAGTGGTGGAGTTTCTTTAGTGGAATGAGCGAGAAAATGCCTCTTTAGTGCACTTCCAAATGTACAAATTTGGAAAAATTCTTTATATGCAATCATAGAAAATCTCAACTTTTAAATACCATCGTTCTATCTATAATATGCGGACTGGTAGCCCATATGTCGTAGACAGAGACAATGGCATATGCATAATTGGGCAACTTGTAATTGACATGTGGGTACTGATCCCTATAAATAAAATGGCCTAGAGAAACTTCCTATCGGAATGTATGGGATACCGCCTATATCCAAAGCCTTCATACCAAACACGAAGGATTTCCTAAGAAACAATCCAATTTTGTAGGAATAAAAAACTATTCCTACATTTTAGACTAAGCATAAAAGAAGGAATATTAACATATATGATCAATAATTCCAAGCTAAGGCTTCATGAACTTATCATGTCACTCATTCACCAAAATATATTTAGAAATACTAGAGGACAATATTGCCCCCACCTGAGCTATGGTATAGGAAAGCAACAAACTCGCGTTCATGCTGCCACATGGGCATGTACCACCATTGCTAAGGCTTGGTACCACCTCGACCACACCTTGGTCGTCGCCTTGGCTGGCCCCAATTTTCACTGTTCTGTAGTCTACTGTCGGCGTGCTGCTACTCCTCGTCTATCCTCTTGACGGCAAGGCGCCCTCGTCCAGACCATTGTCGACAAGGTGCTGATGTGGCCTCCCTCCTCTTTCCCTCTTTCTTCTGTCCTCCTTGCCTAGCCTCCGAATGGCAAGGTGCCCTCGTCTAGGCCATCACCAAGTAGGCGCCGCCCTGGCCTCCCTTCTTTTCCCCTCTTTCTTCCCTCCTACTCGCTTGACCTCTTGATGGCGAGAGGCCGTCATCATACCGCAACGAGGCACCGCCCTGGCCCCTCCTCTTTCTCTCTCTTTCTTCCTCTCACTCCCTTTTCCCTCCGTATGGGCGAACTTAACACAGCGTGCAGTGAAAGGGATGATGAAGGATTGGAGAATTTTATAGATTTTGGCCAGTTTGCAATTTGGTCCTCTGGAACTTGGTAAAATATAAAAGATGGTTAAAAATCGTATTTAACACTATGGCATACATCACAACACAGATATTTTGTTGAGCTAGCTAGGGTGCCTCCCAACTATATGAACCATAAAACACTTGCTATGTAGCTATTAACCATAAAAACACTTTGCTAACAGCTATTATAACATGATTATTGCTAACTCTAAATGCTGACTTAGACATAAAATTTTTGACACTATGAACACTGAATTCAGCTATGTGAAATTGAAATGTGAACGTGAAATTTGGAACTGGGGGCCACCATTAGACATTGGGCATGACTAGTGATCTAACCAGCGTGTCACGGAGAACGAGCATTTTCCTCGAGCTCCCGAATCTTGATGCACAAACGGACGGACAGACACGCGTCGTGATTCGCGCCGTGACTCTATTTTTCCTTTTTTTTTTATTACTAGTTTGGAATTTTGCGCTCGCTCGCTCGCGCCTCGTCGGCGCCGACGACCCTCCTCCAGAACCAGTGCTCTCCCCACACGGCGGCGACCTGCTCGATGGGCAAGCCCTTCGTCTCCGGCAGGAGGAGGTACACGAAGGCCGTCATGGCGGCGAGCCACGCGGCGAAGAAGAAGAAGATCCCGGCCTTCATGCGGCACAGCATGGCGAGGAACGCCTGCGCGACGAACACGGTGAAGACGAAGCTCACCGCCACCGTCACGCTCTGCCCCGCCGACCGCACCTCCAGCGGGAAGATCTCGCTGGGGACGAGCCACCCCAGTGGCCCCCACGACCACCCGAACCCGGCCACGTACACGGCGATCAGAAGGATGAGCACGCCGGCCACCGCCCTGCTCACGCCGCCGCCGTCGCCCAGCTCCGCCGCCATGATCGCGCCGATCAGCACCTGCGACGCCAGCATCTGCACTCCGCCGGCGAGGAACAGGGTGCGGCGCCCGAAGCGGTCGGCGGCGAGCATGGCGACGAGCGTGGCGCCCACGCCGACGACCCCCGTCACCACCGCCGACAGCAGCGACGCGCTCTCCCCCATGCCGATGGTGCGGAGGAGCACCGGCGCGTAGAAGGCGATCGCGTTGATCCCCGTCACCTGCTGGAAGAAGGGTATCGCCACGGCCATCACCAGTTGCGGCCGGTACCGGCGCTGGGAGAGGAGCATCCGCATGCCCCCGCCGCCGGCTACGGCGGCGGTGGCGGTGGCGGCGACGATGTCGTCCAGCTCGGCGTCGACGTCTTCGACGCCGCGGATCTTCCGCAGAAGCGCCGCCACTTCCCGGCGGTCCCTGCCTTGCTGGACGAGGCTGCTGGGCGTCTCCGGGAGGAAGATGGCGCCGGCGGTGAGAAGCCCGGCTGGCACGGCGGCGAGCGCCAGCGAGACGCGCCACCCCCATCCTCCGGCGATCTTCTCCGTGCCGAAGTTGATGACGTTAGCGGCCAGCGCGCCGAGGCCGAGGCTGAACTGGAAACCGTTGCTGAACGCGCCGCGGTGGCGCGGCGGCGCCATCTCCGACAGGTAGAGCGGCACAGCCTGGTTGGCGAAGCCGAGGCCGACGCCGAGGAGGACGCGCCCCAGGATGACCATGTAGATGTTGACGGCCGCGCCGCCGATGGCCGCGCCGGCAAAGAAGGCGACGCCGCCGAGCGCCATGGACGCTCGGCGGCCGCGGCCCGCCGTGACCCACGACGAGAGGAAGGTGGTGAGGAGGCCGGCGACGTAGAGCGAGGAGGTGAAGGCGGTGAGCAGCTGGCTGTCGAACTTGCAGTAGTTGCTGACGCGCGTGTCGCCCTTCATCCGCCGGTACACCTCCGGGAAGAACTTCCGCAGGAACGGCTCCATCGACGACACGCCGCCTGCATGCACCACGTCGCGCCGCCGTGTCAGCCATTACCGCCGCCTCGCAGCTCGCCGGTGCAACATGCTACTAACGCACCTGCGATCCCGATGTCGTAGCCGAAGATGACGCCGCCCATGCCGGCGGTGATGCACGACAGCACGACGAAGGCGGTGACCCTCCCGCCGTAGCCGCCGCTGCCGCGCTCCTGGCTCTCCGTGACGACACCGACCGCCATGGCTGATCAGATCGAGCTGCACACACGTAGCTGACGAGCAAGAGCAGCTGCTGCTAGCTAATCTTGCTGGATCGAGCAGTGGATTGTGAAGATGAGGTGCACGTGCACAAGGTGAGTAGCAACTAGCAAGCAGTAGCCATCGTTGACTGGCTTGTGTTGACTCGCTGCAGATTGCTTCCTGCTCTTGCGCAATCAGGGAGTAATCGATACGATCCAGACTGATTTTCCAATTAGCCAGCAGCTAATCTTGACCGTGTAATCTGTTCCCAATTCAATTTCCGCCGTTTATGCTACGTGGTGGCCTTACCTTCTCTCTACACTGTACCTCGTGTTGAGTGTTTGAAAATCAAGCCATTGTCAATCAGAAATCAGTATAAGATCATGACATATATGAACAGCACCTTGGACGATTCTGCATACCTGTGTTTGACTGGCTAGATAGAGATTGATGCAGGTTGCCTCTTTTGGTCTTGTGCAAGACTTGCCAAGCTGTCACTGTGAGTTTCCGTCCAACACTCCGTAGAAGAGCCATAAAATAAAGTGTATAAAAACAGGGCGTTTGATGGAGATAATTTTTTTAAAAAATATATGATGTAAAATATAAAGATTTTGGAGATATTTTTTTTAAAAAAATACGATGTAAAATATAAAGATTTTTAAAATAGATAGAATATGCAGCGAATAGTGTTACAGACCTTCCCTCTCCGCACGTCACTTGCTTCTTATATGTTGCCGACTTGCCGTTTCTGCTTTGCTACCCTACCAAATTTTGAAGATTCAGCTCTAAAAAATATGCAGTGACGCATTGCACAAAGACCAAAGTAGCTTTTGGATTTGGATTTGGATTCGGATTCGAAAGCAGATCATACTTGAAGTTGATGCCAGTTATCCGAATGAGCAAATACATACATGAGTCAATCTGTGCTGTACGCCTGTACCTATACATTGTTGTTACATATGACATGTCCAATACACCAATGACTGGAAATGGATGTACATGTTCTGAACTGCCCCCAAATCCTCTAGTGAACCTGGCAGTACTTCTCTTGACCTTCTATTAAAACCGGTAGTGAATAGCATCATACCTACGCTAAATAAAGGCATAAATACCGTAACAGTGCAATGTAATACATGCACGCTCCTACAAAGATTGAAATCACAATCCTCCATCCAATGAAGCTAATTATTGGCCAGGTCTCCAGGATCATAGGTTGGAGAAGGAGCTAGACACCTCTGGTGTTCCTTTAAAAACCCATGATGATATGAGGTGATGAGCAATGGCAAAGGGGCCAGGGACGAACAACGGAGCAGGTTCCCCACTTTCCACATTGAGGTCAGCAGAGACGCCCTGCCCTTTCTCAGCACCCTTGCACATTTGATTGACCTTAAGTGCATTTGTTTTCTGCGCTTTCTCGTATTCTGCAAGTGTTAATGCATTCCTGATATCCTCGCGGCTGTGCCATTGGGCATCTGCATGTATGGTAAAAAGATGGTATTTGAGATGGGAGCTAAAACCTTGCCAAGTATTTTACTATAAAAGTATAAAGCTAATCACTGTTTTATAATTCAGATCATCAACTTAATAATTCAATTGAGCTTGATTTCTGCATATGAAGAAAATAAAAGGGGAGCAACTGCAACATAGGATAAAATGGAAAAGACCTATCAGTTGCTGCAGTCAAGAGGAAGAACTGACATTTTATTCCTGACGTGTTAAAAATTACCTTCAAGCTCTTGCTTGTCCACACGTATCTCCAATGATTTGGCATAAGCAAAGAAACCCACCATCAATTGGCATGGCATAGTATACGGCCCAACTGAAAAAGGAGCATCACACGCCACATAAACACAATCAGACTTGCTACAAGTAAACATGTGACTGAAAATACATTAATTTGTAAATGTTCCCCAAGTATTTGTGCAACTGAACAAGTACTTACGTGTCTTTGACATGATAGCTACAAACATGAAAACATGTCTCTAATCTCCAGCACTATATTCCCACTATTTTTCATTGAAAAAAATAAAAACAGTGAAAATACTTTTTTACAAAAAAATGTAGTAGTGAAAACACTTACCGGGCCATGGTTGAGAACTGTGGTAAATGACCTCCCCAACCTCAATACCAGTTTCTTCCCACGTTTCCCTTCTTACTGCCTCTTCCAAGCTTTCTCCTGGCTACAAACATAGCAGTTGCAGAGTGAATAAGCTCCATTAAATGTACAACAAGATGAAAAACGTGTTAGCTGCATTAAAAGTTGAAAGTTGAAATTTAACAAGAACATGAGTCGCTTTTCAACTTTAGATACAATTCAGTAATTATAAACTGTATCTAAGAAGTTTTGGTTGTGTAATAATAATTAATGGATCACAACAGCATGCTACAAAAGTGCCAAAATTGAAAAGCACATGGAAATGTGTTGAAGGGATAAATTTTTCTCCCTGATATTGAGATTCAACTTTGGTATTTTCCCAGCAAATTCAAATTCAAGTTATTCTGCTAAGTGCTCTAACTGCTCTGTTACAAGCATGACTAATTTGGAATAATAACCTATTGCAGGATCTAACCAGGGTATAGTAGTATGCTGTATAAGAAAGCTATTCATTAACTGAACTATTTATATAGTATGCGATTACAATTTAAGGATAACAGGGACTTCATGTTCATCTATTACTGCATTATATTTTTTAGTCTCCTTCCTCTAACAGCTTAAGAAAATTAATGATAAGAACAATGATTGCAATTTGCAACTGAGTACAAAATAATACGACAAGATATATGATTAACTGTAAGCCTGTAAATAAAAAGAAAGAAAGAAAGAGGAGATGTAATTTTCACCTCTATAAAGCCAGCAAGACAACTCCACATTCGAGGGACGTATCTTGACTGGCGGCTTAAGAGTGCACGATCATTTTCCTTATCAATGACCAACATAATCACAACCTGGAATAAAACGAAAGGGAAATGAAACAGTGAAATAGTGATAGGAAGTCACCAGATACCATTGCCAAATGACATCTGCAAATATCATGCTAAGGTCATGAATAGAGCACAGATCATACGGGGTCAACTCGAGGGTATATCCTCTTCTTGCAGGCCTCGTTGCTGCATTGCTTTCGCCTGCCCGCCTCAGTAGGAACAGCCCTTGCTCCACATCCGCCACAAAATTTTGCTGTGCTATGCCATTCTAGAAGAGCCCGAGCCTGTTAGAATCAGAAATCAACACTAAAAAGTATCAAAATCAATGGTTTATACGGATCGGCAGGAATTGAAGAGAACTCAATAACCAAGAAGAATCGCGCATACGTGGCCGGCGATGGCGAGCTCCCCCATGGCGTCCCTATCCAACCAGTCCGTGGCCACCATGAGCGTCCTCAAATCGACGAACGCCGACCCATCCCCCGCGCCGCCGACCCTGGCGCCCTCGCCGTCGCTGACGTCGACGGCCCAGTAGGCGGCGGCCTCCTTGCCGTCCTCCTCGCCGTGGGCGCCCAAGAACACGAAGGCGTCGGGGGAGGCGCCGGGGACGCGCGAGGGCGAGAGCCACGCGAGGCGCCAGGCCGGCGCGTCCGCGGGGGGAGGAGGGTCCGGGGAGCGCGCGAGGGGGCGGCCGCGGCGGAAAGGGAGGATCTTGGAGAGATGCTGGTGGGCGGCGTCGGCGCCGTCGAGGAGGGAGCGGAGGGCGTCGGCGGCGGCGGAGGGGGACACGGCCGTGGACGCGGAGAGGCCGCGCAGCGGGTTGGCCGCGAACGCGTGCGCACGGAGGTGGATGGACATGGCGGCCGAGCAGAGCAGCGCGCAGCGGGTGCAGGGGCGGGTGCGCGTCTTACGAGTTACCAACCACAATCGCTAGGCAGGGTGGGAGGGGAATATATGAGGTCACACCGTCACAGTCAATTCGTGCACCTCATCCGACAATAATTTAAGAGAAAATTGCACTGTACCTCCCGAATTGTATTTTTATTGATCAATTAGAATTGCCTTCTAGAACGTAGTTGCACCGTTAGTTCTTGGCTGTTAGGATCCGTTAGAAATTCCGTTATACGGTGACGTGGCACATACGTGGCAGTTAAGTGCTGACATGGCCAAAAAAATCGTAAAAAATCAACAAATACCTTAAAAATCGAGGAAAAATTCAAAAAAACCACAAAAACTTCACAAAATTCATAAAAAATCCAGAAAATTCATAAAAAACCAAAAAACATAAAAAAAAATTTAGAAAATAATCCACAAAAAACATAAAAATGTAGAAAATTCATAAAAATCCAAACAAATGGTTTTAAAATCTAGAAAAATTTAGAAACACGAAAATAATTCATAAAATTAATTAAAAATCATAAAAATTATACAAACAATAAACCAAAAAAATCATTTTAAAATCTAAAAATTTATAAAAACCAAAAATAATTCGCAAAATTCATAAAAATAAAAAAACATAAAATCAAAGAAAATTTAAAAATCCAGAAAAATTTAAAAACCAGAAAGAAATTCACAAAGAAACCACAAAATTTATAAAAATCAAATTGTCATAGAAAATCATAAAATAGTTCACAAAGTTCATAAAAAATTTACAAATGATTTTTTTGGATTTTTATGAATTTTTAAATTTTTTGGTTTTTCTATATTTTAAAATGATTTTTATGGTTTTTATGAATTTTCTTGTTTTTTATGAATTTTGTGAATTATTTTTGTCTTTTCTAATTTTTCAAGATTTTTAAGTGATTGTTATGATTTTTTTATTTTTATGATTTTTGTGAATTATTTTCGGTTTTTCTATATTTGTCTAGATTTTTAAATGATTTTTTTGGATTTGTATGAATTTTCTAGATTTTTTTATGTTTTTTTGAATTATTTTCGATTTTTCTAATGTTTCTAGATTTTAAATGTTTTTGAGGATTTTTATAATTTCCTGGATTTTGATGAATTTTTTGAATTATTTTATGTTTTTTATGAATTTTACTAGATTTTTTAAGGTTTTTGTTGATTTTTTGGGGCCACGTCAGCACTTAACGGCCACATGGGCGCCATGTCACCGTTTAACGGAATTTCTAACGGATCCTAACAGCCCAGGACTAACGGTGCAACTAGAGACAAGTTTTAGGAGCTGAGAAAGCAATTTCAAAGTTTAGAGGATTTCGTGCAATTTCATACAAGTTCCGGGAGTTACAGTGCAATTTTCTCATAATTTAAACTAGATGGAACCCCGTGCATTGCCCAGGCTAGTTTCAGAATAAATACTGTGGACTATATGGGCCCCGGGTATCCTCTAGAAGGCCCATAAGGGAGCAGATGGGGGCGATCCAAGTCGGCCGGTTGAAGATAAGGACCACTCGGGCCACGCAAGGCTTGAGCCGCAAGGAAGTTCCCGAGGGTATAATCTATCTCCATGTAATTAGCAGATCAACGCATGCATTCTATGTAACTGCATACCAGAATTAGTTACCAGGGATCCCAAGATATCCTGTAACTCTATCTCCCCCTGCATTATATAAAGGGAGGGGGTGGAGGCCATCGGCAGAGAGAAAAAGATAGAAGGAGCTCGATAGGCATCTAAGTCTACAACAAGATAGCATCATCTTGCATCTCGCATCTTGATCCACCATATAATCCCGAACACGTGGCGTAGGGTATTACCTCCTTCGTTGAGGGCCTGAACTTGTCTAACCCTGCCTTGTGTTACCATTTAGCTTAGTTCTTGATTAGCGTCCCCTCGTACAAATTCATTGCTGGTGGTGACCCCCGGTTAGTCACTGCCGAAGCGGTTAGCGCGCCGGTAGTAAGCGGCGTCAAGATCATCCTTCAAGTTAGATGGCTTTTCCAAGATCGCCGTACGTCGCCATGAGGCTAGGAGAGTCTCTTCGCTTCGGCGCCCTGGACTTCATCGCCGACGGCATCGGCAATCTTCACCTCTCTCCCCCCGGAGAGATTCCTTCGCAAGGAGGCGCGCACAATCAACGTGACCCATTGCCTTATGGCTTGGAGAATTTGGCAAGCGCCATCCACGGATTGACCCCCTCGTTGTTCGCCTTCGCACCTCCTCCGGAGGCAGACGAAAAAGAACTCGGCGGGCTCAACCGCTCGGACGTGAATTGTATCCCGCCCAGCTACTCTTTGGCCTCGGCTGGATTTCCCTCCGGACTCGAGAATTCCGTCGCGACTTTCGCACTGGGTTCCTCGGTTATTCGAATAGGAGATAACCAGTCGGCGAGCACCACGGATCCACTCGGATCAGATCCATCTACGTTCATGGGTGTCATCAACGGTGGCCAACCCATAGGACAGAGCGAACAAGTCAGCCTCTCCGCTTCAGACTCAGAGTCCGACGGGAGCGCTGAGATTCGAAACTACCGAGAGGTTTTCGTCCTAGGCGCGGATGATCACCACTCCACTACTCCGCTTTGTCGCAGAAAAGTAATCGACAATGGCGTGAATCCAGATCCTCGCCAGGCAGAGAAACAAGATCGCGTGCAACAACTTCGCGCCCGCGCCCGCGACGTCTAGAATGAGCTTCGCGCGGTAAAGCTAAGGGATCAGGAGGTCTATAACACTCCCCAGGCTAACGTCATCGCGTCAAAAACTCTTCTTGAGACTATTGCGCGCAACTTCCTAAGGCCCCTCGTTCGAACCTCGCCGGCGGCGGCCATGGTGGAGATGGCGCCATATAGCGTAACGAGGCAATACCGCTCGACCGCTTCGACACGCAATGATCTAAGCGCATCGAACCGGGCTCGCGCCTCGGCCGGGCGACTCACGATCGCCGCCCATGATCTTCGCCAAGATATCGAAGCCAAGCGGCGGGAGCGCAGTCACGACGAGCGGAACTCTCGTGGCCGTCAAAGTCGCCACGACGATGACCAGGCCAAGAGCACCGCCAGTCGGCGCGACCACTGCCAGGAGCGACGCCAAGGCCCACGCCGGGAGCATCGTAGTAGATCCCCAGCGCGGAGGCGGCCACGACCATTGGAGGGAATTCGGGCCTTCACCCCGGATCTTCGCCGAGTGATTTGGCCGGATGGTTTCAACCTTAAAGGCATCGACAAGTTTGATGGAGAGAGAGATCCAAAGAACTAGCTGCAGGTTTACGCCTTAGCAGTCAGCGCGGCAGGAGGTGATCAGAACGTCATGGCAAATTACTTGCCGGTCGCTTTGACCCCAACCGCCCATACCTGGCTAACGGGACTCCCGGAGAACTCTATCGAGTCTTGGGACGACCTCCAGGAGCAGTTCATCGTCAATTTCAAGGACCTCTGAAAGGCCAGCGGGGAGATGGAAGATTGGACAGCTACACGCGGCAAGAAGAACGAGACTCTTCGCGAGTTCATCAAGCGCTTTACCAAGAAGAAGAACGAGATCCGGACGTTTGAGCAAGCAAATCATCGACGCCTTCTTCGCCGGATGCCAATCCAAGGAGTTAATCAGGCGGATGACCCGGGACCCCCCGCGTAATCTCAAGGCCATGTTCACGATGGCGGACCAGAGGCCGGTCAAGAGGCCATCGCGAATCACCATGGAGGCAATGACGGAGGCCCCAAGAAGAAGCCTAACGATTTAACAGGGCAAGCCCAAAGATAAGAAGAGGAAGGAGGACGAGATGGTCGCCAACATGGAGCGCAACCGACCTAAGCCCCCCAACGACAGCGACTACAAGACAGTGATGGATTCGGTATGTCCCTTCCATCCTCGAGGAAAACATTCTGCCAAAGATTGCCTTATTCTACAGAAGTTCGCCGTCAGCGCGAACCAGTCGGCCAAGGGCAGTCAAGGCAAGAGACCCGATGGAGACTACCAAGACGCCGAGCGCGAGATCAACTATATCTTCGGGGGCTCTGATGCGTACGAGTCCAAGCGGAAAGCAAAAGCTTACCACTCGGGAGATCAACGCCATCATGCCCGCGACGCCAAAGTATCTGCGCTGGTCCGAGGTGCCCATCATCTTTGACCGATCGGACCACCCAGACCGGATCGCCTTCCCTGGGAGGTACCTGACGGCGTGTTCTCCGCTCAACCACTGCGGATCACACCTCTGGTCAGATTTTTAGACTGCTAGCCAACTCGATCAAGCTCGGTTCGATTTGAGCGTCGGGCACAACGAGGAGCGACTCGCAGATTTACCCAGGTTCGGACCCCCTCGCGGGTAATAGTCCTACTCCTGCTGAGCCTTAGCTCTTTTCCGATTGTGGTTGAATGGGAATGTGTTTACAGAGCGTTTGAATGCATGAATGCTAGTGCACGTTCTTCCCTCTCTCTCCTCCCCTTTATACAAGCTTTGGGTGGTGGAGAGAGGCGGGTAGGCAAGCGATCAAGACTCTCAAGATAATCGACACGACTCGACGAAGAGACAGCGTGCGCTACGCCCACGCCGCGGCGGCGCCGCCTCGCGTGCTTCGCAGTGGCCTCGACCCGACTGATCCACCGGTGAGTCTGCGGGTGGGTCCTACTGCTCGCCCTTCGATGCAGGCGGCCTCCTCAAGCAAACCTTCTCTCTGCCGGTCAATTCTTACGTGCCCGATGATACCGCTTCGGACACGCAAAGGTCATCAGAGCGGTAATCATTTCTTCATTTGTCTATCCGCGTGATGTCTCATTAAATGCGCCGTCCTTCAAGAAGGGGGAGCGCCGTCCGAAGACTCATTCGCAACGCCTCGCCGCTGGGCCCCACTGGCTCGCCGCACGCGCTGGCGCGTGGGGCCTCGCCTCTCCCGAGAGGGGCTCGCCCACGCACCGCTGGCGCGTGGGGCCCTCGCCTCTCCTTCAGAGGGGCTCGCCCACGCCACTGGCTTTGCTCGCCCACTTTGACGCGTGGGGCCTCTTCAGCCTCTGAGGGGCTCGCCCTGCGCCTGGGCCTCGCCTTTCCTTGAGAGGGGCTCGCCCACATGGCTGGGCCTTGCTCGCACTTTGGCGCGTGGGGCCCTCTTGGCCTTCGAGGGGCTCGCCACGCCACTGGGCCTTGCTCGCCCGCCGACGCGTGGGGCCTCTTGGCCTCTGAGGGGCTCGCCACGCCTTGCTGGGCCTTGCTCGCCCTTTGCCGACGTGGGGCCCTCTTGGCCTTCGAGGACTCTTCTACCACAGTATTTATTACAATCGACAGTACCCTCGGTCTTGGATCCGGTCGTCTTGAAAGCAAACTAAAAAGAGTCACAGTCGATGGCGGAGCGGGATTAATGTCCTTTTCGTCAAGACCTTGGACCAAATGAATATTCCTCGTTCCGAGCTACGGCAAGGCGGGCTCGCCAACGCACCCGCCTAGCGCGTGGGGCCCTCGCCTTTCCTTCAGAGGGGGCTCGCCCACGGCTGGGCCTTGCTCGCCCACTTTGACGCGTGGGGCCTCGCCTCTCCTTGAGAGGGGCCCACGCACCCGCTTTGGCGCGTGGGGCCCTCGCCTCTCCTTGAGGGGGCTCGCCCATCGCCACTGGGCTTTGCTCGCCCACCGACGCGTGGGGCCCTCTTGGCCTCTGAGGGCTCGCCCACGCCACTGGGCCTTGCTCCCCCTTGACGCGTGGGGCCTCTTGGCCTCTGAGGGCTCGCCCATGCCACTGGGCCTCGCCTTTCCTTCAGAGGGGCTCGCCCACGCATGGCTGGGCCTTGCTCGCCCTTTGACGCGTGGGGCCCTCGCTCTCCTTCAGAGAGGGCTCGCCCACGCACCCCCGTGGCGTGGGGCCCTCGCCTCTCCTTGAGAGGGGCTCATGCGCCACTGGGCTTTGCTCGCCCACCGACGCGTGGGGCCTCTTGGCCTCTGAGGGGCTCCGCCCACGGCTGGGGCCTTGCTCGCCGCTTTGACGCGTGGGGCCTCTTGGCCTCTGAGGGGCTCGCCCACGCCACTGGGGCCTCGCCTTTCCTTCAGAGGGGCTCGCCCACATGGCTGGGGCCTTGCTCGCCACTTTGGCGCGTGGGGCCCTCTTGGCCTTCGAGGGGCTCGCCCATCGCCATGGGCCTTGCTCGCCCACCGACGCGTGGGGCCTCTTGGCCTCTGAGGGGCTTGCCCACATGTTGGGGCCTTGCTCGCTCACTTTGGCGCGTGGGGCCCTCTTGGCCTTCGAGGGCTCGCCCGTGCGCTGGGGCCTTGCTCGCCTACCGACGCGTGGGGCCCTCTTGGCCTTCGAGGACTCTTCCTACCACAGTATTTATTATAATCGACAGTACCCTCGGTGCTGGATCCGGTCGTCTTGAAAGCAAACTAAAAGAGTCTGGTCGATGGCGGAGCGGGATTAATGTCCTTTTCGTCAAGACCTTGGACCAAATGAATATTCCTCGTTCCGAAGCTCTGGCGAGATCGTCTTCGTTCCACGGGGTAATCCCCGGGACGTCCGCAGTACCACTCGGACAGATCTCTCTGCCGGTCACGTTCGGGACCAAGGATAACTATCGGACCGAGAGTCTGAGCTTCGAAGTGGCTGATTTCAGGACGGCATATCATGCCATCCTGGGAAGGCCCGGGATTGCCAAATTCATGGCGGTTCCCAACTACACTTATCTCGCCTTAAAGATGCCAGGTCCCAATGGTGTAATCACCCTCCCTGGCGACATTAAACAGTCCATGCTCTGCGACAGCGAAAGCTGCGAGATGACGCAGGCACTGGACTCATCTGCTGAGATGGAGAAGATCCGACTGGAGGTCGCAAACCTTCATGAGGAAGGGGACGTCCCCGCCAAGAAGCAGGCCAAAACATCCATCCAAGCAGCCGAAGAAACTAAGAAGGACCCGTCTGATCCGGCCAAAACCGCCGTGATTGGGACAGGGCTCGACAGCAAATTGGAAGACATGCTCGTCACTTTCCTCCCGGCCAATCGGGATGTGTTCGCTTGGAAGCCTTCGGACATGCCCGGTGTTCCGAGGGAGGTGATCGAGCACTCTCTCCACGTCGACGAAAAGGCGAAGCCTGTCAAGCAACGCCTACGAAGATTCGCCCCGGATCGGAAGGACGCCATAAGGAGTGAGATTACCAAATTGTTGGCCGCTCGGTTCATTAAAGAGGTATATCACCCCGACTGGCTTGCTAATCCAGTCCTGCTGCAGAAGAAAAACAAGACATGGCGCATGTGTGTCGACTACACCGACCTCAATAAGGCGTGTCCCAAGGATCCTTTCGGGCTCCCCCGCATTGACCAAGTGGTGGATTCCACGCGGGTGCAAGCTCTTGAGTTTTACGGGCGTCTACTCGGGCTATCATCGATCACTGAAGAGGAGGATCGCATCAAAGCGTCGTTTATTCGCCCTTTAGTGCTTTACGCTATATCGCAATGTCATTCGGGTTGAAAACGCTGGTGCGACTTACAACAAGACTATCTGACGGTGTTTTCACACTCAACTTCGGACGCAAGGTGGAGGCATATGTCGGCGGCGTCGTCATAAAAACCAAATCCAGATGGGATCTCATAACAGATCTGACCGAGACATTCGAGAGCCTAAGGGCATTTCGGATGAAGCTAAATCCCGAGAAGTGCGTTTTTGGGGTTCCGTCTGGTAAACTACTCGGATTCATCATCTCCAATCGAGAGATCGAAGCAAATCCGGAAAAGGTCGGCGCCATCCTCAAGATGAAGCCTCCAGCCAATCAGAAAGATGTGCAGAAGCTCACTGGATGCATCGTGGCACTCAGCCGATTCGTTTCCCGACTCGGGGAGCGAGGCATGCCTTTTTTTAGGCTCCTACGCCGACAAGACGACTTTCAGTGGACAGTGGAAGCACAACAAGTCTTTGAAGATCTAAAGAGGTTCCTCACCACTCCACCGGTGTTGGTCCCTCCCATGCCCCAAGAGCCCCTCTTGCTTTACATTGGCGCAACGACTCACGTCATCAGCAGCGCTTTGGTGGTGGAGCGAGATCAGGAGGGCTCCCTCCAAAAGGTACAGCGTCCGGTCTACTTCGTAAGCGAGGTATTGGGCGAGTCAAAAACAAGGTACCCACAAGTCCAAAAGCTTACAGATGTCTTGTGTTACTCACATCGCGGAAGCTCAAGCATTATTTTCAAGAGCATGAAATTTCGGTGGCCACTTCTTTCCCGCTTGGAGACATACTTCATAATCGGGAGGCCACTGGGAGGATTGCCAAGTGGGCCGTTGAGCTTGGAGCCTTTGAAATAAAGTTCAGACCTCGACTAGCCATTAAATCTCAAGCGTTAGCCGACTTCGTCGCCGAGTGGACAGAAGCCCAAACCCCAGCAGCAAAGAAAAATCTCGAGTACTGGACAATGTACTTTGATGGTTTCCTCATGCTCAGCGGCGCGGGGGCTAGGATTTTGCTCATATCGCCGACTGGAGAGAAGTTACGCTACGTCCTCCAGATATTGTTTCCGTCAAGAATAACGCCGCCGATCTACGGCACTCATCCACGGTCTCACGCGCCGCCATATCGCTCGGCGTCAAGCGGTTAATGGTACGCGGAGATTCTCAACTCGTGGTCAACCAAGTTCAAAAGGAGTGGTCTTGCATTGGCGACAAAGATGGCGGCTTCTTGCCAGAGGTTCGCAAGTTAGAAGACAAGTTCGACGGACTGGACCTTACTCACGTGCTCCGCCGCGACAACGAAGCAGCGGACAAGCTAGCGCGGATGGGATCCACTCGGGCCCGGTCCCGTCTTGTTTTTGGCCCAGAGCTACGCAAGACCGTCAATCAAGCTACCATCTGCAACAGGGGAAGATCAAGAGAAGCAGCCAAAACCCGACGCAGAGGTACTATTAATTACTCCCGAGTGGACTCAGCCTTACTTAGATTATCTCCTTCGTGATGAGCTGCCGGAGGATCGAAGCCTAGCCGAGTGCATCACACGCCGAAGCAAAAGCTACAAGGTAGTCGGGGACGAGCTTTTCAAAAAAGCAGTTCCGGGGTACTAAGGCGTTGCATATCTGAGCAAGAAGGCAGAGATCTACTCAACGAAATCCACTTAGGGGAGTGCGGGCATCACGCACGACAAGCACCACAGTGGGCAAGGCCTATCGGCAGGATTTTCTTCGCCAACCGCGTCACGATGCGTAAGATATAATACGCAGATGTGATGGGTGTCATTTTTTCGCACGGCAGATCCACATGCCGGCGCAAGATCTACAGACGATTCCGATCTCTTGGCCCTTCACCGTCTGGAATCTGGACATGGTGGGCCCCCTCAAGCGAGCGCAAGGTGGATTCACTCATCCATTCGTCGCCATCGACAAGTTTACCAAGTGGATTGAGGCCAAGCCGGTTGCTATCATCACGGCAGCCAAAGCACGCGAGTTCTTCCGGGACATCGTTGTGCGTTTTGGTGTGCCCAATCGCATCATCACCGACAATGGTGTTCAGTTCAAGAGCAGCGAGTTTCAAGATTGGGGCGAGGAGCTGGGCATCAAAATCTGCTATGCATCGGTGGCCCACCCAAGGAGCAACGGGCAGGTTGAGCGCGCCAACGGATTGGTGCTGCAAGGGCTCAAAGCTCGAATTTTCGATCACACTGGCCGACGCATAACGCTTGCTGGGTTAAGGAGTTGCCTTGGTGCTCGGGGCTCGAAACGACCCGAGTTGAGCAACCGGGCAGACACCCTTTTTTCTGGTTTACGGCTCAGAGACGGTTCTCCCGACTGAATTGAAGTTCCAGTCACCTTGGGTCGCCGGCTACAACGATAACCAGTCGGATGAAACAAGATATGAAGACCTCGATCGGCTCGAGGAAGCCAGGGAAGCAGCAATGATCCAGTTGGCAAAGTACCAACAGGGCCTGCGTCGCTACCATCAGCGCAACATACGGGGCCGTGCGTTCTCTAAGGGGGATCTGGTCCTCCGAAGGAATCAGAAGCACGAGCATAAACTCTCCCCACTCTGGGAAGGCCCCTACGTGATTGCTGAAGTGACCCGCCCGGGGGCTTACCGGCTACAGCGTGAAGACGGATCTGAAGTGCCCAATACCTGGAACATCGAGTAGCTACGTCGTTTTTACTCTTAAAGTCTTGTATTCAAGCAGCATGTAATTAGTTTCCCTCCTTTTGACTTGCTACCTGGCCGTAAACGACCAAGCAGTAAGTCGGGGGCTACACTAAATAGTGTGCGGAGTCAACCGTACCCTATCTCATTAATAAAGTTGTTTTCTCGCTACATGTGTTGATCGCATTCGAGTATTATGCAAATTCTTGAGTAATGGCGCTTTTATATCCTAGCGACAATGTTTAGCTACTTCGCAGTTGCATAGGGAGAAAGCCAAGTGCTACTTTACTCGCACTCGAAATTTGGACCCGGTCGGCGGATGCGTTTCACGAAAAAGGATAAAACGTATCATTCGGATAAGTTGGATCACCAATACTGGGGATCAACCAGAAGTTTATCACAGGCATGGTTACAGGTCCAACTGATCAACTATTTGGACAGCAGTCGGATGGACTTCTTCTGACAGGGCTACGGCCTCCTCCTCTGAGCAAGCAAACCCATCCCTGACGGCTTCGCAGTCTAGGTGAGGGAAGTTTGACTTCGCGATGGCGAGGCCTTGGCCGGTGCATGTTATTGCGGCCTCCCGGGTGAAGACCTTGATCCGCTCGGGAATGGCGTCGAGACGGGCCACCAGGAGGTCAGGATCGTTCGGCGGCAACTCGTCCGGATAAAGGCATTCAAGTATTGGAGCGATTCCCGTCGAGGCTCGGCGGCGAAGCTCTGCGCGACCAGTCGGGTGAGGCATATCAGTCGGGTTTCAATGAGGTTGAGCCAGGGAGAGCCAGTCGGGAAAGTTACCTTCCAATTCTTTAGCCGACCCCTCGGCTCGAGCGTTGGCTTGGCGGACTTCCTCCTCTAGTGCCTTCTGCCTCGCCTCCAGAGCTACACTCGACAGCAAACATCGAAGATCATTACATATGAAACATCCTTCTTAGAGATTTAGCACGGATTGGGGTCTATACCTTGATTTGTGTTGGACTCCTCCACATGGCGGAATCGGAGCTCGGTGACTTCGCGGTGGAGCTCTTCGATCCGGCCACGATATTGTCGCTTGGCAGCATATAGCGCGTTGTCAAACTCATCGCGCGTCTTCAGTTCGCCTACCGTTTTCTCCATGCACTGGGTCTTCTGCTTCGACCTCTCCTTCATGCGCTGCGTGGAGAAGAGAGGAAGATTAGTGGGATCCTCCCAGGCACGACGAGGATTCGTAGTGAAAAGAAGCTTACCTTGTATATATCGGCTTGAATGGCGGTTACTTCGTTCAGCACCTCCCACTCTTCAGCTTCCAGCCCGTCATCGACCTCGTAGCCCTCCATCTCCTTCCGCCATTTCAGCCGGAAAGGTGGAACGGGAGCTTTGGGGGAGGGGCGAGGAATCTCCTCAACTTCCGGTTCTGAGCTCCCTGGAGCCGGAGCCGGGATCTTCCCCTTCGCTGACGAGGGTTGGCGGCCAGTGGCGGATGGGCCGGAGTCCTGGCAAGGCGCGGTGGGCTGAGCCGAGTCCTTGGAGCTTGGCGGCTCATCATCCTTCATTGGTTTCCTGCAAGCATTTGGGGATCTTTCAAGATACATATTTCTACAAATCATGAAGCTGTTGCGTTGCCAAGGAATACCTGTGCGACGGGACATATTTCATCTTGAACTTCATGCCCGAACCACTCGGGCCCGAGCCGGGAGGTTTCTTCGCCCCAAACGCGGCCTTTGGGTCGGCAGACTGGCGTGGCGGAGGGCTCTGTGGCTGCGCGGCCTGGGCGGGTGGTGACTTCGCCGCTGGGCGACGACGGCGGAAAAGGAGAGGGGTAGTGTCATCCTCTTCATTATCTTCGTCTGAGTCCTTTGGAGCGACCCCCTGCCTTTTTTGGCCGGAGGAGCACTCGTCGAGCCTTCAGCAGAACGCTTGCGAGGTGCCTCCTTGGGGAGCGGAGCCTCCGGGACCGGGGGAGTGGAGAAGAAGGCCTCACGCCCCTGCGACATATCAAATCACATCAATCCTTACTCTACATCGATAAACTGCGGTTGAGTTGAGAAGGGTCTTCTCCTTACCGCTAGAGGCAGGTATCCCAAACTGTACGGAGCCGGGCATTCCGCTAGAGCTATCTCCGAGCCCGGAGCAAAAAGCTCAACCACTCGGCTGATGATTTCCTTCTGCGTGAGGTTTTCGTGGGTTTCCCGAGTGGTGTCTTGGGTCCCCGAGTACTCGAAGGCGAGATGGACCCTCTCCTTGATGGGCTTGATACGGCGTTGGGTATAGTTCCACACTACCCCAATTCCGGTCAACCCGGCTGTCGGTGTCTGGGAGTCACGCTCCTGAAGAGCAGTGGTCCACGGACCGGCAGACGAATTTGTAGTTGGAGTGAGGCCCAACGACGACCCTTCTCAGCAACCCGGGTGGCGGCCAAGCCCGCGGAGGGCTAGGGCCGCGCCGCCTTCCCGGGCAAGGGCCTGGTGCGACTTGATGATCTGGGTATAGGTCCTCAGTACAGTGCAAGAAAGAAAGAAAGGAAATACGAACCACGAAGACGAGGTCGATTTACCCTGGTTCGAGCCCCCACTGCCGGGTAATAGCTCTACTCCAGCTTAGTTGATTATATGGTGGAAACAGTACAAGGGTGCCGAGACTGGGCTTGAAGGCACCGATCTCGAGCTTACAATGAAGTGGCTAAGAATTAAAACTACTCGCTAAGGAAGCTTCGGATGCGGGTGCTGCTTGGGCTTGAGTCAGATGGAATCGGATCGGGGAAGCCGGAAGGGAGAGAGCCCCCTTCGATTGTCCAGGAATCCTCCTTTTATAGGCGCGGCGGGGTGCCCGGAGCTGATACCGTGGGCCCCACGCCTGTCTTTGCTTTAGTGGTGAAGTTCTTGTCTCGTTTGGGGTTACATGCAGTCCGGAGCTGCAGGAGGCTGGTCGAGTTAATCTTGGACACTTGTTTGTCTCGAGGTGCCTGTTTAGGGAGGAAGCCTCTTTAGGGAGAAAGCACTTTCCCTTTATCCTCGAAATAGCCTTGACTGGGCCGAGCCAATCTCGCGCCACCCGTTGGGGGCGTCGCGTAGCGTAACAGCCATCCGCTGCCTGCCAAAGAAGGCAAACGGCCGGATGAGTTGTCCACGTGTACTCCCCTGGTCGCGGCCCCACGGGAGACATACTGTTCGTTCGGTCAAGGCGGAGAAAGTATGGTGAGCCATGACGGTTGTCGCCACACGCCCACGGGTGAGCGGATCACCGAGGACCTTCTCCTGCTAAGGGATAGCCGGGAGGGACATGGTGCCGCAGGGTTTGACCTAGTCAAGCCCGGGGCAGCCACGAGCGAGTTAGGCGGCTTCTTTAGTACAGCCAGGAATAGCCTGCTTGGTCCTCTGTTCATGTGGTGGGCCGGTACAGAATCGGCCCAAGGCCTGCTTCAAGATAGGCCGTTTACTAATCACCAACACCGGCAGACTTGGCTCTACGGAGAAGGACAAGCAGTTCCTTCACTTGGCCCACCTCGTCATCGGCGAGGAGAGAAGACCAGGAGGGGCGAATTGTGGGGCACTCGCCGGAGAAGGAAGGGAGGACCGGAGGACAGTTGGCACAGTAGAACCACTCTGAGTGCCAGCCTTTGTTGGAGGTTTTCAAACGAAGATCGAAATAAAATTTCTTGACCCCTTCCCGCAATTGGAATCCCGCGCCCCCCGCGGCCTTGGGATTGTTCTTATTAGGGTAGGGTTTGAGAAGAAAGAGGAATCTGAAAAGGTCGAAATGAGGAGCGATCCCCAAATAGGCCTCACAGACGTCGACAAAAATCACGATATGGAAGATGGAGTTGGGGTTCAAATGCGAGATCTCAATCCCATAGAAATGGAGCAAACCCCGGAAGAAAGGGGAGCAAGAAAGGCCGAAGCCGCGGAGGAAGAAAGATTCGAAGACCACTACCTCGTCCCCGACGAGGGGGGCGAGATCGCCCGGTGGCGCGGCCAGATCTGAACCCTTCAGACGGGAGCACGCCGAGGGAGACCAGCTTCTGTAGCCTCCGCTCAGTCGTGATGGACTTTCATCCACTTCTTTGCGTTCTTCGCTGCCTCATCGGTGGCGGGGGGTGGTGGAGCCATCGCGATTGGAGACGGGTGGGGGCGGAGGCGACGGCGGAGAAGAACCCTAGCGGCGGAGTCTGCTGGGAGAAGCTAACTAGCTGGCGCGAAAAGTGAGCGAGGTGAACTGATTTCGTTCCCCTGTTCCTAATTTATCGCAACAGGCGAGTTTTCAGATTCAGGCGGGCCTTAGTCTATATTGGATGCGGCCTTTTCGCGAGGGGCCCGATAATCACTCGGCTGGCCGAGTGGTTCTCCCCCGAGAGGTCTGCGTTGCGTGCCGACTGCCTGTCTAGGAGCGGGCAAGCTTAATTACTCGGAAGAAGCGGCATTGCGGATCCAAAATGGAGCAAAAGACAAAGGATCATGGATATTCGAAAGCTTTTCATTAAAAGGGCTCTTAGGCCCGATTACATATTTTCCGCGGCACAGCACATCGAGCTAGGGCTCGTCGCCGCTCATGGAGGAACAAAGAAAAGCCCCGTGGAGGGCCTCGATAGTACCCCGCGCGCGAGGAGGCTGCAACGATGCATCCTTCAAGGAGGCGACCTTGTAGAGTGCGGGAACCCGCGGATCAGAACCCTAAGGGATTCTTCCGCGGTGATCTCCGCCCTCGCTTGGGCGAAATCCCGCCGGAGCTCGTCCTCGAAAGCTCGGGCGGCGGCTCTGGCGGCGGCTTCCTCCTCGTCCCTTGCGCGGGCTTCGTTGATCCACGTCAGGATCATCTCCATGATGTTCGCCATTGCTCTCGAAGCGAGGCGGGGTGGAGATTTTTGGGTGCCGCCGAAAAGAAGAAAAGTCAACAACCCGAAAGCTGGTGGTGGAATATATTCCGTCCTTGGGGTTTCTTTTATACACGAAGAAATCCAAGAGTCGCGCCTTGGAATCCGTTTCGAATACAGTAAAGCCATCATGATGGCGGGATGGAAGTGGGTGCAAATACGGTTTCCGACCTAAGCACGCACGCATCCTCCTGGCTGTGTGAGAAAAGGGCGCGAAAACGTTTCGCCTTCCCCCTAATTGGGCTTGGGCTAAAATTGCAAAGGGCGATCCCCTTAACAGGCTTTCATAACACGCCGCTAACAGTGGCAATGTGTTAAAATCGAGCCTAATTCGGCCTCGGTATACCCTGGAGGGCATTTGACCGGCACCGCCAAAATTAAAAAATGTTTCACGGCATACCCCATGTTGGGTCACTAGCCAGCTTCGCATGCTCGAGGTTGGGTGTTGGTGAAACTTGGGTTCAATTTCTTGAGGTATGCCTTCAATAAGGTCGCTAGTTGTACACCGCCTCCCGGTACAAATGCCTCTCGGCAAAATTGCATCCAATCAGTGCGCCTCAAAGGGCCTATCTTGATCCCTCCCGGTTGGGGACAGTACCACTCGGTGAAAGGTGTGCCCCATCGAAAAGACCGAGATGACGCCTAGAGGGGGTGAATAGGCGTGACCACCAAATTCAATCTTCAACGGCGCCAAGGAAGTAGGTTCGATGTCTGTGACACCCCTGACAATCGAACTTAAATGTGAAGAAACCTCCCAAAATCTCCGGAAATGTCCTTGACACCTCAAACAACTAGAATACCAAAAGTAATATCACAGAAATCAGGAGAAGTCTCCTCAAGCACAAGATAGTAAATAGAGTAAATCTAGCAAGAGAGAAACTCAAACCAAATTAGAAGATAGACGCAAGGAGTTTTATCCCAAGTTCGGATCTTTGAGGAGATCCTACTCTCGTTGAGGTAGGCTCAACACCGTAGAGCCCGAGTCTCACTAGACTCTATTCCTCTTGGATTTGTGCCAAAGCACTCACCGAATATCACTTTGATTCCTTTCCTTGCGGAGGTGGAATCACACCTTCACAACCAATCCGAGGCCAACCACACCGATCCAGGAGGCTCACGGCGACCCCTAGCCGTCTAGGAGTCCTCAACCTCCAAGAGTAACAAATCCGTGAGAAACCACTCACTTGAGGCGACCAAGGTGCTCACGAGATGGACCAAGCTCAGATCTAGCACCAACCTAGCTTCTCCACCCTCAAATCAATCTCACAAGAGGCACTAGGAGGAGAAGCTTTTAGGGTTCTTGGAGAGAGAGAGTATGAAATGAATCTGAGTGATGCGACAGCGATTACCGCTTCTTTGGGAGCGGTGAAAGGGTATAAATAGCTTCCCCAGATCTAGCCGTTAAGGTACAGCAAGTGAGATTCGATGTCGTGACACCCTCAGACAAATTCGAGGTCGGCTGTGAATAGTGACCCAAACAAAAATCATATTTGAGATCTAGAAGGTATGTGGATCATGATATGGGCTCGTAATCTCCAGATGTGACTAAGTAGTTCTGATTGTCAGAAGGGTCTCACAGACGGTCAGATAAATCGAATAAATCAAACAGAGAGCTCAATCGAGGTGCCGGACGCTCAACCTTCTGACGATCCGACCGAACAATCCGAACATTCGGACAATCCAACCGGACAATCCGATAATTCGAATATTCAAACAGAGAGCGTCTGGAGAGTGCCTCGGACGGTCCGAATTTTGGACAATTCCGAGCCAAGGCACAGACAAATCCGGACACGAGAGAAGTGTTTTGGGCTTGAAAATAGTGGGAAATTTAATGGGTGACTAAGATTTGACCTAGAACCATCTTTTGAGCACCGAGTCACCTCACACTTAATTTCTCGTCAATTCCTCTTTATAGTACTAATTGTCCTTAGACTCAATAAGATAGAGATTACAATTTAAAGAATAAATGAGCTTCCAAAAGAATAATACTCCAAGTTCTTCGATAATTCTTCATTCAAATGATTTCCAATCTATTTATCTGTCCACAACTCAATTAAATCATTAGTAGGAGTCTTTAGTAGTTGGCATCAATCACCAAAACAAAATTAGGGGCCTAGATGCCTTTTCAATCTCCCCCTTTTTGATGATTGATGACAACCACTAAAGCTTCAAATCGATAAAAACCAAAGGTGACATAAAGAGAGCTCCCCCTAAAGATATGCAGGGAATAAAACCAAAGAGCTCCCCCTAAGTCTAGTAATTATAGCACAAATTCGAAATTTAACCAACAATGCATATGGCAAGTTAAGCATACAAATTTCACCAAATACCACAAAGATAGATAATCAAATGATGGTTCTAAGCAAATTAACAACAGCAGCAGTTTAACCACAGGATATCACACACATCACAAGCGTTATTACAAGCACAAAGATTCAAAAAATTGTTCAACAACAAGCACAGGCACGAGATAAATTTTGAAGCTCTCCTTCTCCCCCTTTGTCATCAAGCACAAAAGAGATATGGGGAGAAGCCGACTCAATCATCTTCATCTTCATCATTGTCTTCCTCGCTTTCCTCTTCTTCTTCGTCGTTGCCGCCTTGGCCTCCTCTTGGTGTGGGCGCTTTGCCCTCGGGGTCAAGGTGGCGAAGATGGCTTGCTCGTTGAATTCTTCGTCTTCCCCGCTTGACTCCACCTCAGAGCCGTCGGGAGAGCACTCCAAGTCCATGCGACGCTTGATGTCCTTCATATGTCGAAGAGTCTTCTTGGAGCGACGAGAGATCTTCTTGTAGTTCTTCTGCCCAAGGCAGAAGATGGCTCGAAGGGCATTTAAAATGCCGGAGGAGCTAGAAGAGGAAGGAGTGAAGGTGGAAGTCGGCTTAAGAGGAATTTTGCGCCCGATGGTGATGGTCCTAATTTTCAGCCACATGTGCTTTTCTTCCTTCACAAACCGCAGCTTTGTCACAGATTCAATCATCTTCATAATAAATGGTGCATAGGGACGACTTACGATCGGCGAGATAGTAGTGATCGAATCTCTTCCCAAATAAAATCGAAGACATTGAATGGTATTCCACCGGGCTTGACCTTGAGCATAAGGTTCCTTTGATGCCCCGAGACATTGCTTGCATCCCCACCCCTTGGAGTCATGGTTTTCCTGAATAACCTGTTCAAGTAGTTGTAGTAGGGCTTCATGCCCACAGTGGTGCCATACTTGATTTTCATCTCATCATCATACATAGTCTCCATCCTCTCAGGAGCTAGGACTTCCTCATTATGAAGCTTGTATCCAATATCCAGTTCCTCCCTAGAGAATCTCAGAATAGCTCCAAACCTTTTATAGGACACCGAGTACCACTCCCCCTCGGTCATCCAAGTGACAGTCCTAGCTTCATCACCTTTGCAATAGTAAGTCGCATAGAATTGGGCGATAATTTCTTTGCACCAATCATACTTAAGTCCCATGATGTCTCGCAGTCCAAGCTCCTCACAAGCATCAATGACTTTGTCGAAAATGGGGTCATTAACTTTAGACATGTGACTCCAATCAACCCACTGCATGTCAGTGATCGGAGACTTCTTCGCTAGAATGACCGTGGCATAGAAATCAGAATGGAAATCAGACCAGAAACGCTTATCCACGCCCGCTTGAGTGTACCTTGCCGGGTCCTCCATGCGCTTCTTCCTCACCTTCTCTCCAGCTTTGGAATAATCAATTGCCCTCCTTGGAGCGTCTTGGAACTGACGAGGTGGGTGCATTGTGAGAGGTCCGATAAGCCCTCCTGCTGTGCAGCTAGATCCTCCACTGAAGTGCTGCTTGCCGGGCCCCAATGGGCTAGAAACTTTTCTCTTTCGAATAACTGCTCTCCTTCGACCCACATTTGTCTCATCGGGGTTGTACTCCTCATCTTCCTCTTCTTCCTCTATCTCATCTTTGTGAATCGCCTCGCATAGAGTCATGACGCTGCTTGGTTCGCCTTTCATACTGAACAGACATCCGCCCTCTCGGCAAATCCCTCAAATCCGAACCATCACCTTGACCTGCGGAGTCCCTGCCTCTGAATATAGGAGACAAGGAAGCAAATGAGGGTATAGCATAGGAGATATGATTTTAGGATTTAGAGTTGACGCCAAATTCTGCGAGTTGGACGGTCCGAGCCGGTCTCGGACGATCCAACCTCCCAGAAATAGGGTTTCAACCTAGATCTTTCAAATCAACCAATAGAACTTTATGCCATTTGAAGGAGATGAAATAGGTAAGCTATGGACTTATTCTACCAAGGCATTTTAAAAAATATTGCTCTATTTGACAGATCGGGCACCAAACCCTAAAACAAGAGGAAATAGAGCAAAGGCCTCAAGAATATACCTTCTTTCCCTAGCCATTGAGGAGGAGCACGAGGATAGGAGAGATCCGGCCTTCGGAGTTCAAATCCGTGGCCAAATCGAGGAGGAATCCGGGGCTTGGGGTCACACGGTGAGGAACCCGTGGGAGAGGAGAGGGGAGAGGAGGAGAGAGAGCCCGTGGAGAATGAGGGAGAGAGAGAAAAACACGGGCTACCCTCAGACATATATGTCGGATTAAGTGAGATTCGGACTGTCCGGTAAATAGGTCCGGACAGTCCGAAACCCGGACAGAGAGCAGCTCTGGGCGGGGGGTCGGACAGTCCGAATACCGGACAGTCCGTGGACTTGCTCGGACAGTCCGAACCTCCCAGACACAAAAATGCCAGACTTTGAATGGAATTTAGAGAGGGAGGCACCTAAAGGGGTTTAGAGAGATATTTTATAAAATCCTTTTATCCATGGCTAGTAAGCAATCAACCAATCAAACTATAGCCATGAATAAAATGATGAAAATCCAAATCACCCATTTGAGCATAATTTGAACTACAAAATAGGATAGATATATATATAGCTTTTCAATTCAATTTTCAATCACCAATCATTGTGCACACAAGTTCAAGCCATGTTTCGAGGGTCAAGGATATTGAGCTCATTCCTCAACTCACAAAATCTTCTCTCATCCAAAGGCTTGGTAAAGATATCGGCTAATTGTTTTTCGGTGCGAACATGTTTTATATCAATATCGCCTTTGGCCGAGTGATCTTTGAGGAAATGGTGGCGAATATCAATATGTTTGGTTCTAGAGTGTTGGATGGGGTTGGTTGCTATCTTTATGGCACTCTCATTGTCGCACAATAATGGAATGTTTCTTAGGTTTAGACCATAGTCTTTAAGGGTTAGCCTCATCCAAAGTAATTGGGCGCAACAACTTCCCGCCGCAATGTACTCGGCCTCGGCGGTGGATAGGGCAACGGAGTTTTGCTTCTTGGAAGACCACGACACAAGGGATCTACCCAAAATTGACAAAACCGGAGGTACTCTTCCTATCCACTTTACAACCGCATAATCCGCATCCGAATAGCCGATTAGATCAAAGTTTGATCCTTTAGGATACCAAAGGCCTAAGTTGGGGTGTGAACCAAATATCGCAATATCCTCTTAACGGCCACTAAGTGGCACTCCTTAGGAGCGACTTGAAATCGCGCACACATGCACACGCTAAGCATGATATCGGCCTAGATGCACAAAGATAAAGCAACGACCCAATCATAGAGCGGTATACCTTTTGGTCGACGCTCTTACCATTTTCATTTAAGTCCAAGTGCCCATTTGCTTGCATAGGTGTTTTGATTGGCTTGGCGTTTTCCATCTTAAATTTCTTGAGCATATCTTTCACATACTTGGATTGGGTTATAAATGTTCCTTCTTTCATTTGCTTGACTTGAAATCCGAGAAAATATTTCAATTCTCCCATCATGGACATCTCAAACCGTTTAGTCATAATTTGACTAAACTCCTTGCAAAACAAATCATTAGTAGATCCAAAGATTATGTCATCAACATATATTTGGCACACAAATAAATCACCGTCCACATTTTTAGTGAAGAGGGTTGGATCGGAGTTTCCAATGACGAATCCCTTCTTCAACAAGAATTCCTTTAGGCACTCATACCATGCCCTAGGGGCTTGCTTCAACCCATATAGCGCCTTGTGTAGCTTGTAGACGTGATTGAGACGCTTTGGATCTTCGAAGCCAGGCGGTTGCTCAACATAAACTTGTTCGGAGAGTGGCCCATTGAGAAATGCGCTCTTAACGTCCATTTGAAACAACTTAAAGGAATGGTGAGTAGCAAAAGCTAATAATATTCTAATTGCATCAATTCTTGCTACCGGAGCGTAAGTATCGCCACAATCCAAACCTTCGATTTGTGTGAAACCTTGAGCGACCAACCTCGCCTTGTTCTTGACGACCACTCCATGTTCATCTTGTTTGTTGCGGAAAACCCACTTTGTTCCAATGACGTTTTGCTTGGGGCGTTCCACAAGTTCCCACACCTCGTTCCTCGTGAAATTGTTCAACTCTTCTTGCATTGCCACTATCCAATCGGCGTCCTCTAGTGCTTGTTCTACATTAATTGGCTCAAGAGAAGACACGAAGAATAGTGTGCACAAAATTTGCTAAACGAGAACGGGTAGAGACTCCCTTGTTGATGTCACCTAGAATGTTGTCCACGGGATGATCTCGTTGAATGCTTTGTGGTATCCTTTGAGGTGGCATTGGTGGGGATTGCTCATCTTCTACGATTTGTTCTTCCACCTCACCATTGCCTTTACTTGCTTCTTGATCTTGAGATGGAGTAGAAGGTGGTTGAGCTTGATTTGATCCATCTTTTAGATTATTTTTCTCACCACCTTCCCTTGGCTTGATATCTCCAAGCGCTAGATTCTTGATTGCTTCTCGAGATGGTACTTCTTGACCTAACACATGAGAATCGAGTTGCTCTACTTGCGAGCCGTTAGATTCATCAAAGGTAACATCATGTGAGATTTCAACGACTCCAGAGGAACCGTTGAAAACTCTATAAGCATGAGCGTTAGAGCCATAACCAAGCATAAAACCCTCATCGACTTTGGGGGCGAATTTAGAAGACTTAGCCTTTTTGTTAAGGATGTAGCATTTGCTTCCAAATACTCGAAAATAGGACACGTTGGGCTTGCGCCCGGTGAGAAGCTCATAGGCCGTCTTCTTTAGTAGCTTGTGAAGATAAAGCCGGTTGGTGGCATGGCACGCGGTATTGACGGCTTCCGCCCAATAGATGTCGGAGACCTTATACTCGTCGAGCATCGTCCTTGCCATCTCTATAAGCGTCCGATTCTTCCTTTCGACTACTCCGTTTTGTTGAGGGAGTAGGGGCCGAGAGTTGATGTCCAATTCCTTCTTCATCAAGGTAATCATCTACACCGTATTCTTGAACTCGGTTCCATGGTCGCTCCTTATCCTCTTGATCTTCACATCAAATTCATTTTGGGCTCTTCGCATAAACTTCTTTAAGATACCTTGAGTCTCACTCTTGTCATGCAAAAAGAATACCCACGTGAAGCGAGAATAGTCATCTACAATTACAAGACCATGCTTGTTACCTCCTATGCTTAGATAAGCGATAGGTCCGAAGAGGTCCATGTGTAGCATCTCCAAAGGTCTTGTCGTAGTCATGATGTTCTTGATGGGGTGTGAAGCTCCGACTTGCTTTCCCGCTTGGCAAGTACCACAAACTCTATCTTTCTCAAAAGAGATATTGGTTAGTCCTAAAATGTGGTTGCCTTTCAAGAGTTTGTCGAGGTTTCTCATACCAACATGGGCTAGTCGACGATGCCATAGCCAACCCATGCTAGATTTAGCAATAAGACACACTCCGGGACAAGGTTTATCTATAGAGAAATTCACAAGATAAAGCTTATCCCTTAAGTGTCCCTTGAAAGCTATTAAACCATCGCTCCTCCTTATGACTTCCACACCCTCATTAGAGAACAAACAATTGTAACCCGAAGCACAAAATTGTGGCACGGACAACAAATTATAGTTCAAACCATCAACAAGTAAAACATTTGAGAGACAAAGGTCTTTGGAGATAGCAATTTTACCTAGACCCAAAGGTTTACCTTTCCCATTATCTCCAAACGAAATGTCCCCTCTTGGATACTCATCGGTGTTAAGCTCGGAGAACATCCCACTCTCTCCGGTCATATGTTGTGTGCACCCGCTATCAATCACCCAACTTGGGCCACCGGAGAGGAAGTCCTACAAGAATTAGTTCTTACATTTAGGTACCCAAACCAAGTTGGGTCCTCTCAAGTTAGTGACAAGGGTCTTTGGCACCCAAATGGATTTTGTCAAAGATACATTCTTATTCTTGGGCCCAACATATAAAGCAACTACTCTACCAAATTGAGCTTTCTTAAGAACATAAGATGCGTTAAAGGTAGAGTGAGTTGGAAGAGTCTTGGAGCCTTGGGCCTTGATAAAGTGTATAGGCTTGGTCATTGGGGCAACCACAATATGCTTCTTGTTCCCTTTGGGAGGAGTATATCCAAGCCCTCTCTTGTTGTAATTTCCTTTCTTCTTCTCTAGAAACTCATCAAGGCCCTTACTAGCCTTGAATGACTTTTGTAACCCATCTTCGAGAAATCCTTTTAATTTCTCATTCTCACGTGCCAACGCTTGCATAGTTTCAAAGTTAGTGGCACAAGCATCTATATCAAGTTTATAGCATTTAGAGCAACCATTGCTAGTGGATGGCATAGAAGAGTAAGTTGAATTAAGAGAAGTTGAGTTGCTCTTCAATAGATCATCAAACTTCACCACAAGAGTGTCACGAGCTTCCTTTGCTTCAATGAGCACCTCTTTGAGTGAAGCATTGTTGATCTCAAGAGATGCTATCTCGGACTTGGCCTTAGATAAACTTTTGGCCAAATCTTGGATCTCTTCTTCTCTTGTTCAAAGGCATCCTCTAGTTTCATGTTCTTTTTCTTTTCACTAATGATCATGTCATTACTCCTAATAATAGTGCCCTCTTGCTTTTCTATAACATTCATCATTTCACTCAATTTATTGAAGTCAAGAGATTTCATCATTTTCATCAAACTAGCTTTGCTCATGTTCTTAACATTAGAGGTATCATCATCACTATCACTATCATTATCACTATCATCATCATCACTATTCATGCAAGGATCAAGAATAGAGGAGAGATCAATTTTGGTTGATACCTTTGGTCCCTTGGCCATGAGACAAATAGGTGCATCGTTGTCATCTTCACTCATGTCGTCGAAGAGGGACTTGCATGGCTTTGATGATGTAGTGGTGGTAATAGCAATGCTTGCAATGCCTCCTTCATCTTCACTTTCTTCGGCATTGGATTCCCACTCCATGCCAATATGGGCTTGTTGCTTGCTCTTCTTGTTTTTGTTCTTATCCTTCTTTCCTTCATCCTTCTTAGCATTTGGACAATCGGCTATGAAGTGGCTATCACTTCCACAACCAAAGCATACTCTCTTTGATGAGGATGATTTCTTGGAGTCTTTGAACTTTCTCCTTCCATAGCCATTGCTCTTAAAGAACTTGTTGAATTTTCTCACAAAAAGAGCCATTTCCTCCATGTCAATGCTTTCATCGTCCTCCTCATCATCACTTGAGCTCTCTTCTTCTTTCTTAGAGCTCTTTGAAATTTTGGAGGCTTTGAGTGCAATGTTCTTTTTCTTGCTTGGCCTCATCAACTCCTCAATGACATTTGATTCTTCTACCATCATCTCATCGGCCATTAGTCTTCCAAGTACTTCGTGAGGAGTTATCTTCTTATAGTTGTCCTTCTCACGGATGAGTTGAACTAAGTTTCGGTTTCTTGGGAGAACCGCTCTCAACATGATCTTGACAACGGCATGGTCCGTCACTTCCGTGCTTCCAAGTCCTTTGGCCTCGTTGACCAACTTCATCAGCCTATCGAACATGCTAGAATATGTTTCCTCCTCTTCAAGAATGAATCTTCCCAACTTGCCGTGAATAAGCTCAACCTTGGACTCTCGGACACTTGAAGTACCCTCATGGGCAAGCTTTAGAATATCCCACATTTGTTTGGCATCTTCAAGTCCATCAACCCGGTTGTACTCACTTGGACTTATAGCGGCCACCAATGCTTGAACGGCTTGATCATTGAAGTAGATGTTTTCGTTGTCCTCCTTGGTGAGCTTCTTGGGATCCTCAATAGTATAACCTGTCTCAACAATTCTCCAAATGAAAGGGTTAAGCGACCTCAAGTACAATTTCATTTTATGCCTCCATTGTGGGTAGAAAGTCCCATCAAAGTGAGGATTCTACCCACGAGAAGGAGTGATGAGATGAAGATGTTGAGGGTTAGGTACATAAGAGAGGAGGAGGAACTCTAGTTAAATCCGAACTCTCAACTTCGGTGATCTTGGGAGATTTTGACGCCATCTTTTCTCCAAGCGGCTAAGCTTTAAGGGAGAGCCTTGCTCTGATACCAATTGAAAAGACCGAGATGACGCCTAGAGGGGGGGTGAATAGGCGTGACCACCAAATTCAATCTTCAACGGCGCTGCGGAAGTAGGTTCGGACTGTCCGTGACACCCCTCGGACAGTCCGAACTCAAATGTGAAGAAACCTCCCCAAAATCTCCGGAAATGTCCTGCACACCTCAAACAACTAGAATACCAAAAGTAATATCACAGAAATCTGGGAGAAGTCTCCTCAAGCACAAGATAGTAAATAGAGTAAATCTAGCAAGAGAGAAACTCAAACCAAATTAGAAGATAGACGCAAGGAGTTTTATCCCGAAGTTCGGATCTTTGAGGAGATCCTACTCTCCGTTGAGGTAGGCTCAACACCGTAGAGCCCGAGTCTCACTAGACTCTATTCCTCTCGGATTTGTGCCAAAGCACTCACCGAATATCACTTTGATTCCTTTCCTTGCGGAGGTGGAATCACACCTTCACAACCAATCCGAGGCCAACCACACCGATCCGGAGGCTCACGGCGACCCCTAGCCGTCTAGGAGTCCTCAACCTCCAAGAGTAACAAATCCGGCGAGAAACCACTCACTTGGAGGCGACCAAGGTGCTCACGAGATGGACCAAGCTCAGATCTAGCACCAACCTAGCTTCTCCACCCTCAAATCAATCTCACAAGAGGCACTAGGAGGGGAGAAGCTTTTAGGGTTCTTGGAAGAGAGAGAGTATGAAATGAATCTGAGTGATGCGCACAGTTACCGTTTGCTGGGAGCAGTGAAAGGGTATAAATAGCTTCCCCCAGATCTAGCCGTTAAGGTACAGCAAGTGAGATTCGGACTGTCCGTGACACCCCTCGGACAGTCCGAGGTCGGCTGTGAATAGTGACCCAAACAAAAATCATATTTGAGATCTAGAAGGTATGTGGATCACAGATATGGGCTCAGAATCTCCAGATGTGACTAAGTAGTTCGGACTGTCCGAAGGGTCTCACGGACAGTCCGGTAAATCGAATAAATCAAACAGAGAGCTCAAGCGGAGGTACTTGGACGGTCCGAACCTTGACGATCCGAACCGACGATCGAACATTCGGACGATCCAACCGGACAGTCCGATAATTCCGAATATTCAAACAGAGAGCGCGTCTGGAGAGTGCCTCGGACAGTCCGAGCCAAGGCACGGACAGTCCGGACACAGAGAAGTGTTTTGGGCTTGGAAATAGTGGGAAATTTAATGGGTGACTAAGATTTGACCTAGAACCATCTTTTGAGCACCAGAGTCACCTCACACTTAATTTCTCGTCAATTCCTCTTTATAATACGGTACCGTCCTTAGACTCAATAAGATAGAGATTACAATTTAAAGAATAAATGAGCTTCCAAAAGAATAATACTCCAAGTTCTTCGATAATTCTTCATTCAAATGATTTCCAATCTATTTATCTGTCCACAACTCAATTAAATCATTAGTAGGAGTCTTTAGTAGTTGGCATCAATCACCAAAACAAAATTAGGGGCCTAGATGCCTTTTCACCCACGCTGGGCCAAGTGCTAGCTCTTACGGGTTAAGGCTAGGCGCCTGATGTCGATATCCCTTGCAACGTTAAACTACGACATGCTGCAAGACAGAAGTTGTGGAGACGTGGCTTAAGGCACGCCCCATGATGGGCCAATCGCTGCTTTTGCATTGCAGGAGTGGGTGTCAAGTAGCCGAAACCATCTGTTGGGGCAATGCGCCCAATGGGCCGAGTAAGCTGGAGTTCGGTATCGCCGATCCAGGTGTTGCTTCAACACTAAAACTTAAGATTTCTTGAGTTCTTTACAATCTCTTTTCATATTACAGGAGATATTGGCGAAACCAGCCGGCCGGACATCTGACTCGATCGTAAAGCACTCGGGGGCTACTGTGGACTATATGGGCCCCGGGTATCCTCTAGAAGGCCTATAAGGGAGCAGATGGGGGGCGATCCAAGTCGGCCGGTTGAAGATAAGGACCACTCGGGCCACGCAAGGCTTGAGCCGCAAGGAAGTTCCCGAGGGTATAATCTATCTCCATGTAATTAGCAGATCAACGCATGCATTCTATGTAACTGCATACCAGAATTAGTTACTAGGGATCCCGAGATATCCTGTAACTCTATCTCCCCCTGCATTATATAAAGGGAGGGGGTGGAGGCCATCGGCAGAGAGAAAAAGATAGAAGGAGCTCTGATAGGCATCTAAGTCTACAGCGCATAGCATCATCTTGCATCTCGCATCTTGATCCACCATATAATCTCAGAACACAGGACGTAGGGTATTACCTCCTTCGTTGAGGGCCTGAACCTGTCTAACCTTGCCTTGTGTTACCATTTAGCTTAGTTCTTGATTAGCGTCCCCTCGTACAAATTCATTACCGGTGGTGACCCCCCAGTTAGTCACGTGCCGACAAATACTTAATTTGACAACATCATTCCTTATATTTTCCAAACGTTAACAATTTAAATATGCATCTCCGATTTACTCAATAACTCTTTAGCCTAGATAAAAATCTATCACGGTCAGCAAAGTTGTTTCTTTATTTGCATAATTTCATTAAGAAAAACTACCTAAATAAATAGAAAAAAGACTAGTGCATTTTAAATCTGTTCACCCGATCACCAGGAAGGATAGCAGTGCTATGGAAGAATGGACGGTCAAGATGGACGAACTGTTCACTGAACAGTAGCACAGTATAAGCAAGAGGTGGCCTATCAGGGAGTAGCTAGCGTGTTGTAACCGGTCTCTCCAACTTTATATGTAAGTGTGGATGTGGATGTGGGTGTGGATGTGGATGTGTATTTTTTCTGCTTGACACCGACACCTGAATTTCTCTCGCCATAACATTTTCAGCATTTTATCATTTTGTTCCATCTTCCTTTATTTTTCTATCTTTTTTCGTCTCTCTTCCTACTGCACATGGACCCACCTCCCTCCCTCCCTTCTTCTCTCTCTCTCTACTACCGTAGCGCTGCTGCCTCGTGCCCACCATCGCCATTGCCATGGACTCGAGCGAAAGGTGGCGGAGCGAGAAGAAGAGGCTCGTGGGGTCGCAACGATGGACACGGGGCAGCACGGGAAGCAACGTGAGGTGGCGCTGGCGTGGTGTTAGCAGAGAGATGGGGAAGAAGGGGAGAGGAAGAAGAAGAAAGGGAGGATGAGGAAGAAGATGGGATAGACGCTGAGATAGACGCTGACATGTGAGCCATGGGTGTCGGTAGGAGAGAAAAAAAAATATGAAAATGGAAAAAAGTGATAAAAACTGAAAATATTATTGATGGGAAAAATTTGAGTGCACGATGTCACCTAGCAAAAGGTCATCTAAATTAATATCATTTTGGGTGAGGCGCATATATTGAGTGTATCAGCCCTGGTCCTACACTATTAGTGGGTAGTTAAACTTGTACACTTATCTCGTTCGCTCATTTCCCGATTACTTGAACTTTGAATTTATCGAAACAACTTGGAGTCCAATACACTTTGTTTACATATTTTTTTTAAAGCTTTGTGGCACAACTTGACACATAAACAAGAATGGAACAAAAATAACAAAACAATTACGTTTGCAAAACCAAAAATAATCAAATATAGATTAAGTGTAGGAAAATAAGTCAAAGTGCAACTTCGATTGGAAGGGAAAAAAATGACATGTGTCACTGATCCGTGGGCTTATACCACCAGTGGGTGGTTATAGACTTATTGACCGACATGTAGTGTTCGTTGGCTGGTTAGAAGAGGTCGACCATTCAAACAATGATTGTTTAATTTTGGACACATTGTTGTAAGGACGGAGAGTTGCTATCTCTCTTTTCCCTTGTATATATGTATTGACGGATCCAGATAAAGTGTTGATGCAGGGGTTTAAAGAGTCATTCTCTTTTGCATTATATATATGCATGGGCGGATCTAGTTGGGGTGCCCCGAACACTGTACCTAGAGGATAGGGATAGAGGAAGAGGGAAAATCAAAATTAAATAAATAAAGAATAAAGCCAAAAAATAAGTCGAAGATAGAAGAGCCTAGATTCCAAATGAAGAAATGGAAACTTGAAAAGGATCCCTTCAAAAGAATTGAACGAGGAGCCGTATGAGGTAAAAATCTCATGTACGGTTCTGTAGAGGGACATTAAGGGTGACTTATCCGTCGACTTTTCCACTATCAACCCTAAAAAAACCCAACTCTGCCTTACGTAAAGTTGCTAGAGTACGATTAACCTCTTGATTTGAAATCACTGCTTATATACCAGGTATTGGCCATAATTTACAAGAACATTCTGTAGTATTAGTAAGAGGGGGCCCAACACCCTCAAAATATTTGATAAACAAATAGCATACAGTTTTCTATATTAAAAATCAAGGTAAGGTAAATCTTTCAAGAGTAGATCCAATAGTTGTTTTTATGCATAGTGGAAGCATCCCTGGCTTGCCATGAGAGGTTTGGAGTTGGTTCCCTCGACCCGCAGGTGCCTAATTGGTCGAGGTTACAGTACTATAGTGTTGGGTTTGAGTTAGGTTTTGATGTCGTGTCTAACCCGATGACAGTGTTGGGCCTAGCTCGACCTGGTGGCACAAATTTGTTCTTTTGACTAGATTTTTTTTAGTATTTCATATTTATTATATTAAGCATTAAAAAATAGTACAATCTTTATCAAAAATGAAATAAATAGTCACATGTAAAAGTTGGTTGGGCAACATGGAAAGAAGTTCCCTATCGCGCAACCAATGAATGACAACTTGACAAGTGTCGGAACACAAGGGTTTGCTCGGTAAAAACTAAAAAGTGTGTTCGCTCGGTAAAAACTAAAAAGGGAGAAAATACTGTCTTCTTTGCTCCTTAAGAGCCATAAAAAAAGCCAAAAAATATACAATGCAATTGGATTGTATAGCGTATGTTATCTTCAATTTGTCCACAAAACTATAGGTCTAAACATTACTTATAGAATGAGAAAGAAAATCAAATTTCTCATTAATCAGGGATTAATACTTTAATAGGATTACTTGGGATTAATTACAAATTAATCGTGGACGGTTAATCACAAGCTTTTTAGACATTTAGCATTTTTTAACTTGTTAAACTCACACCTTCTTTTCTATTTTGTCACTTATCTCTTGACACCTTCTAGGCCATTTCATGTATGGTACACATGTGGGTACAAATTTTAGTTTGAGATTGACTCTACTAAGCATCTTAGGCCTTGTTTGTTTCAGATTAAATTAAATTAAATTAAATTAAATGAAAATTTTTTATTTTTGTATAAGCCAAATAATGTAATGTTTTGTCGTCATTCTTGTGAGGTTTTAAATAGTTCTTCTTAAAGTTTGTAAAATATTTTTTTCATATTTTTTTGAACTCGTTAAAACGTATTTTGAGGCGGGTCACAAATTTGCTACAGTAAAACACAACTCAACATTAATCTGAAACAAACAAGGCCTTAGCCAAGTTACTCGAGGCTAATTAGGTTTAAGCATGATTAACCGATCATTTATAATTGATTAACGGTTGACTTTGGGATTGAGACTACTCAGCGTCTTAGACGAGTTACTCAGGGGTTTAAGTAGACCATCCACCGGGCCGGACTTGGAAAAGCCCGATCCCGCGGGACCAAGCCTGAGCCCGACCCGGCCCGACACTCCGGGCTTCGGTTTCAGGCCTGAACCTGGCCCGAAGCCCGAAAGCCCAGCCCGGCCACGGCTTGCTGCACTATTTTCTCGGGCCGAGCCGGCCCGGCCGGCCGGCGGAGCTTGAGCCGAGCCGAGCCCGCACGATACACCGGCCGGGCCGGGCTTTTTCAGGCCGGGCTCGCTGGGCCGGGCCACCCATGAACATGTCTAGGTTTAAGCATGATTAATCGATCATTTCCGACTAGGGTAAAATCGCATAAGGTTATCACCAACTATGAGTTAATCATCAATTAATTAGGGATTAATGCTGATTTTTATAACCTTGTTCATGACTAACGTGCACATGTTTATGTCCAAGATTTTAATCGCCTAGGATGGAGATCCGAGAGGGCTTGTTTGGTTGTCCGCGTCATTGCTGCCTGGCTTGGCTGTGCCAGGCCCGTGGGAAACGGCCACGAGCGGCATTTCCGTGCATGCGGGCGCGCAGGGGCGATTTTGCCTTTTACTGCATCGCGCGGGCAAATCCAGCGTCGCACAAGCAAACAACCAGACACGCGCAAAGTGAACATGCCTCTTTTCATGACTAACATGCACGTGTGTTTGTACAAGATTTTAATATCCTTTTCATGGGACTTTGGATCCACTTCATTGTTAATGATGGTGAGGCAACCTGATTCTAAGGTTGGACTACTGCAGACCTAGTCGTTATTTTCTTCTTCCCCTCTTATTTATATGCTTCGGCCCAGCATTCGTCGAAGTAGAGGGTAGGACGGCTAAAGACGCAAGCCTTGCCCCAGCACTGACATAAGTGCAGTTCTATACCCTGCATTATAGCATCACCAACTATCCCTCTATGTCTCCCCCGAAAATACTATTGACATCCTCTATATCCATCCCTCTAAAATTTCTTCGCAATTTATACTACACTATAAAAGATTGCTTCCCTCCATCAGTTCCTTTATATCTGCTACAGTATTGTAGGACCTACCAGAGATGTTTATCCCCAACAATCCTAATATATCTCCCCTCCAAAACATTATTGAGGTTCTCTGTATCCATCTCTAAAACTCCTTCACAACTTACACTATACTCTAAAAAATTCATTTCCCCTCGCCGTTCCTCTATAGTAGCTAGGGATGCTCTCATCATTGACCATAATTGGGTTAGCCCCCACAATGTTGGTATACCAACCGTGGTTGAGTACTGTATGCTCTAGATCCATTCGTTAATTTGTGCTCCTACGTCCTCATCAGCTAACGCTTGGCGCTGGAGGAGTAAATACAGCTCACATGCAATAGCTAACATGATCGTGTACATACGCCAAAAAATGGCATGTCCTGGAGAGCAATATTGTAGAGAAAGAAACATGAACAAGATTACGTAATTATAATACGATGTTTAAGGTTAATAATATTGCAGGGACGTACATCGAGCCGTGCAATTCAGCAATGACTGAACCAGCGTAAAAACAAACGCACTACAGTCGGTGAGCTAAGGGACTTCTCCACCCTCAGCTCGCAACCATGTGCAGTGTATACATATATAGTTGTGCTAGGTATGCATATTTATATACTCGGCAATACAGCAAATTACTATGTAGATTAATCTTTCATCATCGTAGTCGTAGCTTGTGAGTGTGACAGTAGCCGGCTGCATGCTTGGCCAGCTCGTCTTATCTCACCGGTATCTTGGCTCACTGCTTTCTTACTTCCCGGTGCCTGCCACACGATGGAATACTTCCTTCTTAGGATTACAAAGCATCGGCAGAGGTTGGAAGGACCAATAACAATGCAAATCAAGGAGTTGAGATAGTTGATTAGAATAGATAGCTATTTGATTTAATCATTCGTTAGATAGTAGATTTTCACAACAATTATTTATTGATCAAATTTTTTTAACCCTTTAGCATTGAGTCATTGATCATTCCATGTGGGCTTGTATCAGGATGCAAGAATGTCTATTGAAAGAGGCGTAGAAAAAGCACACCAAAATAGCATAGTTGCAGAATGAGGACATATATGTACCTGCTTCCCTTGGTGCATTGCACCTATAGCACTCAATCCTACTTGCAAAGTTGTGCACATTGCAACCAGGCCTGGTAAAAGAAAAAGAGACACATACATTAATAACCTTTTTGTGTTAAAAGATTGTTTGGAACAACTCATAAGATTTAACTTCTAACAAAATGCTGTTGTTTAATTAACGTTTCATCTTAAAATATGCATGCATGCTTGTCACTGTCTCGCCATGCATGCATACGGGTTGATATCTATGTATAGTTGGAATGAATGAAATAGCTTGCCACCTTGCACATATCCAGTCGCCAGTCTTCCACCCGGCACGAACCCCAACGCCCTCACGGCCACGAGTAAGGTCACCCTCAGCAGCGCCAGCACCACCTTGGCCTGCTGGTAAGTCCTTCACGATAGCACCACACTTAAAGCAGCTAGCGCGGCTGGCAAAGTTGTGGTAGCCGCAGTTGCAGTACCAGTCTCCCGGACGGACGTCCAGGGAGGTCAGCACACCACCTGTTGCGTGGCCATCACTGAGCTGTAGATCCAGCCGTGGGGCACGGCAGCGCTGGCAGAAGTCACGGCGACTGAAGTTGAGGTGCTGGCAGGATTTGCAGTTCCAGTCTCCAGGCTTCCTCTGGATGTTCATTCGCAGTTGGTCCTGCATTGCATGCATGAATGGATGTGTCAAGAAATTGCGACACGAAGCGAGGAACATCGCGAAACAAAAGTTATACTATATAAGAGGTCCTGCTCATTAATTGGCCCATTTATTCGTATATTTGTACGGTACGGGAATAAATATATTACAGAAACCTTATGCTGTTGTGATTAAGGCATATGTTCGGGCACAAATGTGATTACAGTCTAGCTAGCTAGGAGCTAACCAAGAATGAGAATGCGTGCACTTTATTTGCTTCTTTTGGGCTTGCTTAGATGCTTGTACTATGCATGTAATCACCAACTAAAAAGAAAGAATATTGTAAAGGCAAGACAAGACATGAACAAAGAAATCAATTTTCATCAAATGCCGCCTTAACTAAACTGGACTAAGTCGGTGCTCTAATCAATCATTCACACGTGAAGATACATAAGATTATCTTTTTAGATAAGTGTCCTGTGGAGAGAAAAAAAATAAGAAAAAAAGGCTATGCTTGAAAAACCTTATTAATTCCCCTAAAGGAGAAAACTAGCTAATTAATTTCATCTGAAAGTTTACCAACCAAACAAAATATTTTGCACATATTATCACGGGTAGCAAGTTCAGCCTTGAAAACAATATATTTTTTTTAAAGCAGGTCATAGTAAATCAATGGCTAGAGTAATTAAAATTGACTAAACGATCTTTTCAAGAAGAACACATAACCAATTAAATTTCCCAGTTTGATACAGGGACCACAAGAACAAGAGGAACAGGAAGGGACACATACCCTGCGAAGTTGTAAAGCTTTTGGTTTTTTGTTGTTCTTAGTACAAGGGATTTCAGTTGTTGTCTTGTCCTTGCTGTGTGCTTGCTTGCTGTGACCTTACTTCTTGCGGATGGTTGGCCTTTTATAGTGGAGGTGCCTCAATAATTGCGAATCCATGGTATGCTGTGAAGGCGAGATGCTTTGATCTTTAGCCTTTCTAACTGAGCTATCCAAATTGAACAAAGGGATGAAATGAATGACAAAAATTGGGGAGAAAGATAAGGAAAATACAAGAAAAAACTAAAATAGTAATACAAAAGATAAGAGGATTTCACAGGGTTACATCTCAGGTCTACACCATGGAATATTACATTTGAATGTGAATTAACAGCTATAAGAAACTGCACCAAACAAACATCAAATACTTGATCACGGCAACATAATCTGAATATCGTATCTATGAGAATCTGTGAAGTGCACTTTGTGCTGCAAAGACATAGAAGATAATACAGGTAAAAAAAATCATATAGTCAGATGCAAGGAAATAGGGGTACTTAGTAAATGTCTTGGTCCAGTTGTAAATGTGCAGGTATGTACAAAGCATGGATAGTTGGAGTGGTGACAAAACCAAATGGTGTCTGCAGGCTGCCCAAGACATGCTAGTAGATGCTAAACTAGTTAAACTTAAAATTAAACATTAGTTTTATAAGTGACTAGCTTCAAAAGCTAAAATTAGCTGAAGATAATATTGCTACCCTCAAAAGCAACAATCTCCAAGATGACCTGACCGGATCAAGGGAAGGTATTTTTCTGCAACATATTCTTGACCTCTTTTTTTCTTCTTTTCTGAGAGAACCTTTAGTTAGAAAGGTTTTACATTAAGCTATGTGTGGACAATAGCTTCAATAATTTCCATAAAACATAGGTGTCAGGAAGTAAGGATCAAAGAATATATTTCTTTATACTTTGATTCTTCCCCCAAATATGTGCCTGGGGAGGTGCAGAACTAGCAATAATGCACACTTCGTGTGGCTAATAGAAATCCTAATTCTTCCAGTTTAGACTAGAGTGCCACATCACCGAAAGGATTCCAAGAACAAAAGAGAGGCAGGTCATGGAAAGAAGGACAACTATGGGCCTGTTTGGATCCCAGGAACTAAACTCAAACTGACTAAACCAGTGACTAAAAGTTTAGCTACCCCTGTTTGGATCCATGGACTAAACTAGGGACTAGAGGCTTTATTGCTCTGGAAAATGACTCAAGTGCCTCTGTTGGATACCCGGTGGGGGAGGGGACCAGGGGTTGGGGTGGAAAAGGGGGAGTTTAGCACCAGTTTAGCTCCTCCAAGGGGCTAGAAGTGCTAAATGATTTTAGTCCGTTTTCTAGTCCCTGTGTTTGGTTTTCTAGCCCTAAAGTGACTAGAATCTAGTCAGTTTGCTCTAGCACATGAGATCCAAACAGGCCCTATAACAGTTAAACTTTAAAACGGGAAGTTGTTAGTGAATCTGAATTCATTCAATTGTACAGATTAGAGATAATGTACAAGAAAAATTATAAACCACACAGTACACTAAAAGAAATTCTCAGCTTAATTGAGTTGATTAAATTAGCATTTCTCCCATTATGCGGGTTGTACGCATTGCAAATCTTAAACCACACTATTACATGCCTGTAAATCAATAAATGTTCTCTTTGTTCCACTATTGATTCTTATATGGACACCCATGATTACACAACCACATTATTACATGTCTGTAAATCAACAAATGTGCTCCTTTTTCCACTATTGCTTTCATATATGGGCACTCATGATTACACAACAGTGTGTAATACATTGGACCTTTATCATAAGCTATTCTGTAGTGCAAAAGGGTGGAGGCAACGAAAATCATTAGAGTCCAAAAAATCATATGTATAACCTTTAGAAAAATGATCAATGAAATTCAAGGCATGGCGACCAAACAACATTTTTATGATTGTACGGTTAGCTCAGGGCTTAGTAAGCTTATTACTTCAAGGAAAAACTTAAAGCTACTTCCCATCAGCTAATCTTTCCCCTTTTACTAAATTTAATAGAGGATTGGCATGTCCTTTCCATTCTATATGCTGAGCTGCCTCCCAAAGATAGTACTAAAGGTGGCTAAATGTTCGCATTATATGCTAAGGGACGATGGGCTCAACTACAGATTAGTTGTATTATTGGGGTTAAATATATATAGCCTTTTTAAGAATCGATTCTCCACATACGTGCATGATCTATAGACATTCACAAAACCTATTCTGATCTACATATATTCTCCAAAATCACACCTTTCCACAATAATTCAAGAGGTTCCATGTTCACTTCTAGACTACGAGTCAGCTGTCCGTACCGTTTTGTTTGCAACAAAAGCATCTGTTTCACAGCGCTTAGCAAGTATTTATGTTCATCTCCCTCTGTTATCATTTGGAACTGAAACCTAGTTAGGCATATAGCATGAATAACCCTGTACTCAGGAACCAGGAGCAGTAGGAAAAAGCTAACAATAACGAATGGGGGGAATATATGACAAAAGCTTATCAACTAAGGCTAAAAATATGATTTCAGCCTTTCAACAAGTATGATTTGCAGTTTTGCACCAAGGCACATTGTATTTATAAATTTCCTAAAATTGGACAAGTTCCAGTTTTGTAAAAAAGACTGTATTAGTCCCCAAACTACGACATTTGACACATTTTGGTCCCTCAACTCCAAAACTGAGTTAACATGGTACTCGAATTATCAAAACTAGACACAAATAGTCCCTTGACCAAGTCAACGGAGGTTTTCACCAGTCAAAGGTAGTTTGACCGAAATGTTGTTTGTATTTTATATAAAATATTTCATCCAAATAAAACTATATATTTGAGTTCTTTCCAACTAATCACATATAAATTTTTCACATAAATTTTCTGAACTTTGCATAATTGTTTATTGTTTTGTGCTATTTTTACAACTACTAGGAAATGCTAGAAAGTTATAAAAATAGTATAACATGGTAAAAATATGGGAAAAAATTTGAACTTGTAAAATAAATAGAAACTCAAATATACAATTTGTTTGTCTGGTTTGATGGTTCGAGGACTGAGTCAACTCGGTTTCAAGTTCAGAGACCAAAATAGGTCAAGTGACATTGTTCAGGACCAAATCAGAAATTGTTCCTTTAGTTTTCTAGTTTACAAGTTCATAAAGAAAAATAAGTATAACATGCACCAAGGCACATTGCACTTACAGATCTCATAAAATGGATAAGTTTAGTTTCTAATTTACAAGTTTAGATGTCTCACAGTCTAATTTTGAACAAATGTACTTCATGGGATCTAATAAAAAACTGATATATTAATATCTGCTACAATTACTCCTTAGTGTCACATCTATGGGCACACATCTATTTAAATGGAGTTACCATCGCATGAACATGCATACCACATTACCACTGGATCAAGACAGTAATATACTAGATTGATATTAATGAGAAATCAGGTTTGATGGCTTCCAATATCAATATTTGTGAGTCAGACATCCTACCAATCATGAATAGACACATCAGTATATTGTTCCCTTTGTAAAAAAGAGAACACTCACTTAGCATTTATCGTTCGTTCATACAGCTTTTATTTTATGATGCTTTAGCACCATCTATAGCAGTAGAGCAAGGTTATGTTGATGCTTCTCGGCTGCTGACTTGAGGAGGAATCAATTCGACGCGGAAGAGCAGTGGGCAGGACGTTATCAGTTGCAAATACTGTTTCCACTAAATCATGTTGGTTCACGATTCATGGAATGTCGATCGGTAAAGCTAATTAAACATCAACTTGCGAAGATCTAATAAATCTTTCCTATGAATGGATACTGATCTGGTGGAGGTGAAGTTCAGTCCACATTGTAGCTAAACGGCACTCAACTTTCTCAAAAAAGCAAAGGATTCCAAGGTCCAAATTCCAATTTAATTATGATTTGCAGAGATTGTTCCTTGTGTCCCCTAAGAATATTTTTCTCTGCTCCCTCAGAGGGAGCTCCAGTGCTGTGGCGCGCCATCGCTTTATTTTTCATCTCACGCTGCCAAAATTCTGCGCAACCGCGGTCTTTTGTCAACTACATATGCTAGTTCTAGTAATCGGAAAATGGAAACCGCATGAGGTAACATACCATGGAAGGTCGAGGTTTTGACAGAACGTGATTTATCTTAAAATGACAGTGGCACAGCTAATCTCCATTTTTGTTGCATCCAAGCTCTAAAAACAATACTAAAACATCGTAATAATTTTTTACTCCTGTTTCTCATATCCCAATATGAAATATTATCTTTTTAATTAAAGTCTGCTTCCCCCCTTATCTCCTACGCTTGAAAAGGCTGCAAGAACCCTCTTAAAGTACGCGAAACCAGAAAGAAAGTGCGCCGGTTGGTTCATCTTTAATCTTCCTGACGCAGCCAGAGTTAAAAATGGCAGCTCAGCTTTTGATGGGGATGGTGGCAGTGGCAAGGTAGAAGGAGGCGCTCTTTGGTGGGATACCTGGATTGGAATTGCCTGAGCCTGTTTGCTTTGCCTTCTCCACTCCTCGCGACCTTGCCCAGCCACCGGGCGCGGCCAGATTGCGCCGCCGTCGACCGGACCGGCGACCCCTCCCCTCGCACGCCGTCGCGCTTCCATGAACCCTCCTCCTCTCCCTAGCCCTAGCTCTCACCGCCTCCACGACCGATGGCCGGAGGCACCGCCCGAAGCGTCTCCTTCCTCGTTCTGCCCGCCGCGTCGCGAATCGCGATCTGCAGCAGCACCACTGTTTGGGCCCGTGATGGGCCGCGTCCAAGTGTAGACTCAATGGGCTGGGTCCAGTATTATTTGGGCTTTAGGACTTAACTGCTTACAGATGCCAACTCCCTAACGGCCGTCACCACTGCCCATTATGGGCCGCCTCCCCCGGCGACCCGGCCCAATTTTTCCAGACCGGCGGAAAGTTGAAGTTAGTGCTGTAATGCTGTTATCTTAAAAATCGATCGAATATATATATAAAAAAACAAAGATTGATACCCATGGAAGCTGCATGCATGCCTTTATTCTTTTATTATTCGGAACCCATATACCATATAGTATATTTTACCATACATACTCTCATATCACACAAACAAGCATACATGCACGCACGTACGCAGGACAGCATCGCTGCTTCGATTCAAGCAGCAGACATATCCATGATAGTATATCATAGTACATTACCACCAGCACATAGAAGCTAAGCGACACTGATCAGGCCTTGAAGCTGGTGCCCTTAGCCGCCTCGAGGGAGTGCTTCCTCGAGAGCTCCACCACCTTCTTCTCCCCGGCGATGAAGTACGCCATGCCAGCAGCTGCATGCAAGAATATCAAGCAGCTGTCTCACATGCATGCATGCATGCACATTGTTTCTCTAGTGATCGATCGATATATTTAGCATCAAACGATGTGATCAAGTGGGGATAAGGAAACTAGCTAGAGCTTGGGGAGCTAATTACCGTAGGAGATGATCACTGTCTGGGCGACTGGGTTGCCCAAGTTGGCCCTAGCCCACTTCGACATCCGAACACTGGCAAACTGTAATGAACAGTTAGTTAATTCATTCAGCTGAACACACGTACGGATCACTGTGCGACATGCAGTTTCCGACGAAAGATTGGATCTTGGATGCTATGCGATGCCATGGTGCATGCTAGCTAGTTTGTTGCACTCACGGTGGGGATCGCCGTGCAGACGGCAGTGGCAGCCGCCGCCTTCAGCCCGGCGATCGCCGCCTCTGCAGAGCTCATCCGTGCGCGAATGGGGATCGAACAACACCACGTTAATCATCACCATTCGATTGATAACTAAGATCTTAACTGAGATGTTCAGGTTAAATGGTCATTTCTATGAAGTACGTATGAACAGATTGATCGATTTAATTCACTGACCATGCGAGCATTGCTTGGCCCTGGCGAGCCTCAGCTCGAGCTCGGAACGGGGGGCCTCCTTAGGCATCTCGATCGAAACAAACGAACAGCACGCAAATACAGCTTCTTTGTCCTGATCGAAACTGACGGATCAATTAACCAGAAGCGGGTCTGATCATCTGATGAGCTCTGCCTCTGTGTGCAAGACGGCCATGGGATTCGCCACCAATTTATAGGGCCGAAAAGATCCTAGCAGATCAGGAACCCAGCAGCAGCAGCAGCAGAAGCTCTGGCGTGCGGGTGATCTCCCACGGCCGGAGCCGACGGCGAAAGTTGCCGCGCGGGCGTCGCCATGCGGGGGAGCACTGCCGGTTTTGCGGCGCCGCGGCGGCGGCGGCGCCGGCGGGAAGGACGAGACTGTGTGCTCATGCGGTCAGATAAGATGGCATGGACGACCCACCCACGCGTGTTGCATGCTCTTCGTCGCCATGCGGAGGCGGCGACGATCGATCTCGCCGGCTTTTGGTTGTGTGCACGCTTGCGCATCGATCGAGTGTGCTCTACGGCTGATCACTCGATTCAGGGCTTATCTTCCTTAATTTTGTGTGTTTGGAACTGATCGTGGATTGCAGTTAAAGTTGTTACAGTAATTAGCTTTTGTCAGGCAGAAAGATGTATATAGGGGGAAAGAAGCCTCTTTATACTGACCTGTGGGCCGAAATTAAGCTAGGGCCACATGTTTGTGAATTATGCACTAGAGGACGACCTGACAAAAATAGGTTGGATACAAGGCAGTGGCATGAATGAACAACGAAGGTGGAACAGATAAGCAATTAAGCATATGATAACGGTGGGTTTTACATCGTAATTTTACACCATGCAAACAGAGATGACTATTTACCTAACATAGAGATGCTTAAATTAATATTATCGGGAATCTATCATCTTGAAATGTAATTGGATGAATAAAACCATGTCAATGTAGGCCTAGCTAAATCACTAGCTGAAGTTGGCTATTTTAGTAGTACCAGTTGGGCCTGCAAGGCCGGCCCAGCAATAACCCCACTAGCAAGCAACTAGGGCAACACATCCATCTCTCTCTAGCCGCCAACCGTTGATCCTCCTCCTCCCTCCTCTCCTCTCCTCCCCACTCATGTCCATAGGACGGGGTGGCTACCCCACAAATGGCACCCATGCCCATGCATGGTGTGAAGGTGGGGGTTGTTGTCCGTCGGCTGAGAACGGTGGTAGCTTGAGTAGGTAGCGGTGGACACCATATCTTTTTCCTTCTAATCCCTGGCACTACTGTGACTAGTTCGGCGTTAGCATCATCCACTCCTGCCTAGGCATTAAGCCTACCTGTCATCCAACAATCCCCAAAATTGGGGCAGTAATAGTGAGTCCAGATGTCGCCAGAGGTGAATAATAATTTAACCATAATAGTACATGACATCAATGGTGAAAAAGATTTATGTACATGATCACATAGGTGATTATAGTGAAATTAAAGAAATTCATTTGCTCCTTAAGCCAATTCCAGGCCTTGTTTGAAACACAGGAACTTCACCAGAATTCACAGAAATTTCATATGAAATGAATTCAATTCCTGCTATAATCAGGAAAAATTCCCGTGTTCCAAACAGTGCCTTAATTGACTAATCATATAATACCATACATGGATCATCCTAGATCCCTACAAGTTCTTTGGTAGCTAGGCTCTTGAGTCGGTAGCGAAGGGCGGCCAGGAAAGAGGAAAACAATAGAGAGGATGGCTATAATATTGTCTATGGTGGTATTTCCAGATATACATGGAAGAAGAAGGGAGGGAGGGAGGGGAAAGAAGTGAGTGGGGTTTGAGCTGGTGTGAGGTGCTTCGTGGGTGTCCGTGCTTTATATAGAAGAGATGGGTAGCGGCAAACGCGTGAATAACGCGTCATGACAATGCGAGCAGGACCGGAACCACGGAGCTTAGTTCCATCTGGCCAGGGTCATGCCTCCCCCAGTCCCACCCGCCACTAGTTTTTAATAAGCGCAAAGAAATAGGGTACTTAGTAAAATTATTTACAGTCATTTTGAAGTTCATGTAGGACAGTATATGACTAACCTTGAAATAAATTAATCTATATCACTACATGGAAATTGTAGAGGCAAATCAATGACTTAGATATGTGCGGGTGTAGGCTTGAGGCTAATTGGCTAAAGTACACATTTGGTGTGTGTGTGTGTGTCACATTCCTGTACAGGACGTTGTACAACTACTTCACAAAATTATGTATGTGACATTTATATTTGGGAAAATATTTATTCCTTTTTTTCTTACATTAACCGGCATGCATTGCATATCTTCTATCTTCTTTTAACAGAAGATCCACTATCTATGGTAAAAACACTTTTGCTATGAGTGTGCCTCCACGTAGAATATCCATGTTGGGAAATTATTTACTTTTACATAGAAGAGTGTATTTTGCGTTCTGGGCTTAAGTATAACAAGCATGGTTTTCTTTTTGTTTGCATGGCTAGATTTGTCTCAATCATTCAATTTGGCAAGAATTCTTATTTCTATTATTTTCTATTACAAATTTATGCTTTTGTAACAGAATAAACTCTTTTTTTAATTTAACATGGACACTTATTTCTATTTTTTTATTCTACATTTCTATATTGTATTTTTGCGGTTGATATAAGCTCTTTTTAAATCTAGCATGAAGTCTTATTTCTTTTTTTATTACAAAATTATACTTTTATTGTAATTCATATGCAATCTTTATGTTAATCTAATCCATTATAATCAGACTCACAACAATCAATGATATAAATTTTTCTTTTTCTTTTCGATTAATGTGAAAAATTCTAGGTTTTTACAACTAACGTGGTGGCTCTATTGACCTGCTTTAATTTGATTATAAACTAGATAGATGCTTCGTCTAGAACTCTAGATAACCCTTGGCATTGAAAGCCTAACATTTTGCCCACTTGAATTTTTTTTTTAATTGTTGAAATAATTCACTACAAGGCAGTTTTGAAGATGGTTTTAAGAAAATATTAGGGTGGATTTATTTTTGTCCGTCTAGGAAACACTAAATTGACAAGAAAAAGGTAATTTTCACCGCCAGGTGCTCGACCAACAAAAATAGATGGTACAACTCGGCCATGTTCCAAAAAATATTTTTCCCAACTATTTTTGTTGGTCAAACTGACGAAAAACTGTTTTCAAAAATTAAATCTGAAAAAAGGCTCGCAGGGGCAAACAACTGGTGTGATCGCATTTAGAAGAAGTTGAGGCCTAGATTCAGGTTTGTCGTCCAAGCTAATAAAGGCCTTGTACATTTCAGCTTACCGTAGCGTAGAGTAGTATTTCAGAAAAATTTAAGAGTTTTTAAAGAGGAGAACGTATCAAGTGCAATCGGGGTTCCCGTGCAATCTCCATCCAACCCAACTAGCAAATGTCATAAAAAATTCTGAAAAAAATCATACATATACTTCAAGTCATACTCCACCTATATATAAAATTTTATGTTCAAAGTCATTATATTTAAAGCACAGCAAAAAAGAGAAAATTCTGATAGATTTATACTAAAAAATCTGTCAGAATTTTTTCTTTTTTGTTACTGCTAAAATATAACGAATTTGAACTTAAAATTTTGTATATAGGTGGAGTATGACTTGAAGTACTTGTATGATTTTTTTTTAGAATTTTTCATGACTTTTGCTAGTTGGGTTGCACGGAGATTGCACGGGAACCCCGATTGCACCGGATACGCTCCCAACTTTAAAGAGATATTTAAATATTGTAAAAAAAATAAAAAATAGTTTTAAAATCTTTAAGAGGACTTGTAACACCCCATCTCCTCTTGAGCCTAGAATGCTACTAACTCTAGCAATTGATTCAAATTTCGGCAGCACCTCCCCTATTTAATTGGACATCCACGACAGACAGTTTATGTCAAACGAATAAATAAACATTTCTATCAACTGAAAGCCACAAAAGAAAACACTAAAGGACTACAAGTCTCAATTAAACAAAGCTCAATTATTAACATAGAGCTCAAGTGAAAACTATATTCACTAGTCTCAAAGTGAAAAGTAGTGGGTGCTCAGGTTAATTGTGCTACTCCCATGTCCCATGCATGATGCTGCCATCCATTACCTAAAAACCAAATAAAAGTAAGAGTGAGTATTCAACAATACTCAGCAAAGTATATGTATAAACAATATAAATATCATAGTTTCAAAATAACTCCATGCTCATGAATCATCCAATATCTCAAAAGCTCCATATAACTCAATCGCTTCAACACGTCCACGTAAAACACTTTTCATCCATCGATGCAATGCAATGCACATGCGTCTGTACTGTGAGCTCATACCGATATAGCTAGGTGCGTATCCGTCGATGCCACACCTTGCCCGTCCTTTTCAGGCGGGGACCAATTACTCCACTCCCGTGGAGTGCCTACCAAGTAGGATTTCAGAGCACTCCGGATTAGTCACTTTTGACTTTCTCACCGACCTTACCGGACTAGTCAAAAGTGACTTTCTCACCGACCTGACTCATATGCACATGATGTAATAATGCCTCTTCTCTGTCATACAATTATCATATACCTTCATCAATTAACTATAAATAGCAGAGCATTTAAATTGCATCAAAATAATATAAACCCTTTTTCCAAAAGAACAATCACAAAGCAATCAGACCACATAGTCATATAGCATCAAACCAGCACGTGTTTAACATATACTTGCCTCTTTTACCAACAAAGCGAAATTGTGCAACTTCAGCGTCTACCTCGAAGCCACTCCACCTAAAGAGAATATTACAATAATAAATCATGCAACCCACGTTATTAAGCAATACATAACTCTACTACTTAAGCATCTATTTTCGGCATCGATTAGACCCCTATAGCCTAACCCATCCAGTGCATCTACTCTCTAATCGACCAAACCAAAACATCCCCACAAGAATAACGAAGGAACTGGCATCATATTCGTAAACCGAAAATATATCAAGGTCGAGAACCCTTGCTCTTAATATCCATTGATTATAAAGGTACATTCCTCCATTCCTCCATCATTTGCCATCAATTTCGGTCGCGTCCGAAACCGGACAGCGGTACGAAAACAATCGCATCTCCTAAACCGTAAATCCAACTCATGCGTTCTTGGACTCGTTGGAAAGCTGAGAACATAACCTAACTTTCATTCAAAATGAAGGATCTCTAATTCCTCCCAAGAATACCTCGAATTTAAGCCGCAAGCTGCTGCTGCTAGCTCGTCAAACTCTTAAAATTCAATCTAACCAACTAATTACTCACTGATCAAAAGCAAATATCACCTAAACATGAGCACCATCCATTCAACACATACATAAGCGAACCTATGAAAGGACAGCTAAGACCTTCCATCATCAAAGACTTATTAATCCCCTCCTAAACCTACATCCTGCCATAACTGAGAACCTATCCGGACAGCAGTACTGTTTTGGGCATAAATCCCAAACCGTTGGGCCAAACCAAAACTCGCGTTCTTGGACTCTACGGAAAGATGAGAACGACGCCGAGGTTTTTGCTTATAGGATTGGGCTCCAATTCCTCACGGAATTAGCCCAAAATCGAGCTAAAGCTCGCTGCATTGGACTCCACATGAACACACATAAAACCCAACCGCAAATGTGGCTAATACTCATAGATTGGGGCTCAGCGAATACAAAGAATAAAGGATTCATGAAGAGAGGCGAAGAAATCGTTACCATAGGGTTTGCACCAAACCCTAACTCCTTCTCCTTCCTCCTAGTTGGCCACCCTCCCCTTGTCCTTCCTCTTCTCCCCCTTCCCACCGTAGCTCCCTTTCTTTCTCCTCTACCTCCTCCTGCCACCCCAATCCTCCCATGGGCAGCCAAGGCTAGGGCAAAGCAGGGCAGCGGCCGGCGGCGTCCAGCAGGCACAAGCAGTGGCGGCGACTTGGGGCGACGGCGGCGTGGCCATAAGGCAGCGGCTGGCTCTCGGGACGGCAACACGGCACAATGGCGGCGACATGGGAAGCAGACGGGGGGGGGCGGCGGCTAGGTTTCTCCCTAGAGAAACCGTCAGTGTGCCCCTCCCCCACTGCCTCTTATTCCTCTTAAGTGGGTTGGGCCTGGGCAGAGCCCAACGAGATATCACAGGACTACTAAGATCCTGAGAAAAATCATTACAAATTATTACGCCAAATAGACTATATAAAAAAGATAAATTTTACTGAAACACTACGCTACGTTGCACTAAGCCAAAATATACAATGCCAAAATTATGACATAATATGTCAGACCCATCTAGAGCCATAGACCCAATTTCGTCCGACCGTCTGACAAAAATAAATCAGCTGCTAGCTACCCGATGAAATTAGCACACTTATTAGACCCACGTGGCATCGCCATCGTGGGCTCAGTTTCATCGGCCTAGCAGACCTTGGCCCGGCCCGCTCGCACTGGTCTGCAAACCCTAGCTACGAGCTCCCTGCCATTGATGCTAAAATTTGATCATTCATACTTATTATAGGTGATCATTTATGCTTGTAACCGATGAAAATGACTATATATTCTAAGATTTTATTTATTATGCTTATGGTTCAGAATGCTCATATGCTAACTTAGGGACAACTATAAATATTCCTGCATTTTAGCCGCCTCCTTGAGGTAAGCTGCTACTGCCTTTTTCTTCAATGTCCCCGCAAGTGGTGTTTCGTTTCATTTTTTTTTCTTCTGATGATATTTAATTGAATGAAAAACTTCTAAAACATCGATCCGCATGAATTCCACACACTATAGGAAGTTGAACTTATTCGTGTACTAGTGCAATAAACTTGTGGTGCAATAACGTCGATTTCTGTATGGAAAAATATATCTTTTTAATTGATGAACAAAAATGTTTTATAGGCTTGGGGTGCTTGTCGGTCTATTTTGTCCGCAAACCAATTAAAGTAGCTACTATTTTTATCGGTGCTTAGGTTATCTTCCTCGGTTCCTGTCAAAAAAACATACATCCTATTCGTGAAGTTTACACAAACCAACCCAAAATTGAATTTGACCAAAATCCAAGGTTACAAAACAACAAAAGGGCATAGGGCTGAACGAACGGCACGCCAGGGTAGATCTGATCATCTGTCGGGTTCAAAAGGGTTTGGATCGGGTTTTACAAAACCCGGCCAAAAATTAGCTAGCCTAAACCCGACCCGACCCGATGCACGGGTCAAAAATTCAGACCCAAACCGGGCCCTAAACCTGAAAATCCGAACCCTCACGACTGATTTCATAATTTTTTTGGGTCCAAACCCGACCCGATGGTCAGACTTCAAATCAAGGTCTGACCCGACCCGATGCACTGATCGTCGGATACGTCGGACAAGGCTACCCATGAGCAGGTCTACACCAGGGCTTGGAAGCTAGCTAGCCAGCCAAGCTGGAGGCGAACAAACTCACGCATGCAGCCGCGGCAGGATCCAGCGAAAGTGAAACGATCCATCCCGGGAAGCACGCAGTACCCGGGGGCGGCGCTTTCTGCGTCAGCGCCACCCGGCCTCGGGCAAGAAGACGGAGCTGGCGCCGCACGGCCATGCATGCCCGTCGCGCGGAGCCAGACGAGACGAAGGATCACGCGGAGCCCCGGGGCCAAATTAAAGCTAGCGCAACCGGACACCGGCCGTGATGCGCGCGCACCGCCCCGCCACTCGCCACTCGCCACTGCCACGCTCCCGTCAGATCCGGCTGCTCTCGCCGCTGTCACGCACGCTCGAGAGAGAGAAGACCACTAACGATTGATGGTTTTACCTAGCGGTTTTGCTACTCACAGACAGACGACTGATTTTTAAATAAATCTCAGTCGATTTTCACATAACTAGATTCTACCGTTAAATCTTTTATACGTTAGCTTAAAATCAGGCTAGATACAGTTACGGGTATTTGCAGTAGAATAGAAAACGAGTATCAAATATCATACAGTCGGATAAAAATCGATTATCGGGTACTTAGTCGAGTCATAACGTAAATTTTATAGGATCAACCAAGCGATAAAAATAAACTAACACATAATTAATCCAATGCATTTAGAGTCCAATAAATGGACATACACCAACATTAAGTCCAATTAACATAATTCACGTGGTGGGGCGGCACACGGAGGCGTGGTCGAGCGGGGCAATGCTCGGAGGCGCGGCCACACGGGGCGGTGCTCAGCACATGGGGCAGCGACCGACAGGAGTCTTTCCTCTCTTGTGTGTCCTCTACTTCTAGGGTTTTCAGGAGTTTTTTGGGCAGCGACGCCATGAGACTCAAACTGGGTGTTTGAGTACTACAATTGTTGGGCTGGGCTTGTGGCTTGTAGGTCAGTGGACCGGTGTTGCCTAATTGGCCATTGGGTACCCGAATTTTTCAAACCACCGGGTACCCGATTCTGAACTAAATCCATCAGATAGCTCGCATACTATATCCAACTTGAACCCATAAAAAATCAAATATTACCCGAAGCCGAATGGGAACCCGGCGGTTAACAAAAGCCTCTACCTATTTTCACTAGCCTGGTCGAGTACCCGCCGGGTACAGGTAGTACCCGGCCCGTTTTCACCCCTAAAGGTGGTGGTGGGAGTGTCAACAATTAGTATCTAAACTTTTTTAGTCGAACTTACTTCTAAATTGAGGGACCAAAGATCCACTTTCTATCATAATCATGATTTCCAAGTCGAAGAAGAGACCTTGGCATTACATGCAAAGTAAGAGGCATTAGAGGTGAAGTGTGAGGGAAAGGAGTAAGGGTAGGAGAGCCATTTAGCATCACCTGACATCTATTCAATTTTCACAAATTTGTAATGACCTTCTTGTTAAATCACGTTTTGTGGTGTAATTGCAGTGGCATCCATTCAACTTCAATCAGCCTGAAAACAGTACCGTCAAACCTGAGTAGGACAGCGACGAGTGAATCGCCGCGGCTTACAGAAAACAGTACTGTCACCAACGTCGATCGAAACCTGTGGACGCCACTACGCCCTAGCTGCAGACCTGCAGCCTGCCATAGGGCAGGATGCTGGAGCTCTTGTGTAAATTAAAGGCGAAATGAACGGTGGATACTGGTCCGTGCCAAATTACTTTTACTATGGGGCGCTGCGCTGAAATCAAACTTTGGTTTCAAGTTCGCACCCTCGTTGGTATGAGCTGAAACAAGCGGAAGACTGTAACAAAAAAGTAGTGAATTCTCCGTCGAAGTTTTGAAGAGTCAAACAAAATTCTAAAAATTCTAAAAGTTTTAAGAAATACCACTCAAGGTTTTACAAAAATGTCTACAAAACACTAAAATATTTGATTTATATAAAAGTAACAGTTTTTCAACGATGACTTCTAATTTTAATTTAAACTAAGAAGAACAATGTCTATATCTACTAAAACAAACTTTTACTAACCAATGCCTTCAAAAATTGATCGAAGCCAAATTTGCGAATATTTATATCTCATAAATTTTCGATAAGTGATAAATGGTGCCAAAAATCAAAGTAGTAAAAAAGATAATCAAGTCATTTAAGTAAATAATCGCACAGAACAGGTCAGCATGGTACTGGTAACCGGGCACTTTACCGTAAATAAAGTGTACTAGCTTCAATTTCGGTGGAATTAGGACTTTGCTATAAATTGGATATTTTTTCTAACCATCGAACGCGGTTGCAGTATATTATAACAAATGTTACAGTACGTTAAATCAAATGTTATAATTTTTTAAATCAAAAGTGTATCAAATATTTTAATATAATATTTAATTTAACATAACGTAATATTTAATTTAACATAATGTAACAGCGTTTGATTTTTTTCTTTAACAACGAGCGGACGTTCGATTTATAGCACTGCCGGTGGAATTAATGTGCTCTGCCATGATTTTGAGTTGCAGCAGTAATTTTCAGGCATCAGTATGTCTGATCAGCTCTCATCTGTAAAGTTAATTTGCTTATCATGTACGTAGTTCAACATATATACTTTCGCATATATACGGCAGTACGTACGTCACTGTCACGCATTGCATGGTGTATTGATTGAATATCTAAAGAATAGAGCGTACGTACAATTGTACAATCGTTTGGTCCATTGTTCAAAGAAGCAGCAACCAGTAGCCACAGAAACTATGCGCAACTACATATACCAGATTACTAGTGGTATAAAATATGCCAAAACCATCAGCAAATTGAGGCAAAATAAGCCTTATAAGCTGGAAGCTGACCCGTGAGGACTGAGGAGTTGATTAGTAGCTCGTAAACAATGACCGACCAATAGGCTAACTATAACGGCAAGAGTGTGACGATGGTCGATCAACTTGATTTCCAGACCCCTCTCGTCGTGTGTTCTCTCTTCAGTTCACTACACTATAGCTACGCCAGTTTTGATAGCCATATTTATTTTAATTAGTATGTTCAATGTTGTACAGAGTGGTCGAATTTAGTTCCCATCTTTGTGAATCAAGCACGCGAAATACATCTGTGACAAGTAAGCACATGATTATCACTTCTTCTGAAACTTCACGTTATAGAAATAGTACTGCTTATCATATAAATAGCCTTACAAGGGACATTTTTTCAGATATAGTATTAATTTGGATGGCCAGGTAGATTATACCGCTCTACATAAGCAGGTATAATCAACAACAACTGATCTGCAGGGCCTTAATTACTTAATTACTCCTAGCTATCTAGTTTACTTATTGCAGCACACACCGAGGTTACAGTGGCGACCAAACTGATCAGACACAGCAAAGCAGGCAGCCAGGCACCATCACATGCATGCCTCAACTGATTCAGCCATTCAGGGCCTGAAGAATGCGGGGTGGTTGCGGAGAGGAGCAGGGGCGCCCTGGAAGGAGGTGTTCTTCAGGTGGTCGGGGGCGGCGTCGAAGGAGTGCTTCCTGGCCAGCGACAGGATCGTCTTGTCCGCCGCGATGAAGTAAGCCATGCCCGCCACTGCACGCAGCATCAGCATCTCACAGATCGTTCGAGCATCCATGTGTAAACCGAGCAGCAGTATAGCTAGGCATGTACCTGTGCAGATGATGAGTGCCTGGCCTGTGGGGTTGATGTTGGCCTTCGCCCATGGCAGCATCCTCACGCTCGCAAGCTGAACCAGCGAAGCAAGAGTAAACAGCAAGAACACTGACCAAGTGACCATGATTCGTAGCTCCCGACGAAAATAGAGAGAGAAACAACTGACCGTGGGAACTGCAGTGGCGATGGTTGCCACAGCCGCCGCCTTGGCCCCTGCAAGCGTCGCCTCTGCACGCACGCAGGCATGCGTCAAGAACCATGTAGTAACAGTATACGCGTATAGCAAGCGCAGCACTGCAGCTGTGCAGGTTATGCATGCAGTACTACTAGTGCAAGTGCATGTAGTTTACCTCGGGAGCAGCGCTTGGCGAGGGCCAGCTTCTGCTCAAGCGACGCACGGGTCACCGTCGACATCTTGCAAGCGATGCGAGTACTGAGTAGGTTCTTTCTGACGGAGCTCGAGAAGACTGCAGGGAGAGTGATGGAGCAGAGGGAGAGCTGGTTGGTTGGGGATGGATGAACTTCCTGATCTGCAAGAGGCAGAGGAGAAGCTGTGAATTTATAGGCAGCGGCAGGAGGCATACGGACTGGCGAAGCGGCGGGCGGCGGCGGCGGTGGACGTGGTTTGGCGCGGAACCCATGTGTGGCCGGCAGATCGCCGGGAGGATGGGTAAAACCACCAACCAGGTAGGTGCACTTCACCTCCTCGATCTGATGTGCTCCTCTCTCTATCCAATTATTCCACTCACTCGCCACTCGCCACAGGGGTTTTCGTTTGTTTTCTGTGCATGGAAAATTCAGGAAAGGTCGGTTTCCTGTCTAATTTTTAAAATTTAACTTTGATTGAGAATAGTGTTCCGCGCGTTTACGTAGATAATATCGGTCCTTCAATTTGACATGTTTTGTTATTTTATTATTTTTATTTTAAATTTGTACATTTTTTTAGAAGATATGAACTCTTTATTTTAATATGACATGTACTCTTATTTCTATTTAAAATTTTAATTTTTTATTAGAGCTGATATGGAATCTTGACTCTTATCTTTATCATTTTTTTTGAATACCTATTTTTTTAAAAAATTTATGTTGTTATAATTTGTCCTCGCTGAAATAAACAACCGTGGATCTTTGCTTTTTTTTTTTTATTTATGGGATATTTTCTTCAATTTATGTTGGATATATACAGATGAACTTTGAGAGTGGATGAACCTCTCGATGGGTATGTGCTGATGAACTTCGAGAATGGATATATGTGTGACGCAGACAACTGCAGGAGTCACACGCAGGTGGCATAATCGCGCAAGAGCATCACTGCTCGGAGTTCTAAATACACACTTTAACTGCACATTCTATTCTTCTTTCTAAATTTCCTTTATATTTCATACTACATGTATGAAATTCTTTCACTCCAACAGAATACTCTACCCTACGTATTCTATTTTATAGGTTTTTTTAAGGATGCTCAAAGGTGCTGGGCCGGGCCGCGCGGCCGTGTCCAATACATTGGGACATCTGCAGGCTAGATTTTGCGAAAACAAAAACCATACCCGCCAAACCAGTCGCTCCTCGCCAATTGGCCATGGTCGGTCGCATGGGGCTCTGCTACCTACAATTCTCTATGGGACCGACTAGAACGCAGGCGCCTGCATTTTGCGTTTCGTGCAGGCGCTCGTTTTTTCAATACGATTGTATAGAAATTTTACCATACAGAAGTACTGGAAAAACAGTATAACAAAAGTGAAAAAAAACACTCAGACGGCGGCGGCGGGCAGCAGATCAGCACGTTGGCGGATGGCGGGAGGTCAGGCCGGCCGCAGGAGGAGATGTCCGGGGTGGCGACGGGGTCGGCGCCAGCGAGACGCGGGGAGAAGAGCCCTGCAGTGGTGGTGCGAACAGCGTCCTTGTGGACGGCGGCGGCGCAGAAGCGGCGTCGGCGGCAGCAGCGGCGATGATCAGGCTGAGCTGCGAAATGCAGGCGCCCGTAACAAAGCAAAAGCGATTCTATATATGTGCTGTACTTGCTAGTCTACTACTCCGTACTAATATAAACCAGGGAAACCGAAGGAATCCATGAACACAGAGAGCATGGAGGACACATGTCAACGGGTGATGCATGCGATAGGCCTGAAAGTGCAAGTGTATGGTTGAATTCTCGCTTATTTTACTCTTTTCATTCATTTTAAAAAAATCGCTGGTTAATTTTACTTTTTCATAAGAAGAAAGAAAAACGCTGGTTTCAAGTTAAGTGTTTTGAGATCGCTGCCTCCACTGATTTGTCTGATTGCACGCTGAGGCGGTAACCGAGGTTGGCCACCTACACCGGGCATGGGAAAGGGTAAAGTGCATTCACAGCATGCAGATCGCTGCCCCTTGCCCCCAGTTTTGGCCTTTGGGGGCGGAATCTGTGTGGAGCCGCTCCCAGTTTTCGGCTGATCACCGAGACGCCGACGCCGACGCCCGTGTACCGGTGCTAGCTCCATCCATGATGCATTCCACTCCGTCACCCTGGCCTGGGAGTCTCTCGTCTCGTCTCTGGACAGCGCAGTGCATGCCCCGGTGCCTTTCGGAGGACCTCAAGAGCAATAGTAAAAATAGAGCCCTATATTACATTATAGATCCTTCATAAAATGTTTTAGCACCTCAAAAAATATGTTAACTTTAAAAGAGACCTGGCATGCCAAGTGGAGAGCTCGGTACTAGAATAGAAGCCCTGCTAATTATGAAGAACCCACAGCCGGGAGTGCTAGCAACTGGATTTTCCCATGCTCCGTTATACCATCCCTTGGAGGATGGCTTGGTGCTAATGTAGTACTTTCGGAGGCCTTCCTTCCGCTTGCTGTTTTGGTCCAGAATCAACCTTAAAACATATATATATACATATACATATATATATATACATATACATATATATATATACATATACATATATATATATATATATATATATATATATATATATATATATATATACATATATAATGGCTAGCGTGCACCCGAACCTGAGATCATTGCCGCCGTGCATACGCGCGTTTTCAAATCCGAGATGCTAACAATGATCTGAACCGTTGATCTTGTTCGTCTTATTGAAATGTAGCCGGTGACCAAGTTTCGTATTTTTTGAATTTATTTACTATTTGTTTTCTATTTACAAAAATCAGCTTTTTGAGCGCATTACGACTAATTGGAAGGCTGATTTTTGAAAATAAGAAACAAATAGTAAATAAATTCAAAAAATACTAAACTTGGTCAACGCTACATTTCAATAAGACGAATAAGATCAACGGTTCGATCATTGTTAGGTATCTCAATTTCAAAAGCGTTAGAGCATTGAGAGCTCCGTGTTCGAGGTGCACGCTAGCTCTCTCTCTCTCTCTCTCTCTATATATATATATATATATATATATATATATATATATATATATAATATAACACTAAACTAACATGTCCATTTATTGCCCCTAAAACATAGTCAAACCAAATATTGGGCTTGACGATTGTTTCTCTCATGGGCTCAAACTATTTTAAGGCTTTTTGTTAAGATAAGATCCATTGTTGGAGTTGATTTTTTAAAATATTATAAAATATAGAGATAGCAACCATAAAGGGCTTCTGTTGGAGATGCTCTTATGTATCGTGAGTCATGTTCAACCATCGGAGTAGCCAGAGCCAACGATTGTGATGACTTGGTATGTCGATTTTTACAAATAAAAAAATATCTTGGTAAGCTACTAAGCTCTAGCTATTTTTACGATCTTATTATTTTTGCTCCAAATTTCTATTGTTTAGTATATTTCGTTATAGTTTGTACATACGGTTCTCTATTATTTTAGTTCTAATTTAATTTAGAGTAAAATTTTTAAGCCTTGCCAAGAAGCCTATAAAAAGGGAAGCCTAGCATACGACAAAGAGAAGGACCAAAAGAAAAAAGGCCTAAGATCCACGAGCAGCGGCTAATCATCCCAGCAGGGGCCCTATATTACTCTGCGTTCATTTTTTCGGTCAACTGCAGCGCCAAGCTCACATGTATTCAAATTGTTGTACCGCCTGCCCGTACAATTTTGGCTACATGCGCCGTTAGCACTCCATCATTCCTTGATGCAAGCCGCTGATGCCTCCCCTTCTGCTTATGTTCTTAATTAAGCCTACAAGTGGCTTGTCACTATCACTTTTTATTCTGCATTTAATTGCTTCCGTTTTATTATTTTATTTGATATGAATTTTTCTCTTAATAAGATAAATTTTTTTAATTTATATTGTAGATGACCCGGTAATAGGCCTGATCATCTGCCGGGCTGAGCCAGGTTTCGGGCCGGGCTTGAAAAAGCCCAGTCCCATGGGACCAAGCCCGAACCGGGCCTGGAGCCCGAAGGCCCGACCCGGCCACGGCTTGCCGCACAGTTTTCTCAGGCCCAAGCCTGGCCCGGCCCAGCGGCCGGGTTTCAGACCGAGGCCCGAGCCAGGCCCGATGCATCGGTCAGGCCGGGCCGGGCGCCTATGAACAGGTCTACCCGGTAATAAACTAATAATTGATACAGGCTTGTCTCATTCTAACAGACTAATAGTTGATCAGTTCTCATCTGTAAAGTTAATTTGCTTATCATGTATAAGTACGCAGTCTCACATATATAGTAGTCACTGTCACGCATCGCATGATTGACGGAGTTACTTAAGAACAGAGCACTTTGTACGATTGTTCAAGGAAGCAGCTCCCATAGAGTGTACGTAGTGATAGTATAAGATATAGCAATTAGCAAGTATACCGGGTAGAGTGTGATGGTCAGCTTGTTCAGACTCGTATGCTCTATGTTGCTTATCTATGCTACACCTTTCCCAGCTTCACCGATTTTTCATAACCAGATTTTATTAAAAAATTGTACAAAGTAGTTGAATCTTACTCATTATTTTGAAATTTAGTAGTTGTCATTTCTGTCCTTAAATTTTAGTGAACCTTACTCATAATTTGAAAATTTACTTTTTCAGCCTCTTAAAATTGTAGCCGTTTGGAAACAGAGCCCCAAACTATTAGATGTGTCATTAAATGTTGTGATGGTGTTATTTTTTTGGAAAATGCTTGCAGCTGGGCGTCTGATCCGTCGGACACCCGACCCAGCCAGCGCGCGCGTACAGCTACGCTAGCTAGCTAGCTTGCAGCCAAGCGCTTCATTTATATTCTTCGATTTCTCATTTTTGTATCTTTTTCATTTGGAGTCCAATTCGCGTAGTACAAATTTTATAATTCATCTAAATTCCATTTGAACTCATTTTAAATACTTTTCTATTTTTTCTATTTTTTATTTTTTTATCTTTTATTAGAACAATTGTTTCATCAGACAAGATAGATTGTTTCGGAAGGCTAGACTTATTGTTCTAGCAAGCAAGATAGATTGTTTCAGTAGGTATACAAGTTATGGTTCATGAAACTAGACATATTGTTCCAATTGGATTAGCCTATTGTTCCAGCAGACCAAATACATTGTTTCAACAGGTATAAAAGTTGTTCCAGCAGGTAAGATTAATTGTTTGGAGAGGCTAGACTCATTGTTCCAGCAGGAAAGATAAATTGTTCCGAGAAGCTAGACTCATTGTTCCAATAGATAAACTTTATTGTTCTAGTAGGCAAACTTTTTTGTTTCAGTAGGTAAACTTTATTGTTCCAGTAGGCAAAACCTTATTTGTTTTAGAAGGCAAAAGTTATTGTTTCAGAAGGCAAAAGTTTTTGTTCCAGTAGGCAAAGCTCAACTATTCCAGTAGGACAAACTTCATTGTTTCAGTAGGCAAACTTTATTGTTTCAGTAGGTAAACTTTATTGTTCCGGTAGTCAAAACATTTATTTGTTCCAGAAGGCAAATTTATTGTTCCATAAGACAAAAGTTATTGTTCCAGTAGGCAAAATTTAACTGTTCTTGTAGCACAAACCTTATTGTTCCAGTAGTCAACTTTTATTTGTTCCAGTGGGCAAATCTTGTTGTTCCAGCAGACAAAAATTATTGTTTCAGTAAACCTTCTTGTTCTAGTAGGCATTTCTTTTTACTATTCCAGCAGACCAAATGCATTATTCCAATAGATATGCAAGTTGTTCCATCAGACCAAATGCATCGTTCCAATTGGGCATAGCCTATTGTTCCTGCAGGCCAAATACCAAGTTGTTCCATCGTATTAGATGTATTGTTCCAATAGTCTGAATTAATTGTACCATTAGTATAGACAAATTGTTTCAGTAAAAATTTATATAGCAACATGGGTCTTGTTTTGTTGAAAAAATACGAGGAACACGTTGGTGAAAATGGTTTGTGGATTGGAGCTCCAAGTCAAAAGTTATGATCGTTTAAAGAAAAAGAAAAAAGAAATCTTCGCTGACGTCAGCAATGACGTCACTGCATGTAAAGAGAGGAGAGAGACACTGGTTTTTGTAATGGGGACGGTGTTCGTACTGTATTGGGTGGGCGTCCGATCAAATTTTTTTTGGGTCGGGCGTTCGACCCCAAGTCCTTTGTTAAATGCTTTATATGGTGGACATGTCTAGCCCTTTTATTTTTTTTGATAAATGCAAATTTGTTTTTTGGAAAACAAAAAAAAATCAATGAAAATACAATTTTGAAATATTTGAAATTTAAAACTTTACTTTCAAATTTTGAAACATGTGTAATTCATATTGAAAAACTTTTGAATTTTAAAAACTGGAGATTTAAATTTGGATTGTAGAACATTTAAGGTATGAAAATACTAGAAATTTAAAATTGAAAATTATAAAACCTTGAATTCAAAATTTAGTTCCAACATTCAAGTGTGAACTCATAAAAAAAATGAAAGATTAAAATTTTAAATTTTAAAACAAATTTAAGTTTGAATGTCAAAAGTCTAAAATTTTTTAGGTTAAATTTTTAAATAAATTGATGCTAATTTTTTCCAAAAAATTAGGGGAGGAAGGTGATGTGGATGCCGTATTATTATAAAAAGGTGTACATGACAACCTCATAATTAAGCATATAACGAAAAATTCTTGTCCAACCCAGTTTTTAGCTGTATGACTAACGTTTTAGAGGTCACGGTACAAACATATACGAGTTGAAAGGACTATGATGCAAGCGGATATAAGTTAGAGAAAAAGAAAAGAAAATTAGTTTAGCGGACTAAACGAGACTTCCCTATGAATTTAGTGAGTGCAAGTGTACTTCTCTGTTGATTTTTTTTTTCTCATCTTTGTGAATGAAGCATATGAACCCTGAAACAAGAGTGCATTTGTGACGACTGACAAGTAAGCTTTCCCTTCTTCTGAAACTTCATTACTGCAATAGTACTAGGGGTCATACTTCTGAAACTTCATTACTACAATAGTACTAGGGGTCGTATAAATAGCGGGTTTGCTAGAACCTAGACGACTGGGCTCGTCCGCGCGGTCGCCGACGAGTGGGCCCGACGTCCGCTCGTGCGTGCGCAATAAATAGCCGTACAAGGGATACATAATTTTCCGAAATATACGAATTTAGGTGGCCAGGTAGAGTATGCTACTTTACAGAAGGTGCTACCAATTAACAGCTCGATCTTCAGGGTGTAGTACGTACGTAGGTACAAGCTTATTGCTGCAGCATACACTTCTGGTAGTGATTTGTAACTAACTAGAGTAGAAGTCGCAGCAACTGATTCAGGTCTTCAGGGTCTGAAGAATGCGGGGTGGGGGCGGAGAGGAGCAGGGGCGCCCTGGAAGCAGGTGTTCTTCAGGTGGTCGGGGGCGGCGTCGAAGGAGTGCTTCCTGGCCAGCGACAGGATCGTCTTGTCCGCCGCGATGAAGTACGCCATGCCTGCTGCTGCACGCAGCATCAGCATCAGCATCAGCATCTGACTGAACGTTCAAGCATTCATGTGTAGCCAAGCAGCAGTATAGGCATGTGATGTATCATGTACCTGTGCAGATGATGAGTGCCTGGCCGGTGGGGTTGATGTTGGCCTTCGCCCATGGCAGCATCCTCACGCTGGCAAGCTGAACCAAGAGACACAACGATATATACACGTACTAATCATTCATTCGATCAGAACACCAGCATGCATCCATGCTTTGCACGTAGCTAGACAGGCAGAAACAAGAGAGGAGGCAGAGATCACTGACGGTGGGAACTGCGGTGGCGATGGTTGCCACCGCCGCCGCCTTGGCCCCTGCAAGCGTCGCCTCTGCACGCACACCACCGGACACCGGTGATCAGATTTATCAGTTTCCTTGCATCAAGCATCAAGAACGGCTAGCTGCATGTATGCATGCAGTGATCGAAGCTGCACTGTTACTGTGCTGTGTGTGTACCTCGGGAGCAGCGCTTGGCGAGGGCGAGCTTCTGCTCAAGCGACGCACGGCTCACCGTCGACATGGAGCTTGCACACCGGCGCCGGTGTAGGTTCGAGTTTGCCTGAGCCTGCCGGAGCTTGAGAGCTGACACGTGGATTGGATTGATTGGCTGAGTTGATCTGCGAGAGGCAGGGCCGGGGAGGTCGCGAATTTATAGGTGAGCTGTGGGTGGCGGAAGCGGCGGGCGGAGGCGGACGTGGTTTCGCGCGGAACCACGTCTGGATCTCGCAGCAGAGAAGGGCAGGTGATGAAGACTCCCCGATCACCGTGGCCTGTGCACTGTGTTCGGTGGCTCGGTGCGTGGCGCTCTGCCATTCTATTAGTGTATTATTCTTTGCTGCTTGTTCGGATTAATAACTGCAGGATCCAACAATTCCATCCTATAATCAAATACTATCCCCGGGTGAGATTCAGATTTTCAGTGTCACTGGGAAGGTTCGAATCCGAATAATAAGCCCTATTTATCACCAAAGCATCTCAACGAAGTTCTCTAGTCATTTACTGGGTACTACACTTCCTGGTTCAATTTTAGCACTAGCTAGCAACTATTTATCTATCTATCTAGAATAGAATAGAATAAATGGAAACCACCACATTAATAAAAAATGTTAGAAATTCTGACGTTAATCGAAGGAAAAAAATATGTAAGCCGTCAATTATAGTGGATCGAATTATAACGGCTTATGTATTAAAAGAAAATGAGATCTACACCGTTGATTATAGCGGATTGGATTATAACGGCTTATATTAAAAGAAAGAGCCCACGCTTACCATAATTGTAAAAACAAAATAATAGAAATTAGAGACCATGTCATATTAAAAGAAAAATTAACCTCATATCAACTACAATTAAAATTCACATAAACTCATAATGAAGAAAATGTCCATGTCAAATTAAATATTGACATAAATCTGATCGTGCAAATATATGGGACACACGGCTCGTTATATAATTAAAATAGTATCCAACAGAGCCACCATATTAATTCTAAAATCACAAAAATTTCCACATTAATCGAAAATAAAATGAGAGATTAGCATGTTTAATAATGTGATCCAAATTATAATGTATCAGATTTAAAATGAGTTTGTATCGGTTACAATAAAACAATAACAGAAATTAAAAAATAAAGTAATAAATATAAAGGTCCACATCAGAGTATATTTAAAAAACAAAATTATATAAAAGTTGTATATAAAAATAATAGAAATACGAGTTTGTGCTCTATCCGTGCGCGTCACTTCGAGACTGAAACGAAGGGAGCAGAAGGAATCCAATGAACAGGGCACATGAGCACATGGGCATGAACGACACATGTCAAAAGGGGTCAAGCCTTTGTTGCCTCTTCCTGCATGTGCAGAACACAGTTTTCCGCTGGTTTTCAAGCTCACAGCACGCTACCCACACATCCTACAAGGCGGCAAAGCTACGAGCCAGGAGGACCCGAGCGCATGGCAAGGCCGGTAGTAAAAAGGAGAAAAAAAGGTTGGTGTGCGTGCTGCGTGGATCCGTGGCCGCCAGTTTTGGGTTGGAAACCTCAAAACCCATCGGCATCGATCTCTGATGTGATTTCAGTCTGTCAGATTATCAATCTCTGATGTGACTTCAGTCTGTCAGATTATCTCATCCATAGAAATAGAAATATAGAACCGCCCATGACTTTACAGTCATTTTGCGAAATTACTTTGTAGTCATTTTTTTTTTGAATTTTAAGTAATTCTATATGGAATTCCTATTTTTAAGATTTTTTAACTCTTAAAATTAAACCTCTCAAGGGTTTATAATATATTTTAGATTATAATTTTTAGCTGTTTTTTTTTAAAAAAACAGGTGGGCTCTATGCTGGGCTACAACAGGCTAGCGAGTACAGCATGGCATCCGGTAGAAAAACAAAGGGACCGTGTCCTGAAAAATATACTCAATAATCCAACGCCAATATCTCTGCGGCGACGTGTTCAAGGTTCAAAGCACTGCTATATCAGCTTATATAAACTAGCTATTAGTACTTGCAAGTCAAAAAGTTGATTGGATTAATTTTGAAGAACTTACTCAACCCTCGCATCTCATCCCAGTCATTAGGTTTAGGTGATTAATTAGGTGAGAGTTATCTTGTGATTTATTCGTCTATGACCATTAGGCTCGAGTTTGACGGGACGAATATGTTGACCGATGATCTGTGACAGTAGTGGCGTAGAAAAAAATGAACAGACAAATTCGCGGTCAGTTTTGCTCGGAGCTCCGAGGCAGGCCGCTCCTTGTTTTCGGGCGAATTAAACCGGCCGCTCTTCGGCCGCCGGCCAGCGACGCAGCTCGATCTCTCGCCATCCTGTGAGCCGCCGCCGGCGGCCGGGTCGCCACAGTGCACGGGCACCGGCGTCTATCTCAAGATCTTTACGCTTATTAGGCCTTGTTTGTTTCAGCCGAAAGCCGCTGGAAAATTTAATCTGAAAAAAATTGTGACCCCTCGAAAGAAGTCTTGATGGGTTTTAAAAAATTGTAAAAATTTATTTAACGAACTATAAGAAAACTATTCAAAATCTCATAAAATGACTACAAAATATTATATTTATTTAGCTTATGTAAAAATATAAAAATTTATTTAATTTAGTTTAATTTAAATTTAAGCCGAAACAAACAAGGCCTTGGTATTATATACGTATGGTGCTCCTTATTTCTGGGCGCGTCAGCACTTGGCAGCCGGCCCCCTGGTTTTCGTCGTCTCTCTCGGTCTCTTGTCTCATGCATGATCTCACAAAATCAGCGATCTATCTATGGGCTCCAAAGTAGGAAACTAAGTACCATTCTACGGTAATCATCACTACTATGCAAATGACTTTTAGTCGGTTGTGAACAGGATTTAGTCCCGGTTAGCCACCGAAATATTTAAAAAATATGGCGAACCTAAGGCCTTATACCACTACATGACTCTCAACTCACCCTTCTAACCAACCTACCTACCCACACATATTGATTAGAGTAGGATATGCATTCCTTTTGAAGTTTGCTGGAACAAGCCTTTAGTACCGTACTGATGAGTCCGTGCGCCAGCTGGCCTTTACTTGTGTGCAAAAGATATATCTACTATTGCCTCCAACCGATACTGAAAGTCTAGAATTGCTACTGTTGTTATAAACCGGTACTGGTGCACTATCAGTATCGGTTTCAATCCAACTGGTACTGATGTGCTGGTAAATTAGGCCATTTATCTAGTAGTGCATATGAGCATGAGGTAGGGAAATTCTCATGTATCTACAGTTTTAAGGAAAGGAGTTGTCTATTCCGAAAGAGAGCATGCCACTCGATCTACAAGATAATTTACCTTGGAAATTATGAAAGATTGGTTTGATCATTTTTCCATACATACAAGCTAAAGCACTTATTATATGAGATTATTTTGAAGCATATAACTGGTTAAAAATTATGAAGCATTTTCTTTCCATGGATTAGATAATTTCCATGATGGCCCCGACAACAAGATCCGAAAATAAAGACATGTTTCCTTACCGTTTAGAAGTTGTGCCCAAAGACATGCTCATGCTTGACTTGAGCATCATGCTTAGATATGAGCATCCTGCAAGGGACGACCATGCAGATCAACGAGCAAGCTTGGGAGTTGGGAGTATGTGCTCGGGTGTAACGATCAAGTCACACAATGCGCACGCAATGATTGTTGATTTATGATCCAAATTTAATCAAGAAAGGTTAATTTCTAACTGAGAGGAGCGGAGGTCCGTCGTCGGAAGACTTGGACTGGAGCGGATATCTGCTACTACGTATCTTATTTTTGTCTTGCAAAACATAGAAGGGAGGAGCAACGGAGGAGGGTCATGAGTCCTGCTTTCGGGTGGCCAGGGCAACGACGAGCTGGAGGAGGGCATGGCGAGGAGGACGCTGGAGGCATGGGTGGATTTCATCTACACCGAGCGACTTCATGATTAGTGTTATGTTTAGTTTCACGTCAGTTATCGTATCGGTTACGAAAAATACAACTTAAAAGGTAAGAGAGCCATCATCCATCAAGTTAGTATTTTAAATTAGAGTAAAATACTTGGGGTGGCTCCTAAACTATTAGTCGATTCTCATGCAGATCCCTATTCTTTAATTTTATAATTTTGCGTCCTCAATCTTTTTAAGTGGGTTTGTCCCGGTCCAAACATATATCCCTAGAGTTGACGTGGCGCTGACAGGTCATGTGAATTAGTTTAAAAAGAGGGAATCATTAAAAAAGCATAAAAATACAGGAAAATCATTTAAAAAATCATTAAAATGTGGAAAAATTATTTAAAGAATCATAAAAATAATTTCAAAAAATCATTAAAAACATATATAAAATATCAAAATAATCATACAAATACGGGAGATCATTAACAAAATCATTTTAAAAATGGGGAATCATTAAAAAAATTCATGGAAAATCATTTAAAAAACATAAAATTATGAAAAGAAACATAAAGACAGTGCGGTTGCCTTTAATGTCTCTATAGTTGTAAGCGCAAGACCTCTATCATCGTGTTGTATGAGAGCCTTCAAGTGCTACTTTTTTCAATTTTTAATGATTTTTATGATATTTCTTTATTTTTATGGTTTCCATGTTTTCTATCAATTTTCCAATTTTTATGATTTTTAAAAAAATTTATATGATTTCCCCTTCATCTTAATGATATTCCCGTATTTTATGATATTATCTTCTATGGTTTTTCCGGGTTTTATATCATTTTTTTTTGAATTTTCATGAATTTTTTATGATTCCCCGTATTTGTATGATTTCTGGAATTTTTTATGATTTGTTTCAAATTTTTAAGTAATTTATGTAATATGGACGGCCATGTCAACACCACGTCAGATACAGGACTGTCACGTGTCATGTTTGGACCGAGAAGAACCCAATTAAAAAGATTAGGAACTCAAAATTGCAGTTTTAAATAATAGTGAGTTAGATGAGAATCAATAAATAGTTTAGGGACCGCCTGTGTATTTTACTCTTTAAATTATGTTTCTCTTCGAATTCTTGTCTTAGTTTAGTTTTGGTCATGTTAAAAAATGTTATTTTCATTGTAATATTTTGAATTATTTTGTTTTGCAACTTTGTAAGTTTTTAAAAAGATCTAAAATTTTTAATAGTTCATTAGCCTTTTCATACCTCTTTTTAAAGGTCATTAGTTTGTCAACCACAATAAAATTAAACTAAAATAGAGAATCAAAAAGGGCATAAGTGGGTCTTGGACCTTGGTTATGGATTTGATTGGGCATATGTGGATGAAGTAGGTCCAATGGGACATAGGCTCGAGACCAGGGGGCTCGAGACCAAGGGTTGGTCTCAAGGGGAATCAGATTGCCACAGATCATAAAATGGTTGGATCGCAGCAGAGTCTAACAAGTGGCATCATAACTTTATGTGTAAAACCTGGGACGTCTCCATGGTCACAATTGTCGGGGGAGATTGTTAGGTTTGGTTGCACTGTTGTCGGGGTCCATAGTCCAGAATGTCTCCAAGGTTGCATGGTTATTGAGGAGAGATTGTTGGGTTTATAGTCCCACATTGGTTATCTCCATGGTTGCACAGTTGTTAGGGGAAAATGTTGAGTTTAGTTCCACATTGATTATTGGTGGTGGGGGAACACAACTTAAAAGACAGGGTGTCCATCATCCACCAGTCTAATTTTTTGGCTCAGTGGACCTTGAACCTTGGTTGTGGCTTCGGTCGGGCGTATGGATGTAGTAGGTCCAACGGGATCTGGGCCCGAGACTAAATGTTGGTCTCGAGATAGCTAGATTGTTGTGGGCCATAAGATGGATGGATTATAGTGAGATCTTCAATTAGTACTACTAATACATGGCATTAACTCTGTAAGAGCATCCCTAGGATATCAGGCGCCGGCATCACGCGCAAACCTCTCCGCGCCATCCGGCCAGCCCACTCCGCAGTCTGCTCCATTTGAAAATTTCGCGCGCGCTCTCGCGCATTGACGCCGGCACGCTCTGAAACAGAGCCTGCTGTGCATGCTCTAAGCATGCATGTGAGGTTGTTGCTTCATGTGTGTCAGTCCCCTTGTGCATGAAAGATCGGAATATGTGGTGACGGCTCACCGGCCGGCAACGCTGATGGGTGGCCCATGCGAGGGCCCCTATCGTCCAGCTCATTCATGCAAGAGAGAAGGAAAGGGGGTGGCGGTCCATATGGCATCCACATAGGTCAATTTTGCAATGTTCGCATCCATGTTAGCAAGCACTACCTTAACTCTGATCTAGTCTGATATTGATAGTTGCAGACCGATCAAGCCTATTATTTTGGTTTAGAGACCAATTTAATACCTTTTCTACCGAAAAATATCATTCCATACGTCAAGTGGGTTCTCGCACGTTTAAGCAAAGAGATTAATCTTGTACCACTTTGTATATAGGGAAAATGTCATTCCCTAGGATGCCATGCCATGCAATCTATAGGAAAGAATTCTGTTGTTAGTGTGGCAACATTTGACTAAGGGCATCTCCAATAGTATAGCTAACTACTCCCTCCTTCCCAAAATATAAGGCGTAACTGGATTTATTTGAGATCCCAAAATATAGGGCGGGCTTCCTCGTTTCCCGTTAATCTGCACACTTAATTAACTCTTGTTAATCACATGCATGCAAAGCATTAATTGAAAGCTAGCAGCGACGTATAGTCTTCGGCTCCTCCGTTCTTGCGCACTAGCTCTCGTGATTTAAAGGGTCTCGCCGTCTCTCAATTGCAGACTAGCTCCATGACTTCGTGCACGCTCCATCTGTTCCAACCCTCGATTCTTGTGAGCTATTACGGCGATGGCGAGAAGACCACGGCGGAGGCGGCTGGACCTGAGCGATCTGGCAGCGGAGTGGCCGAAAGGAGAGGTCGCGACGCGCGAAGAGCTGAACGCGCCACGAGCTCTCCGCGTCCATGCCGTCCGCATGCAGCATCAAACGCTGGTGGAGCTCAAAATGGACGAGGCCGCTGCGGTTGTGCGTCCAATGATGCTGAAAATCATGTTCCCTAGTTTTCATTTTTTGCATACATGATGGACAATCTATGTAATGGTGTAATGATTTATCCTATGCAAATTTTCAATTCGGTTTAATTGCACTTGAATTTATGTGTATCCGTAGTTATCTATCCTATGCACAATTCGATTGGTGTGAACCCGCAAGATCAGATTGTTGAAGATAAAAGAACAGCAAACATAAGTTCTACTTCCAAAATTTGGGCTAATTGCTGCATGGATGCATGCCGCTTTGAACAAAAACGTAGCGCGCTGGAGGAAAAATAAAATGGCCTGCATGGCGCCGTACGCATGGCCGAAGCGCGCCCGTGAATTTGCTTTTGCATGGTGCATGGCGTCTGCGTATCGCCGTACATGCTGTGCATGCTGCATAGCCTCGGCGGTAGCGTGATTTTTAAGACGCGGTGGGCCGCTGGCTGCTGCTTGTGAAGCCGCTGAATTGGCAATCGCGCTTGAACTAGGCAGGCGAATTGGCAAGCTGCGCGTGAAGCTGGGCCGGGCGAGCCACGAAGCGTTGTCATCGGGGCGCGAGTGTTTCTTGGTCTTTGCGTTTCTAGCAGTTACGCCTTATATAATGGGATGGAGGGAGTACTAGTTATAAGAAAGTTTTATGTCATACTGTATATAGATAGCTTGTAGACATCATCTTTAATGGAATTACCCCTCCGGGCCAAGCTCTGGAGATACGACCAAATTGGGCGTTTCCCCAGAGTCAGGCTCCGCAGATGCAGCAACACAACCACATGCGCAGCACATTCGATTCATTTTTTAGCTATATCTTTTGATTACCAAACCGATTTCAAAAATGGGTTATTGATATTTTTTCGAACAAAATTAGACCACACTTGTCATATAAATTTTAAAAGTTTAAAATTTTCATTTTTGAATTTATTTATTTATGAGACTTTCTTAATTTTCGTATTTGATTTTTTTGTTATTTTGATTTTCGATAATTTATTTTTAAATATGTTTCATCCCTCTTTTGAATTCCTCCGTGCCATTCTCTCCTTAGTGCAGTCAACCAAACAACATCTCTACGCAGCCTGTACAATCTCATATATCTAACTAAATAACAACCATTTGCATCATCTCATCCTGACTCCAATCAGCCTGGTTCAACTCATACAGCTTGGTTCAACTGAGAAGGCAACCAAACAGCCTATATCTCTCTCATCTTCTTATCTTCTTCAGATGAGGTGTACTTTTGAATCAAAAAAAAGAAAGATGAGGTGTAGTACCTTGCTGATGCCTAGACACAAAGTCAATCATGCAGCCGAAACCGTTTCTTCCTCGTGTGCTGTACCGACTACCGGCCACTTCAAGCAACTGCAGTCTGCCGCTGCCGCCGCCGCCGTCGCTCATCGAATCCTCGATGGTGCCGCAGTGGCGACGGACGCGCGGCCAAACTCCACACCTCGCCGTCACCGCGGCAGAGCATGGTAGCATGCGGAGCAGACGACGACGCTACCGCCCCGACAAGTAGGAGAGCGCGAACGAGTCGCTCGGCACCGACGACGCGGCGCCGCAGGCCGAGCTAGGGGGCGCCCGTCCGAGCGGCCCGCGGGGGGAGTTGTCGAGCGCGAGCAGGTCGACGATAATCATGTCCGACGGCGGCGGGGGCTCGACGTCGGCCGCCGCGCCGCCGCCGCCGCGCCCCTCCAGCATCTCCACGACGCGCGCCATGGTCGGCCGCGCCCCGGCCTTCTCCTGCGTGCACCACAGCGCCACGTGCACCGCCCTCCTCACCGACGCCTCGTCGACGCCGCCGCCGTCGCCGAGCAGCCTCCGGTCCACCACCTCCATGACGCGCCCCTCCCGCGCCATGTCCGCCGCCACCTTGGGGAAGTACGACCACCGGCTCGTCCCGCCGGGGCCCGGCTCCGCCTGCAGGTTCCGCCGCCCGCCGACCATCTCCAGCACCACCATCCCGTAGCTGTACACGTCGGACTTCTCCGAGACGCCGACGCCGAGGAGCCACTCCGGCGCCAGGTACCCCGTCGTGCCCCTCACCGTCGTCACCACGCGGCTCTGCTCCTTCCCCATCAGCTTCGACAGCCCGAAGTCGGCGAGGAGGCCCCGGAAGCCGCCGTCGAGGAGGATGTTCTCCGGCTTGACGTCGAGGTGCAGCACCTTGGAGCGGCAGTCGTGGTGCAAGTAGGCCAGCGCCTTGGCGACGTCGACGGCGACCTTGTACCGCTGCGCCCACGGCAGGCAACGGGCGGCGCCGCCGCCGGAGCTGGGAAAGATCCACCGGTTGAGGCTGCCGTTCTCCATGTACTCGTAGACGAGGTAGCGGGGGCCGCGCGGGACGAGGCAGAAGCCTAGGAGGCGCACCAGGTTGACGTGCTGAACGCCGGCGATGGCCGCCACCTCCGACCTGAACTCCTTGTCCACGCGCTCGGCGCCGGCGATCCGCTTCACCGCCACCGGCGTGCCGTCGTCGAGGACTCCCCTGAACACCGTCCCTGACGAGCCCCGCCCGGCCACGCACTGGAAGTCGTCCGTCGCCGCGGCGAGCGCCTCGAGGGTGAACTTGCTGGGCAGCCCGGCGACTTTGCGGAAGAAGCTGTACTCCAGCCGGAGCTCCTCCTCGCCGCCGTCGAGCGATGCCCGCCGCCGCGCCATGCCCCGCGCCCGGCACCGCCGCGCCGCCAGCGCGTGGTGCAGCAGCGCCGCCACGGCCGCCGCCAGGACGGACGACAGGACGGCGGCCGTGGAGAGGTAGAACGGCCGCGACAGGTGGAAGGAGAAGTAGAGCGTGAGCTCCACGGCCGCGAGCACGGCGACGGCCGCGCCGGCGAGGATCTTGGCCTTCTTGCTCTCCATCGATCACGACGTCACCGCTGGCCGGCGACGTCGCTCACATCCACCATGGAACTCGAGTTGGTAAATATAAGTGAGAGATCACTCATGCCCAAATCTTCGGAGCGACAAAGACATTTCAGCTACTAATATTTTGCGCATTCATCTAATCGGTTTGCAGTTAGTAAACAGCTGACCTGATCAAAATGGGATAGGATTAGGATTAGGATAGGATAGGATACGCAGGAGAACAAGAACGGTTCAAATCAAGAATGAATTTAATGTTATGCAAATAGTATCTCGTCATACCGAATTTCGTGTTCGGAGAAGAAAGATTTTGTTTTACATGGTCAAATAAAGCAAAGAGCTCAGTGATTTCGACGCTTTTGAGTGACATCTGCGACTCGGTGTATATAAGGTGTCTGGAATTGGCCAAATGGCTGATTGCTTGAACATTTCACCCATCAAGAGCATTAGCGACGTTAGCGTTTGGAAACTGAAAGAATATAAAGATTTAAAATTTGACGGTTTCATCAAACTTGGCAGGTATGCAAAGGCTCAGAGGGGGAGTTGGATAATAAGTGTAGCCTTTGTTTGTAAATGTAAGACTACATTGAACAGATCAAGGTGTGAGCAGTGTTCAAATAACAGATTATATGCATGCAATCATGACATTTAAGCCTATACAACACTGTTTAATGAATCGCTTTATTTGCACGACCAGTTTCTGGAAAGAAAAAACTGTTTCCAATGCCTCTGCAGCTCTGCTGTTTCAAGCCGTGAGAGTTGAGAGCAGCTAGCTGGTTGACATGGATATGGCACTCTACAAGCAAAACAGCTGAAGTTTTTCCATAGCTTCAACGTATCTGGAAAAAATGGCATCGGCACCACTATTTCATTATTATTGACTCTCTCTTTAGCTCTAGTGATGGTGGTGGTCATCGTCATCGTCATGCCCATCAGGGTTTCCTCCTCCTCCGATCACCTCAAGCTGTAAAATAAAGTTTGGAGGTTCAAAACTTAGCAAACATGTAAGCATCCATGATTTAGCATGTTGTACCAATATCAGCCTACCGTGAAATATTGAGTGCAGACCGGGCATTCATGTGGTTCACCTTTCTTCAACCAAAACCACACAACATCATGCTCATCCTCTGCAGAGCCAAACATTGAAAATTGTGATTTGTTAATTAGACTGGTGCTGCATTTAAGATAATGTGCTGGAGATGACTGAATTTAGCATGCACAGGTAACATACCTCCTTCACGGCCAGGGCAACCAACAATCCTTTTGTCGTAGTATGACTGAATGACAGCAGGAGCTTCCTATTGGAGGAACAACATGGTTACATATCAGTTGAATTGGATCAACAAGAGTGGAATGAACTGCACAGACACTGATTTAAAAAGTACAAATCAACACAATCATAACAGTTACACTCTGCCTTTTGTGATTCATCAACAGGCCAAAACATAATGAAGGTAATACCAATTATATGAGATGGCAAAATCATCAAACACCGACTGGAGTAAAACAAGGGACAAAATTACATAAAAATACTAAAGACAAACCAGTGTAACAAAACAAAAGGAATCAGTTGCACAAACAAGTGAGCAACACAATGCAGGCATATCCAACACACCATCCCAACTGAGGGTATTCTGCTGCCGATAACAGGAGAATACCAAGTACTTTTCAGCAAACTTAATTCTTTTTTCCCTGGATATATATTACTGTGGCACATATATGAAACTATAATTCAACTCCAGGATCAAGTTTACTACTATTAATCATGTAGTAATAACCAATAGGTTCAACTAGAATCCTCCGTGACAGCTAGATTCAGTAATAACCAATAGGTTCAACTAGAATCCTCCGTGACAGCTAGATTCACATCGACAGGAAACAGACTAAAAAATATATAATAAACAGTTTTTTTAAAAAAAATATAATCATGTGACTATTGAGAATATGTAAATAAAGCCTTAAGTGAAACTGCAAGCCAACAACAAAATGGTAACTACAAATAAACAGAACAGGAATTAAAAGACAAATAAGAAAATCAAGATGCCTGCAAATACTAAATTCGATAGGTGCACCAGAATTAGCGGCTGGAAGTTCAGGATGGTACAAACCTAACAGTTGTTATGTGGGGCCGTGTTTATAATAGGAGAAATAAACATCCTCCTACCGGCCAAAGTAGTTAAGATAAGGATTAGCTTCGGCAGAGGATTATCTCTAGCCTTTAGATAAGATTTGTTAGCTAAGAGTTTCTTTAGGAAGTTAGTTGGCCGCTGGCCTATGTAAGCTGCAAGGCAGAGCCGATTTGGGCAAGTAATAGATCAATCTACTATTCCCTACCCTCTTCTCTAGTCTCCCTCTTGCTGTCACCATTGATCGGAGGCCTCAAGCCGACGATCATTACCTTCGAAGCAAAGGGCTGGCGCCCCCGCCGTTGCCTTTGCCCGGCCGCCGGCCAAGCCGTAACATCTTGGTATAAGGAGTCACCGATCCTTCCCATACCTCCGCCGCCATATCCATGGCCCATCCACCCAATGCCGACGTCCAGCAACAACTCGCCGCCATCTCCCAGCAGCTCACTCACTTGGGCGCCATCACGGCCAAACTGGACACCATTGATGGATCGCTCGCCCGTTTGGAGCATCGACAGCAGCAGCACCAATCCGCCATTGAGCGCTTGGAGCAGCACAACCGCGAGGTGGGGCACCATGGCCCGGACGTTGGTCGTGGCCGCTGTTCCCCCAAGACCTCATGACGATCGTCCTCCCCGCTTCCACAAGATGGATTTCCCCAAGTTTGACGGGAAGACCGATCCGCTGCTCTTCATCAACAAGTGCGAGTCGTTCTTCCACCAACAACGCACCATGGAAGAAGAGAAAGTTTGGATGGCCTCCTTCAATTTAGATGGCGCCGCTCAACAGTGGTATATGCGCCTCCAGCGGGAAGAAGGCACGCCGTGGTGGCGCAAGTTTGCCGAGCTCCTCAATACCCGATTTGGCCCACCAATCCGTGCCAATCCACTAGGAGAGCTGGCCGCCTGCCGCCGCACCGGCACCGTTGTCGCCTACAGCGAGCGCTTCATGGAGTTGCTTGCTCGCGCCGGGCCTCTGACCGAACCGCAGCAAGTGCAACTCTTCACGGCGGGTCTTCAGGAGCCCCTGAGCATTGACGTTCAGCTCCAGAACCCGTCCTCTCTTGAGATGGCCATTAGCATCGCCCGGGCTTACGAGCGGCGGGAGCAAGTCGCCCAGTTTGCCCGGCCACGGGGACGCGACATACTGCCCAACCCTCCAGCGGCACCACCACTACCGTCACCTCCAGCGCCCAAGTTTGACGCGGCTTCCTCGTCGGTCGCACGCACGACCGCCGTGGCCAGCCGTACCGCGCGCCGCCTTACCCCCGAAGAGATGGACGAACGCCGCCGGCAGGGTCTCTGCTTCAACTGCGACGAGAAATTCTTTCGGGCCACAACAAGGAATGCAAGCAACTCTTTGTCATGGAGATGGCGTACCCCAGCGATGACGACGACGACCAACCCGCCGCGGCGGACGACGTCACGCTTCGCGCGATCATCTCTCCATACCATCTCGGCGTCCATGGCTGGGAAGACGATGCAAGTGCCCGTCGATGAAAGCGCGCACATCCTATACGCCGCCGACTCGGCTCCACACAACCGTCTCGGCGGGCCGCGCGGTGCGCACAGCGCCTTTACGCGCGCGGCGGCATCCAGGCCACGGTCGCCAACGGCGAGCGCGTCCCCTGCCTCGGTGCTTACACCGCGGCCTCATTCTCCATCCATGCCGAGCCGTTCCAGGCGGACATCTTCATCCTCCCACTCGCCGGCTACGACGTCGTCCTTGGCACGCAGTGGCTCGCAACTCTTGGTCCTATTCTGTGGGATTTCGGCTCCCTCACCATGCAGTTTTGGCTGCGAGACCATAAGGTCCAGTGGCGCGGATTGGATGGCCCGCCACATATTCAGCTTCGGACTACCAGCGGAGATAATCTCATCGAAGCCCTCCTCGAGGAGTTCGTCGATCTCTTCACCAAGCCACGCGGCTTACCACCTCCTAGCCCGTGTGACCATCGCATTCACCTGCTACCCGGGACGGAGCCTGTGGCGGTTCGGCTGCACCGCTACCCCGCTCTGCATAAGGATGAATTGGAACGCCAGTGCAGCGACATGCTCACCCGTGGCATCATCCGGCGCAGCACCTCGGCGTTCTCTTCACCTGTCCTGCTCGTCAAGAAGGCTGATCATTCTTGGCGATTCTGCGTCGACAACAGAGCACTCAATGAACGGACGGTTCGCGATACCTTCCCCATCCCAGTTGTCGACGAACTGCTTGATGAGCTCCACGGCGCCCAATTCTTCACCAAATTGGACCTCCGTTCTGGCTACCACCAGGTCCGCATGTTTCCGCCGGACGTAGCCCAGACCGCCTTCCGCACACATGACGGCCTCTACGAGTTCTTGGTCATGCCGTTCGGTTTGACAAATGCTCCCGCGACATTCCAAGCGCTAATGAACGAGGTGTTGCGGCCTTTCCTCCGTCGTTGTGTCTTGGTGTTCTTCGACGACATTCTTATTTTCAGCAAATCATGGTCCAAGCATCTTCAGCACGTGCGGACTGTCTTCGCCACCTTGCGCGACCACCAACTCGTCTTGAAGAAATCCAAATGCTTCTTCGGTGCGCCGTCTGTGTCCTACCTAGGACATGTCATCTCCCGCGACGGCGTGGCCATGGACGCCGGTAAGGTGTAGGCGGTGGTCGACTGGCCAGTACCTCGCTCTGTACGTGCCCTGCGCGGCTTCCTCGGTTTGGCCGGATACTACCGCAAGTACGTCAAGGACTACGGGGCGATCGCCGCGTCCCTCACTCTCCTCCGCAAAGACGGCTTTGCTTGGTCACCATCGGCCGAGACGGCATTCCACCTCCTCAAGGCGGCCCTTACGACGGCGCCCGTCCTGGCGTTACCCGACTTCGCTCACCCTTTCATCGTGGAATGCGACGCGTCGGGGTCAGGGTGTGGCGCCGTTCTTCATCAAGGCGCTGGGCCCGTGGCGTTTTTCAGCCGCCCCATGGCTCCTCGGCATCAAGGACTCGCCGCATATGAGCGCGAGCTTATTGGTTTGGTGCAGGCCGTGCGCCATTGGCGGCCCTATCTTTGGGGCCGACCGTTCACCGTCAAGACGGACCATTATAGTTTGAAGTTCCTGCTCGACCAACGTCTGTCCACCATCCCACAGCATAAATGGGTCAGCAAGCTCCTCGGCTTTGATTTTACAGTCGAATACAAGCCTGGCCGCACTAATATTGTCGCCGACGCCCTCTCCCGCCGTGACATGGAGGACGGTCCGCTTATGGCTATCTCTGGACCTAGCTTTGATATCATCGGCAATCTGCGCCAAGCTGCCACTACGGACCCAGCTTTGGTCGCACTCACCGAGCAGGTCGAGTCGGGCCAGTTGGGGGCGCCCTGGTCGCTGGTTGACGGCGTCCTGCTCCATGGTGGGAAGCTTTACATCCCACCGGGATCCGAGCTCCTCCAGATGGTGCTCGCAGGTGTCCATGACGCAGCCCATGAAGGCGTGGAGAAGACATTGCGCCGGTTCCGCCGTGACTTCCACACGCCACGGGAACGCGCTGTCGTGCAGAAGTTCGTCCGCCATTGCTTGGTCTGCCAGCGCAACAAGACGGATCATCTTCACCCCGCTGGCTTATTGTTACCTCTTCCAGTTCCATCATCAGTCTGGGCCGACATCTCCATGGATTTCGTCGAAGGCCTGCCAAAGGTGGGCAGCAAGTCCGTCATCTTGACGGTCGTTGACCGTTTCCAATCGCGCAGCCATTCTTGTTGCACACCCATACTCTGCGGAATCAGTCGCCAAGGCGTTCTTCACCGACATTGTTCGCCTTCACGGTGTGTCGTCCTCCATCGTCTCTGATAGGGATCCGGTGTTCACTTCCACCTTTTGGCAGGCACTCTTCAAGTTACTCGGCACCAACCTTCACATGAGCTCCGCATTCCACCCCCAATCCGATGGTCAAACGGAAGCAGTCAACAAGGCCATTGGCATGTACCTGCGTTGCATGACGGGCGACAGGCCGCGCCAATGGCTGCGCTGGTTACCTTGGGCAGAGTTTGTTTATAACACTGCATACCATTCCGCCCTCAAGGAGTCGCCGTTCAAGGTCGTCTATGGTCGTGACCCTCCTGCCATTCGTTCCTATGACATTGGGGACTGCAGGGTGGCTGCCGTGGCACAATCAATGGAGGAGCGCGATGAGTTTCTGGCTGACGTGCGCGCTCGTTTGATTCAGGCTCAGGAGGTGGCCAAAAAGGCTTATGATCGCGGTCACAGGGAGCTCTCCTTCGCTGTTGGTGACTGGGTCTGGTTGCGCATCCGTCACCGCGCCCCGGCATCTCTTCCAACCGCCGCTAAAGGCAAACTTCGGCCCCGCTTCTATGGGCCTTACAAAGTCCTGGCCGTGATCAACAAAGTGGCATACAAGTTGGAGCTTCCTCCTCGTGCACGTCTCCACGATGTGTTCCATGTCGGGTTGCTGAAAAAGTTTGTGGGCGAGCCACCGTCCTCACCTCCAGCTTTGCCACCACTCCACTTCGGTGCGGCTCAGCCTGCTCCAGCACGCACAATCAAGATTCGGTTAGCCCGCGGTCGTCGTCAAGTCCTTGTTCAATGGGCTGATCAGCCAGCTTCAGCGACCACCTGGGAAGATGTTGATGACTTTCAGCGCAGGTATCCGGAGTGGCAGCTCGGGGACGAGCTGCTTGTCGAGGGGGGGAGAGATGTTATGTGGGGCCGTGTTTATAATAGGAGAAATAAACATCCTCCTACCGGCCAAAGTAGTTAAGATAAGGATTAGCTTCGGCAGAGGATTATCTCTAGCCTTTAGATAAGATTTGTTAGCTAAGAGTTTCTTTAGGAAGTTAGTTGGCCGCTGACCTATGTAAGCCGCAAGGCAGAGCCGATTTGGGCAAGTAATAGATCAATCTACTATTCCCCTACCCTCTTCTCTAGTCTCCCTCTTGCTGTCACCATTGATCGGAGGCCTCAAGCCGACGATCATTACCTTCGAAGCAAAGGGCCAGCGCCCCCGCCGTTGCCTTTGCCCGGCCGCCGGCCAAGCCGTAACAACAGTCCCTAAATTTATTTATGTAACATGGAAAACAAAATTGATGTAGTAAGGTTTCACAAATACAAAATCTCAACCTTTGCTAAAGGTAACAAGGTGAATAAAATATTTAAATTGGCAATATCTAGCAAATTCTAAACGCCAAAGTACAAAGTTTTCACAACATCGAGGATTATAAGTACACATAAATTTGAAGCAAAACATGAAATCATTAATCATATGAATAGCACATGGATGATAGATAGCACAACTTGGGATGCAGCTTTCAACCTCATTTCGTTTGCCAACTTCGACCACCAATAAGTGTAAACAACGAGCACAAACATAACTGTACAAGCTGGACTGAATTCATGGGGTTTTTTTTCACTTTGTATTTGTGAGCAGGAGACTACATAGGTTGATAAAAGCAACCAATGGGAAAACTCACGTCCATCTGTAGTGTTGAGTTGTGACATGTTCACATTCAATAAACAAAATAGCAGCTGTCTGGATTTGACCGGCATGATGTTTTGCAGAAACTAAAATACCAAAAAATAGTTCATCACTCTTCTCCACATCAGTGATTGTTCCACAAACAAGTTTCTGACTTCAGAGGCAAAATATCATTCTAAAAGAGCGCATTACGTCCATAATCTCAAGTCTAGGGATTACACACCAACATGTGAGTATACCCTACATCCTAAGCAAGCAATTCAACGGCCCAATCGCGCGCAGATCAAACAACTGATAGCCAAGGATGTCAATGGGAAGGCGCTTACCCTTGTGCCAAAGGGCCCGGAGGGTGCATCCATATCAAATCTCTTCTTCCCCTGTGAACAAAAAATGAACAAAACCCGACTAAATTTATCATTTGACCCAACAGATAAAGCGTATCAAGAACCGAACCCAACGCGGCCATATGGGAGAAGACCTCGATCTCGGCCGCAATCTCCTCCCGCTCGAGCCCCGTGGCGATCGGCATCACGTCCTCCACCGTCATCCCCGAGTGCGCCGCATCTGCGAAGACGCGCTCCCCTGTCAAACCGGGGAGAACGGCCGCGGGGCTGGTTGGAGCTTGGGAGGAGAGGAATGTTACCGAGGGTAGAGAAGAAGAGAGGGGACGGCGTCGGCGTCCCGCGGCGGATGCCACCGGCGGCGGCGGCGGCGGCGGCGGCGGCGGAGTCTCCGGCGATCGCCGGGGCGCGGTGGGCGAGGGCGGAGCGGCCGGCGACGAGGAGAGAGGTAGCGCGCTTCCACATGGCGGGCGGCGGAGCCACGAGATGGACGGACGGTACACAAGAAGAGAGAGGTAGAGGGGGGTGGTGAAAGGCTTCTTCGGCCAACTTGGCAATTTGGATGTTTAATGAAAAAAACGTTTCACAAATTTCAGACAGATTGAAAAATTCAATGTAATCGAATAAGAACATGCATGTATGGGAAATGAAGTTTCTTTTTACCGTCTGACCGTAAAATTTGACAATTATTCGGCGAATACTTTTACTACTTTTAGAGTATATACATGATAGTAGGTTGAATGTAAAGTGCTTGATTTGCAAAATGAACTGTTATAACTAAAATATTGTGTGACATGGTTTGAAGAAGATTAAGGGCGTGTTTGGTTGCCTGCACGTGGGCTGACCAGGCTCACCGCGTGTGGGCAACCGGTGTTTGGTTGTCTGGATGTCCTTTGGAGCCTGGCACAACTGGTGCAAAAACACTGTTCTGGCCAGGCTGAGCTCGAACGCCCGAATCGGCCGTTCCTCGCGATGCAGGCAACACAGGCACAAACTTCAACACACATTTTCATTCGTTTTTTGCCATATCTTTTGATAAAAATCTCCGATTACCGAACCGATTTAAAAAATGGGTTGTTGATATTTTTTCAAACAAAACTAGACCATTCTTGCCATATAAATTTTAAAATACAAAATATTTTATTTTTTGAATTTTTGATTATCTATTGTGACGGGGCCTCAAATTTGCTTACCTTTGAAATCCGTCCTGTGGAACAACACTAGTCCCTGGACCAGTATACTAGTGCACTGCATCACTTAGCTGGATCATCGCATACAATAACATACAAGCTTTATTACAGCAAAAGGTTATTATCACTTGTCTTGATACCAAACTTGAAACCGTTATATTACATCAAAAGTTTGTTTCTATGGCGGAAGCTGCGCCATGATGTTGGTGACAATCCTACACTAAGCATGCTTCACTTGGACTGTAGGAGAGCTTAAGATTGGTCATGGTCAGCGAAGGCTGGATCGTCCTCCACGTGACAAGCATAGTCTCCATCCTCTGGATCTTCGTAATCTAAAAGAGTGAGTGGGTGCGAGGGTAAGTGCGCAATCAAACCGCACTTGCAAGTTAACACCGTCCTTAATGCATAATAGTGATAGAAGTTTTATAGTGGAGTTCATGGATATTTTATTTGCAGAAATCCCAATTTTTGAAATAACATATATAAAAGCCTATACCTAACCATTTTTAAAAGGGACATCTCCAAAAAGATGTCGAGGAAAGAGTATATCAATATTTACCAAATCATATCCCTTGCCACACAGGCATCACACTTTATGCCACACAGGCATCACTCTTATGCCACACAGTTATGCGTCCCATCTTCTTTCTCCCACCATCATCCCGAGTCGGCAAACCCCGTTGCGGACCCATCTTCCCAAGTTTACATGAACTAGTGACCTAACTCCAACTCAATGACTGTCGTATCATGGATGGAATTGGTCACTGGCGCTCACCCCGGTGGACAGTGTCAGATCCATCACTAAGTTATTACGAAAGGCTAAAATCCACCATTACCTCAGAATTAGCAATTATCACTAAGATAGCCACTAAGGCACATGCTCCTCGAGCTCATACATTTCACACAGAACATCGGTCACATAGACTCGCCAATCCTGCGCATCCGCGCGATGGCCACCCGTTGTGGTGTAGGGGACCATTGCTAACACACAGTACAATGGCCGACGGTGCCCCGCTGTGCCCACGCATGGACACCCCTCCAGACGAATCCAAACTCCATCTGGGTTCCACCTTCTCAACAATACCTCTTTCATAGGTATTTCACATAGCTCCTGGGTCCACCCTGTCCATCACCCTTCTCTTCCATCATTCCCAACCACATTTTCCCGTTTCCACGTATCCCAAACAGTAAACCACACAGCAACACTTCAAATCATGCAACACAAAGCCCATCATGATCAAGGTGTGTAATGTATCGTGTCCACCGGTAATTTTTGGCTTACCAGTGCGGGATTGGTTACCCGATTAAATCAGTAGACCTAAACATGTCTAAGCAGCTTTTACCCAAGACTAGAAAGTCTAAATATTTTATATTTTATGTGGACAGTCAAGGAATCATGTAAGTTGAAAACATATTCATCAAGTACAGGGCATGATATTATCATGATTAGCAAATAGGCATTATCAAAGCATAGCAAGCATGCACTTCATATATTAAAACAAGATATCTTTGAAAAACTGGGTATATGTATGAGCTATAGTGTAAACTCGCCTTGCGGATCTGAAGACTGAATGTGACTATCCTCAGGATATTCTTCCTCAGGAACCGGGTCCTCTGTTAAGAGCAGTGATATCGAGTCATAAAATGCTCTAAATGAATCGTGAATGCGAATGCAGGGCTGGACATTGGTCGTAAATGGCAATGCTAAGCTAATGGTCTGAGGCTGATAAGGGTAAAGTTACCAAAATACCCCTAAGTACAATTCTATTTGGGAAGAGGCGCAATTATCTGTATTCGAGTCTGAAAGGATCGCTATGCCACCTAGAGGGGGGTGAATAGGCGAATAAAACGAAATTGCGGAATTAACAAACTTGAATAGTAACCAGTCGGTCGGATGTTCCGATGCAGCGTCGGATGTTCCGACGTGGTACAGTACACCCTCCGTCGGATGTTCTGATCCTGGGTCGGATGTTCCGATGGCCGTCGGATGTTACGATCCGGTGTTCGGAATTTGTTGAAAACACAGAGAAAAACTGATTTCTCGCAAAACCAAGGTTAGATCTATTCAAGAATACTCAGAACAGGCCAACACAAGTAATAAAGACACCAAAACAAGATCAAGACAAAAACACGATGATTTTTGTTTACCGATGTTCGGATCTTTGAAGGGAGATCCTACTCACCGTTTGGCACAAAGCCTAGATCACCAAGACCCTAATCCCCCTTACCAGCGAAGCACAAAGCACTCACCGGCGATCACTAGTTGAATCATTTTCCTTGCGGAGGTAGATTCACACCTTCACAAACTCCGGAGGCACGCCACACAAAGATCGGCGACTCACCGGCGACACCTAGCAGTCTAGGAGCCCTTCAAGCCTCCAAGAGTAAGAAATGCGATGAAGAAATTAGGAATCGCTAAGTGCTCAAAACTTGAATCTCTAATTCGCGGAGCACTTAGGTGCCTTGATCTCTCTAGATCTAGATCTCACAAGATGAACAAGAGAGAGACAAAGGCTAAAACTTTTTGGAGAAGATGAACAGGAAGAATTAGGTTCAAATCAAGGTGTAATCAGAGAGTAAACAGTGTCAGCAGCCTTTGGAAGGTATTAGAGACGGCTTTAGATAGGGAATCCCGAAAACTAGCTGTTGTGCAGTTAATCCCGCATCGGATGTTCTGATCCCCCGTCGGATGTTCCGACCAGCGTCGGATTTTTCGATGGAAGTTCCGATGGACTCTTTACTGGATAGCTCTGAAAACTGGTAGACTGGCTCACCATCGGATGTTCCGACCCACGTCGGATGTTCTGATGGCATAGGTTCTGTATGAGGTGTATTTTGAGTGGAAAACTCACACGAACTTCGAGATACCTATTTTGAGCACTTAGGAACCTTTATAAGCTTCTCCATTTCATCCCTCTTCATAGTACGGCATCCCTAGGACTCAATAAATAAAGATTTACAAATAAATACTAGTCTTGATGCCTTCTTGCAATATATCCATTTTGAGGGGTACACCAACACATGTAAACATGTACCTCATGGAATTAACCTGTATAGCGTCTGTGCATAATTCTCCAATAGAAATATTAGCTCTATAATTGTAGCTCATTAATCACCAAAATCACTTAAGGGCCTAGATGCACTTTCAATCTCCCCCTTTTTGGTGTATTGATGACAACAATCATAACTCACAAAAGAATTTAATAAATAAGAACATAGTCGAAAGCTCCCCCTGAAACTATGGCAAGTATAACAACAAGAGCTCCCCCTATATCCTTGGCAAATTTGAATCTAGATGCAATATGACAGGATATATCACACAATGCGAAAGAACTTAAATAACCAGCAATTCACCATTACATCATCATCACAGAATAATTAAAGTCTTACAGCCACAGCACTTAGAACATAACATTGAGTTTAAAACATAGTTTTTCACACACTTAAGCATTCAAGTTTCAAATAAGGAATCTAAGATAGGAATGAGATAAGAGATAAATTTTCTCCAATTTCTCCCCCAGAACTCAGAATATTTCTCCCCCTTTGGCATCAAGACGCCAAAAAAAAGAAAAATAAACTGGATCACTCAATCCACTCTAGATCGCTGCTGCTGGTACTGCCACCCTGACCACCAGCACCAGCACCACCACCTCCACCGGTGACCTCATCATCATCGTCGTTGTTGTTGCCGCCACCGAAAGGAGGAATCCCAAACAATCCTCGAGTATAGGTGTCAATGGTGGAGAAGGAGGACGCAGAATCATCAGAAGAAAGAGGCATACCAAGATGCTTCTTGATGTCTTGAATCTGCTTTCGATTGTCGCGAAGACGCACAATGGATTCCTGAACCCGATCATTTGTCTTGCGGCACATGCAGAAGATAGATTTCAGCATCTTTTTGATAGAGCCTCCAGAAGATGACGGACTGGACCGAGCTGACGATGGGCCCGCACTATCACGAGGAGCTGAAGAAGGCCCCGCGCTATCACGAGTAGCCGAACCCCTCCTGGGTGGTGTCGCAGAAGTCCCGCTAGGAGAAGCCAGTCCACGGGTGGTGACAAAGTAGGGGGTGTGCTTCACATCCAGTACAAACTGGAGACCAGTGACATGAATGATCATGCTCATCAGAAAAGGAGCATAAGGACAGCTCCTCTTCGGATCACCAGCACTGATCTTGATCTCACACCAGATGAAATCCAGAATATCGAAAGGACGCTCACGCAGACCAATCTTCATCAGAAGGTTGCGAGAATAGGAGAGAACACGAGAAGCGTCACCTTCTTTGGGACATAGAGTTTTGCGAAGGATGCGGTTGAGCACTCGATAGAATGGCTTCATGGATTCAGTAGCTCCCGCCTTAGTGGGAATAGGCCCATCATACAAGAACTGCAAATCTTGGTTCTTCAGGGCATCCACATCATGGAGCTCCTCCATGTTGCCTCTAGTGGACAACTTCAGGTGCTGGCCAAACTCTCTCTTTGGGAAGTTGTACCAGACTCCATCGCACATGAACCAGAAGAAGTCGCCAGCGGCACCCCCAGCATAGTACACTGAAGCATAGAATTGGCAAATGACTTCATCGTTCCAATCATGCTGGAAGCTCAAAATGTCAGTCAATCACATGGTGTCACAAGCAGCAATGACCTCATTGATGACCGGATTGTTTGACAGAGCCATGCCTTCCCAATCAATGAATTGCATACGCATCACAGGATTCTTCTTCTTCACAAAAGCAACATCATAGAAATCTTGATGAAAGAAGTTCCAAAATCTTTCATCGGTCCCTTCTTCCTTCTCAAACTGCAAGGGTTCGTCAATCCTGCGGAGTTGAATCTCTTTAACATCCGCCACATAATAGCCGAGGATCTTCGGAGTGACAGAGGGAGGGAATGTCCTTGATGTCTTCTTGATCATCAAAGGACCAATGGGATCACGGATGTTGGCCCGCTTCCACTGAGCCAATCGCTCATGGAACAACGAAGGATCCTCATTGGGCTCGGCTGAGGGACGAGCAACAGTTGAACTTGAGGTTCTTTGCCGCTTGGAAGAAGACATCTGCATGACATATATGATGGAATCAAGAATTGAGAGATTTGAACGAGAATGCACAAAATCCAACAGGGCCAGTGAGTACCCCGTCGGAACATCCGACCGGGGGTCGGAACATCCGACGGTGTACAGCACATGCCCTAAATGGGATTTTTTACATCTCGCATCCAAACGACGAATCCGAGGCAGCAAAAGGTGGGGAATACTTCCATGAACAAGATAGAAGCATATTTAGCCTCGAACTCGAATCAAAACGACGCACATTGCGCGTTCTAGAGGATTTCAAGATTTAGAGTTTTACCTTCAATGGAGGAGGAGGGAGACGAGCAGAGAGGAGGCGGACGCAGAGGAGACACGCGCGGACCACAAGGTCCGCCGCCGTACAAAGCGCCGCTGCCGTCGGAGCTCCTTGTGCACTCGCCGCCCAAGAGGAGAGAGAGAGAGAGGTAAAAACTCTGAGGTAAAACCGTGGGGTAAAAAGAGGAACAGGGCCCACGCGGTTAAAAAGAAAACGGGACACAGATCTGACGACGGAAGTTCCGACGGAACATCCGACGGACCCCCTGCTGGACCGCATCGGAAGTTCCGACGTCGGTCGGAACATCCGATGGGACCCTCACTGGATACCACCGGAAGTTCCGATGCCGAGCGGAACATCCGATCCCCCTCTTGCTGGATTGAAAGTTTTGGACTCCAGACACCTCGAGAATAGATAAGATAGCTCCGAGAGGATAGTGGGGAGTTCTAAGACTTGAATTTACCCAAGGATGATCCGTAAGCATATCAATCAATCAAACTAAGGTCATTCGAGAATAAATAGGATATGAATATCCTAAGAGCCAAATCAAACAGTTTATCTTATATAAAAACCTATATAGCTAAAGTAAAATAGATAACAAGGTAAATAAAAACTTTTCAATCTTAAAACAATGTGTGCAATAGGTCAAGCAACATTTCGAGAGTCAAGGATATTCAATTCACTCCGCAACTCACAGAATTTTCTCTCATCAAGTGGTTTGGTGAAAATGTCAGCTAGTTGATTTTCGGTTCTCACATGGGTAATATCGATATCACCTTTGGTTGAATGGTCTCTTAGAAAGTGATGACGAATATCGATATGTTTGGTTCGAGAGTGTTGAATAGGATTGTTGGCTATTTTTATGGCACTCTCACTGTCACACAAAAGAGGGATATGATTGTGGTTAAGGCCATAATCTCTCAGTGTTTGCCTCATCCAAAGTAGTTGGGCACAACAATGTCCTGCGGCAATATATTCAAACTTGGTGTGGATAGAACAGCAGAATGTTGTTTCTTGACGCCTACGAAACGAGCGACCTTCAAGGAATTGGCAAGTACCGGAGGTACTCTTCCTATCCACTTTACAACCGGCATAATCCGCATCCGAATAGCCGATTAGGTCAAAGTTTGACCCTCTAGGATACCAAAGGCCAAAGTTGGGTGTGTGTGTATCAAATATCTTAAGATTCTCTTGGCTGCCACTAAGTGACAATCCTTGGGTGCAGCTTGAAATATTGCACACATGCACACACTAAGCATAATATCAGGCCTAGATGCATAAAGGTAAAGCAAAGAGCCAATGATTGAACGATATACCTTTTGATCGACGTCCTTACCATTTACATTTAAATCAAGGTGACCGTTTGTTGGCATAGGAGTCTTGATTGGTTTGGCGTCGCTCATATCAAACTTCTTAAGCATATCCTTCACGTACTTTGATTGGCTAATAAAAGTTACTTCCTTCATTTGTTTCACTTGTAGTCCAAGGAAGAACTTCAGCTCTCCCATCATAGACATCTCAAACCGTTTCGTCATTAAGCTACTAAATTCTTCGCAAAAACACTCATTAGTAGATCCAAATATGATATCATCAACATAAACTTGGCATACAAAGATATCACCATCTACTAGCTTAGTAAAGAGTGTAGGATCAGATTTACCCATTTCAAAACCTTTTCTCACCAAGAAGTCCTTCAGACACTCATACCATGCACGAGGTGCTTGCTTCAGCCTATAGAGCGCCTTGTTGAGTTTGTAAACATGATTTGAATACTTTGTGTCTTCGAATCCCGGTGGTTGCTCAACGTAGACAAGCTCGGAAAGTGGACCGTTAAGAAAAGCGCTCTTGACATCCATTTGCCACAACTTAAAACCATGGTGAGTAGCAAAAGCAATTAAAATTCTAATAGCATCTACTCTTGCTACAGGAGCGTAAGTCTCACCATAATCCAAATCTTCGATTTGCGTGAAGCCTTGTGCAACCAACCGTGCTTTGTTCCTTGTCACTATACCATGTTCATCTTGTTTGTTGCAGAAGACCCATTTCGTACCAATAATATTTTGCTTTGGTCTTTCCACCAACTCTCACTCTTCATTCCTAGTGAAGTTGTTTAACTCCTCTTGCATGGCAATAATCCAATCGGGATCCTTGATGGCTTGATCTATATTTAGTGGCTCAAGAGAGGAGACAAACGAGTAAAATGCACAAAAATTTGAAAGACGAGATCTAGTAGTTACTCCCTTATTTATATCACCAATGATACTTTCGACGGGATGATCTCGTTGAACACTTTGACGAACTCTTGGATGTGCATTTGGTGGGTTAGGATCTTCATCATCATCACATTCACTTGACTTGTCATCCTCCTCTTCTTGAATAATTGTTGGAGGTTCGACTTGAATTGATGAAGGAGGTAAGTCATCGTCTTCGACACCTTCTTGTGGCTTGATATCTCCGATAGCTATTTTCTTGATAGCTTCACAAGGTGGCTCTTCTTTATCTAACACACATTGATCAACTTGCTCTACTTGAAAGCCGTTAGTCTCATCAAATGTCACGTCATGCGAGATTTCAACCACACCGAAGGTATTGTTGCAAACTCGATACGCATAAGCATTTGATCCATAACCAAGCATAAAACCTTCATCGACCTTAGGAGTAAATTTAGAACTTCTAGATTTCTTATTCAAAATATAACACTTACTGTCAAAAACTCTGAAGTATGAAATATTCGGCTTGTTACCGGTAAGAAGCTCATATGAAATTTTGTTGAGTAACTTGTGTAGATAGAGCCGATTGATAGCATGACAGGCGGTGTTCACAGCTTCCGCCCAATAAATGTCCGAAACCTTGTATTCATTCAGCATGGTTCTCGCCATCTCGATGAGGGTACGATTCTTCCTCTCGACCACCCCGTTTTGTTGAAGGGAGTAGGGGGCCGAGAACTCGTGCTTAATGCCTTCCTCATCAAGATATTCTTCAACATCGGTGTTTTTGAATTCCTTTCCATTATCACTTCGAATCTTCTTAATCTTCACTTCAAACTCATTTTGAGATCTTCTCATAAACTTCTTTAAAATTCCTTTTGTCTCTGTCTTATCATGCAAAAAGAATACCCACGTGAAGCGTGAAAAGTCATCAACAATAACAAAACCGTATTTGTTACCTCCTATACTTATAAATGCAATCGGTCCAAAGAGGTCCATATGTAGTAGTTGTAGAGGTCTTGTTGTGGTCATCACGTTCTTCGAAGGATGGGATACTCCAACTTGTTTTTCCGCTTGACATGCTCTACAAGGCCTGTCTTTCTCAAACTTCACATTTGTTAGTCCAATGATGTGATTCCCTTTCGAGAGTTTGTGAAGGTTTCTCATACCAACATGGGCTAATCGGCGATGCCAAAGCCAACCCATGCTAGATTTAGCCAGTAGGCATATCCCAGGGCTAGGTCTATCCGTAGAGAAATCCACGAGATAGAGCTTTCCCTTTCGATGACCTTTAAAGGCTATTAAACCATCACTCCTTTGAACGACATTCACACCATCACATAAAAATATACAATCGTAACCGATAGCACAAAATTGTTGTACCGATTATAGATTGTATTTCAATGAATCGACAAGTAAGACATTTGTAACAAAAAGATTTTCAGAAATTGCAATCTTACCAAGACCTAGTACATCACATTTACTATCATCTCCAAAAGTAATGCTCTCACTTGATTGCTTGTAGCAATTAATTTGAGAGAACATTTTCTTCTCTCCGGTCATATGATGAGTGCACCCGCTGTCAAGTACCCAACTAGGGCCACCGGAGAGATATTCCTACAAAGTTCAAGCTTTGGTATTAGGTACCCAAATTTGATTGGGTCCTTTGAGGTTAGTCACAAGAGCCTTCGGGACCCAAATGGATCTCATCAAAAATGCATTAGTACGCTTCGGTCCAACATGGTAAGCAAGCACTCTACCAAAATTATTCTTTTTAAAAATGTAAGAGGCATTAAAAGTAGAGTGAGAAATATGAGCCTTTGAACTTTGCTCTCTCACAAACTGAATTGGTTTAGTGACCGGAGTCACTACAACATGCGCCTTCTTGCCCTTAGGTGGAACGTAGCCAAGTCCGGCCTTCTTGAAGTTTCCTCTTCTCTTATCTAGTATCTCATCAAGCCCCTTACTCGACTTGTAAGATTTTTGAATACCATCTTCAAGTAGACCCTTCAAGTTTTCATTCTCACTAGGAAGATCTTGTAAAGTTGCGAAATTTATTGCACAAGCGTTCACATCCACATTATAGCACCTTACACAACCATTGCTCGTGGAAGGAGGTGAGTCACAAGTTGCATTTGAAAGAGTAGAGGTGCTCTTCAAAAAATCATCAAACTTCACCCTAAGAATCTTATGTACTTCCTTTGCACCAATGAGTTCTTCCTTGAGTGAAGCATTGTTGATCTCAAGAGAGCTTGCTTTAGATGTGACCTTAGAGAATTCTTTGGTCATCTCCTCAACCCTCTTCTTTTCCAACGCAAGTTCCTTCTCAAGTTGGAGGTTTCTCTCCTTTTCAAGGATGAGCTAGTCTTCTCCTTTCTCAAGAAGGTCCTCTTGTTGCTCAACTCTCTCCATGAGTTCGGTCAACTTACCCATATCAAACTTTCTCATCATCTTGACCAAGCTAGCATGACTCATATCATCCTCATCATCACTAGAGTTGTTAGTATAAGAATTGACTAGAGATTTAGAGGATCTTGATGATACCTTAGGGCCCTTGGCCATGAAGCACAATGTAGGTTCATCATCATCATCCGTCAATTCGCCAAATAAAGATAAGGTTGTTTTTGGAATAGCCATTTCAAGACATGCTAATAGCCATTTCAAGACATGCTACACTCTTATCATCGGACTCGGAGTCGGATTCGGAGTTGGATTCGGAATCCCACTCCTCACCAATGTGGGTTTCACCTCTTAAACTTCTCTTGTGTCTCTTGCTCTTTTCTTTGTCTTTCTTATAACTCTTTTCTTTCTTCTTATCTTCCTTGTCCTTATCCTTCTTATGTGGACAATCGACAATAAAATATCCGGTTTCACCACATTCATAGCGCTTTCTTCTTGAACTTCTTGAAGAGTTGGATTTGCCGGAATCCTTCTTGCCTTTGCTATTATAGTCATTCTTCTTGAGAAATTTGTTGAATCTTCTCATAAAAAACACCATCTCTTCCATGTTCATTTGCCCATCATCATCACTGCTTGAGCTATCATCCTTTGCCTTTGATACTTTGCTCGCCTTCAAAGCAATGCTCTTCTTCTTACTTGATTGAGCCATCTCTTTAATGTTCGAGGCCTCTTGGTCCATCAACTCATCACTGAGAATTGTTCCAAACACTTTATGCGGTGTGATTGAGTGATAGTTGTCTCTATCTCGAATCATTTGCACTAAATGGCGATTGGTTGGAGTGATAGCCCGGAGTAGAATCTTGACCACCTCATGATCAGTGAGGGACTTGCATCCAAATCCCTTGGCCTCATTTACCAATACCATGAGTCGATCAAACATTGTTTGTAGTCTTCTCCTTCTTCTAGGATGAACCTTCCAAGCTTGCCATTAATAAGCTCGATCTTGATTTCCCTCACACTTGATGTGCCTTCGTGAACAACTTTGAGGGTATCCCAAATTGTTTTAGCTTCTTCAAGTCCGTCAACCCGATTGAACTCACTTGGGCTCAAGGCACCAAATAATGCATTGACGGCTTGATAGTTGCGGAATGAGTCTCTTTCTTCATCGGCAGTGAGGTTCTCCGGTTCTTTGGACTTGAAACCTGTTTCTACAATTCTCTAAATAGAAGGATGAATAGACATTAGATACATCTTCATCTTATGTCTCCATTGTGGGTAGTATGTGCCATCGAAGTGAGGCGCACGCCCAGTAGGAACAGAGACATGAGATGAGAATGTTGAATCAGGATAAACATAAGGAATGGTAGCCTTTTTGTTTCCTTCACTTGAAGTCTCGATCTCGTCTTTGTTGTTAGACATGATTCTCCAAGCTGTTAAGCTCAAAACAGGAGGTTAGACTCTGATACCAATTGAAAGGATCGCAATGCCGCCTAGAGGGGGGTGAATAGGCGAATAAAACGAAATTGCGGAATTAATAAACTTGAACAGTAACCAGTTGGTCGGATGTTCCGATGCAGCGTCGGATGTTCCGACGTGGTACAGTACACCCTCCGTCGGATGTTCTGATCCTGGGTCGGATGTTCCGATGGCCGTCGGATGTTCCGATCCGGTGTTTCGAATTTGTCGAAAACTCAGAGAAAACCGATTTCGCAAAACCAAGGTTAGATCTATTCAAGAATACTCGAACAGGCCAACACAAGTAATAAAGACACCAAAACAAGATCAAGACAAAACACGATGATTTTTGTTTACCGATGTTCGGATCTTTGAAGGAGATCCTACTCACCGTTAGGAAGGCACAAAGCCGGATCACCAAGACCCTAATCCCCTTACCAATAAGCACAAAGCACTCACCGGTGATCACTAGTTGAATCCTTTTCCTTGCGGAGGTAGATTCACACCTTTACAAACTCCGGAGGCACGCCACACAAAGATCGGCGACTCACCGGCAACACCTAGCCGTCTAGGAGCCCTTCAAGCCTCCAAGAGTAACAAATGCGATGAAGAAATTAGGAATCGCTAAGTGCTCAAAACTTGAATCTCTAATTCGCGGAGCACTTGGGTGCCTTGATCTCTCTAGATCTAGATCTCACAAGATGAACAAGAGAGAGACAAAGGCTAAAGCTTTTTGGAGAAGATGAACAGGAAGAATTAGGTTCAAATCAAGGTGTAATCAGAGAGTAAACAGTGTCAGCAGCCTTTGGAAGATATTAGAGACGGCTTTAAATAGGGAATCCAAAACTAGCCAGTGCTTAATCCCGCATCGGATGTTCGGTCCCCGTCGGATGTTCCGACCAGCGTCGGATGTTCGATGGACCCTTTCTCGGATAGCTCAAAATCTGGCGATCGCTCACCATCGGATGTTCCACCCACGCCGGATGTTTCGATGGCATAGGTTCTGTATGAGGTGTATTTTGAGTGGAAAACTCACACGAACTTCGAGATACCTATTTTGAGCACTTAGGAACCTTTATAAGCTTCTCCATTTCATCCCTCTTCATAGTACGGCATCCCTAGGACTCAATAAATAAATATTTACAAATAAATATTAGTCTTGATGCCTTCTTGCAATATATCCATTTTGAGGGGTACACCAACACATGTAAACATGTACCTCATGGAATTAACCTGTATAGCGTATGTGCACAATTTTCCAATAGAAATATTAGCTCTATAATTGTAGCTCATTAATCACCAAAATCACTTAAGGGCCTAGATGCACTTTCAGAGTCTTGTTTAATATATTGAGAGCCTCTTCTGGAATCCAAACTCTAATATAGTAATTTTCCCAGAGTGTGGAGTGCTTCTACTATTTTCTAGAATTTTTTGGGAATTTTATAAAGTGATCTGATGTTTTTAATAAATGATAAAGCATTTCTGGTATTTCTTATACAACTAATCGGTGGAAAATCAGAATAAAGATCTTGGTCGAGCCCAAAGATTGTGCAAAACGCGACGGCAGCAAAGCGGCCCAGATGGTTTTCGCCCAGCCACGGCCTAGCTGCATAGCAGCGCAACGGCGATGACGGGGGCGCACTCCGACAGGCGTCTTCACTAGACCCGACAAGCGGGACCGCGGGCCCACTTGCCAGCGACTCAAACCCATGCGAACTCGGCGATACAGAGAGGGAGGAACTGACGCATGGGACCCATCGGTCAATGGCTCGGCTCGACGGGAAACAATAGACCGATGACGTCATCGTCGTCTTCCTCACGACGGAGCATTACCCGAACGGCTAAACGGCAGCTCGCCGGTGCTACGGGGCGATCCGCCAGGTGTAGATGCTGCCTACAGGTTCCTTATATCCGCCCGCGTCTAATGGAGGTCTCGGCATGATCAACAGTGGCCGGACGAGGCGACGCCATTTTCGGCAGCGGCGGAGCAATAAGGCCAAGCACGGCGACGGCAAAAACATATGGTTTCGACTGAATTGATGAGCAGGAGAGGTTTGGGGAGACACGAGCAAGCTCACCGTGGCCTTAGTTCGGACGGAGCGGCTCTGGATCGGCTTGGCAACGAACGGCCCCGAATCAACTCCGAACAGAGCAATCGACGTCAGAGAACTCCGGCGATCCACTAGCAAAATTGACCGAGGGGAAAAGCTCGTAAGACAACGAAGAAGCTACGGTTGGACGCAATCGGGAAATAATGCACCGAGGTCGATGAAATCCGAAGATGCCCAAGAAGCTCAAGCAACTCCGGCGAGCAATTCCGGCCGGTATAGCGACTCCGGCGACTCGAGCGTCGAGCAGCAAGCTCAAGGCGGCTTTTCGAACACGATGAAAGGATTTAGAGGGCTCGGGTGTGTCTCGAACGAAGGAAACCGGGAAACGATGGCTATGCTAGGGTTTTTATACCCGCTCGGGGGCGGCGGAGGTGGGGACATGGCAAGGCCAGCACGACGAGGGCTAAGCGCCGGCGTGTACGTGTCACTAGGAGCTTCATCCAGCACTGCTTGGTCTCATGCAAAGGACACCGAGGACAGGGCACGAGGGCGGTGAGCGGCGCCGGCGTCGGTAGAGAGAGGGACAGAGTAACAGAGAGCTGCGAGAGAAATGAGATGGGCTGAGATTGGGCCCAAGTTTGGCCCAGCCTGAAAGCTTTGGTGATTTTCAACCATTTCCATTAGAATTTTTTTAATTCCAACGATTTTTTGATAATTTGGATTTGAATTTTAATCCTAGCTTGAATGGATTTCAAATTGGGCCAATTTTCGGGTGTTACATATTGTTTGTTTTTAAAAAATTATTTTTGTTTTAAATTTTTAGATTCTCAAGAATTTATTCTTTATATTTGTTTATCCTCCTCTTAAATTTATGAGAAATACTTTGGGACAGGATCCGTTCCCAGCACGTCCCGACGGGATCGAATAAAGACAAAAAAAACGAATCTCAGCGCAGCTTCTTCCCGCGGGGCGTGGCGGCCACGCGATGTCCAGGCTCCCTTCCCGCGCGTCGTTCTTTCTTTTTTTGTCGTTATGCGCCTGCTGCCTTTTACTTTGATTTTGTATGTGCGGATTTGAAGGTTTTTGATTTTGTTTTGTGACATGCACTTGCAACGTGCATCTCCCACACATGATTTTTTGTTTTGTTTTGTGCATGAACACACTTTATCAATCAAAACAAAATTTAAAATATAATTTATTTTTTTTACTTTTTACCCAGTACTCCCTCCGTGGCACAATAGTTGTATTTCTAGTTTTGTCCTAAGTCAAACACTTTTATCTTTGACCATCAATTATTAGAAATTCTTATAGTTTAACAACATAAGATTCATATTTTTAGATTCACCATGATACCATACATACCCGACACCTAGACCTGATAGTTTGTTTGTGATATATGATACCCCTTTATGATACCTTTTTTCGATACCTCGATAATACCATGAAACTTGACGATACCACCAACTTGATGTCACCGATACTTATTTGTTTGTGATATATTACACCTTTTTTCCGATACCGAAACTCGATGATATCACCAACCTGATGCCATTGATACTTTTTTTTGTGTTTGTGATATATGATACTTAAGGGGTATCGTTTTCTATAGGCGGTATTGTAAGTATCAAGGTCTGGTATCTGATACTCTTGACCCGGTACTTCATTTTTTTTGACCTGATACTCGATGATACTTCTAATCTGATACTTGATTTTTTAACCCGATACTCGATGATACTTCTGATCTGATACTTGATTTTTTTTGACCCGATACTCGATGATACTTCTGATCCGATATCTGATTTTTTGACCTGATAACCGATGATACTCATGATTCGATACTTGGTTTTTTTGAATCCGATACTTTTTTTACCCCATGCACAATGATACTTCTTATCTGATACCTGATTTTTTGACCTGATAATCGATGATACTCATGGTCCGATACTTGGTTTTTTGAATACGATACTTATTTTTTTACCCGATACTCGATGATACTTCTGATCTGATACCTGATTTTTTGACCTGATACTCGATGATACTTCTTATCCGATACTTGATTTTTTGACTCAATACTTGATGATACTTCTGATCCGATATCTGATTTTTTGACCTGATAATCGATGATACTTGTGATCCGATACTTGTTTTTTTTAATCCTGATACTTGCTTTTTTTACCCGATACTTGTTCGTGATATACACGATACCCTTTTATGACACCTCTTTTACTTCAATGACACCATGAAACTACTTGATGATACCACCGAACCAATACAACTGATACTCGACACCCAGACCCGATACTTTTTATCTGTGATATACGATACCTTTTAAGTATTTGTGATATACGATACCCTAATTATTATACTTTTTTTTTCGATAGATCGATGATACCATGGAACTACTCGATGATACCACCAAACTAATATCAGCGATACTCAACATCCAGACCTAACACTTTTTGGTCTATGATATATGATACCCTTTTTTTTGATACCTTAATGATACCATGAAACTCGACGATGCCATCCTGATACTCTCAACCCATGATCCCGCAACATGATACCGAACCTGATATCTCGACCCGATACCTTGACATGATACTCTCGATCCAACACCATGACATGATACTCTTGACGTGGTACTCGATGACACTTCTGGTCTGATACTTAATTTTTCGACCTAATACTCGATGATACTTCTGATCCGATAGTTGATTTTTTAACCCGAAACCGATGATACCTCCGATAATCAATGATACCACCAACATGATACAGCCAATAGTCGACACCCTAGACCCGTTACTTTTTGTTTCTGATATATGATATTTTTTGCTCTGATACAAGGTGATACTCCCACACCTATCTTGATAACCTCTGATACTTAAAAGTGTTACTCTTTATTACTTCTTATGATGGGAAATTCTAAGGTGTGTGCAGATGACATGAGTCGTCCATTTCCTCATATCGAATGATCCAAGATGAAAGGTACAATGCCAAAGGTACTTAGAGGTACTTAAGTATAGGGGTAGCCAGGTAATTTCGCATCTAATTAACTAGGGTAGCCACCGCCTCCTCCTCCTGCCGCCTCCTTTCCTTACCCAGGCCAGCGCCTCCTCCTCTCCCCACGGTCCCTCACCCGCTCTGCCCATGGCGCCGCCGCCGGAGCCACCGCCCGCAGCGCTCCGCCCCTTGCATCTCGTCATCCGCCCCGCAGCTGCCCGCCTTGTTCCGGCACTCACCGGAGCTGCCTCCGAAGCCACAAACACACGCGATAAACACAGAGGAAGAACACAGTTTTGGTGCGGTTAGAAGCGCCGCAGTTTCCCACATTCTCTGCAGTGCGCCATCCCCACTCGAAAGTGCATGAGACCAGGCGTGAGAAACGTTCCCGTGCTAAAGAACTAACTGACGAAACAAACTGAACTTATACTAACTGAAGAAATTAGCTAAAGAACGAGCTGGATTATTCACAACACGCCTTGACTGCTTGCTTGGGGCCATGGCGCAAGAACTCTCTTTCAGGCTCGTGACCTGAGCCTGAATTTGGGCATTGATGTTTCATCGGGTGATCTTAATTGGCAGAATAATTATTATGCTAGCCGCGCGCCGTGCCTGTGATTGGGTTCGTGATGTTTCCAGGGGTGATACATCGAGCTGTGTTTTGATGACGGCGAGTGTGACGAGTTGAACTGTTCTTGGCAGCTCAGTCATCGCTCTCCAAGAGAGGCATGGATGGGGGGGGGTGAGAAAGATAATCAGATTGGACTACCCACTAATCCTCAAGTAATTACCCAACTACCACTCGTTATAAAATTTCCACTTCCCTAAATGCCCTTCTGTGATCAACGGTCCATGTCGAGGTACCTCTAGGTACCTCGCAAACACCGTAGCAATCCTCTCTTATGATACCTTAGATCTAATCATGGACAACCCAGACTAAACTAAGCCAAAAAAATTAGTGATATACTAAATCGATGCTTACCCGATATCCATATGTTGAATTTTACATGAATTAATTATAATTTTTTTTTAAAAAATAAAAACTATAAAATGGGTTGGTTAGGATTTTACCTACATTATAAATTTTATTTCATGCGATTTGGATACCGTATTTAATAGATACAAAATTTTAAAGATGAAAATTGAAAAAAACTAATGAATGAACAGATAAGACTACAAGCACGCACGCGGAAGAGACGAGCCGCACCTGGCCACCTAGGACGCGCACCGCACGAATCGCAGCGAGGGCGCGATTTTTTTTGTTGTTTTGCTGTACCGTTGGGTTCGCTAGAAAATGGAATGCCGTGCTGTAGTCTCCCCCTAAATTTATATATCACACTCTAACGTATATGGTCAACCAAACAACATCTCTAGGCAAACTGGCTCACCAGGTGCAGGGTAATCAAACAACATCGCTTGCATTTACTCAGTCAGGCTCATCTCAGCCTGGCTAACTCATACGGGTCAGGCTGAGATCGTTCGTGCAACCAAACAGCCCCTAAGTATGTTTCGTTTTTTTTTTACTGTGTGCGTATTTGTATTTCTTTTATATAACTATAAGTTTTTTAAAACATGTGGCAATTGATAGCAACAATTTGTGGAGTATATTACATACAAGTGCGTGAATAGGTTTTCTCTATTTGTGCTAAATTGCCATCGCAATGCAAGGAGGCAGCCCTTGGCTTTACCAAAAGACTACTTCAGATTTGATATGTTTTTTTGGCCTATTATTATTGATGGCATATAACTTACGAGAGTTTTTATCATTGATTCTGTTGAAAGCAATTATATATCTATAAAAAGGAGTATGGGAAGGAAAAAACAAGAGATGATTTATTACAAAAAGAAATAATAAAAGAAGAGGAAATGCATATAAATATGTTAGAAGATAAATGGTAGATGCTTCTTGGCTTCCTGTTATTTTGAAGCTCCCAAGACATTGCTTTTACACACGCATTACAATGATACACATGCAAGTAGTTTTGTAATTACATGTCTATATGTACGTAAGTAGTACGGAAAACATTAATAATATGTACTACACACTTAAAATCAAGTAGAAGACGGAATCAAAATTGAGTTAATTCAATGAAATTGAGTCAATCCAATTTTGACAGTGCACGGAGGGGCGTGATCATATATAGCACCTTTATTTTTATGTCCACTTTACACGCTTCCATGACACAGCCAACTAAGCAAAAAAAAAAATCATCGAAAAAAAAAAAAAAACTAAACAAAAAATACATATCGAAATAAAATTTATTTATGTTTATATCATAGGAATATCTTGAGCACCTAAAAATGAACAAAAATATTACGTCTTCACAAAACCAATCAAAGTTAATTGTTGTTCAGATAAGTAGATTAGAGTTGGTGCTGATTGCTAATCTCCGTGTCCTCTGCTCATCATTGGCAGGGTCAGGGAATCTTTCATCAATTGGATCGCACTTGCATTCTTCAGGAGGCAGCCAGGTTTTGACATGATATTGAGGGAAGAAAATTTTCGGAGGAGAGAAGAAATTCGATGGTTGTGTATAAACATCAGGAATCTTTCAATAGTTTCACACTTAGAATTCTGACTTTTCTTTGTACTAAATGCTTGAACATACTCCTCCCTGTCATGAAAAGTCATCGTTTTAGGGCCTAAAACATATTGTAATTTTTTAAACTTTGGTTATTTGTATCTTTTTAAATATTTATATTCAATGCACGAATATCATGTGTGTAGATTTGTAAGTTATTTCCATAATATTGTAAATTTAATGGGTCCTATAAATAAATTGTGATGGTAAATGTGTGATTAAATTGCATTTTGGGGGCCACTCTGATATCCAAAACAGTTTTTTTAACGTGAGGAAGTATAAATAAGGGCACCCTATGACCGATGTGAAAACAGTCAGAAGATATGCTTGACAAGCTCCTATCTAAATGAAAATACAATGTGCTTTAAAGTCTATATGGCCACAAATTAACATGTACTATAATCAATTTTATGAATGACCTTTTTTTAGCGAACAATTTTTAAATGAACTGGTGTACGAAGTTTTTTATTTCTTTCGTTGCGACGCACGGGCAATTTTGCTGGTCAAAGTTAAAGTCCGGCCACGTTCGTGAATTTTAACCATGGAAGAACGATCCAACGGCTGATGTCCATGCCAGCCGCGCTTAAAAATGGCACCTCCATAAACCCTAGAGATCGAAAGCACGCGCACACAAAACCCTCCTCTGCTCTCCCGCCTCCGCACCTCTCCCCCGCTCCCCATGGCCTCCCTCTCGAACGGCGGCGGCGGCAGCGCCGCCCCTGACTCCTCTGCCGCCGGAGGCGCGCGCGTGGTGGACAAGGAGGTCGACTTCGCCAACTACTTCTGCACCTACTCCTACCTCTACCACCAGAAGGAGATGCTCTGCGACCGCGTCCGCATGGACGCCTACCACTCCGCCGTCTTCCGCAACGCTCCCCACTTCCGCGGCAAGGTGGGGGAAGAAGGCTTCTTCTCCTCCCCCGCGGGGTTCCATTTCTGCTGCGATTTCGGGCTCCGGCTTGACGGATTTGGCGGATCTGTCAGGTCGTCCTTGATGTGGGCACCGGGAGCGGCATCCTTGCCATCTGGAGCGCGCAGGCCGGCGCCAGGAAGGTGTACGCTGTCGAGGCGACCAATATGGCGGAGCACGCCCGCGAGCTTGCCCGCGCCAACGATGTCGCGGATGTCGTGGAGGTGATTCAGGGGTCCATGGAGGACGTTGTCCTGCCGGAGAAAGGTGAGCCTTCGTTTCTCGATTCGGTTCGTACCAGCTCCTGAATCCATGGAGGAGGGTGAGAATGAAATCGGTGCGGATTGAATTCCATCCGCATGGACAACATATGGGCGCAAGGCTTTATCATTTTATACGGGAAAATGTTCCTGATATTTGATCAAAATATGGATGGGGTGTGCACTGATTACTCTGTTTTCTTTTTATTCTTCGGAACACTAGTGGATGTCATTATATCGGAGTGGATGGGCTACTTTCTCCTGAGAGAGTCAATGTTTGATTCCGTCATTTGCGCACGCGACCGCTGGTTGAAGCCAGATGGTGTAATGTAAGTCAAATGAAGCATGTATATATACACTTCTATCTGTGCTAATATAGATGATGGGGGTTTTGAATTTACAAATCTATATGTGCTAATCTATTGTTACATGTCCCTGTTCAGACATTCTATACTTCAATTTAGATGATCAATTATGTGATATGAAATCTTTTGGTGTTGTACAATGGCAATATTATTTTGATTCTATTGTTGGTGCAATCAAAACTCACAAGTACCTAATGTAAGATCTATATTATTTGCAGGTATCCTAGTCATGCTCGTATGTGGCTAGGACCAATAAGAAGTGGTTTAGGTGACAGGAAAATGGAAGATTTCGATGTTGCTATGAATGACTGGAATCTATTTGTTGAGGATACTGAGGCTTATTATGGGGTTGACATGAATGTTTTGACAAAGGCATATCGAGCTGAACATGAAAAATACTATTTCAAGGTATGTCTGAATCACAACAAATGCCAAGCATATTTGTTATTTTGGATTCCATGTGCTCTGTGCAAACTAAAATCTGAACAAACTCTTGTAACCATATTTTTTAGCTTTAAATGGCTACCAGGAATTATATGTGTCAGCTATAATTTCATGTTCACATTGGATGCTACTAACTTACTAACTGCCAAATTGCTTAGTTACCTATGTATATCTAATAATTTATGACTGCATTCTTATGATGTTGATGTCAGGTTTTTGGACTTTGTGGCTTGCATCTTCTTATGGGATTGTATCTCATATTTGCAGAAAAAAATCCTTTGGTTGTAAGATCCACTGTTATCAATGGGCCAATGGCTATGAAATCCTGATTAATTATCATTATACAATTCGGACCATTTTCACATTCTTGCAGTTATTTTGATGTGGCATTGCTTATATCCACAATCTTCATGCTGTTTCCATGGCAATTGGAATCATCATTTTTTGCCTTACCTTTTTTTGAAGCTTGCCCGAGAATTTTGTCTTTAGCTTTCTGGATCAAAATTGAATTAGTTTCTTAAAAACATAGCATGTATTTCATTTGATAATCTGGTACTTTAGATTGTTTTATGTGTGCAATGTGGGATCAATGTAATCATCTTTGAAGGATTTGTTCTTAATTTCTGTAGATACATGTGTGTGTGTGTTGTTCCTTTTCCCTCAAGCTCATATGCAGATGGTTGTTTTCTGCAGTCCTCAATATGGAATAATCTTCATCCAAACCAAGTTATAGGGCAAGCTGCTGTCATTAAGGAAATTGATTGTTTAACTGCAACGGTTGATGAGATTCAAGAGGTTAAGGCACAAGTTTCATTGCCAATCAGCCAGGATAGTACAAGATTAGCAGCATTGGCTGGATGGTTTGATGTTCATTTTCGAGTATGTAAAACTGAACTGTTATTCATTTTCATCTTATAAGTTGTGATAGATTTACATTTATTCAATTGAGAATATGGGAGATCCTCACTGTTTTTCATAATGCCATATAGGGTAGCAAGCAAAACCCTGCAGTTCAGGAAGTTGAGTTAAGTACAGCTCCAGATGAGAATGGTGGGACTCACTGGGGTCAGCAGGTTGTTTCCCTGGACTAAGTATCTTTATCGTTGCAGAAATTCATTACCAATTATAGCCTTCTTTTCATTATGTTATTTTTGTTCTCAGTTCTCATTTTTGAGTGCTGAAACAACGATAAGAGAAGGAATACAAGCTACAGTCTTTTCAGTGAATTTTTTGCATAGGAGCATGGAGGAAACTTTATTTCAAATTTGATACGCAATGCTCAATTAAACTGATGTTTGAATCAATGGCCCTGTTCTTATCATTTACATAATTCAATTGACATTCACTCCTTTTTTCAAGGTATTCCTGCTTACTCCACCTCTGAGAGTTAACGAAGGGGACAATGTTAAAGTTTCTTTCTCAATGGTTCGCTCAAAAGAAAATCACCGGCTTATGGATATGGAGTTCACCTATGAATTGCATGAGTCATCTGGAAAGCAACTTCCAGCAATCACAAACAAGATTTACTTAGAGTAGAGCAAGGTTTGGTTCACAAAACTACACTATGGTTTTTTTATTCATGTGCAGATTCCATATTTCCATTGTTTCAATGCAAATACATAGGCAGTTGGGGTCTTCAAAGTCATTTGGATACCTGTTCATAAATCATGCTGCATTTTCATTGCCTTGCTTGACACTAGGATTCACTTCAACCTAACCCGATCCATTCTGTGTTCATATTTTTGACAGAATTATTACAAGATCTGATTCATTTGATGAATTGTGGTGGGGTACCGGTAAGTCGGTAACCATATGTCACGTGGCTCTCATAAACCTTCATTGCAGTAGTCCCTGCCCATCTGTTGTGCTTGAATTTTGCAGTATGGCATTGCGGCCAATATTGGCCACCATCTGTAGTACTATGCGGGCTGTATACAATGTAACAGTGAGACCGTGAGGCGTGAATGAGTGCCAAAGATTTTGTTGTACTATTGATTTGATATTTCGTTGGCCAAGTATTGGCAGATATTGCTTCTCCGTGTTCATGTTGTTGTTTCATGCTCGTCATCGTCTACCCGATGCGTTTGTGTTAGTGTAGATAGGTCGAGTTGAGGCGCGTCATGAATTTTGACTCTCAGGTTTGTGCTCCGGGTGATGATAGATGAGACGCCCGCTGGCTGGAGTTCCAATACCGCGATGATCCTACGGGCTACGGCTAGTGAGAAGAACCACAGCGAAATTAATCTAAAATCAAACACTAGAATTTAGATTTTGAAAAGTGGAAAATAAAATTAAAATTTGATCTACATTGATGCTCTCTTCGTTTTTTTTTGTTTGATGTCTTTGACTTTTGGATACGTTTTTTATCATTCATCTTATTAAAAAATTTAGTGCAAACATAAAAAAATTATAAGTCATGTTAAAGTACATTTTAATAATAAAATAAATTACAACAAAATAAATGATATTCTGATAATTTTTTTGAACAAGACGAATGGTTAAATACGTGTCCAAAATTTGTCAAAAAGTGTAAATAAAAAAACAAAGGAAGTACTGCTCTATTATTGATTGATATCGCATTGTGCGGTTTATCCAGCTTGCATTGAAAAGTTGGAGAGCAGATCTGGGAGTTCACTAGGCTTTGGCTTTGGCAAATCCTTCGTTGTCGCCCTAACCAGTCACCCTATCCATCTAGAAACATTCGTCCCGGTCTCTTTTGGGCACCTACCTTCAATTCTTAGGGCACCAGTCTATTTTGGATTCTTCTAATACCATAACAAATAAAATAGAAAAGAATGTGAGATTAGTAAAAAAGAGAGATAGACAGTGGCTGAATAGTATCTGGACTAGGTAGTAATAGCACTTGCTTTAGCCTTGCATCCTTCGGTATGGTTGAAAAGATTAAAAAAAAACATTTATTTTAAAATTCTGAGAAAACCACTTACAACCCCATGGAGTTTTCGCTTGGACCCTCAGCGACGGTAGAGGCTGGCATCCTTGCTAGGAAAGTTGGCTCCACCAGGTAACGTGCTCCCTTTGTGATACCAACTAAACTATGAGACAATTGACCTCCACTTCCTGGCTCCTGCACTTTCCCTTTCCCGCTACAGTTATTTTTTTGATTTTTTTTTTGCTATTTGTTAAGCTGATTTTTAAAATTAGAAAACAAATAGCAAAAAAATTCAAAAAAAACGAAACTTGGTTGGTGACTACGTTTCGACATGACGAACAAGATCAACGGTTCGGATCGGTCATTAGACATCTCAAATTTCAAAAACCCGTCGAAGTTCACGAAGAGATCTGTGCACTCGAGTTCACGCTAGCAAATATATATCACACACACACACACATAGGCTAGAGCATTTGAAAAGAGAGAAACCGCTGCTTTTCCAACAAAGCAATCACCCAGCCTTCCCAGATTGTTGCTATGGTTAAAGAGGACATTCTCATGTGGAAACGGGTGGCCACCTTTCCAACAAAATTGCAGTTCAGTTCATCTGTAATGAAATGCCAATGCTCCTCGCCTTGTTCTAAAAAAACACTAGGGAGCAAACTTTATGCAATTTTTTCACACATTTCCTAGAGGCTGTAGCAAAATTCTTGACAATAATCAAAATCGCGATGCTCAAAAGGATATTGTTAGCCCTGGTCCTTGCTCCATACCAAGTTTTCGCAATTTTATTTCATTAAAAAAGGATTCCATTCAATACACGCAATAGCTCACACACGGCTCTCCCCAGATCATACAAAGCATATACATGGGTGGGTTACATGATCATCAAAATTCAGAATGGGGTTCCTAGAATGTACAGTTGTGCAGCCCCCAAGAGCTAATGTAACTGTGGAATCAAAGTAAGCATCTGGACCACAGAATACCGCAGGCTGTGCTGCTGATGAGCTGATCCCTTTACTTGCGCCTCCCAAGGCAGTCTGGGCTTCCCTCTAAATGGAATAGCATAGCCGCTGACCCCTTGCACCCCCCAGGCAGTATGGGCTTCCCTCTATATGGAATAACATGATGGCTGTTAATCTTGTGCTGAGTGGTCTAGTCCTTGTCCTCATATTTTTTCTTTTTTATACCATGCTGTGCCCTTTTCTTACTTCATCAACAGAAGTGCGTCTCTGTGTCGCCCTAGGAGGGTCAATGCAGTTGCCGCTATGTGATGAGCGGTCAGGCCAGCCATGTCGAGTTGCTCAGTGGTTGAGGCGTGTTCTATGTACCTGTCTGGCAGTACAATGGGTCGCCACTGCAAGTTGAAAACAAGATGGTATCATTTGAGATAACAGGAGTTTATGGAACAGAGGGCCTCCAACTGAAGATGGAAAGTAAACCAGAGAGTGCAGCGATTAAGAGTGAAGTTAGAATGCTCCATTACAAGAATGCAGAATGCATCTCGTGATAGGGGTACTTAATTAGCAAGGTTATAGCTACAAAAGCTAACTTATGTGGTGAGGATTTAGTCCTACCTTTATTCTGCCATCGAGTAAACCATCGAGTGAAATAAATTGGGAGACATGCGAGCCAAAGCCACCTACAGTTCCTTCTTCCACCGTGACAAGAAAACTGTGCTGCTGGCATAACATTCTGATTAAGTCAATATCAAGTGGCTTGCAAAACCTCGCATTAGCAACAGTTGCCTGGATTCCAAAGTTGGATAGAAGAGATCGAGCTATCAAGCATCTCTGGACCACCTCACCATAGCCAAGAAAAGCTATCTCTTTCCCCTCAGCAAGAATATCTCCTTTACCAATCTGAAACAGAGTACAAAAACTATTGTTAACACTTTTAAAACTTAACAGCTGGCATGCCACCAGCAATAATGCAAGGCATTGTCAGTTTATTGCTACTTACTAGGCAATTGAAACAACTTGAGTTTTAGGTAGATATAAGTTCAGCCTAGCATTAATGTAACTGCACCTAGAAATTGTATTATTTGCAAGTGATGTCTACTTAGGATCAATGAATAAACTGAAGTGAAGCTACCTCAAGTGGACTCCCGTAAGTTAAGCCACTAGCCCCAACAATGGAACCTCTAGGATACCGGAAGCAAATGGGTCTGTCCTCAATCACTGAAGCTGTCGCCACCATGTCAATAAGTTCATCTTCATTAGATGGTGACATGACAATCATGTTTGGCAAGCATGACATGAATGTAATATCAAACGGTCCTGAATTAGTTGGGCCTTCAGATCCCACCAGACCTGCACTTGTGATAGCAAAGCGAACTGGTATCTTTTGCATGTCCACATCTTCGACTATCTGGCATTCATATGAGCTTTATGAAAAAAAAATGAAATGATGAAAAAAAAATGAAATGAACTTACACTACAGTAGTTTGCAGATTCAGTGGATTACTAACTCTGTACCATTTTATATAACATATATATCATCTGAGAAATTTCCAGTGCATGTAATATGGGTTGCCGATCCTAATAATCAAGTTACTACTGTTACAACTGTAAAAAAAGAGATATACAGTCCAATAATTGTACCGACCATGTAACTAAATCGTAGTATGGCGGCATATGGTAAACAGTTAGCAGATAGAAGGGATCATATGTGTGTGTGTGTGTGGGGGGGGGGGGGGTGTGCTGAGCTAGCAAAAGGCACCTGATCATATGCTCTCTGGAGAAATGTGGATGGAATTATGCAAAAAGGCTTTAAACCTCCACAGGCCAAACCAGCAGAAAAGGTAACAGCATGCTGTTCAGCAATCCCCACATCAAAAAATCGGTCTGGGAATCGGGACTGAAATAAACAGAGTGATCGGTCTATTCCCATGCCAGCATGAACCACGACAATACGCTTGTCATTCTCCGCTTCTGCTATTAGAGCTTCGACAAAGCAATCATTATACGTCCTAGAAAAGCCATTTTCTAAAATTTTAAAAAGATCTTGACTTGAATCTGGAGATCCTGTTATCAGTATTAAAAAAGGTTAAACAATTAAAGAATTATCTGTCTGTAGTGTTATTTATATAGCTCGACTATTAAAAGAATTACAGTGGACCCTCAAAGGATAATAATGTCATAGCTGACAATAAAACCTCTAGTTATCCTCCACTATTACGTGTCAACTTGAAAACCCTAAAGGTTGTGACTGGCTATCCCTACAGGCCAGATATCATTTACACATTTCAAATGAAATACTAATCATGCATTCTATCGTTTTGTAAACAGGTACAGCTTTGGAATGTATGTTCTCACTTACATTGAATTTTATTATTAACTGTTTTCCTTCATCTTATACTCCCATACATGTATCAATTATATCAGTGAGCTTGTAAGTTGTAACAGACCCAAGAGATATTCAAAATATGAAATGACAGATTGTACTGCTTTGTGAGGCAAATAGAATGCACATCACCATAGGATTGCACAAAATATTATTAATGATTTGTAACTGCACACCTTCCTCACTCGGAGTTATCTCACTTTTAAATTTTCCACCTGAATCCTTTTCATTTTCAGTAATTACATGTACAAGTACTGGGCCAGTCGAATCTAGAGTTGCAACCTCCTTAAGTACACAGATGAGATCATCAATATTATGCCCATCGATAGGCCCAATGTAGTACAATCCAAGTTCTTCAAAAAGAGTTGCTCCATGAGGGCCTACCATACCGCGAGCATACTCATCAACTTTGGCAGCAAACTCATGCATCCCTTTACCAAACCATTTGGAAAATCCCTAGGAAGAAAACAAAATTCAAACATCAAAATGGGAAGGTCCAGATAGCTCAATACTATTGCTCTTAAGAAAGTAGGATGGTTCACAGCACACTTGCCAAAGGTTCCTATAAGCAATTCATCGAGTTGGAAGTAATTATAATTAAAATTTTTGATGCCATCGTTTTTTTAAGTAGCATTAGAAAGTTAATTTAGAAATTCTGGCATGTAAGAGCATGTTCAGGAGAGTCGGCGTCTGCGGCCTGCATCATGTGCAAATTACTCCGCCTGCTCGCTCGCTAGCCTGCGCACTCACGCGATTTCAAATTTTTCACTCTCCCGCGCACTCACCTGATGCCGGCCTGGCCTAATAGCTCCCCTGCTGGGGATGCTCTAATAGGTGAAATGCAAATACAGTGCAAGTTCCATTTCACATTACTTAGAAGTTCAAAAAAGCCCTAAATTTACCATGCGTGTGTGTGTGCACGCACGTGTTGTAAGCAGCCAGAAAAAATTCAAGATCAAACTCAAAGGTATGCACAAGATATGAAAAAGACAAACATCTCCCACATTAGTTCCCGGACTGTAAAAACACTTTCAGCAACCCTTTTTTCGTGTGTGTGTGTGTCTGTTGAATCAGGAAGCATACCACAATTAAAATAGCAGGACATAATTTAACAGACTACGGGCATGCTAACAAGTGTACCGAAATATCTAATCTAATGATATGCTAAAATGCTAACAAGTTTAATGAAGTATCTGATACACTATGTCTTGTACAGGAACAGAAATTTATACCTTTGCAGCCTCCCTAAACTTCCTAAATCCTTTGCTGGATTGAATCTTGCTCATAGCACTAGAAAAAGCATTAACAGACATCTTTGGCCGACCATCTGCTTTAGGAATTAAGGCATGCCGGCTGTCATTTAAAATAACTACCATGTTAGAATCAAGGAAACCAGCATGACCCATTGCCTCGTATACCTGACCAGCCATAGTTGTCCAATTACTTATAACTGTTACTATTCGATTTTTCCTCCCATTAATATCCCTTGCTACCGCCATCCCTGACAAGAGACCATTTTCAAGCCATAGAATGGAAAGGAAATGATTCGACATGATATTTATAATCAAGTGTAAGAACAGAACATAGAATTAATATAAGATTTCATGCACTTCACTACTGACCTCAGACACAAGGGATAGGAAATCGAGAACTATACATCATAACTCATAGTTTTTTTTATCATATTTTAGTTGAATCTCTCCTGGTAGATATGTACCTTGGCATGAAAGGCGAGATGCACAGCAACGACAACAAAGCTTTTTAGTCCCAAGCAAGTTAGGGTAGGCAACAAATGAGACCCAATAACAGCCACTAACTTTTATTAAAAAAGGATCAATAGCTAGGTCAGGGTTTGGATACATGGATTGCTAATTTCCATGTTCCCCTATCTAAGGCTAAGTATTCGTGTATGCTCCAAATCCCTTTTTACTACCTCCTCCCATGCCAGGTTTGGCCGACCCCTACCGCTCTACATTATCATTGTGCCCAAGAATTCCACTATGCATCGGTGCCTCTGGAGGCCTTCGTTGAATATGTCCAAACCATCTCAACCGATGTTGGGCAAGCTTCTCTTCAATTGGTGCCACCCCTACCCTTTCACGTACAACATCATCCTTTCTCATGTGACCACAAATCCATCCCAACATACACATCCTTGCTACACTCAAGTGCCGAACATGTCACCTATATGTAGGCCAACACTGTGCACCATTCAACATCGCAGGCCTAATTGTTGGCACTTTCTTAGCATAAAGGATGACAGATGATATGTGACACTTCATCCACCCCGCTTTGATTCTATGACAAATGTATTAATTGATATTACCATTTCTCTAAGCATTGATCCTAGATAGCGAAAGGTATCCTTATTGGGCACTACTCGTCCTTCCAGGCTAGAATCTTCCTCCTCATGTCTAGCAACACCAAAGTTGCGCCTCATATACTCAGTTTTCATCCTACTAATTCTAAAGCCCTTTGATTCTAAAGTTTGACTCCACAGTTCCAACTTCCTATCAACCCCAAACCTACTTTTGTCAACTAGCATCACATCATTAGCAAAGAGCATACACCAAGGGATATCTCCATATATGTCCATTGTAGCATCATCCATCACCAAAGAAAATAATTTGAAGCTCAATGCTGACCCTTCGATGTAGTTCTATTTTGATCGGGAAACCATCAATGATCAATGACACCATCACTTGTTGCAATTATGCACTGTCTTTGAATTTTTTTCAAATAGCAAAAAAAATTGATGAAATGTATAAAAACAAAAAGAAACAAGGAAAAACTGCTAAGCTTCATTAAAAAAAAATGCATTGTTATAGAAGTACGCAACTACCAATAAAATATGATATACTATCTGCAAGACATGAATGTGCTAACAAAAAAAAAAAACTGTACCAAGGCCTGCAGAAAGACTGTTGCATCCATGCCCAGCACCAAACGGATCATATTCACTCTCAAAACGAGATGTGAAACCTGAGAGGCCGTTTTTTTGTTTAATAGTGTGAAACAGATTACGCCTTCCTGTGAGAATCTTGTGTGCATATGCCTGTCAATGAGACTAATTGAATACAGAAGACAGAATTTGATTTTATGAAATGGTAATTCAGCTGCTATTTATTCAAAGCAAATTCTTAGTAAAAAGCAGAGAGAGAGAGAGAGAGGGAGGGAGGGAGGGAGGGAGGGAGAGAGAGAGAGAGAGAGAGAGAGAGAGAGGGAGGGAGGGAGGGAGGAAGGGAGAGAGAGAGATGGTGAGAGGGGGGAAGGGAGAGGGAGGGAGAGATCATACATGCTGACCAGCATCCCATAGTATCTTATCCATAGGGGCATTGAAAACATAATGTATAGCAATAGTAAGCTCTACGACTGAATGACCATTGTTACATGGCTGGCATTTCCTGGACATCATAAAGGATATCTCTGACCGAACTTCATTAGCTAGCTGCTTTAACTCCTGCATTTTGGATATGGAAGTGTCAAGAATTTCTTAATCATGATACTTTGAGAGATAAAGCTTAAGATAGCACAACTAACAACCTTACTAGATAGATTTTTCATATGAATGGGTGCATCAATCGTGTCCAGGATTGGAGTGGGATCCTTCTCCCAGAAAAAGCCATTGACCTCTGGTAACGCAGACACTCTTTGAATCAAGCCCTATATAAGAAAAGAAGGGCGTCAGGCTATGTGAGCATAAAAGACCAGATTTTTGCCGGGCACAAATGATAGACATGATAATCTGTGACTAAAAAGCCCAGATAACGTCCTTCAATCTGCTATCTAATTCAGGACCAAACATAAATTCTTTCCAGATTTACGTGTTGCAGCTCTAGAAGAAAAGAAACATACCCTGAATGGTAAAGCGGATGCCAGTGTTTGATATGGCTTCAAATCTGATGTAGCGCATCTCAAATACTCACGAGAGTGGAAACGATAACTTGTTGTGTGCAGAAGGGCAGATTCTTCACAAACCAAATTACAACTAGGTGGAAAATGCATAAACACCACACCCATCCTGAACATCACAATTGTGCCACTTAACCTGAAATTGATCAAACAGATAACATGAGATGGTTCTTGAATTGAAAAAAAAAAAAACGAATTGAGTGGGCACCTAGATTCAATCCTAATCAGTGGCGGATCCACCGCCCGGGCGGGCGGGGGGCAGCTGCCCGAGCTCCCGTGAATGTTCTTCAAGGGATTTAGGGTTCATCATCAAAATAGAAAAAACTAAATCATATTTATTGAAAAAACACACAAACTATTCCGTCGAATTCGGATCAAATCCGAGATCACACGACAGGGGGAAAACCGAGAGAGAGAGAGAGAGAGGCCGCACTGGATCTGGGATCCAGAGGAGGTGAGGCAGCTGTACCAGAGGCGAGGCAACGCACGGCGGCGAGGCGGTGCCAACGAGGCAACACACAGCGGCGAGGCGGTGCCAGCGAGGAGGCAACAGCGAGCGAGGCGGACAGAGGCGGCGGACGCTCCCCAACCCTACGGTTCCCTCCGCCCTCCCCCTCCCGTGCCCGAGACCCGAGTGAGTGGTCGAGCCCCTTGGTTGGAGACTTGGGCCTTGTGCATTTCCGCTTAACGTAGTGCAGCGGTTTTAGCAAAATTTATCTTTATTATATAGCCTATTTGATGTAATAATTTCTAATGATTTTTCTCAGATTTTTAGTAGTTCTCATAAAGATCTTAAAACTATTTTTAAAGTTTTTATAATATTTAAACCACCTTTTAAATACTCTTAAATTTTGTTGAAACACTACGCTACGTTAGGCTGAAATGTACTACCTCCGTTTTTAATGTTTGACGTCTTTGACTTTTTGTTACACCTTTGACCATTTGTCTTATTCAAATTATTTTTAAAATATCATTTATTTTGTTGTGATTTGTTTTATCAATAGAGGTACTTTAAATATGTCTTATTTTTTTACATCTTTGCACTAAATTTTTGAATAAGACGAATGGTCAAACACATGCCAAAAAGTCAAAGGCGTCAAACAAAAAAACGGAGGGAGTACGAGGCCTTGGAGTCCAACCAGTTTAGAGTTGGACCCAAGGGCATTTCCATCGGTTCACTGCATATGTATTGGATTAAAAAAACATAGTAAAACAGGGGAAAAGGGAGAAAAGAGGTGAAAAATTGGCAAAAATGTCACTGGTTGGAGAAATTGGAGTGCACGGTGTCATCCCAGATCAGGCGTTCCAATTTAATATCGTTTCGTATCAGGCGAACGAATTGATTGTCATACTCCCTCCGTCCCAAAATATAGGGCGTATAAAATTTTTTATCAAGACCAAGAAATGGTGTTTGAGAGAGTAAATCATCTTTAATTATCTCATTACTCGAAACATGCATCTCCTTCCCATGCACTTAATTAATAGTTTTAATAGCTAAAGCTAGCAAAAGCATGCACTTTATAGTGTTAATAGCTTAACTACGTCTTTACCAAGAAAATAATGGAAAGATGTCGGGGATAAAATCATGGCCCATTGCCATAGCCCACTCCCTGACGGTCTAATCGAACAGCCTACTAGGGCCTAGCTCCCTGGAAGGTTCTATCAGGTCCATGTGCATCCTGCCGAACAGTTTACTGGCTGGCACGGTGCATAACGGCCTAGGATTCGTGTTTGAGTCCGACTCGAACAATAGTTCTGCACGGCTACGTGAAGACCCGGACGTAGTTTCCCGGATTGGAGCAGAAGTCGTGATCCCCAAGAATTGGAGTTTACCTTATCTACCTCGGGATGTATTTGGCATGTATGAGTTCGTTACGATCTCGTAGTTAGCCCGGCCCGATTATCCCTTGGTAGGTCGGTTGTTCAACACTATATAAACAGAGCCCCTACGGCGTGTAGAGGGCACGGCAAATCCTGCGCGACTTGAAGCTAAGATCGCATATTAGTTTCCTGTACACCCGTAATCTCGCCGAGACCTGTTCATCTCGTCGAGCTTTCCACCTTGTAATCCTCTTTCATATAAAGAAAGGCTGGACGTAGGACTATTATCTCCCCTGAGAGGCCTGAACCAGGATAAAAACCCTGTGTCTCCCTGTTCGTTGTTGATTGCTGTTCGCCTTGTTCGGCAGGTCTTCTATCTCCCTTTCTCAAAAACCTTAGTTGACTTGGGACTGATATCTCAACCGTCGACAGAAGACACCTTATATTATGGGACAACTCAAAAAACTTATGCGCCCTATATATTGGGACGGAGGGAGTACATCATATTTTCCCTTGTGGAGGAGGCATCGGATGCGAAACAGAGGAGGACATCGGACATAGGGCAAGCGTGACCTGGCCAGCCCGGTCCATCGACCGGCCTATCCTTTTTTCGGGCCGACCGAGCCTAGGCCCGACAAAAACACAAATTAAAATTGTGTTTGTTTCAGCTTAAAGTTAAGTTGAATTTTACTATATCAAATTTTGTTATTTTTATATAGCCTACATGTTGTATTAGCCTCTAGTTTTTCTCAAGATTGTAAAACTATTTTTAAATTATTTTTTTAGAATTAGTAGAACACTTTTTGAGAACTCTCAATTTTTGCTACAGTAAAACTCAACTTTATTCAACCCTGAAACAAACAACGCCTAAATTGTAGTTGGACTAGTCTTGGTCCGCTTTTTGAAGCCCAATTGATTAGGCCGAGATGGGCTTGGGCTTGGTCCGGTGGGAGCGGGCTTTTTCAAGACCGACAGGTAGAGAAGTTTTTTTAAGAAACCAGCACAACACCTAAATCGACTAATTAACATCACCTGAAGCCAAAAATATAAATATGGTATCAAAAATTCTCGAGCCACACATCACACATAACATGTCCATCCTCCTGTTGGAAAATTCCCATAATGGCGGCAATTTCATAGCTGTTAAATTACAAGCGTTGAAAAATAAGTAACATAGCTAATAGTGAAATTATAAGAAAGTAATCATATGATCGACTGGATAATCATTGTATTCGCATATTGAGTTGTTTGGTTGGAGATTAGCTTTGCCTAATTTTGCCACACCTTAAGTTTATAGTTCTTAATGAGACGGGGTGAGACCAGGTCAATCCTCGACTCGATTCGATCCGTCCATTCTCAACATCCGCCCTACTCCGACCCGACCTGGTCCCCGGATGTACAAAACCTTGACCCGCCCCGACCCACCGGTGCACCAACTTTTGAGGTTCAGCTCCCGTTCTTTTGAGCTGATCTGAATGGCTGAACAGCTGAAATGACTGAAATTCGAGAGTTTCTTGAGTTAGTGTAGGATCTAGGATAACCGACTAGAGGGGGGTGAATAGGAGGTTTTTAAATTTTCTTTGTTAGTTCTAGTTGATTAAGCACAAGTAATGGCAATAAGGCAATTTTGCACAAATTAATAGTACAAGGGCTAAGTCTCACTAGTGTACCAATAAATTAAATTAGACTAGATTACCTATCTGTAGAGATAAACAATTGAAACACAAGTTAGAGCAAAATATAGGAATGTAAATGCACAAGGTAAAGAAATCAAGAGATAAACCACACAAGTAGACAAGTGATGTTTTACCATGGTCTCGGAGACTTGCTGGTCTCCCCTACTCCACGTTGAGGTAGCTCGAATGAATCAAGCCGGCTCCAACCACAAATAAGACTTCCTCAATCCACTACAGGTAGCTCTTTCCCGCTCCGGGTAGGTGAGCTCCAACCTTCACACCAATACCGGCCCTCTCCGACAAGCTTCTCTATGGAGAGATCACCGGCCAACTCCACCACACCGTCTAGGTGGTGGCAACCACCAAGAGTAATAAGTTGATGACAATCACTTGGTCTCAATTTGATGCCAAGAAAATAAATGGATGCAACTCAATGAAATTTTGATCTCAAATGATTGGAATGGAATCACTAAACAAAAGAAGGCTTACAATTTGTCAAGTGTGTAAAGATGGAGTGCCAAGAGAGGGAGCAAGCTTGCCAACAAGGGGTATTTATAGCCTCACCCAAGATTCTAGCCGTTGGGGGCTTGCATTTCTGGAAACTCATATGCGGACGGTCAACAAGTTTTTTCGCGGATAAAGTGATCTAGAGGGCAATGACTATTCACGAATGAATTTATTGCCAGAAAATAGTCGTTACATGACATGCGGATGGTCAGCCTATTATACACTGACAGTCAGCCCGTAGAGTACTGATGGTCCGTACCTGGGAGTGATCCGCGAACAAAATTTACTTTCTTCAGCCAAATCGTCCGTGATACACATGCTGACGGTCAGCGTGTGTATTGAGGACAGTCAGCAATAAAATGAGGACAAACTCAAGAAACTCTCTGTCAGATCATCCGCATATTTAGTTGATCGTCCACATGCAACCTTTCGGAAACTTGTTTAGCCAAGATATGAAGATGATTTAGCCAAAGATAAAGAATCTATACCGTTATAAAACTATGCAATATATTTTAATATGGCCAAAGTGAATATATGTGCTAGAATTGATCTTTTTGTCGCCGAACGAGATCAAACTACTAGCCATAACCCGTCTTTATAGTATGGTGAAAAACTATAAAATAATTTCTAACAATCCGGTCTCACATCCAACTCCAAGACCAACAAATAACTAGAAAAGATGTCCTTCCTCTTCAAAGATTAACGGTTTAACAGCTTAATGGCTTATCTACGTTTTGAAAACACATATGTTTTGGATTTTTTGAGTCTGTCTTTTGTTGTTTTGAAGGTAGATTTTAACGCTTTAAAAAGAAAGTAAAACTAAATGGATCCGAATCTCGAGACTACCTCAAGGAGCTATTATAAAATTCAGTTATTTCAGTCATTCAGCTGTTCACTCATTAAGATCAACTCAAAGGAACATGAAACGTGGGAATTTGCAGAGAGCTTTGAATTCTTTAGGTCCTGTTCTTTGGAGCTGATTTGAATGGCTGAACGGTTGAATGACTGAATTTCAAGAGCTTATTGAGTTAGTCTTGAGATTCGAATACATTTCGTTTGACTTGCTTTTTAAAGCGTTAGAACCCACTTTTCAAAAAATAAAAAAGGACTAAAAAAACTCAAATCATTTGTCTTTTCATAGCGTAGATGAGTCGTTAAACTGTTAAGCTGTCAAGCTGAAAAGAACATGACCTTAGTTTTTTGAATAAAGAGAAACTAAACTCTAGTCTTGACAAATGCAATTTGACACAGACTTGACACCATACCACTTACATCCCTATGTTAGAGGTAGGTAGCCATCTTTGTGTGTGTTGAGCTTCGCTTGGCAGCGCGGATAAAGAATTTTTAGAGCTTCAACGCTGGATTAGGTTGGTGAGACGGAGATGTCATCTTCCTCAGATCTGGCTGTCAGAGCAATGTCTTCTCTTGTAAGTCTTGTGAAACCCTTTGGTTTTTTCTTTTCAAATCTTGACGGGGTTGATGTGAATTATAGGCTGTTTGGTTGCCTTCTCTTACGAGCTTGGCCCATCCGACTCAGCTAGGCTGGTGAGATACGGAATGTGCAGATGCAGAGACAGTGTTTGGTTCAGTGTTTAGTAGACGAATATTTTGAAATTTAATTATTTTGAAATTTATATAGTGAGTGTGGTTTAGTCTATCTGTTTAATTAAATATTTTGAAATTTTTAATCTATCTGTTTTGTTTGTATCATTTTATTAGCATGTCAGAAATTTATATAGTTACGGCCTATTGCCATGGCCTGCTCCTTGACGGCCCAATTGAGTAGCCTACCAGGGCCCAGCTCCTTGGAAGGTTCTATCTGGCCCATATGCATCCTGCCAAACGACTTCTGGTGGCTTTGATGCATGTGGAAGGATTCAGATTTGAGTCCGACTCGAACAGAGTTCTGCACGGCTACGTGAAGACCCGGACGTTGGTTTCCCGGATTGGAGCAGATGTCGTGATCCCCAAGACTTGGAGTTTACCTTATCTACCTCGGGATGTATTTGGCACGTTGAGTTCGTTACGATCTCGTAGTTAGCCCGGCCCGATTATCTCTCAGTAGGTCGGTTTGCTCCACACTATATAAACAGAGCCCCTAAGGCGTTGAGGGGGCATCTGGCACCTGATCATCGCATTGAAGCTTAGACTGCTTATTATTCTTTTGTACACACATAAACTCGCCGAGATCTGTTCATCTCGTCGAGCCTCCTCTTGTAATCTTCTTTGATATAAAGAAAGGCTGGACGTAGGGCTATTATCTCTCCTGAGAGGCCCGAACCAGGATAAAAACCCGTGTCTTCCTGTTCGTCACTGATTGCTGTTCGGCGTGTCTCCTATCTCCCCTTCTCAAGAACCTTAGCTGACTTGGGTCAATATCCCAATCGTCGACAAAATCGGTTCGGTAATCGGATATGCTAATAAAATGATACAAACAAAAAAGGAAAAAATGAAAACTTACCTGCCACGTTAGCTGTCCATGCATAGCTTGATATGGTGACTGACTGTGGCCCCTGCGCAGAACACGAGGCCGCCATGCGTTGCATCCAGAGAAACGCTCATTTTCTGTGTTTCTCCAGAGCCAGACTGCATGGAGAATCTTACATCCACAGAGCCAGGTTCAAAACCAGATGCAGGCAACCAAACACAAGAAAAAAGCAAGATTCTGCATCTGTAGATGTAAATATCTGTAAATGCAGCTAACCAAACAGCCTATTAGGGGAGTGAGAAGTTTTGGTTTTTATACTCAACATATTTTACTACACTGTCCCGTGGGCGGTGGTGGCATTGCTCCGCCGCTACAGGCTTCATTAATTACAATTTAAATGATAATTACGTTATAATTTCACATGAGTAAAACTAAAGAGGTTCATTTTGTGCTTCACATACTATTCTATATAGTTAAATAAATGCCATATACTTGGAGATGTATATAGATTGAGCGCATCGAGGCGTTGACGTTGCGCATAAAGAAAGTTGTCCATAAAAGCCATAAAAATGAGGGCTAAGCATGTCCCGAATTTCTTAATTGTTTTTAAATTGTTTTGCAAAGTGATTGATGCAGTGTTAAAATATATGATGCAGTAAGTTGTGTGTTATCGTGGACAATTGACGATGTAGATTAAAATGCATGATGTGGTGCCTACAACCATCTGATGGTTGGAGTGAAAGTGATCATCTTTGATGTTCGCCTAGAGGTGGCCATATGTGTTAAACTGGTCAACCCGTTGTTGTTGATTGACCCAACTCGGATGCAAAACGAACCAAGATGGCTCGATTTGGTGCAACAAACCATGCCTGGTCTGATGGCTAGTCGGGCTATCATGGTTTGGTTCTCATAGGAACGACCCGATTTGTTACTATATGAATCGGATTGGTTTGGTTTGGTTAGTCTAGCTCGTTCAACTGTAGCAGTCAAGTTCTAATTTTGCTGCCTACGGGGTGTTTGTCGGTTCGGCATGCACATCCACCCTTCGATACATTTCATATATTTGTTTCTATTCTTTTTACCTTTCCTTTTTTCCATAATTTTTCGCTACCATTTTTGTTCCCATATCGAGGGCCGAAAATCCAAAAAATTTAAAAGACATTACCATTCAAACGTTCATGTTTTCTTAGCCATTAGATGTTTGTTCCATACATAGTCAATTTGTTCTGAACATGGACATAATATTGGTGGACCATACAAAATGTATTTTTTTTTTTGAGGAATACAAAATGTATTGTTGGAACATTTGATTGTGCATGTTGAATATATGGTGTTTAGGCCGATAGAACATGATGGAACGTGCATGGTTGGTTAGTGTTGAAACATGTCAAAAGACATGATAAAACATGGTCGACCATTGTTGGAACATGCCAAAAAAATGTTGAAAAATTCCAAAAGAACTGTTGAAACATGCGAAGAGAACTGATGGAATATGACAAAAAACTGATGAAAACATCATATTGCACGGTGATTCATCCACCTTGTACAAAGCAATATATTCTGCAAAAACAAGTGCGATGTTTCACAAACAAACCCGAATATTCCATACATATATGCGTGATATTTCAAAACAAAAAAATGATGATGTAACCGAGCTGAGAATTATGGGATCTACGCACTTGTAGTGTGTGTGTGTGTGATAGGGTGAGTTTTATTTTTTACAAAATAGGATCTACCTCAATTTTATTATGGATAGAATCACACCAACATCTAAATTACAATAAACCATTCATACCGTTGTCTACCAAAAGTATATAAGATCCACTCAACTAAACAAAACACAGACAAAGCATAAAAGTCTTTCAGAATGCACGCCCATGCTGTCGCGAACACAAAATAATGACACAGCTTCTTTTGATCGTCTTCTTTTGTAAACTCAACAAATCCTATTCAATCATGCTCGTTGAACCCAATCTCTAAGCTCCTTGGACAAGGTTAAGGAGAGCGAGAGAGAGGGAGAGAGCAGATCATAGGAATAGAATGAAGAAAATAATACGAGGATTAACAAAGGGCAAAGAATACAAGGCGAAGAGGACGCGGTTGGTGCTAGTGGACCAACTGGCAAACTCCACCGGTCGGCGAGCAACGAAGCTAGTCCAAAAGAAGGAGATTTACCCGTAGACCACCCGATTCGATGACCTTTACCCACGTGACATTAATTTAGTTCGCCATTACGCCCATGACACCATACACACAAATTTCTTACCTCCACGACAATTTTGTTCCCAAGGGCCGAAAATCCAAAAATTTTAAGACATTGCCATTCAAACGTTCGATGCTTTCTTAACCATCAGATGTTTGTTCCATACATAGGTAATTTGTTCTGAACATAGATATAGTATTGGTGCACCATACAAAATGTATTGTTGCAACATTTGATTGTGCATGTTGAACATATGGTGTTTAGGCCGATAGAACATGATGGAACGTGCATGGTCAGTTAGTGTTGGAACATGTCAAAAGACATGATGAAACATGGTCAACCATTGTTAGAACATGCCAAAAAAATATTGAAAAATGCCAAAACGACAGCTGAAACATGCGAAGAGAACTGACGCAATATGAAAACAAACTGATGAAAACATCATATTGCACGGTGATTCATCCACCTTATACAAAGCAATATGTTCTGCAAAAACAAGTGCGATGTTTCACAAGCAAACCCAAATATTCCATACATATATGCGTGATATTTCAAAACAAAAAAATGATGATGTAACCGAGCTGAGAATTGAGCGTAGCTCAAATGATAGCATCCTAATTATGGGATCTACGCACTTGTAGTGCGTGCGTGCGTGTGATAGGGTGAGTTTTCTTTTTTGCAAAATAGGATCTATCTCAATTCCATTACAAATAGAATCGCACCAACATCTAAATTACAATAAACCATTCAAACCGTTGTCTACCAAAAGTATATAAGATCCACTTAACTAAACAAAAACATAGACAAAACATAAAAGTCTTTCAGAAAGCACGCCCACGCCGCCGAGAACTCAAAATAGTGACACAACTTATTTTGATCGTCTTCTTTTCTAAACTCAACAAACCCTATTCAATCATGCTCGTCGAACCTGATCTCTAAGCTCCTTGGATGAGGTTAAGGAGAGAGAGAGAGAGAGAGAGAGAGAGAGAGAGAGAGAGAGCAGATAATGGGAATATAATGAAGAAAATAATACGAGGATTAATAGAGGGCAGAGAATATAAGGCAGAGAGGATGCGGTCAGTGCCGGTGGACCAACCGGCGAACGCCATCGGTCGGTGAGCAACGAAGCTAGTCCAAAAGGGGGAGATTTATCCGTAGGCCACCAATTCGATGGTCTTTACCCACATGACATTAATTTAGTTCGCCATTACACCCATGACACTGTACACACGAATTTCTTACCTCCATGATATTTTAGTCATTTCCTCCAATTTTCTAATTATTCAGCCCATTTTCCCCACGCGACTTTATCTAAATGGCTAAAATATTGTGGAGATAAGAAATTCATGTGTGCCATGTTACGAGCGTAGAAACGAACTAAATTAATGTCTTGTGGATATTAGGTGGCATATGGGTAAATCTCCCTCCAAAAGGAGTAGTTGCTCTGAACGAAAGAAGCTAGAAGATGAGGTTGCTTGCGCCGCCCCTTGCGCCTTGCTTGCCCTCTGCTTGCGTCGCCCGCTCCCCGGCTGCCCCTGCCGGGCTCCTACCCACGCCAGCGACAACCCCGGCCTTACTACCGTTACCCTCCTCTCCTTGCCGACGGCGCCGCCGTTCTATTCCCCGGGCGACGACGCGGCTGTGTGCTTCCCCTCCACTAGGTCTCCGGCAACCAGCCGGTACCCCTTGCACATCCATGGAATTGGGGGCCCGGGCAGCTGCCTCCCCTGCCCGGGCGCTGCATCCGCCAATGGTGGTAAGGCCGGGTAGCCTACCTCGAAGATTCTTCAAAGTTGTGTCCTATTACAGCCTCACAACTCCACCATACAAGCTTGTACGTAGCCATCATGTTGATTTTGTTTCCCAGTTTCCCAGCTGATTTGTGTTTCCCTCGTTATTAAAGGTGTTTTTTTTGGGGGAAAGAAAGAACTTTAAGCATGCTGTTGTGTTGCACAGGATGCTCTGGAACCTTATATGAGCAAGAGGACGCTTGAGCTTCACTGGGGTAAGCATCATCAAGACTATGTGGATGGCTTGAATAGGCAGCTTGCTACCAGCCCGATGTACGGTCACACTCTGGAAGAGCTTGTAAAAGAAGCATACAACAATGGTAACCCATTGCCGGAGCATAACGATGCAGCCCAGGTAATTTGATGCCTCTGATCACTTGCAATGCGTTACTTGGGTGCTTCGGTTCGACACACTGAAGTGCTTCGGTTCGACACACTGAAATTTCACCATGACGGCGCCAGTGGACTGGAGAGTACCTGCTGCTTATAGCTGAGATAAGATTACATCTTCTGTTATGCAGGTCTGGAACCATCATTTCTTTTGGGAATCAATGCAACCAGATGGTGGTGGTTCACCAGAGGGTGGTGTGCTGCAGCAGATCGAAAAGGATTTTGGCTCGTTCACTAATTTCAGGGAAGAGTTTATTCGCTCGGCGTTATCACTGCTAGGGTCTGGTTGGGTTTGGCTTGTCTGTAAGCTTCCCTTTTCAACTTTTCTGATCTGCTGTTTATGAATGTATCACCCAGACTCTGCTGAATGGTTGCTTGTTGCAGTGAACAGAAAAGAGAGAAAACTTTCGATACTTCATACACGAAATGCCATCTGCCCACTTGCTTTTGGGGATATTGTATGTTTACTCAACCATTTTTTTTGTCGTGCGTATGTTTTCTGTTTGAAATGTTTAGAATAACACCCCCAGCTTAAACCTTTTTGATGACATTCGATGCCCTCTTGCAGCCAATCATCAGCCTCGACTTGTGGGAGGTAAGGAAATTGACTCATTTTATGTGCTAACCTGTGCCAAATACTGACATCTTTCCCTTTTTTTCAGCATGCTTACTACATAGATTACAAGGTACTATCTAGCTCTCTCTTTTTTATGGTAATTACTTACGTTTAAAATTGAACAAGTTTGTACTATCCTGTCAGAAAAACATCTGTGATGTTTTATTGTTGATGATACAGGATGACAGGAGAACGTATGTTACAAACTTTATGGACCACCTTATCTCTTGGCATACTGTCACTCTACGCATGATGCGTGCTGAGGCTTTTGTAAACCTTGGTGAACCAAATATCCCAGTGGCATGAGATGTTATGACATCAATTGGCTATACATGCACATGTTATCATCACAAGGTAAGAAATTCAGTTGGCATAAATCTTAAGCACTTAATACATCATTCAATTCCCTGGGTGTGGATTGTGGAATGATATGTACATAATCAACAAAGCCAACATTTAGTTTTTCTATGCATTTTTTCCAACTTTGAGGTAACTCCTTGAGATGCTATTTCTTTCGCTTTGCTAGGAAGTAGGAAGCATGCACCTTGGAGGCTGAAGCAGAAAATGTAGTGAAATTTAATTGCATTACGGAGCCTGAGATTATCTGGGGATATGTGGAGCTAGCGAAAAGCGTTTCCTTGGTGCGGTTGGATTGTTTCTTTTCTTTTTATGGAATGCAGTTGCTTAGTGTCTGAACTGTAGGGAGTTTTGTGTTTACATTACAATGAGAATGGCAAGCCTAGGATTCATTTGCCTGCCTTTGTAGTTATGGTGGATAAGTAGCCCTTGATTTTATCTAAAAAAAGAGCCCTTGATTAAAACTTGCATACTATGTAGTGTCCTGAGATATGTAGTCTCTCTTTCAATTCGGTTTTATGTGTATTTTATTCTGCCTATTGTTTTGCCAAATCAGACCACCAATAAGATTGCATATAAAGTAGATATCATTTAACTATGTTAGGAAAACATTAGGAATTTATATCATTCCTTAACTTTTACTTCTGCACTTAGTTAAATCTATGACACATTTGTAAGAAGGGCTTTCATTGATGTTCTATGCTCTTTTAAAATCATTTGGAGGTTTTATGTAGGTTTATTTTTTTTGTCTGTTTGTACTCATACCAGATAATATTCCCCTTTTTACCAAGGTTTGACATGGATTATGAACATGCCACTGAACTGATATCTGGTTTTTTAGTTTGCATTCTTTTTAACTTCCATTATTGCATATGACCTTGATGTGATATTCTGAAAAAGGGAGTATATGTTAAAGCATGCCCTGGACCTATTACTTTCCATGTCCTGCACTGAGCTATTTGATGCAATGGAAAATTCTTGCGGCCATCGTTTGTGGCGGTCAGCACAATTTTCCTTAGGCCACTTCTTGCCCCTTTGTCACTACTTTTAGATCCAATTTACCAGTGACAGTAAAACAACTTTATTTGTTTTGAGATATTCAATTAAGCTGCTTTATGTATAGCAAGAGCAGGCTATGCTTAAATTGTTTCTCTCACTTTGTTTTCATCCATTTCTCAGCAACGCCGACCAAATTTTGGACCAGGCTCTACCTGAGGAGGCTAAGCTGCTAAGGCAGCATGAGAGATGCTTATCTCATACCACCTCATGTCACGAAAGATAAACCAATGGTGACCTACCTGAAGATAAACAGATGAGATGGGCTTTGTCATCATCGTCATTGACTGTTTATACAAGGGATTCTGTGGCAAAGTTGCTTGCCTTTGACACTTCAGAGCAAGAATGAACGGTATGGGCTAGCTGCTGATCTGACTGCTACTGCCTGAAGGCTGGAATCCATGGCACCTTTTCGTGAAGGTTTATGTTTCAGAAATAAGTTCCATGATGCTGTTAGAGTTGTCCTAAGTTTCAACGACACCTAGTCATACGTTCATCTTTCTGTTGTAACTGAAGAATTCAGTGATTGTGCATCGAGGCATATGCTTGAAGGATTTTTTTTTTTCGAGTAATGCTTTGCATCGGATTCGGACGCTCGGCGACTCCGCGTCCCATCGGGCGGCCCACGACCTGCCCTGGGCCCCTTGTCAGACCGCTGGCAGGACAGCTAGGCAGCTCGGCCTTTTGGCAACCCGTCCGTGACTTTTCTAGCACCCGTTTGACTTAAAGTTGTTATAATCCTTTTCATCTTACAACTGAGGCCACTATTTTCAGCTTAAAAGTTTCTGAAAATTTCAATCCGAAAAGTTATAATCCTTTGATAGAGATTCTGAAGTGTTTAAAAAATTATGAAAAAATTATTTTAGCAACTCTTAAGAAGAAAAATTTCAAACCTCATAAGAATAACTATAAAGTATTACATCGTTTAGCTCGTAAAAATTCTAAATTTTCATTAATTTAATTTAAAGTAAAAAGAAAAAAAACATAAGTAGCGGTTGCTCGCCGCACTAGCACCCACAGTAGCGGCTGCTTGCCACGGTTTTAATTGTCGTCAATGTAGCGCTCTAGCCGTTGGAGCAACACTCACCTGACCACCGCCATCACCATTGCCTGCAACCCTCCTCTTTCTTTTTGTGTGTGCGCGCGTGCGCGTGGTGCATCCTTCTTGAGACCGAGCAACACTCGCTTGACCACCGTCGTTGCTGCCACCCGCACCCCCCCTCCTCCTTGTGTGTGGTGCATCCTTCCTGAGACGTCGATGAGCTCATCTGACGAGCTAGGTGGCTAGATCTAGTGAGCACGACAAGAGCTCGCCATATTAGAAGAAGAAGGTAAAGAAAAGGTATGCATGATTTTGTTCTTGAAACATCCCGCTTGTGTGTATGTAACATTGGGGTCTGTTTGTCGAAAAATGTTTTCATCGGTTATTTTACATGTTTCATCAGTTCTTTTAGACCTCTTTGATAGCTTGTTTAGTTTTAGTTTAAGTTTTGTTGAGAAAATTTGACCACCTTTGAAAGTGGTATGAAAAGGCTAAATAAATTATTTTAAAAATATTTTTAAGATCTTTGAGAAAACCCTACAAAGTTATAAAAAAATTATTTTCAAAAAATAAAGTGAATGGTGTATATAAAAATAACAAAAGCTACAATCCCAACAAAAACTAAACTAAAACAAGCTATCAAAGAGGCCCTATATTTCAACATGTTTGTCATGTTCTATTCATGTTTTTCATCAGGTTGGCATGTTTAGTTGCTATATTTTTTTCAATGACTTGATGTTGCATGTTTCGTCAATAGAAAAAAATGTTTTAACATTTACAGCCAAATGTTTGAACAATACAATGTGTATATTCCAGCAGCACATTTAAACAAGTTACACTGTTTGGAAGAGTTCGATTTTTTTCATCGGATTAGACATCCGATCTATAGTGGCTTTTTTCTCATACAATTTATTATTCATTCGATTACTGGAACCGTCTAGAGTTTAATAAATACAAGTGAGAATTTTGGTACAGAAAGATGGAGTAGTAGTGTAGACCCTTAAAACTTGAATTACCGCTGTCTTTAGTGACCAGAAACTCCAAACATTCATGCCAGCCCTAGGTTTTCACAATATTTGATGTCCTATTTCGCCCAAAAAATGCTCACTAGTATCGCCATGTTGGTGGAGATTCTTGGTCAGTTTCTTCACAAACCTTTGGTATCTTGTGCGCCCATCATGGTGATTGGTGAACAACAATTCTGAAGCTAAAATGGTTTTGAAAAATAGATAATCGACGGTCTATAGAAGAAAAATGAGCGTCCAATATACTTAGCGATCTTGTGGACCACCACCATGGCAGAAGATACCAACCTCATGGCGATTGCTACACCAACTGCAAGTCTGCGACCAACCACTTGGTCAAGTCCCCCATCAGAGACAGAGAGGTTGTAGCCTGCACCAACTCCAAATGATAAGCCATTTGATTCTCACTGCCTCACTGGTATGGCAGTTTATCTAACCTGTTCAACCTGCCACAAATCTTCTTCGCAATTGCAAAGATCAAGATCACAGCGGTTCCACGACAAGCATGTCCCCTTCGACAATTTTCTTTGTTTTAGACAGAGAAGAAGAGAGGATTTGGGGGGTTCATGTTCAGGGGGTTGATCCTTTGGCTAGATTTAAAATTAAACTGAACAGGGTAAAGAAATTTTTGAAAGGCTGGGGCTCTAATTTGTATGGCCATGGTAGGAAAAGGAAAAAATTCCTAATGGAGGCCTTGGGCACTCTGGAAGAGCAGGAGGAATTCTGAGGTTTATCTCATGATAAAAAAAAAGGAGAGAATTATTCATCAAACTGAAATGATGGATATTTTGCAAAAGGAAGAGAAAGATTGACATCAGAAATCACAGCAGAATTGGTTGCTAAAAGGGAATTTAAATACTAAATACTTTCATGTTGTTGTGAATGGCAAGAGAAGGAAGAAGGTTATTCAAAAACTGAGATATGGAGATTTAACTTTAGATAAAGAAGAGGAAATTTTGAATCATGCTACTGAGTTCTATAAAAACCTGTTTTGGTGGTGATTCTAATAGTTGGTTTTCAATAAGTAATGATATGTGGGGGAATTCCAAATGTGTGACGTCGAGGGAAAATGGGGAATTATGCAAACCATTTACTGAAAAAGAGATCTTTGAAAATTTGGGAAGATGGCAAAGAACAAAGCGCCTGGTCCAGATCATTTCCCTGTTGAATTCTTTCAGAAATGCTGGTCTTTTATTAGGCATGACATAATGCAAATTTTTGACCAGTTTTATAATGGGGGCTTGGACTTGGCTAGAATGAATTATGGTGTGATAATTCTGTTGCCTAAAGTGGTGGAGGCAGACAATCTGATGAAGTTTAGACCTATTTGTCTCTTAAATAGTCTTTATAAATTGATTACTAAAACTCTGACAATAAGGTTGGAGAGTGTGATGAAAAGAATAATCAGTTGGCATCAAAGCGCATTTATTCCTAGGAGGCATATTACTGAGGGTGTTATGACGCTCCACGAAATCTTGCACCATACTAAGATGAAAAATCAAGTGGGGCTGGTGTTGAAATTAGACTTTGAGAAAGCTTATGACAAGGTGAATTGGGCTTTTCTTTTAAAATGTCTGGAGATGAGTGGTTTTAATGAGAAATGGTGTAATTGGATTATAATATCTTATCTCAAGGCACTTTATGTGTGAATATTAATGGTAAAATGGGAGGGTGGTTTCAAAGCACCAAAGGTGTGAGACAGGGTGACCCTCTTTCCCCCTTCTTATTTAATCTTGTTGCTGACTACCTAACAGTGATGTTCTTGAGAGCTCAGAAAAATAGATTGTTTACTGGGCTAGCAGATGACGTCTTTGTAAATGGCTTAGCTATTCTTCAATACACCGATGATACTATTGTGTGCATTAAGGAGGATCTTGAAGGAGCTAGAAATGTTAAGTTGCTGCTTTGTTTTTTGAAATGATGTCTGGTTTGAAGATTAATTTTAAGAAAAGTGAATGTTTGCTTGTCAATGGAGACCATGATAGAAAAGTCATGTATTTTGACTTGTTTACATGTGAGATTGGTTCTTTTCCTCTTACATACCTGGGGATGCCAGTGGGGTATAGAAGGAATTTTGCAAAACATTGGGATACACTGATAACGAAAGTTCAAAAGAGATTGTCTGCGTGGAAAGGGAAATATCTATCTCTAGGGGGAGAATTACTCTAGTGAATGCTTGTTTCTCTAGCATTCCATTATATTCAATGTCTATGGCTTTGCTTCCTTCATCTGTGATTGATAAGCTGGATGTGATTAGAAGGAAGTTTATTTGGCAAGGGAATGAGGAGAGGAGGAAGTACCATTTAGTTAAATGGGAAATTGTTACTAAACCAAGGAATAAGGAGGGCTTGGGAGTGCAGAACCTTAGAATTTTAAATATCAGTTTGTTGTGTAAATGGCTTTGGAACCTAGAAATCAAAGAGGGGATTTGGCAACATATAGTAAAAGAGAGATATATGAAAGGTAACCCCTTGTCTTTGGTGAAAGTTAAGTCAATTGACTCTGCTTTTTGGAAAGACTTGATGAAAATCAGAAGGTTTTATATCAAATTCAGAGGGATGCAAGTTGGCTCTGGCAAGGGGGTTAGCTTTTGGCATGACATTTGGTAGAATGATGTGCCTCTTTCTCAATGGCTGAAAAGAGTTTTCGAAATCTGTAGAGATCAAATGATCTCGGTAGATCAGGCTTTCTCCAAACAAGGAGATTTGGTGTTCAGGAGAGAAATCCCATCGGATTTGGCTGGAAAAATGGGGGAAAGTGTGTAGGGGCTTGTGTAGTTTGCATATAAATGATGCAAATGACCAAGCATTTTGGTTCCCTGAAAGGAAATCTAGATGTTATTCAGTTGCTTTTTCTTATCCCCTATCTTGGAATGAGGAAAGAGATTCGTGGTATAAGGATTTATGGAGGGCTAAGCTCCCGTTAAAAATTAAGGTGTTTTGTTGGCTTTTGCTTAATGGGGCTGTTTTGGTGAAATATAATTTGAGAAAAAGAGGATGGTATGGGGATGCCAGGTGTGCTTTTTGCGAAGAATGGAAACTACTGACCACCTTTTCTTTAACTGCGTGTTTGCAAAAATGATAGGGGGAATTGTGGCCTTGGCTTTGAATGTGACAAATAGACAGGGGGATGTTCACTCTTACTTTGGGTGGTTCTCTAACAATTTTAGGGGGCTGAAGAAGTTCTGTTTCATTGGCTTTGCGGCCATTTGCTGGGCGATTTGGAAACGTAGAAACATGGTGTATTTTGAGGACAAACACATCATGTCTCCGGAGGAAATCACTTATAATACTTGTGCTAATCTGTGTTATTGGGCAGGTCTGATGAAGGTAGATGATCAAGAACTGGTTAAGCTGGGATTCGAAAAGATTTTCTCTACTCTAAACGACTTGAAGGACAAAGGGGATAAGGATCAGGAGGTGGACCCCAAGGATTGATGTTCATATAACCCCTGTTTGCTGAAAAATTCGTTTTGAGAGGGGGATGTTGGTTGGAGGCTTTTGTAGTGCGAGTGGGGTGTTTGTAAGATGAGACTTGCTTTTGTGCTGTTTTGTGGTTGGTATCTGTTGCTGATAGACATTGGTCTTTTCTTTGTTTGGTAGAAACTAGGAGGTGACCTCTGTTCAAAATGAGAGGACTCTTTTTGGGAGGTCGTTAGTCTTGTTAGCATTTGTTTTCTGCTACTATTTATCTTTTGAAGCCAAGCCCTGGCGTCGTCCCGTGGCGGCTCGGGGGTGACGCAACAGCCCCCCTCCCAGCCACCTCAAACCCTAGCGCCGCCACCGGTTGGTGGCGGCTGCGGCCCCCACCTCCTCCTACCCAAGCAGCGATTTGGAGCCACAGCTCGGCGGCGCCCTCCCCCACCTTCGGCTTGACGCGGCGGCCGGCAACCCCTCCATCTCCTTGGCGCGGCGGCGCGGCTATGACCCGCCGCCTCCTTCTCCCAATGCGGCGGCGGCCTGCGCGCCCCCTCCATCACCTCGGCGCGATGGCTAGGTAATGACGCGGGTGGCGGCCTAGCGCCTCTCTTCCTCGGAAGCAAAGTGGGTGGCTGGCCTCTTCCATGACGGGCGACCGCCTCTTCCTCTCCCCCGGCCAGATATGGCGGCGACGCCGGTGCTCCACTGATGTATGGCATCGCACCGCGCCCCTCTTCCTGTAACATCCCAAATTTTTAAAACCAATTTGGCACGTCATTAATTTCTGAAATGCATAATTTGAAAATGTTAAATCACTCATTATTGCATCATGACATCGTCACCTCATGCATCATCCTGGAAATAACTTGTGCATTTAAAATCTCCATTGTAAAAATATTGTTGGAAAAATTATAAGTAATTTGTTAACCTACATTATCTTCTTTAAGCAAATCCCATGTGGAATTTTGGGAAAGGTATTAATAGATTTTTGGAAATAAAGTATTATTTCTTAAGTATTTTTTATATAATTATCAAGGATGTTTGGAAGAGTAATGCTTTTGGGAAAATCAGAAAACATTTTAATTCCCCTCGGCCCGATTCGGCCCACTCCCTTTTTCCCTCTCTCTTCCCCGCGCCGCCCTCTTCCTCTCCTTTCCCTCTCCTCTCTTCCTCGGTTGGGCGCTGACCATGCTAAGCCCATCCGGCCGGCCTTATTGCCCCTCCTTGCGTCCGCGATCGTTGCGCCTCTGCCAAGCGGGCCCGCCTTGTCAGCCCCGTCTCCCTCCTCTGTTTCTTCTTCCCCGCGTCGCGCCCGTGTCCGCCGGTCGCCGCCGCTGTTTCTCTCTCTCCTCTCTCCCGGGGCCTCGCCAGCCCGCATTCCCATGAAATCGCTCGCCCCTACACTCTTCCGCCGGACCCCTCTCCGTCCCCTACCCCTTTCCTTGTCTTATCGCCGGCCGAACCACCCTCGCGTTCAATGCGTTCACCTACACGGCACCGGCCGGAATCGGCGCCGGCGTTCGCCAAACCGCGCGTCGCGTCAAATGTCGTTCGGTGCGGAGCTCGCCTATAAATAAGTCTTGCTACCTCCGCGCCCTTTGCTGCGCCACCATAGCGTCTTTCACCCGAGCCGGTGCGTTGCTCCTTCTCTCCGCGTCGCCGCCGTTTCCTCCGTTGTTCCGTCCCGGTTTCCGCGCCAACCTCACCACGTATTTGGCGCAGGTCGTTTCCGTGGAGCTCGCGCCGTTGGTTTGGAGCAGTGAGGCCCGTGCGTGTACCGGAGCCCGCGCCGTCGTCGCCGCCGCAATCTCACTGCCTTGCCGTTTCCTTCGTCCTCGGTGAGCTCGCCAATCGCTTCATCCCACTCCCTAGTAGCTTCCGGCCGAATCAATCGCCTGTTGATGCCATTTATCGCCGGCGCCGTGTGATCCGTGGATCATCACCGCTGCGGGTCGCCGCGCCGCCCGTTCCGACCACCTCGTTGGATGGTTGGACCTCCAATACATTCGTCCTTTCCGTAACGAGATTCCTGCGTGGCCGATTGAACCACGGTGGCCGGAGTCGTCGCCGCCGTTGGCCGCTCCGCCGCCGGCTGGTCATCCTCTGTTTTCCCCTGCTGCCTCTGCGGTGCCACCGACGGTGGGGCCCTCTGTCACTTCAGCAGCTCTGCGCTCTCGCCCTGTGTGATCTGCGAAAGCTATGATTGGGCCGTCGGTCGAGCGGCCCATGGCCATTTAACCCTCTCCTCTTTTTATTTTCTTTTATAGTTTCCAACTAAATCATTTCCGGGTTCACTAAAAGTATTTATTAAAATAGCTTGTGCATGCTAAAAATTCTGTAAAAATTAGTAAAATTACTTTATTAGTTTCTGAACCTGGGAAAATTATGTATTTGCATGACATGCATGTGGGATTCACTTGTTGGTTAAATAACTAGCTTTAGGTGCATTATTTCATGTGCATGTGAGAAGTGGTCATATTGTCTCTTTTAAAATGAAAATAAAATACTTTGCAAGTCCCTGACCTTGGAAAATAATTGTTGTCATGCCATTCATGCAGCATGCTTTTGTTAGAAGTATTCTTGGATTAAAAATGGCATCATTGCATACGTGCATAAGTCATTTGGCATGATCTCTCTTTTAACAAAATACATTAAAAGTTGCTGCATGTCCCATTACCTAAAAACAGCATGGCATAAAGTATTTTACTTATGTGTGTTGTATTGCTTTGCATGCGTGTGCGCGTTTAGGAGGTCAAGCTCTCGAAGACCCGATCGACGACGTCCCCTTCGTTTTCCCCGGAACCGATCAAGGCAAGTCCCCCTTTGATCATATTGAGAAGCCATTTTCGGTTATTTAGAAAATATTTATTAGACTTGAAAATATGCATCTTTGGTTTAAAAGTTAAATGCCGTATTTCCTAGACTTAGTTATCATGACCGAATATATAGAAAGGTAAGAAATATGGTAGGATTAAACCTAAGGCTAAAATATGAATTGCTCTTATTTATATGCTTTGATTGTGGTAGGATAAATGCTTAAAATCATTTATGCGGAATGACTCAATCATTTGTGTGAAAGGAGAATGTTTTGAGAAATGGTTGGAAAAGGGTGATTTAAAGATAGCGATCGGGGTGATCTTTGAGTAGGAAATGATTTTCCTCTTACCCCAAAATCTTTCCGACTAGGGAGATATTTTGTCGGTTGGTGCAGAGGGCACCATGTTTTAAAACTGGGCTAAAATATCAAATCTCCCCTAGTCTAAGGACTGCTCATCCTATGATCCTATGAACGAGCCATTACTGACGACCTCGAGCCCGGAATGGGGACGGGCCCGATCGTTGGCCCTCGTGGTTGATGGTCTTGTGGCGAAACACCGTCTGGGTGCGTAGCCTCTCGAGGGTAAGGCGTACCCACTCTGCAGAGTTAAAAGCATCATGATAGCCGTGCTTTCATGGTTATGAGCCTTGTGAAGGACTGATTATATGGTAGTTTCTTCATTTCAAAATAAATTTAGAAAAGGGATTTTGAAGAAAGGATTTGAGATGAGTAAGGATTTGAGAAGGATTTCGTTTGAGCTAGGTGCCACCGGTGATATTCGAAATGGGTATCGGCCTATCGGAGTGTCCGCGGAATGGACCTAGCGAGTTTGAAAAAGAAAAGAAGAAAGAATTTTTGTTCTTGCTATGGCACTAAGGCCAAGTGGCGAGAACCGTTTGAGAAGAGCCCAAAGAAAATGTTGAGATTTAAAGTTTGAAATTGCTTTGTCAAAACTAGGTTAAATAACTGCGATTTCATAAATATCCTAAACCTTCCTTGTCTTGAACCGCATTTGCATAATTAGGACTTGCGAGTACAATTTGTACTCACCATCCTTTCCTCCTCTCTTTTCAAAACTTCAACAATTTGGTCCATCCGAGTATGGCCCGCCGTCCGAGGAGGAGGACCCGGATTACGTCGAGGCGTTCTCCGATGAAGAGTATGAAGATTAGGGTTACGCGTTCCTCTGACCTCCGTGCTTGTGGGATGAATAAAATTCTAGATATTGTATTAGGTTGGTATCGTTGTGTACTCGATTTGCGGCTGCGAGCCGTTGTATGTTGTTTGTCTTGGACTATGTTCCGTTTGTAATAATAATATCGTTGGCTTTATTCGTTTACGTATATCGTGTGTACTAGCTATGATCCTTGGGACTAGTATGGGTTTTGGTGGAATCCGATCTTGTAAATCGGTGCCGACAGAATTGGTATCAGAGCCAGGCTCTTATTGGCCCTAGGACGTAGCCCTAGAAATTAGAGACCATATAATTTTTAAAAGAAATAATTGTTAAATATATTCTTATTCTTCGCAATCTATCTTTGACTGACGATCTTTTGGAAAACTTGTAGATGCCGGCGTTCGGTTCCAGCCTTGGTGTCGGCTACGGAGGTTTCGTCGCGCATTCTTCCGCCGATCTTTGCACGCTTGGCTTTGGTGACCCCATGTACCATGGTGCCTTTGCTCCACGCAAAGGGACGACGTCTTTGGGTGGTGTCGTCACCATCTTTGCTGCGGTCCCCACCTACCCGGGTCCGTTCGCTACTCGCCACTCGCGTCATTTCTTTCGAGACGCCATCGGGGCGTGTCAGACTTGCTCTACACCGACTCCGCGATCTGTTCGCGCGTGGTACCGTCTCCGCTTCGCTTCTTTCCTCTACTTCGCCGCAGACGAGCTGTTGATCCACGCCAGACGGCCGAGGGTGAGAGTGACCGACGGTGTACCACCTTCTCGAGCTCGTCCAATCCACGGACGACGCAGTACACCATCGCCTGCGGAGTTGAATTCCGCCTCGACGCCAACCGCCGGTGGACTCGATCAAGAAGGAGTGCGCGACCTTAAAAGCGCGACTCCCATCACTTGGTGGAGAAGATCCACCTTCGCAAGAGGCTCCGTGAGTTGGTTCGCGAGAACCGGCGTCTCCGGGAATGCCGCTTCTTCCTCGGGACTCCTACTCCTGCTTGCCGTCCTCGCTACCGAAGGAGAAGGATGTCGCTCGACTCAAGCTCGAGCCCAAGGATCCTGCCGATCTTCCCAGTGCTCCTTCGAGCTCACCCCAAGAATCTTGATTGGATATGGGTCCAACTGGGTGAAGCGCCGCCTCCTACCCTTGTCGAGCTTGAGGGCATTCCCACGATGGTTAGATTCGCCGCCTTTGGTTGGCAGCCCGCCGTCGACATCGATGATGAAGAAGAAGAAGACCCCGTCGAGTTGGTTTCCGAGTCCGACTACGAGCAGGTTTAGCTCGTAGCTCTCCCTACCCTTTGCCAGAGTCGCTGTCATCCTTTCTTTTTCTTTTCTTTTGCTTTGCGTCTTGTCCGCCGCTTTGCCGCCGGTCCCCCCCACTCAAATAACCGGGCCGCCTCTATAAGAGGACCGCCCATTCTTCTGTGTTGCCGCCTGCTGCCGCCCATTCTTTGTGCAGCCTGAAGTTCCCCTGCCGTGCCTTGCTACTGCTTCTCCGGCCCGCGATGAGGAGGAGGCCGGAGATCCGCTCCGTGAGTCCCTCTCGCCGCTCTCCTTGATCCTCCTCGCCGCGCTCCGTTCATGAGCCCTCGCCGCTCGGTGAGCCCTCGCCGTCCTCTGAGTCCTCCTCGCCGTGTTCCAAGCCCTCGTCGTTCCCCGAGTCCTCGCTCTCGGCCCGAGCCGAGCGAGTTCCGGTTGTTCCTCGAGGAGATGAGGCACTTCCCGCTTTGGATCACCGTGGTAACCATCCTACTTTGGTTGGTGCTTACAGTGGGCCCCTGTATCCGATCCTACTAATCGTCCGGTGCGATCCACAGAACGTGAGGTAGTTAGCTCATGATTTGGGGTGACGATCGGCTTGTGGTACCGCGCCCCTATTGTACTCTGAAAACTATTATTTTATGTATGTGAGTGTGCATCGTGCCAAGTTGCATGTTTTAACTCATGTTTTGGAAAAATCTGGGTTTTAGCTCTTTCCCCTTATTGTCTCTCGTCCTCTTGGCAAGCAGATGGTGATTTCGCGTCGTGCTGGGCGTGGTGATATTATCCGTGGTCGAGCCGTGGTGGTGCCGCTTAGCAGAGCTAGTGGGCCCCGCCGACTTGGGAGGTTAGCCAGACGACCCTGCTCGGCTCGATCTTCCGTTGGAGGCCACCCGTGAGCTCAACCTTTTTCCCTCTCGGCGCCACAAATACTTCTCCAAAACCCCAAGAGAATCCACGAGAGAACCCCCAAGAGAACCAAGCCGAGTCTCCCCACCTTCCACCGCCCCCACCTAGAGATCCCACTGCAAGAGAGATCTTGGAGATGCAGTTCCAGATGTTCCGAGAGCTTATGAGAGAAAGAAATAATGCTCCTACTCCTCCACCCGTGCCACACCACCCACCTCCTGTCCGTACCCGTGTCAACGACTTCCTGAGAGCAAACCCTCCCAAGTTCGGTGGATCTGCGGATGCCATGGAGGCAGCTGATTGGTTGATGGCTATTGAGAAATGTTTGATTATGTTCCAATGTGGAGACCTGGAGAGTGTTCAGCTCGTAGCCTATCAGCTTACTGGAGTTGCGTCAGCCTGGTGGGACACATTTTGTGAGTCTCATGGTGCTCCTGAGACTATCACCTGGGATGAGTTTGTTGAGGCATTTGAGGAAAATTATGTCCCCGACAGCTCAAAGGAGGCTAAGAGGCGTGAGTTTCATGCCTTGGTTCAGGGGAACATGACGATGCATGAGTATCTCACTCAGTTTACTCTGCTGGCTCGTTATGTGCCCCGTGATGTGAGGAATGATGCTGACAAGATCTACTTCTTCAAGAAGGGTATGGACCCTGAGATCCGAGCCTTGATCGACTCCACTGAGTTCACCACCTTCAAGCAGTTGTTTGCCAGTGCTGTGAAGCAAGAAGAGAACCGTCGTCAGTGTTTGGCTGCTAGGAAGAGAAAGAGAGCTCAGCAGGATGGTCATCCTAGCTCTCGTCCCAAGGGACACCGCACCCGTGGTCGTGCGCCTGCTGTTTCTCCTCGCCCACGTTCTCAGTGGGTGATGCCTCGCCAGTGCCATGATCGGCTCCAGGTCCGCACCCGGATGTCGGCTCCCCAAGAAGGACCATCGAGCATCAAGTGCTTCAGATGTCGTGAGATGGGACACTCGCCAGTTCTTGTCCCAATAAAGGTGCCGTGTCCGCACAAGGTCAAGCCAAAGTTATGTTGCCAAGGCCCGCGAATTACATGCGGCTCGTGGGAATTTTCGCGAGCCGTGAATGTACATTGGGCGTGGTCGGGTGAACCACGTCGATCTTGAGGACGCACGCCGACCCCCATGCGTTGATGGGTAAGTTTCACATCAACTCAATCCCCGCCATTGCATTATTTGATTACGGTGCAACGATTCATTTATTCTTTGCATCATTTGCTAAAAATCATGGTCTTGAAATAAGTGCACTAAAGAAACCTATGCTGATTAAATCCCCTGGAAAAGTCATTCGTACCATATTGATGTGCCCTGATGTTTGCATTGAAATTGAGGGTGTGGGATTTTTAGCAGACCTAGTGGTCATTGATTCAAAAGGGATAGAAGTGATACTAGGCATGTATTGGTTAGCCAAATATAAGGGTCATATTGACTGTGCCTCTAAAACAGTCAAGTTGACTAGTGGTGATGGTAAGGAAGTTCAATTTGTTGCTAACTCGGTTACGAGAATCTGATTGCCCTAAATAAGTTGGAAGATCTCGATCTGAAGAATATGCCTATTTTTGGGAATTTCTGATGTGTTTCGAAGAGTTGCGGGCATGCCTTTGAGAGAGATGTTGAGTTTGTTATTGACTTAGCTCTGATGCTGCGCCTATCTCCCAAAGGTCAGATCGTCTTTCCGCCAATGCAATGGCTGAGTTAAAAAGCAGATCGAAGAGTTGCAAGAGAAAGGATTTATCGCCCTAGTCGTCACCTTGGGGTGCCCAGTTATTTTTGTGAAAAAGAAGGATGGATCCCTAAGGATGTGTGTGGACTATAGGTCACTTAATGAGGTGACCATTAAAAACACATTGATGATCTATTTGATCAGTTGAAAGGAGCCTCTATTTTCTCAAAGATTGATCTAAGGTTCTGTTACCACCAAATCCAAATCAAGGAGTCTTGATATTCCTAAGTCAGCTTTCACTACTCGGTATGGTGCAGTATGAGTTCTTTGTCATGTCTTTTGGTCTTACCAGTGCTCCTACTTATTTCATGAACTTGATGAACAAAGTATTCATGGATTTCCTTGATAAATTTGTGGTTGTGTTCATTGATGACATTCGATCTATTCCAAGTGCGAAGAAGAGCATGAGATCCACTTGAGGATGGTTCTAGAAAGGTTAAGGGAGCATCAATTGTTCGCCAAGTCGAGTAAGTGTGAATTTTGGATGAAAGAAGTGTCTTTCCTTGGTCACTTCATTTCTGCCTTTGAAGGTGTTCTTTGTGGATCATGAGAAAGTAGCATCGTGGTTGGTTTGGAAGCAACCAAGTCTGTGACTCAAGTCGAAGTTTCCTTGGATTGGCGGGTATTACCGCCGATTCATCGAAGGGTTCTCCAAAATAGCCCGACCGATGACCAATTTGTTGAAGAAAGAAAAGAAGTTTGAATGGATCGCGGTTGTGAAGACAGTTTTCAAGAGTTGAAAAAGCGTCGACTTGAATTTCCTATGCTAATTTTGCACGATATTCGCAGAGACTTTGAGATTTTTCGTGATGCATCTCGTCAAGGTCTTGGTTGTGTCCTTATGCAAGAAGGAAGAGTGGTGGCTTATGCATCTCGTCGCCTTAAGCCACACGAGCAAAATACCCTACCCATGATTTGGAATTAGTCTGCATTGTGCATGCCACGAAAATTTGGAGGCATTATCTCATGGAAAATCGCCTTTGAGATATTCACCGACCATAAGAGTCTTAAGTACATTTTCACCCACTGACACGAATCTAAGGCAAAGGCGTTGGTTGGAGTTAATCAAGGATTATGATGTGGAATTCACTATCACCACAGCAAAGCCAATGTGGTGGTGATGCTCTAAGCCGCCGTCCGCTTGTAATCACCTCCGGAGTGAGGAGATGTCGCCGGATCTGTGTGAAGAATTTCTTAAGCTAAATCTTGGAATGGTAAAAGTCGGTCATTTGAATTGATGGAATTGCAACCCACCTTATTGAATCAAATCAAGGAAGCCCAAAAGGGTGATGAAGAAGTTCAAGAGATCAAAGGCGAATCTTTGAAAGATAAAGCACCAAATTTTTACATTGATAACGAAGGTGTGCTTTGGTTTAAGAAAAGGATCTTTGTGCTCGTGTCGGCGCTCTAAGAGAGCTCATCCTAAGGAAGCTCATGATGCCCCATTTCCATATACCTGGTAGCACCAAGATGTATTGGATTTGAAAAGTTCATATTGGTGGGCGGGCATGAAAAGAGAGGTCGCGAGAATTTGTGGCCCGTTGTGATATTTGCCAAAGAGTGAAGGCAGAGCACCAGTGTCCTGCAGGTCTGTTGCAGCCTTTGAAAATTCCAGAGTGGAAGTGGGAAGAAGTCGGGATGGACTTCATTGTTGGTCTTCCGAGGACCCAAGCGGGCCACGACTCTATTTGGGTCATCGTTGACAGGTTGACCAAGGTGGCCCACTTTGTTCCAGTTCGGACCACCTATACTGGAGGCAAGCTCGCTGAATTATACATGAGCAGAATTGTGTGTCTGCATGGTGTACCTAAAAAGATCGTGTCGGATCGGGGTACGCAGTTCACTTCAAAGTTTTGGGACAAGCTCCACGAGTCGCTTGGGACTCGACTGAATTTTAGCACAGCTTTTCACCCTCAGACTGATAGGCAGACTGAAAGAGTAAATCAGATTTTGGAAGATATGTTGAGAGCTTGTGCTCGTCATTGCGCCTACCAGTTGGGATAAGCAGTTGCCTTATGCCGAGTTTGCATACAACAACAGTCATCAGTCCAGCATCCAGATGGCTCCTTTTGAAGCTTTGTATGGAAGGAAGTGCAGGACTCCTTTGTATTGGTAAGAGACCGGTGAGTCAAAAATATTTGGGTTGGATATTTTGCAAGAAGCCGAAGAGCAAGTCAAAATGATCCAACAGAGGTTAAAGACACTCGATCCCGACGGAAGAGTTATCTTGATAACCGTCGAAGGGATTTGAAGTTTGCCATTGGAGATTTTGTGTATTTGCGCGTGTCTCCCCTTAAAGGCATGCGTAGATTCCGCGTAAGTGGCAAGTTAGCTCCGAGGTTTATTGGTCCTTTCAAAATTCTTGCTCGAAGGGGTGAAGTGGCATATCAGTTGGAACTTCCTGAGTATCTGACATGTGTGCATAGTGTGTTTCATGTTTCTCAGTTGAAGAAATGCCTGCGAGTTCCTGAAGAGCAGTTGATTCCTGAGGTGTTGGATTTGCAGCCTGATCTATCTTTTAAAGAATACCCGGTCGAATTTTGGATGTGGCGATTCGCAAAACCCGTAGTAAGGCTACAGCGTTTTGCCGAGTTCGATGGAGTAATCATTTCGAGGTGAGGCCACTTGGGGCGTGAGTCGATCTTCAGTGAGTTTCAGATTTGTTTCCAGAAGAATCGGAATCTCGAGGACGAGATTCACCTTAAGGGGGGGAGGTTTGTAACATCCCAAATTTTTAAAACCAATTTGGCACGTCATTAATTTCTGAAATGCATAATTTGAAAATGTTAAATCACTCATTATTGCATCATGACATCGTCACCTCATGCATCATCCTGGAAATAACTTGTGCATTTAAAATCTCCATTGTAAAAATATTGTTGGAAAAATTATAAGTAATTTGTTAACCTACATTATCTTCTTTAAGCAAATCCCATGTGGAATTTTGGGAAAGGTATTAATAGATTTTTGGAAATAAAGTATTATTTCTTAAGTATTTTTATATAATTATCAAGGATGTTTGGAAGAGTAATGCTTTTGGGAAAATCGAAAGCGTTTTAATTCCCTCGGCCCGATTCGCCCCTCCTTTCCCTCTCTCTTCCCGCCACCACCCTCTTCCTCTCCTTTCCCTCTCCTCTCTTCCCTCGGTTGGGCGCAGCCATCGCCGCCCATCCGGCTCGCATTGCCCCTCCTTGCGTCGCGATCGTTGCGCCTCGCTAAGCTGGCCCGCCTTGTCAGCCCGTCTCCCTCCTCTGTTTCTTCTTCCCCGTCGCGCCTGTCCGCCGATCGCCGCCATTTCTCTCTCTCTCTCTCCGGGGCCTCGCCGACCCGCATTCCCATGAAATCGCTTTCGCCCTACACTCTTCCGCGGACCCTCTCCGTCCCCTACCCCTTTCCTTGTCTTATCGCCGGCGAACCACCCTCGCGTTCAATCGTTCACCTACACGGCACCGGTAGAATCGGCGCCGGCGTTCGCCAACCCAGCGTCGCGTCAAATGTCGTTCGGTGCGGAGCTCGCCTATAAATGGGGTCTTGCTACCTCCGCGCCCTTTGCTGCGCCACCATAGCGTCTTTCACCCGAGCGGTGCGTTGCTCCTTCTCTCGCGTCGCCGCCGTTTCCTCCGTTGTTCCGTCCGGTTTCGCGCCAACCTCACCACGTATTTGGCGCGGTCGTTTCCGTGGAGCTCGCGCCGTTGGTTTGGGCGGTGAGGCCCGTGCGTGTGCGAGCCCAGCGCCGTCGTCGCCGCCGCAATCTCACTGCCTTGCCGTTTCCTTCGTCCTCGGTGAGCTCGCCAATCGCTTCATCCCACTCCCTAGTAGCTTCCGGCCGAATCAATCGCCTGTTGATGCCATTTATCGCCGGCGCCGTGTGATCCGTGGATCATCACGGCGCTGGTCGCCCGCCGCCCGTTCAAACCACCTCGTTGGATGGTTGGACCTCCAATACATTCGTCCTTTCCGTAGCGAGATTCTGCGTGGCCGATTGAACCACGGTGGCGGAGTCGCCGCCGCCGTTGGCGCTCCGCCGGCATTGGTCATCCTCTGTTTTCCCTGCTGCCTCTGCGGTGCCACCGACCGGTGGGGCCCTCTGTCACTTCATGCAGCCTCTGCGCTCTCGCCTTGTGTGCCGAAGGCAGCGTTCTTGGCGATTGGGCCGTCGGTCGAGCCGGCCCATGGCCATTTAACCTCTCTCCTTCTTTTATTTTCTTTTTATAGTTTCCAACTAAATCATTTAGGGTTCACTAAAAGTATTTATTAAAATAGCTTGTGCATGCTAAAAATTCTGTAAAAATTAGTAAAATTACTTTATTAGTTTACGAACACAGGAAAATTATGTATTTGCATGACATGCATGTGGGATTCACTTGTTGGTTAAATAACTAGCTTTAGGTGCATTATTTCATGTGCATGTGAGAAGTGGTCATATTGTCTCTTTTAAAATGAAAATAAAATACTTTGCAAGTCCCTGACCTTGGAAAATAATTGTTGTCATGCCATTCATGCAGCATGCTTTTGTTAGAAGTATTCTTGGATTAAAAATGGCATCATTGCATACGTGCATAAGTCATTTGGCATGATCTCTCTTTTAACAAAATACATTAAAAGTTGCTGCATGTCCCATTACCTAAAAACAGCATGGCATAAAGTATTTTACTTATGTGTGTTGTATTGCTTTGCATGCGTGTGCGCGTTTAGGAGGTCAAGCTCTCGAAGACCCGATCGACGACGTCCCCTTCGTTTTCCCCGGAACCGATCAAGGCAAGTCCCCCTTTGATCAAATTGAGAAGCCATTTTCGGTTATTTAGAAAATATTTATTAGACTTGAAAATATGCATGCTAGTTTAAAAGTTAAATGCCGTATTTCCTAGACTTAGTTATCATGACCGAATATATAGAAAGGTAAGAAATATGGTAGGATTAAACCTAAGGCTAAAATATGAATTGCTCTTATTTATATGCTTTGATTGTGGTAGGATAAATGCTTAAAATCATTTATGAATGACTCAATCATTTGTGTGAAAGGAGAATGTTTTGAGAAATGGTTGGAAAAGGGTGATTTAAAGATAGCGCATCGGGGTGATCTTTGAGTAGGAAATGATTTTCCTCTTACCCCAAAATCTTTCCGACTAGGAAATATTTTGTCGGTTGGTGCAGAGGGCACCATGTTTTAAAGCGGGCTAAAATATCAAATCTCCCTAGTCTAAGGACCGCTCATCCTATGATCCTATGAATCGAGCCATTCTGATGCGACCTCGAGCCGGAATGGGGACGGGCCCGATCGTTGGCCCTCGTGGTTGATGGTCTTGTGGCGAAACACCGTCTGGTGCGTAGCCTCTCGAGGGTAAGGCGTACCCACTCTGCGAGTTAAACTGTCATGATAGCCGTGCTTTCATGGTTATGAGCGTGAAGGACTGATTATATGGTAGTTTCTTCATTTCAAAATAAATTTAGAAAAGGGATTTTGAAGAAAGGATTTGAGATGAGTAAAGATTTGAGAAGGATTTCGTTTGAGCTAGGTGCCACCGGTGATATTCCGAAATGGGTATCGGCCTATCGGAAGTGTCACGCGGAATGGACCTAGCGAGTTTGAGAAAAGAAAAGAAGAAAGAATTTTTGTTCTTGCTATGGCACTAAGGCCAAGTGGCGAGAACCGTTTGAGAAGAGCCCAAAGAAAATGTTGAGATTTAAAGTTTCGAAATTGCTTTGTCAAAACTAGGTTAAATAAGCTGCGATTTCATAAATATCCTAAACCTTCCTTGTCTTGAACCGCATTTGCATAATTAGGACTTGCGAGTACAATTTGTACTCACCATCCTTTCCTCCTCTCTTTTCAAAACTTCAACAATTTGGTCCATCCAGTATGGCTCGCCGTCAGGAGGAGGACCCGGATTACGTCGAGGCGTTCTCAGATGAAGAGTATGAAGATTAGGGTTACGCGTTCCTCTGACCTCCGTGCTCGTGGGATGAATAAAATTCTAGATATTGTATTAATTTGGTATCGTTGTGTACTCGATTTGCGGCTGCGAGCCGTTGTATGTTGTTTGTCTTGGACTATGTTCCGTTTGTAATAATAATATCGTTAGCTTTGTTCCGTTTAGTATATCTGTGTGTACTAGCCATGATCCTTGGGACTAGTACGGGTTTACGCAGGTGGAATCCGATCTTGTAAATCGGGTGCCGACACTTCCTCTCCCCCGGCCAGATTTGGCGCCGGCGCCGGCGCTCCACTGATATATGCCACGCTCGCGGCGTCTCCCTCCTCGCCGCCCCCTTCCTAAGCTCCTCCTCCCTCCTCCAGGCCAATCTGGCTCCTCCTCTCCGTCCTCCTCCTGGCCGTTCATCTGTTCTAGATCCTGCGGCGTCCGGTGTTGACGCTCGCTAGATCTGGCCGGGGCGGCGCCTCCTCCCCTCCCCTTCTCGGCAGTGGCGCTCGATGCTCCTCCTTCCTGGCGTGGCGTAGGCGGAAGAGGCGGCGGCGTCCCCCCTGGTCGTCCGCGGGCGGTGGGTCCTCTCCCATCCTGGGCGGCGGTGCGGCGGCTGTCGGTGCGGGGGTGTGGGGGCGACAGTTTGCGGTAGATGGTGAGGAGCCCACGCCATCCACCTCCTTCGTGCTTAATCCCGACTTTACTGCCTTGTCCCTCCCCCTTGTAAGGGACCCGGTGGCCCTGCCGGCCTCTTCCGAGCCCGTTGGCACTTTGGTTGGTTGTGCTCCGTCGGGACGCCGTTCTTTTCCCTCCTTTATCACCACCTTCACGCACAGTGGTGGAGCTCGGCGCTGGCTTTCTCTCTTTCTTCCTTCTTCTTCCCCTCCTTTTGGGCCCGTCTTGGCGGAGACCGCTCGGGGGAACCGCTCTGCGAGAGGCCGAGTCCGCGGGCAAGAGGCCCGGTTTGGGCGGTGTGTTGGCCGGAGCGGTTGGAGTAGGTGTGCTCCAGGGGTGTGTGTCCGGTGGCCTCGTAGCTCGGCGTAGCTCGGCACCGGCTTCTTCAGCTTCTTCCCCCTCCCCCTGAGTCCGTCTCGGTGGAGGCCGCTCGGGGGGGGTGGTGTAACATCCCAAATTTTCAAAACCAAATTTGGCACGTTAATAATTTCATTAAAATGCATAATTAAAATATTAAACTATTTAAGTGTTGAAAAACATCATGGCATCATCATTGCATGTAACCGTTTTGAAAATGGGTTGGGTCATTAATTTTTAAAGGTATAAATATTTTCATGGGTGCATTTAGAAGCTTTCAAACCCATGTGAATTTGTCAAAATCTATTTAATATTTGACCTTTGAATAATTATTTAGAAAGAAGAAAAGAGAAAAACAAAATTGGAAAAATTAGAAAACTTCTCTCTCTCTCACCTTTTCTCTCTGCTCTCTTCTCTCCCTCTGCACCGCAAGCTTATCGCTTCGTAACTCAGCTGTCGTTTGCGAGTTACTCCCTGCAACTCCCGCGTGCGTCGTTGGCTCACCAAAGACCACGCCACGACCTTCTCGCTGCCACGCTAAGCGCTCGACCTCGCCGTCTTGTCGCCACGCTATTGTGCAATAGCGCTGTCTTTCGTTGCCTCCATGTATTTGTGCCATCCGTCGGAGTAAAGTCCGACCTTCGCCGTGCCCTCCTCGGCTATAAAGTGGAGCTCAGTGCTCCTACCTCTCCTTGCTCGGTGCCTTGCCGTGCCGTGCTTCTTCTCGTGTTGAAGGAACCCGAAGCATCACCAAGTCAAGAAGGAAGTCGCCGCCAGTGGCGCTCATTTCGCCGTCTCTGGGTAAGCTTCGCTCATCTCTAGCTGCGCAAGAGCTTGGGAAGATGATCCCGGAGGGCCGTAGTCTTCCTGCGTGTGCCATGTCGAGTTAGAGCTCCCATGGAAGCCATACGAGCTAGTTTAGAGCTTGCATTTGTAGCTATGTATAAAAATACGACGTCGTCGCGGACGGCGGATCGCAGACTATAGGGTCCTTTGGAGGCGCTGAGTCGAGAGGATCCATTTTGCGATCGGTTTGGCGAGCGGAGGTCGCCACGGCCTGCCAGCCGAGCTCTCAAGATGCTCCAATGGAAGTTGCCTGTACGTGTTGTGCATGCTTGGCTTGAGGTTGAAGAAGACCCATGCTTTGAGATTAGTGCTAGCCTGTGTAGGGTGTGTGGCTCTGATAAATGGAAACGTATTCGATCAAAATACGCTTTCCAGAGTTCAAAGTGCACACATAAATATAATCCAAAAATTTAATAACTCTCTATTAATATTAATACCTATAAAAATAAAAATTAAGCTAATCATTTTTCATTAACTAGCAAATAATGAATGATTTTCAAAAAACCTTAGAAAATAACAAATATACTATTTGGATGCATACACTTGATTTAATAAAAATATAAAATAGTTGTGCATGCATCACATTTTCATGCATATTTATTTCGTGCATGATTTTTAAAACAAAAATCATATATAAATGTTTCCCTGTTTGATGGATGTTTGTATTATCTTGTATGTGTTGTCCGCGTGGTTAGACCCGTCCATAAATGCCGGTTGCTCCTACCAATCATCGACCAAGGCAAGTCCCCTTTGATCATATTGTGAAGCCATTTTGGTTATTTAGAAAATGTTTATTAGACTTGAAAATATGCATGCTAGTTTAAAAGATAAATGCCGATTTGCTAGAATTAGTTATTATGCCAATTAGAAAGGTAAGAGATATGTTAGGATCAAACCTAAGGCTAAAATATGAATTACTCTTATTTAAATACCTTGTTGAGGTAGGATAAATGCTTAAAACTATTTATATGAATGATTCAATCATTTATGTGAAATGAGAATATTGTTGAGAAATGTTTGGGAAAAGATGATTTAAAGATAGCGATCAAGGGTGATGCTTAATAGGAAATGATTTTCCTCTTATCCCAAAATCTTTCCGACTAGGGAGATATTTTGTCGATTAGTGCAAGATGGCACCGGTTTGAAAATCGGGCTAAAATATAAATTCTCCCTAGTCTAAGGACCGCTCATCCTATAATCCTATGAATCGAGCCATTTATGCGACCTCGAGCCTCGGTATGGGACGGGCCCGATCGTCGGTCCTCGTGGTTGATGGTCTTGTGGCGAAACATCGTGCAGGTGCGTAGCCTCTCGAGGGTAAAGCGTACCCACTCGCAGAGTTAAAACTGTCATGATAGCCGTGCTTTCATGGTTATGAGCGCCAAGGACCGATTATATGGTAGCTCCTTCATTTTAAAACCAATTTAGAAAAAGGGTTTTGAACAAATGATTTGAGATGAGTAAGGTTTGAGAAGGATTTCGTTTGAGCTAGGGGCCACCGGTGATATTCGAAATGGGTAACGACCTATCGGAAAGTGTCGCATGGAATGGACCTAGCCGGTTTTGAGAAAAGAAAAGAAGTAAGGATTTTGTTCTTGCTATGGCACTCGAGGCCAAGTGGCGAGAACCGCTTGAGAAAAGCCCAAAGAAAATATGGAGATTCAATGTTTCTAAATCGCTTTGTCAAAACTAGGCTAATAACCGCAATTTCCGCAAAAGCGCCCAAGCCATCCATTTGTACTAAACCCCATCAAGATATATCCTCGACTTGTCGAGTACTTTTGTACTCACTCCTATTTCTCCTTCCCTCTTCCAAAATTTTCAACAATGAGGAAGCGCCCACGACTCGCCATCCCGAGGAGGACCCGGACTTCGAGGAGGAGGAGGACTTCGAGGACGAAGAGTAGGGTTGTGTCCGCCTGCCGCCGCTGTGGAATAGTCTAGCTGCTAGAATAAATCGTGCCATGTTAGGCTCTGCGTTACCGTGTGTGTAACGCTGTATCTTAACTGCGTGCCGTGCTTGATGTATTAAATGTGACTTCGTGGGACGCTTAGTCCCCTATGTTGTAATAATGTAACTCAAGGCAATGTACCATTATTGTTGTTAAATTGTGTGTGCTAGCCATGATCTTACGGGACTAGTATTGTATGCACAATTAGGATTGATCAATTAGACAGGGTTTCGACAAAAGTGGTATCGAGCCGATCGCTTTAGGACGTAGCCCTAGAATTAGAGACCATATAATTTATAAAGAAAATAATTGTTAAATAAATTCGTAATCTTCGCAATCCAATTTTTGCTGATAATCTTTTGGAAATTGTAGATGCCGTCTTTCGCGTCTGCCCTTGGACTTGGCTACGGAGGTTTCGTGCGCCAGCTATTGCTGATGCTGAGCACGCTTGGTTTCGGTGACCCTATGTATCATGGGGCCACTACTTTGCGCAAAGGACGCACCTGCTGGGTGGTGTGCGTCACTGTCTTTGCTGCAGGTCCACCGCCTACTCGTGGACCGTTCCGCTACTCTGCCAATCGCGTTAATTGCTCAGACGCCATCCAAGACGTGTCGGACTTGCTTTACATCGACTCATGATGCATTCACGCGTGGTGCATGTCTCCCCGCCGCTACTTTCCTCTAAATGCGCTTAACGAGCTGTTCACCATGCTCAGACGGCCGAGGGTGAGCGACCCGACGGTGTACCACCTTGCCGAAGCTCGTCCAATCCACGGACGACGCGTACACCATCGCCTTTGCGGGAGTTGAACTCATCTATGACACCAACCGCCGGTGGAGCAAGCCAAGAAGGAGAGCCGCGAACTTAAAAGCGTGACTCTTTCCACTTGGTGGAGAAGGTCGGCCGCAAAAGAATCCGTCGGTTGGTTCGCGAGAACCGGCGTCTCGTGGGAATGCCGCTTCTTCCTCCGGGACTCCCGCCATCGCTGCCGACCTCGCGCCGCAGAAGAAGGAGGTCGGGACAAGTCCGCGCCCCGCCTAAGGATCCTGCCGATCTTCCTTGTGTTCCTTCGAGCTCACCCCAAGGATCTCAAGTTGGATCTGGGTCCTTCCGGAGTGAGAGCTCGCCTCCCACTCTTGTCGAGCTCCAAGGCATACCGTTGATGGTTCGATCACCACTGTCTGGTTGGCACCCATTTGTGGATGCCGACGATGATGATGATGACGGGAAGACCCGTGGAGTTGGTCTCCGGGTCCGATTGCGACCGAGGACTAGCTCGAGCCCTCAGATCCTTTGTTTGGGTCGTTGTCACCCTTTTCTTTTCTTTTTCTTTTGCTTTGGGTCTTGTCGCGCTTTGCGCTTTGCCGCCGGTCCCCCACTTCAAATATTGGCCGCCTCTTTAAGAGGGCCGTCCCTTATGATTCGCCGCCTACTTTCGCCTGCCGTCTCCGCCCCTTATGATTTCGCCCTTGCGCGCATTGCGCCGCCGCTGCGTTGCACTTGCTGCTTTGCTTTGCCGCCAGCGTCGGTCTTGTCGCCTGCTTTGTCTTGCCGCCCGCCGTGCCCCCGCCGCTTCTCGGCCGCGATGAGGAGAAGGTCGAGATTTCGCCCATGAGTCCTCCTCCTCACCGTTCTGCGAGCCTCGCCGCTCGGTGAGCCTCGCGCGTTCTCCGAGTCCTCCTCGCGCGCCCAAGTCCTCGTCGTTCCCGAGTCCTCGCCTCGCCCGAGCCGAGCGAGTTAATCTCTTCCTCGAGGAGATGAGGCATTTTCCTCTCTGGATCACCGTGGTAGCCATCCTACTCTGGTTGGTGCTTACCTGGTGGGCCTTGTGGATCCAATCCTATTAGCCGTCCCGACGTATGTCCGTGTAACCCGTAGGTAGTTAGCTCGTGATTTGGGCTGACGTACCAGTTTGTGGTATTGCGCCCCTGTTTGTACCCTAAAAATTGTTATGTTATGAATATGAATGTGCATTGTGCCAAATTGCATATTTAAAACCATGTTTTGGATGAAAAACGTAATTCCTCCTTATGCTTATCTCGTTCCTCTCCTACCTATCAGATGGTGATTGCTCGAGTGGCTGGAAGAAGGGATGTTGCCCGGGGCCGAGGTCATGGAAGTGCCCCGAGTCGAGCAAGTGCTTCGCACCAACCTCGTGAGCAAGATCGCTCGATTCAGTATGGATCAACATTCATTGGAGGACCTCCTCTGTTCTTGTTCCTCCTTGACTCCTCCGCCAAATCTTCCACCAAATTCCCAACCAAGATCCCAACCATCCCACCACGAAAACTCTCTCGAACATCAAGCCGATTCCAACCACCATCTTCCACCACCACCTCTGAAGAACCTACCACCCGAGAAATCATGCAAATGCAACACCGGATGATCCGCGACTTGATTCGAGGCGGAATCATCCTCTGTCCCACTCCCTCTCCCGCTCATATACCAGCTCCACCTCCCTATCGTTCCGTATCAATGACTTCCTTAGGGCCAATCCCCTAAGTATCTTTGCTCTGCCGACTCTCCGAAGCAGCGGATTGGTTAAAGGAGATCGAAAAAAGCTCATCATGTTCCAATGTGGTGAGGTTGAGAGTGTTCACTTCATAACACATCACTCACTTGGAGTTCTTCTTTGCTTGGTGGGACACGTTACGTGAAGCCCATGATAACCACGATGCTATCGAATGGGCTGAGTTCGTTGAGGCATTTGAAGAGAACTATGTTCCAGCGGTGTTAAAGAGGCTAAAGAATTGAATTCCACTCCTCGTGCAAGGAAGCATGACCTGCAGGAGTACCTCACCAAATTCACACTCTTGGCTCGATATGTTCCAAGGGACGTGAGGAGCGATGCTGATAAGATATATTTCTTTAAGAAAGGCATGGACCCTGAGATACGTGCCTTGATTGACTCCTCTGAATTCCCCACTTTTAAGCAAATGTTTGCCCGAGCGGTTAAACAAGAGGAAAACCGTCGCCAGTGCTTGGTTGCCGAAGAAGAAGAGGGCCCATGAGGATAGCCATTCCTCTGGAAGTTCTCGTTTCAAGATCAAGCGCTCTCGTGATCGTGTGCATGCTATCCCTCCTCGCCCTCGCACTCAGTGGGTCCATCGCGACCTGCTCCTCTACCACCTCCACCAGTTCGCACCCAAGTCTCCACTCCTCAAAAGAAAGATATCTCCACCATAAAGTGCTTTGCTTGCCAGCAGTTGGGTCACTATGCCAGCTCGTGTCCCAATAAGAATTCTGAGCCTCATGGGAAGCCTGTTGCTCCGCGACTCCTATCTTCTGGGATGGGTCGCGGGAACTTCCAACCTGCAAGATCTGCTCCTCTTTGTTGGGCGGGCGTGTGAACCACGTCCTTCGCCGAGGACGCCCATGCCGATCCCAATGTGGTGATGGGTAAGTTTTTCATAAAGCGATGCTCTCATTGCTCTTTTCGATTCGGTGCAACGATTCATTCATCTCAAAGATCTTTTGTCAAAAATCATGAGTTGAAAACGATGCAATGAAGAATCCAATGCTAATTAAATCCCGGGAAAATCATGAGGTCCACTTTGATGTGCCGGGGTTGCTTAAAATTCAAGACACCGAAGTTCTTGGCGGACTTGGTGGTTATAAACTCAAGAGGAATTGAAGTGATTACGGTATGGATTGGTTAACCAAAATAAAGGTCAAATAGATCGTGCCACCAAAACAGTAAAATTAATTAATAGTGTTGGACGGAGGTCCAATTCATCGCAAATTCTTTCCTCCGATCTAATCACCCTTAATAAGTTGGAGGCCTCTTCCACGAAAACCATAGGCGTGGTAAAGGATTTCCCGATGTGTTCCCGGACGAGCTACAGGAATGCCCTCGATCGGAAATTGAATTTGTGATAAATCTGGTTCACTGCATGGTCCTATCTCCCAAAGACCTTATCGCCTATCCGCCAATCTAATGGCTGAATTGAAGAAACAAATTGAAGAATTGCAAGAAAAGGATTTATCCGACCAAGTGTTTCCTTGGGGAGCACCCGTGATCTTCGTCAAAAGAAAGACGGATCTCTCGCATGTGCATAGATTATCGATCTCTAAATGAAGTAACAATTAAGAATAAATACCCTCTTCCTAGAATTGATGATCTGTTTGATCAAATGAAAGGAGCTTGTATCTTCTCAAAAATCGACACGAGGTCCGGTTACCACCAAATAAAAATTAAAGATACCGACATTCCAAAAAAATTTTCACCACAAGATATGGCCTCTATGAGTTCACGGTGATGTCATTTGGTCCGACTAACGCTCCGCCATATTTCATGAATCTAATGAATAAAGTGTTCATGGATTTTACGGACAAGTTTGTGGTGGTATTCATCGATGATATTCTAATTTTTCTAAATCGGAAGAGGAGCATGAAATTCATCTTAGAAAGGTTACGAAGAGGTTAAGAGAAAATCAGTTGTATGCCAAGCTGAGCAAGTGCGAGTTCTGGATGAAGGAAGTGATATTCCTTGGTCATGTGATATCGGTAGGAGGTGTTGCGTTGGACCCGGAAAAAGTCACCGCGGTTGTTGAGTGGAAACAACCGAAATCTGTGAAGCAAGTGAGAAGTTTTCTTGGATTGGCGGGATATTACCGTCGGTTCATTGAAAATTTTTCAAAAATCTCTCGTCCTTTGACAAATCTTCTTAAAAAGGAAAATAAATTTGAGTGGAATGATAAGTGTGAAGCTAGTTTTCAAGAGTTGAAAAGGCTATTAACTTCCGCTCCGGTGTTAATCCTGCCTGATGTCCATAAGGATTTTGAGGTATTTTGCGATGCATCTAGGCAAGGCCTAGGTTGCGTGCTGATGCAAGAAAGGAGAGTTGTTGCTTACGCATCAAGACAACTGAAACCTCATGAGCAGAATTATCCCACTCATGATCTTGAGCTTGCCGAGCTGTGGTTCACGCTCTCAAAATCTGGAGACACTATCTAATTGGCAATAGAACCGAAATATTCACCGATCATAAAAGTCTCAAATATATATTCACTCAACCTGATCTCAATCTAAGACAAAGAAGATGGTTGGAATTAATCAAGGACTATGATGTGGGAATCCATTATCATCCTGGCAAGGCCAATGTGGTGGCCGATGCCTTAAGCGGCGTTCCAGTTGCAATCATCTCATGCTTAAAGAAGATCAACTTTGAGTTATACAAAGAATTATCTGACCTCAACTTGGAAATGGTTGAGGTAGGCCAAATAAATATGCTTGAATTACAACCCACCTTAATGAATCAAATTAAAGAAGCGCAGAAAGGTGATGATGAAGTTCTTGAAATTAAAGAGAAGCTTAAAAAGAATAAGGCACCAGATTTTTCTATGGATGAAGAAGGAGTACTCTGGTTTAGAAAGAGAATCTTCGTACCAAATAATAAATCTCTTAAAGAAGTCATCCTAAAAGAAGCCCATGAAAGCCAATTTCTATCCATCCCGGAAGTACCAAGATGTATCTTGATCCGAAAACCACTTATTGGTGGTGGAATGAAAAGAGATATTGCCGAGTATGTCGTTCTCTGCGACATCTCGCCAAAGAGTGAAGGCCGAGCATCAAAGGCTCTTTGGTCGTTGCAACCGCTCAAGATTCTGAATGGAAGTGGGAAGAAGTGGGGATGGACTTCATTGTCGGGTTACCTAAAACTCAATCCGGCTATGACTCCATCCGGGTAATCGTCGATCGTCTCACTAAAGTTGCACACTTCATCCTGTCCGAACCACCTACAGGAAGCAAGTTGGCGAGCCGTACATGAGCAAAATAGTCATCTACATGGGGTGCCAAAGAAGATTGTCTCGACCGAGGTACCCAATTCACCTCAAATTCGGGACAAGCTCCATGAGTCGCTTGGTACCCATCTGAATTTCAAGATCGCCTTTCACCCTCGGATGATGGCCGGTGAAAGAGTTAACCAAATACTTGAGGATATGTTGAGGGCAAGTGCCTAGCCAACCCCACAGTGGGATAAGCAATTGCCATATGCTGAGTTTTCTTACAATAACTTGATCACCGATCAAGCATCCAAATGACACCCTATGAAGCATTGTATGGAAGAAAGTGTCGTACACCTCTGTCTTGGCAAGAAAGCTGGTGAGACAAAGGTATTTGGTTTGGATATCTTGCAAGAGGCGAAAAGCAAGTGAAGTTAATCCAAGAAAAGTGAAGGCAGCCAGTCTAAGCAGAAAAGTTCGCCGACAATCGCAGGCGTGATCTAAAATTTGCCAAGGGTGATTTCGTGTATCTGGGTTTCTCCTCTCAAAGGCATCGCAGATTCCGTGTGAGTGGAAAGTTAGCTCCAAGATATATTGGTCCTTTCCAAATTTTAGCCCGAAGGGTGAGGTGGCATACCAGTTGGGCTGCTGAGTATCTGTCCGATGTGCACAATGTGTTCCATGTCTCTCAATTAAAGAAATGTCTCCGTGTGCCCGAGGAAGCGATTGCCATTGGACAAAGCGGACCTACAACGACTTGACACTTAAAGAATATCCGGTCAAGATTTTGGATGTGGCTATGCGCAAAACCCGGAGAAAAATGTTTCGGTTTTGCCGTGTTCAGTGGAGTAACCACTCTGAGGCAGAAGCCACTTGGGAGCGTGAAGAGGATCTTGGCGCGAGTTCGGAATTATTTCGAAGAATCCGAATCTCGAGGACGAGATTCTCCTTAAGGGGGGAAGGTTTGTAACATCCCAAATTTTCAAAACCAAATTTGGCACGTTAATAATTTCATTAAAATGCATAATTAAAATATTAAACTATTTAAGTGTTGAAAAACATCATGGCATCATCATTGCATGTAACCGTTTTGAAAATGGGTTGGGTCATTAATTTTAAAGGTATAAATATTTTCATGGGTGCATTTAGAAGCTTTCAAACCCATGTGAATTTGTCAAAATCTATTTAATATTTGACCTTTGAATAATTATTTAGAAAGAAGAAAAGAAAAAACAAAATTGGAAAAATTAGAAAACTCTCTCTCTCTCACCTTTTCTCTCTGCTCTCTTCTCTCCTCTCGCACCTTAAGTTTATCGCTTCAGACCGTCAACTTTCGGTGTCGTTTGCGAGTTACTCCACCGCAACTCCAGCGTGCGTCGTTGGCTCACCAAAGACCACGCCACGACCTCTCTCGCTGCCACGCTAAGCGCCTGACCTCGCCGTCTTTGTCGCCACTGCTATTGTGCAATAGCGCTGTCTTTCGTTGCCTCCGCACAGGCCATGCCATCCGTCGGAGTAAAGTCCGACGCTTCGCCGTGCCCTCCTCGGCTATAAAGTGGAGCTCTGTGCTCCTACCTCTCCTTGCTCGAGTGCCTTGCCGTGCCGTGCTTCTTCTCGTGTTGAAGGAACCCAAGCATCACCAAGTCAAGAAGGAAGTCGCCGCCGAAGCGCTTCACTCGCCGTCTCTGGGTAAGCTTCGCTCATCTCTAGCTGCGCAAGAGCTTGGGAAGATGATCCCGGAGGGGCAGAGTCTTCCTGCGTGTGCCATGTCGAGTTAGAGCTCCCATGGAAGCCATCTGAGCTAGTTTAGAGCTTGCCTGTAGCTATGTATAAAAATACGCACGTCGTCTTGTGGACGGCGGATCGCCAGACTATAGGGTCCTTTGGAGGCGCTGAGTCGAGAGGATCCATTTTTGCAATCGGTTTGGCGAACGGAGGTCGCCACAGCCGGCTAGCCGAGCTCCAGTATGCTCCAATGGAAGTTGCCTGTACGTGTTGTGCATGCTTGGCTTGAGGTTGAAGAAGACCCATGCTTTGAGATTAGTGCTAGCCTGTGTAGGGTGTGTGGCTCGATAAATGGAAACGTATTCGATCAAAATACGCTTTCGAGTTCAAAGTGCACACATAAATATAATCCAAAAATTTAATAACTCTCTATTAATATTAATACCTATAAAAATAAAAATTAAGCTAATCATTTTTCATTAACTAGCAAATAATGAATGATTTTCAAAAAAACCTTAGAAAATAACAAATATACTATTTGGATGCATACACTTGATTTAATAAAAATATAAAATAGTTGTGCATGCATCACATTTTCATGCATATTTATTTCGTGCATGATTTTTAAAACAAAAATCATATATAAATGTTTCCCTGTTTGATGGATGTTTGTATTATCTTGTATGTGTTGTCCGCGTGGTTAGACCCGTCCATAATCGCGCGGTTGCTCCTACCATCATCGACCAAGGCAAGTCCCCCTTTGATCATATTGTGAAGCCATTTTCGGTTATTTAGAAAATGTTTATTAGACTTGAAAATATGCATGCTAGTTTAAAAGATAAATGCCGTATTTGCTAGAATTAGTTATTATGCCAATTAGAAAGGTAAGAGATATGTTAGGATCAAACCTAAGGCTAAAATATGAATTACTCTTATTTAAATACCTTGTTGAGGTAGGATAAATGCTTAAAACTATTTATGCGGAATGATTCAATCATTTATGTGAAATGAGAATATTGTTGAGAAATGTTTGGGAAAAGATGATTTAAAGATAGCGCATCAAGGGTGATGCTTAATAGGAAATGATTTTCCTCTTATCCCAAAATCTTTCCGACTAGGGAGATATTTTGTCGGTTAGTGCGATATGGCACCGGTTTGAAAATCGGGCTAAAATATAAATTCTCCCTAGTCTAAGGACCGCTCATCCTATAATCCTATGAACGAGCCATTACAAGACGACCTCGAGCCCGGTATGGGGACGGGCCCGATCGTCGGTCCTCGTGGTTGATGGTCTTGTGGCGAAACATCGTCAGGTGCGTAGCCTCTCGAGGGTAAAGCGTACCCACTCTGCAGAGTTAAAAGCTGTCATGATAGCCGTGCTTTCATGTTATGAGCGCGAAGGGACTGATTATATGGTAGCTCCTTCATTTTAAAACCAATTTAGAAAAAGGGTTTTGAACAAATGATTTGAGATGAGTAAGGTTTGAGAAGGATTTCGTTTGAGCTAGGGGCCACCGGTGATATTCGAAATGGGTAACGGCCTATCGGAAAGTGTCGCATGAATGGACCTAGCCGGTTTTGAGAAAAGAAAAGAAGTAAGGATTTTGTTCTTGCTATGGCACTGAGGCCAAGTGGCGAGAACCGTTTGAGAAAAGCCCAAAGAAAATATGGAGATTCAATGTTTCTAAATCGCTTTGTCAAAACTAGGCTAATAAGCGCAATTTCCAAAGCGCCCAAGCCATCCATTTGTACTAAACCCCATCAACATATATCCTCGACTTCTCGAGTACTTTTGTACTCACTCCTATTTCTCCTTCCCTCTTCCAAAATTTTCAACAATGATCGAAGCGCCTCACGACTCGCCATCCGAGGAGGACCCGGACTTCGAGGAGGAGGAGGACTTCGAGGACGAAGAGTAGGGTTGTGTCACCTGCCGCTTCACTGTGGAATAGTCTAGTCGCTAGAATAAATCGTGCCATGTTAGGCTCTGCGTTACGTGTGTGTACGTCAGTATCTTAACTGCGTGCCGTGCTTGATGTATTAAGCGTGACTTCTGTGGGACGCTTAGTCCCTATGTTGTAATAATGTAACTCAAGGCAATGTACCATTATTGTTGTTAAATTGTGTGTGCTAGCCATGATCTTCTGGGACTAGTACTGTATGCACAATTAGGATTCGGTCAATTAGACCGGGTTCTGACAGGTGGTCCGCTTCGATGGCTGGCCGAAGTGGTCGGGGCAGGTGACTCTAGGGGCATGTGTCCGGCGGCCCCTCAGCTCCTCCCGTGGTGGCGTGGTGGACCATTGCCCATCCTCGGCGATATGGCGACCCCTGTTGGTGACGGGGCTCGTCTCAGGCCGTCTAGGTGGCGTGGCGTCTGGTCTCCTTCGCTTCCCGTGTGCTGGCCACTCGGCGTGGTGGCCTCTCTCCGACGGCGTTGGCTGGCGACCTTTCCCTAATGGCGTCCCCGTTCTCTGCCTCTTGACTTGGTCCCGTCCCCGTCGTCTTGACCCTCCCTTTCTCCGAGGGGTCGGGTGGTGGGGGCGGCCTCTTCCGCGTCGAGGAGCGGCGTTCGTCTGCGCTTTCCGGCTCTTCGTCTTCGGCCTGCGACTTGGTTCTTCTGTTGCTTTCAGCCTTCGGTGGCCTCTGCCTTATGCGCTAGTAGGGCTGATCTTGGGCGAAAGCCCTGCTCTTTTGGGCTTGTGTTAGCGTCACCTTTGGTGGGTTCCCTCCTTGGAGGCATCACTTTTAGACCTTCGTGTGCTCTGGGTGAAAACCCTATCGGCATTGCGGCGGCGGCGGGTTCTCTCTATCGTTTACCTTGTTGGAGGCGTCGTGGTTGTCGTCTCGCGCTATGGGCTTCCGCTGGGTCTGCTGTTTTTGGAGTCGTTCGTCGCTGCGTGAGTGTTGGTGGTGTTTTCCCATCTCCCTCTCCTGTATCTCTCCCTGTTCGACCGTTGGCCTAGTGAGCTTCGGTCGTGTTCCCGGCGGTGACCGGAGGTGTGTCAGTTTTTGGCGGGGTTGCGTGATGGCCTTCTGGTTTATCCGTGTTTCTTGGTTTTTATTTTATTTTTTTCTGCTTATCAATGAAATAGGTCGGCAGTTTTCCTGCTCCTCTTTCAAAAAACTAGTTATCTTTTGATTAGCCTGGGGGGCTAGAAGTATCGTAATGAACTTTGTTTTCGTTTCCCTAGAAATGGAAAATCGGGGTGTGCCCCTGCTGCAAAAAAAAAAGACAGAGAAGAAAAAAGAAGTGGTTGTCTTCGCACGCCAGGTTCCGAATCGGATGCTGATATGCTATTCGAACTGAAATACGCGAACCATTACAATAGCCCAAATGTTTCGATTCCGACAAAGTTCAATCATCTGGATAGCACGCTGATTATTATTATAATTTTTTTTTTGCACAAGCACTAATTAATCTCGGGTAAGAGACGGAGGCCGATCTCCGTCTTGGTCTTGCTCCTGCCGGTGTTCTTGGGTTGCCGCCATGGCGGCCTAGTTGCAGCAGCAGCAGAGGCAGTCGAGGCAGCACTCGCAGGTCTCGTAGCAGCAGAAGCAGCACAGCGCGGTGAAGATGCTGCAGGCGATGAACAGATGACCCAGGGTTAGTCAGGCAGCTCGACGAGGATTTGTAGAAAAGAAAAGGCAGGGGATGAACAGATGACCCAAATTTGAATTGCAAGTGCTACGAACAATTAATACGCTGGATTTCATCAGCTCTTTGCTACCATGCTGACAGTTCTATGGACTTAAAAAGCTAAACCTACAACCAATCAAGCATGAAGACTCTGTAATTTACATGGAGAGACGCTTTGTTGCTCAGGAGAACACTTGATCAGGCATCAGGACTGCATAATTCCTTGCTTTCAAGGCTAAAACTGCAATCTTTCTTCTTTGGAAAAAGCTAGAAGCCTAGAACTACCACTGATCAAGCATAAGACTTGAGAATTCAAATGGAAAACACCATGCTGCTCAGGAAAACAAGGATCAAAAATAGCCAATCGGTCGGTTAATCAAATGGACAGTTACCCTCCCTTGCTCTGCCCTTCTGCTCCTCGAGAAGAAGCAAGAAGCCAAGAACACAGGAGATGGAAGAGAGTGGGCCAGCCTCACCATGCATAGAGGCAGCCCTTCTCCTCATGGCGCCTCTGCACATGGTCCAAGTAGGACATCTCCTGTGCCGAAGGAGCGTTGTACATCTTCACTGCCTGCTCTGCTTGAGGTCTGAGCTCCGAGTCGTTTGGGCAAGGGTAATGGCTTATCTGGCTTCTCCTCTCTCTCTCTCTCTCTCTCTCTCTCTTCCTTTCTCTGTTTCTTGTGGCCTTGTGGGATTGCAAGGAGTGGATATAGACCGGCAATACTTTCCACCCAATCACTTGCCAGTTGCCATGCGTGCTCAGGACAGGCATTACACTGACTGATATAAGCTCCATGGGCCCACATGTCGGCCAGCGCTTGTGTTTTTCTTTAAAGAATTTGGCCCTTATTTTGTACTTAGATTGAATTTTGTATATTGAATTTTGTATAATCTGCATGGCTTTTCTTCTCCCTAATTTTTTTTAACAAAGAAATATGACTTTTCTTGGAACAGGAGACATTCCAGGGATTCAGACGTCGTGCTTTTAAGGGTTATTTTTTCTTCAATAAAATCAATAAAACCATCCAAGTAAAAAATTTCAGGGCCAATTTGGAATTCTACCGAAGGACTGAGTTTGCTGGATTTTGCAGATTTCAGTGAATTTCAGCCAAATTTTATACCCATGGACTCAGTTCTGGTAGGTTGAGAGACTTACCTGCCCCAATTTTCCAGCTCCCAACCAACTAATGGGGTATCTCATATGAGACCGGGGCTCTGTCCTTTTCAGCTTAACGATTTAACACTTTAACGACTTATCTACGTTTGAAAAGATAAATGCTTTGCTTTGAGTATGCCTCCGCAGGAACGGCTCGGGAAAAAGATTCCCTATTGCAATTAGGTTTCCACTAATGACGCCCGCAAGGTCAGGAATTAACCATCTATTGGCTCTTTTTGCTAGGAGTAATTTTATAATCTCACATTGTGCTTTGCAGCCATGCAGGAAAGGTCTCTCTGATTGATGGAATGATGGCTCCAAATATTCTGTATTTCTTGCTGATTCCCTCGGTGGTCCGAACGCAGAACACCGATCAGCAAGAGTGATTTATGCGGGCACTTTGATTATATAATACCGATGAACTTGGCAATCCAGAAATATTGTGGTGTTAAATCTATTGGAATCGCGTGCATGAAAAAAAAACTGCGAGTTACCGGTGTTTTCAGAATGCAAGAAAGAAAAACTGATGCATTTAGATTTTAAAAAATAAAAAATAAGCCGAATTTATAGTGATAGACCGAACTCTCATTAATTTTGGTCTGTACAAATTTGAAGATTGTGCTCTTAACAATTGATTAAAAAACTGTGTACAAACCAGATAAATCCGGTGACCTCCGACTATCGGCCGTATCATTTCCATTCAATAAAACTTGCCTACCCAATTGCTTTTTTAGACTTTTCAGTTCTGTCGGATCATTTTCAACCGTATCTCTTTTCGTCCCACTTTTTCTTCACGAACATATTATGGTTTTTTTTAAAAATCCTAATGGACTCTCTTTAAGGAGAAATTCATCCTTTCATTATCTTCAAAACGAAATTATCTCTCTGTTCTCTTTATAAATTCGTTTGAAGAGATGTTGTTGGAGTACGAGGAAAGAGAACGAAGAAGGTAATAAAATGAAGAAAAAAAATAATTGAAGATGGTCTTGCCCGGAACGCTGCAAAGTGTCGTCTTTTCTCTCTTTTGTAGAGAACATATACCCAGCATTAGATAATTAAGAGGTGACGGAGAAAGCTAGCCATGGCATCCCTCTTGGAAGAAGCAAGAGGCTCGAATTCACAGACCAAACATTCCGCGCTTATTCCACAGAAGGATCCAAGAACCAACAAGTGGTTTTTTTAAGAAAAAAACAGTGCGTTGTCATTCCATTAATTAAGAGGAATGTAAATAAATATATTATTATATTAAAGCAAATTGAACGGAGCTGCGATGCTATTGATCCTAAACTACTAGAAAACCCCATGTTCTACGTTAATCGGAAAGAAAAAATATCTAACCATTGATTATTGTGCTTTCAATTATAACGGTTTACATTAAAAGAACTATAATAATAAAATAAAAATAATTTAAAAAGTTTATATGTTAGACAAAAACCCATATAAAATACTAGATATAATCGTATAAATATGTGGAACAGCTTGCTCCTTATAATATACAACTGTACGGAGGGAAGAGAGGGTTGGCTACGTGACTCTAGCGACTGCACGGGCATGGGCATACCAGCGAACCACCAAAGGGTATTGCACAAACATCAACTGGACGGATCCTATATTCCCACACAGAATTCCATATATGAATATATGAATGCATATGCACCATAGCTTGCTTGTCATAAGAGCATCTCTAATAGACTCCCTAAACACACCTCTCAGCTATTTTTAAGAGGTTGTAGCAAGAAAAACAATTCTAGAAGAGCCCTTATTTCCCCCCTAAATTCTTTCTCATCTCCTTAAATCTCATACACATCCCCTATTCTTAGGGATTCCCTATGTAGTTCTCTATAAATTTAAGTAGTCTATTAGAACTAAGCAGTTAATAAGTAGTCCGTAAATTATTGGGGCCCCCTATTTTTTAAAAATAGGAGGTGTATTTTAAGAGATGCTCAACTGTACGGAGGGAAGAGACAGTTGGCTACTTGACTCTAGCGACTGCACGGGCATACCAGCGAACCACCAAAGGGTATTGCACAAACATCAACCGGATGGATCCTATATTCCCACACAGAATTCCATATATGAATACATGAATGCACCATAGTGGATTTGTATCCGAACTATGGGCACTAGCTAAGGGTTCGAAACATCGTCGATTATCATGTGATAATCGACTTGCATCGGCGTCTGGTTAAATCAAAATTTTGGTTGCTATTCAAAATTTCCAAACAAAAAACCCCCCACAACTCAAACCCAGCAGCCGATTATCGGTGGTCAGACCGATCGACCGCGGATTCAAAACTTATAAAACAAATCTTGATCGACTTTTCCAAACTTTTCATCGAAATTCTTTAATTTTGTGAACCCTGCATGCATGCCCTGGCTACAATACACAGAGAGGAATCATGCGACTGAATGGCTGAAAGGAAGAAAAGATGTGGAGGAATCTGAGTGACCATGCGTAGAGGCAGCCCTTCTCCTCGTGGCGCTTGCTGCAGTGGTCGTAGTAGGACATGTCCTGCGGCGGCGGCGGAGCGTTGTACATCTTTGCCTCCCCGGCGTCGCCTGCTGCCTGAGGTGAAGGAGAAGGTGAAGCAGCCGAGAGAGCTTTCTTGGCACTGGCTCAGAAGCTCTGCCTCTTCTCTTCTACGTATTTATAGGTCAATTGGTCAAATGCACAAGTGTGCGTTCTACTCCATCTCCTACCTTGGAAGGAGCGAAGACTTTCTGCGTTAATGGCGAGATATATTTTTTCCTTTCTTTCTATTGTTTCTATCTGTGCCTTCGTGAGTCATGGCCTCGTTTCCTTCGAACCGAAGTTTTCCTAGTTAACTAGTAATACGTTGGCTTAATTCTGTTTTGATCGGTTCTACATGGTCATTAGGTCATAGTCATACATATATATCTTTGGCGGAAGCCCAGACAGGTAGACGATGACACAAATGGCGTGTGTTTTTAAATGCAGGAGATAAGAAAACAGGTGTGCTAATGCATCATTTATATAGTCCGTCCACAGTTCACATCTCCACCTAAACTTTACGCGCTGTGATGATGCCATTTGGATGGAACAATTGTCGTAGCTCGATCTATGCCTATCTGCTCAATTCGTCGTGGGATCATCTGAGGTAAACTGGTAACCTCAGATTAATGTTGAGGGGAGATTTGCCGATTTGCTTCGAAGTTGGTTAGCCTTTGCCAAATTGCCCAAACTTGAGGTGCTTTTGATGTTTTGCCCTGATTGGGGGAAACTATTAACAAATTTTACAATCCAGTCCTCAGAAACTAGATGTTGTCTCACTTGCGATGGCTGTGACCTAGCTGACAACGGCGCCAAGTGTTCAGCGAGAGGAGAAGGGAGGGAGGCCTCATGGCGTGGAGATGGGCTCGGGCGGGGTGAGGCGCCACCGCCGTGTTCAGGCCCTCGCCACCACTTGCGCGTGGAGGAGAAGGGTCGGCGCCGTGGAGAAGGAGGAGAGGGGACGGCGCGCGTGGAGGAGGAGAGGCGGCGGCGCGCATGGAGGAGGAGGATAGGGGGCGGCGTGCGTCGAGGAGGAGGAGGAGAGGCGGCGGCGCGTGTGGAGGAGGAGAGGGGGCGGCGCGCGTGGAGAAGGAGGAGAGGCGGCGGAGCGCGTGGAGGAGGAGGAGGAGGAGGAGGAGGAGGAGAGGCGAGGCGTCGGCCCGCCCGACCTGCAAGACGCACAACCTCATACCAGCTTCTGCAATACTGTTGGTTTCTGAGGACTAGATTGTAAAATTTGTTAATAGTTACCTCCACTCAGGGCAAAACATCAAAGGCTTCTCAAGTTTAGGCAATTTGACAAAGACTAACCAACTTTGGGGCAGATCGGCAATTCTCCCAATGTACATTGAGTTGTGTTTTATTGTAGCAAATTTGCGACCCTCTCAAAATACATTTTAACGAGTTCAAAAAATTATGAAAAAATATTTTACAAATTTTAAGAAGAACTATTTAAAACCCCACAAAAATGACTACAAAACATTACATCATTTGGCTTAAACAAAAATAACAAATTTTCATTTAATTTAATTTAATTTAATCTGAAACAAACAAAGCCTTTGTCGCCAATGAGTCATGTCATTGTTTTGAAGATTTTAGCCGGATGAAGGTGGGCAACTGGGCATCATTCACAAATTATGTTTTCTGCTGCTTTGTGGATTTGATGGCTGTGGCATCACTTTGGACGTCAAATGCATGCTTGCTTACCAATTATATTGCAATGTATTCTAGAACCCACAAAAATTATACCTATTTATGGAATCTAACTAGACAACGTATCTTGTGTACATAGGGGTTTTCGTGTACACATCAGGTACACCAACTAATAATAGTCATTAAAATTCTGAAATTGTTTTTGTAGATGTTTTTCGTTGGTTAATCTAACTGTGTATAAAGTTTGAAGATATAAAAAAAAGAAAACTATATCAATTTCAAACTATTCAAATTTGTAATTATTTTATCTTTTTTTTATAACTCTTAATATATAATGAATTGATCTTCAAACTTTATACATAGTAGAGCAACCAATAAAAAACATTTATAAATTTTTTATGATTATTATTAGTTGGTGTACACAGTGTATACATGAAAGAGAACGTATCCAGTGCAACCAGGGTTGCAGTGCACCCGTGCAACCATCGATTGCAACCCATTCGATCAAATCTGAGCGTTCCAGATACAATGGGGAGTACTTTTGCAATTAGACGCCCACCTCAGGAGAAAAAATTATATTATGCACCTGCCCATGCGCTGCTTCCACCTCCCTCTGCCTTATTGCCATCCCCAATCCCCCGCCGCGCCGCCATTGTCGCCATCCTCGCGTCCGCCGTCGCCGCCAGCTACCCTCTGCAGCCATTGCGGTACCTCCTCGCCGTCCTCGTCCTCATCCTCCTTCTCCTCTTCCTCCTCTCTCCTTGGTTTCTCCGCCGCGCCTGTGACTTTTTTCCTCCTCCGCCGCGTCTGCTCCTCGCCTCTGCTGCTTCCGGCGACGCCGCCGCCGAAGCTCTGCGCCGCCGGTACCGCCCCGCCGTCCTCTCTCTCTCTCTGTCCATCGTGGCGCCGGAGACGAGGCACATCGTGGCGGCGCCGGAGACGCGGGACATCATGGCGCCGCCCATGCCGTCAGGGTCCCTGTCCATCGTGGCTTCGGAGATGCCGTCCATCGCGGCGTCGGAGACGAGGCACATAGCAGCGGCGCCGGAGACGCGGGACATCGCGGCGCCGTCCATGCCGTCGGGGTCCCTGTCCATCGCGTTGCCGGAGATGCCGTCCATTGCGGCGCCGCCCATGCCGAGGTCGCCGTCCATCGCGGCGCCGGATGGGCTAGCGCGTCCAGCACCGTCCAGAGAGAGAAGGCAAACCGTCAAGGGAGGTTTTTGAAAAACATGACAGAGAGGCGGGCGTATATTTGCATAATTATCAGGCAATTGATCTCCGACGCAGGATTTTAATCTAATGGTTGAAACAAGTTTGGTTGCACAGGTGCACTGCAACCCTGGTTGCACTGGATATGTTCTCTACATGAAAACCCCTATGTACACAGTAAGTATATGTTGCTATCTAACTATGCTATATTATTCACGTAATTGAATATCAACATAATCACGCCGCATGCAAAGGAACTAATTACACATGAAAAAGGAAATAGGAGTAACTGGCGCTTTTCATCAAACAAATTACATGCACTTCCTTCTCTAATCCCACAATCTTCGTTTTCCTATTAGATATAGGCCCTGTTTCAATACTTTAGCTCTAAAGTTTAGCCATGTAGTTGGTTTGTTGATTTGTCAAGAGTACCCTTGCTTTGTTAACTTGGGCAGTTGGGCTGGACTATTCAGCGCCATAAAGCAGGGGCACAAATGTCTTTTCGTGAATCTGGTGAAAAATTAGCCCACTTTAGCACAGATTTGTGGACTAATGGACTAGTTGTTAGCCCATGGGTGGGCTAAAAATTAGCCTCTCAATTAGCTAGGCTGTTTAGATGTCTAGGGGCTAAAGTTTAGTGGCTAACAATTAGCCCTTGCAATCCAAACAGGGCCATAAACTCTTCTAAATTTGATTTCTAGTTTGACAAAAAAAACCCAATTCTCAAATAAATCATAAAATTTTAGATACAAATTTTCCTCAAACTTGAACTCTTGGTTTGATTCTATGCTCTATTGGTCTTAAATTCATTCAATCAAAATGCATACATACATTTAACATGTTAATTTAATAAATTACTTATTTGTCATCATATCAAATTATTCAAAGTCAATTATACCCTCCCTAGAGACATACTATGATTTTAGTATAATATACTAACCTTGTAGCATAAAAAAATTAAGACTAATATAAGCCTTCACATCAAGAGGATTGGATGGTTCATATTCATTATTATTCATTAGAGGATACCGTAGCTGGTCTAAATATTTGAAGAGATATTTTATGTCTAAAGTCTTGAAACTTTATCTTGCAAATAACTCAAGCAGCGCGTATTTGTGATCCGAGGGAATCTTACATTTGCCTGTTGCACTTATATCAAAATAAAAGAAAAAAATAAGCAAGGAAGCCAGACAGTTTGCAAACAAACTGAGCAAAAATGTCCATGTGTTACGACAGAAACTTTGGCTTGCATTTATTTTTTTCCTTAGTGACTAAGAGACTGCAGATTCAGAGCGTACACGGTACGACTGGAATTACAACAAGTGGAACGCCTCTTACGTCCATCTCTTGGCGTGGATTTTCCTTTGCTGACTAGTCGATAGGACGACCAAGAGGTCCAAAGATTCATTTCTCTGACCAGAACAACGTGCATGGTGTGCAGCCAAATTAAAGTGATTATATGTACATGTGCATTGAACATCAAGATACACATACAAATAATAGGGACAGCCGCCATGTAAGACATAGTGGTTGCATGGAAAAAGTTTTGAAGTTTTTTAGACCGGAAGGGGGAGAATATTGGCAATGTATATCAGTATAAAATAGCTGGCTGTACGTGGATAACTATAAGTCTATAAAGCTTTTATTGTATATAGTAGAGGACACCAAAACTTACTGGACAGAAGCCAGAAGGGACAATAAGAGGTGGAGTTTTCATGTGTTTGAGCACTAGTTTCGTAGCACGCAGGGCGGATCTAGCAGGTACCCGCCTACCCGGTAATTTTCGGTAAACTGAGTAAAGGTATTAGTCACCCGCATAATGTTTCATAAAAACCGAGTGATTGGTATACATATAAGTAGTAGTAAGTCGATTATATAAACTTCTTCGTGTCTATAGTAAGTAGGTCCTAGGTTCAAATCTTGCTTACTGCATTATTTTTTTTTCTTTGTAATGTTCTCATTTTCCTTTCCACTGTAATGTAGCGTTTTGAAAAGATGAAGAACTGTAGAACGATAATATAAGGCATTGTTTCAATGTTCATTGCATTGCATGTTATGTTATTTTTAATGTAAGATTTTATTTCAAGCATTATTTTCAAATTTTACTACTTTAAAATTATAAACCTTTATTTTTTATGTGTCATTTTTTAGAAATATTATACGCCAACGATTCTTCTATAGTGCATTAAAAAAATAATAGTTGTGCACCCTCAGTTTTCAGATTCTAGATCCTCTACTGCTAGCATGTAAATCGGGTTTTTATGCAGAGGTGTTTAATTAATGGGAGAGAGAGAGCACATTTCTCTAGTACCCCCTCAGTTTAATTAATGGGAGAGGTATTTTTATGCATGGCGCTTAACGATGTACCACCTCGGTTCAAAAATATAAGGTGAGGTTTGGCTTAACACGGTTTTCAAACTATGCTTTCACACTTAATTTATTTTATTCTATATTTTTTATAGTAAATTATAACCATTAGAAAGTATTTTAAAATAGGGGGCGACTTGGTGACGGGATCCCGTTGGGATCCGCCCCCAACGGGATAGGCCCGCTCGCCTCGCCCTCACGTCAGCGTCCCGCCGCGCGCTTGCTTCTCGTCGGGATAGGCCCGCTCGCGTGCGCCACCGCGCCAGCGTCCTGCTGCGTGCTCGCTTCGCGTTGTCCATCCCGCGCCAGCGTCCCACCGTACATCAGGTATGTAGTATCATGTATGAAAGTTGTAGTATCAAAATTAGTATAATGTATCAAAGTTGGAGCAGTATCAAGGTTGTAGTATCAGGTATGTTGTATCATGTATTAAAGTTATAGTATTAAAGCTGGAATAGTATTAAAGTTGGAGTATCAGGTATGTAGTATCATGTATAAAAGTTGTAGTATCACAGTTGGAGTGTCATGTATGCAGTATCAAGGTTGTAGTATCATGCATCAAAGTTGTAGTATCAAAGTTGAATTGTCATGTATGCAGTATCAAAATTGGAGTATCAGGAATGTAGTATTATGTACCAAATGTGTAGTATCAAAGTTGGAGTGTCATGTATGCAGTATCAAAGTTATAGTATCAGGTATGTAGTATCATGTATCGGATCAAAAAATTAAGTATCGGGTCAACAAAAATCAAGTATTGGATCGTTAGTATCATCAGTTATCAGATCAAAAAACCAGGCATCAGATCAGAATGTATCATCGAATATCCAAAACAAAAAACAAGTATCGGATTTGGGGTGTCGAGTATCGGTGGTAACATATTGTGTTGAGTATCGGTGGTATCAGATTGGTGATATCGTCAGATGATACTAATTCTAACTAGTAAAAAATAAAAAATGTGAAAGTATTTAAAATGTCTTTGCTAGAATTTTAGATGAATTATGAAATTTGTTTCACGAAATTTGGACTTTAGGTAAAAAAGGTATATAAATGAGAAATTTAATTGCAAATAAAATCAACTGCACAGTATGATTATAGGCAGCGAGCCCGCGAACTAGTTGAAGGCGCGCACACATGACGGCACGAGAAATCCACGGCAGCGAGCGCGTGCGGGAACTGATCGACGGCCCGCACCCTATCCCGTCGCGCGCCCCCTTTCAACGGGATCCCGTTGTAAAGGTTTTCTGTTTAAAATATGAATCCAACTATGTCATTTGAGCATCACAAAATCTACATATTGTTGCGTACATTATTGGTCAACGATTAAAAAGTTTCAATTTAAAAATGTGTGTGAACCTTATATTTTTTATGGAGGGAGTACATCATCAAGCACCATGCAAAAAAAAAAAACTTAAGCTCTTATACGGGTGATAACATTTGTTCTCCTCTAAGCAACTCTCTAAACACAACATGGATGTGTAGTTAGCAGTTAGCACTTCTACCCTCTTATATGGCATAGGCATATATTCAAGCACTTGTTCTGTCCTACATGGAAAGAAGATTTTCTTTTAAGAACATATTTGATGCGCCCTAAGTTAGGATGTCAAGGTATGTAGCGAGTAAAATATAAGTGTCAAACATAGATAAGTGAAAAGAAGGTGTGAACATATACTGTTCTAAATTAGAACGCCATTAGTGATGGCCTAAGCACGTTGCATGATTCATAGTTTTTTCCCAACTTCTTTCTTAGGAGGTGGGTGCCCTCCGTCCTGCCCTTCGGTGAGGACGCCCACTGCTCTGTTTGCCGCCATCGCACGACGCGCCTATTGCGCACACGCCCCTGATGGGGGGAGACTAGCTGGACTTTCCTCAGCAGCGCTAACGGTTGGGGTGCCTATCGTCCGTGGCTCGGACGATCTTCCTTGGTCTGGGCAATAGGTGCCTATATCTTTTTTAAAAAAGGCACAACATATATTTTTATAAATAAATTTAAAATAAGATAAAATTTTTAAAAAATCTCGAGAAACCGTTGGAAACTCGGGGCGATTTCGCGCGATGGGCCTGGTAGCCCGGTGTAGGGTAAAACAGTGAGGTAGCCTGTGCACAGAAAGGCCGCAGAATGATGGGCCACACGCGTTGGGTCCTGCCAGGGATGGAGATATGAGCCACGCTGTCTTTAGCCACTTCAACGGGCCTCGCTTTTTGTCCACCGGCACCGTCGTTGCCATGTGTGCCGAGCAACTCTCAAGCCTCAAAAAATGAAAGAAAAAAAAAACCATTCAAGTTTCAAGACACCTCGAGCTCGATCTCAGGTCCTTGATACGAAGACTGACGTGAGGTGAGGGCATGAATCACACAGGCCGAGAGCTTCGATCTTGACATGAAGGCCAGCATTGTTTGCTCAGCACAGCTGCTCTGCGCGCGAGGTTGGTTTGTCCCGTGCGCAGAAGCATGCAGACAGACAGGCCTGAGCTCCTCGGAACTGCCCAAGTCACCGCTGCTAACAAGGCTCTTGTTATTTACCGCATATCGTTGCGTTGGCATATTATTGTAGCAAATTTGATAACACTCGAAAAGAGATCTAAAGATTTAAAATAATAATTAAAAAATAGTTTTAGGATCTTTGAAAGAACTACTAAAAGTCATGAAAAAATCGTTGCAAATTATCACAACATATAGGTTGAATTAAAATTACAAAATTTTCTACGGTAATACGCAACGTAGACAACATTGAAAAGAACAAGGCCCAAAGCACAGGGTTTTTCTTCCTGAACCATCCCTTGCCTCAACAAGGCAGGGGGGTCCACCCCACCTGGTGATTACCAATTTACCATCGCGACTCTCCGACACCGAGCAAGACTTGGGTTTCATCACCGTGTGATCTCCAACGCTCGCCTCTCACTCGCTGCTCGATCGGATGCATCTTGCCGCAATCTAGCACATTGTTCACGGCCGACAACGGCGGAGCTAGAAGGTTGAACGCATGCAGAGATAAACGATTATAGTAAATAGTTTGGTATACTAAACTGATTTGACAAACGATAAAAAGATTTTGCACTAAAATTATGGTACAATACATATCGTCAATTCAATTATGTTGTGAGTTTTAAATGAGTGAAATTTCAACCATGTACCGAATATCAATAGATTAACAATAGATTACCGGTTCATACATACTTGTTTTCACCTTAATTAGCTGACAATATTCAGCTTCAAACAAAATACAAATGAGACAGACTTATTAAAACCTGTGGTACTTTATAGTTGTACATTTGTACGTACATACTACGGGGGCTCAAGAAAAATTACAAAAACAAGCTGCTATTAATTATAACAATGATCAATTATTTAGCGATGTTGATGGATCAAAGTATGTAATAAAGATAAAAAGAAACATAACAAAAACAATGTGGAGGACATGGTGCTACAGGGCGGCAAAATTGCACTTTGTCGAGGGCTCCAAGCTGTGTGCTGCGTGGAGGTGATGTTAATCACGGTTAGCCGCGGTTTTAAGCCGGTTTAAACCATAAATTCAAAACCACGCCTTGCTTGTTTTGTTTATGGTTAACCGCGGTTTTTGGCGGTTAACCGACGGTTTTTGCGGTTAGCCATGGTTTCAGACGGTTAGCCACGTTTTTTGGCAGATTTGTATTTTTTAACACAAAAACACATGAAATGATGATAATATTTGATTTTCTAAATTCTATTTAAGCCAAAGTGATTAGAATAATTAATAATATTTATACAAGTTTTCATTTTAAATTTTATTTGCATAAATTTCAAGCGGTTAGCCTTCGGTTTTGCTAAACCGTCCACCCGCAGAGCGCGGTTAACCGTTAGTTTTGTAAACCCTGTCGGCACTGTTCATGGTTGCTGCTTATGTGGCCTATAGCACTATGGGAAACGTCTGAAGTTTTGACGACCAATTTGTCTTATCGTGGCTGTCGATAGACCATCTAAAGATTTGACATCGGCACCCATCCGTGGACGGCGCACAGACAACGAGTGACGGTCAGAAGAGAAACGAGCCCCCCTTCCGCTAGCACCCTTTATGGGCCGAGCCTTAGAGTACACGGGGTTGAGCTTATCTCTCGACAACCTCCTCAGAGCCGTCGAGAGAGATGCACCCCCCGCATTGGCAATGATGATAAGTGGATCGGACCATGGCGCGGGAGAAGAACTCTCGACGGCATTCGAAGGGTCGTCGAAAGAGGGGGTAATTTATTTATTTTTTATAGATCATAATATTTATGCAATGTTCTCAATATAATTTTTAAAAATCTCCAATAATTTGAGACGTAGCGTGGTACCTGAAAACATGTGCTTCTACGTACATAGTGTAGTACGTGGGGGTACGTACGTACAGTACCAAGTACGGCGGGTAAAAGACGCGAAGTACGCGGGGAAGCCACACTGGCCAAATTAAAATCAGAATTCGATCATCAAAACTCTGTGATACGTACCGAAGTACATGGGGTTGCCATCGGCAAACAGTGAGCATTCACCTTCTTGTCCCTGTGACCTGTGAGACGACAGCATTGCTTCCCATGTTCGCCGTGTAGAGGCAGGCCGTGATTAACCCACAGTGCGGGCATTAACGGCCAATAATTTACCTCGAGTTAAAAAAGGTGAAATAAAATTGCTATGAGTGAGCGCACAGGAGGAGTGCCCCTCCAGATCGGGTGTTCCATTCCATCCCATGGCCATTGCTGAACAAAGATGAGCATCAAGCAAACTCCGGTGGTTTTTATGCATGCACGCTTGCATGCATGTTCCGAATAAAACTACGCTTTCAAAAAATTGAACACCTTCTTGACCTCTTTAGTATTCTTCATCCCGAATTCTCATGTAACCATTATAAAGGAGTATGGTTTTTTGTATGCACATGTGTCCGGAATTAAACTATATTTTTTTTAAAAAAGAACCCCTCTCTAGTTTTTTTTTATAAAAAAACTAACTTCATTTCAAATTCTCATGTAAAGCCTCTTTTCTCTCCTCATCTCTTCTCCACGTTGTGGGTTGCGAGGCACCTCCTCCTAATCTAACCATTCCACCATAGCGACATTGTGGTTGAGATGTGGCACGACGGTTAGAGGTGGTGACACTATAGTTAGAGATGGCAGCAGGGTGGCTAGTTCACAGGCAGCAGCTCGTGGTGTGATCAGAAGAGAGATGCTTTGTATGATAATTTCAAAGAAATGATTTGTATTTGTATGATAATTTGAGAAGAAATGAGGTGTTTTTTTTTCAAATAATAGTACTCCCTCCGGTCACAAAAAGAAGTCGCCGTTGACTTTTGGACACACCTTTAACCATTCGTCTTATTAAAAAATGTTATATAAATATTATTTATTTTGTTATGATTTGGTTATTATTAAATGTATTTTAAGTATTACTTATATTTTTACATATCTGAACTAAATTTTTGAATAAGATAAATGGTTAAAAGCGTGTCCAAAAGTTAACGGTGACTTCTTTTTGTGACAGAAGGTAGCATGAGATAAGTTGTTTCGAAGCACATGTAAATGTAAGAATAAATTTAGTAGGACCCGACCTGGTACTTCACCGCTCCATTTAACTCATCAGCAGCTAAGATCTAGGTAGTCAGACTAAAGTTTCTAATTGACTAATTGTGCAGTGCTAATTGTGCAGTACTGGTACGGCAAAACCCGTTTAGCCCCCCGTCACACCGAATTAGACCCTGTTTTCTCGTTGTTTGTCACTCTGTTAATTAACCAATTCTAGATGACCTTCCCATTTGGACCATCATATCTCCTAATTAAGTTTCCCGTCCAGCCAGAGATCGACCAGCGCCCCTGCCTCTCGATCTCTCCTTTTCTATACACCTTTTTACTCGTGTCGTGTGGAGCATTTGTCCAACGAGTCAGGCTGTTCATTTCAAGAACACTTCAAACGTGACGGGCGCCTACAGTTACCAACTTACCAACGGTTTCACTGGTCAGATGAGACATACGTACGGTCTGGGCTGCAGCTCACTGCCAGCTTTGACACAGCGTCGGGTCAAGATTGTACCGAGCTTGACGATGAAGCGCGGTGACAAAACCACGTGCCTCAAGATGGAAGCTTGAAGCATGTTCAAGCTCAAATAAATTGAATGTCAAGTTTTATTTTAACTTTTTTTTTTAAAAAAATTGTTATTTGGAATTGGTTCGGTTTGATAGTCCTAATGCGTTAAGGGTATGATCAATGGGATCCTAACTTAGTCGTTATAATACTATAACAAATAAAATAGAAAAGGTAAAAATATAAACGAATAGTAAAAAGGATGTGTAAAAAGTGGTTGGGCCAATCTAAGGCCTTCTACATTTCAGCTTAGTGTAGCGTAGCATAGAGTAGCGTTTCAGCAAAGTTTATCTTTTTTATATATCCTATTTGGTGTAATAATTTGTAATGATTTTTCTCAGGTTTTTAGTAGTTCTCATAAAGATCCTAAAACTATTTTTAAATTATTTTTTTATAATATTTAAACTACTTTTTAAATACTCTCAAATTTTATTGAAACGCTATGCTACGATACGTTAAGCTGAAATGTACAAGGCCTAAGTTAGACCAAGATTGGTGATGCTATTATAAGTTGGAAATAAAAGAGATATAGATTAATTACATGTATGTCATTATAAAGTTATAAAATTACATGGCGATGAAAAAAAAGCACTAAGTGGTATATATTTGAACTACCATGTAATTTTTGAAACTTCATAATGGCATGATCCAATTTGGCCGAGAGATATAGGCTGTGTTTCTTTGGGCGGTTAAATTATAATCTGAAAAGGTTGTAGTGTTTTTATAGAAAATTTAAAGAGCCAAAAAAATTATGAAAAATATTTTTGAGATCTTTGAGACAAATTGTGCAAAGTTTCGAAAAAATAACTATAAAATATTTCAAAATATAACCGGTACAAAAATGATAAATTTTAAGCTGCAGCTTATAATCTGATTATAAGCTGAAAGAAACAGAGCCTATAGACAAGGGCAATCCTTCGTTATTCTCATCAGATCTGTCAAATACAACATCCCTCTCTTTTTTATTATTCTCATAAGATCTTTTAAATGGAGCATCCTATAATTATATGCTTTGCATAGAGGTTAGATAAAGTGTCAGTTATGGACACTTTGTAGGCATCTCGGGTTTCGTAAAAAATACAACCTCGAGTTATAAATACGTGTTATTTCAATACGTGCAAGTCAAAATTGTAAAATATATGTTATTTCAAATACATGCAAGTTAAAGTTCTAAAACTTTAGCTACAAATATATTTAAGACTATTTAGATTGAGTGCATAAAAAAACTTGTGTGTAGAATTATTTTTAAAAGTACTTTCATTATATGATAAATGGATGATATTTAGTTAAATCACATGCTAAAAATTACAGCCACGTAAATACGCAGATCACCATGCATGCTAGTTAAATATAATATGTGCAATATAGGCTTAAAAAATATGATGCTTCTCAGTTATATAACTAACTAAACATGGCATTATTTGGGTATGAAGTTCAGCACGCTCGGTTCAAATCCTCACGAGACGATAAAAGATCAGGTTAACATCTTCAAAACGGTTTAGACTTATTCACTATAAAATTAAGTGTGGCTTTTATTTTCTCTTAATTATGAAACCATATATGAAATTTCTTTAAAATATAACATAAATGAAACAAATTTAGAAGCAGATTTAATAGCCCTAGTTCAACTAACTTATTCATTTAGCTTAGCCACTTCGAACTTGCATTTAGATATGTTATATCTATATTATCGAAGAGGTGGATAAATCAAATCCTATGAAGAAATGAGCATAGCTCGGCGAGTAACATTCTAGTTATGGGGCTATAGGTCGAGGACCTGGGTTGAGGGGGGGGGGGTGGGGTTGGTTTAACACTTTAAGGGCTCGTTTGAAACCACTTTCCCGCGGGATCCCGGCCGATCCCGGAGGATGATCCGTGGGAGTTTTTCACGGATTTTTCACGCAGCGTTTGGCGACCCGCTACCTGTGGTCGCCCCGCACGCCCCTCGATTTCCGGAAAGGTACCCAACCCGCCGAAGTCGTGGAAAATTTCCCCTCATCGCTCGCTTCGCCAACGATGAACTTCTAGATCCAGCGTCAGCCAACGACAAGCTCCAAACGACGGGGCCCAGCTCCCTCGACGTCAACACGGCTCCCTCGACGCGCGAGGTTCTTCTCCCTCGACGGCGGCGCGGCTCCCTCGACGGCGAGGCTCGCCTCAACGGCGGGCCTCGCTTCCTCAACAGCAGGAGCGGCCTCGACGGCGGCCAATGGCTCCTCGCCTCCAATCCACCTCTCGCTTCGCTTCTTCTTCCCTCTCGCCTGGTCCCTCCGCCTCCGTCTCAGTTGCTGGCCACCTCCGCCTTTTCTCCGGACGCCGCCAAGATGTGAGTCGTGGCGGGATCAATGGGCAGTGAGTGGAAGGAGATGCGTCGAGATGGGCGGCGGAGTAGTGGCGTGAGCGGTAGGCGTGGCATCGAGGAATTGTGGGGGGAGAAGCAGGGGATCCCAAAGAAGCAACGGTGGAAGGGGAAGAAGCGGTGTGGGAAGGGGTTGTCACGGGGAAGTAAAATACCAAATAAATCCCTGTGTGGAATTATCTACCCAGGGAATTATTCCTCTTGTAGCCAAATGAGCCCTAACCGTGTTTTTTTTCGTACCCTCTCCAAAACCTCCCATCGTACCATATGTTAAAAAAAGAAAAGGAAGAAAAACTAAAGGCGGCGCTGCATCCTTGGGTCACAAATCATGCACTGTTCGGCTCCCGGCCAGACAAACATCCGAAGCTGCCCGGCCTGAAGCCCTGAAAGCCAAGGAAATGGAATGATTGATTGAAGTGGCCACCGCCCCGCGGCCACAGCCCACAGGCCCCTCCCTGTTCTCATGTTCTGGAAGCAACCACCGTTCCCCAAACTGCCCCTCAGCCATCCTCGTCGACCGGGCGTGCGGCGGCGGCGCCACCGCCGCGTGCTCAGCTCAAGGCTGCAGGTCTCTCCAGCTTTCGCAGGCTCCTTTTCGCGACGGCAACGTGTGGTGTTCGCTCGCGGCACATGGCGCCCTGTTAGGCGCGCTTGGAGCCACGTAGCGAGCGAGCGAGCGAGGAGACGGCGGGCGTTGGCGACAGCTAGCGATGGTTGGGCAGGTTGGCACCGCTGTCCAGGAAGAGGATGACGAGAGGCTGGAAACTATGCGCTCCTGCCTTCATGCGTGCTGGATTTGGGGCATGCACCAAATTGGTTGGCACCGTTGGCGAACGATGTGTTTAATGGTGCAGATGCGATGGCAGCGGGGAACAGGGTTCACAAAACCGTCGGAGCTCTCCGAACCGGCAATGGCGCGGGTTAACCAGCGGTTCCGTACGACTTTTATCTCAAATTCAAAACTCCGTCTTTCTGATTTTGTTCGCGGTTGGCAACGAAAAATTTCGTGGTTTGTCACGGTTTCTGAGGAAAAAATATTAAAATAGGTGAAAATCAGTGAAAATTGGTTAAATTATTTAAAATATGCATTAGAAATATATTTTAAAATTTTTTGAAGCCAAATATCTTAGAATGAATAATAGTATTTTTTAGGAATTTTTATGTATATTTTATATTCAAAATTTATTTAAACAAATTTTGCCCAAACCCCTAAACCCTAAACCGCCGGTTTACCTAACCGAGCCCTTGCGGAGGCACGGTTAGCTGCGGTTAACCGACGGTTTTGTGAACCGTGGTGGGGATAGGGAGGGGAGGAGGGAGGGGAAAGAGACGCATGTTTTTCTTCTCTTTCACAAAAATTCAGAGAAATAGGCATGTGAATGGTAAATGCAGCGAAGAAAATGGATCTTTTTTTTTCCACATTCTACTGTACATATAAAACAAAATATAACAGAAACAGAAAATACAACTCATTAATTCTAAAACACTAGAAATTATTATGTTAATTAAAAATATAAGAAATTCTTATGTTAATCAGAGAAAAAAAGAAACAAAATTGCACCATCAAATATAGTGGATTTGATTATAACGGCTTATATTGAAAGAAAGAGTCCATGCCTACTATAAATATAGAATAAAGAGTAAATTATACGGATGGTCCCTAAATTTTCTTGCAGTTTTTATCTGGGTCTCCGATCTTTTAAATTGCTGTTTAGACACACTGAACTATTAAAGTGACCCGAATCCGGTCAACTGTTGCCACACTATCACATGGGAGCCGACTTGGCTACTCCACTGCGCGAATCTAGCCACCGTAGACAGCCCACGTGGTATTTTTATATTTTATATTTATTTTTCTTCTTCCTTCTCTCTCCTATCTCTCTTCTTCCTCCCCCTCTCTCTCTCTTCCTCCTCTGGCGAGCTCCGGCGCAACGAATTGACCAAAGTTTTCTTTGCTAAAGATTTTTGGCATTGATTGAGATCAGTTGTAATTTAGAACATATACAACATTCTATCTCAACAGTCTCTAAGCCATCTTTAAGATTTGCCATGTAGGATATATGATGATGTGGAGGGGAGAAAGCATGCATATATAATTTGAGCCGTCTATAAAACAATAGCCGACTCTACATAAGAATTAAGAAGTTTTGTATGTAAGCAAATTATTTATAAAAACATGCAGCCATCTCCACCATTGTATATGTTATCTCTAGCATTGTATATAAATGATACAACAATAATATCGCCTTCAGTCACAAAAAGAAGTCGTCGTTGACTTTTGCACACGAGTTTGATCATTCGCCTTATTCAATTTTTTTATAAATATATAAAAATATAAGTCATACTTTAAATATATTTAACAATAAACTAAATCACAACAAAATAAATGATATTTACATAATTTTTTTGAATAAGACGAATGGTGAAAGATGCCTTAAAAAGTCAACGACGACTTCTTTTCATGACTGGAGGGAGTAACAAACAACAACTATCTCAACAATACCATGACCATGAGGAAAAATAATTCAAATAATCAATGATTAAATAGAAAATTAATAAAATAATCCATGTGAATAGAAAATTACAAAAATAGCACTGGTCCCGCCATCAAGGCTCTTCTGATTGTCATTGCCACCACTCGGCGTGGTTGGCTATTGAGCTCGCCGCCACCGGTGTGGCCTGCAGCTCATTGCGCCTCACAAGTGGTCAATGCCTCACGCCTGACCGCCCCTAATTCCTCATGGTTTAATTTTTCCTCAGATTGTATGTGTATAATATACATACATACATACATACATACATATATATATATATATATATATATATATATATATATATATATATATATATATATATATATATATATATATATATATATACCCCTAGATGTAGCGCTACACACGAGCTGCTTTGGGGCGAGTTGGTTAGACTCAAACCAGGTTCCACCGCACTGTAATTTCTCTCCATTTATTTGTTTCCATCTAATCCCCACGTTCTCACCCCCATTTTCTCTCCTCTCCCCATTCTCTTGATCGGTTCAGAGGATCCGGTCCACGCCGCCGGCCGCCTCCCGATGCCGCCTCCTCGCCTCACTGCCGCGCCCTGCCGCCTCGACGCCTGCCGCCTCGCTGAAGCCTTTCACCGTCTGCCTCCCCTCGCAGCGCCATGCCGCTTTCTCCGACGCCGCCTCCCGCGGCGCCAGATCCTCCCGACGCCCGCCCCACGTCGTCCCAGCGACGCGCCCTCGATGTCTGGCGCCAGATCACCCGACGGCGCCGCCTCGCCTCGGCCGCCGTCTCTCGCTGAAGCCGCCTCCCTGGCTGCCTCCCGCGCGCCACCGCCGCCTCCTCCGCCGCCGCTTCTACGCTGCCCCGACGCCAGATCCTCCCGACGCGCGCCGCTTCGACGCCGCTTCGACGCGCCCACGACGCCTCGACGACGCCAGATCACCCGACGGCGCCGCTTTCTCGCCTCCAATGGCGCCGCCGGCTCCGCCGCACTCCACTCGCCCACGACGACGACGGCGTCGCCCAGACCACGCCCACGACGGCCAGCGCGGCCGCTGCCTCGACGGGCTGCGCGCTTGCGGTCGGCGCGGCGCGTCGTTCAGACGCCGCGCCGCCGCCTCAGATCCAGCCGGCGCCGCCTCGATCGATCTTCACCTCCTCACCCTATCTCAGATCGCCGACGGCGCGCCCGCCGACGCTACCGGCGACGGCCTCGCTTCTCCACCCTTGGCGGCGGTCCGCCTCCATCGCCGACGTGCCGCCGTCCTCCTCGCTCAAGGCCCGCGCCGCGGCTTCCTCCGACCTCCGCCGACCCCGTCGCGCCAAGACCGGATTACTTAGCAAATTCTAGGATTACTTAGGAAATCCATCGTGAAAATGTAATAGTTTCAGATATTTACTTTGCATTACGACTAAGTAATGCATAGTAATTAGGTTTTGACTGCTTTTTCACTTTTGTATGTATGCATAATCGAAAGTAATGCGAAGTAACTGGTCGAAAATTTGGATTGCTTTCTTATTTTTGGCCCGAGAAATGTAAGTAATGGAAAGTAATCCGTTTGAAAAGAAGCAACTCAAAATTGAAATAAACCGACATGCAAACCCACGATTTTAGGGCAGTTAATGCCCCCACGATTCTAGGATCTTGCCTCCTAGCGAATTACTTTACGTGCTGAAACATGTTCATTTGGATTACATCCGATTACTTTCAAAAACGCGACCGTTTACTTCCGGGTTTGGCTGGCTCGCGCGGTTCGCTTGGAAGGCTCGGGTGCAGATTAGCTTAATCTACCCCCTCCGTACACACACACACACACACACACACACGACCGGCATTGCATGTGAGGTCGTATTTTTTTATATGTGAGCTTGCTTGTATTTGATTATTTTTATATTTTTTTGACAAGTAAAATAATTTACGTTGATAGGTGGGTTTCTTTTCAAGAAAGCCACGCACAATTTCCCCAGTGCAGTGAGCTCGTCAGATCACAATCACATAAACCACGATCACACACGCACACGCTTCTGCTGCACCTTCCGCATGTAAAGTGAATTATAGAATGTAGCAGAGTTCAAACCATACAATACAACACAAACATCAATACGAAAGTAGCAGAGTTCAAACCATACAATAGAAGCATGAAGACCTTATAGTCGTTTCTTAGGGAATTGAAAAGTACGATGTAACATTTAATTTGGGTGGCAGCTAGCTAGACGCGTCGCCTCCGGCATGCAGGGCACAAGCGTTCCGTGCGGACGTGCATCTCTAGGGTACGCCTTGTCATTTTGAGACGATTTTCGAGATCTGCGATCCTTGCGTGGAGAACCATCATGTATGCATCTGCTGCCAGTGGAAAAGGATCATCCATCCACGATGCCATACGACAATCATTTATCTGTTTTGCACAGGATATAAAGTTAGGTCACATCGTGAAATAAATTCGATCTATATGAAGGTAAGTAAACTCACGGCGTATACAAGGCATCGGTAGAATCTCCGTCCGGTCCAACCAGAGACAGGCCTATCGTAGGTCTGCACCACTGCATCCATTCCACAAGCACATCTGGGCCAGTCCCGAAGATAGTGAGGGCCAGGCCGCAGCATGATTGACTCCGTGCGGTAGTTCTATTTCATTTTGTTGGGCAGGTCCTCCGATGGGTAATGGGTGTGGCCTTCTAGGCCGGACGATTCCCACCAACTTGGCCTAATCCATGCGTTGGTGGATCTTTGTTCGGCCATCCTACTACGATGACGGCAGACAGTATCATATGGGCATGTCGTGCATAGAAGTGTTAACGGCAAGTGGTAAGTGCGAAATAGTAGTAAATGCAACGTCACTAATCGCCATAATGGTAAATGCAATGTCAATAATTGTATGGAGAACAATTTTCTGGCCAAACCGCCGAATGCACATAATAACATAAGTTCATAAAGTACATGATTACACTTAGCGCCGACGACCCCTTATCGTCTATGCACTTGGGGTGTAATGGTCTGGTGGATGCGTCGTACGTTGTCCTGCAGCCTGAGAAGGTCCAAACCGAATTCGATCCTCAGTTTGGTCATCGGTTGGGATATGTTAGAAAGAGAGAGAATCTGCAGCTTGTATTGAATGGGCCTCAAATGGGCTAGAAGTACATGTAAAAGAGAAGGGAAAATATACATAAAACCCCCTATACATGAGCTATTTTAACACCCCCCCTTAAACTCATGGTGGATCTACAACACTGAGTTTGGAGAGATGTACATCATGCTGCACTCTCGTCTGTGCCTTCGTGAAGAAGTCGGCGAGCTGAAGGTTTGAAGGCACATATTTGAGGGCAACCACCTGTGCCTGCACCTGGGATCGAACATAGTTGGCATCAACTCCAATATGCTTGGTGAGCTCGTGTTTCACTGGATCACGAGCAATGCTGATAGCACCAGTGCTATCGGAGAAAACAGCAGTCGGAGTAGAGAGAGGCACACCAAGGTCGGCAAGAAGCCACCGAAGCCACGTGACCTCAGCTGTCACGGAGGCCAAAGCACGAAGCTCACCTCAAGATCGAGCGGAAACAAGAGATCGGGCGCTTGGTCTTCCACAAGATCAGGGAAGAACCAAGGAAGACATAGTGTGTTGAGACTGACTTGCGCTCCATAGGATCGCTAGCCCAAGTAGCGTCCGAGTACGCCTGAAGCTGAAGCGGACAGGAGCTGGAGAAGAACAAGCGACGGTCGGCAGTACCTCGAAGGTAGCAAAGAACCTGAAGGAGGTGACCATAGTGCACACTGGTAGGAGAAGCCATGAACTGGCTAAGAATGTGCACATCATGGGAGACATCCGGGCGAGTGATGCCAAGGTAGACAAGACTCCCAACAAGGTGGCGGTAGCGAGTGGGGTCTTGAAGGGGAACCCCATCAGTGGGTCGAAGCTAGAGATGAAGCTCCATCGGGGTGTCAACGGTGCGGTCGTCGCTGAGGCAAGCATGAGCAAGGAGCTCCTGAATGTACTTGCGCTGAGAAAGGTAAAAGCCCTGCCGAGAGTCAACCTCAATCCCGTAAAATATCAAGTGGCCCCAAATCGGACATCCAAATCGCTTCATCGAGACGGACCTTGACGAAGGCAATGTAGTCAGGGTCATCTCCAGTGATGAGCATGTCATCAACGTACAGGAGAAGAAGAGTGCGATCCCGAGAAGAGGTGTGAACAAAGAGAGCAGGATCATGTAGACTAGGTACAAAGCCAGCAGTAGTGACAACCGAGGCAAAACGCTCAAACCAAGCACGAGGGGCCTGCTTCAGGCCATAGAGAGAGCGTCGAAGGCTACACACGTGACCATCAGAACATCAGAGCCGGAGGAGGGTGCATGTAGACCTCCTCACGTAGCTCACCATGAAGAAAGGCATTCTTCACATCGAGCTGGGAGATGGTCCACTGACGAACAGAAGCAACAGCTACTAGAGTGAGCACAGTGGTCCTGTGAGCAACTGGGGAGAAGGTCTTGCCGTAGTCAAGACCAGGTGTCTGCTGGAAGCCACGAGCAACAAGACGCGCCTTGAAGCGCTCGAGAGAACCATCAGAGCGAGTCTTGATCTTATAGACCCACTTACAAGTGATCGGACGGACGGTGGAAGGACACGGACGAGATCCCAAGTGCCGCAAGCGCCGAGAGCAAGAAGCTCCTCGCTATCGCGAATCGCCACTCAGGATGAGCAACAGCATCGCGATAAGAGGTAGGCTCAGAGGAAGTGGTGAGAGGAGCAGAAAAACCATAGCGGTCAGGAGGTAGGATCTTGCTCCGATCACGAAGAGCATACCGAGGTGAAGAGGCAGTATCCTGAGGAGGAGCAGAGGAAGTGGGAACTCGAGAACGAGAGTAGTGAAATAGAAAGGGTGGTCGAAATGGTATGGGTGGTGGTGGAGACACAACCTGGGAAGGTGGAGGTGGAGACACGACCTGGGAAGGTGGTGGTGGAGAGGGAACTGGGGAAGATGGCGGTGGAGAGGCGACTGAGGAAGGTGGTGTAGGAAGAACGGGAGGTGGTGGAGAGAAGACCTGTGAAGATGAAGTGATAAGCTGGGAAGGTGGTGGAAGAGAGACAACCTGGGAAGGTGAGGAAGGAAAGGCAAAGCGATCAGGAAGGCTGAGAAAAGAGAGAAACTCTGGTGAGGCCGTACCAGGGGAGTCAAAAGAGCGAGACTCGACAAAGAAGGGACGCGACTGGTCGAAAGTGACATCCTTAGAGACCCGAATCCGACGATCGAGCGAATCCCAACAACTCGCACCTTGCGCCTCGAAGTCGAGCCAAGGAAGGCGATCGACCGACCGAAAGCAAATAACTTGGTTCGCTCACGAGGCTGAAGAAGTACATACGCCACACAACCAAAAGTACGAAGGCGAGTGTACTCAGCTGATTGGCCATAGAGGCGCTAGAGAGGAGTGGCACCCTGAAGAGCAGTGGATGGCTGAATGTTGATGAGGTAAACAGCTGTCGACACTGCTTCAGCCCAGAATTGTGGTGGGACTGAGGCAGAGAGCATCATAGCTCGAGGGCCTCAAGTGTGGCAATGATTGCGCCGCAACACCATTTCACAGATGGGCACCAAAGACACGAGTACTGAGGAAGAGTGCCCTGATCAACAAGGAACTGACGCAGAGCAGTGGAGAGATACTCGCCAGCAGAATCAGCACAAAACACACGAATGGGTGAAGCAAACCGAAAAGTAACCATGGTCGCAAAGCCTCGATAGGCGACCAACACCGATCACGAGACTTGAGAAAGTAGATCCAGGTGAAACGAGAGAAATCATCAATAAAAATCACATACCATCGATTAGCCCCTTTCGAAACAAAGGGAGCAGGTCCTCATACATCAGAATGAACCAAATCAAAAGGACGAGCCGATACAGAGTCACTAGTAGGGAAAGGCAGCTGTAGCTGTTTGCCAAGCTTACAGCCCTGACAGGGGAGGGAGGTATCACGAGAAACCTTCCCAAGAACGCCACGACGCAAAAGAGAACACAATCTTGACTCAGACATGTGACCTAACCGGCGATGCCACTGAGCAAAACTGGCGGAAGTGGTGGTGGCGAAGACAGTGGCATCAGAAGCGCTGATCGACTGGCTGGGGAAGGTGGTGGTGGAAGCGGAAGTGGAAGGAAGACGAAGCCAGTCGAGAGCCCACAACCTGGGGGAGTCACGGGTCCGCGGCCAAGACCAACAAGGGTCCCTGTACTGCGAGCCTGGATAAAACAGAAATTAGGCTCAAGAGTGATGCTAAAACCCATATCAGTGAGCTGACCAGCAGAAATCAATTGCATAGTAAGACAAGGCACATGGGAAACATCTGGAACAAGAAAGGAAGAGGTGTGAAGAGTGCCCTTTCCAGCAACTGATAGAGGTGACCCATTAGCAATCTTGACAAAGATAGGAGTGACTGGAGACCGCAATGGGTGAAGGTGAGTGGAATCATATGTCATATGGAAGGAAGCCCCGGAGTCAAGGTACCAAGTACCTGAATCAGCTGAGATACCTGAAGCACCTGAGGGAGCCTGGTAAGTCGTGGCAGAGGACGCAGTGGGAGGCCGAGTGTCGAGGCGAAGCTCAAGACGCGCAAGGCGACAAGAGAGCCTCGAGCCCACACCGAGCCTCGGGAGGAGCAGAGCAGAGTGCTCCTGAGGTGGAGCCGCCAAAGGTGCCACTCTGCGCTTGATGCGCCTCTGCTTCGCTGAATGGTGTGACCTGCCTTCTTGCAAGAGTTGCATGAGCGAGCGCCGAGCCTCCAAACTGAGTAGGAGCAGTATACACCGCGACCAAGCCGCTTTCTTGGCGCGGGAGAGTAGCAATAGGGCCACCTGATGGGAGCAGCAGCTGGGTCACCGGAACAGGTGTCGGTGTCGCCGCCAGCACGGTCGCAGAAGTAGGAGAGGACACCTCAAGACGAAGTCTCTCAAGACGAGCCCGAGTCGAGCCTCAAGGAGCGACGGCAGCGGTGTGCGTGCAGAGCCGAGCCCGGCTTACTCAAACTCCGGGCGAAGGCGACTGAGGAACTGGAAGACTCGTGCACCGAGCCGGTGATCCCGTAGACGAACGCACGTGGCGCAGAAGGGATCCGGGGATGGCTCCAGAGAATCCAGCTGGCGGTAGACATCACAGAACCGTCTGTGGAAGTCGTCGACAGTGGAGTCCTGCTGCTGAAGAGTCTCAGCCAGACTCAAGAGTGATGTGTATAGCGCCTGGCTGCTCGGCTGGTACTGGGCCTGCACGTAGTCCCACATCAGACGAGCGGATGCCAGAGGGACCACATCCAGGGCAAGATCCGTGCGCATGCTGCCAACGAGAGCAGCAACAGCGCGAGCCTCAAAAGCACGCCATTCCTCCAAGCGGTGAGCGGCAGCCGTGTACGCCTCAAGGGCCTGCTCGTAGAGCTCCTGCTGAGGAACGGGTACCAGCTGACCATCGGCACCTGGATGAGGCGGCACTGGGACAGCAGGAAGCGCCGGGGGCAGGGAGGCACCGGTGACATGGCCCCAGAGGCGCTGGCTGTCTAGGCACACGCGGAGCAGTGTGGACCACTCGCGGAAGTTGGAGCCATTGAACTGGATCGGTGGCAGGGCAACGGGGCTAAGCACACGAGAGGGAGCTGCCATGGTAGTGTGTTGGACAGCGGAGGAGGGTGGTCGCCGGCGAGCTTGCCGGTGTAGAGATCGACGGCGATGAGCAGGGGACCACCTAGCGGCGGCCTCTCACGCGGAGCAGAGGACGAGGCGAGGAGCCGTCATGCGCGGGCAAGCCGCTTGAGCCTCGGGCGGCGTGGAGATGCCCGAGCTGTCGAGCATCGGCGGCGAGGGAGAGAGGACGATCCGCCGGAGCCTCGGCGGCGGTGGAGAGTCATGGACGCGGAGGGAGGCAGCGGCAAGCGCGGGTGCGACGCTGAGCCGAGCACGACGCGACGCGACGCGCGACGCCAACATGGAGGGGAGCTCCGGCCGAAGCGGAGCGGACGCGAGCGGAGGGAGACGCGCGACGCGACACGCGACGCGAGCGCGGAGGGGCGAGTCCGAGGGTGGGAGAGGAAGAGGAGGCGCTGCTAGTAGGTGGTGGGGGAAACCCTAACCTTGTGCTCTTGATACCATGTTAGAAAGAGAGAGAATCTGCAGCTTGTATTGAATGGGCCTCAAATGGGCTAGAAGTACATGTACAAGAGAAGGGAAAATATACAGAAAACCCCCTATACATGAGCTATTTTAACAGGATATACCCAGGCTGTGAACTTATGGCGTACGCAGACCCACCATAGTGTGAAAAACCCCCCATCATGCTTTGTTCATAAGGGGTCGCATGGCCGTGCACAACCTGTGAAGGGACCACATGGGGGGTTTGCTCCCCGTGTTGCAAATTTGAAGGGACCACATGGGGGTTTGCCAGTTAGACCCCTCAGGCTGTGCCGGATCTGATATAAGAATGTTGCATCCGTCCAAGATATCTTGAAAGCTTAGGGTGGATGCAATTGTACTATCCAGCATAGATGCTCCCATGTTTGCCCAATTTGCATCAAATTGGGTATCTTGTGTGCTGCGATAGTCATCGAGGTTTCAAGACGACATTGTTAATATCAATCCTCCTCGTGACCGCCCACCGGAGGTGAAGAATGGTGGCGCCAGATTGAAAGGGTGTCGATGTATAGGCTCGGGAGGTTGAGATTGTCGGCGGAACTCGAACCCGGTGGTGTACGCCGTCCATGGATCGCGATTCGCGGAGCAAAGATATATCCGAGGAGGTGGTGACTCGGATATGCGGTGCATAGATTCTTCTCGTCTCGGGCTATCCCTTTCGCGATTTGTGCGCGATCTATGCCTGCCGACCCCCCTAATCGCTCCCGAAGTCGAGATCCGCCCTTCTAATGAGGGCCTCAATGAATTTGAAGAAGATTGGCCGGTCCATTGTGTTTGCGATAGAAGCTCCGCTGCATGGCCATGCAACGAATTGACCTCCTGTGTTTCCGCATCAACCATGTCATATGGTATTCGAAGGAGCTATGAAGTATGCAATATAGATGAAACTATCGAGAGCGCACATCATACCGGAACATGGACTCGTTGGGCATAGCCCTCTGGTTATCAGAGCGGTGCTGCTGCTGCCTGTGGTATCGCAAGTTGACATCTGGTCCTTGGGCGGTACTATTCCATGTACCCCAAATATCGGCTCTCGCGCTGGTCCAAAGAGGATACCACACTTCGTCAGAGCCAACCGACCACCGCCGATGTGGGCGTTAGGACGGGACCAATCACGGTTGCGCCCGGTTGAACTAAGCCTGAAAAAACACTTGTACGTTACATTATGAGTGGTAGAAATATATTCGAAATATGAAACTTATGATGCATACCCATGGGAGTTGCCCGGATGCCGAGAAGGTGGGAGTGGAAAGGTTTGCCGGTAGCCAAATTGCCGTTGAACTCGTTCCGGCGAGTATCCTTCCACGGCATTCATGCAGACTAGATAACAGGTCGTCATCCAATAGTCTATAATCTCAGTACACGTGCTTGCCAGCAAGCCTCCCGTGGCAATATCATAGGTTGCCAGATGGCAGAATGGTTTCCACGTAACTTGGTCATGTACCAGAATGTCTAGGTCTGACACAAGCCGCGTGTAAGACGCCATGTCTACTTCTCTCAACCATCGCAACCTCGCATGCAATCATCTATATCCCATTGTTGGTCTACATGTCGGGGGGGTTAAATCGGCGTCCACATGAACATGATAGTATCGGACTAGCGTGTTTGGACGATTTAGTGGCAAATAACTTCATGACCATAATTGGATGAGGAGAGGACAACTCCCAAATACTGCATTCGGGGCAGTCCGATGGCATGCGACACATAACTCTCGGTATGTATCGGCCAATACGGCAGACCCCCAACTGTACGGCTTGTAGTCCTCATTAAATAAAGCTTCATTGCATAGCTCTCGAGCTACGAAGACTAGGTGAGGGGGTATAGAGTCACCGTTGCCATTTGTGAACATGACACCGGAGAGGAGGTAGTACAGGTACACCTCAGAGTGCATGAAGACGGCCGCCTCAAAGAAGATTGGATCGGACACGACCAGCCTCGTTAAGGTGCTCGAGCCATGAGATCGAAACACCCTGGTCGCTTCCATTATATTCAACTTTAAACCTGCACAGATTTAGAATAATATTTTATAGGCTCAATTTATGTACTAATTAGAAATATGCAAGTGAAAAATTTGACACTCACCTCTCTTCGACATAATTTTTCCATGTTTTTCTGCTTGGTATGTTGACAACGAAGACCCGTCCAGAGATGGGCAACCCTGTGAGCATGGCCACATCCTTCAATGTAATCGCCATCTCACCGACTGCAGGTAAGGAACGTAGCGCCTCAGACGCCACGTCGACCAAAGGCGGTGATAAGACCCGGGTCAAGTTTTGAGAGCAGTGTCAGGCGGTCATTTCCTTGTGGTACCCCATTAACAGTAAGGGCCCACGGCAACAATCCGGCACGGGCAAAAAACATCCAAAAACCGGGCATCCAATTGTTTGATCTGCCGTGATGCCCTCAATCGTAATGGATGCGTCTACAAATAACAATATCATAATGTTAATAAACCATGTTAATATGAGATAATTTGTATGAAACATACAAACCTGTTCGGTGCCCTGCACCCATTTGTGAGACCTATGGCCGGAGTCATCCCGTGCGGAGAAGAACTGTGGAACCTCCATTGTCTATACTGTAATAAAATATTATAGTTATTACATACGACAAATATTATAATATCATGTGACAGTGACGAATACAAGTCTATTATTAAAACTTACAAGTGACAGCGCTAATACAAGTTTTTTATTAAAACTTGAAGTGACGATATAACGAATACAAGTCTCAATAATGAAGTGACGATATAACGAATACAAGTCTTTTATTCAAACATGAAGTGACGATATAACGAATACAAGTCTTTTATTCAAACATGACAGTGATACAATAATTGCCATAATGATATTATGTTGGAAATATTAGGAATTTTCTCAATATTTTAATCCACAAAATTATGTAAATCATAATTAAACAATTGCCAGTTTCAAGTTCAAGACCAAAGGTAGTAGATATAAAAATATATATCTCATACGCAAGGGCTAGTGAACAGGAAAACAATAAGATAAAAGCACGGTATAAACAAATATACCCTTGAGCCGGAGCCGCAGCCACAACAGGCGCAGGCACAGGCGCCAGTGGAGGAATGACTTGCACATTCTCAGCCGCCATGACGGTTGATGTAGACGATCACAAGTTGTTGCAGAGAAGCGTTGATGCAGTGTAGAGGTCGATGCAGTCGGACGTCGGTGCCGTGTAGATGTACAGGCGCCTCCTCTCAACGATCTAGGGACTCGAGCAGTCGCGTGAGAACACTCCCCAAAAACCTTATCGGCCTTCTGTCTCGAGCAGGACCACGAGAAGGATGAGGTTCCGGAGGCCTGCTCCCTCGGCTCGTTATGCGCGCAAGGGAACAGAGGCGGGAACACAAAACGGCAGCGCTACAGATGGAAGGATGTGGAATATGGAATGTTCAGGAGAGAGAGCTCTGCATCTAGAAAGGAATGCACAGGTCTCCTTATATAGGCGCGCGAGAGGAGTAACGGACGGGAGTTACCAGTCATCAATTGCCATCAAATCGGTAATGGACGGGAGTTACCAGTCATCAATTGCCATCAGATCGGTAACGGACGTCATCAGACATCCCATCAAAGCCATCAAGACGCGTTATGGAATCTTTCAGCAATTACCGGTAAATAAGGCAGCCAATTTTATTCCAAAACGGCAAAACCTTCCGTTTTCCGCGTACCGCGCCCGTGCACGTCTCGACTCGCCACGCCACGCCACGCCAAGCCACGCCTCGGCTCGGCTCGAGCTCGAGCTCGACGCGCGTGTGGCCCTGCCTTTTCCTTTTCTCACTTTGCTAATTGAGAGATACACAACTAAACTAGTTAAGTTGAGATATTCTCCTCCCAATTTCCCGTATGGTACTAAACCAATTACATAACTCCTAGTATTTTAATGGCCTTTTGGAATTTCAATTAAATTAAATATGGGCCTTTTGGGATGTGTTCGAGGCGGGGTTTATTGCAAGTGCATACAACCTCATACTGGCCAAGTTGACACTTTTGTTGATTATCTCCCGCGCTAAATCCTGTCATGTACTTTCTCTTACAATCCACATTAAATATGTTTTTCATTCTATCTGATATTGGTGTGCGGTGGTGCTGAGATTTCTGTCGACGCCGCTGTAAGATGGCTTCGACACGAGGGGAGAAAGTGCTTGTGATTTGCATGGCCGCCAGACCTCGGTCGCGAAAATAATCTCTTGTCCTAAAAAAGGTCATCTCAATGATAGTGCATATTGGCAGGCCGCGCACGCCTCATAGCACATTATTATACGACTCAGCTATGTTCGTCGTCATCACCGTGTATCTGCAAAACGAGACTTCTTAAATTTACGAGTGATTGAAATGGAAACTAACATTGTAAATAAATCTACGCACTTACCGGCCGCCATCAGTGTTATGTACGAGAGCCCATTTCTCCGCCGGTTTTTGCGCTATCCACTGAGCGAACGTAATTTTACGGCGAGAGCTCACTTGCTCGCCCCCTACTATTTGAACCCCTGATGTGCTTTGCTCTTCGGCGATCATCTTCTTGGTACGTTCGTGTCGGGGATAAAATCATGTCCCATTGCCATGGCCCACTCCCTGACGGCCCAATCGAATGCCCTACCTGTGGCCCAAATTCCCCTAGAAGGTTCTATCCGCCCATATGCATCCTCGCCAACAAAGATCCCGGCCGGCATGGTGCGTAATGGCCAAGGAATCGTGTTTGAGTCCGCCTCAAACAAGAGTTCTGCACGGCTACGAGAAGACCCGGACGTGGTTTCCCGGGTTGGAATAGAAGTCGTGATCCCCAAGACTACGAGTTTACCTTATCTGCCTCGGGATATATTTGGCATGTCTAGTTCGTCGCGATCTCGTAGTTAGCCCGACCCGATATTCCCTCGGTAGGACGGTTTGCTCGACACTATATAAACCAGCCCCTACGGCGCGTAGGGGGCACGAGGTTTTTTGCATAATACTTCCTGTACACCCATATTCTCGCCGAGACTTGTTCATCTCGTCGAGCCACCTCTTGTAATCATCTGTGATATATAAGAAAGGCTGGACGTAGGGCTATTATCTCTCCTTTGAGGCCCGAACCAGGATAAAAACCCCTGTCTCCTTGTCCGCTGTTGTTCGTTCTGTTCGGCATGTTTCCTATCTCACTCTTGAAGAACCTTAGTTGACTTGGGTCGTTATCCCAATCGTCGACAGTTGGCGCCGTCCGTGGGGACACGCAGATCGAACATGTCGAACTCCATCAGCGATACGGAGATTCTTTCTGAGGACTACGACTCGGCGGCGTGATGTCTCTTCCCCGCCACCGAATCGATCTTATCGACCCAGATCGATGTTCCGTGTTCGAGACCGAGGTCTCGATACGCCCGGAGATGGTCTCGGTCGAGCTCCGCCATTGACGATGAATACGGAACCGACGATCTTTACGCTGGTTTAGATCTATCGGATTCTAGGGCTATGTCGGCCGATTCTTCCGTGGCGACCACGTTGATGACACCGCCTAAGCGAAATGCACGGCCACCGCGTCATCAACATGGTCGGTGCAGGACCTCTGGGATCCCGCATGGGTCTGCCGAAGAGATCGAGCGAAGTCAATTCCGCCGGCACCAAGATGGAGCCGCACAACCGCCATGAGCAAGATATTGTTCGCCGCACTTTGACAAATCCATCGACCAAACCTTGGCGCAGATCCGCGATCAACAAGAAGCGTCGGCAACCGCGATCGACCTCGCGCACCTACGCCAAGACCCCCGGTAGAAGTTCAGCCTGCCCGGGCGGAATCCCCGCGTGCCCAAACTCCGATCGGGCAAGACGCGGATGCCTCAGAGATCCCAGGACCAATTGAGCAGAGCCAGGAACTGCTCCAGGCCTTGGCAACCGTAATCAGATCCGCTCACCAGGACAATCTCGTCCTTGTGGGCGATACTGTGGCTACTCACCTTGAGAAACTGGCCGAGGGTTTTAAGTCTATAGGTGAAACTTCATCCGGGCAGCGCGGCGAGCCTGTCCGAGTGGATTCGGACAGCGAGCGATCCGATCGATTGCGTGACCGCCGTCACAGTCGGAGGATCACTGTCCATGAGCAAGCTGCCCGTGGTCGCCGCCGCTCACCGAGTCCCCGTAGTCATCACGACCACAGGGGCAAGCGTGTACACGACGATCACCGACGATCCCCTCGTGAGGAGCGCGTTGTCGCGACCACGAGGAAGGAGCGTGGGGGCTTATCACGGAGGGAGTTCCTCCAAGCAGAATCCTCCCGCTCAGCGAGAGTTCCCCCGACCAACAGGACCAACGTCTTCTCAAGGCTAGGTTCTGCCGGGGAAGGTGGCCGGTCTTATGCCTTGGGCCGCAGGTTTTTCTCGACGAAGCCGCTCGTCCGATGGCCCTCAAAGTTCAAGCCCGGACACATGGAGAGGTATAATGGGACCCCGAACCCAGAGGAGTTCCTTTCCATCGACGCAACGGCCATCATGGCGGCCGGGGGTGACGAGCTTATCATGGCTAATTACCTACCGACTGTCCTTGAGGGCGCTGCTCGGACGTGGTTGTTTAATCAGCAAGAGGGTTCCATCAGCTCTTGGAACCAGCTTTGTGACGCTCTGATTGCCAATTTCTAGAGCTGTTACGTGCGTCTGGGCAAGGAGGATGATCTACACCAGATGAACGGGGAGACCCTTCGCAACTTCGTGAAGTGTTTCATCAAGATTCGCAACACGATCCCGAACATCTCGGACGAATCTGTTGTCCGCGCCTTTAAAAACGGAGTCCGCGACGAGCGGCTCACCCAGGATCTCGAGATCAATGAGACCTGGACCGCCAATGACTTGTTCAAGACGGCTGATCGCTATGCCAATGCGGCGGAGCGCGTTCAGTATAAGAAGGCGAGCTGCTCGCCCAGCCTGGTGTGGAGGAAAAGAAGAAAAGCAGCAACAACCCTGGTGACAAGAAGTCCCAGAAGAAAAAGAAGGGTGATGCGAACAACACCGTCGTCGGTATAGATCGCACACCTCCTCCCAAGGATGGGCAGAAAAAGCCCAACAATAACTATAAGGGCAAGAAGCCCGCCCAGGGAGGCAACCAAGGCAAGAAAGGTCCCAATGACCGATATTGCAAGTTCCACTCAAAGACTACGGGCTTGACACACGCCATCAGAGGACACGGGTCAGAAGCTCGAGGATTTCTACAACGGCAAGGGCCCAATGCTTACCCCGCCTCAAAAGGTGAAGCCGGTAAGGCCAAGCGCCAAACCGATGATGGTGACCGGAGGATGATGACGAATATCAGAACCCGTGAACCATATCGCCGCCATCTTCGGCTTCTCGGCTTCTCTCTCCGCAGCCTCAAGGAAGCCGCCGAGGTCCTAACGTTGAAAAGGGCAAGCCTCAGTCCGAATCAATGAAGTGGACCGAGGTCCCCATCTCCTTCTCTCAGGAGGATTGCTCCACTGGGATGACCAAACCCCAGAGGCTCCCACTGGTGGTCGCTCCGACCATCAGCAACGCCAGAGTTGGCCGTGTTCCGATAGACGGCGGGAGCGCTTTGGACTTACTCTCTGCTAAGGTCTTGGACGAGATGCAAATCCCTCGTTCCAAGCTTAAAGAGCTAGCGATGCCCTTCTACGGCATTGTTTCCGGAGAAGCTGTTCGGCCGTTGGGGCAGATCGTTCTGCCTGTTACCCTCGGCAGCCCAAGCAACTTTCGGACTGAGTTAATCATGTTTGACGTGGTTGACTTCCCCTCCGCATATAACACGATCTTGGGCCGGCCATCTCTTGGCAAGTTCATGGCCGTGTCCCACCACGCTTATCATTGCGTGAAGATACCGGGTCCCAACGGTGTGATCACGGCCAAGGGCAACTATAAGGTCGCTCTCGACACGACGAGCGTCCCCGCCTCGTCGACCAGCTTCCACCTCGTGGTCCGAAGCTCTGCACCAAGTCTCAGACGCCCTAGGGTCTCCCTTCACCAGAGGAGAGACCAAGGAGGTTCCATTGCCTTTGGATGACTCCTCCAAGACAGCTTCATCTGGGGGCCAATCTGGACCTCAAATAGGAAAGCGAACTCATTGCCTTCCTCCGAGATAATGCAGATGTGTTTGCCTGGGAGCCATCTCGACATGCCCGAGTCCCAAGGAGGTTATCGAGCACAAACCGTCGTCCGCCGACAAAAAGTCTGTTTCGCCGGAAGCTTGCTGCCGGACTTCAAACAGGGATCATCAAAGATCAGCTTGGCAACCTGCTCGCTGCTGGTTTCATCCGCGAGGTTGACCACACCGAGTGGCTGGCCAACCCTGTCGTTGTAAAAAAGAAAGGCGGCAAGTTGAGGATGTGTGTTGATCACACAGATCTGAACGCTGCTTGTCCCAAGGACAATTTCGCCGCTCAGATAGACCGGTGGTCGATGCGATCAGGATGCTTGACTCTTGAGTTTTTTGGATGCTTACTCAGGTTATCACCAAATAAGCGTCTCCCCCGAGGATGAAGAGAAGACTGCCTTCATCACCCCTGTGGACTACATGGGCCCCGGGTATCCTCTAGAAGGCCCATAAGGGAACGGATGGGGGCGATACGAGTCGGCCGATTAGGGTTGAAGATTGCTCGGGCTACACGTGCCTTGCGCCGCAAGAGAGGACCCGAGGATATGGTATATCCCCATGTAAATAGCAGATCAATGGACACATACCATGTAACATCATAATGTATAGCTGTTATATACCCCGCGACGCTCTGTAATCCTATCCCCCCTACACTATATAAAGGGAGGGGGTAGAGCCCGTAGGGAGAGATCTTCTTCGGCCATCATCATCAAGCATACACAATAACCTTGATCATCTTGCATCCCGTGATATTGATCAACCATAATCCCAGAGCACGTGAAGTAGGGTATTACCTCCGCTGAGGGCTCGAACTCAGATAACCCCGTCTTGTGTTACCCATCCGGTTTGGTTCTTGATTAGCGCCCTCAGACAAATTCATTGCGGCGGTGACCCCCGCTTAGTCACCGTCGACAACCCCTTCGCACTTTCTCGCTACACGACCATGTCTTTCGGTTCACAAGAATGTCGGTGCCACGCTCCAAATTTCTTAATGGAGAAGACTTTCCCGTATCAAATGGAAAAACTCGAGGTCTATGTCGATGACATAGTTATAAAGAGCAAGTATGCTCCAGATCATGTAAAAGACCTGGCCGAGACTTTGCGAAATCTCAACAGGCATCGCATAAAGTTAAATCCAAATAAGTGTACCTTTGGTGTTCGATCTGGAATGTTGCTCGGTTATGTAATTGGTTCGCAAGGAATCTCTGTCAACCCCGAAAAAATCGAGGCCATTGAAAACATGCAGGCTCCAACTACCGTCAAGGAAGTTCAGAGCCTCACCGGACGGATGGCTGCTCTGAGCAGGTTTATTTCGTGTTAGGGCGAACGCATCTTTCCAAGATCTAAAGCAATACCTGTCCAACCCACCTGTCTTGACCACCCCGCGATACGGCGAACAGCTCTTGCTCTATCTTGGCTGTATGTCTCAAGCGGTGAGCGCGGTCTTGACGGTGGAAAGGGAAGGCATCCAGCGGCCAATCTATTACGTGAGCGAGGTACTTCACGGATCAAAGGAGCGTTACCCTGAGGTCCAGAAGTTGCTCTACGCCTTGCTCATGTCCTCCAGGAAACTTCGCCATTATTTCGAGCGCACCAACATCGGTCCCGACCAAGTTCCTCTTGAGAGATCCTAAGGAACAAGGAAGTGGCGGACGATAGCTAAATGGGCAATGGAACCGCAGATTCGACATTCGCTTTGTCGTCGAACAGCTATTAAGTCCCGGTCTTGGCGACTTTGTCGCTGAATGAACCCGCCGCCCAAATCCTGTGAAGCTCCCGAGCAACCCGATGACCCTCTTGACCATGTTTTTTACGGCTCACAGACCGAAACTCGGGGCTGGTTTTGTTCTTCTCCTCAAGGAGAGCAACTCCAAGATTCTATCCAACTACACTTTGCGGCGACTAACAACGCTGCGAGTACGAGGCCTCTCGCGGGACAAAGAGCGTGCAAGTCGCTCGGCGCCCAACGGCCGACCGCGGAAGGAGATTCACAACCGGTCATCAATCAGTCAACAAAGAGTATCTTCGCGATGACTCAATGGCGCGATACCGTTGAAGTGAGGAAGTTGGAGCGGCACTTTCGATTTTTCGAGGTGCTCTTCGTGCCGTGAAGGACAACTTCCGGCCGACCACCTATCCAAGTTCGGATCCTCACGGAACTCGCTTCGGCAGGGTGCTCGCCGAGCACCTTCACAAGCCCTCAATCACGTCTCCGGACAAGGCAATCGAGACAGTGGTGCCGTCTCCGTCATCGAAAGCAGCCGCGAATGGACAACGCCATTTGTCCCACCGCAGCGATGGGGCTCGCTCAAAACGGCCGAAGCTGCTCCCGCTTATAAGGCGTGCTAGTCCATACAAGCTTGTGGACGGCATCCTTTACCGTCAAGGTGCTCTAGGAGTCCTCTCCAAGTGCATCTCTCAACAGGAGGGTTTGTTCCTTCTTAGGGACATACACGAGGGTGCCTGCGGCAACCACGCCTCCTTGAGGACTCTGGTCGGCAAAACGTTTCGCATGGGCTATTACTGGCCAACCGCGTTACAGGATGCCCGAGATATCGTGACTAAGTACAAGGCTTGCCAATTTCACGCCCGGAAGGCACGTAAGCCCGCCCAAGAGCTCCAGACGATCCCCCCATCTTGGCCTTTCTCCACATAGGGTGTAGATTTGCTCGACCCGTTCCCCAAAGGGTACAAGGGCTACACACACTTGCTCATCGCCATCGACACTTTTACAAAGTGGATTGAGGCAGAGCCTGTGTCATCTCTTCACGCCAAAACGGCTGTGCGCTTCTTCAAAAGCAACGTTGTCACGCGCTTTGGGATCCCCCATAAGCTGATCACCGATAACGGTACCCAGCCCGGCGAGCTATTCCGTGAATATCTGCGAATACCGGGCACCAAGGTCTGTTTCACCTCTGTGGCATATCCACAGAGCAATGGAGCAGTCGAGCGAGCTAACGGACAGATCGTCCAGGGTATCAAACGGCGCGTGTTCGCGGCACTCCGCGAGCACAACAGGGCCTGGGTTGACGAAGTTCCTTCCGTCCTCTGGGCGGTCCGCACCACCGCTAGCCGGGCAACCGGGGAAACTCCTTTCCAATTGGTCTACGGTGCAGAAGCCATCTTGCCCGCCGAAATAGTACTCGGCTCGCCTCGCACGAGCTCGGTCAACTTGGTTGACGACGAGCAAGAGCGCTTACTCGATCTCGATCTCCTCGAGGGCACACGCGAACGGGCACAAGTCAGAATGGCGCGCTACCAGCAAGCTCTTCGCCGGCACGCTGCGAAATCAGTTCGACCAAGGGCTTTGAAGGCGGGCGACCTTGTTCTGCGCCGTGTCCAGAACCTGTCCAATGCCAACAAACTAACTCCCCGTTGGGAGGGCCCGTTCATGGTCGTTTCATCTGCTCGCCCGGGGGCTATTCGTCTGGCAATGGAAGACGGGAGAGAGCTGACCAGCACTTGGAACATCGACCAGCTTCGTAAGTTCTTTGTGTAGGTCTTTCGTGTGTTCGCTTCACTTCGCGCTTTTTGTCAAACTTCGTGCCTTTGTTCGTCCAAGTCTCTCGGGCTGCCATGTAAAGTTCAATCCAGTAAAACAGTGAATTTTCGCGGCCCCCCGTGGCACTTTTCACTCTTTGTCTTCTCAGACTACCCTCTTTCTGGTAACACTTGATGGCTGCCCGGCCTTGCGAACACTTCGCTCCACACGCTTAAGGATTTTTTTCCTGCTCGTATCCAATTTCAACAAGTTCCTAAACTCAAGATTGCGTAAAAAGGCTTTCTCCCCTCGTGGCTAAGTCTGCTCTCGTAAGCCCTCCGCGGTAGAGGCACTTACCACTCACGGCACAACCACTTGGCAAAGCCCGCTCTCGTAAGCCCTCCGCGGCAGAGGCACTTTCCTTGTTCGGTTACCTTCGGAATCGCCTAACTTACGTTAACGAGCAGTTCCGGGAACGAGTCGATCAGGATACGGGTGTCGCTCTTTCTCTCTATGCACGGGCTCGAATTCGCAAACTCAGGTTTTCGAGCACCGTCCGTACCGGGGGCTAGGGTGTCGCTCTTTCTCTTGTGCACCTGTTCGAGTTCGCAAACTCAGGTTTTCGAGCGATTACAACGGGGCCGGAGTTAGGCTAAGCGTTCTACCGTTTTCTTAAACTTCCTAGCGCTTTCGTGCCTTGCTCTTGGTTTCCTGTTCGTTCTTGTCTTTTGCTGCTCTTTTTGCAGGTAAAAAGGTAAGATCTTTATTGCATTAACAAGAATTGCAGGTGCAAAAGTCCCTTTCGGGTTACAACCCTACAGCTACTTAGAAGCGAGTTGTTCCTTGAGCTCCTCGATCACTTCCTTGAGGCGCAGGACTTCCCCTTGGGCTTTAAAACCCTCTCTGGCCTTAGCTCGGAGACTGTCGGCTTCCTCCTTGCTACTCCTGGCCTGCTCCGTTGCCTTCACACGGAGAGCCTCGACCTCTTCGCTCAGGGTCTGAGCTGTCTTGGCCGATCTTCGCCTGACCGCTCTGGCTTTCAGCCGGTCTTGAGCCGCTCGTCCCTCCTCGACCCTCTTCTCCATGGTGTCGCCCCTTGCGGCCACCCACAGATCTCCTCGGCCTCCTCTGCGACGCCTCGTGGTGGAGACTTTCTCTGAGTGCCGCTGAAGTCGACCTCTTCCGCGAGTGGGCCTCGAGCCGCTTCACCGCTTCACTAGCGATTTCCGCCATTCGGACATGTCGCTGAGTTGCTCCTCCGGCTACTTGCGGCGGCGGCCCCTTCCGCGACGCTTGCCCTAGCGGCTCAAGGCTGAAGCTCCTCGGCCTCTTCTCAAGAGCCCCGAGGATTGCTCTCCTCGGTCAGCTGAGACTTGAGCCTCTTTATCTTCGCAGCCAACTTGCTCCGGCTCTTGGCTGGCGCAGAGGGCTCCCCTTCGAGCCCCTCATTCGGAGCTGCTCTGAAACCCACTGTAATCAACAAGGCTCGACGGTGACTCCATCCTCAAGCTCCTCCATGGTTTCCTTAAAGACCTGAGGGAGAAGACCAGTTAGCAGCTTTGCGATAATGTTGCTTGACTGGGCTAGGTTTGGTTTTAGAACTTATCTTGCCAAGCCGATGCTTCAGTCCCCGGCGTAGACGATCTTCAAGACCATGCGTCACGAAGCCTCGCTCGTGCGGGATGAGGCCGGCGCTTTGTCCTCGCCCCTGTCTCCTTTGCTCCTTCTTCCTACGGGAGCGCATTTGCTTGGGAGCAGGAGCGGCGGGCGAAGAACTTTCGTCCCCTCGCTCCTGCCCTCCTTCCTCTTCCGCCCGATCACCTTCGGGTAAGGTCGGAGCCGCTCCACCGGACGGCACCGGAGCTTCCACTGGCGGGGCGGCTTGTGCGCCCTGCTCATGGGTTTCTTCCTGCACCTTGGCGGCGGGACTCTCGCCCTGCTCGCCGGTCGTCTCCGTCGCCTTAGGGACGTGCTGCCCCTGCGACGTAGTGCTCGGTAGGACCGCCGCCGGTTCCGCCAGGCAGCTTTTGCGGAGCCATCGCCTGCCTCATTGTCTGTGGGCGCTTGGCGCCGCTTCTTCCGCCTCGGTAGTGCTATGCGCGCTTCTTCAACAAGACGACCTTCATTGAGCTTAGTGGGAGCAAGCTCCACGCTGCCAGCTTGTCCTTGAGGCTGGCCAACTCATCGCTTCGCGACGCACCGCGGTGTGTTTCGGCAAAGAGATCGCTCGATCGCCGCGTCGACATTGTCCGTGGCGATCTCCTCCTGGGCAGCTGATGAGAAATGGGTTAGTTGAGTCTGGCGCGGTCAGGAGAGTTGTAAGGTCGAAGGATTCATTACAACATACCTGTCACGGAAGGCTTAATCTTGATCTTTGTTGCTAAAACTTTTCGCCTCTTTCTCGGGGGCTCCTTGGCGCCTTGCTCGCTTCGGCCCCCGGACGCTTGTGGCGACGAGCTCGGCCCCGCCGAGTGAGACTTTTTCGCAAGCAAGAAGAAGTTTTTCCTTGCTGCGACTTCTTCCTCAAGCCTCCTCGCTCGGCGACTGTTGCGGCCAGATTATGTGGCCGGGTGAGCCCGCGATAACGCCTAAGCCGAGGGTCGTGATCCTCACCTCTTCGCCGCTTTGCTCGGCGAGGAGGAGGGCTTGGCCGCTTCCCACTCGGTTTGGCGTCAGGCGCTTGGCTTGCCCGACGCTCCGCTGCCGCAGCGGGCTTCTTCGAGGGCAGGCGGCCGCCGTGGCGCGGCGAGCTCCGCGTTGGCTTAGCGGCCACCTTGCGCTTTGTAGCCACCTTGGCCTTGCCCCTCTTCGCTCTCTCCTTCTCCGACCCAGAGAGCTCCTCCACGATCCCTCCGAGAATCAGCTGGTCCTCCTGCGTGTTCGGAATGGGAATGTTAGCATTTACAACGGTGCGAATCCAGCGACACAGACGAGGGTTCGAGCAACTTACCTCGGCTGTGCGGACGAGCACGCTCATGGACAGTGTAGGCCACCTCGCCGGTGACCTCGCCGTCCTTCTTGGCTGCCTTCAGCATGGCGTCGACCCGCTCGGTCACCCATGCGTCGGTTGGCTTTTCTGCTCGGGCAGCAGAGCCTGTTAGTTCCTGTTCAGAGGAGGCATCAAAGAAATATTGAGTCTTAAAGGCACTTACCCGTGCTCTCCCTAGAGATGTCTTCCCATCCCTCTATCTTATAGAAGGGATAGGGTCTTCACCGCAGCGGACAGATCCTGTTCGCTGTGTAGTCCCGGATGATCTCCTTGCCCGTGAGTCCAAGGCTCACGAGGGAGGCAATTTTTCTCGTTAAGTACCAGTCCTCGGCGGACATCTCCGGCCGAGGCATTATGCTCCTTCACGGCGTCTTCCGGTGAAGAAGTGCTTCATTGTCGCGCTCGCCGGTGTAGAACCACCTCGTCCACCACGCGCCCATTGAGTCGAGCAGCGGCGGACGGGGGTACGGCGCGTCGTCGGCGGTGGCCCAGAGCTTGAGGTAGTAGCATCCAAGCGCCGAAGCGGCGGAGCTGCTCCTCGTTACCGTGTAGTAGTGGAGGAACAGCCCCACCGGTGGATCGATGCCCAGATAGCCCTCGCACAGGTTTGCGAAGACGGCCATCTGGAGGATGCTGTTCGGATTGAGGTTCGCCACCTCCAATCCATTGATGTTCAAGAATGCCTCTACGAAGTCGCTCTCGGGAGACCTCAACCCGAACAAAGGCGAATCGCTCGGTTGACGAACTCTCCTCAAGCGGCTCCGAGTTTCCTCCTCCCGGGCACCTCCACACGGCGCCGATGTGGCCTCTTCCTCCTAAACTCTCAAGTCCTCCTCGGTTATGCTAGTGCTTACGAACTTGGCCATAGCAGTTCCCAGGGTCGGACGAGCAGGTTTGAGGTGGAGTTTGGGTACTTGGTGCTGAGTGCGGCTAGAATTAGGGCTTGGGAAGGAAAGGCGCGAGAGCAGAGTGGCTAGTCATGGCAGGCGGCTTGGGAGCTTTTATAGTCCCATATGAGCAGCTCAAGAACGGTTTTGTCATTTAAACGGCTAGTTTTTACCAGAACGGCTAGGTAAAACGGTCGCTTTGTTTTCATCACAAGATCGACAGAAGTTACCGTTGGAATCGCTAACGGATATTTTTTCCAGCGTCAATACTGAAGGTCGGGTGCTCGCTTCGGATGGATGTGTTTTCTGCTCGATGCAACAGAGTTGTTTCAAGATCGATCGGGTTTGTTCGGTCCCTGCACAAGTTGTGTTCGGTTGAACCATAACCTCGTTCGGTCGATTGTTGCAAGTCTCTGTAACATCATACTTTCCCTCTTCGTGACTTTGAGTCTCAAGAGGACGACCCCACTCTAGTGAGTCCTTCCACTTGAGTCTCGGGGGCTAGCCGTCAGGGATAAAATCATGTCCCATTGCCATGGCCCACTCCCCGACGGCCCAATCGAGCAAACCTACCAGGCCCAGTCCCCGAAGGTTCTATCTGCCCATATGCATCCCCGCCAACAAGATCCCGGCCGAATGGTGCGTAATGGCCAAGGAATCGTGTTTGAGTCCGCCTCGAACAGGAGTTCTGCACGGCTACGAGAAGACCCGGACGTGGTTTCCCGGGTTGGAATAGAAGTCATGATCCCCAAGACTAGGAGTTTACCTTATCTGCCTCGGGATATATTTGGTATGTCGAGTTCGTCGCGATCTCGTAGTTAGCCCGGCCCGATATTCCCTCGGTAGGACAGTTTGCTCGACACTATATAAACCAGCCCCTACGGCGCGTAGGGGGCACGAGGTTTTTTGCATAATACTTCCTGTACACCCATATTCTCGCTGAGATTTGTTCATCTCGTCGAGCCACCTCTTGTAATCATCTGTGATACATAAGAAAGGCTGGACGTAGGGCTATTATCTCTCCTGAGAGGCCCGAACCAGGATAAAACCCCTGTCTCCTTGTCCGCTGTTGTTCGTTCTGTTCGGTGTGTTTTCTATCTCACTCTTGAAGAACCTTAGTTGACTTGGGTCGTTATCCCAATCGTCGACAGTTCGTTAATATCATTGAAAAGCGCGTTGAATTTGCGCTGTTGGTTTTGCATGCACATTGACTTGAACTTTTTCACTAGGGGCTTGTTCTTGAATGCAGTGTATAGGTTCGCCCCCAGGTGACGCATGCACCATCGAGAACGAAGGTCTGGCCACATCGGTTCGGGGCTGTTGGACAACAGCATATAGGATCCCATGGTGGCGGTCAGAAATGACGCACACTCTAGGCCGATCCATGACAACGTGCATCTTCAGAAGAGATAGAAACCACAACCAGCTATCATTGCTCTCGCTCTCCACAAAAGTAAATGCGAGAGGCAATATCTGGTTATTCCCGTCAACTGCAAGTGCTGTCAATAGAGCACCATAGTACCTACCGGTGAGGAATGTCCTATCCACACATATGACAGACGACAAAGGTTGGGAAGGCCTCTATGCATCGCCAAAAGACCAAAACAAAGCATCGTAGAAGTGGTTCGGGGCGAGACTTCCATCGGGGAGGTATACTGGCTCATTAGCAGAAACATAGCATGTCCTAGGATTGCTCTCCTGTATCTTGCGGAGGAGACGGTGAGCCCAGTTGTATGACTCCTTGTAATCCCGAAACAATATTTTGAGTGCCTTTTACTTGGCTCGCCATGCTTGATGATATGTGATTGACATGCCAGTGCGGTTTTGCACCTCGGCCATTATGGAGTGTGGTTTCATGGAGATATCGGCTTGAATAGCAGTTAGCAACATCTGCGCTATGAACTTCGAGTCCACATTATCGCTAATGTTATGTACCAACTCCTCCGCATAAGTGTGCGGCTCGTACCTACTGATTATGAAGTGGTGCTCATGTTTTGGGCGATGCGCCCGAACATGGAATGAGCACTCCGGCTTCTTTACGCACTTCACCTCATACACGACCGGCCCGGACCGTGCCACAGAGTACTCGCGCCGTGTTGTGACACCAAAGTTGCTGATGAAGTATATTACCTCATCCTTCGTGCTAAACTCTTATACCACTGTTATGTCATTGTGCATATACCCCCATCTGGAAATATTCGAGTGATCCCCGATCACCCAATTCAAAGCATCCAGAGCGCGATAATACGCTATGGCAGGCATCAAGTCGTCCTCTTCTTCGACATCGTCTTTACCCCCTTCATCGAAATCATCCCCTATGGCATGTGCATCTATCTCTCCCTCCTCCATTGAGATATCCGGATCCGGATCCGTGCCCATGCCTAATGCCTCGACACCGGTCATAATACTACCAATTGGGTCCTCCGCATACCCTTCCGGCACTTCCTCATGTGCACTCTCTTCTACGGTGTTGCTAGGCCCCGTATCCGATTGTCTTGCCTCAGGCAGCACATACACACCTAAGTGGTACCTTTCTTCTATCGCTTTATTAACATAGTACGCCCAAGGCACTTATTTCTCAAATGCCACAGGTTGTATACGTACATCGAACTATTTGGAACCTGACATGGCCTAACACCGTAGAACAAGTTTGTATTCATGACGGTTTATACGGAGATTTCGAGTTATAACCTCACCAAAGATTGGCGACTCTATTGGCAATGTTTCGTGGTCTGCAAATGGTCGCATGTGTGCATGCTTACAAAATTCCCTTGCATTGGCGCGGGTGCATCTCCGTAAAAAATAGTCAGTGGTGTCTCCATTTACGTCTGTAACATGCACGTGTTCATTCATATTAATATTAAATATACGTTTGTTTATATTTAACTATTATTTCAAACATTACATAAAATGTTAGCTTACGTGTTTAATACATAATACGTGTAAATAAGGGATATCATGTGAATATAGCAACTCGACTAATACTTCAAACACCCTAAATATTAACTAAAATGTCAGTAAAATACATACAACTATATTACTATTTTGCATGCTAAATATAGATTAATTTCCCTATTATGTTTAATTAAGCTAACAAGAAAATTACTATATGAAAAATATAGTCACTTTTTTAACTATGCACACTAGCGTTAATTTGTCGCTAATTATATATAATTTTTTGCTAAAGACGACGCAATTAAAATTTAAACATTCGTATATTACATGCTATAAAAATTCACTAATTTCCATTATATTTGTAGACCATTTTATCTCCTTACATAACTAATTAATCATTAATCATAATTTAAGTTAACCTAACACAACAAGTTTATGTTAACTATAAAATACGTACCTGACGGTTATAAGATCGATCGGTTCAAACTTCCTGAAAAAATTAAAACAAGCGTAAATTAGACAGAATATACGAAATTAAGTGGTCATACTAAACTTTCATCAGATGTGCTTCTTACCTTCAGAATTACACATGCTTACCGCTTCTGATCTACGGTGCGTGCTACGGTGCGGTGCAAAATTAAGAAAAAAAGAGAAGCAAGACCTAGGTGCTGGTGCTTAGTTTAATTAATTAATTACGTGATGGTGCTTAGTTTAATTAGCATTAACAACATACTATGCCAACATCAGTATAGTCAGATAGCCCTCACATATCAAGATTATCATACTGTGTATATAATATATACATACAATATGAAGTACTAATATGGCAAGATTAGCATACAACACTGCTAGTAAGATTAGCATAGAATATTATTATGCCAAAATTAACTCTTGCATATACGTACCGCAATAACACTAATTAATAGCAAGTAGATCAAATTTAAATTCTAAAATATTCACTCACACCGAAAGTTTAAAAATATCGTCAAGTGACACTCCGTGAATCTCAACTGAGGTATCGTGAATAATATACCGAATCGAACGAATCGAAAAGAACTGAAAGCGAGAGAGTGAGTGTGTGAAGGCTGCTCTGCGTGTGAAGCCTGCGAGTGTGTGAAATGAACTGAAAGCGAGAGTGCTGCGTTTGTGAAGGCGAATGGCAGGACGCGATATATATACACTCAATTTTGTTATCACTGTGACTTCTAATCGGTATTAATTAGCGTAAATCATGTAATTACTATTTGATTAATTAAAAAGTCAGCACTATTTTGTCGGTAGAGGATTATTTTATTTTTTTTAAATACTGTTTTGTCGGCAGCCCATTATTTTATTGTTTTTTCCGTACTATTTTGTTGGCACGAAATTTTTTAATATTACTTTCTTACATGCGACGCCGGGGAATTAGGGGCCGGTCGGGGCGTGAGGTCGCAGCATTACATGGGCGGCGGCAATAAGCGGCCACACCGCCGCAAATGGATAGTTTCACCATGCCGCGCCGATGGCGGCGAGCCACGCTGCGGCGTGGCGGGACCCGGTGATATTTTTGTAATTTTCTTTTTCAGTGAATTATGTTATTAATTTTTTATTAACTGTTGATTGTTTCGGGTATTTTTCGGACCATGAGCAGGGGCGCGCTATCATTTGCTAATCATGATGAAGAAAGAACATCACGTTTCACTCAAACCAAGAAGTCGGGTTTGGCGTCCCTAAAATATGCGGATTTTCTTTTGACTTTTTCCGAATAGTCATTGTTGCCGGGCGACGAACCGCACCGAGAATGTCGTCGTGTTCGTGTAGAGCCATCGGAATTCATCCGGAAAGAGTCGCGGACGCCGGCCCACGGGAGCGTCGCCCAGGGCTGACCAGACACCGCAGAAGGGGCAGTTCCGTCTTTTCACAGGCCATAATCCTACGCTCTCCTTTTTGCTCCATCGCCACCGCATACGGAAATACGGACACGACCCGCGCGCCCGCGTGTATATATGCCCCCGCACGCCTCCGCTGGCCACCACCACGGCACCACCACACCAACGGCTCTGCATCGTCGTGGCAGCCGGCCGCCGCCTCACCGCCGTCGACAGCCGCAGCGACCTATGCTCGTCGGCGTCGTCGTCCTCCCCACTGCCCCCCGTGACCCCGGCCCTCTCCTCCCGCCTGCGCGCGGCGGCGCGCTTGAGTGGGCGACGTCGAGGCTCGCGCTGGGCGCGGCGACGGCGGCACCGGCACCGGGTGGGAAACTCTTCCTCAGACCTCATCTTACCCCCCTCTCTCTCGGCGTTTCCCCCTCCTTCTCCTCCTACGCGCCGGCGTTTGCCTGGTCTCCTTCCTCGCCTCGACCGGATCCGGCCGGCCGCAGCGACGCCCGAGGGAGCCGAACCGAGAAGGCCGAGCACGGAGGTGCTGCGCGGTCTGCGGTGGCGGGGGTAGATCCGACCGACGGAAGCTCGGCGGCGGCGGAAGGGCGCATGTGGCGGCGGCGGCGGCGATGGGGGCGATCCGGAGATGGGGAGGGGGGAATCTGGAGCGTGGATGCTTGATTGGGTGGTGAGGATGAGTGGCTCGCCGTTTCTCGCTCACCACGACAAGAGGGTCGTTAAGTGGTAGAGATTTCTGCGTGCAACGGAAAAGAATGGGAAAATGCTACGAGTTTGGGTGGATGGCAATGAAGCGTGCTTCCGTTGTTGTCAATAGCACGGAGCTTTTTTGGCAACATATCTTGCTTATTTCGGCTGAAAATTTTCTCTTTTGGGATTCCTGTTTGCTGTTTTGTTTCTTTTGAAAAAAAATGTGTTTTTGAGCCGAACCAGAAAATTCGTTCAGCTTGGGGTCACGTTTAATCCCAAAATTCTCATAAAATGTTTCTGATTGCAACATTGTGCCCTTCTTTCCAATTTCATTCAAATTCAAATGGGGCTCAAAGTTGGTGGATTCTTCTCTTATGAGGCCCTTGCGCCCCCAGAGAAATGCCTGGATCCGGTGGATCACCTCTCAAGTTTGCAAGAGACTGTTTTTCGAAGTGTCAAACTCAAATATGATTATATGACATTTTCATTTTCTTCTTTCTATAGTTAGCTCAATTCTGCATGTAAAATTTGTGAACTTTAATCACATCATGTTGGTTTTTGGTCTCTTTCACAAGGAAGAAAAATTCTAGCTTCCTTGATTAATACCATGGAGACCGGGAAGGAAATTGCTGTTGTAAAGCTCATTCTTTCGTTGATTATTTCTTCAGGTTGGCCTTTCTAGTGTGTGCTTTCGAGCAAATTTAAATCTTGAAGTGCCGTTCAACCATGGCTGGGTCCCTTGCTGCCTCGGCATTCTTCCCTGGTCCAGGGTCGTCCTCAGCTGCATCCACCAGAATCTCCAAGAACGCAAGTGAATCACCGGAGAATTTAAGTGTCCGCGGCATTGTCGCGAAGCCTAACCCACCTCCTGGTGCAATGCAAGTGAAGGCGCAAGCCCAAGCCCTTCCCAAGGTTAATGGCACCAAGGTTAACCTGAAGACTACGAGCTCAGACAAGGAGGATACAGTTCCTTACAGTGCTCCAAAGACATTCTATAACCAATTGCCGGATTGGAGCATGCTTCTTGCAGCTGTCACGACCATCTTTCTGGCAGCAGAAAAGCAGTGGACACTGCTTGACTGGAAGCCAAAGAAACCTGACATGCTTGCTGATACATTTGGCTTTGGTAGAATCATCCAGGACGGGCTGGTATTTAGGCAGAACTTCTTGATTCGGTCCTATGAGATTGGGGCTGATCGTACAGCTTCCATAGAGACGTTAATGAATCATCTACAGGTGACACAATGGCTCTGTGCAGTTTTTGATTTTCTTCCTTAATCTCTTTTCGCTAGGATGCATCTTGTTATTGTCAGGCTCATTGTGGTTTAAAGTTTTGCAGGAAACGGCCCTTAACCATGTGAAGACTGCTGGCCTCCTTGGAGATGGTTTTGGTGCTACGCCGGAGATGAGCAAGCGAAACTTGATTTGGGTTGTCAGCAAAATTCAGCTTCTTGTTGATCAATACCCCTCATGGTACTTTTCTAGTACCATAACTGGCCGAGGCCGAACCATTTTCCTGCCAAACCCCTCTTTTTCTTTGCTTTCAATTCAATTTATAATCCTACCGTCCCTCATGCATTAATTATAGCAGTTTCGCAGTTTAATGTTAGTTGCTGCGAGTGCGAGGTCTTATTTATGGTAGTTGCACAGTGTAAATTTGTAATGTTATACTGATTTACTATACCATAATGTTCTATGGATTGTAGACTATCTGAATTTGAATTCGTACATGCACATCCGGTGGCTGCTAGATTCGTTACATAGAGTTCATAGCCAGTTGGCCTTATGCACTATCAACAATTCTTAGTCGTTTTAAGTAAGTTGTAGGCCTTCTAATAGTACACAAAAAGGTAAAAATAGTGCTCACTGTCCAGCTTTTGTACAAGATACGCAGAAGTTCTTTCATATTAAAAACTTTAAGTAGTGCATCCTAGAACTGAAAATGATTCTCTGGCAACCAGAAGCACTTGCTTGGTGCTAATTGTGTTAATATTGTGTCACACAACATGAAAAAAAACTCTCCCTGCTAAAAGTTTTTGTATCTATTGGTCTACACAGGCGAGCAAGCTACACTTATTTTCATCTGCATGCGACTACTCATACCATGGACACTTAACGTCTGTACCGTGGAACATGTTAGATGTAGCATTACGTTAAAACTTTTAAGTCAACAATAGTTGTGTTTTTTCAGATGAGCTAGTGACAGGTATATTTTTTTCGTAGTACAATATACAGTGAACAAGGTACAGGGAGTTCATTTGTTTGATAAAGACAATATTAATGGACTAAGTTGCTCAATCAAATGGTGTCTTCTCCAGGCTTCCTTTGATTTATACATTAAAAGAGGTTGTATGGATGGTGCACCTCAAGAGATCAGAAAAGTTGCCTTTATTGGTGGAGTAAATGATTTCGTCGGAAGCAATAAATGCCATGGGATGCCAAAGGAAGTCCTTGATCTGGATCGGTGGACTGGTTGTTATCTGATACTACTATTACAGTATTCTTCCCTTTCAACAACTGTCGGTCCATAGCATGGCTATCTGCCATTAACTTCTGTTTGCCCAACTGATTAGGGTTCAAATCTAAGTTTCCCGCCCTTTGTTCAAAAATCTAAGTTTCCCTAGTCGGAGAAAAGGAAAAATGGTTTCATTTTGCATTTTGGCATATTATCGTTAAGAGGCTGCATAATTGTTTATATGCTTAAAAAGGACTAAATGTTTTTTACCCAATGATCCCATAATTTTAGGGGAGATATGGTCCAAGTTGACACATGGGTAGCTGGTGCTGGCAAAAATGGCATGCGTCGAGATTGGCATGTTCGTGACTACAATTCTGGCCAAACAATCTTGAGAGCTACAAGGTTTGGATTTGATTCGTTTCATGCATTGCATCTCTCTTTTAATTCATGCTATTTCGTAGTATCATTGCAAGTAGCTAATTATACTCCCCTTTTGACACATGTTTCAGTGTTTGGGTGATGATGAACAAGCAGACTAGAAGACTTTCGAAAATGCCAGATGAAGTTAGAGCTGAAATAGGTCCGTACTTCAATGAACGTTCCGCTATATCAGAGGAGCAAGGTGAAAATTTGGCTAAGCCAGGGAACAAACTTGGTGGCGTCGCTGCCAAACAGTTTGTAAGAAAGGGGCTCACTGTAAGTTGGTTAGATATTACTATTCATTATTGTTATTTATTCTGATTTTTCTCATTCATAAGATTTCTCACAGAAACTCCTTTTTTTGAAACAGCCTAAGTGGGGTGACCTTGATGTCAACCAGCATGTGAACAATGTGAAGTATATTGGATGGATTCTCGAGGTAATTTGTTTCTTCCTATTTGTTCAATGTTTTTACGAGGGACATTTCTTCCTGATACATGAGCTATCAGAAAGTTTCTTGTATCCATCATCCACATTATTCTAGATCCTCAGATCTAGTGGTTTGTAAAGTAGACAATATTAAGCTCGTAGTCATCTGCTGAGCTGCTTAACTTTATAATGACAAGCTGTCCAGGATTTCTAATTTCTATACTGTTCCCTTTCCAGAGCGCTCCAATTTCTATACTGGAAAAGCATGAGCTTGCAAGCATGACATTGGATTACAGGAAGGAGTGTGGCCGTGACAGTGTGCTCCAGTCTCGTACCATCGTCTCAGGTGAATGCACTGATGGTAGCTCAGACTCTGCCATCCAGTGTGACCATCTGCTTCAGTTGGAGTCTGGAGCTGATATCGTGAAGGCTCACACAGAGTGGCGACCAAAGTCAGCACAGGGCGAGGGAAACATGGGGTTTTTCCCAGCTGAGAGTGCATGAATGCTTGTAAAGTTAAATCCGGCAAGCATGGGTTCCCACGAAATGCAGGTTTAAAGCTTGGCTAGTGACAGCAAAATACCTGATGGTGCCGGGGATCAGCCACGCGAATTAACCTGGGTATTGTGCTGCAGACTTTCAGAATTTTCAGACTGCCAATACACTCATAGTGGCAGCTTGTTCATACTCACAAGAGATTTGAGAGAAAATGCTCCGGATTGGGAAGCCTTGGCAGGATGAGGAACTTCACTGGTGGCACTAAAGGAATTTGAAGCTTGGTGTTATTACAGAGAGGAGGGTGGAATTGTGATTATGGGACAAGAGGGGCGCCATGTTAATTTGGACGAAGGAAGGAGACTGAACAAGAAGGAAGAAGCTGGAGTGATTCTGACCTGTGTTTGGATTGAAGCCGGAGCAAAGATTTACAGTCGATCGATATAGATAAATAAATGTACTAATTTAGCCTAGATGTTGTGTCATGTTTGGAGACAATCCCTTATAACAGCCTAATTTGTACATTCTTAGCATCTTATTTATTGAATCGCAGCCCTCCTGCGTTTCTTAAAAAAATATATAATGTGCTAACCGACGCTTCAATTTTTCTCCATCAAATGATTCACTATTGTTCCTTTTTCAAACGTCGATTCATTTCTTTTAAAAAATGGTTTTTACTTTATGCTACGATGATATACCTAGCTGCTTCAGTCTTGCTTCTAATTTACCAAAATTTTATTTCCTTAGTTCTGGAGACAGGCTGTGGTATATATGCGAAGCTTCTTTGAAGCATGCCATTCAGTACCTTTTTTTTTTTTAGGGAACAGCCAGACGATGTTCATTTATTAACATGCAAAGCAGAGTTTGAATTACAAATCAGCCGAGATGGCGAGGCCTAGGAAAATTACAAAGAGGAAAGAAAGAAAAAAAGAGAAAGATAGCTTTTGACCGATTCGAAATCCGTGCCCGAGCTACATCGATTTTCAGCTGCTCAGAAGAGCTAAACCGTAGAAAGCGCAAAATTAGGTTGAAAGTGGTAAGGATCCGGTCATTCATATCCATCATCATCATCATAGGAGGATGCTTTTATGGAGTCCCATTAGGTTGCTTTGGAACATGACTCGTAGCATCGGACTAGATACGATTTAGGGATGCATAAAAATAATCCATAACCGCCTTCCTACTCCAATCTGGTTGAAATGCAAAGACAAAGGCAAAAAAGAGAAAGATAGAAGAAAGAGGGGTAGGCAAATTACAGAGCTCTACAACAAGTTAATTAGAAAGCTGACATCCTTGGCACCTGCCGCACTTCAAGCGCGTAGCTCGTCTTTGATGAGGTCAACAATCTGAAGAAGCGATGAGAGCAAATCCTTGTCGTCGAAGATGCGCCTATTACATTCCAACCATGTGCCAAATAGTCGCCATTAAGATAGAGCCCATGGCATTCTTTGCGGAGGAGCATGAGCTGTCGATGGCTTCCTCCCACCATCGGACGAAATCACAAGCTGCGTCTAAAAGGGGTAGACAGGTCGGAAGATGCAGCCAGTCAAAGATGGATTGCCAGATGACGTAAGAGTACTGGCATAGAAGGAACAAGTAGTCGACTGTTTCCAAGTTGCGCATGCAAAACCTAAAGAAGTATCCATTTGGCCATCCTCTGAGGAGCAGTTGGTCAAAAGTTAAAGATTTTTCTTTGAAGGTTGAGCCACGCAAAAAATTGAATTTTCGTGGGACACCAAGCCTTCCAAAGGCGTTGTGGATCGGCTCGCTGGGGTTGCTGCGCAGGCAGGCATTTTACGGCCCTGACCTGACGGGCCGGCGCCGCGGCGACCTGGCGACCGGATCTGGTCAGCCGGGATGCCGAGGTGGGATGGCACTGACCACGGTGAGTGGCGGAGGGAGGCCACCGAGCACTGCCACCTGCGCATACTTAGTGCGAAGGCAGAAGAGAGAATCAAACATCTCCGGATCAGGCATGACGACGGCACAGGCAAACGGCGGGCGATCGGCAAGCCTTGTAGCCATGGCAACTGATACGGCCATTCAGTACTTGAGCAAACCGCTCGAAGTTTCTCTTGTGGGAGCCTTGGAAGTTTCTTTGGGTGGAGCCTTTGTTGGAAGAATCGCTGTCACTAGCACGACAGCTTCGAGGTTGCTCCTCTCTCTCTTTCTTGTTTATCTTTGGCAAGGAAGGCCAACCTGTAAAGTGGCCCTCAAAACGCTAGATCTGGATCAAGCTACAATGCATGCTTAAAGGTGCTTATTTGTTTTGACTTTAGTTGCTTGTTTCGTTTATACGGAGTATTCAGTTTCGAAAACGTAAATACTTAAATATTTTAGAACAATACATGGTTAGGTTGGGTCGTATGAAAAATCGAAAAAAAAATCGGAGGCAACGGATGTAACACGACCACTCTATAATCAACGCGTATCAGGGACCTAACGGCTAACATGGTCAAGTATTGGCGGGCTGAACCATATCAGAGACCAGTAGGTTGTTTGGTTGTCTGCATCCAAGAAGTTTTGTATCTAGAGATACCAAACTAGTGTGTTTGGTTGTCTTCTCACCCATCTGAACCTGGCTCTCCAGATGTAATTAACCCCTTCGGGCCAGGCTCTGGAGATACGATCAAATTGGGCGTTTCTCCAGAGCCAGGCTCCGCGGATGCAGCAACAACCACATGCGCGACACATTTGATTCATTTATTTGCTATATCTTTTGATTAATATTTTCGATTACCAAATCGATTACACAAATAGGTTATTGATATGTTTTCAAACAAAACGAGACCACACTTGCCATATAAATTTTCAAAGTTAAAAATTTTTATTTTTGAATTTATTTATTTATCAAACTTTCTTTTGAATTTTTTTCGTAATTGATTTTTGTTATTTTGATTTTCTAGAATTTATTTTTTAAAATGTTTCATTCCTCTTTTAAATTTCTCCATGTCATTCTTTCCTTAGTGTAGTCAACCAAACAACAACCATTTGCATCATCTCAGCCTGGCTCAGCTCATACAGCCTGGTTCAACTGAGAAGGCAACCAAACAGCCTACAGATGTATGAATGGCGTGTCCTAGAAATATAAGAATCAAAACTATTTATTTTATACTGGTAATTTTTTGAAACTTGATCGATACTTACCGACGGTATATTAACTGTGTTTCGGTATTCGACGCGGTGTCTGATATGCATAAACGAAGCTGTGAAAGTATCTATGTATCACAACTTTTTGCAGCTTCAGGTGGATCTGCTCATGGGTAGCCCGATTCGACATACCTGACCAAAAAAAACTTGACCCAATCCTACCAATGCATCGGGTCGGGCCTCGATTTGAAGCCTGACCGTCAGGTCGGGTCGGGTTTGGGCCTAAAAAAATTACAAAAATCAGTGGGTCCGGGTCGTGTTTTCGGTTTTCGAGTCAGGTTCGGGCCTGGATTTGTGACCCGGTGCACCGAGTTGGGTCGGGTTCAGGCCGGCTAATTTTTGGTCGAGTTTTGGAAAGCCCGACCCAAACCCGACAGATGATCAGATCTAACTTCAAGTAGAAAGACAATAGATAAAATCGAAGAAGAAAAAAAAAGGAGAAAATTGCATTGTTACCTCTTGAACTTGCAGCAATTCTCACATAGCTCCCTAAACTTGAGTTTTACTTTCTCATACTCCTAAACTTGTCTTTATTTGTATGGTTGCCCCAAAACTGTTAGGGCAATCGTTAAGGGTTGACATGATGCTTATTGTTCGTTAATCATTGATGTGCCTGCCACATGTCAGCTGAACGATGACATGGTAACTCACATGGCTAGTTATTGATGAAAAATTATAAAAATCATAAATTTGAAAAAATTTATAAAAAATCGAAAACATTATTAAAAAATAAAACTTTGGGAAAACACATAAAAATCGAAAATATGGAAAAACATAACAATTCGAAAAAACCAGAAAAAACAAAATAGAAAAATCAGAAAAATAAAAAAGCTTAAAAAAACATAAAAAACAAGAGAATTCGAAAACAAATCATGAAAAATCAAAAAAAATATTCGAATAAAAAAATGAGGAAAAATGGAATGAATTTTCCTTTTTAGAGCAACCGTGCAAACAGAGACAAGTTTAGTGGGCGAGAAATTTAAACTGAAATTGAAATTGCGTGAGAATCATTGCAAATTTAAGGGCAGTATATAATATATATATATATATATATATATATATATATATATATATATATATATATATATATATATATATATATATATAGTTGAGCTATGGTTATTATGATCTAAGTTATTACGAGCCTCCAAAAAGGCTGGTTTTCAAAAATCTGTTAAAAATAGTAAAAAATTTTAAAAAATATAAAATTTTGTTTGTGAGCTCATATAAACTAGAAGATCAAAATGAGTGGTTCGGATCGTTCACATCGGTCATAGGTTTTGCAAACCGAACGCGAAGCACCAAAACATCCGTGCTTCGCGAAGCACCATAGCTCAACTCTATATATATATAAACCGCAAGCACAGTATCAGGAAGATCGTAGCTAGAAGAGAAGCCAGCGGCGGCGGGCGGTCGTCGGAGCTGGCGGGCAGACGGGCGGCGCCGACGCCGCCGCACGTCGGCCGGCTTGGCCATTCTTGGCCAGTACATGTGCTGCGACGGAGGGTCGTCCTCATCACGAGCTGAGCTGAGCCGAACCGAGCCGGGCGGCGACGGCCGGGTGATCGCTGGATCGCTCGCCATCAATGCATTCAATGATCCGTCCCACCGCGCGATCGGATCGGATCGGATCGGATAGGGCGCTGTCGCTGTCGCTGTCTGGCTGCTGCTGCTGCTGCCCTCGCGGCCTCGCTGGATAGGTCTGCGATTCTGCATTTCTGCTGCATGCATGAAGCAGAAGGCGCGGAGCGGCTGGAGCAGCAGCTTCGCTGCGTACGCGCGTACCACAGGAATGGTAGCTGGGCGGGCCTGTGCATGCGTGCTCATGCACTTCCATTTGTTTTAAAAATTTTTAAGTTTTTTAAAAGATCCAATTGTTTTTTAAAAAGAAATAGTTTTTCTTTCGCAAAAGACCATGTGAAAGAGGTGGTGTGCTTGGATTCTATTTGAACGCAAACTCCGTGTTAGAGCGAGCGCTCCAAGAAATTATATTAATGACACAAGAGAAAGAGAGCACATGACGAAGAGAGTGAGCATCCGAAGAACATAGAAACCATCCAAGACAAATGAAATTCCAGACATACAACCAATGGTGGAGGTAGGACGAGGAAGTCCTCGGCTAAGAGCAAAAGTATGTATCACCTTCTATCCTTTTTAATCACCGAAAAATAAAATCATGCAAACTTAGTATGGAAATGTCAAAACCGTGACGAATTTTGATTATGTGTGTTGGAGCAAGCCGCGATCCCATCATCTCATGGCCCGCGGCGATCTGCCTCCTCCCAAGACCAACAGCTGGTCTATGAGCATCTCGAGTCCCTATTTTTGTGTTCTTTAAGTTTTGGCATTGATGACAAGATGAAAATGATCAAGATTTCGCAAGGGTGTTTTTGGACTTCTTGGACCCGGGTGTTTGAGATAGGTCACTTAAGTTGTTATAGGCCGGGTTGTCGGTCTACTTTTTGTCGTCCTACCAAGAGGATCTAAGTGTAGGTGAGCTAGTCAGGTCTTGAGCTTTCGTGGTGCATACTAGTCTCTTTTCTGTGTTTCTTAGATCTAGGTTGGGCCAATATAGATTTAGGTTATGTTCTTTTGGGCTGATCTGAACGGCGAGCAGCTGGACAACTAAAAATGACTCGAGAGATTATCGAGATAGTCTTGAGATTTGGATTCATTTTGTTTGACTTACTTTTTAAAGCGTTAGGACCCACCTTCGAGACAATGAAAAAATGGCCCAAAAAATAAAGCATATGTCTTTTCAAAATGTAGATAAGTCGTTAGGCTGTTAAGCTGAGTCCAAAAGAACAAAGCCTAAAAGAAACCCTCCAAGCTCAAGCCAACAATTAACAAAAAGACCTAGAAACACTAAATGAACCTATCTCGACACCACGGTTCATCCTAAACCATCTTTAATTTGATGCGGTTATACGTCATCTCCACCCAAACCAATAATTCACACAGAAAACCACATAGGGGGTCTGGAACCTCACCCAATCAGTGGGACTACCGTGAACAGCCCACAACCATATTTTACTTGCCAAGGCGCCAATTGCATTTAATTTTAATATTTTGAAATTCCCTTTAATCCGGTTTTAAGGTTCAAAGACCAAATCGGGACCAATGTTTGTGCAACACCTTTTTTTATATATATACTTGGGTTTCTCCCATGTTGTACAATCTATTTTAGTTGTCACATGAGTAATTTTTTCATCGCCGCATTAATTTATAGAAATAAACCTTTTATTGCGGTAAGTATTTTTATAGGTATTTTTTTTGTTTGCATTAAGCACTCAACGTCCGATGCCTAACATAAATAAAAAAGACTAAAAAGAAAAACACATATATTAATTAGACGTAATCATGGGTAGTCCGACTCAGTCTCAACTTGATTTTTCTAGGCCAGGTCAAATTGGGGAATTTTAACCATAGTGGTTTTGGGTGGAGGGGTATTTTAACCAGAATTGATAGTTGAGGGAGGTTGGATGCCCGGTTTTAGAGTTGAGGGGACAAAACCAAACGTTTACGATAGTTGAAGGGGACAAAGTGGACTTTTTCCTCAGATCTAACACGAATAATTCACTGGAGCTCATAATGAGGCCCGGTGGGTTGCTTGGCCCGGGCTCGGGTGTCGCTCTGCCCATCGCAGGCTTCCCGCCAAATGCTGCGGCACTGAAGTGGCCACGGCGGCAGCGGCGGCTTGGCACGCGCATGGCGCCGCGCGCCGGTGCCCTCGCGATGGCAGCAGCGTCGCGCCGTGCGGGGCCACGGCCTGGCGCGTCCCCGGCGGCCGCGGCGCGCGGCGCGCATGGTCCCCGCGACGCCGTCGACTCCGGGAACAGGCTGATCGGGGAGCACCTGCGGGCCGGCAGGCTCGGCGCCGCGCGGGAGGTGTTCGACGGAATGCCGCGGAGGGACGTCGTGTCGTGGAACTCCGTCATGGCCGTGCACGCCCGGTCGGGCGTGCACGGCAGCGCGGCGGGGGCGTTCCTGGAGCTGAGACGGCGCGGGCTCCGGCCTGACCATACCTCGTTCTCGACCGTGCTGTCGGCCTGCGCACGGATGGAGGCTCTGGAGCTGGGGAGGTGCGTGCACGCGCTCGCGCTCAAGGCCTGCTCCTCGGGCAATGTGTTTGTGGGCGCCTCCCTCGTCACGTTGTATGCCCATTGTGGGGCCGTCGATTGCCTCAAGCGGGTTCTTGCTGATGTCGGTAACCCGAACGTCGCCTTGTGGAATGCTTTTGTATCTGGCCTCGTGATGAATCATCATGTAGCCGATGCTCGCAGGGTTTTCGACCAAATGCCAGTACGCAATGTGGTGTCCTGGACGGCCATGATAAAAGGATACGTTATGTTGCCTGATTTGGGGATGGCTATTGAGCTGTTTAGCTTGATGCCTGTAAAGAACTCTGTGTCTTGGTGCGTCATGATTGGGGGACTCATCCACAATGAGAAATTTAGAGAGGCGGTTCAATTGTTCAATGATTTGATGAGGAATGGGGAGGAAGTGACAAGTGCAATTCTTGTTAAGGTTGTGAATGCCTATGCTGGCTTAAAATGTAGTAGGGGAGGCAGATGCGTTCATGGATTTGCTGTGAAGTCTGGATTTTTTCTTGACCTTACTATCGAGGCTTCATTGGTAGCGATGTACAGTAAATCCTTAGATATTGACGAAGCATGGCTGGAATTTAATAAGATGGAAAGAAAGCATGTTGGGTCATGGAATGCCATCAGTTTTGGGTATATTTATGCGGGCAAGATTGATGAGGCTAGAAAACTTTTTGATGCTATGATTGACAGAGATAAGGTCTCCTGGAACACGATGATTAATGGCTATATAAGAGACGGAAGAATTACTGATGCTACTGAGCTATACTCAAAAATGCCTGAAAAGAATGTGGAAGCAGCCACTTCTTTGATGTCATGGTTAATAGACAATGGGATGCTTGATAAAGCACGGGACATGTTTTATAGAATGCCTGAAGTAGATGTAATGGCTTGCACAACTTTGCTCTTTGGATATGTGAAAGAAGGAAATTTTGATGATGCACTGGACCTTTTCCATAGGATGCGCAAAAAGACTGTAGTCACTTATAATGTGATGATAGCTGGGCTGCTTCATCAAGATAAGGTTGCTGAAGCTTACAAGCTCTTTAATGAATCTCCAGCCCCTGATTTAATGACTTGGACCTGTTTAATTACTGGGGTCGCTCAAAATGGTTTGGTCAGTGACGCACTTAATCTGTACAAGAAGATGCTATTATCAAATATACACCCAAGTGAGTCAGTTGTTTCTAGCCTTATGAGCTGTTTTTCACATAATTCTATGATGGTTCATGGTCAGCAGTTTCATGCCGCAATTATCAAGCTTGGACTCGAGTTGTGTTTGCTGATTCAAAATGCACTTATTAGCCTATACTCCAAATGTGGCGAAATGATTACCGCTCAACATATTTTTGACCAAATGTCTAAGAGAGATGTGGTGACATGGAATACAATCATCCATGGCTATGCATTCAATAGTCTTGGTCAAAATGCTGTCGAAATGTTTGAGGATATGAAAAAGGCACAGGTTGACCCTGATGACATCACATTTCTTGGTGTACTGTCTGCATGTAATCACATGAGCCTTTTGGAGGAAGCAAAACATTTCTTCAATGTGATGGCACATGATTATGGAATTGTACCTAATATAATGCACTATGCATGTATGGTTGATCTATTTTGTAGGCGAGGCATGCTTGAGGAGGCCGAAGGATTAGTCAAGTCAATGCCTTTTGAACCGGATTCAGCAATATGGACTTCTCTCTTAAGTAGTTGCAGATTGAGTGGGAATGATAAGTTAGCAGAGCATGCTGCGAATCAAATAATTACCACCAATCCTTCTAGTAAAATGCCTTATCTGCACCTCATCAGCGTGCATGGATCAACCAATCGATGGGGCGTGATCGATAGTTTGAGAAGTCAAATCAGAAACACAGCCACGGAGAAAGAAGTTGGTTATAGTTGGATTTAACATCTCATCATAATTCACGGAGAAAGAAGTCAAATCAGAAACACAGCTACTGGTTGTTTAGAACAGTTTTCATGGACAGGCGCACAACACTTGATCATCTCTGCAGATAATTTTCCAATAAGTAGGTAAAATTGTACTGCCTCCGTTCTTTTTTATTCGATGCTTATGACTTTTGGACTCGTCTTTAACTATTCGTCTTATTCAAAAAAACTATGTATATATCATTAATTTTGTTGTGATTTGTTTTATTATTAAAGGTACTTTAAGCATGACTTATATTTTTTCATGTTTGCACTAAATTTTTGAAGTAAGACGAATGGTCAAAGGCTTGCCTAAAATCAAAGGCGTCAAATAAAAAAAACGGAGTTAGCAGTAAATAAGCTGATGGATCCCATTTGAGGAGATGATCTTTTTTACAGTGCCATGCAGGATATGAGATGCTGAGTATCCAGTCAGTTTATGATGGGTTAACCAGGCATATTGACGAGGAATTGAACAGGCGTGAAACACCGTCATTGGCTACAATTCGGTTGTATATTTCCGCTTTTGATTTCCTGCACACAGCAGCGATGGCCAATGGCATCCACACAGACAGACTGACTCGAGGTAGCTTGTAGCTAAATAGCTAATGTTTATGCCTGTCCCATGGTTACATATTCTGCAGCGAAACTTCTGACATATGAGCACGCCTGCTGTCATCATTCGTCATTCGCCCGTAAACTGCTCTGCAAAGGAGCATCTGACTTTGCGTCAGGTAAGCATCCTGCTGGATTATGTGTCTTTACCTATACAACAAAGCATTTGAATTTCCATTTCTACTTGACCGAGAACATATTAACAGTAGTTGCCATCTTGCTCTCCAGGAATTGGTGTTTTTATGCATTGATCTTTTGTCGCTCTCCAGGACGATAATGTCGACATGAACTTCACCACCCGGTCGTGTAGTTCAGTTATCAGGGATAGGCTTTAGCAAACAGCGTGGACTAATCACTTTCAGCAGTTCAAAACTGTTTTCAATTTCTTTGGCTTCTTAGAAAGCGATGATCCTTGCTGCATTTCTTATCAGTGGTGGTGACCAAGGCAATACAGTTTACCAAGAGAAAAATTGGCAGAGTTGCTGACGGATTGGCTTCGATTGATCTTCCTGGTGACCTACTATGAATCTACTTTCACTTCGAATCTTACTCGCGACCTTCGTTTAATCAGCGTACTTTCTTACTCTCTCACAGAATACGAGGTCTTCATTCAACTATCAACTGTAAAATCGCTCTGTCCTCCAAAAAATTTGTAATGAAAATAACAGAAAATTGAACATCGTAGAATTTTCAGCAAAACAAGAACTCGGTCATTCTCGTGTCTTGTATTGGTTTTGCAATGATACTTATGTAAATCTTTGAGACAATCATCGAGGAACAAAAGGAATAACGCATGAAGACGCATTGTAAAACAACAAACCACGGTGCAGGCCCCGCTGTATATCACCGACGGAAGTCAAAGAAATAATAAAGGTTTGAAATAATACAGCATTGCAGATACAGAACAAGCCTATCCAAATCAATCGCTTTCTCCTAGTGCTGCTACTTGGTTTAGCCAGGCTAACAGATGCATTCCATCGGGTACATGCTAGAGATTTTCTAGATAGGAATCTCAGCTCTGGAGAAGAATCTCATCGGATGCTTAGGTGTTCTGACACCGTGCATCAAGGTGAGTTCAGCAAGAATAAATTGGTGATTCCATGCCTTTTGTTTCGACGCTCACCTCCACCTCGCACCCCCCAATCTGATTACCTCTTCTGTCCCGGAATCCCTGCGAGCTCTGTCATCATCCGCATCATCCTTTTTATTTGTTGCGTCACCATATAAATCCTTCAACTTTGACAAGTTGGATGCCTCTGGCGCTTTACCAAATGGACTGGAGCGGTGTTTGCCGCCATCAGTTCTGCCACGGTTTGGACTCCGGCTCCGACTCCTGCTTCTGCGAGTGCTTGATCGTCCATTTCGATCAGAGTCTCTGTCCCTCCTTTCATGACTTCGTCTCTCACCACCCCTATCTGAATAGCTTGACCGATGGTAATCACGATCTCTGTCATCACGGGTGTTTCGACTGTGCTCCCTATCCTTGTGTTTGTCATGATCATGATATGAACGATCTCTCTCAGAATCATGATCACGCTCACGACTCCGACTTCGGCGCTTCCTGGGAGATCTTGCACGATCACCATCATGACTTCTTTCCCTATCCCGTACAGAAGGCAATGTCTTTCGGACTGGTGATGAGTCCCTTGTGGATGCACGATGTGGAGCACGCTGACCGAATGAGACGGACAAAGAAGCCTTTACCGAAGGAGGCCGTCGGGCAGTATCATCTGAACCTAAACGATTAGACTCCCCCGTCATACCTGACTGCTTTGTTGGGAGCTTCATCTTCTCAAGGAGACCAGTGACCTGCCGCAAAATTGGGAGAGGCACTCGTGGAAGAAGACTGTCAAAGTAGTACTGCAAAGGAACAATAAATTGCATGCAAATTTAGTATTACCATACATGTGGATCATATTTCTCAATTCAAGCTATATGAATAATAGCTCAAAAAAAAAATTGCAGAACAGTCACATTGAAGTTGTCAACAGAAACAGAGATAAAGTGAACATGATCCGAGGTTAATATACTATGTTATGTTTTGGCATACTGGAGCATAGTTTGGTGCTGAGGGGTTTTCTCAGTTATATGCAACTCTAATATCAGATATGAAGAAAAAAAAAGCGACAATTGAAAAAAAATGGCACAAAATAATTGCCGAAACAAACTAGTCGTCATGTGACTGTTTTCAGTATAGGCTGGACCAGTAAACAGAATTACAAGACCAATCCACTGAAGAGTAACAACAGCCGAATAAACATAAGAACCACAAATCACCACTAAACTCAGTTCACCCAGAAAACAGGCATCTCAATTTCCCTATCACCTTCTGCTGCACAATGGGATCTATGGTCTAGTGGATATTAGTTGCTTATCAGAGAGCTAAATTCAGACGAATTTCTGACTACTATATAAAAGGAGAAAACCAGTAAATGGGTAAAAAACATTTCATAACTGACAATCTCCCAGAACTTGGGGCATTGCACACCATTTTATTCTTAATGGCAACCCTAAACAAATTCAAGAACTTCCAATTATAAGATGCATTCTTATTGCACACTGGAATTCCTTCCTTTTTTAATAGGGAGATGAACATTTCCTATATAAAAAATACACCCTCGCAATGTATCCAAAGCATAAAGCATGGATAAAAAAGAAAAAAATATATCTTACCAAACAAAACAAATGTGAGACATAGTCATTAAAAAGTTAAGATAGAATAAAACATACATCATTTCATGTGCTATAAATCTCTCAATCAACGAGTTTAAACATAGGAAACACTAGCCGAAAAAGGGAAAAGAATATTTGAGTAACATATCATGACAAACCTTATACAAAGTGGTTACTGATGGAAGAGATGATGTCTCCTCTTAAAGCAACTCCACAATTGAAATTTCCGCTCAGTATGCCAAAACAACAGGTGAGTGATTCAACAAACACTAATTGCATTTGGGTTCACATAATAGTATGTTAATAATGTATTCCCCTGGATGTGATTGGATAACTAAAGGACACGGTAATAGCAGATTTACAAAACAGTTCTGTTTAATGCCAGAAATGGGAGGACTGTTTTAAGAGATATACCTGACCAAGGAGGAGATCACGCACATAAACACCCATAGTAGTCAGTTTACCATTGGATCCAGGGGAAAACTCCTGCAAAGTAAGACATCATGTAGAGGTGAGTTATGATGCATTGGAAAGAACTGCACATGGATTTATCATTTATGATCTAAATGAATTATACACAGCAAAAGTAGCATGTTAACAAAAGGCGCAAAAAAACATTTGCGCAGATAAATCTACATGGCTAAGCATTCGATATGTGGGTTCATAGTTCATACATGCAACATCAATATGTTTCAAAGAAGCAAAGTGCTAGTAATCTAGCACATGGATGATAGATTCCAGAAGTATCAATTTAGCCTTTCTAATCACACTTCCATCAGCTCACCATTTAGGCTTCCCTTATATCATTTTTTTTTTTAAAAAATATGCTTGGTGTCAATAGAGGAACCACATTTTGCACAACAACAACAACAACAAAGCCTTTAAATCCCAAGCAAGTTGGGGTAGGCTAGAGTTGAAACCCAAAACAAACCGCTAAAAAGGGGAAGGGGAAAAGAAACAAGAAGGATAAGGGTTTAAAAAGTTTTTTTGAAAAGAAGCACAAGGAAGAGCCTAGTCAAGGCTCAGGCACGTGGATAGCTGCTTTCCAAGCACTTCTATCCAAGGCTAACTCTCTCGCTATATTCCAATCTTTTAGGTCCCTCTTAACCGCCTCCTCCCAGGTCAAGTTTGGCCGACCCCTACCTCTCTTCACATCATTATTCCACCTTATGATTCCGCTATGCACTGGTGCCTCTGGAGGTCTTCGTTGCACATGCCCAAACCATCTTAGTCGATGTTGCACAAGCTTTTCTTCAATTGGGGCTACCCCTAGTCGATCCCGTATCTCGTCGTTTCGAACTCGGTCCATCCTTGTATGCCCACAAATCCAACGCAACATACGCATCTCGGCGACACTTAATTGTTGAACATGTCTTCTTTTAGTAGGCCAAAGATTCGCACCATACAACATCGCAGGTCTAATAGCCGTCCTATAGAACTTGCCTTTTAGCTTTTGTGGTACCCTCTTGTCACATAGAATACCGGATGCTTGACGCCATTTCATCCATCCCGCTTTGATTCTATGGCTAACATCTTCATCGACATCCCCGTCTCTTTGTAGCATCGATCCCAAGTATCGAAAAGTATCATTCTTGGGCACTATCTGACCTTCCAAACTCACATCTCCCTCTTCCGTCTAGCGATCAAGTCACATCTCATATATTCGGTTTTAGTCCTGCTAAATCTAAAACCTTTCGACTCCAGGGTCTGCCGCCACAACTCTAGTTTCCTATTTACTCCCGCCCGGCTTTCATCCACTAGTACTACATCATCAGCAAACAGCATACACCACGGGATATCTCCTTGTATATCCCTTGTGACCTCATCCATCACCAAGGCAAAGAGGTAAGGGCTCAAAGCTGATCCTTGATGTAGTCCTATGTTAATTGGGAAGTCACTTGTGTCACCGTCAGTTGTTCGAACACTATATTTCATATTTGTAGTAATTATTACTGGTTTACACAAGCATTACCCTTAGCAAATAGTAGGTGCAAAATAAGAATAGAAGTTATTTGTTTATCTTACACACTTTTAACATAGTACTTTATTGGAAACAATGCAATGGTTCGGTAAAGTATGCATAACATAGAACATATGTCAGGAAACTAGAAATGGTACTCTTACTCCTTAAATTTATTGTCAAAAACAAATGCAAAAGGCAGATGGCTAATACGGTACCTCATCATCTTTAATGTAAGGTTCATACCAACTCCATAATGTCTTTGGTTCTGCAACATATCGCAGGTAGAGGAATCCAATCTGGAATATAAATGATCATTAGTCTGGGAGCTAAAACTTTTTGTAAAAAAATATAAACCAAGCATTCCTGGTTTCTATAGCAAGTTCCATCGGCAAGCAAGAACATCTAATGTTTTCATGTAGATTCAACCACCTATCAACAAAGATTTCTATGCCATACCACCTCATTTAGCAAGAAAAATTTACCAAACAAGACAACAAGATCCATTTTCAATCCTATAGTCTACACAGATACAATCAAATCCAACGCCTCAGCAATTTCCCTTGCATTCCACGACTACGAAACGCTGGAACACAAATAAACATTGCGAGAACCAAGAAACCGCGGGCTTACGGCTCTGATGTAGGGGGAGTCCGGGTGCTTGAGCAGCCCGTGCATCTGCTTCACGGTGAGCTTCATGGTGAAGAACTTGTAGAGGAGGCAGAAGGCGGAGGAGGGGCCGCGGCAGTTGCCGGTCATCCAGGGCTCGACGTGGTCAACCTGGTTGTAGATCTCGTCGATGACCTCGTGGTACGTCTTGAGCCTGTAGAGCTCCTTGAAGTAGTCCGACGAGAGGATGTTTACGGACAGCACCTTCTCCATCAGCACATCGATCGGCCGGCCGGACGACTGTATCTCCATCTCCCCTATGAAATCAATACCACGACACAGGATCAAACTATCAATCCAAACCACGCCTGATAAGATCTCCCGAATCTTTCTCAACCTACACGAAAAAATTTCTACTTGGTACCAAGAAGAGAGCTGCGAAATCATAGGCCGGCATCTCCAAGAAAGAAACAGCCAGAGAAAAAAAAAAAAAAGGAAAAACCAAAGATTTGCTAATCGGGGAGAGCAAAGCACGCCAAGATCCAGGCTTTAAGGGCGGAATCGAAGGGCTACCTGTTTGATGGTCACCGGAGCGCGAGCAGAGAGGCAGGGAGAGGGCGGCGCTGCGGAGGCCGCGCCGGCGAGCACCGCTGAGGTGGGGGGCGCCGGAGGAATCGTATCGGATTAGGGTCCGGGGGCTCCGGAGCGGAGAGAGGAAGACGAGAGGGGGATGAGGTGCGTTCCGGGAACAATCATGGCGACCCCTCGGCCTGCTCGGCCCATTTCAGGTCAGAATCGCAACTGTCCGACCCATAAAAGGAGAATATCAGGCCTAGTATTGGCCCATTTACGGCTTAGGCCGCCGCCGCTTTATTTTCATCGTCGGCTCCTCTCTTTTGTTGTTCGATGTGGCTCTCAGTCTTCCGAGGTTTGTTTGGTCGAGGAAAGATATATTAGAAAAAACGGCTGCGTTTGAGCAAAATCCTAGGCGATTTTACTTGCTCACCTTATATCTGCGCGCGTCGTCTTCTCCAACTCTAGCCACCTCCGCCGCGGCGCCGCCACCTCCGTCGTCTTCTTCAACCAAGCGCCATGGAGCTCGCCGTCGCCGCCGTCTTGCCTCCGGCTGGTTCGGGTTAGGGTTTGGGGGTGGGGGGTTTTTGTGCTCCTCGTCTATAGATTAAGGGTTGGGGGAGGTGGAGGCTCGGCGGTTGGCCGGGATTCGAGGCATGGCGGCGGAGGTGAGGCAGGCATGCCGCCGCCAAGCGAGTGGGGAGATGGCGGCCGGGCCGGTCACGGAGGCGGATCTGGGTTAGGGTGGCGGCGCCGGCCGGGTTTGGAGGTTGGAGGTGGAGCGGGCGCCGCCAACCGGGTGGTTGAGGAGGCAATGGCAAGGAGGTGTCTTGAGCGGGCCGCGCATGAGGAAGACGAAGGGGATTGGGGGAGGAAGGAGTGCGCTGGCTCGGGCGTCGCTCACGTGAGAAACAAAAGTGCTGGGAGGTCACGCGTGCCGGCCGTTGGATCAAGATCGCCTGCGCGCTGGCCCCGATCGCAGGCGACTGCGGTACAATGGCTCCCTAGAAAAAAAAAGATTTAGTGAAATTAATTTTCTTGTTTGGTTGAAGGAAAATAGAAAGAGGAAAGGTAAATTATTACCTTCGTTTTTTTATTTGACGTCTTTAATTTTTTATACACATTTGGCTGTTCATCTTATTAAAAAATGATACTATTTATATAGTTTTTTTACTATTTAAGTGAAGGAAATTTCTTACCACCGAGGATCCTAAATAAAAATTCCACTCCTCTTTCGCTTCCCTACCAAACACGCAAAGGTAATTTTTTTGGGTTGTCCTAGTTCATTCTTTTTTTTCCCTAGATTAATCTGTTCTATAGTTTCTTTCCTCTTTTGTTCTGAGTTTCATTGTCCTGTCTTGAGCCGTCTATTTCCCCAACGTGGAGATCGAGATCGAGCGCCATGAGTCAGTCCCTGCCACTGGGATAAGAACAAGAACAAGAAAAAAGCCTGAAAGCAAATGGAACCTTGCTCGCGGTAACCTGATTCTCGCGGAACGAGAACGAGAACATGAACGAGAGTAACCTGATTCTCGCGGAAAACAAATGGAACCTTGCTCTGCGATCGTTTTACGGCAGCCTGATGCCAATCGGCAGATGCAGCACACAAAGAATACCTATCATCTTCGTGGAAAGGATCCATCACGGATAGCGAAACCACACGAGGCCACGAGCTCCATTGGTAGCGCAAGCAAATGCAGAGAGGTGCAGTGCTCGATAGAGAGCCTACCAGCTTGTCCCTGCCAGAGCTGTCACTCCATTCTTCGCCGCGCATTTATCTGCCTGAAAGAGATGCCAGTCACCCAGTCAGTGGCTGGCTCACTCACTCACTCTGTGGCCTAGAACTACAGCAGATTATGCCTGATCTGATCACAGCTTGCTCGACTGATGTTCTCATCTTATTCAGATGCTGCTCATGTAGTCATGTGTGTTCTGTTCTTATCTTAAGTAATGCAATTTTTTTTGAGATGCTGCAAGATTCTGGAGAGTGGATGGATCTGACTACAAGATCAACTTTCCGTTGATTACACCCGGAGCAAATTACAGCTACAGCAGCTACATTCATTCATGCTGACTACATTCACCAAAAACTCTCCTCCTCGGGAGAGATCAGCACCCGCGTTATTCTGCGGCTGTTCTACCGGTCTCCCTACACACAATCAAGAACACACGAACAGAGAATGTCTCCGTCTCCGTCGTCGTCGTCTTCTTTCTTGTTGGATTCTTCTTCTACGCGTCTACCTTATCTTCCTTTAGTTTAGCCTCCTCCGAGAAGCCGATAAGTGCTTCTACTGCTTCTGCTGGTCGGAGTAGAGCCTGCCTGTCTACATGGCGGCGCCGCCCCCTGCTCGTCAGGGCTGCAGCGACTTGTACGGCGACGCCGCGACGGCCTCTGCGACGCTGAAGAACATGCGATCGGAGCCGAACATCTCGCCCACCACCGAGTTGAGCATCCGCTCGGCCACCGAGCCCACCGGGTTGGCTAGCACCAGCTGCAAGAAGAAGGCGATCGATCATGTCAGTATGTCACACGCGATGAATCTGCTGTCAATCTGCGATGTGCAGTTGCGGCGTGCGTACCTCGATGTTCCTCTTGTCCAGCACTCTCTTCAGCTCCGCCAGCGCGTCCAGGCCGCTCGTGTCGATTGCCGCAACGGCTGCAAGATGGCGTGAATTCGTCTCAGGTAAGCTGAATCTGACAATGTTTTTGCTGATGATCAGGTGGTGTTAGTTCCCAAGATTTGCGGTTTGCACTCACCGCCCATGTCCAGGATGATGCACCGGACGGAGCCCTGGTTCGCCTTGAGCGCCCTCTCTTCTTCCTCCCGGAGATACCTCATTATCCTCTCAACGAGGTACATGGAGTTGGCGAAGTAGATCGCCGACTCGAAGCCGACGATGAGGAAGGGCGGCATCCGCATGGCCTCCCTGTACTGCACCATGCTGCGGTAGCTCTGCGTGCCGGGGATGACGCCCTTGATCACCGTGTTCGGCCGCGTCACCTGCAGCAAGATCTTGAACAGAGAGATGCCAACCTGCAAGAACACCGCAGATGATCACTGATTAATTCTCTTGGTTGGTGTTTGCTGAGAGAGAATGATCTCTTGGGAGGTGGGTGCGCACGGCAATGGCGAGGCCCATCTGGACGGAGACGAGGAGGACGCCGAAGAAGGCGGCCATGCAGGCGAGGAAGTCGAGCTTGTCGACCTTCCACAGCCGGGCGGCGCCGTGGACGTCGATGAGGCCGGCCACCGCCGTGATGATGATCGCCGCCAGGATCACGTTGGGCGTGTAGTGGAAGAGCGGCATCAGGAACAGCAGCGTCACCAGCACGGCCGCCGCCATCACGATGTTCGACACCGCCGTCTTGCACCCGGCGCTGTAGTTCACCGCCGACCTCGAGAACGACCCTACCATTCTCATCGTCGTCAGCTTCATCAGCCGCTGATAATTTTACCATTTTAATTAGCTCAGCTTCCTGGCTCATTCAGAGCTAGCAACACACCTGTGGTGACATAGCAAGAGGCGCATGAGCCAGCCATGTTCATGATCCCAATGGCCATCATCTCCTTGTTGCCATCAACCTGGTAGTTGTTGATGGATGCAAATGTCCTCCCTACTGCAATTCCTTCCTGCAAATTCAGGTGGGCAAAAAATCTCATCTTCAGATCAAACTCCCATGTTGAAATCCATTCAGCAAGAAGATGATTTTGTGCAATGTCTGTAACTCTGTATGTCTTACAGTTAGGGACAGGATGCCTGTCATGATCCCTGTCTTGATTGTCAGCGCTAAGTAGGAGCCACTGAAGGTCAGCAGGTTCACTGAGGGAGGGTTCACTCCCTTGGGGAGGTTGCCAATCTGTGTCCAGGAATTAATGACAGGTGAATTAGCAGTGATTAATGTTTCATCTGAGCTAGGTTAATTTGAGGGGTTCCGGTGTGAAGTATCGACTGGTTCAGAATCAGAACAGATAAGATGCTTACAATGCTAATGCCGTGAGCTTTGCAGATGAACGAGATGATGGTGGAGATGATCACTGAAGCCAGGGGGGCAGCCGCTGATACCCAGAAAAGCTTTGGATTTCTGGCGCTCTGCAAAGAACAAGGAATAAAATGATCAGTCCATCTTTCTCTTGTTGCTTGCATACTTACACCCAGGGATGTGGTAATCAGCTTAATAAAACCGGCAATCAGCGAAGGACCCGTATTTTTACAATTTTACTTACCAGTATATTTTTTTATTTTGGTAGAATTTGGTTTAAATTCAAATAAATTTGATGTTCTCATTTGAATTAGACTTTTTTTGTGTTTTCAAATTAAATTTACATATTTGAAAATTCTAAACAAAAAAAAAACTAGTTAACGGCTAGGCGGCCAATTCTATATAATTTCACATAATCGGTAAAAACGGTCCATCTTAGATCAAAACAAATCGGAAATTGTACATCACAAAATCAAAGAACTACTGGATAAGAACTGAACTATTTGGCTTGTAATTTCAGTAGACTCTGAGTCGCCACACAAGAGACTTTTCTTTTTTCGGTGGAAAGCTGTCAATTTTAGGAGGCACCACAATTTGGCGTCACTTTTAAGCTCAAATTCATCCCCACACGCAGAAAAGAAACATGGCATTAGGGCCACCTTTTCACAGAGAAAAAAAATATATTGCCACACACCCGTGGCCCGCATGTCATCGACAGTTTCGCAAGCATCATTTTGAAGATTGTGGGGGTGTAAGGGTGTTCTTCAATAAAATCTCTCCATGAAGGGAAAGATCAGAGAAGGAAATATGATTCAGAGGGATGAGCATGTGACCAACTTGCTTAAGCAGCAGGACACATCAGATGAATTCTCCCCCAAAAGGGGAGAAGGGAAAGGCTCCCATGGGGCACCAACTTTATCAGAATAGATTCTAAAGCCTCACACACGCTTTACTTTAATTGAGGTGTGTGGCCTTAGTCGGCATTACCTCATGGCCAGAACCGAGTTAAACTAGTCAAACTATAGCTAGTTAAACGTTGCTTAACGACACAAAGCATGTGTGTTTTTTTGCGCTTGGAAAAACACTATTTAGGCAGTGCAAGGGGTGATTCTTTGTTCGCAAGGGAAAGGGAAAGAAATCAGAAATGGCACTTTGAGCTATCTTCGGAGATCATACAAACTCGAAGTGCATGTGGTCACTCGAGCAAGCACTTTTTGGCACCAAGTTTCAGTCCATTGTTCAGATATCTTGGAGGATTTGTTAGGCCTATGGAAGCAACTGAACTTTTTATTGGCATACCAACTGTTTGGTTAAGTCTAGTAAGTCTACAGTATCTCTTAAACATGTCCAAATCACTGGATTATTAGCTTCGACACACAAATGGTTTTAAAAAGGTTAAAATTTACTGAACCAAGCTAGCCATGCTCTTTGTCATGGAATATCTCTGTCCTATTATGACAGCAAGTAGTTTTCACATGATCAGTTTCAAGTGTATCTCAGGTGACATTTGTCGGTTATTCTATCAGAGCAGATTAAAACAAAATTAAATGGAATGCATTAGGAGGTCAGGTCCAAACAAGCAGGAACTAGAGAGCTAAGGTACGTCACTGCTGCCATTAATTATGACCATTAGTTTAACTGAGTGGAGTGAAATTCCTTGTCAGTGGCAGGCACCCTTTGGGCCCCTCCATAAACTCAACCAGTGTTACTTTTATGGTTTTAATCACCACCGCTGCTTTTTGGCAAATCCTATCTTTGCTGCTGGCTAAGCTACCCGCCTGTGATCATGGTCAAATAATCCTAAATAAATTTCCAACTAATTAACTAACACTAACCATGTCTACCATTTTAATGATGAGTTGACAAATGAGAGAGTCGGAGAGATGCAAATGCACCCGTTTTTACCCATTTTGTACTTGCGGCTATTGTCGCTCTTCCACTAATAGTAATGGTAGTTTAATTAGCTCGTTAATTCTTTTGTTCTTAATGAAAAATCAGTGATTGGAAGTAATTAAGCACATAAGATGGAGTCATGGAGAATGGGGGTGGTAATGCACGATTACGAACCACCCTATACCATCTCATTCAACCTCATCCAACCAAACCTCCATCACATCGTCCTATCTCACCGACCAAATACCTAACACCTGAAGGCCCTGAACCATGTATCCTACCATTACGTAGGTATCGTCTCATTCAACCAACCAAACACACCGAAAGCATGAGATGGGGTCATGGAGATTGGGTTGGTCGAGCTTACGATCTGGCGCGTGGCAAGGAGGATGGCGAGGAAGGCGACGCCCATGAGGATGGTCTGCCACGCCCACTCGTCGTGGTGCCTGACGACGGAGCTCATCACCGGGATGAAGCCCATCTGGGAGGTGAAGTGGGTGATGCCGAGGAGGCCCTTGAGCTGCTGCAGCGACACGATGATCGCCGCGCCGCCCATGAACCCCGTCAGCGTCGCCTTCGACAGGAAGTCCACGATGAACCCCAGCCTGCGCTCCGCCGTCAGTCAATCACAATCCCCATTCGGAGCTTGAGCTTGAGCTCGCATCCATGGATCAATGGAACAGTGGAAAATATGGAAGGTGTCGAACCTGAGGAAGCCGAGGGAGGCCTGGAAGACGCCGGCGAAGAAGGTGGCGGTGAAGGCGAGCTGGAGGTAGAGGATGGGGCGCTCCTCCGGCGAGACGGCCTCCCGGAGCATGGAACCCATCACCAGCGACGCGATCGACACCGGCCCCACCGCCAGGTCCCTCGAGCTCCCCAGCAGCGCGTAGATCAGCGGCGGCACGAAGCTCGAGTCTGCAATTACACGCATACGTACATTCCCATACACCGATGATCAGATCAGCCATCGATGATCATTGAATGGGATGATCGGAGAATTATCTTGCCAAGAACTCACATAGCCCGATGATCGGAGGCAGGTTCGCGAGCTTCGCGTAGCTGATCCCCTGCAGGCCAGGAAAGAATCAGAATAAAGCTAAATTTAGAGAGAGAGAGAGAGAAGCAGGGGCAGGGGCAGGGGCAGGGGCATGGTGGGTGTGTACGGTACCTGGGGGATGGCGAGGCTGGCAATGGTGAGGCCGGCGACGACGTCGGAGCGGAGGAGGCGGGGGCTGTAGGCGGAGCCCCACTGGAAGATGGGGAAGAAGTAGTGGAGCGCGAGCACCAACCGCCGGGCGAAGGACTGGTTCTTGAACTGGTGCAGAGGGTCGTCGGGGAAGAACACCTCCGCCAGCCGCTGCCGCAGCGCCTTCGCCGTCGACCGCCGCTCCGGCACCGACACCTTGTGCACCTCCACCACCACGTGGTGTGCGGTCCTCGCGGCCGGCCGCGCCTCGTCGGCGGCGTGCTGCGCCGACGCGTCGGCCGCCGGCGCCTCGACGTCGTACGTCAGGCTGTCCACCTTGTTGTTCACCACCATGGCGTCGATCGACGGCGCGCGGCCAAGGACGCGGTGGCTGCGGTCGGCCTTGACTGTCCTCCCTGCAACGGCGGTGAGCTGCAGGGGAGGCGAGCGAGGAGGAAGGTGGGGGGTTCGCCGGCCTTCTTCTTGCTCGATGAGCTCGTCGGAGAGGGGGGAGGCGGCCTTTTATAGCGCGGGAAGGAAGGAAAGCGCGGGAGAACGCGCAGGGAAGGCAGGTTCGGAGGAGGCGAAGGCCAGTGGGTTAATTTAGGCGGGGTCGACTATTACTGGCCGTGTAATTAGCCGCGCTGGCTTTGGATTACAAGCACATGGGGATTTAACTCATCTGATTAGGGCTAACCAATTAGGAAAAATATATCGTGCAAGCAAGCTTACAGTGTAAATACCATGCAACTGTACTATCAAAAGTTATAACAAAATCTAAAAAAGTTTATAGATATACTCTACAACTTACTCTACCTCTATATAAAATTTCAAATTAAATTCATCTTATATTGAAAGTTAAAAAAGTTAAAATTCTATCAATTTTGAACTCGTTAAAGTTGTCGTTTTTTCCTTTTTATAACTCTTAATATAAACTAAATTTTGCTTTCAAACTTTATATATAGGTAGAGTAAACAATGAAGTACATCTACAAGATTTTTTAGATTTTTTTACAACTTTTGATAGTTCGTTTGCACGGTGCTCAGTGGCGTAGCCAAGATTTTAGGTTTGGTTGGGCCAATTTAAAAAAACATATGCAACTTACGTGCCAACATATAAAAATAAAATGTATTCAAAAGTAATTAAACAAAATGCGAAGATAACAATAAAGTTTGACAATAGTTTAGAGAATATTACCATACTATTTCTTCTTCTTTTGGGGTTTACGTCTTCTAATAGCCATAAAAGTGACTAGACAATCATCCAAAAGACTATCACCCATCCTATTTCTCAACTTATTCTTGACGAACTTCATTGCAGAAAATACTCTTTTAACGCTTGCCGTCGCCACCGGTAAAACCAATATCAATTTGATAAGCAAGTACACTAAGTCATAAACATTATGTCTCTTTGTTTCAACAAGCTTGACTGAGAGTTCAGCTAAACTGTTTAGACCTTTGAATGCATCATCTTTTCTCATGTCATCAATATAATTATTAAGTTGCATTTCAAGTCTTAACAAGTCAATGCTAGATATATATCATTGGGGTAAAACTCAGCAAGTCTACGTACCTATTGTGAATCAAAAGAAGCAAATAAGTCGATGGGATTTAAAGCCAACATAAAAGAAAGAAAAATTCAGCAAGTCTACGTACCTTGTGTGCATCAAAAGAAGCAAATATGTTGGCGGGATTCAAAGCCCACATACAAGAAAGCAATTCCATATTAACCTCATCAAATCTATTGTCAAGCTCTTCGCTAATGTTGTCAATTACCCCAATATACACTTCTCTTATAAAGTGATCATCATTGGTTTGATTTCTAGCAAACCGTGTTGATTTTCCATGAGGTACATAATTACCTTCCATTGCAGAAACTTCGACACCATGTTTATTGCAAAACAAAGTGACCTTTTGAAAGAATTCAACCGATCCATCGGACCTCATTTGTTGTAATCTATTCTTTGCCAAATTAACAAGTGATATTGCGTTTAGTATATCTTGCTCACTTCTTTGTAAACACTCGGATAGATTTGTGTATCCAAGAATGACAAGCATCAAGTGTGCACTAAAAATAAAGTGAAATGACTCAAATGCTTCAACCATGGCATAAATTTTTGGTCAATCACCATTTTGTGTACTATCTTCACCAAGACTTATGAGTACATCACGAATCATTGGATACATGGTAATAAGGTTAAGAATAGTTTTATAATGAGATCCCATCGAGTATTAGCAGGTTTAGCTAACCCCATCTCTTGATTTAATCCACTTCCAACTTCTAGCTCACCACATTTAATTGCTTTCATTACACACTGAAGTCTAGCATTTCTAAGCATGTCATTACGTTTACAATAAACTCCAATAATATTTAGTAAGAGAGATACTTGATAAAAAACCACACAACATCATCATTTCCCTTAGCAACGGCAACAAGAACTAGTTGTAATTGATGTGCGAAGCAATGGACATAATAAGCAGAAGACGACTATTTCATGATTAGCGTTTTCAGTCTTTTAATTTCTCCTTTCATGTTGCTAGCCCTATCATAACCTTGACCACGAATGTGACTTATAGTCAAATGGTGACTAGCAAGCAATGCTTCAATTACTTCCTTAAGTGATAAAAAGGTAGTACCAGGTACATGGACAACTCCAAGAAAATGTTCACATGGTCTTCCCAATGTATCAACATAACGCAGACAAACAGCTAGTTGTTCCTTATGTGATATGTCACTAGACTCATCAGCTATAATCGCATAGTGTTCATTATCAAGATCTTGAAGAATTTGCTTTCTAGTCTCTATGGCACAACATTGAATAATTTGCTTTTGTATGTCTGGAGAGGTTAAGGTGCAATTACCTTAAGCATTCTTCACAATAAATTTATCCACCTATTCACTACTTTCTACAAACCATTTTAAAAGTTCAAGAAAGTTCCCTCTGTTACTAGACTCTTCACCTTCATCATGACCACGGAATGCCAATCCTTGTCGAAAAGAAAACTGCAAACATCTAATTGAGTAAGTCAATCTGATCTTGTAAAGACGTAGATCCACATTGCCCACTGTTGACACGAAAAGTGGACTTCTCGCGAACACACGTGCCGAAGCGTCAATTCTATGATTTGGCCCAATAATTCCATTTCATTCTTCCTGCCAAATTTGGGTGTCAACATATGCCCCTAAGTTTGGCAATGAGTATTCTTATTAGCCGAACTTTCAATTGAACATCGGATTTCCTCCAAATCGTGTCGAAACATTTCATAGTTCTACCCCCATAATCTTCGCTTCTGGCCCAGTTGAGAACACGTGTCAGCCCAGCAGACAATATGGGCCGAAACAGTAATGCCGAAATGCGCGATAAAACCCTAGTTTTTACCACTGCTATAAATATCGCGCCATTCACCGTCATTTTCACAGTCTCCTCTGCGAACACGTCTCTTGCATCGGAATTTCCGGAGCTCCCAAGACTTCCAGCGCGCAACCAATCGTCCAATCGGCATCATGTCTCAGGTACTATTCCCATGCTCAGAGACTGAGGCTCTGTACTCTTTGGGACCAATAGGAGAATGAGACCCATCGGCTTTTATATTCCATTCTGTAGCACGTCTCCCTTTATTTGCCGATAAGCTCAGTGTAAACAGTTGGAAATCGGCATTTAGATCTTGGCCTAGCCCAATCAAAGGATATAAGGACTGGCTGATTCGGGTCTATGGCCAAAAACAAGAGCAATGGGACAAGCTAGGAATAACCGATGCCATTCTTCTTTCGTTTATCTCCACCACCAGCAGACGAACCGTTTATGGCAGCATCGGCTTATTTCTGGTGCGATACCGCGAACGCCTTTTTCTTCCCAACCGGACCAATTAGCCCTACACTTCTCGATGTAGCCATGTTAACTGGTCTTAGTCCTGATGGCGAGATGCTATCGGCTTTTGATCTCTCCGCCAGTTTGAAGCTGGTTCCCGAGAAGAACTTTGGATGACAGCGTTACATCAGCACCCACCAGCAGACGGGCGATGTGGAAGATGAAGAGCACATCGCTTTTCTGAACATGTGGCTCGATCGGTTTTTCTTCTGTGGGCAATCTCTTAGTCCCAGCAAGGTTTACCAAGGAGTAGCTGAGGCACTGGCATCTGGCCAAAAACTGGCAATCGGCAAATATCTCTTAGGAGCCACTTACCGGATGATGCATGAGATCAGGGAAAGTCTCTGCTCACCGAAAGCCGATTACTCAGTCGGTAACTTAGGCGGCCCTTTCTGGTTTATCAGAATGTTCCTGAAACTCCAGATATACAACTCCCTTGGCGAATTAGATTTCAGCCTAAGATTTCCAAGCGAGAAAGAATCCGATATAGCGATCGCCCATGCGAGATCATATGGGAAATGATCTCGATCCAAGCAACAATGGGCGCTTAAACCAAGAGGATCTTGCCATGTCCATGGTTGCATTTTATACCATGTCTGAATCGGAATACGGATTAGAACAGTTCAATCCATATACTGATCTAGATAGATATCCGATTCCTACGTTTTTTCGATTAGGCAACACTTTAAAGGGAGAAGCCCTGCCAGCATATAAGGAATTCATCTCTCCAGGCATTTTCTTTGCCATTCTGAGCACGAGGACCCACATCAGAAAGCCATCTTACGAATTCTATCACCCGGCTGTGGTTGCTCGGCAGTTCAACCTTGGGCAAGACATTCCTGATCTCTTCATTTATCGCCATTTGAATGCCAGAGAAGATTTGAGCCCTCAATCGGCTGATGGAATTCTGTCAGCTGCTCACATTGACTTCGAAATGCCATCGGAATTTATAATGTGAGCTGATACCTCGCCGAAGTTCGACGACTGGTGGGAAGCTATCGCAAAAAACATTTATGCTACAGAAGGCGGAGCTTCAACCTTAATCGAACGAGTCACTGGTCAAAAGAAAACCTGCAAGCCCAACTGGCCAAAGATCGCCGGCATGACAGAGGCTCTATCGGAATCGGAAGCTAGCAGCTCAAGTAATACCGATTTCGATAGTTCTGATGAAGATAAAGAGGAAAATTCTTCAGAATCAGGACCTTTCTCATCAGACTCCGGCGACGAGAGAACAAACTCCCAGCTTCATACGTCGTCTTCTAGCAGCGAGGTTACTAACTTGCGTGCGTCTGCTAACTCACATTATTCTTTTCCGATTACTAACCTGTCTTTTTTTATTTCTTTAGAGTGGTGACAAGTGCCCCAAGGCCAAGCTCATTGGAGAAGCGGCCGGTCAACTCCATTCCACGGCCAAGTCTGCATCGGCCTTCGCGCAAGGTTCCTCTCAGCAGTCCAAGAAGAGAGGTAAAATCGGCTTATAACATATAGCTCCGAAATATCCGATTTCTTATTCATCTTTACTCAACAGAAACCGGAAGGCGGCTTTACCGAGAAGAAGCGGGCGCCAAAAGCCGAGGCCTCCAAAGGTGCGTACTCCCGATAGCACCAGTCTATCTGTGATACAGTAAGCACTCGATCTCCAAAACTCTTACAAACTTCTTATCGGCGTCTTTGAGTTATCAGAATTTGGATTTCAGGACACCTCCCCTATTTCCAAGAAGAAAGATAGCACTCCTGCTCCTCCTCCAGCATCGCAAACGCCTCCAGCCTTCAACCCTCAAGATGTAATCGGAACTTCTCACCTTATTCTTTGTAAAATCCTTGAATTCAGATTGCTTGTAACTTCAATTTTCTTTTCTTCAGTATATGTTTCTACCCATGACCAGATCAAAAGGTGATGGTGTCCACGAGGTCATCACTTACGACGGCCGAAAACCGACGAGTGAACTTGATCCATCCGGCATGGGTGGCTCGATGATGAGCTGGATTTCTTATCTTCTCCGATAAGGCCTTCATCTCCTCCAGCCGTCATCGAGTCATCAGCCCAGGAAACCATCAAGAAGAATCGGTTTTCTCCGGACACCCTCACTAAGCTTAAACAGATGTGGGAGCTGTTTGGTGACGAATCGGCTTTCTTGGCTAATCCATCTGCCATACGGGACCTAGCCGATTCCATCAAAGAGGTTCTTCCTGAGCAGGTGGTTTCGGCCATCGAAAAGGTGCTGCCGCTAGGCGACAAGAAAGCCGATTTCGAAGCTGCCTTGGACCGGCTACACCAAAGGGATGCGCTCAAGGATGCTGAAGCCGAGTTGAAGGGGCAGATCCAAGATGCCAACACCCAAAACGACAAGCTCCTAAAACTGAAGAACGAGGCAGAATCGGCAAAGATTGCGGCCTCCAAAGCAGTCTCAAGGGTTAAGTCCCTGGAACTAGAATTGGAGAAGGCAAGAAAAGCCGAGGCAGCTGCTCGTTGCGTTCCAGCTTTGAGGAGACTAAAGCGTGACCAAGGAGCGATCTGATATGGTGAAGGCTGCGACTGGCGATCTTGGGCGCAAAAAGAAGATTCCGATTATACCCGGATCCGTCGAAGAAGATACTGCAATCATCAATCGGATCCGGGACACAATGTCCAGCGCCGCCGCAGCTATTTATGAGTTTTGTGAATGATTGGCCTACGAGCCAAAGTTTTAAACTGTCATGTGCAAATCGGTATTTTACCGATAAGAAACAATGTTCCACCTTGCCTCTTGGGCAAAACAACTAAGGCCTCCGTGCCTATGTAATAACCTTAATTTCCTTATGCATTTTTATGCTATGCTCGTCTATAGGCGATTTCTTAGAATCAGCTTACCAATTGGATCTATAGGTGATTCACTGAGAATCGGCTTTTGCTCAACAGCAACGCGTTGAGTAAAACTATCACCAATTCGCCCAAGTGTTAAACGGTTTTTTGAACTATAGGCGATTCCTCGGAATCGGCTTTTAAACATATCTCAGCTCAAGCTCCAGCCCAAACGCTAGGATAATATTTCTTCAGATACTTAGCGTTAATTGCTTTACCGAAAACTTCACCATCGAGCGTCTCCAAGATATACGCATTTCCAGGAATAATCCGATTGATCTTGAACGGTCCTTTCCAATTCGGAGATCACTTTCCGTAGTTAGGATCTCTAGAACCAATCGGTAAAAACGTCTTCCATACGAGCTCTCCCACTTCAAAAGCTTTCGGTACAACCTTCTTGTTATAATGCCTGGCAACTCTTTGCTTATCCCGTTCAATATGTTCCAGAGCCTTCAACCGAACTGCCACCATGTCCTCCAGCTTATCCACCATCAATCTCTTGTAATCATCGGCTTTTACGTTATTTTGTTCTTCAACACTCGTAGACCCGATGATCGCTTCAACTGGCAGAACAGCCTCTTGACCATAAACCAGCTCAAATGGTGACACCTTCGTAGCTCTATGCTTAGCAATCCGATACACCCATAGTGCGTCCGCCAACGTATTATGCCAACCCCGCGACCTTTTATCGATTTTCCGCTTGATCAACTTTATAGCACTTTTATTTGAAGATTCTGCTTGGCCGTTGGCTTGAACATAATACGGCGAGGAATTAATTGTTGTGATTCCCAAGCTTCGAGCATAATCCTGAAACGCCTCTGACATAAATACCGATCCTTGATCTGTAGTGATCGTCTGAGGAATACCAAATCGGTAAATTATGTGCATTTTGATGAAATCGATCGCTTCGGTAGCAGTAACTTTCTTCAAAGGTACAGCTTTAACCCACTTGATAAAATAATCTGTTGCTACCAAAATATACCGATGCCCCTTGGACGAGGAAGGAAATATTTCTCCGATCATATCAATTCCCCATCCTCTAAAAGGCCACGGCTCCGCGATCGGATGTAAAATAGATGCAGGCGCATGTTGGATATTCCCAAATTTCTGACAGTCTTTGCAACCCTTATAATATTTGAAACAATCTTCCACCATTGTTGGCTAAAAATATCCCACACGCTTCAACATCCATCTCATCTTGTAAGCTGATTGATGAGTTCCACAAAATCCCTCATGAACTTCTCCAATTGCAACTGTAGCCTCTTCTTCATTCAAGCACTTAAGCAGTAAACCATCAAAACTCCGATAGTAAAGCTTATCACTGATTAATACATACCTCTGAGCCCTTCTTTTAAGCTTCCTATCGGTTTTCCCCTGCGGATTCTTAAGATAACCGATAATCTCTGTCTGCCATCCTATCGGAACTGGATTTGCAATCGGAACTATTTCCAACTTCATGATCGGTAATTTATATCCTGACGCTTCCTGAGCTAAATCATTGGCTTCACAATTTTGTTCTCTCGGAATATGGTGAATCGTGAATATACTGAAATACTTAGCCAAATCAGACGCTCTTTCCAGATATTCCCGGAGCAGATCACTATGACATTCATATTTACCGATCATCTAGAAAACCGCTAGTTGTGAATCTCCAAACACCTCCACGGCAACAGCACCAGCTTGGACCACCACTCCAATCCCTAGATCAAAGCTTCGTATTCCACTTGATTGTTGATCAACCCAAAATCCACGGTAACACCGAATCAGTAAGTGACACCACCAGGAGAAACTATAAAAATACCGATTCCACATCCCTTCTCACAAACCGATCCATCAAAGAACATTGCCCATGGCAATAGAACCGCAAGATTAATGTCTTGATGGTGCGTGATAAAATCGGCTAAGACCTGCCCCTTGACAGCTTTCGGAGATTCATACGTCAAGTCAAACTCGATGAGAGTAAATGCCCATTTGCCGAGACGTCCTTTGATAATCGGAGCATTAAGCATGTATTTGACCACATCAGTTTGACTAACCACTTTGCACTCAGCACCCAGCAAATAATGTCTCAATTTAGTGCAAGCAAAGTATAAACAAAGACAGTACCTTTCCACTACCGTGTATCGGGTTTCTGGGTCCAACAGCTTTCTGCTAAGATAAAAGTTCGCATGCTCCTTTCCATCGATTTCTTGGACCAGAACCGCTCCTATCGTCTTGTCCGATACCGATAGATACAATTTAAACGGCCAACTTTCTTTTGGAGCAACCAGAACAGGTGGATTAACCAGATATTCTTTAATATCATCAAACGCTTTCTGCTGCTCTGGTCCCCAAACAAACTTATCGGAATTCTTCAATTTAAGTAATGGAGAAAACGGAATGATCCTTTCCGATAAATTCGAAATAAACCTCCTCAAATAATCAATTTTACCGATAAGCTCTTGTAGACGAACCTTCGAATCTGGAGGTTTAGTATTCAGGATCGTCTTTACTCTATCCGGATGAACTTTGATTCCTCTCTGATGTACCATAAACCCTAAGAACTTGCCGGCCGATACTCCAAAAGCACACTTCTTTGGATTCATCCTCATGCCATATTTCCGAAACCGATCCAACACGGTCACAATATCAGCCAGGTGTTGTTCTTCTTCTTGAGATTTAATCACCACGTCATCAATATAGATTTCAACCAGTTTACCGATTAAGTCATGGCAGATCAAGTTCATCCCCCTTTGATATGTCGCTCCAGCGCTAATTAATCCAAATGTCATGACAACCCATTCGAATAAACCGATAGCACCAGGACATCTGAATGCAGTCTTATTCACATCCTCTTCGGCCATAAAGATTTGATTATATCTAGCATTGCCATCTAGGAAACTGATAATCCGATTGCCTGAAGCGGCGTCAATCAAACGATCGGCAATCGGCATCGGATATTCATCTTTATATGTCGCTTTATTCAAATCCCGAAAATCAATGCATACCTGAATTTTATCAAAATCTTTTTTACCGACTGGTACAATGTTTGAGATCCATTCGGCATATTTGCATGGCCGAATAAATTTCACATCTAATAACCGTTGAATTTCAGCCTTTACCTGATCGTAAATTTTCCAACTAATCTTCCTCGGTGATTGCTTTACTGGCCGAAATCCAGGCTTCATCTTAATCTTATGCTCAACTATGGATCGGTCTAAACCAGGCATCTCATGATACTTCCAAGCGAAACAATCAACCCGATCCTTGAGTATCTGGATAAGTCGATCCTTATATTCCAGCGGCAACTGCTTACTGATGTAAGTGGGCCTCTCTTTACCATCAGTTCCAATATCGACTTTTTCAAGTTCATCAGCCGATATGAATCCTTGGCCCATCTTGAACTCTATTTCCTCATCTAGAGCCGCGGTTTCCATAAAAAATCCTCGTGTCCTTGAGTTACCGATTGTCCTTCCAATGTCGTTGGTTTGAAACCCAATTTACTAACGCTAAGGAAATCACAATCCTCTAAGGGTTTTCTCGATAACGTCTTCAGATTATCATGTATTTCGGCACAATCGGTTTCTGCGGTTAGAGATTCTTCTCTAACCACTTCTATTTGCTCGCCAGTCCACTGAATCAGAATTTGATGTAATGTCGACGGTATGCAGCAATTGGCGTGTATCCAGTCCCTTCCCAACAGTACATTATAACTTCCTTTTCCTTCAATGACGAAGAAAGCCGTTGGGATTGTCGTGCTCCCTACAGTGAGCTCCACGACTAGAACCCCTTTCGCTTCGGTCGGATTTCCATTAAAGTCGCACAAAACCATATTGGTCTTGACCAAATCTTCTGTAGATTTTCCGATTTTCCGGCACACAGAATATGGCATCAGGTTTACAGTAGCTCCACTGCCCACCATCATTCTGGAAATCGGCTTTCCATTCATGTATCCCATGATAAACAATGGCTTCAAATGTAATCGGGAATTCTCTGGTTTCTTGAATATAGCGTCCTCAGCTCCAACCACTAGCTCCGCAGCAGCTTCTTCATAATCATTCATGAACTCCCGAGGCAGCACGCAAACCATATTGGTGGAGATTAAGACCTCATCGGAGTCTTTTTCAATAATAACGGCCGATCTCAACTTGGGCCTCCACTCTAGCTTGCCCCTAGACGGTTTAGTTGGCTTTACTTGCTCCAGCAGAGCATCCCTGAACTTCTCGGCTTCAGCTTCCTTAGTTTCAGCGTGCCTCATCCGCTGCAAGCGCCGCTTCTGAGATTTTGTGATCTCACTCGGGCACCATTGTGGCAACGACACCTTGGGAGGCCGATGCACATCGGTCTTTTTATTCATCGTAAAATTATCGGCGTTTTCACTAGGGAACACCAGCCGATCTTTTACCGATGTTCTCTTGGGAGGAATAAAGGTATGATTCATTGGACAGTTTTCCAGAGTAGGCAATGACATCCTCTCTTCCCAGCAATATCGGAAAAAAGGGCAATCCCCGTGCTCCATCTCCCAATCTTGAACATTTGAATCCCATTGAACAGCTTCTGAGGTGTCCGATTTAACGCTCCTGCGAGGCGTTTCCTTAGCCATCCAATCATATTTTTCCATCAGCTGATCAAAGGTCGGCTTTGGCCTTGGCTTAGCAATCGGATTACGATCGCCCGTGCTTCACCTCGCACCACTCACCAGTTCTTTCGCCACGTCGGCCTGACGATCGGAATTTTAGTTCTGGCATCTCTTCCACCACGATCCTCTTAGATCCGACAAGTCCTTTAAATCGATCAGAGCCCTCCGGATTATCGGCTTTCCTCTTAGCGTCGACCATCCCAACAAAACCGACTGGGAACAGCTCTGTATCTATCTGTGAGTTTTTTACCTTGATATCGAAGTTGTCCGCTCTCGATCGCTTTCTGTACCACCTGTTTGAATACATTGCACTCATTGGTAGAATGCGAGTAAGAGTTGTGCCACTTGCAGTACTTTCGTTTCTTCAGCTCTTCCAGTGGAGGAATAACATGACCCTGCTTAAGCCGAATTTGTTTTTCTTGCAGCAGATGATCGAAAATCCGATCACACTTGGACGTATCAAAAGAGTATTTGCTGTTCTCGGAGCTTTTCGGCTTTATCCATACCAGCTCAAACTCCTTTTTATTATTGACCCACTCAGCAACATAAGCACCAACGTCCTCAGCATCAGAATCATCGGAGTATTCGATCTCGTCGGTCTCAACAATATTAATCGCTTTATCTTTGCCCTTATTGTTGTTATTGTTATTCCGATACTCTTTCTGACCGGGGTAAGAGTTATCGGAGAATCGGCTCTCATAGAGCGCGATTTTATGGGCCAGGTGCGAAATATCGGCAAACTCCTGGTTGCCCACCTTCTTTTGATTGACAGGCAACAGACCCTTGAAAGCCAATTCCGCCAACTCATTATCTGGCAGTGAAAGGCTATAGCATCGGTTCCTTACCTCTCTGAACCGACGTAAGTAGTCATTTACCGATTCACCAGATTTCTGTTTGATCATCATGATATCGGTAATCCTTGCTTCATTCTCTCCGGAATAAAAATACTCATGAAACTTCTTCTCGGATCGGGCGGGAAGTATCTTTGTTTAGAGAAGCGATGTGAACTAGTTAAATGCCGATCCCGATAGCGGCGATGGGAACAATCGGCATTTGAGAGTATCTTTGATGCGACCTCTCGCAGCGCCAGAACACAGCAATATGTTGTAGCGTAGAGGTGTTGTCGCCCCGCTGAATTTGGCATTAGCGAAGTCGGGAACTCGATACTTGTGAGGATACTACGTGTCATTGAAAGCCGATGGATACGGCATAGTATAGTGCGGCGCAATCTTGGGAGTGTTGAACCCGCACTGTTTCATCATATTGTAGACGAGGTTCTTATTCATCTCTTCCAGATTTTCACTCACCCCGTGATTAATCGGCTGATAGACCGGATCTGGGACTGGAACCATAGCCTGATTATTCGGTATCATCTGAATCGGAGTTGGATTAATAGTCAATGGAGGATTCAGTTGGGAAGTCCCAGCATGGGATGCCCCTGGCTGAGCGTAAGCTGGATACTGGCCTCCCAGATTCATCCCAAGCGGGATATTTCGATTCATCTGATGAACTTGTCCAGTCATAATGTTGTGTAGCGCAGCGCTAGTCCCCTCCTAGACAATTCGCCCTAAAACCGATGACTGGTCCAACATCGATCGATAAACGGAGCTGTTGATCTGATCTCTGATTACTTCGAAAAAATCTCCGGTGAGTAGTGGATCTCCAATTGAGGTCTTCGTAATCTGGCCACTACGGGCTTTTCGATAGCCAGTTAGCATTCTCTTCTTGTTCTCTTCATGGATCTCCGCGAGCCTATCTTCGATTTCCTTTTTCTGATCTGGGCTCAGCTCATCAAACGTCACTGCTTCAACGGCGAGCTTGAGCGCCTCCAAAGCCGCCTCGGTGTCGGTACGCGTCATGTTGTCGATCTTGATTCTTGGGGTCCCACCGGGCATGCCAAAAAGTATGTTGACACGAAAAGTGGACTTCTCGCGAACACACGTGCCGAAGCGTCAATTCTGTGATTTGGCCCAATAATTCCAATTCATTCTTCCTGCCAAATTTGGGTGTCAACACCCACCTTCTCAATTTGAGAATCAATTGCCGCATTAGGGGTCAAATATAAGTTGTATCTCTCTTGAGCTGCATTGTGAGCACCTGTTACACCACCCATATGTTTCATAAGTGCACCTTCTCCATGATGCCAGGTTTTCCAGCCATCATCAGTAAATGTATAAGACCCCTTGCTATTTTTCTTTCTAAACAAGTAGCATACAAAGCAAAATGCAGCTTCCTTCTTGATACTATATTCAAGCCACTCATATTTATGTAAATACAAAAAGATTGAATTGATGTTCCCTAGTTCCAACTCTCCTCCTCTCAAACTCATGTGAATAAGGTTTGAATTAACCTTTAAGAATATATGCTCTTCAAATAGCATCTTGCTTATTGATAGGATAACTTGTAATTGGCAGCCCTTCCCCTAGATCGTGTGGAAGACGACTGATATAAAAAACCGGTGGCGGTGGCGACATTGCAACATTTTCAAGTGAGGGTGAAACTGAAGGTGAAGAAGATGGCATTGGATTAACAATTTCTTCGATTATCCTCTCTTACTCTAATGTGACTTGTTCTTCATTGATCTTCTGCCACAGCCACTTCATTTTGATCTTCTGCCACAGCCACATCCGGTGCCGGGGACGGGGAAGAAGTAGCAGCTTTCTTTGCTTCATGTCGCCGCCACAAAGATGCAATATCTCCAGTCCTCTTCATGTTACAACAATTATTCCTATAATATTACATATGAATTTATCCATTAAACCATCAAATGAACAAAGATCCACAATTCCACATCCATGATAAAATGATACTTTTTTCTTCTACAATTATAAAGAGAATGAGAGACTTAACCTCAACTCACGGTCACCACGGTCCAAGTTCACTGCCCACCGGCTGCCCAAGACCCAAGTGCCAGCGCTGGCCAGTGGCCATCGGCGAAGCCGAAGGTACCAAGGTGGCAAGGGCCAATCGGCCAAGGGGCGAAGGGGGCGCAGGCGAGACGGAGGCGGAAGGCGGCGCTTGCAGCCGGATGGCGGTCGATGAGAGGCGAGGCGGCGGAGGCGAGTGTGGAGGCAGACAAGGAGGCGGGAGTCCGCCGCCGATGACCGGGACTTCGGGAGGGAGGCGCCGACGCCAGACGGGCTAGCCCTAGCCAGCCTTGGTTGCCTGCTGGTTGGATCGGGGGAGAAGGAAGGTAGGGGCTGGGGCGGCTGGACCCTGCCGTGCTGCAGATTAGGGGGGTGTTGGGCCGGCCCAGCATTGGTTGGGCCATGGCCCAACGGTGCCAACCCTTGGTTCCGCCCCTGACGATGCTTACACCGTAAGCTTGATTGCACAGATAATGTTCTCAACTAATTAAGGCTGGTTTAATCCTTCGGTTAGACCGACAAAATTGTTCTTTCTTGTTTGGAAAAAGTTTATGTTTCAAATTGTTTTTACACAAACCGCTATTTTGGAGTGTACGCAATTGTGACGCGGGAATTTCATACATAATCAATTGATCGACATTTAAGTTTATAGTGATCGGTTTTTTTCTTTCCTATTTTTTGGCATGAAGTGACCTTTTTTTTCTTTAACCAGGAATTTCAGTCGGTGTTTTATTTAAAAAAACTAATATCAAAAAAACTAAAAACTTAAATTCGATAAAAAGTACCAGCAAATTTCTTTAGTTCAAATAAAATTTGTATAAAGCTTTTTTACCGAATGAGGGAAAGTACATGGTACTCTCATTGGTTCAACCGGTAACCACTAGGTGTAGAAACAAGTCTAAACCGAGCTAGGCTACCACTTACGATGGAAACTGAGCCCGAGTTGAACTAGACGCCGCCTCGACTCAGCTAGCTCAACAGCACCGTACCACTAGAAAAATGGCTCGATCGGCTCGGGCTCACCCAAAGCTCAAGCCACCTCACGAACTCTTTCAGGAGATGCTTTCAAAGGGGATGTCATCGGTTGAGGAGAAGGTGCTCGGTTGGCGGGGTGGCGGAGGGTGGTGCTTGCTTGGGAGGTAGAAGGAGGATGACACCCATTCAACTAGGAGGCGGTGAGGGTCCGAAAGGGGTTTCAGCATGTGAACGATCAATCGTTGTCTCAAAGGCTAGTCTCCTCGACTGTTGTAACGAATGAGTGGTGGGTGAGTTAGGCCTGGCTTTGCTCGGGCTTGATCTTAGCCCATGAGTTAGAAAACAGGTTTGACTCAAGCTCATTTGTACATGAACCAAACCTAAACTGAGTCCAAGCTGCTGCGAGTCTCAAGGTCAAGTTTCAGCCCTAGTTACTTGTTTTGGGCCACTTACTAAATCTTTTATCAATGCCAACTTGAAATCCTCATGCTCACTAAGAAAACAACAGAGAAATAAACTATGAGAAGATTCATTTACCCAACTGCGATAATTTTTGGCTATTGGTCAATTTCCTCTTTAATTAAATTCGAATCTACATGGTAAAATATAATAAACATCTCCATATCGAACCCATTGCCGTGCCTAGTTCCAAAAGGCAACCAAGAGGCAGATTCAGGTAAAAGGCCCTGAGTGGGGGAGGTGAATATCTTTTGGCCTTTGGCGATGGATTCTGGAATGGCCCCAAGTGATTGGTAGGATAAATTCCTTGAATCACTTGTAGAGCTGTAGCTACCTGAGTGGGTTGGCCAATTTTAACGGTCGTGTATATCCGGTGACCATGACTAATTATGAGGCCAACTTTGATTAGTATAGTAATTAAGGACGACAGAATAATTCTGAGGTGGCACGTTCGTGCCACGTGTGCATGTGTGGGCCCATGCCAGACAACAAGAGTAAGCATGAACACGGTGTTAGGAGCACATAATCAACACACCCCACCCCTAACTGCTTTTGGGGAAGGGCTTAAATATAAGGAGGACTGGAGGAACATCCAACAAAAGCAACGCAACCAAACACATCCGATTCCAATTCTCAACAATCTATTGGAAAAATGGATGCTAAAAGTATTAGCACATGAAATCATTCGCATGGGCTCGTGATCTATCTATCTATCTATCTACTATATATATATATATATAAAGCAGAGTTAAATGGAGTCACCACATTAATTCTAAAATCCTAAAAAATCCCACGTTAATCGAAAAATGCTAGAATTTTTCACGTTAATCAGAAAAGAAAAGATCTACCTCGTTGGATGTGGATAATGTTATGTAAATCTAGCGGTCAATATTAATCTCTATAACAAATTATTAAAGTTGATCTAATATATTAGAGATAAACTCTAAATCTGAAAAATATAGAGTTTTTCATGTTAATCAGAATAAAGAAAAGATCTACATTGTTGGATGGGGATAATGTTACATAAATCTAGCGGTCAATATTAATCTATATAACAAATTACTTAAATTGATTTAATATATTAGAGATAAACCCTAAATCTAATCCGATATATTAGAAATTATACAACACCCAGATTATTTAAACCGTTCGATCAATGGTGGGACCAAATTATAACGTCCTAGATCAATCAAAAAATTCCCACATAAATCAAGAAAAAAAGATCAATGCCGTTGATTTTTGTGGGGGGCAAATTATAACGGTTTATATTAAAATAAAAATATTAGAAATTTGAATTAAATACTGACATGATCAGTTTAGTCGTTCGATCAACGGTGGGACCAAATTATAACAGTCTAGATTAATCAAAGAAATTCTCACATAAATCAAGAAAGAAATAAAAGAACTATGCGGCTTAGATTAAAAGAAAGTATTAGAAATTCAAATTAGGTACTAATTTTGATATAATATATTAGAGATAAACTATAAATCCAATCTGATATATTAGAGATAGATTATGAGTTAGAGATAAACTCTATATCTCTAAACAAATCTAGCTGCGCAAACGCGCGGGCCACCTCGCTCGTTATATTATTAAAGTAGAGGAAAACGAAGCCACAATCCATATCACCCAGATTATTTTAACCGTTCGATCAATGGTGGGGCCAAATTATAACGGCCTGGATCAATCAAAGAAATTCTCATATAAATGAAGAAAAAATAAAAGATGTGTGCCGTTGATTTTTGTGGGGCCGGATTATAACGGCTTAGATTAAAAGAAAAACAGAGCCACCACGTTAGTCCACATCACCCAGATTATTTCAGCCGTTCGATAAACGGTAGGACCAAATTATAACGGCCTAGATCAATCAAAGAAATTCTCACGTAAATCATGAAAATAAAAAAAAATATATGTGTCGCTGATTTTTATGGGGTCGGAATATAATATCTTAGATTAAAAGAAAAATATTAGAAATTCTGATTAAATACTAAAGATGATATAATATGATTATTTTAGCCGTTTGATCAACCGTGGGACCAAATTATAACAACCTAGATTAATCAAAGAAATTCTCACATAAATCAAGAAAAAATAGAAGATCTATGCGGCTTACATTAAAAGAAAATATTAGAAATTCAGATTAAATATTAAAGCTGATATAATATATTAGAGATTGTACCATAAATGTTTTAAGAAATATGAGTTCATGTGTAAGTCCCTCTGGAAACAGGTCCATATATAGGAAAGAATTACATGGGCATTTTATTATTCCATTTTTAGAAATCAGAGAAACAACGTAGGAAAATTCCTATTAACTGTAGTCCTGCAAAAATCCTCTAAAATTCGAATGAATCAATCAAAAGAGGTTTCTAGTTTTGGTATGTTAACTGATTGGTAATTAATTTCTTTTCAGAGCTATATATAACAGAGATATTTTTAACACTGAAGCTAGCCTGGTCGCTGCATCAGATTTAAGGAAAGGAGTGTGCCTGAGTACAAGGCATGCACATTGTTGACACATGTTAAGCTAGCAGCTTCTGGGCCATCAATTGTGACAGGAGCACCAAGATTCATGATAACAACGGCTATATTTCAATGGCAAGGTAAAGCCTATATGCATCGATCACTTACCACGTACAGAGTGCAACTCCAATTCCATGGAGTCTAGCTATGACCTAGCTAGCTCATCCTTCCAAAGGTGGAATGTAGGACGCCCTAAGCTTTCTTGCAGATGTTGAGCAACATCTTGAACGCAGGGAGGTCGTTATCATCACCAAATGTGTTGCCATCATGCTTCGGGCTATCCAAGGTTATTTTGTCGTCGTTCTTCTTCTCACGGTGAAATGCTTCTAGTTGAGCGACATGCACCTCGGATTTTATTTTTTTTCCTCGCCATCTTTCCTAACGTATTGTTGGCACAACTCAACCAAGTGATTTGGGCTACAACAAGTGCGTGACCAGTGACCCTTACTTTCACACCGATAACACGATTGTGAGGCATGGTGCGACTTAATCTCATGAGGCTTCTGTCGGACAAACCCTTGACTTTCCCATTATCCTTCCCCTTCTCGATTTTCTTATGCACAGCGTGATTCTGCCATGATCCCTCCTTCTCCTTTCCTCTTTTGCGGCTCTTGCCACTAGAGAATCTCTGAGTATTGGCATGTGCTTCCAGCACATCCTTGGTCCCCGTGGGGTGAACCTCGTGATTCTTCATGAATCTCATTGTGCTTCTATACTTTAAGCAGAGTTAATATCAGCTCTGGGTGCCTTGTAAATTTCCATTGATGATATTGCTACTGGAGTATCGTCATCGAGGGGTAGAAGGTACCCAAAGTCGTATTGATCATCTCCTCCTTGAGATTAATTTCTCACAAATTTTCAATTTCGATGTGATCTTATGGATAACAAAATTGCTTCGGACACAACCTAAAGTCTTGGAAGCACGGTTCCGTTCATTTTCTCTGAGCTTTTGGCAGGAGAATGTTCACATGCTGGTTTTAGTGCTCCTTCAGAGAGATCCACAAGGCCATGGGTAGGGATGGCAATTTTACCCATGGGTTCGAGTACCCATGGATACCCGACCCGATGAGTTTAGGTATGGGTATGGGTTTATACCCATGAAATATTTCTGGTTCAGGTTCGGGTATAGTTTTTGGGTTTCGGGTTCGGGTTTATTTTTACACCCATGGATACCCATGAGTACCCGAAAAGAATAATAAAAATTAAATATAATATAACATGTTGTCATGTGTTATTAATAAATATGTATTGATGAAAGGTTAAAGTATAAATATAGGTTTATATGCTTAAAGTTAATGAAAGGTTAGAGTTGAAATTGATTAATTTCATATATATTGCATTCAATGTTGAGATGTAGGATTATATATTTTGGGTTAGGGTACCCGTTCGGGTTCGGATATGGGTGTGGATTTATACCTATGAAAAAATTTGGGTTCGGGTTCGGGTATAATTTTCGGGTTTCGGGTTCGGGTATGAGGGGATGTACCCGAAGGTACCCGACCTGATTGCCATCCCTGGCAAGGGGACTATCCTCCATTATATTCTTGGTCTTCAGGTTCGGGTGTAGATGGTGCGCAGGAAATACAAGACTGAATGTATTATTGGATCAGGGATCACGGGCGCATCCTTTGCAGGAGAGGTAATTGCATGCAATTCTAATAGACCAAAGTAATAGATCGGATCATGAAAACAATGTATCGATATGACAAACCTGAGAACAATTCGTGTTGATAGCATATTGTAATTTACGGTAGTCGTACACTATCGTAATCACAGAAATCAAGAACACAGATGTAGAGAGAAAACCAAACACGATATTTTTTATTGATCTATTGTGTGTCATCTTTACAATGGTCTCTCGTCTTGCGTAGCCTATAATTCAGTTTTGTCTATAATACCCCTAAAGAAAATCTTAGAAAATCTTAGTTAGGAATGGGCCTACCAGACCCTTTTCTCATAGGGTTACACCAAATCTATTGGAAAAATGGATGCAAAAAGTATCGGCAGATGAAATCATTCACATGAGCCCGTGATTCTCTTTCAAAGAGCAAGAATGAGCAAAATGTATGGTTGCCATGTATTGGTTTTGTGAATGGCGAATAATAATGTCCTATTTGATTGTACCATAGTTTTTTTAAGAAGAAATATAAGCTCATGTGTAATTCCCTTTGGAAACTCTGGTCCATATATAGGAAAGGATTCCATGGGCATTTTATTATTCCATTTTTTTAGAAACCAGATAAACAACGTAGGAAAATCCCTATTGGTTGTAGTCCTGCAAAAATCCTCTAAAATACCTATGAATCAATGAAAAAAGGTTTTCTAGTTTTGGTATGTTAGCTGATATATTGGTAATTGATAACTTTTCAGAGCTATATATAACAGAGACATTTTTAACACTGAAACCAGCCTTAGATCCATTCAGCTAGGTACAATGTACAATGCATGCACATTGTTGACACATGTTAAGCTAGCAGCTTCTGAGCCATCAGTTGTGACAAGAGCACCAAGATCCATGATAACAACAGCTATATTTCAGTGGCAAGGTAAAGCCTATATATATGTATCGATCACTTACAACATAGAGAGTGCAGCTCCAATTATATACCCATGGAGTCTAGCTATGACCTAGCTAGCTCATCCCTTCCGAAGGTGGAATGCAGGATGCCCTAAGCTTTCTTGCAGACGCTGAGCAACATCTTGAACGAAGGGCAAGAACCTAAGTGGATCACCATGAGAAACATATGGATACATAGCATCAGTCACTGGCCCTAATTGCGGTGATCGAAGATGTGATATTACAGGCAATTTGGCAGCGAGAGGAACTGTCGGCCAGCAATGCATGCGCCTTTAAATGGATAGAACTTCTATCCATTTAAAGTGGAGCCACCAAAACTTGCAAATAATGCTCTAGCTAAAGAACAGGGCACCATGTGATCTCCATGCTCTCCCTCACTTGAAACTCACCTTTACAACTAAACACGCGTGTGTTGTCTTCTGGTCAACCGCCGGTCTTCTTATCATAATAGGACACTCTCGTGGATAAAAAAAATTTACACTAATTTTGACAAAAAAAAAAATAGCTCACTTCCTGTATGAACCAGGAAAAAAAAAACCGTTCTGTTCCAAATAGTAGAGTAGATAAAGTAGCCAGTTGTGAGCGCTTGTCTTTGCCTAGCTCATCTAATATATGGCCCCATGGATATATATATATGTGCCTATGGGACTGCGTCTTAGGCTAGACAATTAGCATATTATTAAATTAAGAAACAACCAAGAGCGCGTATCTTTTTTTTTTTTTGAGTAAAGGGCAGGAGAACTGCCGTCTATTGCTCAAGAAGAAGAAGGGTTACAAAACTGTGTGTGTGTGTGGGGGGGGGGGGGTTTAAAGCCCTCCCCTTAGAGGGCGTTTACAAAATTAGGGTATTATAAAACGGGCTCCTGCGGCAGCCCAGAGCCGTAGTTGATCGAGAAGTTGTTACAGGAAGGCCTCGCGCGGACGATCTGTCGCCTGAAAAATGCGGTTGTTTAGCTCCAACCAAAGGTGCCAGATGGTAGCTAGGACGATGAGGGTCGTCACCCGAGGGACGGCGGGAGACGCCATGTCGAATTCCCACCAATCACTAAGGCAGGCGCTCTCGCGCCACCGAGCTGGATGAAGAGTTTGGATCCCAAGAGCCGTGGCTAGGCGCGACCAGACGAAGGAGCTGTAGCTGCATTGAAGAAAAAGGTGCTCCGAGGTTTCTAGGCTTCTTTGACAAAGAGGACAGAAATAGTTGTTGGGTAGCTGCCTGCGCAAGAGAGCGTCGGCTGTCCAGATTCGCTGTCGCAGTAGAAGCCAAGTAAAGAACTTGCACTTGGAGGGAGCCCAAAGCTTCCAGACCAGGCTTAGGGCAGGCGTCGTACACCGGCCCACGAACTGCAGGTTGTAAGCTGACTTAACTGAGAAACTTCCGTCCGCGGAGAAGCGCCAGGAGACCATATCCGCGATCTGGGGAGTTAACGTAACATGGCTGAGTTGGGTGAGCAGTTGGATGAGGCTCGGTACCAGAAAGGGTGTTAGGCTGCGACGCAGATCGGTGAGCCAAAGAGCGCGTATCTTCAATCCAGTGACTAGTTATTGTCGTAGTTTATGATTATTGCATAGTTTGAGATTGCTATGCAGGATCCTTTTTTCCCTAGCCATGATCGACTAGCTAGCTAGGTTTCTATTAATTGCTAGATAGATTATTTATGTGGATTCTATGCCATGTTTTCATCTTCGGAATATGGAATATGGCTTGTTAACATGGCCACGCTAGCAAGACTACGTATATATCACAGTTTCTTTATATATATGTGTGGGCGCGCGCGCGCGCGCGCAAAATTACTCTGGTTGATCCAGGTTTCCTACCGTATCTGGTTTCCAATAAAATACCAAAAACACTTACTACTACTAGTCTACTATTTCTGCTGCTGCTGCTGTTATTATTGTTGTTGATCAATATTTTTCTTTGAGGCATGTACAGTGCTATATGCACAACCACCATGATGGGTTTGGTTCTCAGCATATTGTTATATGCACATCATTGTGTCTACTGCGTGACAAAGCTTATAAACATCTGACATCACACTCTTGTGCATTTTGTTACGGGATGATGTGGTGTGGTTTTGGTAGATCTACTTTAAGTAGTTAATGCATCGTTATGCCGGTCTAAAGAGAGTGACCTTCATTATATTGATGACTACACATCTTGGGTTCCTGACCATTTTCAGCTCCGGCCTTCATGAATTTGGAAGACGCACTTCCAAAACTGTGTGCATTCTCGAGTACTCTATCACACTAACGAAGCTGACGTAAATTTGCAAATGCTTTACCTTCAGCTTTGTGCGAATCTTAGAAGGTTGGTTAGGCCAATGGCCAAGAGTGGTTAGTTTTGTTTCACTCATGTACGCTTCAAACATTTTTTCCCCACTCATAGCCCTTTGTGAACTGAAATTTGCAAATTTAGCTCTTTCGGCTACACCAGCATTTGTGGTAATCCGAAATCTATTATATAATTAAAACAGGTACAATGGAGCCACCATATTAATCCTAAAACCATAGAAATTTCAACATTAATAAAAAGAAAAAAAATATACACTGTTGATCGTTGTGGGCCCGAATTACAACGACCTAGATTAAAAAATAGTCCACACCTACTACCATAAACATTAATCGGAAAGAAAAACAAAGATCTAAGCCGTTGATTGTTGTGAACCTGAATTACAATGTCTTAGATTATAAGAATAGTCCACATCCACTACCATAATAAAATAGAAACAATTAAAAGGAGTTTGTATCAAATACGAGGTTAAAAAAATGAGTCCATATCAAATACGAGATCCAGCCAAGTGCAAATGCATGGGACACCTTGCTCGTTGGTAACAATCCCCCTTTGCTACAGTTTGATACCACACACATACGTCGGTTTATATGCATATATATAGTTTCCGGCGGTTTGGTTCCATAGCTTCTTTTAGAGCTTGTTTGGGAGCAAGGGGCAAAATTCCGGATGAAAATTTGCCCCCACGGAGTTTTTTTTTTTGTCATTTTGAATCCCTCCTCTCTCTCTCTCTCTATCTTTCTGGAGCACTAGCAGTAGCTCGACGGCAGTAGCAACGAAGCAGCTAAAGAGGCGGAGAAACTTTGTGGCATGGAGGTGGCGACCGTTGGCGGCGGCGACCTCGCACCAAAGACGGAGGCAGTACGAAGGTGGAGAGGCCCGAAGGCGGACGCGGCGGTGGTAGGGAGGAGGAGGGGGCGGAGGCGGAGGCGGAGGCGACGGTGGTGGCAAGGAGGCAGAGCGGTTGGAGGCGGCAGGGAGGCGGAGGGGTCGAAGGCGGAGAACATGCGAGGGAGAGAGGCAGGGTGAAAATTCAGACCGGGGAGGAGGGGCAGATTTCCCTAGGAAATAGGAGGTAAGGGGGACAATAATCCCTTTCGGATGGGCTTTTAAATGGACAAAAAATTTCTAGAAAAATTTTCCACGCTAGGATTCTCACCTAGGATTGTGCCAGGATCCCTACCGGGATCGTGAATCCCAAACGGACTCTTAAAGAGAAACTTTAACTATATATATAGTAATAGTTACAACAACGATATCTTCCATCTGCTTAATTTGTTCCATTCTTCTTCTTTTTTCCTCGACCTAGTGAAGACCACACGACCTTTAATGCTAAACGTGCACGAAAGCCAAAAAAAAGTAATACGGAGTACTAAACATATGCTAAAGTTCGCACGCTGCTTACGTTTAAAGCTCCCAGATCCCCATTCTTCTACTTTGCATTACTTTTTTATAGCCTTGATGAATCTTTTGTCATGCGCATTCTTCTTACGTGGTACTACGAGCTAGATGGAGCTCTTCAATTCGCATGCGAGACATCTATCTATCTATCTATCTATCTATCTACTATCTATATAAAGCAGAGTTAAACAGAGCCACCATATTAATCCTAAAATCCTAGAAATTTCCACGTTAATCAAAAATCGAAAAATAGTAGAAATTCTCACGTTAATCATAGAAAAAAGAAAAATCTACATCGTTGAATATGGATATTATTATCTAAATCTAGCAGTCAATATTAACCTCTATAATAAACTACTGAAGCTGATCTATATATTAGAGATAAACTCTAAATCTAATCAGATATATTATTATATCTTAACACAAATCTAGCCACACAAACACACGTTAATCAAAAATAAAAAAATAGTATAAATTCTCACGTTAATCATAGAAAAAAGAAAAATCTACATCGTTGAATATGGATATTATTATGTAAATCTAGCGGTCAATATTAACCTCTATAACAAACTACTGAAGCTGATCTATATATTAGAGATAAACTCTAAATCTAATCAGATATATTATTATATCTTAACACAAATCTAGTTATATATATAAATGAGGGGAAAAAGAGACCACCACGTTTGTCCACATCATCCAAATTATTTCAACCGTTCGATCAACGGTGGCACCAAATTATAACAGCCAAGATCAATCAAAGAAATTCTCACATAAATCAGAAAAAAATAAAAGATCTATGCCGTTGATTTTGTGGGGCCAGATTATAACGGCTTAGATTAAAAGAAGAATATTAGAAATTCGGATTAAATACTAAAGATGATATAATATGGTTATTTTATCCGTTCAATCAATTGTGGGACCAAATTATAACTGGATAGATTAATCAAAGAAAAAAATAAAAGATCTGTGTGGCTTAGATTAAAAGAAAATATTAGAAATTCATATTAAATACTAAAGTTGATATAATATATTAGAGATAAACTTTAAATCCAATCTGATATGTTAGCGACAGATTATGAGTTAGAGATAAACACCATATACTAAAACAAATCTAGCCGCGCAAACGCGCGGGCCACCTCGCTCATTACACATTACGATATGTGTATATGCATGATCAGTATTATACACGTGTGCAAGTAAATGATCTGCATGGTTGCCTGACTGGCATTAGTTATATTATGATTCACGGTGGTCGAACTTGATCTTAAAATCAAAGACACAGATTTAGAGGAAAAGCCAGACATAATGATCTTTATTGATCATTCTAATCTTTAAAATTAATATTCTCTCTTCCCTATATATCGTCTAGTTTATATTTGGTTTTGTCCATAATATCTTTGGAGAAAACATTAGTTAGAATTAGATAAACCGGACTTTTTTCTAGTTGGATTACAACAGGTTATGCCGGCTACGCGTGCACGTACACGGCCGGAGGAAAACGATCGACTAGAGATGTGGGCAGCAGAAGTGTGAGACTGAAGTTAATCTGAAGCATGCGAATATCAATCTTAAGTACAGTAGTTAAAAGCGCAAAGATGAAGAAAGATGAGATGCGAGAAGAGATCTAAAGCGGATGGTCTTTGCGGCGGAATATATGCATGCATGCATGCGGCGGGATGATCGAGTGTCAAGTGCATGACCAGGGCACCTGTTCTTGGTTTGGCAGCAGGATGGTTTTGAGTGGCAGAAAGGAACGTCACAAAGCAGGCTTGTTTATCTTTGATGGTTCCATTTGTCGCAAAGTTGAGTCCTGTATCTTGAAAGAAGAAGCATGTTTGTTTTGTTTTTTGTTTTTTGGCAAGGCTCAACTGACTCTTATCGAACATAAAAGGTAGGATCACGCGTAGTAAGGGTTAGTGGGGCTTACCCTTTTAAAAAGGGAAAATAATATGTTCTTAATAGCTCATAATTTGAAGGATTTTTGTAAATAATATATACACATAGTTATCCATATGCTACCAAAAGTATTTAGTGACGGTAGCGTGATACATCATCCATACCCTCCATCCCCCATCCAATGGTAAAGGCAAACATACTTTCTTTCTATTTGAATTGATTTCCTATATAAGTGCATTGTATTTTAGAAAGAATCAACTCAAGATGATATGAAATCATCATATTTTACCTTGCTTCCTTAGTTTCTTATTTAAATATGTTGTTTGATTGCAATTTTCCTCTCGCCATGAACTTTTAAGAGGCAAGAGCTCATGTCTATTTTCCTTTGGACCTAGATCCACAGGAATCTACCACCTCGTTAATACAAACCAAACAAAATAGGAAACCAATTATATATTAAAATTCCATAAAATCGCAATCCTAGGAAAATATTTTAAATTATTAGATCCACATCATTTTTTTCAGAACATATATATCGGACCCGGTCTAAATGACCGAACCCTAATGTGTTAACAGTACTAGTCCCAGCAGATCATGGCTAGTACACACATAAATGAATCGATACATTGCCTTGAATTACATTATTACAACATAGGGACTACGGGTCCCAAAAGGAGTCACATTAAGTACATCAAGCACGGCACGCAGCCGAGATCTGAGTTACAGACGGTCACACAGGGGTCCTAGCATAGCGACTTTATTCTAGCTAGCAGGCTAATCCACGAACAACGGCGGTGGCGACACGCAACCCTACTCTTCGTCTTCGTAGTCCTCCTCCTCCTCGTAGTCCGAGTCCTCCTCAAAGCGAGTCGAAGGGGAGCTCGGTGGTGTTGAAATTTTTAAAGGGGAGTAGGGAAGCAGGGGTGAGTACAAAGGTACTCATAAGTCGAGGAATATATATGCGGATGGGGTTTAGTACAAGAGGAGGGCTTAGGATATTTTGCGAAATCGTTTATTTATCCTAGTTTTGACAAAGCAAGTTCAAGCTTTCAATCTCAACATTTTCTTTGGGCTCTTCTCAAACGGTTCTCGCCACTTGGACTCGAGTGCCATAGCGAGAACAAAATTCTTCTTCTTTTCTTTTCTCCAAACTTGCCAGGTCCGGTTTTCCGCGTGACACTTTCCGATAGGCCGACACCCATTTCGGAATATCACCGGTGGCTCCCAGCTCAAACGGAATCTTTCTCAAAACCTTTCTCAACTCCTTTGTTTAAATCCCTTTTTCAAAAATGGTTTTAAATGAAGAATCTACCATATAATCAGTCCCATCGACGCTCAGTAATCATGAAAGCACGGCTATCATGACAGTTTTAACTCTGCAGAGTGGGTACGCTTTACCCTCGAGAGGCTACGCACCCATTCGATGTTTCGCCACAAGACCATCAACCACGAGAGCCAACGATCGGGTCCGTCCCATACCGGAGCTCGAGGTCGTACTGTAATGGCTCCGTTCATAGGATTATAGGATGAGCAGTCCTTAGACTAGGGGAGAGTTTATATTTTAGCCCAGTAAAACCCGGTGCCATACTGCACCAATTGACAAAATATCTCCCTAGTCGGAAAGATCTTTGAGGTAAGAGGAAAATCTTTTCCTATCAAGCATCACCCCTGATGCGCTATCCTTTAAATCATCCTTCCCCAAACATTTCTCAATAATATCTCATTTCACACAAATGATTGCGTCATTCCGCATAAATGATTTTTAAGCAATTATCCTACCTCAACAAGGCGTTTAAATATTAGCAATTCATATTTTTAACCTTAGGTTTATCCTACCATATTTCTTACCTTTTCTATTTGGCATAATAACTAATTCTAGCAAATACGGCGTTTATCTTTTAAACTAGCATGCATAATTTTCAAATCTAATAAATATTTTCTAAATGACCGAAAATGGCTTCTCAATATGATCAAAGGGGGGGGGGACTTGCCTTGGTCGGACGACGGGTAGGAACAACCAGCGACGTCGGACGGGTCTACAGCACCTTGGCCTCCTACTCGAGCACAATCCAAGCATACAAATGAAAATAACAGCACATCAGGCATAAAATGTTTTTATGCATTTTATTTAAGGAGAAAGATATTAATTTCTTTTGTATGCACATGAAATAATGGAACCTAAGCACTAGAACTAATATGAATGCAATGGTTACAAGGGTGCAAAATTGATTTAGTATTTTTATAGAATCCAGATTGTTGCAAAGTATTTTTGAGAATTTTTACAGAATTTTGGAATGGCTTTTGATATATTCTACAAAATCTTTTCTGCTAGAATCTATTGCATTCGATTTTGAAAATAATAGAAAGAAATAAAAAGAACAAAGCCGGCTGGACCGGTCGGCCCAGGACGGGGCGAAGCCCACGGCCTAAAGCCGAAACGGGGTTTCCTCCCCGCCTCCCCATCGTCTTCCTCCTCGGGCCGAGGCGGCCACGAGACAGGGGCAGGGCGAGACCGGCCACCGGCGACTGATTCCGCGCGGGGAGAGAAAGGGGAAGCGACGGCGATGCCAACGATGGTCTCGGCGGTGACTGAGACTCACCCCAGAGGCGGCGCGACGGTGGGATGCGGCGGCGAACAGGGGATCCGGCGGTGGCGCGCTCCTTGACTCGGCGGCGCTCCGGGGCTCCTGACAGAGGGGGAGTGATGGTGAGAGAGAGACGATGGTGCTACGTCCGTAGCTAAGAGGAGCTCACCGAGGAGAAGGCACGCACGGCACGGCGCTAGGCAAGGGAAAGCGGGAGCACAGGCGGATTCTTATAGGCGAGGACGGCTCGGCGGGAGCGGCTTGCCTTTAATGTCGCCGGTGAGCACAATGAGCGGGAGACACCGATAGACCTTCGCTATTGCTCTCTGGCGGCGAAATGATGGCGCTGCGTGGCGGCACCGGGCGGCGAGGGCGATGGCGCGGCGAGCGTGGTCAAGGCGCGGTCTTGGGCGGTAACGCTGAAGCGCGCGGCATGCAGGCGGGAGCGGGTGGCGAAGTAAAGGGCACGGCGACGCCGGTACGGAATGAGTTAATGCGGATTGGGCCGGCGCTCGCGGGCGGCAAGGATTGACGACGAGGCAGGCGCGGGTCCGGACGCAGGCGGAGGCGACGGGCGCGGCGGTCCTGCCGGACGCGCAGACGGCGACGCGCGGAGGGAGGAGGGAGCGGGGAAGAGAGCGACGGGGGGAGCGAGAGTGAGAGCGAACCGAGAGCAGAGGCGCGTTCGAGAGGGGAAAACGACGGGGAAGAGGGACCTGACCGGTGGGACCCGCCGGTCAGCGAGGGCGAGGGAGAGGCAAAGCAGCGGGCCCCGCGGTCAATGACGGATCTGGTGGACGCGAAATGGGCCGGGAAGATGGGCATGCAAGGAAGGTAGAGGCGGGAGGAGAAAGCTGGGCTGGGAGGAACTCGGCCCGAGTGGAGAAGAAGAGATTTCTCTTTTTATTTTCCAATATTGTTTTTCTCTTTTCTTCTTTCAAAAGTTTAACAAAATTTATTTTAAATACTTTTAAACAATTGACACCCAAGACAATGATTTTCACTTTAAAATTACTGACTCAAACCAATTCCAGAAGGTTGAATGCAATAATGATGCCATGATGATTTTACAATGCTTTAAGTAGTTTTAATATTCAAATTATGCATTTTTATGAAATTATTAACGTGCCAAATTTGGTTTTGAAAATTTGGGATGTTACAATATAGCCATGCACTACAGGGTGGATCGTGTTGTAGTAAAAGACCCTCATCCCCCACGAACTAGAGAGAGATGAGCCAGCCCTGGGCCGGAGGAACACAGGAGGTGCCCCCCCCGAAGGAAGCCTCGCCCCCTGGCGCGAGGCGAAGGCGGAGCGAAGGAGATGGGGACCGGCAAGCGGGAGCCGCCTTGCGGAGACCCCGTCTGCAACTAGAGGCGCCCAAGTCCAATCCGTGGGACGAAGGCAGTTCCGTGGGCGCCAAGAAGGTTGGGGACAAAAGTACGGTCTGCAGCAGGCGTCAGGAATCGTATCGCGTGGCAAGAGGATATGCTATTTGAACGTAACAACCAGTATCATGTGGCAAAGAGATATGATAGCTGTCCGTAACAACCGAGTCCCCCTGTAATCCCCCTTGTAACCAGACTTTACATAGAAAAGCAATGGCACTTAGGTCATAACCCCAGGTCCGAGGGTGTTTTTCCCTTGGTGCTCCCGCCAAAGAGGGCGGGTCAAGGGCCAAAAAGTCTTTTTTCAGCAAAGACTTCTTTGCCCTCGCTTTAACCCCGAATGAAAGGATGTATCGTGAAATGTAAAAAAGGCCATCCCGCTATAAATAATAAAAGACAAGCTACGATTTCCAGGGTAGCTATTTCGTATTCGTTTAGCTTTCTCGAGCTGCTTCGCGAGCTTCGCCCAGTTACTCCGCGAGGCAGCTCCTTAGAAATTTGTTTTCTGGCTGGGGCCAACAATAGACCGTGAGCTGTGATTACAATTTACAAGCTAGTACATGTTTTTACCCTGCTGCCTTTGTAGCCTGAAAAACTCGGATCCTAAGTCTCTTTATTATTCAGCTAGGAGTGAGACAAATATATGTGCAAATGGTACAAATATTTTTTGATCAACCGACTGGATCGATTTTGGTAGCTTTATAGCTATCCGACTATTTTTTTCTAATACAAGAGAAACAGTAGAATAAAAAATTAAGCAGATGCATTATGATTTTTACCGTTGAATTATTGACACGTGGGTCTTGGACGCGGTTGGTCCGGACGTCATTGGTGCATGGTACTCTACCGGATCACGGTCCGACACGCATATCTGACTATTTGTAGAGATAAATCAGAAAAAAAAAATTAAGAAGATAAAGGGAGAGCCGACTGTGCGGTAGCTCGCGCTGACTCTGCTCCTCTCCATCTCCCATCATCTCCTGTCAAATGTCAGCCATGGATTCCATCGTCTCGATCTCTTCACTCTCGTTTCACTCCATCCATGGCGAAAAGCACGGGGAGATGGAGGTAGGCTCGGTGCGTCCATGTTCCGCACGCCGGCCGGCCACGAACCGGGTGATCCGACGAGGTCAACGGCGGTGGACGCCTCCAAGACCCTGCAGGTGGCCGTCAGGCCGCGTGTTCTTTATACGATTGGGATCCATGCATCCACCCATCGATCGCTCGGTCACTGTGCACCGAGCTAAAGAATGAGCAAATGATTGGAGCCACTCGCACTCGCACTCTCACACACACACTTGCACCGAGCTAAAGAATGAGCAAATGATAGTGTCAGTGAGTGTCTTTAGTGACCGGTTTAGGTTAGATCGATGGCCATGGCGTGTACGGTATGGCGCATTGACACCGTCGTCATGCTCTGTCCTGTTCTTCTCGACAGTTCAATGTGCGTGATGAACAGCAGAAAGCTAGCCGATTTGTTCAGAGAGAGAGAGAGAGAGAGAGACTCCACTCCTTCCTGCGAAGAATGGCAGCCCGATCGCTAAACGCTTGAACGTCAAGCGTCGCAGCTGATACATCGTTTTCTTTTCCGCGAGAATACGGTTCTGAATTCTGATCGATCAATGCCTGCCCCATAAGACAGATGCAGCACGTACTCTGCTAGATCAGTCCCAAGATTCGAGCCAACAGATCGCGCGTATTTGTTCCTTCTTTTCCTCACGTTTCCATAGATATATCTCATACATGTACCATTTGTCTTCTTAATTTTTGGCAAGAACATGACCATACGGAATATTGATTTATGATCGAAATTCAATTATTCTGACGGAGCGAAACGGAGGCCTGTTGCTAGGAGGCTTGTGCCGAAGTACGGATCATTATTATTGGTCTAGGTCACCGTCTGCTATATATACCTTTTGTAGGCCGTCGAAAGAAGTGATTCAATAAATTATTCCATCCGACGTTTTTTTGTAACTCTCGATATAGTGAAGTTTCACCGGTCGATACCCATGGTTTTTTCTCTTCATATTGGATGGGTTTTCTACGTTGTTTCGATCCGTATGTGTTTCGATCTATTTCGTTTTGCTCGTATGGATGGACATAGGCAGGGAACTAAGAATTAGCAAATTTCTAAACTATTAGAGAGAAGAAAACAGATCAACACAAGCAGATCGATATAAAAATCTAGCGGATACAGAGAAAGAGAGGCGAAGCGAAGCCCATCGATGCAGTGCCCCAGATTTGCAGGCTCCATTGGATGTGACGGTGCACAGGGAGCAAACAGGAGGGGAGATGGAGAAGAGGCAGTGGCCACCAATGGCGATGGAGAATCCTCTCCTTTTCTTTTGGGGGGAGGGAGAAGCGGCGAGTGGTAGGCGAGGGAGGCGATCGGGTGGCCTTCACCGCTTCTCAATGCATTGGATTCGTTCCGTCTCCGTCTTTGCTCCCACCTTTTTCATGTTCTTTGGTCCTCGCTAGTCGCTACAGTGCATTGGTAGCATCTTCTCAGCATATGGGCAACACCTCTTTTTTTCTTTCTTTCTGCAGGAATATGACTGACTCATAGTTTGTCTTGTCGCAATTAAATGATATTTTGGACATCAAAGCGATCTCCGAAATAATACTCCATCCGTTCTTTTTTATTTGTCGCAATTGATTTTTGGATATGCCCTTTGACCATTTGTTTTATTTAAAAATTTAGTGCAGATATGCAAAAAATAAGGCATGCTTAAAGTATCTTTAACAATAAAAAAGCATAACAAAATAAATGATACTTAAATAATTTTTTTTGAATAAGATGAATGGTAAAAGGGCATGTCTAAAATCAATAGCGGCGAATAAAAAAGAGAAGAGCGAGCATGTGACGTTGATCACTAATTATTATTGTTATTTATTTATATATCAACCCTCAATTTTAACTTACTTTGAGAGTCGGAATCCCATGCACTAGTCCCTGGATCGGTACACTAGTGTGGAAGATCATATAGCCGATACAAGCATACATCGATTAAATAGAATCCCTGAATATTACATACCATGTTACGCCCTTAGGCAAGTTTATTAAAGCGGACAATACACGTCTTAATATTACAAAACAATGTTCAGAGTTTGCAACTATCATCAAAATATATACCCAAAAGAATCTCCTATCGGCTAAGGTCCTGCCAGCGACCGGAGCAACCCCCAAGACTCGTCGGGTCCACCAAAGTCCTACCCGTCGTCTTCATGGCACTCGTAGGGATCCTCCTCGATTCCCTCGTCTAAAGAATATAAGGAGGTGAGGTCAGCGTCATCCAAATGCTGGCTAGTTAACACTTCCCTTAATGCACATAGTGTTTAGAAGGCTTTATTTGGAGGAAAGGTTTATTTTATTTGCGTAAAGCCAGGTTTTATAAGATTTTGAAATCATCCTTGCATCAACTAGAATTTGTCCTGTTTATATAATTCAGAGGTTTACCATCCAATGCACTTCAACCCAACTGATCAACCAACCAACCCACAATAGACCAACCCTCGACCAAATACCCGAACCATCTTGACTGATCATCCCGACTTTCTTCCGGTTGCCCCCCAACATTTCCTAGCTCCGCCATCATTCCAGGATTTGGCAATCCTGTTGTGGACCACACTTGCCATGGCATGCCCGCCTCGTCCTAGAGGGTTGCCGGCCCTCACTAGCCGACCATCCCCTGGGGAAGTATGGCCTTTATCATCCTCGACGATGACCCATGCCGGCCCCTATCGAGAATGGTCCTAGAGAGCCTCCACAGAGCGCTCACAGTTGATGATCCAAGACTCGTACTCCGCACGATGGCCACGCGTTGTGTTGGAACCATCCCTCAGATGGCAACGATCTCCCTGCTACGTGTGTTACTCCGCGCTCCTCTTGGGTAAGCCCTGGCTAAACCCAGCACTAGGCACCCTGTGCCTCAATCATCCATCAGGATGTCCTCTAGGGGCAATCCACCGATCAATCTCTACTTCCACGGTCATCGACCGTACCACACTTGGACTTTCCCAACCAACCGATCAAACCAGACCGACCTCCTACACAACCTTACCCTCGAACACAATCAGCCCAACATGCAACTAATAATCCTAACTGTCATATGTCAGATCATATTTGAATGAGAAGAATGAATGAACGATGAAAATCAGTTCACTGTTCCATGGCGATTAGCCAGAAGATTTGTCTAAGCCTAAGCCACTCTAAGCATGTTTTACCCATTAGATAGGGTTAAAGTGATTACCAGGCTAATCATAGGCTAACAAGAGTAATGACAATCAAGTCAGTCATTAAGGCTAAACAGATCAAGGGTAGACATGTATAAGTATGACGTACATGATTAACAATTAGGCAGGTTACTAAGAATGCATTTAAGTAATAAACAAAATAGTTAGCAAAAAACTGGGTAATGAACATGATATTAGCGATGTTAATCTGCACTAGGAAAAGTCGCAACCTCTCCCTAATACGGACAACATTTAAAGAGTAAGTGTTAACTCGCCTTACTCAGGTAGATGGTCCTCCTCAGCGTCACCAAACCTCCCTTCGGGATCGTCTACGTCTAATCACACAATCAAACCAATAATTACTGACTAATGCAAGCAGAAATCATGATGCATGCACGTCCTAGGTTTTACCCTCGATTATAAGATCGGGTAACGATGCAAACTTTCGGATGGTATGCCATGCATGACAGAGTGTATTGATGGATAATATTGTCATTATATAATAGCCTACTGTACCCCAAAATGCGATTTCGCATGATACGGTCGTAATTGGGTGATTAGGGTTTTAAAGCGACATATGATGATGGCACGTCGAAATACGACCTAAATACGAGGTTAAGATTATCGGAGTTCGTCTTTTCTAAGTGCTCCAAAATACAAAGTGTAGATCTACATTACAAGGTATTTTAATGCATTTTAGAAAGTCAACACCTATTTTTAAATAAAAAGGAATTTGCTAATTATTTGTTGGTTTTTAGCAAATTAGATCTCTAATGAGTACCTTTGGACAAGCTTTGCATTTTTGTAGTGTTTTATATCTATTTTGGCATTTCTTTACCCATTTTATTTTCCTAAGATTCTATGGGGTCAGATCAATTATTTAATGTAACTAAGAATCACCCTAATTGTAGTTTAACCATTTTCTTATAGGAATTCTACCCAATTTACAGAACAGTGCTATTCTTTCATTGCAGTGGTTGATTTTATATTTTTATAAAAACTGGCATGGCCTAAACTATTTATCCAAATTTTTCTAGAATTTTTTAGAGTCTCTAGCTATTTTTAATAATTCCAAGAGCTATTTCGTTATTTAACAAAATGGTGAATTCCGCTGGAAAAGGATAGAATCCTTTGGGCCGAGCCAACCGACGAGCCGGCCCAGCGACGGAGGCGGCCCACGGCCCACGCACTCGCGCGCCTGAGCTAGCTCGAAGTGTATACACCGAAAGCGTATTTCCTGGGTACGCTTCGGCGCAGGGCTCGCGTCGCTCCCACGAGCGTCTCCACTAAACCGGACAGGTGGGGTCGAGGCCAACTGGGCAATGACGCAGCACCGAGGTTTTAAACCAGCGTGCGTGGGGACGAGCTGGTAGGTGGGGCCTGCGTGGCAGCAATACAACAGTTCCGTTCGGCACGAATCCTGGCGCACGACGAACGGTCCTCCTTCATCGTCTTCCTCCGAACGGTGACGTGGCCCGGCGGCGACGGTAAACGACGTGGCGGCGCTACGGCTCAACTCCGGTCAAGAGCGTTCACGCTCCAGCATCTATAGCCCCTAAGGGTTGTAATGACGCTCGCGCCGAGGCCAGAGGTGGCCGGACGTGGTGGCGCGATGACGGCGGTGGAGCCAAAAGCTCGCCGGCGACACACGGGCACGCTGCGGATCTACAGGCTATGGGATTGGACGGGGAGCATGAGGGGACGACGTGGGTGCTTACCGAGCTCAAGGACAGGCTCGCGGAGGAACGGAGGCTGCTGGTAGCGAGGCACCCGGCGGCGACCGAAACAGGGGTGGCATCGGCACGGTGGCTTCGGGCTCCTCCGCTAAAATTAAGAGAGGGGAAAGATTAGGAGGGGTTCCAAGAAGCTCCGGGCGAGAGGAATTGGAGAACGGCTCACGAGTTCGCCGGGATTGCTTCGGTGCCGACGAGGGGCGAATTTGGGGAAAACGAAAACCGGTGCCGGCGGGGTGGAGCTCCAGGCTTTATAAGCGCGGGGGTGAGCTTTTGGCCCGAAGGCGCGCTTGGCGAGGGTGGGGTACAAGCGGCACAACGACGGGACCCAGCGCGGCACGGCAGAGCGGGACGGCGCGGCGTGGCGACGAGACGGCCGAGGCGGGGTGATGATGAAGGGTGCGGCGCGACCGAAGGGACGTGCGGCGCGCGGCGCGGCTCAGAGCAAAGCAGACGCAGAGCATAGCAACGGCAGAACAGGGGCAGGCCCACCGGGCAAAGAGAGAGGAATAGGGAAGGAGAGGAGAGAGAAAGGGAGAAGAGGGGAAATGGGGCCCACGTGTCAGCACTAAATTTCAGCGAAATTTGAATTCGAACAGGTTTTAAATTTTGACCCAAAATTGGGCTGTTACATTATAAATCCTACTAATTCAAACAATAATTATTTGTGATTTCTGTGTTATCAGCTTGTGCAATGAAAGCAATGAAAGTTTTCCTTATATAAACGTGGTTACATGGTACAAGAGCAAACCATCAAGTAAACCAGCACTCCTGCAGTACTACTCCAATGAAATATTTCTTCGTGTTCCTATTTTATAACGTAGATTTGTTAACGAAAAGAAGCATGCACCTAGTGAGAGAAAATTAATCTCCACCGATTCCCACTGGTTGATCTCGGCAGTTCGAGTCCGGTCAAACGAACATGAGAGTACAATTGTACAAAAGAGGGTTCTAGCCAATAAATCATTTGTGTGGAACTGCAAAGTTTGTTCTCCATGCAATGTACGTCCATGTACGAATAAAGAAGAAAGATTTCATCCAGCATTTGACATATGCTTTTGTGCTTTATTCATGGACTCAAAATGATCACCCTTTTTATAGATTGCTGAGGCATAGTCTTGCAGTTTGAATGGGATATTCTTGGTAGATTCCCAGTGGCTAGTGTTTCGCCTATGGTGTTGTGTGTGTGTGTGTGTGGGCAATCATTAGCCCACAAATTGGATGGCTCTTGTTGAGGGAACATATGCACCGTAGATTATTGTCATAATTTTTTTTGCTGTTATGTTATCATGGATCCAGCATTTGATAACTAATTGGCTGGTATAGATGGGTTAGAGCGTAATCATCAAACCGGCGTAACTAGCTGCCCAATGTCAAGAGGGTGCCTTTTGGTTAGTTTACTACTTTTACCGGCTACAAATTAACAACCCGCAGATTTTTCTACTAACTTTCTTGATAGGCAATGCCATAATTCCAAGTTTCCAACCCACCTAAAGACAAAAGAATTTCTCATGTCATATTAAATTAGAGTTTTTCTAGGGTTGTAACTTTTGGTCAATAATGCCAATTCTATGGTTTAAAAAAACAGAGAGACGGAAAGAGTAAAGGATGAGTCGTCTCTTGTCATATTGTGGTATTGGAGCAAGAAAAATTGTCCATCAGGTTATCTCTTGTATAAATTTTTTAAGCGTTGCTCATAATTGACGTGGAAGGAGGTATTAGGGCATGTACAATGCTAGAGACAGTCGCTATCTCTAAAGCATTACCATGTCACCTAGAGACAGCTGTATAGATAATGTATACAATGGGTTGTCTCTAGAGCTATCTGCATAGTTATTTAATAGTTGAATTGAGTTTAAAAATTATGTTGATCAAGGAGTTATAAATTTTAAACAAATTTTAAAATTTTAAAACAAACAATAGATAATTAAAAATTTAAAATTAAAATTTTAATCTTTTAAAATTTATATGGCAAGTATGGTCTAGTTTTGTTCGAAAAAATGTTATGAACCCATTTTTCAAATCGGCTCGGTAATCAGAAATACTAATCAAAAGATATATCAAAATTAATTTAGAAAACAAGCATGTCTCCGTGTGCAACAATCCAGAGCAATCCAGAGAAGCCACAGTCGCGAGCAGTAGACGGGCTGGCGCCGCCGCTTCCTGGGGCGCCGGCGCTCCTCTCTCTCCTATTTTTCTCTCCTCCAACTAAGCAAACATATGACATGGCATCACTTAGAGACAGCTTAAAGATAGCTGAGTTGAAGCATTGTACATGCCCTTAATAGTGTTGATCATACCATTATTGTAAATATGGTACATATTTCTCGCCATGCACACCTTGGACCATAGGTTCAAATTCTCTTGAAGTAGCATATTTTAAGGATTCCCCCACCCCCCAACCAAAATTCTTTAAGCATTTTTGTGTAGCTTCTCTCTGTCTCCATTCAATTACTTCCTCCAGATATAATATTTATCGTTTTGTACATTGACACAGTATTTGAAATACAACTTTGACGATTAATTACTAATAAAATATATCTACAAAAATTCACAAAAATATGATATTGTGAAAGTATTTTTCAAGACAAAATTATATGTACGGTTTCTTGTACACAATTCAAATAGTTTAAAATATTTTTATACTTAAAGTTTTAAAACATTGGCTTAGGACAAACCTAAAATGATAAGTATTATGAAACTAGAGGGAGTAGTATTTAATATCAAATTCATATGTTTTTATTTTTAAAAAACTTATGTATTTTCCTGTGGTACAATTAAGCAACGTGCTTAAAAATTCTTGCGCTTTCTCAATCCTCCGGGATAAAACATGCCAAGATATATCAATCATGTGTTTTTAATTTATCTTGGGGAGAGAGACGGGGGAAGAGGAGAGAGACGGGGGGAGAGAGGAGAGACAGAGAGAGCGAGCTGGGAGGAGGAAGAGGATGGAGTGGAGTGGCTGACATGTGGGCCCCACATGTCAGTACGCATTTTGTTTCGTATTTGTTCCAGTATTTCTCTAGAAATTCCCGTAAATCGTCCAAAATGGCATATATACATGAATCCAGACTTTATAATGGCATCTGAGCTATTTCGATCTCTGCGATGGCATTTCTGTCCAAAGCCAACTCTACAGTGGCATGAATGCTTTTTACCCTATTTTGTATCGTACTAGCTGCGTTGGCGTGCCCATGCTGCCTTGCCGAGGTGGCGTCTTGTAGCGCGCCTTGGCACGTACCGCCCCACGCTGGCGAATGCAAAGTAGGCGAAGCGCGCGACGATGGCGATTTAAACGCAGTAAGGCAAAGCGGCATGAAGCTAGCAAGCACGAAGCGCTGCGGCAACGGCCACGTGGCGACGAAACGCTCGCGAGGCGAACGCGCGCGCGCTGCGCGCGGGGATGGCCACGTGTCGTCCCAGCGTCGGGAGTTTAGGGCTTTGTACAATTTAATGATGTAAATGTTGAAGTAAGCAGTAAAATTACAACCCTAACCACTACAGGAGACTGCAACACTCTCGACGGTTTAAGCCTCGAGAAAATTAGCAAAACCGTTGAAATAAGTTAGTGTCGACGGCCAGCCGTCGAGACAAAGCCGTCGAGGCAACGTTGTCGGGAGAGAGTAGGCCGTCGAGACTATTAGTATCGACGGCTGACGCTACAGCAGTCGATACAGATAGCCAAGACGCCGTTTGCCGTCAGGGCGCCCTAGTATAGACGGCCACAATCAGCCGTCGATACAGAGAAAGTGGGTCCCACCACAGGACAGGCTCCTGGTGACGTGGCATGGGCACACAGTGTTGACGGCCACAGCCAGGCCATCGACACTGTCATCGGTGGGCAAGTTTCGACGGCCACTCACTAGCCGTCGACACTGCCATCGGTGGGATAGTCTCGGCGGCCAGTCACCGGCTGTCGAGACAATACCAGAACAGAAAAAAATAACTTTTAAAACCAAAAAAATCATAAATTTTCGCGGCTGCGGCTGCTTCCACCTGCAAACCCAAACACTGCGACATTCACATATACCCCTCGTCGCATAAAAGCGACCACAATTCATCAAAATTCATCAAAAGCACATATATAACACATCCAAACTCATCACATAACACATCCAAGTTCCAGTTTCAAACTAAATGCAATAAACCTATCAATCTATTGATCCGGATCGCTCGGCCGGGGTTCGCTAGACAGGGGTGGATTGAACGGCTGGGTAAACATCGGCGGGGCGCTCGCGAAGAAGTCGGTAGCCCAGGTGAGACCCTCCTGACTCGCTAATGTGTCTCCTCCCTCCATGCCGTGAAGTTCACCGATAGCCGCTGAACCGAAACCCTGCATATATAGCACATATAAACGGTTTACAAGATTTATAAACGGTTTGCAAAATGAATTAACGTGAGTCAATAACTTACCGTCAATGTCACATAAGGCAAGTCACCCTGTGGGCGAGGTGGGCCCACGTAGTCACCTGGTGGAGCAGTGCGCGCGCCGTAGGTCATCTAGGGAGCTGGTGTCCTGTATCAACCTCGATACGGTGGCGGACCCCCATAGAAGACCGAACCAACGGTACCACTTGGGCCAGCCTAAAATTTTATTTACGACTTACTTATACATTTAATTGCAATAAGCGACATGTGAATGGATAGTATAGGTTTAAGGACATTACCCCACCCAGTCGAGAGAGAGACTCCAGATAGGCGAACCTCTGTTCGAACTCCGCTCGCTGCCTCGCCATCTCCTCCTCCTGCCTCTGCCTTGCTTCGTCGTGGCTCCTCAGGCTCTCCCTCATCGCCTGCATCAGCTGCCTATTCTCCTCCCTCTCCCGGTCCCTCTCCTCCCTCTCCCGCTGCCTCTCCCACTCCATCCGGGCCTCGAAGGCGCGTCGGCTCTCCGTTTGCGAGTCGAAGCTCGCACCTCTAGCATGTAATCCTCTGACCTGCAAAAAGCGGTGTCACTAGTTAAAAAATATCACCTAAGGCAACTCGTACATAAATAAGACAATATGCTACCTCAGGTGGTCCTGTCCAAGCGCTAGCCTCCCATGGGCCTTCCCACCTATAACCTGGTGTATGACTATTGTGTCAAGTGGCTCCTCCTCTGGGTTCTTATCTTGCCCATGCTTCTCAGCGTAAGCCTCTTTGTAGCGTGCCTGCATTGAAGTGAAGATGAATTAGATTGTATTAATGTGTAAGAACCTGAAGTTGATGAACAAGTACGTACCTCTCGCTGCGCAGCTACCTGGTCAACGGGCCCAAATAAGCCATCTTTGTTCTGAGAGGAGTGGCCCCTCCGGAACACTGACAGCCAAAACGGAAGCTGGCCGATCGTGGCGCCCTGCATCATATAAGGAGTGTTGACATATTTGTGATCACGAAAAGTGAAGTTCAAAATAGTAAAAAGTACATTACCATCCTTTTCCTCAGTTGTGCGAACGACGACTTCCCTGTCGTAGTCTTACTCGTCATAGCTGCCCGGTTCTTTTTGGCCTTCATGGACTTTTCCATAACGCGTCGCTGGCCCAGTCCGGGGCGTTCGATACCCAGTCCGGTCGAACCTGCGCGTACTCTTGAGCATGCAGGTACAGCTTGCGCACATCGGACAGAATAATCTTCTCGCCCTTGACAATTCTGACTAGACAAAACAAAACTAAATCAAATGTTAGTAAAAATTTGCATCGAAAACCTCAGATGGAATTAGTGAATACCCGTGAAAATCTTGCACAGCGGTGACCCGTGCATTGGACATCAGATCCTGCACCTTTTGCTTTGCGTTCCTGTCCATGACAGAATCGATGTCAGCCTCCTCCAAGCCCGGACGAGGGCGGTACCTAAGCTGAAAACAAATGAAACAAGAGTAAGCGGCGGCGGTGCCGGCACAAATGGAAAACAGAAAAGTTATCACGCACCCAGAACTCCCGTCTTATCAGCTCGGCGACGGTACTTTCACCGTGCGGCGCCACCTTGTAGTCATCCCAAGAATAAGCGGGATGCTGTGCCCCTCCTCACCGACCATACCAGGGTAGTACTGGCGGACGAGGATGCCTAGTGCGTTACCTGGCTGGGGCTCCACTGGACAATTCAAAAACGCGTGTCACATCTCGTATTACAACACAACGAATCACCGTCCGTGTTTCATACGAGATGTGCCGTTTTCGAACGGATGACGTACGGCTAGGTAACATCCGCTAAACTAATTCACGCACACTACCTAATCGCACGATAAATAATGCAAATCACAATCAACAGTCATATTAAATAAATTAATAACAGATAACAACAACCCTAAATTTTAAGCTAATATCCTTTTTTTATATTTTTCCTGCTTTTTATGTTATTTAGTTCATGTTAATCATGATTAAGAAGCAATTAGTCTCGACGACATATTAGTGGCCGTCGACACTACACCACCAACATTTAAAAAAAAGGCGGGAAAATACCTCGACGGAATATTAGCGGCTCGTCGGGTGGCGGCGACGCCGGACGGCGGCGTTGGCGGCGTTGGGGTGGCGACATCCGTTGTGTCGGGCGGCGCGGGCGGCGCTGGCGCTGGGGCGCCGTGTCGGGCGGCGGCGTCGGGAAGGACGGCGGCGGCGGTCTGGTGGCGGCGCGGCAACGCGGCGGCGGGCGGGCGGCGCGCGGTGGTACGTCGGGCGGGCGGTGTGGCGGCGGAGCGGAGGGGAGGCGAGTGGGCGGGACTTGGCAAAATGCCAAGTCCCGAGCCCTAACGTGGTATCTAATGCGTGACAGTATCGACGGCCGTAATGGGCGAATCCAATGCATATATCTCGACGGCCCTGTCTAGGCCGTCAAGATAGCCCTTGTGCGATCTCAGTCTCAACGGCATACGCAAGCCGTCGACACTATTAAAACAGTATCAACGGCTATTTGTCAGCCGTCGACACTGCCCCTATCCAACTGTGTCGACGGTTTTAGATCAAACCGTCGGGGGAACTTGTATCGACGGCCATTTATAAAGCCGTCAATACTATCTGTGCCGAGGACAACTGTTGACTACCATCGATGTAGCTGCTCTGTATCGACGGCTTTCTGTAAGCCGTCGAGAGAGCTTTTAGTCTCGAGGGCAGCACCCCCCAAGGGCTTAATCAGTCAAACGAATCTATTTCAATTTTAAAAAACTTTAAAATCATTTTAAATGATCAGACCACTCCATGATGTTTCCTACATAAAATTACAGGTATAGAAAAAAATCAAAATTTCTAAAGCTTACTGTGCGCTGACTCCTTTGTAAATGGAAGCTTTTCGGAGAATTTGCAGTAAATGTTTACTATTTCATGCGTCTCCATGATAACTAAACAAGCGTTTGAATTTAACTTATTTTTATTAATAAGGTTAAATTTATATACGGCTTAGTACACTAATCGATAACCTCATCTGATAAAAAATTAAACATTTAGCTTTTCAAAATTAAATATTACATTTTAAACATTATTTAAAAGCTAGGTCGACGTATATTATTCCATTGTAACATAGCAAAAAACATAACAACATACATTTCATCTGCACGACATTCGCATCATTTAACTAGATATCACAAAAACCTCAAAGAATTTGAAATGAATTTAAATTACAAAATAAATTTACATCAAATAGGAATTAAAGTGTTTCCAAGAATAGTTGTGTCGACGGCCATGTCCTAGCCGTCGAGACTGTCTTTCTGGTGCACACTGTATCGACGGCTTAACGTCTGGCTGTCGACACAACGTCGACGCCGTCATCCTCTAACGCTTCCGTGCGGCTATTCCTAGCTCTCTTGACGGCTGGTTGGGTGGCCGTCGAGAGTGTCCTATAAGTTTCGACGGTTGGTGGTTGGCCGTCGAGTCTAATTGATTTGTATCGACGGCTGGGTATTGGCCGTCGAGACGGTAACTGGCAGTCGACTCTGCTGCTGATTCCTGTAGTGAGCTGCTAGCTAGCTATCAACATCGACATCAAGAAGAAACGCCGCCATCATCGTTGTTACTTCAGATTCCAAGATATGAAAAATCAGAATTTGCAACAAAAAAAATCCACTAATCTTACCATTTTTCGACTCCGCCGCTGATACGCGTTCGTCTATCGTATCGTCGGCAGGGATTTTTCTTTCGGCCGAAATGTCACAAAATTTCACGAATTTCGGTAATTTCGCTCCACAACGAAATTTTAAATTGCCTCTCGAAATTTTTGAATTCAAATAATTTTATACAACTTGAGACTAATATATAAAAAGAAGCCACAATATCCTTCTTTTGAGAACCTATGATAGCTTGGTGAGTAGTTCAAACATGAGGTGTATGATTTTACTTCTTTGTTTGCTATTTTTTGTAACTTTTTGTTTAAAATTCAAAATCTCTACTTTATTTCGGCCAAAATTTCACAAAATTTCGTGAAATCCGGTTATTTCTGCACAACGAAATTTTTAGTGTTTCGAAATATAAATCCCTGATCGTCGGTCGCCACTGCCAGCACTGCATCTTAATTTCTAGCTGGCTGTTGACATCGACATTTATAATTTTATATACATGTCGCCCGGTGGCTTATCCAGAAAATTAGAAGGAGGGGGCTCAAAATGAGACCCTCAAGACTAAAATATGTGTTATATATATAGACATATAGTATGGCACTACAGCTTTATAATTGTCACACAACATGAAATAATATAGTATATGATATATAAATAAATAAAGTTATCTAGCAATTGCATATAGTGTAAATATGTAACTATACAAACAAAAAAATGTACTATTATACTTCTTAGGAGTTGATAGTTAACATCTATGGCTTTTCAAATATCTTTTGATGGTTTTGATTATGACAAGGGTTAACAATATATCTTTATCGTAGTCTATTCTGTTCGATAAAAAGATATTCAATTATATCATTTATATGTTAAAATAGTAGGGCAAGTATAAAGTTTTGATCGAGACGTCCTCGCATCGCGAGAGATCAATGATCAATCGATCGGCATAGGACGCAGCAATTAGCGAAGGCTTCTTTTGCCAATTTCCAGACAGGTCTTGGGCTTGGGAGTTGGGCCACCACCCACCAGGTTGGTGAAGAGACTCATTGGCTTGATTGCTCGCTGTGTCGAGGCAATTGCTGATTGCTGATGAGCTCAAATCACTTATCGCTGCCACTGCACCTATTTTTCTTTGGCGCAGGCCACAGACGAGTGGGGCTCCAGCCCCACTACGCCCCCAATGGATATGCCACTGATGTCGCCGTCATATTACTCTCTATTTTTGTTTCCCCAAAAAGTGCCTGTCCATTTTCGTTTGTTAAAAAATGAATAGACCAAGAGCACGTTCGGAAGGGGCTAAAGTTGATTGAGCTGAAATAAGCCGAACTTAAACCAGACTTTTGAAAGCTGATCCACTTGGTTTATGTTATTGTTAGAATTATTTAGGCGATTTCATGATGTTAAAAAAAAACCTAGACCAAAGAAGATCAGTTGGTTCTTTTGAGCTAAATAAATCTAAGCTACTTTGGACATATTTGGAAGTCCGCGTCCTTTTTCCGCGGGGAAATCGTTGTGATATCCAGCGTAAACCACTGGCCACACGGAAATCTACCGACCGTACCCCCCAAAATCTCCTGGTGGCGGCGAAATCGGGAGCTTGCGGCCAGGGTCGAAGCTCAGGTGAGAGCGAATCCTCAATTCCTCATCGTGTATACATGCAGCAGCAAAAACATGCCCACTCCCCAGCCGTACGTGTGGCTGCACTTGCAGCTAGCCTGTATAGATAGCGTCCGTCCATCGTGCACAGTGCCCGTGTGCCAACACCACGAAGGAGTAGGGATGCAAACGGGTTGCTTCGTGGGTACCCGCAAGATAGCTTGGACACTTAGCGTATTTTAGTGAAGCAAACGGTCAGGTACCCGCGAAGCATGTGAGGCTTAGTGTATTTTAGTGAAACAAGCAGTCTTACGTGTACCCGCGAAGCAATGTGCTTGCATCCCTACGGAAGTCAGAGGAAGCAGGCGGGACTCGGGGGTGTTGGGGATTTGCGATGGTTGGCGCACAGGCTGATATATGGCGTGGTCCGGAGCACCGGATAGTCTCGGATGCGGTGGCAACCCGATCGTTATATGTTGAGAAGGGTTGGATCGATGCTGGGTCAAGTCTCGACCTGATTTGATCCAGGCCATACTAGGAATTCCAAATCCTTGTCCCGACCCGTATCCAACCTAATCCATCGGTGTCCCGGTTAGCATTGGATCCGATATAGGAGTGGAGAAGGAAAAGGCGATATTGAGCGCTCATCATGTTGGGAAGGCCCCTGGCCTCGACGCCTTCACCATCACCTTCTAAAAGATGTGTTGGGAAATCATCAAGCTTGACGTCACAGGGGTCGATCAGCTCTCCGCCTTGAATGACTGTCACTTCGGACTACTCAATACTGCCAACATCGTCCTCCTCCACAAGAAAGATGATTGTGATGGGTTACAAGACTTTCGTCCAATCAGCCTCATCCATAGCTTCAGCAAGATCTTCTCCAAACTGCTGACCAACCGCCTGGCTCCACGACTAAGGGACCTTGTCTCCCCAAATCAGAGCGCCTTCATTAAGGGCCGCTACATCCGGGACAACTTTCGTTGTGTCCAAGGCACTGTCCACCAGTTCCATGCTTAGAAAACCCCGGCCATTCTGCTAAAGCTTGACTACGCAAAGGCCTTCGACTCCGCCAACTGGGGTTACCTCCTAGACCTACTGCACTGGCTCCGACTCCTCCTCTGTCCTCATTAAAAGTCGCCCTGCCCCCGCTTCCACCACGCTTGTGGAGTCCGGCAGGGGGACCCTTTCTCCCCAATGCTTTTCATCCTGGCTATTGACCCCCCTCCAGCGCCTCGTCGACTTGGTGGTGGAGGCAGGCATCCTTGATCAAGTTTGTGCCACACCTCTGAAGCTGTGAACCTCTCTCTATGCTGACGATGTGGCTATCTTTCTCCACCCTGATCGTGAGGAGCTCCGCGCCACCATAGATCTGCTCAATCTGCACAAATGCTCCATCATACCACACGCCTGGCCTCTTCTCGGGGATCAGAACTTCCGTCCCTTGCACTTACTTGGGCCTTCCCCTCCACTTCAAAAGGCTGGGGAAGAGCCACTTTCTCCCCCTCGCCCAGAAGGTTAGGGCTCGTCTTCCGTCCTGGAAAGGCCACCAACTCTCCAAGGTAGGCCGCCTTATGCTCATCAATGTGGTCTTCTCGGCCATGCCGACCTAGTTCGTCACGGTCTTCCATCTTCCCAAATGGGTCATCAAGAAGATCGACAAAATTCGTCGCTCCTTCATCTGGAATGGCAAGGATGGCCCCGCCTCTGGACATGCCCTAGTTAACTGTCAGACCGTCTGCTGCCCAAAATCGCAAGGGGGTTTGGGCATCTCGGACCTCAACCTCTTCAACCGCACCCTCCGCCTGAGCTGGCTTTGGCTCGAGCGGAATGACCCATCAAAGCCTTGGGTGGGCCTCGACCTCCACATGTCGGACAGCGAACTCGCTATTTTCAGAATGACCACCACGGTCACTGTGGGAAAATGGCCGGGACACATCCTTCTGGAACGACCGCTGGCTCCTTGGCTCCGCCCGGCCAACCTCGCCCCAAACCTTTACAGGCAGGCAAACCCCCACAATCAGTGGATTCGCCATTGTGGCCCCATCGACTCGGACATCCTTTTTACAGAGTGCCTCCTCCTATGGTGCAAAACTCGGCAAATCACCCTCCACGATTCCCAGGATGTGATTCATTTGTGCTACTCCATGGATGGGTGCTACTCCGCCAAGTTAGCCTACAATCTCTAGCTGGTCAGCGGCGTAGCCCACCCTCTGGCAAACACCACTTGGTCGGCCCACGATCCAAACAATGCAAGTTCTTTGCTTGGACTCTAAGCCACCGCCGTATCAAAAAAAGTGCTCATCGCGGTGCCATCGGCCGCCGCTGTCAACCACCATGAGAGACGATGCTAGCCCACATCGAATGGAGGGTTGAGTCGCCGCAGTGGGAGCCTGCACGCCCACCAACATTAAAATGAGGGTTGCCATCGTCGTCATGGGGAGCTCGATTGCCTGCCGATGATGAATCAAGGACCGCTGCCTAGGAATCTTGCTAGTCTTGTAGCGACTACCATGAGGAGTATGACATTGTTAAAGGGCATGAACAGACCATCGTCGTTCAAGAGCATGAACATGCCGTCATCGTGAGGAGCAAGATAGGGATGGAGGGAGGTGGAGAAGGACGCATGTGGTCTAGTCTGATCATGGCTCATCGTTGTGTGTGAGAGATAGATAGAAAGATTGGGGTCAAGAGAGAAAGGGCGGTGATAGAGGCTTACGAGTGAGGAAGGTAGGAGCGTGGGTGACTGGGGAATAGGGTTAGTACGCGCATGAGGAGACATGGAGTGAGGAGTTTGGGATTAAAATCAAACGGCTAGGAAGGGGTGGGTCGGTCAAAGAAAAGGCACGCCCGAACCTAATTCAGCTGGAATTGGGGGTCCGACTTAACCCTCACCCACCTATTGCGTCGAGTCAAAACCTGTGGGGTCGGATTTTAATCAAGATCCCTAGCGATCATGGCCGACAGAATTTTAGGACATGTTTGGTTCACTCTCTAGGATTGCCAAACTATGCTATGTCAAACTTTCTATTGCACATGTTTGCCTCCATCTGTCATGTCACAATTTCTAACTAGTGGGATCTGTATGGGGCCTGTACGTGATAGACTCATTCTTGTGTCAACGTTTAGCTAAGATGCGGCAAGATAGCATGAAAATCGTGGCAAGTGATGGCCCACTTAGGATCTCAACCAAACATGCCCTAGACTCGACACAAGCGTAACACCGTGGTGTACATGTTGCTGGAATACCTCGCCCCAATTCATGAGACGGACTGCATGCCTCTGTGATGCTCTATTTTGTAGCGTGTTTGTACTTTCTTTTCCTTGAACGAACAACAGTGCTCGGCGGCCGGTGGAAATCGCCCATCGAGCGGGCGGCGCGAGCGCGTGAAGACCCCCCCGGCGGCGCGGCCGATCGCGTTGAGTTTAATTCGCCGCGCGCGTCAACGACGCGGGCGCGGCTGCGCGCCGTGTGCTCGTGATCTCGACGGCTCCGCGCGCCGCCGGTGGCCGATCGGATCTCGCCGGATCGTGCGAAGTGCACGCCGCCTTTACGACCACCGTCAACGGCTCGGCTGCTTTAATTAGCAAGCCATGGTAATGGCCACCGTAGGTCAAAGGTGATACCAATATACTACCTCTGGTCACAAAAAAAGAAGTCGTCGTTGATTTTTGAATACGTCTTTGACCATTCGTCTTATTAAAAAAATTAGTTCAAATATGTAAAAATATAACTAATACTTAAAATACATTTAATAACAAACCAAATCATAACAAAATAAATAATATTTATATAACTTTTTTTTGAATAAATGAATTGTAAAAGACGCGTACAAAAGTCAACGGCGACTTTTTTTTGTGACTGAAGGGAGTACTATCTGATTACTGGCTTGTATTGTTGGAAAAAGTACGCCCGTGATTGTTAATTGTGCCTTTCATCGGTGTTTTGTCAGCGGCTTTGGCCGCTGTTCCATTGAGTTTATATATATACAGTGCTTAGCGCACTCAGCCTTTGGAGGCCTGGAAGGATCGGACCATCTCGGGTATCGTCCTGACCCGACTCAAATGAATCCATGTCGTGGCCCCATGAGCTCGCCCGGACTCAGACGCATCCTCTCTCGAGTCTCGACGAGTTTGGTACGCGGATCCGACGAGCACAATATAGAATCTTGATTGATCTAGAGAAAATGGTTATGGTAAGATGCATCCTCATTTTTACCATGAAACAGCGTCCATATACGTACAGAACTTTAGGTTTGTATGGTAAGAAAACTTCGTTTTGTTCTCGTGAGACATCTTGTGCACGAAGGTAAATTTTTTATGACAACGGTAAGACATAAGGTTTCATAAGGTATCTTAGCTTTTTCATCACGGCCTTTCCTATGCTTCAGTACCTCCTTTTCCATGTTTCATCGGATACTTTATCCACATTTTTAAAGTTTTCTCTTTAGGTTTCATCAATTTTCACCCATGTTTCATCAGTACAAAATCTATGTTGCAACAATTTTTTTTTGTCATGTTTCATCAGGTTCTGTCCATGTTTTATCAATATATTTCCAAGATCCATAAGTGGTTTTTTCAAATCATGATGATGTCAGCATGATGTAAGCATTCAATGGGATGGTTCCCGTGGACATCCGACTCATAATGTTTACCGGTTGCCAATTCTTTTAAGGAAAAGTGTTTATCTGGTCCCTTAACTATATCCGTCGGATCACTTTTGTCCCTGTACAGAATACCAGACTTGTCAGGTCCTTAAACTCTTAAAACCGTACTTGGCTAGTCCTTTGACCGGTTAAAACGGTGGTTTTAGGTGGAGTGGCAGCCTACGTGGCAGATCTGGCATACTTTTGCCGATGTATAGCAGCCATGTGGCAACAACATGGCAACCCCAAATGGCATCCATGCATAAGAAATCCGCCTAAAACAATTGTTTTGACCGGTCAAATGACATGTCAAGTCCGGTTTTGGGAGTTCAAGGACATGGCAAGTCCGGTATTGATGTTTAGGGACCAAAGTGGTCCAACGGGTATAGTTGAGGGACCAAATCGACACTTTTTTCTTCTTTTAAATAGGGCGTTAGCATGGCCTGATTGCCATGCTTGGAACGGGCAAGGTTGAACTGTTACTAATCGAGCTTTGCAGCTTTGCATCATCCAGGATGCGGAAGCGGTTGAAATTAAGCTATCCAAAATTGACAAAAGGATGACACATAAGAGCACAGGACATGGTCCTCGTATCCTCTTGGGCAAAGGTTCGGTTTAGATTACATGAGAATTACATGCGAAACATTTTTGGTACACTGAATTAGATATGGATAAAGTATTCTATCTGATACCTTCTAAAAATGTATATTTGTCCCTCTCAGCTATGCATTGTGGTGCACTTAATCCCTTGCTCCAAAAAACTAGGTAATCGTCCCTCCCTCCCAGGTATGCAAAGTGGTGCATATAACCCTTGAAGACAGTTTTGCCGACAGGGATGCCCAAGTGGAGGGAATTGCCACATGGCTTATACATATGGTATTTTCTTTTGTAAAAAACTATCTTAAAACATGAGGTCCACATGTCAACATATCCTCTCTCTTTCCCTATATCTCCTCTCCTCCCCGATCGGCCACCCCCTCTCTCCCATGCTGTCCCAAGACTGAACATTGCTACGTCGGTCCGACGACGATCGTCGCTACACTTGCCCATGCAAGTTGTCGTCGTGCAAGCCCTACACTCACCACCATCGAACTAGCCCCCTGTTGGCTATCCCTCATTCTCCGTGCAAAATGCCCCGCCCTCTAGCCTTGACGTTGATGGATCTACCTTTGTTATTGTAGAGCACCCGCCTCAATGGCTTCTAACCTATGAGGACACACGCTTCTATGGGGCTATGAGGCTACCACAACAATGCTATCAAGGGAGGGGATGAAGGAGAAGGATAGGGTCAGCACGACAAAGCGACCAGATGAGAGGAGGAAGGGGCTTGTATGACGAGATGGTCAGAGGAGGGGCGGAAGTAGGAGGCCAGCACGGCGAGTCGTCCTAGGAAGGGAAGGAAGGAGGAGTAGGTGGCACAATGAGGTGGCCAGGGGAGGGGAGGAAGGAGGAGGAGCTGGTGCAACAAGGTAGACGAGAGAGGGCAGAAGAAGGAGGCAACCGAGGAAAGAGAGGAGCAGGGAAAGAGAGAAGGGAGAGAGGAAGAAGAGAAACATGAGCTGACATGTAGTTCTTATGTTTAAAAAAAATTAAAAACACCATCTATATAAGCCTGTGTGACGACACTGACATGTGGCTAGTTTCTAGAATACGAGATTGGGGGGAAGGGGGTTGGGATTGAGGGGGTGTGTGTGTTAAGTTGGCTCCCCCAATTTTTATGAAGAAAACACTTGGACACGGACGTCCGGCCGTTCAAAATCGTGCGCGCGGACGACGCGTCTTTCCAAGCTCACGCGGCGTGCAGTTGGGGCGGGTCCACATGGGGCACAACGCTCGCTCCCGCGTGATTTTTTTAGACGATGCGTGCTCACACAAGTCTGCAGAAGGGTTTCATATAGAGGAATATTTTTGCATGACGCGGGCCCACGCATGCGGGCAGGTGTGGATGGCAGAGAAAAATGCCGATTTTTTCTGCGCATGGCCCCTGTGGTCGGGCGTATGCAAGATTTTTTTTAGTTTTGCACTATTGAAACATCGAGATCCGTCCAACGAAACTTCAATCTCTTCTAAAAAAACTTGTATTTAGCCAAGTTTCATCTTTTTTTTAGCCAAGTTTCTCTAGTACTTTCTTTAAGTTACATCGGTACTAGCCAATTTTTGTGTTATCTTCTTCAAGTTTCAACAGCAACTTAGCAAGTTTCGTTAGGTTTTCCTCAAGTTTCAACAGTAACCTAGCAAGTTTCGTTAGGTTTTTCTCAAGTTTCATCTTTTTTAGCCAAGTTTCGCCAGTACTTTATTTAAGTTACATCGGTACTAGCCAAGTTTCGTTGTATCTTCTTCAAGTTTCAACAATAAGTTTGCAAGTTTTGTTGGGTTTCCTCAAGTTTTGTTAGTATATTATCAAGTTTCATTAGTATGATCTCAAGTTACATTAATACGTTCTCAAGTTTTGTTAGTTATTTATTCAAATTTTAATATACATTTTCTAAGTTTCATTAGGTATTACATAAGTTTCATCAATTTTTTTGATTGGGCCATACGCTCCGCAGAGAATCCCAGCTAGGACGCATGCAAAGTGGGCCCCATGCGCTTTTTCTGTTGGACGCGCTGCGCGGGGTGGCATTTTTTCGCGCGGGGGAGGCGGGAAGTGTGGCTTTTTTCTAAGCGGTTGGATGCGCGTCTCGCTGAAGTTTCGACGATCAAGGCTGGTCCGATCCGGACGCTCGGCGTCTGGACGCTAGATCCGCCTTTTTACGATACTTGTGTGTGATGGAGAAAAAAAAAACCCGTATAGCTAAGGCCCGGATCTGATGTAAATTACCACCAACCAACCACCCACCATTGTTCCCGGATCTGAGGAACTTGTAACGACCACTCAGAAACAGGAGGTTGATCGATCATCAGGTGGAAAACTGATACCACACCTCATACAGCTGAAACGAGTAAGTCAAGCATCCCTACTCCCCAGGTTCTTTAATTTCCCTCGGCAGGGGAGCGAGCAGCCTGCCCTCGACACCAACGTCACTGGACTCGCGGCGCACATCGCAGCTGCCGTCCAGACGAGAACGCCCGGTTGCTTCACGAACCAAAACAACACCAGCACAAGCTGCGCAAGTATCAACCTTTTTTCAGCGATCGAATCGAGGCCGTGATCTGATGCTTGTGGACCAGAGCTAAACGCAACGCCCTGCCTGCCTGCCTGCACATTCGTGTGTCATGTCAGGCTGGTAGATGCCATAGCATAGGGATGCAAATGGGTCGGTCACCTTTGCCTCTCCCTAGTTTGTTTGTTTGTTCGGATAGCCCTAGGGTCGACATATTTGCATCCCTACCATAGCAGCATTCATAGCGTCCACTGTAAAAGCATCCGTAAGTAGCTTTAAATAGAATAACCGATTAAGGAAAGGAATATTTTAAAGTGTAGTGTAAAGTGCGAAGAAAATTTTGAGAAAAGAATAGAGGTGTAGCTAATAGTGAAATGAAGGGTAAGGATAGAGATTTAGACGTGGATGCTCAAAACACTATGTTTATATACAGTAGATGATGAAGGTAAAGAATCTTTTAAAATATAGTGTAAAGCATAAATAAAATTTAGAGAAAAATATAGAGTGAGTAGTTAATAGTGAAATGGAGTGAAGAGATAGAGTGATATGGATGCTCTAAGAGCATAGCCAATGAGACCCTTAAAAGGTAATATTCTTTATATTTAGTCCTTGTTCTTCTGGGCTGAAAGTATCTAAAAAATTTGTGACCTCTCGAAAGACCTTTGAAAGTCAAAAAAATATGAAAAAATATTTTAGAAACTCAAAGAAGGTCATTTAAAACTCTACAAAATAATTACAAAGCACTGCATTTAGAAATTCCCTCCCTGGCCTTTATATTTTTCAAGAGCAGCGGCTCCACAAGATGAAAGTATAGGGAATGGCCAATGGTTTGGAGAAGAAAATATATAGAAAACGAAATACAGACATCCCGTTGAAGATGCTCTGTCAGGCTCTCTCCAATAGGAATCCCTAAATTTGATCCCCTATAGCCTTATATACAGACTTCCTTTAAAAAAATTCTTCCCTATATTTCTCCCATCTCCAACGGCGTTCCCTATATGGAGAATTGTATAGTAGAAGGAAAGAGAACCTCTACATATGAGGGAATGGTTAGGAAACGGAATAGGAAATGCTATTGGAACACATAGAGGAAGAATCCATCCCTTATTTTAGGGTAGAGGGTGCTTTAGGGGAGCCTGTCATTTAGAGACAGCCTCATGGCAAAAGCACGACGCACATCCATCCATGGACTTTGTCCGGTTGCTGATCTTGTGGCTGCGGGTCAATGACTTAGAGAAAACACTACAGAGAATCATGCTAAAGTTACTCTGGCATAGCACCACGCACATCCACTGACATTGTTGAGTTGTCCTTGTGGCTGCGGGCAGCAACTAGCAAAGGCTGCAAAGCAAAGGCTGCATGCTGCATTGCTGCAGAGCTGCAGGGCAGCTGGAACCAGAGGACGCCACTGCATGGAAGTGGCAGAGCTAGAGCGTGGTAAAAGCACAGTGCAGCGCTACCATGCTGGCTCATCGGCGTGGGAAGGAAGAAGGTGGAGGACGTGCACACATGCATGGCGATCGAGCGTCCTCGCGGGATATTCCGGGTATAAACCCCCACTTCTCCGATGCTGCGCCATCGCCGTCCGTTTCCACCCGTTTCGCCGTCTCCTTTCTCCTCCGCTTTCCCTCGGTTCCTCCAGCCTGAGGCTACGCGCCAGCCTAGATAGATAGATGGCTAGCTTAGGGTTCCTTCGGCTCGTCTTCCTCTCCGGCCTCCGCTCCTCTAGAGGGGCTAGATCTGTCAGCCCGATGGTGGCGCACACGGCCGGGAGAGAGATGAAGGTGGTGCTCATTGATGGATGCGTATATGGTAAATCAGACTCTAGGGTTCCTGTTTGAAAACGAGGTGTGATGTAGCCGGAGCCATAGCAACTCGATCGATGTTCCGTGAGTTGCAACAGAATTTATGAGCATGGACACAACTTTATGGACCGAATTCTTTCAATCATAAGAATTTGATGTCTAAAATACAGTCGATCAATCATATCTCGACCGGATCATATATATGATTGAGCTAAATAAATAAAGAATGCCTCAAATGTGACATCGCGGCGACGGTGTCGAGGCTACAAACACACATTGTCACCTAGAGGGACACTTGCCCTTGTGGCATGGAAGAGAGGGAGCGGCGTGGCACCAAAGTACATTATAGGAGAAGGTAGTAGAGGGGCGAGGATGGGTGCGACATGGAGAGTGGCACATGGTGGATAATTTAATATATATTAATAGAGGGTGTTTTTATGAAACATGATATGACAGGTAGTTTTGGTAGCATTGGATGCGGATTTTATTGGATGGTATATGTAAATAATTTTAGTATGAGTAAAATGCATCGGAGGTCCATTAACTTATAGCGTGGTGTCACTTAGGTCCATCAACTTTTAAACTACAGTTTTGGGTCCATTAACTCTTTAAGTTGTTCACTGCAGGCCCGTATTCCTTCGTTTTATGTTTAGATCCGACGTGGCATGAACAATTTAAAGAGTTAATGGACCTGCAGTAAACAACTTAAAAGAGTTAATGGACCTGCAGTAAACAATTTAAAAGAGTTAATGGACCTGCAGTGAACAACTTAAAGCTTGGGTCGATGCCACGTCGGATCTAAACATAAAACGAAGGGGTACGGGCCTGCAGTGAACAACTTAAAGAGTTAATGGACCCAAAATTGCAGTTTGGAAATTGATGGATCTAAGTGACACCACGCTACAAGTTAATGGACCTCCGGTGCATTTTACTCTTTTAGTATTGAGAGAGAGAGAGAGGAGAGAGAGAGAGATTTCATAGGATAACATGGTATATCACTAACACTCACCACTAGGTCCTTTCTAATACTAGTAATAGCAGAGATCTTTATTTTATTTGTTTATGAGTTTTTTTTGTATTTCTTGGATAATAGCCATCAAACGCATTAAGTAAAGCCCAAATTACTGAGAGAAATTCCTTCTATTTCACTGTAGTAGTCCCTAAACTTAATTCCGTCATCACCTCCTAAGGACCTCATCCATCCGTGACATCACGCTTGCTGGCTTTCCCGTCTTTGCATTGATGAAAAGTTGACTTGTTTGTTCATGCTATATACTCCCGAAAATTCTAGAAAAATCAGTGTTGTCAAGTTTGTGGTACTTTCAGTATCTTTCTTTTTTCATGGTTAAAGTTTGGTATTTAAAATGTCGATTTACCATTTATACATTGTTTAGTAATATATTTATTCGTAAAAACATCCAAAACAATCCAGACCGAAAGTATTACGTTTTTTTTGGAACACTACCAGTTTTCTAGATTTTTTTTAAAAATGTTTATATAGTTTAAAAATAAATTTTCTATGAATGACAAAAAAGAGAACAATCCCACAAATGATAGGTAGAGAGCGTCAATTACGTGACTATAGTAACGTGATTTGGCGCTTTTATAATTTGTTTTCACCTAATTACCAACTGTTTTTCTAGATGGCACGTTCAATTTGATGATTTGTCACTCTCAGCATTGATGTTTGCTAAAATGCCACTCAGACCCACTGTCATATACATAGATGGTTCCATGTGTCATACACACAAGTGACATACTTAACGAACTGCATATGTTAACAGTGGCAAATTGTCAATTTTATCCTCGCCGCGCCCGCTGGCCCCTCCGCCCCAAGCATGACGTGCGCTGCTCCATTTTTACCCCTTTTCACCTATGGTAAGTGGTAACTAGTAACTAATGGCCGTCGGTTTCTCCTACTGTCAACTCATGCGTGATGCTCGAGCCCTATCGATTAGCATCCGACTTCTGACGAGAATTTCCGATAGGGATCATCTGATGATCGCCTTTGTGACGTGTCGCTGCCTGCCTGCCTCCTGGGTGGGCAAAGCACCCAGTTAATTACCTCTGCCAAATCTCCAATGCAGGTCATTTTTGGAGGCTCTGTTGCTGAGGCGTACGGTGTTCTTCCTATCTAGCCCGGTGCACGGCCCACGTAGCCACTGTACCATGGCTGCGACATGCCACACAAATGCTGGCATATATGCATGTGTATGTGCATGTGTATGTGTGCATCTTTAACCAGGAACCAAAGGTGATGGCGATTTTTTACTGATCTGCTCGATTAGCCAGGTGTGTTGAGTTCAGTGCTCATGTATGTATCTAATTGATCCAGACACAACAGTATTAACTGCAGGGATATTTTGCTGCATGAATGCATGTCATTGCCAGCTTTAATCGATCGATCGTACGTACGTCTTTGGTGTTTGCTTTCCTTGTGATCAGAGAATAATTTGTCATGACCCATAGATATGTGCTGTGCGTGTTGGGTGTTCTTGCTTTAGTTTGCCGTCCGGTGGGTATTGGGCTCGTGTCTGGTTAGCTGGGGAATATGGGAAAGGAGTGATCAGCGACAGGGAGAGGAGAGTGAGCCGCACCATGCAGGCAGGATTCGATGCAAGATCGCAGGGTGGCCAAACTCCTCGATCGAGAGAGCTTGCTTATAACACAATGCTGCACACACCATGCATGAGATTTTCTGTGTATACAGTTGCATAAAGATCATTTTAGCGAACTATGATCGACTACGAGAAATCTATAAGATCGCGCTGATGTAGAACGCAAAATTGATGGCCTAGTTTGGATAAATGGGGATTATGTGCAATCCGTGCGAATATGGGTGACCAAAATCCATATCAATCCCTTGGAAATGACATGTATCCCGACGGGAAACAGAGTTCCCAAACACCTCGAGAGTTATTTTACGACGTAGCAAGAGGCTATACCAAATAGCTTGGTAAATTTCAATAATTGGTAACACGTGCACATTATAGACCTAGGAGGATTGACTTAAGCAGTTCCTCAAACGTTTAGTTGACGTGCATTTATTCATGATGGCGCATTTTGGTGCCCACAACAAAGTAGCTTGGAAATGCCTGCCATAATTGTACTACTTAGGTTATGCAATTACTCTAGCGACTAACTAGAGCTAGCAGCAGCTCGCAATTCCTCCTCATCTCCACTTTCAGAAAGAAAGAGGCGAGATATTGGCCATGGCACTCAAGCTTGATCAAGAGACAGACAGATGGACGAAGGTCGAAAGGCGAGGAAAGGGTGAAAATGATTGAGCTTTTTTTCCCCTACGAGCGATGCCCTCCACAAGAACCAATCAGTTCCAGAGTCAAATGAAGATGAGAAATCTTCACAAATGATGCGTGGACATGGCACTCTTCTGGTAATGTCGCCTCTTGTCATGGGAGCTCTCATGGGAGTGAAGAATATTTTCGAGTAGTCATTTGGAATTTTCGAACGTGGTGATTGGTGACTCTTTGGACAAAGACGAACACTTATCGCTGGAGTGGTGGATGGTGGCCGATTATTTGCTTTCGAGCATGGGCAGATTGAGCTAGTTTTACCCTTGTTCATTTCAGCCAAAATTAAATTAAATTAAATTTTGTTTTTTACAAACTAAACGATGTAGTACTTCAATTTTTATGGGGTTTTAAATAGTCTTCTTACAATCACTAAAGTATTTTTTTATAATTTTTTAGATTATCCAAAACCTATGTCACAACTTTTTCAGATTAGAACTTTTAACAACTTTAAACTGAAACAAACAAGGCCATAGTTTTAATTATATCTTCATGTTAATGATTATAGTAATGTATAGATGACCACATAAAGATCATATTACTTTGAGAAAAAATATGTACAAAACAAATGGCCCAAAAATCAAGCAGTAATAAACAAGAATAGTATCAATAGCCATTAGTTACCGGCTGCCACACACCGGTCAAGCTCAGGCGTGTTCCAGTCCTTTTTGGGTCATTTAAGGAGAAGGCAACGTAATGCAAATTCAACTTACCAGCCTGATATATAAGTGACCAGTTGCTTATCTGAGGTAAGCTTACAAATAATGATTTTTACCAACACCAACAGTCACTATTAGATTTAAATTCTTGCACGAACTAGCACTGGTCCGGCATTGAAAAAAAAGCAAAACTAAATCCAACGATAATTTCCAACGGAATATACACAGGCAGATTTATGCGCCACAATCATATACTACATTTAACCTTATGTAGTAACATAAAATTACAGTGGATGGCTAACGAAAATTTTGATCTCCTAAAAGTATTGTGGCTATCTTAATATGGTATATACTACACATCTCTATAACAATTATTCAAAAGCTCTTCATTACAAACCAACTCTGCCCCCCCAACACATTGGTTTCAGCACATCAAAGGTAGGATACAGAATGTTGCCGGGCAAAAGAATTGCCTATGATGCTGCAAAGAAGTCTGTTAGGATTAATACCATCAAGCTAGCACCCGTGTGCAAATTCGGGATTCATTAGAGGGATTTGACAAGAGCAATATGTTGCTCAAACGGCACAAAAAAACAATCCAGTGCTCCATGATGAAATCGGGGTTGCATTTCTTACCCTCAGAACTCCCCAGAAAAAATAGCTGCAACAATTGAACTGTGCTTCCCCTCATCTCCTCGGTCCCTACTCATGTTCAGTCAGAACTGCAAGCAGAAAAACAAAAACAAATTCAGGGGAATTCTGAGAATAGCCTCCTTGCTGGAATTAGGAACATACACAGACAAATTATATTGTCCACAAAAGTGGATCACCTTTTGCAATAAAGAGTAACATATAAAATAAAACATAAAAAATCCAATAATAAAGAGAAATAAAGCGAGCAAGTAATGTACATAAGGTACTTGGATTTGCTTTCAAAATTTTGGAGCAGAAGGGTTTAACTGTGGGAGGCAAAGCCAGTGAATCACCATAGACAAAATTTGGGTTTTTAGATTTGCCAAACAACTCTTTTAGGCTGATGAAGTTTTTCCTTCATTGTTCGTACCCCACTGTTCCTCACCCTCATTCCCATTTACAAGAACGGTCTCTTCAGGTTCATCAGCATCAACTTGGACAGCTTCCTCGGTGTTCTCTGTTTTATCCTCTTCCAATACCTATGGGGAATTATATTACATGATTTTCAGTATTTAGCGAAAGTAGCATTACAGCCGCCAATCAATCAAGGAGAAGATATTAATGAAACAACATAATTGTGGTTATGTAATTGATAATGTTAATGAAAATATCTCAGTAAATAGAGAATGCCTAAGGAAAGATTGCTAATGTTAATGTAAATATTGATCAGTATATATACAATGCCTAAAGAAAAATGACTAATATTAATATAAGCATGTATACATATAAACATCATAAGTTTTCTCAAACAGCATAATATATAATAGTTACTGGATTCGCGGGAACAAGCGTTGAACGCCAATCTGATTCAAGCGAACCAGATCGGGGTTCAAACGAGATCTGATTTGCGGCGGATCGGTTCCCGGTTCAGGGAACGAGGAGAATCGAAGAGGGGAGGACGCAAGGAGAGGGAAGGGAAAGTGGCAGCTACCTCCGTCACGCTTGTGCTTCCCGTCATCTACTGTTGCCAAACGACGAAGTTCCAAGCGGCGGTTGGTGGTCGCACCGAGGCTGCAGCAGCAGAGGAACACGGGGAAGAGGATAGATCGTGGGAGGAGCGATTCGGAGGAAGGGAATGCATCTAGTACTCTGGCTGCAACGCTAGAAGGGAGGCTATGCAGTTGGAGCAGAGGAGGAGCAGCGAAGGGGAGGCGGTGCAAGATCGTGTGTGGCTGCGCGGGGCACTGAGTTTGCACATTATCGTATTAACCTACTTTCAGTGTGTGGGACTGGGGCTGGAATTTTCAGAAGGTGATTAACCATGGGCAGGTTTCAGCCTGCTTGGGTTTTCTACGAGGCCCAAGTTCTGTTCTTATTTTTGCTAATAAGGGAGGATATTTTATGGCTGTTGTCTGTATCAATATAAATTCTATATTAGCTGAATGGTTATATATCCGATTCCTGAACCCTATCTCCGATTCTCAAGCCAGAGAGGTAAACCCCATTGCGAACCCTATTTTTACTTAGTGGCGAATCGTGAACTGCAAACCCAACGAATCGCGAATCAGGTAACTATTGAACATGTAGATGAGGAGGCGCATTGCACATGCATTACCTCTTCATCAGGCTCTCCGTTTTCATCCGGTGCATCTACTGGTTCCTCATCTTCAATGACCTGCATTCTTTTGAAAGCTTCCACAAGAGTCATGTCTGATCTCTCTGCATGATTCAAGTACTCGTCAGCAGGAGGATAATAACCCCTGCACATAAAAGCCTTATTATTGCAACAGGTTAACATCATTCAAGACTGAGGTAGTAAGAATTTTTTTTACAAATAAACCATCAAATGGAATAAAACCTAATATATTGATGTAACTACATCGTACATGAAGGAAAGAAAGGAGTAATTTCTGTTGTAGTCTTTACCTCTGGGAAGCAATATTCTTTTCTACAGTAAGTGCAACCTGCCAGTCTTCAAATAAATTTGGATACTCTAAAGGATCTGCCAGAGACTCTGCAGCTTTTGGATTAACCTAAAAGAAAGAAAAATGAACAGAATAAGACAAGAATATAATAGAACTTACTTTTTTCAGTAAGGGCACATTTTCAGTAAGAGGTAACAGAAGATTATGAAATTACTTTGCTGAGGTCATTTCTCCATGTTGCTACTATCTCTGAAACTTTGCTGGGAAGATAAGAACGTGCCATCAATGCAGCTTCAGGTATACGATTGCTGCAGAATACACAGCATAGAGTTTAGCTTCAAAAAGGAAGTGCATGACAAGTGACAAAAAGTTCATCGCAGCAAACAAGATTCACCTGTCGACGAGCAATTGTATGCAATCTTCCAATTTACCAAGCATAAAGAGGCAGAGGAAAGCTACATTATTTTTTCCATGCTCTTTCGCTAGAGAAGCAAGCTTTTGAATTCCTTCAGCATCTCCAAGAGATGAATATAGAAGCAACAAGCCACTTAAATCCTTTGCTTGATGAAGGCACTCTTCTGCCATTTCAAGCTGCAAGGTAGAAGGTTTGCAATACTTAAAAAATGGAGCAAGCATGCATGCTCAAAGCACTAAGCTAGCATGCTTGAGCTAATACAAATGTAAGTTTACAAAGTGAAATATGTCGATTTACATTGTTTGTCATCGAATGGTTACAGTATGGGCTATTAATCATGCCCCTGTTTCTAAGAAGAGAATTGACAGTGAAATAGTAGAAGGACAATTTGAAATGCACTCATTTTTAAAAGCATGTTCGGCATGATTTTTCTTCTGAGTTTTGAACAGATAAAAAGATCTAATTCAAAAGAAAAAAGAATTTGATTGCTATAAAGAAAAATATCACAATCTAATAGTGGCACTCTATGTTATTGTCCTTGAGAAATTAAACCCTTGTTACCAATCATTTACATGTTACATAGTGCATACTAACAATCCTTCATAAGATTTTTAAGAACCAACCTTGCCTATGGACATGGCGAGTTCACCCAACTGCTTCCACTTAGATTCACTTTGTGCTTCTACAGCAATAGCCTGCAAGGTAAATGACAAGGAGAGACTTAGCTATAAGCCATTTAGCTAACAATTCTGCAGTATAGAAGACCTAACAGCATGTGCTATCGATAACTTGGTGGCAGACAACATCTAACAATATATTATGTACCTTTGCAACTTCTAATTTCCCAAGCTGCACAGCTAGGTCAAACCTGTAATCAGCATCAGTAGCTATCTCAAGAGCCTCCTCCAACATTCCTCTAGACTCCAAGAAATGAGCAACGCTGTCATAAAAGAAAAAGGGGAACCAGCACTAATGTTAGAATAGAACATACACAAAATGAAGTTGGACAAAATAAACCAAAAGAGGACGGAAATTAATTTGCGTGATTCTTTCATTTGACGCCTCCATTAATCAGTGAATATATAAAGATAAACACACAAAGAATTGATAGTATGAATGTGATATTGAAATGTACAACATCACAGTTAAAAAATAACACAAACATTGTAAATACTGCAACAATAATTTAGCATATAAATGCACCTTCAAGATTTCTTCACACTTTATTACTATTTCAAACAAAAGCATAACTACTTATACACAAACCAGCGAAACAGAAAATATGAATCATTAAAAGAATTTATCTTTTGTGGATCAAAGACAACCACTAACCTATTATACTGCGCCTTCGGTATGGATGGTAAAATTTCATTTGCACGTTCCAAATCTCCACGCATCACAAGTGTTTTGTATTCAATCAAACTAAGGAGTAATGTGTACCCCATGACGCTGCAGAAATGCAGAAAGTGAATATATTAGTTGAAGAAATCAACAATAGATGCTACATAGGAAAGGGAACAATGTGTTCAAGCAAACGCACTTAAACTCCTTGTCAATAAGATAAACTCGACTTTGATTCACAAGATATCCCAACAAATACATAGGGCGGTCCAAGTGATACATAGTAGTGATCTGTAAATATAGAGCTTATAACCATGTAAAAAGTATAATTGTATAGCACAAAATAGCCATATAAGGAACATTAACAAAAGAAAATACTTCTGTTGAATACACTCGGTCTTTACCTCACCACCAACACAATAATTTAGGCGCCACGATGAGTTGTTATAAATAAAGCAATCTCCAACCCAGATCCCTGTCCGCACTCGCTCATTGACCTCATGAAGCAGCTCGAAAGAATCTTCAACACCTTCCTCATCAGCTGGTTTCCCACCTTCTAGATATGAAGCAACAACATCTCGCTGCAGAAACACAGATATAATTAAAGAAAAGGAAAGGAAAAGGTTTCATGTGACAACAAATTCAGGAATGAAGGATAAAAAAAAAGAAATAGCATAAATGAACATGTAGAAAACAAAACAACTTACATTGTACTTTAGGATGTAAAATGATGTATCACTTGCTATTGTAACTAGGTCACCACTATCAGCCCAGTAGAGGTTCTACAAGTACACAACAAAATCAAGTTATTTGAATATGAACTCCATGCATCCATAATTTCCATAAATAATATTGAACTCACCTTGACATTCACATCAATTCGGCGTATTAGTCTACAATCAGCCCAGTCATAAAAGCAAATGAAATCACTTGAACACATTGCCAACAGTACCCCACCAAAAATACGCTCCGCTGAAAATGTAGGACGAATGGTTTTCTTCTCCTAAAAATCAAATCATACAAGTTAAGAGAAAACTTCTTATGCGGAAAGTGCCATTAGAATACCATACACATTTTGCATAGTTAGAAAAAGGCACCAAGAACCCAGATCACATAGTAATTCAACACCCATTCAATGATTTTATAAAAGGTGTATTCGTTACTTAAGTAAAAGTAGAGTAAACTGAAGAATATCAGAAGATAAAGAATATAATGCAAGAATTAGCAGCAATAAAATGCAAACCTACAATGACCAAAAGTAATAACATAAATCTAAAGTGCATGACATAGAACTTTTAACTAAATTAACAACAGGGTTAACAAGAAAGGCAGAAATTTTCAAAGATTAAAATAACACGTAATGAAATGAAAGAAGACTATAAGATGTGAAATTTACAGGTACAAGGCAACATTTTTTTGAAAAAATAAGGGTTACATGGCAACAAGATAAACAGAAGATATTGTAAAGTCTAAACTAGAGATTGCATCCTCCAAAGTGGCCATGGAAGAAATTAGACACTAGGATTTTACATGGCAAGGTAATGTTTTTTAAAAAAAAACACAACCAATGTAGAATGCACACCTGGAATGACTTATTGAAAATCTTTATTCTTGATGTGCTTTCCCTGATTGCATACTCTCCTTCCGATGACCAAACAAACTCTAACGCAGACCCAAATGATCTATTCCTCCAAGCCAGTGCAGTATAAATTATGTACTCACCATCTCCGCATACAACAACGAATCGACCATTGGGGTTATGCTTCAAGCTCTGATCAAACAAAAATATAACTTGTAATCAGATACACTATCTAGAAATAAGGAATATTTATCATTGCCTGATAAAAAAAGAAGATAAAAGTTATATCCATAATTCCATATCAGTCTATGTCTCTCATATCAAGGTACAAAAATAGAGGTGAATTTCAGTGAAGAGTAACATTTCTAAATGATCCAATCCAAGAGTAACAATTCTAAATGTCAACTGATGTTGAAGCGTGAAGAGCATCGTAGAATCCAAAATTACCTGCGGGTAAAGATCACAGCTTCCTAGCTCCTTCACGGCCAGGGGCAATCTTTCCCCATCTGTAACCTGATGCAGAAAACATGCTAAGCTATAAAACCAGCCTATCAATTTGATTAATTCATTTTGTTTAAGAAACAGGTTAACTGACCTCAAATCCAGCACTCACACTCTTGATATTCACAGTTTGTATCTCATTATGTTTTGCCCAAATGATTTTTCCACTGGTATCCATACTTGCTACTGGTACTTCACGACCCATTTTTATCATAATTGTTCCTTCATCATAACCAATCACCATCCTAAACGAAAAGCAAACAGTATGTTAATTTCAAGTTCAAGATTAGAAACGTGGACTTGCACAAAACAGGGCAAAAAAAGGAAACAACAATAGGAGCTACTTAATTATCCAAATAAGTAAAGGATGTGAACAACTTATGTCTACAAGCATCCACAGATTGCAATAAAGATATAAGTGAACAAAACAGAAGACATGGAACAGAGGTAATAGCCATCCGTTGAGAATGCTACGTTTTGATTGTGTGAAAAGGACATGGGGGCGAATAAATTTTAAAAGTGAATAAAAGAATAACTTATGAAAAAACTTCACATTGGTTCATGAAGCACAACAAAAGTACATAAATCCACAAATATAGAAGGAACATACTCTGATGTGACACTCTTAATCAATGGTAAAATGATGTTTAAATAGCCAGGGTGCATTAGATAAGTGATAGCTGTTAAAATAGAACATGTATAGGGGCTTTTGTGCATATTTCCTCTCTCTTGTACATGTATACAACTAGCCCATTGGGCCCAAAGTAATACAAGCTGCATCATTCTCTCTCATCTAACATGGTATCAGATTAGGGTTTCCCCACAACCCACTGCAGCCGCCGCCGGCGAGGCGCTGCCGTCACCAGCGCCTCCTCTTCCTCGGACCCGCGTCGCGTGTCGTCGCCGTCGGTGCCCAATCCCGCGCGTCTTCGCCGTCGGTGCGCGCCAGATTGGTGCGTCGTCGTCGCTGTCCCGACGCTCGGATCCGCGCCCCCAGTCCTGCGCGTCGCCGCCGTTAGTGCGCGCGCGATCCGCGCCGCGTCATCGCCGTTGGTGCATCGCCGCCGTCGTCGCCGTCCGACGCTGGATCGCGCGCGCCAGCCCCAAGACGTTATCGCTGCTTGGCCAGCAGACGCGCCTCCTCGCCCGCCGCCCCACACGCCGCCGTCGGCCTCGCCGAGTTTCGCCCGCTGGTCGACCGGGCTCCCTCTCTGCTCGTGAGAGGCAGCTCTCTCACGGTCCTGCTCGTGAGAGGCTGCTCCCTGCCCGTCCAGTCTCTGCTGTACTTGGCAACTACCATGGCGGCTCTCTCTCGTGTGCTTGGCCCTGTTGCCCTGCCGCCGATCAAATTCGATGGCTCCAACTTCCGCGAGTGGTCTACGCTGCTCGTGTGTGCCTTTTGACCAGCCGCCTCTGGGCCATCTCACGGTGCCTCCTCGCCCGGCGCTTCTGCTGTCCCAGTGCCGCCTCGGCCAGTGCCGATGGTCGGCCGGTACCGCTGCCAGCAGGAGCTCTCACGAGCAAAGCGCTGAGGCGTACACGCGCCGCTCGCCGCTTGGAGAGTGGCGCGCTTCGAGGTTCGGCATTCTTCGCTCGCCGCAGAGATGCACACGAACTCAGCCCGGATGTCGTCTCTCGCGTCCGCTCGCCTGATGTGGGACCACATCCAGGCGCAGTACCAGCCGAGCAGCCAGGCGCTCTACACCTCGCTCTTGCATCTGGCTGAGACTCTCCAACAGCAGGACTCTACTGTCGACGACTTCCACCGGCGCTTCTGCGACGTCTACCGTCAGCTGGACTCTCTCGAGCCGTCCCCGGATCCCTCCTGTGAGACCTGTGGACGTCTCCGGGATCACCGGCTTGGTGCGCGGGTATTCCAGTTCCTCAGTCGTCTTCGTCAGGAGTTCGAGTCGCTTCGGGCTCAGCTCCTGGCCCGCACACCGCTGCCGTCCCTCACTGAGGCACTTACTCAGGCTCATGCTGAGGACTCACCGAGGTGTGTCTATCTCGCTCGCGTCTGTCTTTGGCATCAGGCCGACTCGACACTGCATCGGTGTCCCAATCGCCTGCTCCCACCCGGCAGATGGCTCACATCGCTTCTCTCCCGCGCGTGCAGGAGGCTTGGTTGTCGGGGCACTTCCGCCTCCTACTCGGGGTGGAGGCGCAGCGCCGCCTCCTTCTCGCAACTCATCGCAAGAAGACCGGTCACACCATCCAGAAGTGCAGGAAGCGCCTCAAGAAGCAGAGTGGCACCCCTGTCGGCTCTGCTCCTGTCTCTGCTCCTCCAGAGGCTCCGGTGTGGACTCAGGCTCTCACTGATCGCCTTGCGCGTCTTGAGTTTCGCCTCGACACTCGGACTCCCACCGTCTCCTCTGCCACGACTTACCAGGCTCCCACAGCTGATTCAGGTACTTGGTACCTTGACTCTGGCGCCTCCTTCCGCATGACATATGACTCCACTCACCTTCACCCATTGCGGTCTCCAGTCACTCCTGTTTTTGTCAAGACTGCTAATGGGTTTCCTCTCTCAGTTGCTGGCAAGGCACTCTTCACACATCTTCCTTTACTGTTCCAGATGTTTCTCATGTGCCTCGCCTTACTATGCAATTGATCTCTGTCGGTCACCACCGATATGGGTTTTAGCATCACTCTTGAGCGACTTTTGTTTTATCTGAGCTCGCGATCTGAGGACCCTTGTTGGCCTTGGCCGACGGACCCGTGACTCCCCCAGGTTGTGGGCTCTCGACTGGCTTCGACTTCCCTCCACCTCCGCTTCCACAACCACCTCCTCCAGCCAGTTGATCAGCGCGTCTGATGCCACTGTCTTCGCCACCACCACTTCCGCCAGTTTTGCTCAGTGGCATCGTCAGTTAGGTCATATGTCTGAGTCGAGATTGTGTTCTCTTATGCGTCGTGATGTTCTTGGGAAGGTCTCTCGTGATACCTCCCACCCTCGTCGGTGGTAAGTAAGCAAGCGCTCTGATTGCTTCTTTCCTACTAGTGATCAGTGTCGGCTCGCCCTTTTGATTTGGTTCATTCTGATGTATGGGGACCTGCTCCTTTTGTTTCGAAAGGGGGAAATAGATGGTATGTGATTTTCATTGATGATTTCTCTCGCTTCACCTGAATTTACTCTCAAATCTCGTGATCAGGTGTTGGCTACCTATCAGGCCTTTGCAGCCATGGTTCGCACTCAATTTGACTCCCCCGTTCATGTGTTTCGTGCTGATTCAGCTGGCGAGTATCTCTCTACTGCTCTGCGCCAGTTTCTTGTTGATCAGGGCACTCTTCCTCAAGACTATGTATCTTTGGTGCCCATGCTGTGAGAATAGTGTTGCGAGCGCAAGCATCGCCACCGCTTGAGATCGCTAGAGCTATGATGCTCTCTCGCCTCCGTCCCACCACACTTCAGGTAAGCGGTGTCTCTACTATTTACCTCATCAACATTCACCTCCACGCTCTTTAGGGTGCCTACCTCTCGAAGCGCTTATATGGCCACTCGGTGAGTACTCTTGCCTTCGTACCTTTGGTTGTGTGGTATATGTTCTCCTTGACCTCGTGAAGCGAACCAAGTTGATCGCGGTCGGTCAGATGCGCTTTCCTTGGTTACGACTCGTAGCGCAAGGTGCCGTTGTTGGGATCCGCTTCGTCGTCGGATTCGGTCTGTAAGGATGTCACCTTCGATGAGTCGCGTCCCCTTCTTTGACGAGTCTCGCTTTTGACTCCCTCACACCGCCTCACTTTGAGTCTCTCCTTTCTCGTCTTCCCGATCGCTTTGGTTTTCCGTCTTCCGCTCCACTGGTTGTCTCCCTTCCACCACCTTCCCAGTCCATCCCTTCTCCACCCTCACAGGTCCTCTCTCCACCACCTCCCGTTTTACCTACACCACCTTCCCCAGTTCCCTCTCCACTACCACCTTCACCTTCCCAAGTTGTGTCTCCACCACCACCTTCTTCGGTCGTGTCTTCACCTCCACCCTCACAGGTCGTGTCTCCGCCACTTTTCTTACCACCCCTTCCGTTTCACTACTCCCGTTCTCAAGTCCCCACTTCCTCGGTTCCTCCTCAGGACACTACCACTTCACCTCGGTATGCTCTTTGAGACCGGAGCAAGATCCTTCCTCCTGCCAGATATGGGTTCTCTACTCCTGTCACCACTTCCTCTGATCCTACCTCTATCAGTGATGTCACACTCATCCCGAGTGGCGTCGCGATGACCGAGGAGCTTGCTGCTCTCGAGCGTACTGGAACTTGGGATCTTGTCCCGTGTCCTTCCACAGTCCATCCAATCACTTGTAAGTGGGTCTACAAGATCAAAACTCGCTCGGATGGTTCTCTTGAGCGCTTCAAGGCGCGTCTTGTTGCTCGTGGCTTCCAGCAGACACCTGGTCTTGACTACGGTGAGACCTTCTCCCCAGTGGCTCACAGGTCCACTGTGCTCACTGTTGTGGCTGTTGCTTCTGTTCGTTAGTGGACCATCTCCCAGCTCGATGTGAAGAATGCCTTTCTTCATGGTGAGCTGCGTGAGGAGGTCTACATGCACCCACCGCCTGCTCTGTTGTTCTCGATGGTCATGTATGTCGCCTTCGTCGCTCTCTCTACGGCCTGAAGCAGGCCCCTCGTGCTTGGTTTGAGCGCTTTGCCTCGATTGTCACCGCTGCTGGTTTTGTTCCGAGTCCGCATGACCGTGCTCTCTTTGTTCACACCTCTCCTCGAGGTGGCACTCTTCTCCTCCTCTACGTGGATGACATGCTCATCGGGATGATCCCGAGTACATTGCCTTTGTCAAAGCCCGCCTCGGTGGCGATTTCAGATGTCGATTTGAGACCTCTTGGTATTTTACGGGGATTGAGGTTGACTCCACACCGAGGGCTTTTATCTTTCTCGGTATAAGTACATTCAGAGCTCCTTGCTCGTGCTTGCCTCGATGACGACCGTGATCGCCGACACCTGATGGAGCTTCACCTTCGCCGACCCATCGACGGTTCCCTTCACGACCCCACTCGCCACCGTCACCTAGTTGGGAGCCCTGTCTACCTTGGCATCACTCGCCGGATGTCTCCCACGCCGCACATCCTTAGTCGATTCATGGTCGCCCCACTAGCGTGCACTACGGCCACCTACTTCTTATCCTTCGCTACCTTCGAGGCCTTCGACCGTCGCTTATTCTTCTCGAGCTCCGGTCCTCTTGACCTCAGCGTATTTCGGACGCTACTCGGCTAGCGATCTGTGGAAGCGCAAGTCGATCTCAAGATATCAGGTCTTCCTTGGTTCTTCCCCGATCTCCGGAAGACCAAACGCCATCTGTTGTTTCTCGCTTCAAGATCGAGGTCGAGCCAGTGCCTTGGCCTCCGTGATGACTAAGGTCACGTGGTGGCCGGTGGCTTCTCGCCGATGGGAGTGCTCGCTCTACTCCGACTACTGATCTCCTCCGACAAAGATCTGGCGCCATCAAGATTGCTCGTGAATCGATGAAACATGAGCTCACTAAGCACATCGGAGTTGATGCCAACTATGTTCGGTCCCAGTGCAGCACGGTGGTTGTTTTCAAGATGTGCCTTCCAATCTTCATTTTGCCGACTTCTTCACGAAGGCATGCACGAGAGTCAGCAAGATGATATACATCTCTCCAAACTCAGTGTTGTAGACCCACCATGAGTTTGAGGGGGGTGTTAAAATAGAACATGTATAGGGGCTTTTGTGCATATTTCCCCTCTCTTGTACATGTATACAACTAGCCCATTGGGCCCAAAGTAATACAAGCTGCATCATTCTCTCTCATCTAACAATAGCACCAACAAAAAAAAATTAGAATGCAAATAATCTTTCGTTTACCTTCTTGAACCCTTCATGTATCCAACAGCCCAGACTCTCTCAAGGCCATAGTTTAGTGTGTTCTCAAGTCTACAAAATAAGTAATATGTAAAAACAATAAGGACACCTCATTTCTGCAAATTTCAAGACTTGACAGTTGACACACATAATGTGCTGCCTAAGAATCTTAACAAATTTTCCGGATTATCAAAGGAGTAAACAAATTAATAATGAAAACAGAACTTATAGGTCGATAAGCAAATTTGATCAGTAGATTTATTAAGCCAATGGTTATCCTTCCGTTTCAATCCCTACATGAGCTCAGATTTACAATGCCACTAAGTAATATTCTAAAGTTCCTCAAATAGTATTATAATTGACAGATAGACTTCTTTTAATCTGAATCTCACAGAAGGCTGATTTACTTTTAGGTTTGAGCACCACATACAGGATAAACCATTACACCTGTGGCTAACCTGCTTGTAGGACACTACACTTGATTGGTGAAATGCATCTAATCAGAAAACGTTTGAATCCAATTTTGAGCTCTAGAGAAACTTGAAAGCACAAGTCAATCATGGAGACAAAATATTACATAACATAGGGTGATAAAAGGTCAAATTGCTCTGTCTTTATGACCCCCTCACCGCGCACGCCCCCCAAAAAAAACCGAAAAAAATAAAAACACACACACACATGTAGGGAAGAAATTATTTCCATGCCTAAGTTTGTTAGATATCGTAATAACTGCTCTGATGGGTAGCAAAGCAGCATGTTTTCTTTATGGAGAGATGGCAAAACAGTTGTATAGTTAATATAGAACACCATGAAAACAAATAAGGTTCCATGGATTTGAACTTTGTAGATAAACAAAAAAAACACAAATAGGATAACTTTATTATTCCAATTGGTCTACATATTAAAATAATTAGTGTGCCTATTTTAAGAGGGGAACAAAGCCTATTGTTTAGCAATATTCTGGCTTACGGAAAGAAAAGGCAAATCAGCTTTAGGGCTAGCTCGATATTTGTGTGGGGGTTGGTGGTGAGATCTTAATAACCAATCATGAAAAATTGGAGTATTCAAATCAACAGGTACAAATATGAAAAGAACCTGTAAGTTGTTGAATGCCATATACAAACTGTCCCATCTTCTGATCCAGTAATTATTATAGGAAGCTCAGGATGGAAACAAACAGCAGAAATGTTGTGGCTATGTCCTTCAAGTGTCTGAACACAGCTCTTGGTTTGGTAGTCCCAGACCTGGTTTACCATAACAGCACCATCTTAGAACTGCATTGAAGTTCAGAATACTACTGCGTGCTACAAAAAACAAACCTTTGCAGTGGAGTCATCTGAACCCGTAATCAAATAGGGCCTGTCACCACCAGTGAAGTAGTCAACACAATTCACACCCTTTTGATGTCCATCAAGCGTAAAATTTGGATCTGGGGAACCCAAACTCCATATCTGGCATTTCAGATTACGTTGCATCAATCAAACAGATCACATCACAAGTCATGGCTCATACTAGCATGTTGTTGCATATGAGAAATTGTGAAACAAACCTTTGTAGTGCGATCGAGAGATGCACTTGCAAAAGTGTTAGTATCCTTTGGATTGAATGTAACCTGCATCACGTAATGTGAATGGCCCTCAAAGATTTGAGTGCACAACCACCCTTTATCCCAGTCCCACAGCTTTATTAACATGTCATCAGAAGATGAAAGCACATATGGAAGAGTTGGATGGACTGCAACACATCTGATGTAATCAGTATGCGCTTCAAAAACTTTAACTTTGTCCATAGTATTGTAGTTGTAGACACGAATGATCATATCGTCTGCACCAGCTACAACCCATTGTTTCCTTGAAACAAATTTTGCTGACCGCACTGAAATTAAGTTCAAATGTACATTAGCCTCAGTTCCAGCCAACAGGGCAAGTTCTCTTTTCATGGGAACCTAAGTGGACTACATACCTGGCAGTTCTGAAACTTCAAATGATTTCACCATCGTCTGAAAAGGTACATAAACCAAACATATCAGTAATCAAATTCTGAAGAGCTCATTTTTTTCAAAGACAATACAGTGTAGATATACTTGTTGTATAGTCAAAAACCAAATTTGTACCAGTAGAACAGACTTATGAAGCACATATATGGAGAGGAGCCAAGGGGAAGTCTTAACATCCTACACCACACATACATAAGTTATCTAGTGAAACACTAAATTATCAGGGAGAGGCATAGGTTGATAAAAGTATTCTTAGAATTTTGACGATCGACTGTTTAATGCATCCTAGGTAAATCACCAAATTTGGATTAAAAAAGAATACATGAAGCACAAATGTCACGATTTCATATTCAAATGTAGAAGGTGGAATCCGTAAGAAGCAAGACTTGGCAATGCACAATTAAGTTTATGTTGGTCAATTCCATAAGCATGCTGATAACAGAGATGAAACAGCAAGATATCCGGTAGGAAGATGTAAAAGGCCTGTTTATCCCAGTGCAGCAAGGCTCAATGAATCCTAGAGCAGAATTCCAAGATCAAAACCTTTCAGTGTTACACCGTGAACAGAAGTCCAGGATCGAGTCCTTTCAGTGTGAGAACGCAACCATTGAGTCAGTTTGGAGCTGGGATCAGTAAATTGTTGTTTGTGGAAGTATAGATAACTTCAAAGAACAATATGCAACAAGAACAATACTTAGGTGATTGAGTTCTTAGAGCACGTAATTGAAAACTTACAACAATAAACAATATAAAAGATCAGAGATCAGGCTCCAGCCTCAAAGGCCAAGACAATTCAGAACAAGTTTTATGCATTGTCCATGTGTAATACTTAGAGTTTTTCTTTTCTTCTCATTTCTGGCAAGGAGTGTTAATAGTTAAGTTAACAAGCAGTACAGATTCCAGTACAAAAAAGCTAATCGGTTGCTTGAAGTGAATTCACAGCACACAACATGAAAGACAATCATAAAACTATAAAAGACAGGTCGAGCACTTGCCTGCGACTGATAATCCCAGATGCACACACTCCCAGAGTAGAGGCTCGACAGGATCCTACAACAAAGAAAAACCAGAGTCAATTATTAATCAAGCAAAAGCGAACCATCAAAATGGTCATTACGAACAGCACAAACGAGACCGAAATGTACTAAACGCCCCGGGAATGCAATCACTTGCCATGGCTCCGTAGGGTGGAGATCCACCGACTTGACCCTCTCCGACCGCTGCGCGAACTTCCTCTGATCACCACCACAAAAAACGCACACAGAATTAGCCCAAACCGAACGCGCGGCACACACCACCACGGCAGCAACAACCGAGACCGGGATCCACTGATCCAGAGGGGGAGTCGAGCTTCGCTCGCGCACGCACCTTGATCTCCAACCTGAGCGGCTGCGAGAAACACAAGCAGAACACGACATTGATCAGATCCCCGCGCAAGCATCATAAATTGCGCTCGGAAAACACAATTCGGGGTGGAGCCGCTGGCGAGCGCGCGAGCTCAGATCCACGTACCATGGCGGCGGCAAGGCCGGCGGGGGACCGACCGGGGCGACGGAGCTAAACCCTAGAGATCCGCCGCGATGGGGTTGGGGAGGCGCGTGGCGGCGGGGCGCGGCGAGGAGCCGGATCGCGAGCTCGGTGGAGGCGTGGAGCGCGGGGGGAGGAGGGGGCTCACCGAGGAGGACGAAGAGAAGGGGGTTTTGTGCGTAATTTATTTACTCCCGTTTCAAACGGGAAAATACAATGTACACTCACAATTCGATCGTCTCGTAGGTTTTGACGTTAAATTCGATTGTCTGTACCAGATAACACTCGGCACCCTAATTTCTTTTATCAGGCTGTCACCAACAGGTTCTCCTAAAGCACCCTCTACCTTAAAATAAAAGACGGATTCTTTCCCTATGTGCTCCAACAGCATTCTCTATTTCGTTCTCTAAAATAGAGGCTATTCCCTTATATGTAAGGGTTCTCTCTCCTCCCCTATACAATTCTCCATATAGAGAACGCTATTGAAGATGAAAAAAATATGAGAAGAGATTTTTTTTAAAGGGAACCTGTATATGAGGCTATAGGGGATCAAATTTAGGGATTTCTATTAGACTGTCTCCAACAGGCTCCCCTAAAGCACCATCTATCCTAAAATAGGGGACGGATTCTTCCCATATGTGTTTCAACAACACTCCCTATTCCGTTCCTTAAAATAGAGTTTTTCTCTCCATTCCCTTATATATACGGGTTCTCTCTCCTCCCCCTATACAATTCTCCATATAGGGAACGTTGTTGGAGATAGGAGAAATATAGAGAGAGATTTTTTTTTAAGGGAACCTGTATATGAGGCTATATGGGATCAAATTTAGGGGTTCCTGTTGGAGATAGCCTTAGAGACGGCCTCAGTGATATTTTACCCATTTTCTCTCTATTTTCCTCACTTTCTCCTCTTTTCCCATACATTCCTCAATTAAACTGACCAAAATACCCTTGGCTCATCTGCGTGGTGCAGACTAGGGGTGAAAACGGGACGGATACGGACGGATAGTAGGTCATCCTGTATCCTACCCTAATGCAATTCACTCGGATTCGGGATCGGGTTCGGATAGTTGAAAATCTGAAGCGGATCACAGACGGGATCGGGTAATATTCGGGCGGGTAGAAAACGAATATCGGATATTATTCGGGCGGATACATACGGATACCGGATACTTGTCGGATAGTCCGTGAATTGCTCAACTCTTATACAATCCAAACATGCAATTGGATCTTGCACTTCATCCTCATTGGAAGGTACCATCAATCTCAACAATGTCATCTACATCCATGGCGCTGCCAATCACAACACATGAGCACACGGCAGAGGCAAAATCAATAGATGTATTGCAATAAAAGAAATTGGCACATTGACAATAAATCAAAATGATTAAATGAAACAATCTAATGGTAATGGAGTTGGATGCGCTGGCCATGGTTACCTTAGGGCTAAGGCTGGCCAGGGGGCGGCGGCGCCTGGCAAGGGCCGTGTAACACCCCAAATTGCGCCAATTTTTAAAAATTCATCCAAGCTAGGATTCAAATTCAAAATTCTAAATATAAAAAAAAATTGCTAGAATTCAAAAATCGAAATGGAAATAGATGGAAATCATTAAAGCCCATTCGGATTAAGCTTCTTGGCCAATCTAGAATCTCCAACCCACCTCTCCCAGTTCACTGTCTCTCTCTCCCTGCCCCTGTCGCTCGCCCCTATCCTCTGCTCGCGGTCAGCACCGCTTCACCCCGGTGCTCCACCTCACGTAGGGGTCCAATAGCCAAGCTGTGAAGGAGTTCCTACACCTGGTCGACGCCGCTTAAGCCCCCGTGCGCTGGCGTCGCTGGGTTCCGCCTCCACCGCCCCGAGCTACTATAAAAGACCTAAACCAAGCAACGTTTCACGGTTTCCTTCGATTGCGCCACAACCTAGCCTCTACTACTCGTCCAACATGTTCGCAAGGTCGCCCTGAGCTTGCTTACAGACGCACGAGCCGCCGGAGTCACTGTGCCGACCGGAATCGCTCGCCGTAGTTGATCTCGTCCATTCGGTCGCTGACGAGCTCTTCAACCACGGTACGTCATTTCCCGATTCCTTCCGGCTGTAGCATCCTCATCCTCTCGCGGTCATTTCCCCTCAATAAATTTGGCCAGTGCATCGCCGGAGTTGCCTCGCCGCCGTTGCCCTGTTCGGAACCGCCTCGGGGTCGCTCGTCGCCAAGACGAACCAGAGCCACTCCGTCCTCGCTAAGGCCGCGGTAAGCCTCCTTGTGCCGTCCCGAAGCTTGAGCACCCTTCAATTTAGTCAAAACCAGATGCTAGCGCCGTCGCCATGCTTAGCCGAGCCGTACCGCCGCCGCCGGCGATGTCGCCGCCGTATTTGGGCACCACTGTCCGTGCCGTTGGTACCATTAGGACCGCGTCGTCGAACTGAAGCCGTAGGTAGCATGCACACGTGGCGATATGCCCTGTAGCGCCGGCGAGCCGAGGTTTTGCCGTACGGTTCGCGCGCAGTCGCGAGGAAGACGACGATGACGTCATCAATGACGTCATCGGTCTACGGTTCACACAAGAGCCGAGTCGCTGACCGGTGGGTCCCAGGCGTCAGTCCCTCCCTCTCCAAGCCGCTGCGTTCGCATGAAGCTGAGACACTGGCGAGTGGGTCCTCGGTCCCGCGTGTCAGGGTAAGTGGAGGCGCCTTCCGGAAATGCGCCTTCGACGTCGCCACTTCGGGCGTGCCTGCGCCGTGGCTGGGCCTTTGGTCAATTGGGCCGGCTCGGTCCAGCACACAGCTCTGCTACGCGGGCTTTGCTGCCTCGCGCGTGCTGCACAGTTCTAGGCTCGGCCCATTACTGTTCCAACTGATTTTCCAGACAATTAATTGTATAACAAATACCGTAAAAGCCTTATCATTTGTTAAAATAGCAGATCACCTAGGAAAATTCCCATAAAATTCTAGAAAATAGTATAGTGACTTCACACCCTGGGAAAATTATGAAATCAAGATCTGGCCTATAGAAGAGACTCTCAACATATTAAAGAAGACATAGATATAGATAATTTCACTTTTTCCATATAGAATTATACTTAAGGGTATTGTGGTAATTTTGACCCTATCAAACTCCAGGCCCTTAGTTTAGTATTTCCGTCATGACCAACATCTAGCCCTAAATGCTGATTCATAATTTATGTAGAATATCCGTAATTCGTGATTATTACTCTTAAACAGAGGACCTCGTCCTAGAGGAAGAGTATCCGGAAGCTAGCCAAGTACTTGCATCTGATCCTCAAGGCGAAGTTAACACCTAGCTCATTCTCCTACCCAGCTTTTGATAAAGTATTTTGATTGAAATATAAAGTGCATGCTTGCTATGATTTGATAATGCCTACTTGTTAATCATGATAATATCATGCCCCGTCCTTGATGAATATGCTTTCAACTTACATGATTCCTTGATATCATGATTGATTGATCGTCCACATAAAATATAAAATATTTAGACTTTCTAGTCTTGGTAAAAGTCGCTTAGACATGCTTAGGTTCATCGACTTAATCGGGTAACTAATCCATGACCGGTAAGCCAAAACTTACCGGTGGACATGACACATTACATACCTTGATCATGATGGATTTTGTGTTGCATGATTGAATTGTCGTGGACGGGTATTGTCGGGTGTGTGGATACGGAAATGTGGATGGGTATTGTCAGGTGTGTGGAAACGGAAATGTGGTTGGGGATGATGGAAGAGAAGGGTGATGGGCAGGGTGGACCAGAGGATGTGCACGATATGCCTATGTAAGAGGCATGCACGAGGAAGGTGGAACCCGGATGGAGTTTGGGCTCGTCTGGAGGGTGTCCATGCGTGGGCACAGCGGATTACCGTCGGCCATTGATTGTGTGTGATCAATGGTCCCTACACCACAACGTGGCTATCGCGCGGAGCGCAGGATTGGCGGGTCTATGGGACCAATGATCTCGGCGAAATACATGAGCTCGAGGAGCATACGCCTTAAAGCGGCCTAACTAATTGCCAAAATATCCCGAGGTAAAGGCGGAGTTTTAGCCTTCCGTAATACTAGGTGAATGGATCGACATCGCCAACTTCTGGGCGAAGGCGCTTGGCCAATTCCATCCGTGATACTGGCAGATCATTGAGTTGGAATTAGGTCACTAGTTCATATAAACTTCAGAAGACGGGTCCATGAACGGGTTTGCCGAACCGGAATGATGGTGGGAGAAAGAAGATGGGATGCGAGTGAAACGTGCTCGTGTGGCATAAGAGGAAAGTCCGGGTGGCAAGGGTGGCACTTGGGTGGAATGGGTTACGAGTTAAGAAACTTGATATCTTCTTTCCTCGACATCTTTTGGAGATGTTCTTTCAAAACCCGCTAGGTTTAGGCTTTTATATATGTAATTTCAAAACCGGCATTCCCGCAAACAAAGTAACCAAACCTCTACTATAAAGCCTTAATCACTATTATGCATTAAGGATGGTGTTAACTTGCTAGTGCGGTTTGATTCACAAGACTAACCCTCGCACACACTCACTCTTTTAGATTACCAAGACCCGGATGAAGGGGATTACGCGTGCCATGAGGAAGGCGATCCCGCCTTTGATGTCTCGCATCAAAGATTAAGCTCTCCTACAATCCAGGAAGTTGCATGCTTAGTCTAGGATTATCACTAATGTCATAGCGCACTTCCGCTTTACGGCAATTCTTTTGTCAGTAATATAAACTTTTGTCGATGCAGAATTGCAAGTTTGGTATATGCACTTGGCAATACCCTTTTGTTGTAATACAACTCTTATGTTATTGTATGTGATGATCCAGCTAAGTGATGTGTGCACTAGTATACTGTTCCAGGGACTAGTGCTGTTCCACAGGACGGGTTTCAAAGGTAAGCAGATTTTGGCCCGTCGAGGTGGGTATCGAGCACGCGATCAGAGAAAACTTAGTATTGGTCAACTTATTAAGGATTTGTGCTTACGCTAGATCACCCTTGGGAAGGATTGGTTAGTAGTCATGTCTTGTGCCATAATTGTGAGAATTGCATCATTTGCATGCATTTTTACTCCAATTATATTTGATGATCCCATTTTACGAATAAGGCTACCCTACAATTGTGGGATGAATGGTTTCATCATGTTTATGGACAAGCATGCTGCAATTGACATTATGATCCATTAGAAATATTATGTTGATTCATAGTATTCTAACATTGCTATCGATGCAATATATATATCTTTTCCATGTAGATGGAAGATGTGGTGTATAATGAGGCCGAGGTAGTGTTCAACGAGTTTGATTCCACGATGGGCTATTTTCTTGGGCGTAAGAGCTTAATATACTACCGCTTTAAGGAACATGACGGAGGCATTAGGCTTTTCAGAGGTGCCAAGATACTCATCGGGCCTTGGTCGAGGCCATGCCTCGACCGTGGTATATCGTGGAGGCCCGGATCTATCATTCCTATCCGAGATTTTGGCACATCGGTATCAAGATCGAGACGGTTCGAGATCACATTGAGTATGCGATCGATGCGGCATCTTTGGCCCTACTCAAGCTAAGGAAGCATTATGACCATATTTTGAGTAATGGACCCTTCGGTTTGGCCCCCGACACAAGGGACGGATGCGACCAAGAGGAGCCGCCCATTACCGATGAGAGGCTGTGTACTTAGCTCACATTGCACAAGGAGCTCAACACGCTCATCTGGTGCCATTCATGAGATAGACTTTCGAGATCCACACCGCCGAGAGCGATCTGATCATATTCGCCGCACGAGAAGGCGGGACCATAAAGAGTGCCTTAAAAGCTTGTAGAAAGGAGAGGAATGCGGTTGTAGCACACCGCAGGGGTCCGCGTGTACCATGCAGTGCTTTGGGGATGCCCTGTTCCAAATTACATGCCCCATCGAGCCCTCCTCCTTTCGATCGTCTCCGTCACACCTGCAAGGAAGAGGACACCGCCGATGCGAGCATTAGCGGTATACCACATCACGAGGCCGAGGCTTGCGCCGACCCTTTTCGCCTCGCCACTTTGGAAGAGCGCCAGTGATCTCGCTAACTATGCTCCCCACTGAGCATGGGCTACATCCGTAGTCTCTACACCGCCAGAGGGTAGTTGATCCGAGGATCAAGTGCGAGGTCTTTGTAAGATATCGCCTGTTGGCGGCGATCCGAGATGGACACAAATAAGCTGCACCCTATTAGAAGATGGGTATCGAGTCCCGATGATATGAATATGTGTAATTAAGTACTTTCATTCCGAACCTAAGTGGTTGTAATATATGTCCCACTCTAACTTTGTTAGTTTATCATTTCACCTTTGCTTCATAGCATGATGTTTAAATTTTATGATGATTCTTCTAATGATGTAGAATGGCCGAACAAAGATCCCCTCGCTATCACGCCGAGTTCGCAGCCAAGAAATCAACGAGGAAATGTAGAGTTGCTGCCGCCACCATCCGCAACCCTACAATGGAGCAGTGTGCTCGATATCAAGCCCAAATGTTCGGGCTCTCATGACCAATCAAAGGCGGCCAGAGTCTCCAAGACAAACGGGCTCGAGATCGGGGAATTCAGCAGACTAAGCCCCAATATTCACACATGCAAACGAGCCAATGGATGCGTATGATTGGTCAATACTATTAAGAGGAAGTTAACTTTAATAAGGTGTCCACCAAAGACATGGTGTTTAGCAACCCACCGCTTAGATGGTGCTGCTTTGAACTGGTGGGAGAACTATTTGGTAGTTAGGAGTTCTGGATTGGAACAAAATGTAACTGCTGCTACTGCATCACGACGACAAGTTAGAGAAGCAAGAGCAGATGTGCTAAGCAATGTTGCTGCTGAAGATTCAGAGCAAGTTTCACCATCGATTGAGGAAGAAGCTTTGCCGCAGGACTCTATTACCGCTGATATTCCTTGGGATGAATTTGAAAAGGCATTCCGTCGCAACTACGCACCAAAAGGAGTTATGAGAATGAAGAAGATGGAATTTCGAGCTCTAAAACAAGGGAATATGTCTGATGCAGGATTATTTAACCAAATTTAATCACTAGCTAGATATGCCCCGCAGATATAATGGATGAAGAAGAAAAGGTGGGATGTGTTTATTGAAGGTATGTATCCACCTTTAAGATCCAGGATGTTGCTGCTGGATTACAAGGACTTCCAATATGCTATCAATAAAGCTATGATTGTGGAAAAGGATCTCCGCGATATGGAGATAAGCCGAAAAAGGAGGTTGACCACTCAAGGAAGTTCGATCGAGTAGGCCGCCTATGCCAAGGCCGCCTATCTAAAAGGCCTTACAACTCACAGACTCAACGGTATTTATCTCCGAACAATCCTCAAGTCAAGGATTTAGTCAAGCCAAGAACTTCCCATATAGGCGTAATAATCCTCAACAAAGGACGATCGATCTTGATTTCGGTCTCCTAAGCTTTGCTTCAAGTGTAATCACCGGTCATTTTATAGCAAATTGTCCACGAATAGGCCGCCTCGTTAATCGGCCTCTCCCGTGCTCCTATCCCACAAGGCGCGGAAGAGGTCGTGGCAATCATAATCCGCTCCACCAAAGAATCCGTAATCGCGCCAATTACATCATATGAATGCCATGAAGTCAAGAAGCCACCGGAGTTTTGATGGGTACGCTCATTCTCGACGCCACTGCTCAAGTACTTTTTGATTCTCGTGCATCTCATACTTTTATAACCAAGAGTGTGTAGATGACATGGTTTAGATACATTTCCACTAAATAAGCCAGATCCATAAGAACCTCAAGGATCGATCCCGTGATTAATAAAGCTTGTCCTTGGGAAAATATCAAGAAGGAAAGAATAGGCTTAATTTTAGTTTCTTAGTTTTACCCGCCAAGGAATAGATGTTATTATTGGAATGGATTGGTCAAGCATTATCAGGAGTTCTAGATTGTGCCAAGCGGGAAGTACATCTTATTAGGCCAGAGGATATGATATGAAATGGAAGGTTGATAAGCCTATTGTCCGAACCGAGCTATGTGGCACTTGAGAACCGAGCTCCCATCTCAAGTAGCAGAGTAAGAGAGTATCTAGATGTCTTTCCCAAGAGCTACCCGGTTCCGCTCGACAGAGGTGAAGATATGGAGTTTGCCATAGAGCTAGTGCCCTAACGACTCCAATATATAAGTCCTACTATCGGATGAATCACAGAGAGCTAAATGAATCGAAGAAGCAATCGGAAGAGTTACGTAAATCAAGGATTGATTCGTCCAAGTTAAATCTAGCCGGGTTCGCCAAACTATGTTCGTCGACAAGAAGGACTAAGTCAAGATTAGTAGTGGATTATCGAACTCTTAATGCCGCTACTATCAAAAACAAATATCCTTTGCCAAGGATTGATGATCTCTTTGATCAACTCAAGGGAGCTAAATGTTTTCGAAAATTGATCTTCGCCCGTTATCACCAAGTGAAGATGAAGAAGGAAGACATTTCTAAGACGGCTTTCACCACTAGGTACGGACTTTTTGAGTATTTAGTTATGTCTTTTGGTTTAGCTAATGCTCCCGCTCATTTTGTCAACATCATGAACAAAATTCTCATGGAGTTCTTGGACGAGTTCGTAGTGGTATTTATTGATGATATCCCGATATACTCCAAGAATGCAATAGAACATCTTTGAACACTTGAGATTAGTGCCGAAAAATTGAGAGAATATAAACTCTATGCTAAGTTCAAGAAGTGTGAGTTCGGATCGAGGACGAGGCTTTCTTGGACATATCATTACTACCAAGGAATTAAAGTAGATCCGTCAAAAATAGCCCCAATATGGATTGGCCAACACCTACAAATACCATCAAGTCAAGTTTCTTAGGGTTGGCGGGATATTATCGAAGATTTATTCAGATTTCTCAAAAATATCAAAACCCATGACTCAACTGCTAGAAAAGATGTCCCATTCATCCGACCAAACTTGTAAGGAGAGTTTCCAGAATTGAAGAATAGGTTAACCCAACCCTCAGACATGGCCCCGACACCAAGAAAAGTTCAAGTGTATTGTGATGCATCCAAGCAAGGATTAGGATGCGTCCTAATGCAAGACCAAGAGTCATAGCTTATGCATCTCTAAGCTAAGAAAGCATGAAGAGAATTACCCAACACATGATTTGGAGTTAGCGCGGTGGTTCATGCTCGAAAATTTGGAGACATTACGATGGGACGAAATGTGACGGTATTCGGATCATAAGAGTTTGAAATATGTGTTCACACAATCGAATTTAAATATGCGTCAAAGAAGATGGATGGAGTTGATTAAGGATTATGATCTTAATATTCAGTACCACCCAGGGAAAGCAAATGTAGTTGCCGATGCATTAAGCAGAAAGGCTCAATGTTATCATCTGCAATTATCAGAAATGCCTGAGTCTCTTCTCAAGGATATGGAAAGGTTTAATCTAAACTTGGTGGAAGAAGGATATATAGCCAACTTGGAATTGCGTACCAACTTTGATGAGTCAGATCAAGGAAATACAGTTAGGTCATCCAAGCACTGAAAGGATTAAAATCCTGATGAACAGAACTAAGGGGTAGATTCCGACAGGATGATAATGGAATATTATGGATGCACGATCGGATTTTCGTGCCGCATGATGAGAACTTAAAGCAAACCATCCTATCGGAGGCCCATGATACACCATACTCTATTCACCCCGGAGTTCAAAATGTATCATGATCTCAAGTGTCGATTTTGGTGGCCTAGAATGAAGAGAGATATAGCGGAATACACAATAAGTGTCATAATTGTCAAATGGTTAAAGTCGAACATCAACGACCATTGGACTTCTACAACCCATCAAAATTCCGAGTGGAAATGGGATGAGATCACTATGGATTTTATAGTGGGACTTCCTCGAACTAAATCTGGATTTGATTCTATTTGGGTCATCGTGGATAGATTAACTAAGGTAGCGATTTTCTACCGCTTAAAAGTACTTAAGAGTGAAAAGTTAGCGAGATCTTTATCGTGCAAGGATTATGTGTCCGCACGAGTGCCCAAAAGGATTATATCCGATCGAGGACTCAATTCACTTCTCAATTCGAATAAGATGCAAAGTGCTCTCGGAACTCATCCGAAGTTTTAGTAATCGCTTCCACCCACGCATGTATGGTCAATCTCGAGAGAGTTATTCAAATCATCGAAGATATGCTAAGAGCTTGCTACCGAATTCTCCATCGAATGGGAGAAATGGTTGCCATATGCGTAGTTCTCTTATAATAATAGTTATCGACTAGTCTTCGATGGCACCATTTGAAGCGCCTATGGACTAAAATGCCGAACACCTTTATATTGGTCCGAGGTAGGAGATGGACAAGTATTCGCATTAATTCTCTAAAGGAAGCGTAAGAAAGGGTCAAGATTATTCGGAAAATTGTTGACAAAGACAGCCTCGACAAAAGAGCTATGCCGATGAACGTCAAGAGCTATAGAATTTCAACTCAAGATTATGTGTATTTGAAAGTGTCCCTTTAAGAGGAGGTCAAAGATTTCAAAGAAAAGGAAAATTAGCACCTCGGTTTATTGGACCATATAAAATTTCGAGAGAAAAGGATTAGTAGCATATCGCCTTGAATTACCTCCAGATTTGGGTGGTGTTCATAATGTCTTTCACGATCCCATTGAGAAAGTGTTTTTGCTTCACCTAAGAGCAGTGGATGTTTCTAAGAACCCAATATCTCAAACTCTCACATACCCTCAGATATCCGGTGAAAATTATGGATACTATGGATAAGCAAACCCATGAAAAGTATCAAAATGTTTAGAGTTCATTGGAGTAATCAGCAGGTAATCATTCAACTTGGGAATCAAGATTATCTTCATTTAAACTATCCACATCTATTTCTGATACGCCTCTAAATCTCGGTCGAGATTTATTTTAAGGGTAGAGCTCAGAACACCCCAAATTGCGCCAATTTTAAAAATTCATCCAAGCTAGGATTCAAATTCAAAATTCTAAATATAAAAAAATTGCTAGAATTCAAAAATCGAAATGGAAATAGATGGAAATCATTAAAGCCCATTCTTGACGCTTTTTGCCAAGCGCAGTCGAATCTCACCCAACCCACCTCTCCCAGTTCACTGTCTCTCTCTCCCTGCCCCTGTCGCCGCCCTATCCTCTGCTCGCGGTCAGCACCGCTTCACCCCGGTGCTCCACCTCACGTAGGGGTCCAATAGCCAAGCTGTGAAGGAGTTCCTACACCTGGTCGCCACCGCTTAAGCCCTGTGAGCTGGCGCCGCTGGGTCCCGCCTCCACCGCCCCCGAGCTGCTATAAAAGACCTAAACCGAGCAACGTTTCACGGTTTCCTTCGATTGCGCCACAACCTAGCCTCTACTACTCGTCCAACATGTTCGCAAGGTCGCCCTGAGCTTGCTTACAGACGCACGAGCCGCCGGAGTCACTGTGCCGACCGGAATCGCTCGCCGTAGTTGATCTCGTCCATTCGGTCGCTGACGAGCTCTTCAACCACGGTACGTCATTTCCCGATTCCTTCCGGCTGTAGCATCCTCATCCTCTCGCGGTCATTTCCCCTCAATAAATTTGGCCAGTGCATCGCCGGAGTTGCCTCGCCGCCGTTGCCCTGTTCGGAACCGCCTCGGGGTCGCTCGTCGCCAAGACGAACCAGAGCCACTCCGTCCTCGCTAAGGCCGCGGTAAGCCTCCTTGTGCCGTCCCGAAGCTTGAGCACCCTTCAATTTAGTCAAAACCAGATGCTAGCGCCGTCGCCATGCTTAGCCGAGCCGTACCGCCGCCGCCGGCGATGTCGCCGCCGTATTTGGGCACCACTGTCCGTGCCGTTGGTACCATTAGGACCGCGTCGTCGAACTGAAGCCGTAGGTAGCATGCACACGTGGCGATATGCCCTGTAGCGCCGGCGAGCCGAGGTTTTGCCGTACGGTTCGCGCGCAGTCGCGAGGAAGACGACGATGACGTCATCAATGACGTCATCGGTCTACGGTTCACACAAGAGCCGAGTCGCTGACCGGTGGGTCCCAGGCGTCAGTCCCTCCCTCTCCAAGCCGCTGCGTTCGCATGAAGCTGAGACACTGGCGAGTGGGTCCTCGGTCCCGCGTGTCAGGGTAAGTGGAGGCGCCTTCCGGAAATGCGCCTTCGACGTCGCCACTTCGGGCGTGCCTGCGCCGTGGCTGGGCCTTTGGTCAATTGGGCCGGCTCGGTCCAGCACACAGCTCTGCTACGCGGGCTTTGCTGCCTCGCGCGTGCTGCACAGTTCTAGGCTCGGCCCATTACTGTTCCAACTGATTTTCCAGACAATTAATTGTATAACAAATACCGTAAAAGCCTTATCATTTGTTAAAAATAGCAGATCACCTAGGAAAATTCCCATAAAATTCTAGAAAATAGTATAGTGACTTCACACCCTGGGAAAATTATGAAATCAAGATCTGGCCTATAGAAGAGACTCTCAACATATTAAAGAAGACATAGATATAGATAATTTCACTTTTTCCATATAGAATTATACTTAAGGGTATTGTGGTAATTTTGACCCTATCAAACTCCAGGCCCTTAGTTTAGTATTTCCGTCGCGACCAACATCTAGCCCTACGCCCCGCATTCATAATTTATGTAGAATATCCCGTAATTCGTGATTATTACTCTTAAACAGAGGACCTGTCCTAGAGGAAGAGTATCCGAAGCTAGCCAAGTACTTGCATCTCGATCCTCAAGGCGAGTTAACACCCTAGCTCATTCTCCTACCCGCTTTTGATAAAGTATTTTGATTGAAATATAAAGTGCATGCTTGCTATGATTTGATAATGCCTACTTGTTAATCATGATAATATCATGCCTCGTCCTTGATGAATATGCTTTCAACTTACATGATTCCTTGATATCATGATTGATTGATCGTCACATAAAATATAAAATATTTAGACTTTCTAGTCTTGGTAAAAGTCGCTAGACATGCTTAGGTTCATCGACTTAATCGGGTAACTAATCCCGCGACCGGTAAGCCAAAACTTACGGTGGACATGACACATTACATACCTTGATCATGATGGATTTTGTGTTGCATGATTGAATTGTGTGGACGGGTATTGTCCAGGTGTGTGGATACGGAAATGTGGATGGGTATTGTCAGGTGTGTGGAAACGGAAATGTGGTTGGGGATGATGGAAGAGAAGGGTGATGGGCGAGGTGGACCTGAGGATGTGCACGATATGCCTATGTAAGAGGCATGCACGAGGAAGGTGGAACCCGGATGGAGTTTGGGCTCGTCTGGAGGGTGTCCATGCGTGGGCACAATGGATTACCGTCGGCCATTGTCTTGTGGTGATCAATGGTCCCTACACCACAACGCGTGGCTATCGCTACGGAGCGCAGGATTGGCGGGTCTATGGGACCAATGATCTCAGGCGAAATACATGAGCTCGAGGAGCATACGCCTTAAAGCGGCCTAACTAATTGCCAAAATATCCCGAGGTAAAGGCGGAGTTTTAGCCTTCCGTAATACTAGGTGAATGGATCGACATCGCCAACTGGGGCGAAGCCGCTGGCCAATTCCATCCGTGATACTGCAGATCATTGAGTTGGAATTAGGTCACTAGTTCATATAAACTCAGAAGACGGGTCCCGAACGGGTTTGCCGACCTTAATGATGGTGGGAGAAAGAAGATGGGATGCGAGTGAAACGCGTGCTGTGTGGCATAAGAGGAAAGTCTGGGTGGCAAGGGTGGCACTTGGGTGGAATGGGTTCTCGAAGTTAAGAAACTTGATATCTTCTTTCCTCGACATCTTTTGGAGATGTTCTTTCAAAACCCGCTAGGTTTAGGCTTTTATATATGTAATTTCAAAACGGCATTCCCGCAAACAAAGTAACCAAACCTCTACTATAAAGCCTTAATCACTATTATGCATTAAGGATGGTGTTAACTTGCTAGTGCGGTTTGATTGCGACTAACCCTCGCACACACTCACTCTTTTAGATTACCAAGACCCGATGAAGGGATTACGCGTGCCATGAGGAAGGCGATCCCGCTTTGATGTCTCGCATCAAAGATTAAGCTCTCCTACATCCGGAAGTTGCATGCTTAGTCTAGGATTATCACTAATGTCATAGCTAGCTTCCGCTTTACTGAGCAATTCTTTTTTTGTAATATAAACTTTTGTCGATGCAGAACTGCAAGTTTGGTATATGCACTTGGCAATACCCTTTTGTTGTAATACAACTCTTATGTTATTGTATGTGATGATCCAGATAAGTGATGTGTGCACTAGTATACTGTTCCAGGGACTAGTGCTGTTCCACAGGACGGGTTTCAAAGGTAAGCAGATTTTGGCCCGTCGGTCGGTGGGTGGCGCACAAGGCGGCGCTGTGTCATGCAGGAGTGAGGGGCGGTCGCGCGCCGGGCGTCTGGGAAAGCCGTGGCGCTGGCGCGAAGGATTTCAGAAGGCGGCGGCGGTATGCGCAATGGCGTGGGACCGAGAGGCAGGCTGGGCTTCTTCGAGGCGCTGGCGGCCACAAGGAAGTCGGGATGGGCCACGGCGGCGTCTTGATGATGGGGCCCGGCGCGGCGATCGGCGGCGTCGCGAGCTCGGGAGGCATGGGAGGCTGGGAGGCGAGGGGAGAGGAGACGGGTCACGGGGACGGGCCAGTGCCACGGTCGGCTTCGGCTGTAGCCCTAGGCAAGCAGTAGACAGTAGTGATGTTGGGCACTTGGGCCACCGTGGGCCATTGGGCCAAGGTAGGTGTAAGAATCAAGCTCCCATGGGCTTTATTATTTATTTTGAAGATTGATGCACTTAATTCTCAAATGGAAACTCTTGGTTTTCACGGACCCCACAAAACGGTGACTTCCTGGCGTCGACGTCGTTCAAGACTAAGGACTTTATTTTCATATTTCTTCTAAATTCTTGGGTGAGTTGTTGGCGTAGCTTAGTTGCTTGTGTGAATTCTCTTTCTGGCTGCAGAGTCCCAGGAGCACAGTTGAGTCATTAGTTACCTAAGCTTCCAAAGTCCTTCAGAGGGTTTCAGGTCCAGGCTTCCTGTCCTCAAGTTCGTATTTCGTAGCGCCTAATTTTTCCACCTCTCCAAATATTCTCTCGGGCGCCAAACTTTCTCTCTCAAGCCATGTGATCTGCCGAAAATTGCCGGTAAGTCACCATAGGGGTAGGACTGTCCTAGCTGAGTGTTAATTTCTATTCTTGAAGAAGTGATGCCTTAGTCCTGACTGTGTCGCCTCAGAGGCGGACTGTCCGGTCCAAGTAGTAAAATCCTTAGCTTGCGAGTGGTTGGTTCCAGGAGGCGCCTGCCTTCGCCCGGACTGTCCGGGGTTTGTCTGGGGTGTTGTCCGGACTAAGGTTTAATTCTGGATCTGAGATCTATCTTTATAGGGTTTCGAAGTGGGGGGCTATATAAGGGTTGTCCTGGTTGAGAGAGAGTTTAGAGAGAGTCATTTGCAACCCTAGCCACCATTCCCAAGTGTGAGAGCTCTCTCCCATGGATCTTTCCCCTAGGGTCTTCATATGCATGTGAGGAGAGTGTTGATGAGGTGAGTTTTCTCCGGATTTGTGCCCCTTGGGACTTCGTTGCCGGAAGGAGGATCTTCACCAAGCTGTCTTCATCAAGCCTTCATCGTTCTCTTGTGCCTCCGTGTGTTGGGAGAAAGTCCACCGTGTGTCGGTGGCCGCCGCCGTGCGTTGGCGGTGGATGGAGTGAAGTCCATCATGTGTTGGTGGACGCCGCCGTGAGTCGGTGGTGTGGATTTAAGGAGCTCACCGCGTGTGGGAACACTCAAGACCGTGTGAGGGGTTAGGAGCTCACCTCGCCGTGTGTCGGTGAAAGAGTTTCCACGAGTGGATTGAGGCGGAAGGCTCGAGAGGGAGCCGGTTCTCATGTGTCGATAGCTTGCCTCAACGAGGAGTAGGAGTTCGTCTCCGAACCTCGGGAAAATATCCTTATGTCATTTTACTTTCCCGCAAGCTTGTTCTTATATGTATGCCTGTGATGTGTGATGCTTGTCCATTGATTTGTGTGATATTCCTCCACGTGTAGTTCTAGGTTTCACTAGCTAAGTGGTTAACTTTTAAGTTGCATAATCATCAAGAAAAACACAAAAAAATTAAAAGTAGTCCAATTCACCCCCCTCTTGGCCTTCGATCCCTTCAGTAGGCCAAGGGACATGGCCCAAGGTCGCCTCCTCTCCTCGCTCAGGATACCGGCACTGAATGTCTGCACCAGATCCCCGAGGGTCCCGTAATTGTCGGGTACTATCGATTCAGATCCACCCTCAGATCCGAGGTTTCAGATCCTGTACTACCCGTATCCATCCCGAGTGTAAAATTACTCGTATCCGTGTCCGAAAAAAAGGGTTTTTTCCCTACCCGTATCCGATACATGACCCGGTACCGTCCTGCTTTCACCCGTGCGGACACAGTGCACCACAAGATCAGTCAGAGACCAATGGAAGCTTAATGACAATGGTTTATAAATTTGGCTTAATGACTTTCAACTAAATTTGCTTAACCATGACATTAGGCAAACATTCTCACAGCTAACATTAAAATTCCACAACAAACATTCTCATGGCAGACATTCTCACAGCTAACATTAAAATTCCATATTTCGACAACACATTCTCACAGCAAACATTCTCACAACAATATTCTCATCCATCAGTGCATTTTGACAACAATATTTGAAGATCACACAAAACAGTTTCATTCGGCATCATATTGACAACAATTTCAAAAGCAACATCTTAACAACATACATAGTTTTCATATGACAACACATTGTACATTGCATATTCATTCAACAGCAAAATAGAAAGTAGCTCATTCATTCATCCATGAAGTTAGGCCTTTTTGGAGCTGGTAGGCATTTTTTGAGTCAGTTTTTTGTTGGCTCTTGTAGTCCTTAGAGGGGTTGCCATGGTGTTGCTTATCCCTTGGCCAGCTAGGTTTAGTGCCAATTGCCTGAAATTTAAACAGAGTTTAGGTTCATCGATATAAGATTTGATGTGATAAGCTAGGTTCATGCATGTAATATTTGATGTTACCTTCTTGTAACAGGATCAGAACTAGTATTGGTTGCAACCTTCTGCCTCTTGGTGGGCCTTGGTGGGGTGTTTAAGAGTTGGCTTGTGCCTTCTCCACCAGCAAGGTTCAATGCTAACTGCCTATTATCATGATACTTGTCATTAACAATGATGTCAACAATTAGGTTTAGTAGAAGAAATGGCTCAGATTTTACCTCCTTGTAACAGGATCAGGACTAGCATTTGTTGAAGTTGCACTTTGTTTGGGTCCTTTCTTGGTCCTACTTTTCCTGCATAACATCAATGAAATATAGTAGTAAAGGTGAATATATGAAAGTAAAGAATACAAAGAAAACAAACTTATGAAACTATTTACCTTTTCTTGGTCCCAGTCAAATGGCACTTGCTACTAGTCTGCCTATGACCTAGCTCACCACATCCTCTACACTTGACCTGCCATTTGCCTTTGCCTTTGCTTTTCTCTAGACAACTAACAAACCTTTTCTTCCTCTGTCTGCCTGCTGATCTCTTTGCCATTGGAAGTAGTACATTATACCCAATATCAACAGAGGGCCACCGTGACTTGTCGCTAGGTGGAATTATCCAAGATATGCAAGCCTAAATGACTTCAATGAGAAATAAGGATGCGAAAGTCTTCCATTTTGTAGTTTCTCAAAGTGGTTATGAGAGCTAGTGCATGAGGACGTGGTTTGCCTGATACTTGCCATTTCCTACAAGTGCAAGTGGTGGTTATCAAGATGCACAACATGTCTCATGACCTCCAAATCATCACCGATCTCATCGACTTCTCCTATACCCTCCACAGAGGTGATCTTTAACTTGCTAAGTGACCTTGTAATTGCATTTAATTGATGAACTACAACAGGTAGCCTTACTCCTTGCAGTTTGTGCCCTAGCCTCCTCCTCCTCACATATAGCTCCATGGTCTTGATCCTAATAGTGTCAGCTAGTTCAGCCACAGGCAGATCCTTATACTCATTCACCCAGTTGTTCTAAGACTCAGCCAAATTGTTTGTAATGTAGGGCATGTTTGGATTACGGCGCCAGGCTTGTGCCGTGTTAAGGGTTGGCGAGCCGCGGCGTCTGCGTCGCCGTCATGTTCACAAGAAATCGCCGCCTCGCCAATGCTCATCTCCATGTTTACTGTGCGCGGGCGCCGTCGCAATTTCGAGGGCGAGCCAACCGACGACAAGAATCAAAACGAACGCCAAATTTCGACGACTGGCCAACCCTTGGCACGGCGCGCGGCGGCTGTGATCCAAACACGCCCAGTCACATTTAACATTCTCCGAAAATTTGCTTCTCATCCACAACAATCTATGGTATATATCTAGCTAACCATGGGCCAACATAAGGGTTGGCTTCATGGATCTTGCTCATATAATGCTCAAACCTATCAGGCTTAAAAGCCATAGCAGCTGGGTACATGTTTCCATACACTGGTCCTTGGAATTTCTTAATGAAGTTGTTCATTAGATACCTAAAACACTCTCTATGCTCTGCCTAAGGTAGACATGCTTAACTGCAGTTTCTAAACCCTTGCAAGCATCTGAGCTTATTGCTAAGTCCGGTGGATTCCCTATGGATTTCCTTAACTGTTCCATAAACCAAGTCCAATTGTCAGTGGTCTCTGCATCTATGTAGCAAAAAGCTAATGGGAACATCCAATTGTGCCCATCAATGCCTGTAGTAGAAATAAGATGCCCATTCCATCTCCCATTTAGGACAGTGGAGTCTATGCTAATATATGTCCTACAACCATTCAGAAATCCATCAATGCTAGGTTTGAAGTAACAAAAAAATCGATGGAAATACTTGTTCTCTCCATCATCCTGGAACAATGGCATGTTGCCTCAAAGCCATCCTAAACTCCCACATGTTACTATATTGGGACCCCTCTATCATTGGTGGATCTTCCTTTATCATATTGCACACAGCCCTCACTAGGAATATCATCTTAAACTGCACCTCACTGGTTTGAAGGTAATCATCATCATGATCTGACCCCCTCTCTGTCCCCCATGTGATCTGAATCTACAAATTCACCATCCTAAGTCGATCTTCATGGTCTCTAGTTGCTTCACTTGGCATCTTGTACTCCAAGCAACTCATATATGGCATCCTCACCAACAACAGGATTATAGAACCAACATTATCATCATTGTGTCAACTATGCAAAACTTATCCTACCAAATATCGTCGTAAACACCATCTCCTTCTTTATCATTTTCTATGACACTTTCTTTATGGTTGCATCCAGCCCGCTAACCATACGCACTTGAATTTGTCCCAACGCTCGTGACTACCTCGCTCGATCTTGTGTTAGTCCCACACACACTATTTGTCGCACCGGGATTGATCCTACCACCATACAACAAAAACAAAGAAGAAAAAAAGGGCTGCTAGGTTTGAGCCTAACAAGAGATGTGTAGCGATCACTTAATCGTCGATTCCACATGTAGCGATCAACCAAATTTCTAAGATAAAATCGCAAAATCCCCAATCCTCCTACTTGTAGGAAACCCTAAAACGAAGCCTAACCCTAAAATCGAGACGAGCAGGGGAAAACGGGGATGCTTACCTCACAGAACTCTCCATTGCACCGCTGATGGAGCAGGCGGCACCTATAGTCAACGCCGAAGAGCTTGTTGGAGGAGCTGCCGCGTCGCCGGCTGAGCCGCCGCCCGCCGCCGCCATGGAGATGTATGAGTCGGTTGGAGGAGCCGTCGCCGTCACCGGCGCGAAGGCTGAGAGGCCACCGTGGCTGGCTGGCCATGGCCGCCTGGCCGCCACCGCCAGAGCGTAACCCTACACGGTCTTTGGGGTCTTCGTGGATTTCCCTCTATGCGGGAGTTGGTTGGGTCCAACCAAGTTCACTTAAGTCAGGCCATGGGTATTTTGGTCAGTTCAGTTGAGGAATGTATGGGGAAAGAGGAGAAAGTGTGGAAAATGGAGAGAAATGGGTAAAATGTCACTGATGAGAGAAATTGGGGTGCCCAGTGTCATTTGCGTACAGACAATCAATTTAATGTCAAAATCTACAAGGCGATCGAATTAAGTGTTGTACATCATATTTTCCCATTTCAAATTAGTGCCTCAAAATTAATCTTTTCGCAAAACACACCGTACGGTTGCAGAAAAAAGATTAATAATTAGAATCTTTTAGGCCCAGAACTCTTTTGGGCCCCACGTAAAAATAAAGACCGGCCCGTATCTCTATTTTTTTTTCTTTAACCCTTCGTCAGTTCGTCTTGGCCAGTCGCCGGCACAATCTTGGGTTTTGGAGTGGACAGGCGAAATCCCCGGTATGCACCCTCTCTATCTCTTGAAATCTTGGTAAAATATTCTTCTTTGATTCTTTTGAACTGTGAGATATCTCAAGTTTTCTGTGAGGAGTCGTTGAATCGTTCTGAACATTTGCTGGGAAGGTCGTAGCCAGCATGCCGGAATCGAGCACAGATCCTAACAATTGCGAGGGCAAGACTTTGAAGAGGAATCTCCCTTCTTGGATGGGGTCTAAAGATGGCGATGAAGATTCAGGCGAGAAGAAACACGCAGAGACCCACGAGAAGAAGACCCAAAAGGGGCCTGATTTCTCCAAGCTTTTGGTACTTTTCTTGGTCCCTGTGCATGGAATCGGATGCATATTGTCAGTGTGCATATATGTGTTGCTGAGTTGATTCCATATGTTTGTTTGGGCAGGACGGGGTCGTCTTTGCGCTTTCAGGGTTCGTGAACCCTGAGAGGGGCACATTGCGCTCCCAAGCGTTAGATATGGGAGCAGTATACCGGCCCGATTGGACGTCGGATTGCACCCTTCTTGTTTGTGCATTTGCCAACACCCCTAAGTTTCGACATGTCGAGTCGGACAATGGAACTATTGTCTCAAAGGTGTTTTTTTTTATCCAAAAGATAGTTGTGATCTTTGTAGTATCTTATTCCAGACATTCTTTTTGCCCTTAATTCATGTAAAGTATGATGGGTTTGCCAAATTGGTGCGGTAGCGGGTAGCCCACTGCATTTATTCTGTGCTCCTCCATCTGAATCTCTCTACCTCATTGCATGTGCTTTGGTTGATGTTATCCTCAAACAATGAACTCACAGAGAGATCCATTGATCTGCATATTGTCTGCTTGACCAAAATGTGAGAATGCCTAGAATGAACAAAATCACATACAATAGTATGTACTCTTTCATCTGCATCTTCTCATCCATAACAAAACAGCTCTGTTGTCAGCTGCCAACCCCATTTAGTTATGCACTTATGTTTTCAACAGAAAAGGATTGCATATGTCTACTCTCAGCAATTTCCATTTTCCATACACTATCGTAGGATGCAGTATAGGACACCATCTGTTTTTATGTTGTTCATATTCAACTCAAGAGCAAGTATGTTTCAGGAAAGTGCTAGTGGCCTCTATAATACCATGGAGGCATAGATAGCAATAGGAATACATTGCCTCTTGGCTCTTGTTTCTTGGCATTTTGACAAATCATATACACTGTCTTATCCATGCTGTAGTTAAGCAACTAAATTTATGCTAACATTAACTGTGCATTGGACAAGCATAGTACTTTGTTCATACGTACACCTTAAAGATTAGGTTTATATAGACAGATGGTAATCTTAATTGATCTTATGGCATTATACATTGACATCAGATAAGTTGGATTGATGTTCCTGGCAACAACATGACTAACTGTTTCATATCCTCTTTCCTTGTTTCAGGAATGGATCTCAGAATCTCACAAACAGAGAAAACTCATTGACATTGAGCCTTACCTTATGCATGTTGGAAAACCATGGCGAAAGTGTAAAGATCTAGTTGAATCCGATCAAGGTGATAAATCCTTTATCTGAAATAAGGTTTTATCAACATTGTACACCTTTTTTTAAATCAGTTATTTCATTTAGGTGAGCTTCTTCTGGCATGTGATCCTCACATCTATATATCATCTTTGAGTGCTGCTCTATGACTTCTGTCTAATTGAGTCAGGGCCGTGCCGGCAAAATCTGGGGCCCTGTGCCAAACTCTAAAATGTGGCGGCTGACCTAGCCAGCTAATTAAGCTGGGAAGGCACGAATGAAGCAACTTGGATTACGCGTCGAATGATCGATCCCTGTAACACACGCTAGCTGCATAGTTACATACGATGATCCATGCATGTGCATAGCCTAGCTAGCTGCTAGAGCCATCTGGGGAGCAGCGATTCAGTCACCGATGTCGCGATGGCTCGCTGGCGGCCGCGCGCGCGCCAAGGCGATCAACCGCGAACCGAGCTGCCGAAAGGCCGAGGCACGGACCGCGACGCGAGATGGCTCGGGCTCGACGCTGGTGCTCGCAAGATGCCGAGATGGCTGCGCCGCTCGGTGCTCGCGCGGTATGGCTCGGGCTGCGATGGAATTTTGGGGCCCTCTAGATTGGGGGCCCTGTTCCATCGAACGGGCCGCACGTCCCTGGGGCCCGGGCCTGAATTGAGTATCCACTTTAACTTGAAAACCTTTGACCTTTGTATCTTTACTCTTGTGTATGGAATTCATGACAATGTCAACATTTTGCCAATATATCAGTTATCAAGTGGCCCAAAAGGCGAATTAACTAGCCAGGCAAGGAAATCACACCATTAACTAGTCACGCAAACTTTCTTTTCTTTCGTTTTTTCATCGTAATTTCTAAATGGAAGCTTGGATTGACAAGCAGCACGGCCAGGCCGGGGCAGCGCAGGGGCATCGGGGCGGCACGCATCGGGAAGGGGCCGACGTGAAGGTGTTGGACGCCAGATCTAGGCCGGCCAGGATGCGCAGACGGTGAGGTAGATCCGGGATGGGTGGCACCACGGCGCGGTGCTGGGAAACCGGTGGCACAGGCTGCACGCGCGAGGGGCACGACTGACAGTTACACGCCGGATGGCGAGGCATGCACCGGGTGCCGCCAGGGCTAGGTTGTAGATGGCGGCGAGGAGCAGGACGACAGATGACGGGGTCGTTGGAGCTTAGATCGGCCTGGGTTGTTTCTGGAAACGGTGGGGGTGAGGAGAGAGAAAGAGAGTGGGGTGGTTATTAATGATGATAAGGGGCATGGGGATCACGATCTAGTTTTGTATGGGCTGTTAAATGAGAAATGAAATAGGGTCAATTACCTAGTTTGGGCTAACCAGCTCGTCCCAAACCGACCGATAGGATAGTTTAGTTAAAATACACTTGAGTGTAGTGTAGTGTGTGCACGGTTCACAAAACTGCCGGTTAACCGCGGCTCCACAGGGGCCCGTTTGGTAAACCGGTGGTTTAGGTTTTAGGGGTTTGGGCAAAATTCGTTTAAATAATTTTTTAACGTAAAATACACATGAAATTCCCTAAAAATACTATTATTCATTATAAGCATTTTGGGTTAAACAAAATTTAAAAATTCAAATTTTCAATGTATATTTTAAATAATTTTATCAATTTTCACCGATTTTGACATTTTTTCCTCAGAAACCACGGCTAACCGCGAAAAACCACTGGTTAACCGCTAAAAACCGCGGCTAACTGCAGAAGACGGAGTTTTGAATTTAGGACAAAAATCGTACGGAACCACCGGTTGACCGCGATTAACCGCGGTTAACCGGCTCCGCACTATTGCCGGCTCAGAGAGCTCCGCTGGTTTTGTGAACCCTGAGTGAGTGTGTGTGTGTGTATGTCCGTTCTGTTCTTCTGATTATGGGCTTATGGATGTTTACTTTTTAGTGGCCCTAACTAACTGTATGTATGTGCCATGACATTTTTTTCCGCTTCATATCTCCTCAGGGCTATCAAAGCTTGGTACTAATGTGTTGCTCATTTCCACAGCTACTACTCCAAAAGATAACAATAAGATAACTACCCTTCTTTTTTTCTGCGTATAAGCCTATAAGGATGATACTTTTCTAGTTTCCTCAGAAGAACAAGGTGTATAGCTGCAGCTACACATTTTCTCTACCATGGGAATAATTCAGGGATGCTCTTTTAGGAACCTAGGCACATGTGCCTACCATAGTTTTGCACCTGGTAAATGGACCAACTGATTGATTGGGCTTCCTCGTTTTCAAAATTTCACTAAAACTTTTAACTGTGGAAAAACATTGAATTTTCTCAACCTCAGTGAATTATCTAATTTGTGAAAGCTGAATAATTCTTGTAGCTATGGAAGTTTGGAGTACTTTACTTTTCACCCCTTCTGTACCTTTGAATTTAAAGTAATCAGTCAAAAGCTACAGGTCTTTTGTGTCCTCTTGTTGTAGATCAGAAGAAGCCAGGTAAAGATCATCAAAAGCAAGTTGAACGACCTCATATTAAGTCATCACTCTCTTCTGCCATAAAGGTATGTTCTGGTTCAATAAGTTAAATAGTTCAGAAGCTTTCCCACTTCATTCATAAGTAACAAGATTGGCGTGAGCCCATTTGACGTAAGATATTTATATTTCTGAATTTCTATTCAGAAATAAGTAATAATAGCTAACCACATTTGTTTATGTTCTCTTCTTTTGGGTGTTTTCACAAGGAAACAATAAACAAAAACAGAAGTAGTGTGGCTCTTTAAGAGAGAAGAGTGTGTAAGCGTCTGATCGTAGATTTCCCATCTAAATAAATAGTCGGCTACTGATTGGTTAGCAAAAGGTGTGCTTTTCAGCAACCCCCTTTGTTTCCTAAATCTGGTGAGGATGCTTAATGAACACGTAAATATGCAAGGAAAGGATGGTAGGTTGTATGTGCTTTAGATACCAGATTGGCCATCAAAAAAAGTGATGATTATGATTGTAAGTTCAACCTGCATGTGTGGATTATGGTCAGTATCCCTTACAAAACAAAATTAAATATATAAACGATGCATATTTATTTTTCTTAAAAGTAAATGAATTCACACAGACGTTAGAAAGACAGTGGCATAAAAAGGCATAACATAATTATTGTATTTATTTTTCCAGGGCGTATGTTGATTCAATATAGAGCTGAATAAAACAAGACCCCTGAAAATATCTCGACATGTTTTTCTCTTGCAATAAATAACTTCAGAGGTTCTTTTGCATGCATTCTTTCTCCAGGATCTCATAATGGTTTCTTTTCCTTTACAGGCAGGAGATTCAGAGGCTGCAAACAAACATTTTTCACCCTCAAAAATAAAAAAATGGGCAATGGATGATTTTGCAAAGACAGTATCATGGTTGGAGAGCCAAGAAGAGAAGGTGAGAAATTGGGGGGGTCAAAGCTACTGATGACTGCTGATTGCTGAAATTGCATTTCAAGCATTTTGGTAACTTTCTGACTTTCCAAAATTATTTCTGATAGCCAGAGCCAAATGAATTGAAGGCAATAGCTGCTGAAGGGGTTATCACTTGTCTGCAAGATGTCATTGAATCTCTCAAGAAAGGCAATGTAAGAAATGCAATATAACTTCATTTTTTAAATAAAAATATTTTTCTTTACGTTTATTATTGTGAACTGTCAGCGGATACTGTGTAATATCTTAGTTGTTTAGATTGGAACACATGTGGACCATTGCACTGACATTGAGTAATCCAAAGATGTTGCTTGCCTCATAGTCAAATATTGATACAGTCTCATTGTTATGTTTCTGTCAAACGCTGATGGACCAAGCGTGTTCTCTTTGTTCTTTTGTTGTTGTACTTACAGAAAATGTGGTATACTCTCAGCTGACCATGATCTACCTTTTTTTAGGATGTCAGGGAAGTAGTGGAGCAATGGAGCTTTGTCCCTCATGTTGTCAATGAACTAATGGAACTGGATGGAAGAAGGAAAGAGGGATCAATACCTAAAGAACAGCTCTCCCAGTTAGCAAACAAATGCAAGAAGATTTATGAGGCTCAGTTTGCCCACATGAACGGTGATGACAAGGGTAAGAAGCGTGTAAGTGACTCGCCTGACTCTGAGCATCGCAGCAAGACCAGATCAGATGATGCTCAGTATGACAGTGATGATACGATTGAGATGACAGAAGAAGAGATAAATCTTGCGTGCGAACAGCTCCCTGGGATTTGCAGTTGAGTAGCTCGGTCAGGATAGGTGTTTCAAGAGAGAAGAATAGTTGTAAGTTTTGTTGATGTGCTTGGCTTGCCAACAAAAGCTACATTGTTTTGTTGATGCGCTTGGCTTGCCAACAAAAGCTACATTTTATCGTCTTAAGTTTTTGAGTAAAATGCACCGGCGGTCCTCGAACTTGGCAGAGGGTGTCATCCCGGTCCCGAACTCGAAAACCAAACTATTCGTCTCGAACTTGACAAGTGTCATTCGGTCCCGAACTCAGAAAACTAGCTATTCGGATCCCTAAACTTGGCACAGGGTGTCATCCAGGTCCCTAAATTTGGTAGGGGGGTGTTATCCAGGTCCCCAAACTCAACAAAATTTAGAAGAAAAAAATCATTAAAAATCTAAAAAAATAAGAAAAAACTTTTTTTAAATTTTTAATGATTTTTTTCTAATTTTTTTTGAGTTTGGGACCTGGATGACACCACGCCAAGTTTAGTGATCTGATGACACTCGTGCAAGTTCAGACCGAATATTTGGTTTTCGAGTTCGATCGGATGACACCTCCTGCCAAGTTCGAGGGCCGCCGGTGCATTTTACTCTAAGTTTTTTAATAAGAAGTTGCAAAGTTCGGAAAATATGGCAATGGCAAAGTTGTCTTTGAACCAGACAGGTCATAAATGTTCATCTCAAATTGTTTGTCTGGGTTGCTATCAGATGTAAAGGTGCACTTATTATGGTTTGAACTTTTTGGTAGCATACTAGGTTTGTCCATTGCAGACAAGTGCTTTGGATGCAAGTGTCCCTAGAACTAAATATCAAAGGGAAAAATCCCCAAAACTATCGGTTATCACTACCTGTGTCTAATGAATAATCACATGCATTCGCAATAACATATACGAAAAAATACAACATAATGCAGCATTCTATCCCATGGATGCAAAACTTCAGTCTGACAATTAAAATTAGATTATACAACAGGCTGTTTTGGCGAGTAACTATAAGCTAAAAACTTCCACTAATTCAGGGGAAAACAAAATCATCTTATACAGCAACAGGCCGTTTTGTTGACTGTCTGTAAGTTGCGAGCTTTGATGTTGTCTTTCTCTTGAATAGCAGATAAAGGGCCAGTATAACAAACAAAATCAGAATGTACAGCTCGAGGTGAGCTACTTGAATGTGGAATGGCTTATCCTCGCAGCGGCAGCCACAATCGTTGCGAAGCAGCTTCGTCTGCTCATTAGTTGTGTCTGGATCCAAGATGAAATCCAGATTCACGGCTTCCTCCAGCACAATTCTTGTAGCTTTTGGCCTGAAGCCTTCCATGGATGCCACGACTGAAAGGAGCGTAGAGAAAAATGCCATGTTATATTTGAATAAATGGATTATTACTTACTATCCAAGATTCAAAGAGAAGTGCCAAATTGGTCTTACTAGCTAACAATGTCAATCATTATTGAGTAAATTGTTTACGTTGATAACAAAAAAAGAATGCTAGGTTAATGCCCATTAGGACTTCTATTTGAAATCTTTTGCCAAATATTAAGTATGTGAATTGAAGAATGAAAAATTGAAAAGAAACACATGTCAAGTGAGGAGACATGCTGGTCTAAGAATTTTACGCCCATGTTTTATATATGCAGGCATTCTAACTATATCAGTGAATGTTGATGGAAGATTAAGGAATCCTACCCTCATAAGTCCCACCAGGAGCAAGAATTCGATGGTAATCACCATAAGTCCTGCTAGCACTTACCTAAGAGAAAGAAAGAGCTAAGTATTGGTATATCTCAAGAGGTAAGCATATATTATTCGTACACAAGCAGTATATTACCAGTTCACCCATAACTGAATCAGTTTGCAGCTAATATCACAAGTACCTCACTGGTTATTAGTTAACAGCCTAACACTGGCAACATAACTAACCTTGGAATCAATACCCTTTATCGTCAGTGTGGCAGGTATAGGACGGCCAGTATCTGCTGCAAATATCCTTCCATGAACTCCTGTCTAGCATAAGAATAAATATGATGGACAAAATCAATAAACTCTGTTATGCCAATGGATAGAACACAAAAAAGGTGTATCTCCTAAGAGAGGAAAAACACTTGGTATCCCCAGTAATTAACTTAGGCCCAGTTCTTTTCAGCTTAACAGTTTAACGGCTTAACAGCTTAACGACTTATTTACGTTTTAAAAAGACATGTTTTGAGTTTTTTGAGTCCGTTTTTTCGCTGTTTTGAAGGTGGGTCCTAACGCTTTAAAAAGAAGTCAAATGAAATTGATCCGAATCTCGAGACTATCTCGAGAAGCGCTTGAAATTTAGTCATTTCAGCTGTTCAGCCGTTAAGATCAGCTGAAAAGAACAGGGCCTTAGTATGACCACTTCCACCACAAGAACATCATCCATCCAAATAATTAATAAGGTAATGTTAGCAGGGCCACAAATCCTGACCAACTAAGAATTCCTCCCAACTCGAGCTCCCTTTTATTTCTAAAAGGTAATAGATAAGGATATTCTCATATTGTAATACAAGAACACAATGGGAATTTCAAAAAATATAATTCTACTTGATTATCTCCATGTTTCTCAAATGCTAGGAGGAAGCTAATCACAATGAATCCCATCTGAATAGACATGATGGATGAAAATCCTTTGAATCGAGAAACTTAGAGAAGTATACTGATTTGGAACTAAAGATGGTATTAATAATATCACTCGTGCTCCAAGTAAAAACAACAAGGGATTATCAACAGCAAAGGATTTGGTAGACAAAAATGGCCAGCTAGCCTATTCATGTCATGGTGAGGAGGTCACCTCAGCGGCTCAGCGTGCAAAAAATATGAAACGCTCACAAATTGATTGAACTTGTTCATACTTTAGAGTAGCCAAAAAAGCACTACCATGAAGGCCTGAACCAGCTTGCTTTTCGAAAATCTGGCCTGGACAGGATTTTCAGTTACAGGCAATAACTGGGTCGTACCAACATTACAATGTATACATTACCCACTAATCCACCATTAGGATCCATACAGTGGTAGAAACATGAAGATTGAAGGACCCTGTTGCTATACCAACAGACCAACTGACACCATTTCATCCAAAGTAGTACAGTATACTTCAACCGTTTTAGCGCATAAACATATAAAATTGAATGCTGTGGAAACATTTTACCTTTACAAGGCTTGCGACAAGATTCAGCATACTCATCCTATTATGTTCCCATATGACAGGAAGCTGTAACGAAAGATTGGACGAGACAACAAAATAAAACAAAAAATGTATCAAGTTGTCTGCAATAGCAGGAGCAGGAGCGTAAATAATAAGATGGAATACCTCAACTGCTTTTGGCCATTTCATGTCACTAATTTCAAGGGTTAACTCAAAGCAACCTCCATGTATATAGTTCCAGTCTTGCATGCCACCATAGATTGGATACCTGTATCAACAAACAATAAATTTGCTATGTTGGGTCTAGAAAAATAGCAGCATGCCAGCAGGTATCAGAAATTCAGAATGTTCAATATACATATAATATTTGATATGGAGAGACAAGTGTTTTTTCTTTACCAGAATGCTCCATTTGTAATCCCTCCTTCAAATTCTTTGCTCAAAGACATGTTGTAGTGTGACTGACTATACACTGACGCCATGTACCGGAATGTCTTATCATCAGGACATCCATAATACTGTTTGCTGCAAGAAGGACAATCTTTGTTGAGAATGCTGAATCTGAAACCAAGAAGGTCCTGGAGACTAGAGGTGAAAGAAAAAACAGCAAAACAAATATAGCAAATAAAAGATACAATGTACATCTTTTTGAATCATATCACACATGAATGGAGCAATGCTTAGTTAAAAGCTTGTTGCTGGATCTTTGTAAGATATGATGTAGAGAAGTAGCATCCATAAAAATATTAGCAGGGATCTTAATATAAATCGTACAAACTAGGAAGCACCTTTTATCTCTAGACCCATCCCATGGATAATTTGCAACAAGTGCGCCCTGCAAAATTCAAATCAGTTGGTGATGGATGAGAGCCAAGAGCTAGTTTGTAAAGATTAAAGAACTATCATGAGAATAATGTCCACACAATCAAGAAGGATCGTTCGAAAATGTGAACAGAATAGTGATTTCTTGTATTGAACAATTAACACACTAATTCTGAAAATAGACAGATGGTGATGAGTGGTCCTTGTCTTCTATGTACAACCTAATCCTTGCATGCTGTGCATAAAATATTCCTATTTGCAAAGAGGATATTTTCTATATTTGTTTTTAAAAAATTTCTCCATCACGTCTGTTATTGCTTTTGTCTTGCTGCCTCAAAACTAATTATGTTCACACTACAAGGTCAGACTCAATACAAACCATCCACTTTTTAGAAATTAATAGTACATATCTAAGAAAGTAAGAATATAATTCAATGTATATTTGGCATTATCAATTCCCAAGGACTAATCATAACAACATCTAACCCATAGCAGAGCAAATATAATTAGCCTCATTTTCTGTCAGAAACCTGATAAACTTAGCAACTAGTAATTAACAGCAAAGTTGACAACAACTACACATGGCAGCTAGAAAAAAAGAATTGTGAGTTTGTGACCGTTTAGTTTCCTTGCTAATGACCAATAAAAAGGAGACGTAATTTAAGACCTTCCTGTGAACAAAAAAGGACAATAAACCAGGAAACTGCAATCTGATTCACCACTTGATATGGGTGCTCTCGTTCGAACGCCCGAGTACCCGGCTTAAGACCGGATCTAGAGGTGGAGGGCGTCGCCAGGAATCGCCGGCGCCCTATTTTGATAGTTGGCTGTACGGAGCCACCGACCGGATTTCGACGGTGCGCCTGAATCTCAATTGGTGGCAACAAAGCGTGCCCTTTTCTTTCTTTCCTCCTCTATTTATAATCCAGCAAACACCTAAACATGGGAACTACTAAAACATAGAAGGGTAAAAGACTAAACATAGACGGATAAACTTTAATCCTGCGCCTTTTCCTGGCCGACTCCTCCCTGGACTAGAGCTGGACCATGCTGCACTTTCCTAAAATAAACCCTATTCGGTTTAGACATATCACCACTTGTGAACCTTAATGGAAGAAAAAGATAATGAAATGACTAATTTTAGTAAGTTCACATAATTTTGGTAGGGAAAGAATAATTACCCCATGCAAACTAGCAGAGGCTGTGAAGTGTTCTTCCTTTATCCAGCTCATGATAGCTCTAGTTTCAGGTTGTCTGTAGTTAATATCATCGTTGATGGGGAAAAACTGCCAATGTTGACAATGTTAATTGAATGGCTCCAGGAAAAAGGTAAATTACAAAATGAGCTGTAAAAAGTTCTCGTATCAACGCTCAAAAAGGAGTACTCACTTGATCAGGAAAATCTCTGTTCAGATCAATATTGTTTGCATTACCACGCCTTCTGAGAGCAAATCCATCTGGGTTCATCGTCGGAAGTATATGAAGGTGTGTGTTCTCCACAATAAGTGTTGCCTACAGAAATTAGTTTGACTGCTAAGTTTGATCTTATCGTTAGGCATATATTAGTATCGATTTTCATAAAATTAATGGAAATATAGCGGCATGAGTTTTCACAACTGCTATGTTAAGAAGTGAACAGAGTATCCAAATGTTTGAACAACATGTTTGACATCACATGATTCATAGCTGGCTTTCAAATTTAGATTTCATTCCATACATTAATTGGCTTCTACTGTGTTAAGTTAATAGGTTTTCGTCATGTAAGCAATGATTCAAAATACTAAAGGTTGTACGGTGCCACAATGGCAAGCTCCACAACTGAGCAAAGAGCACATAACAACTACAAGGGAGCCTTGCTTACCAAGGGATCCTTCAGGTAGTTATCACACAACCAATTCACAAGATGAATGAGGACCTCTCTTCCAACAGGCTCATCACCATGGACATTTCCAATGAACTGCAAATTTGTACAATTAACTCTGAGACATGAATTTGAAATTTATTTAGTTATTATTTAGTGTGATAACAACAGAAGTGTCACGAATTGGAATTAGAAAACTGAGGGCCGGTAATCGCACTCCAGGGGCAGGGAGATAGATAGTCTATAGACTAACTTAATAATATATTTCTTGCTTGATCAATAATGATTTTTTTGCGATCCTTATATAGACCCGTAATACTGAACCATAATCTTGTCCTAACCAATCTCTGTCATATACAAAGTATATAACTATATCTCTAACTATAATTCCCAATTCTCTTAGCAGCCTAACCCATGGGCTATCCATGCCATGGGCACTGTTATGATGATACAGTACCCTGCAGGTAATGTTTACATGGGCCATAGGTGCTCCATGACTTGACACCCATGAGGCCATGACAAAAATCAAGATGTAAATGAGCCCAAGCAACTCAGTTGAATAATTGCTGATATGGCATTATACACCTTCCAGGTAGCCACGATATAAAATGTGTGTGGATTTTGGATATAATTCTATTGTAGCGTATCTTTCACTCCTCAAGATTGAGGAGAAAAGAGGTCATCCCATGTAAATTCATAAAAAAGCAAGAAAGAAAGGATTGTACCAATGTGCCACCAAGGAAATCATATTTTTAGCAAAATCCAGGGAATCATTTTAAGAATTGAAGAAAAGACATCACATTGTCATTAAATAAATTCGGCAGGTGAATACTGTTCTATTCACAAGTAAAAAAATAATAAATTAAACGAGATGGTTGGCTCAAAATATAGAACATTTCCTCCTTAATGTTTATCAGATTCCCAAAATTTTGAAGCCGCCCCGCTTACAGGTCCTAAAGATAAAAAGACCACCAACCTTGAATGATGGTTCAGCTTCTTGCTGCCCAGGCTTGTCTGATATTTCAATGACCCACTAAATTAACAATCACAAAGTCATCCAGTATACAAATCTATAACTAAGCAAAGCATTAAAAAAATAACAATCAAGTTACATACCAGTGGAAAACCATTAACACTCTTTCCAATGCTGATAACAGGTTTGTGTAACCCCTCAAAGAGAGAAGAAAGAATAGGTAAGTGAAGCTTAAATAATAGAGCATACTGGCGAAATTTCAGACTGACAGATGACAAATTCAATTTGAAAAAACAAAAAATGACAGAGGCACTAAAAAGCATGAGATTCCAACCAATAACCAATAGGAGATTCCAACCAGAAGATTTAGTTATCCAGGCATAGTACTTTTGAAGCATGATGCTCAAAATGGTGGGTAATTATGAAGCATTTAGAAATCTGGAATCTCACAAAGTGCGTACGTACTTTTTAAGAATGGACTTTAGTTTTAGAAGGCAACGAAATAAACTCTTAAAAAACTACTTTTTCAATTTATCCCATCCAAAGATTTGATAATCGGCAATAATCAGACTAATTGACTACCTCCGCTAAATCCACAAAAAAACTGATTTTGGATGAAATTAATGATATAGATAAAAGGATATTCTTATCCATCCTAAGCAACTCTCTCACGATATCCTGGTGGTTACGCCCTGGTAAAATTAATTTCTGTTATCAAATCCCAGATCCCATCCCATGTACTTATACCTATCGACTTGACTATATGGGACATTGAATCCAATCATGATCAGCAAAGACCTTTTGTTCTTAAACTCTAAGCATACTCATCACAGAGGAGCACAGTATTATACATCATGTACCTGTATACCCTGGAGACATTAGGACAGCGAGTTCCAAAGGCATGTACAGCAATCTCAAGTTCAGAATTGCTCATATATCCGTGAGCCATTTCTTCCCTAAAGTTATAGCAGAAACAATATGCTCATGTATATCTGCTCAGCCAATATTGTCATGAAATGAAGATATGAATAAAAGGTAAAAAGTTTAATTAAGAACATACATGAGCCGGGGCTTATCCTCGAGCAGGTTACGTGAAAATGAAACATGCTTTTCATCATCAAAACCTGGTTAACAATATAGAGAATTGCATAGGTAAAAAGAGCTATCTCACAATGCTCAAAATTGCATCAAGTTTATGAAGAAGCATATAGACAAACAAGATGTTAAATTAATCCATTTCCTCTATGCACAAAGTGACATATGGGCATTCAATACTGAGTGGTGTAGCAGACTTGGAGACAGAGGAGATCGCCCCAGATAAAATTAAAGGCAACTAAAACCACAATTTGGTTATAGAGAAGGTTATCTATCTACCAGGCACATTTTGAATAGCATGTGAACAAACAAGCCCTGGACACAGTTCGCTTCTCTACTGAGCAAACGATCAGTGCAGGCTTCTCTCGTCACTACACGCACCCAAAATTCCAAAGAGTCGATCTTTTTCATCGCTGTCCACGCACTACCACCATTCCCAATCGCCGCCAGAACGAATTGAATCCTGGGCACTTGGCGCCTCAGTGATAGAGATCGATCCTACCGGTTCCACCGAAACGAAACAAGCAACTAGATCAGCAATTCAGCATCCTTCGAAGTCAACCAGCACACCGCATCGTTGATACATCCAATAGGTTCCACGCGCACAGGGAGGGAGGGGAGAGGAACCTGACGGGTCTGAGCCGCCTCTCTCGGCGGCCTGCGCGGGAAGCGAGGCGAAGGCGCGGAGGAGGACGAGGAGGAGGAGGAGGGGACGGAGGCGCGAGATCGGCATGGGCGTGAGTGTGACCGCGTGAGCGACCAACCTACAGGCTACGGGAGGCTTTCTCGGTTCGACTCGCTCCACTGCACTGGATGGTCCTGGGCAACGAGTTGTTTTTGTTTTGTTTTTCAACGCCTTTGTTTTTTTATTTGACGCCTTTAAGTCTTGAATGCGCTTCAACCATTCGTTTTATTTAAAAATTTAGTACAGACATGTAAAAATATAGGTCATGTTTAAAATGCCTTTAGCGATAAAACAAATCACAACAGAATAAATAATATTTACATAGTTTTTTTAATAAGACAAATAGTTAAAGACGTGTTCAAAAGTCAAAAGCGTCAAATAAAAAAGAGCAGTGTCCAATCCGTAGCGAAAAATCAGACCATTTTTTATGTGAGATTTTTTTTAAAAAAATATGACACTGATGTGAATTGTGTTAAAACAAAAATAATTTGTTCGGTGAAACATGTCGAAACATAAACAAACATACCGAAACATGGCCAAAAAGAAAACAAAACATTGGAAGAAAACAAACGAAACATGGCATGTTTTTGCGTGTTTTTGCATGTTTGTAAGTGTTTTTTGAAAAACAAATGAGTCCAGGTCCAGATTTATAGATGGAGAGGGGGGAGTGGAAAGAGAGGGAAGGGAACACACCTCGGTTCTCTCCCCGGCGGCTCCCCATGTGCGACTCCTTCTCCCCTGATGGCTTCCCGGCAACTCCCCGGTGACGGCGACTTGCGGCGACAATGGTGATGGCGGCAGCAGCCACGGCGGCGCGGCCTGAGCCCACGGCAACACGGGATGTGCGGGGCGCTTTGTGGAGAGAGCGAGAGCTCGCGTGGGATGGATAAGCCTGAGCGTCCGCCTCGCTCACGCAGAATGGAAAGGTCGGGCCGCCAAATCCAATCGGACGCCCGGACCGAAGCAATTCGGGTAGTTTTACGGATCGGGTGTCCGATCCGTAGCAAAAAATCGGACCATTTTTTTATGTGAGATTTTTTAAAAACAAATATGACACGGATGTGAGTTGTGTTGAAACAAAAATAATTTGTTCGGTGAAACATGTGGAAACATGAACGAACATACCGAAACATGGCCAAAAAGAAAACAAAACATTGAAAGAAAACAAACGAAACTTGGCATGTTTTTGCATGTTTGTAAGTGTTTTTTGAAAAACAAATGTGTCCAGATCTATAGAGGGAGAGAGGGGGGAGGCCCAAAGCCCGCGGCGGCAGACGCCGTGAGCTCAAGGTGGTACCAGTGCGTGGCGGGCGCGAGCCCTTGATCAAGACGTCGTTAGCAAGGGCGGCGGCGGCAAAGACGGGATGTGGGGTGTTTTGGGGAGAGAGCGAGAGCTTGCGTGGGATGGATAAGCCTGAGCGTCCGCCTCGCTCATGCAGAATGGAAAGGCCGGGCTGTCCGATCCAATCGGACGCCCGGACCGAAGCAATTTCGAATAAAAATAACATAAGAAGCATTCAATTTATTAAAAATGTACGACTTACCTGTTTTTTTAGTTTAAATCTAGACATTCGTCCCTTGAGCAACGGTTGGACAACCCGTCGTCAGCACCATCGGAGACGGCGGAGTACCCCATAGAGTGTCTCGGGTTGGGCGATCACCCATGGCTCGGTGACAGACAACGCGCCAAACCGAGCGGGCCTGGTTTGAGCCCCTTTGGCCCGGTTCATTGCATGAACTTGACGGCCCAATAGTCTGAAATCTCAACTCAAGAATGATCATATAGACCGGACTGAATGAATGGTGTGGCCTGGTTACAAATGACTCATTCCGCCAAAAATTTAAAAATAAATATATTACATAAATATGCATTATAAATAAAAAAATATATATTATTCCTTCCATTTCAAAATATAAGGCATATAATTTTTTTGCACGAACTTCAATATAGAACTTTGACCATTAATTTCCTTCACAAGATAGAACCAACAAATACAAAATTAGCATAATATGAATCCAACTATATCACATGCATAAGACTAAGCATATATGCTTTTAGTTTAATTACTAGTCAAATTTTATAAATGTTGACATTTTGAAATACATGTTCGTCTTATATTTTGAAATGGAGGGAGTATAAAAATATATATATTAAATATGTGAACCATACGACGGATCAAATTAGGTTGGGCCGTTGCTATACAAACCGAATCGGGCTTTCTGGAAGAGACGAGGTATCGGCCCAGGTTTGATCAGTGGAGCCCAATTGGTCTCACCGGGCATGATACGCTTGTGTTTCGACTTTCCAGGGACAGTGGGATACTTTGTTAATTGATAGGTTCCGATGCATAGATAGCAAAGTTGCTATTGCAAAATGAGGAAATTGGACAAATACCACTGCACGAATCTGAGAGTATTATTTCCCATATTTGTTTCTTTGTCCATATTGTTTGCGAAGTGTGGCTGATCTAATCAACCATGAAGCCTATCCTCAAGTGAAACTGATCAGCCCATCCATCTCGGTGAGCTTGCAAGCACGCGGCGCTCCATCACCAACTGTGTAGCCACCTCAAATCATTGGACGAAGTGGCCATATAAACTGAAAATTGCTTGGGGGAGAAGCGTCAAACGAAGCTGTCCGGCCCTAAAAAACGATGAGCAATTGATTATGAAGGTGAGTATAAAAAACTTGGATATCCGGTCAATCTAGTGCCAAGGGCCTGAATACGTGCAAATGAACATTTATCAAGAAGGGAGCCTTCTCTCACACAGGCCCCGCGTCGTCCTGTGCCGGGCGACACAGGCGGGGCCCCAACCCACCTCCAAACCCACCACCGGAGCCCTAGCCCGGCTGCTCTGGTCAAGACCGACAGCGTGGAGGCCGGCCTCCGTGGGCTGAGGTGGATCGTGGCGCTGCTTTGGGGGGCGGCCACATGTGGCGTCAGCATGTGTGGCTGCTCAAGCTGGCTGTGGCGCGACCGGCCGGCGTCGGCGCTTGGCGGCAGCGGCGTGGGGGTGATGGCGCGCTTCTTTGGCAACCGGGCCATTTGTCTTGAAGCGGCGGCAATGGGCCATGCTCCTCCCCACGCGTGGCGCTGCCTCACGAGGCATCTTGGCGGCACGGCCATGGCCGGCTTCATGTGCGCGGCCATGCCATGGCCGGCGCGCGCGGCGGCTCGGTGGCGTCCTCGGTGGCTGCTGCGTCTCATCGCTCCTCCTCCCTCCGTTGTGGCTGGGCGTCCTCCTTCCCTCCTTGTGACCGGCGCCTTGGTGGCCGCTAGTAGGATCCGTGTCGGCTATGATGTTGCTCGTCAGATCTGGCACCGCCTTGAAAGGTGCATCGGTGGTTGGGAGTGGCCAACACCTTGGTGGCCGTTCTTGGTGCTACGTGGATCTGGTGCCGCGACGTCCTGTTCCGGGCAGTGCCCTTGGCAGTGCATCGACGGCCGGACGTCGTGACGGTGTGGAGCGCGGCTCCCCTTCTTCTTCCCTGTCTTTGCGCGCTGTGGTGGAGCTTGTTGCTGGTCTTCCTCTTCCTTCTTCCTTCTTCCCCTCCCCTTGGGCCGTCTCGGGTGACCCCCATGGGGGCTGCTCCGTTAGGGACCGGATCCACAGGCAGGATGCTCGGATTTGGCGTTGTTGGCCGGAGCAGTCGGAGCGGGTGTGCTCTAGGGTCGTGAACCCGGTGGCCTTGTAGCTCGGCGAAACTCGGCACCGGCTCTCCTCCTTCTTCCCCCTTCTCCTGAGCCCGCATCGATGGATGCCGCTTGGAGCTCCGCTTCGGTAGTGATCGGAGTGGGCGGAGCAAGTGGGCTCCAAGGGCTTGTGTCCGGCGGCTCCTCGGCTCCCCCCGTGGTGGCGTGGTGGGCCGTCACTCGTCTTTGGGCGGTGCGGCGACCCCTGTCTCTAGCCTGGTCCCATCCTCGCCTCCTTACCCTTCCCTTCCTGCGAGGTGCTCGGTGGCGTAGGTTGGCGCTTTCCAGGCAGGGTTCGGCTTGTGCCGCCTGGGTGGCGTGGCGTCTGGCTATCTTCGCTTCCCGTGCGCAGGCCATCAGGTGTGGTGGTCCCTCTCCGGCGACATTGGCTGGCGACTTTGATCCGGCAGCGTCCCCGTTCTCTGCCTCTTAGTCTGGTCCCGTCCCCGCCGTCGAGACCCTCCCTTTCTCCGAGGTGTTGGGTGGCGTGGGCGGTTTCTTCCGCGTCGGGTGGCGGTGTACGTGTTCGCTTTCTGGCTCTGCGTCTTCGGCTGGCGGCTCGGTTCTCTTAGTGCTTTCGACCTTCGGCGGACCCTGCCTTGTGCGCTAGTAGGACAGGTCTTGGGCGAAAACTCTGCCCTTTCGGGCTGGTGTTGGCGTCATCTTTGGTGTCGTTCCCTCGTTGGAAGCATCACCTTTCGGACCTTCCCTACTCTAGGTGAAAACCCTAGCGGTTCTGCGACGGCGGCGGGTTCTTTGCGTCGCTACCTTGTTGGAGGCATCGTGGTCGCCGTTTTGCGCATTGGTTTTCGCTGGGTCTACTGCTTTAGGAGTCGCTCGTTGTTGTGTGAGTGTTGGTGGTGTTTTCCTTTCTCCCCCTTGTATCTCTCTCCTCTTCGGCCTTTGGCCTTGGTGGCAGCAGTGTGGCTGCATTCCTTCTTTCTCCTCTGTAGGCGGTGTTCCCGGCAGTGGCCGGAGGTGTGTCTAGCTTTGGCCAAGATTGCAGCGGAGTGCTGTGGTTGTACTCCGTGTTTGCACGGGTTTTGTATTTTATTTTCTCCTGCTATTCAATGAAATAGGACGGCAATTCTTCTGCCCCTCTTTCAAAAAAGAATACGTGCAAATCCTAATTTAATAATTTGCCCTAATATATCTCTTCTCTCATAGTCTTGTGTGCTTTATAGTGCAAAATGATCAATCTGTAGAATCTGGACGAGTGATTGCAGAGATTTATGTTCAAATCTTCACTTTGCAATATAAAGAGAGATACTCCATTTCCTAATCAGATACAAAAACACACGCTAGAGTAGCGGAGCACTGATGTATACTGTGAGCATACTCTAGCTAACCGCCGCCGCCACAGCCGCCGCCGCCGCCACCGTCACCACCGCCACCGCCGCCGTCGCCGTCGCCACCACCGTCGCCGTCGCCGCCAGCCCCCCAACAATCGCAGTCACCGTCTCCCCAGCAATCCTCGTCTACCTCAATCTTGCGTCCATCCTTCTTCCTCGGCTTGTCCTTGGGCTCGTCGGCGCAGCTGAACACGGCGATTGCCACGATTGCAATCATCGCGGCGAGGCCAAAGATTACGGCCCAGCAATTACCTGGAGAACTGAGCATGGAGATGGAAGTTGACGGCAAGAGCTAAAACCCTTTGCTTGGAGGGAGTTGCGCACTGGAAACTACTCCTATATATTATTTTCAGATAGTTGTAGACTTGTAGTGGGAGAACAAGACCAGCGCTGCCGCTATATATCCCCAAATTGATTTGGCGCTAATCCAGCGATTATTCGTTGTTGTCCGTTCAGTCGTTTGTCAGAAAGCAACGCATAAATACTTCTCTAACAACGAATTTAATTTGCCGGTGTGAACGTCGCTTATTTTTCTTCTTCGGCAGTCATTTTCGGGGGGTAACTGATGTCTCGTAGAAATTGTTTGTTACGTCACAATCAGAAGAAACTAATTTTCTATGGCGAAACAAAATAAAACAAAATATTTCTCATTTTCGGTGCAAATAGATTTTTTTTAATTTCGAAATAAAATAGCAACTGCAATCACAATTGCGGCATGCGTAATTAATCCTGACTGTATCAACGATGGGTTTAATCCAACAATGGGTTTACTTTTATTCGGCTTATATCAATAGCGCTTATTTTCTTTGATGCGTGTGCAACTGCAATCACAATTGCGGCATGCGTGATTAACCTTCACTGTATCAACGATGGGTTTAATCCAACAATGGGTTTACTTTTATTCGGCTTATATCAACAGCGCTTATTTTTCTTTGATGCGTGTGCTCAGCGCTTATTTTTCTTTGATGCGTGTGCTCGGAGCTTAGTTTCAGTTTAATAAAAAAGTAAGGTACCGCCCCGAAACGTCAACATCCCACGGGTTTGGACAAAAAACATACGAATTGCAAACGAAATACAAAGTTTCATACGAGAGCCCCAAGAACAATCACACCTATTCAACGTTAGGCCTTGTTCCTTGATGAACAAATAGTCTTTCCAAAGCCTATCTCGAAAAGAAAAGTGTTAGGCCTTAGTTTGGAAAGCAAAGAACCCATTCGACCCCATGAATTGAATGGGATTCTGAACAAAAATCCCACCAAACCATGGGGATCGGGGGGTTCCTACTTTCCCAAACAAGGACTTGGCAGTTTTCCACAAAATAGAAAGGGCAACTATGTGTGGCTTTCCACAAAACAAAACAAAGTACTATTCAACTCAGTGTTTTGCTATGTATCATTGGTTCAATGAATAACATTATAAACTTTATTCTTCAATAGTTTGCTTCCAAAACATCTGTAATGAGGAAGATTCCGTGCTGTACCAACAACTACGAAATCAGTAAGTGACCAAAGCCGTACGATATTATGGATTCTGCAGACCAAGCCCAGATGTGCGCTGTCCGCTGCCCATTTGACAGTGCGAATCGGTATGTTTAAGCTGTGACATCTGACAATGGTTGTACTGATTTGGAGATTCTTCGGCACCATCGTGTCTAAGCTGTAATAAGTACAAGCAAGGATTGCTGCACCAGCACCGCCAAATGTGAAAAGAGCCCATTGACAAAATGCTTGTCAACATGAAATAAGTGTTTTGGACTGGCGTTTAACCATTGGCTACAGAAAAACATGGCAATGGTGCATTCTGCATTACAGCATCCTGGTAAACTCAGCAGCACAAAAAAATCAGTATTTACTCGGTGGACTGGGGAGACCTGCAATGCAGCAATAGAGCTTGAGACGAAGCTACTCTGGAAAGTACAGACATAAAATGTGCAAAACCGTGTGACAAAAAGTCACCTTTCAGAAGATGACTGCGAGAGGCTACAACTGTTATGGTACAGCTCATCTATTTTGAACTGGAGACCTTCAGTAACTCATGGAATGCTTCTTGAGGAATATCAACCGATCCTACACGTTTCATGCGTTTCTTCCCTTCCTTTTGCTTCTCTAGCAACTTCTTTTTGCGAGTGATATCACCACCATAGCACTTGGCAAGAACATTCTTTCTCATTGCTGACAGGCTGGAAATGATGCAAGATAGCATATTCAAGTCTCCTCAAATATATAGCTTTTTTACATGAGATTGGTAGTTGACACAAAAGTAAACAGAGTATTACCATGCGACTGTAATGAGTAATGACTTATGAACACTAATTAGGACTGAGTAATTACCTAGAAGTGATTCTCAAAAAACAAAAACTACCTAGAGGTTTCCTAGAAGGTAATTTAAGAGTCCTAGACAAGATACTAACTGACCTTCACAGGTTATGTACTAATATATGAAATAGCATCAGAACATTGACCTGATTTGCCAAGGCAGTTTTATTATCCCAGCAGAAGGGCTAAGCTGGAACCAGTATCAACTTAGACAAAGTACTCAACAATTGGCTGTAAAAGCCTTAAGAGGCAAATCAAAACATCAACCTACCTTCCATGGCTATTTTCACAGAAAATACTAAGGGATGTGATTGATGTTCCAAAAGGCATATCCAATAAGGCTACTTTAAAGTGAAAGTCAATGGGTAAATCTTTGCAACTGAGAGTGCATTTCAACTTGCAATTTGCAAAGTTGTATTTTAAGGACAGAGAAGTACTTTCCTAAATGGGGGTATCTGTGCTCTTTAAATACAGTGCACACAAATAACAATTCAAAGCATACAGAAATGTACACAAATCTTAACTAAAAAATGAAATGTATCAAATGATGTAATATTTCACACAAAAGCAGAATTAAATATCTTACGTTTCCCTTGCAATAACCTTTGAACCAATTGCCGCCTGTATGACGATCTCAAACATTTGCCTGCATGCACAGAAATCAAAGCATTATATAAAAAATGATTTAAGGCAGTAGTTGGAGGGTAAAAATGTTGCAGCTGAGTAAAAGGATAAAAACATGTTGCCAGTAACATTTGCCTAAGAAAACCATGTTCTTTTTTACTTCTCTCAATCACAAGCCTTGTTTTCCTTCCCATGGTAATTACGATATAATTCATGTAAGCTCTAAGATGTAGAAGCTAAATGTTTTCCAATATCTAAAAAATGGAGCATTTAAGCACTTTCTTTATGTATCAGCTCTCCAACCATAAGAGAATAGTCGGTACCTCTCTATGAATTTCTTCAGCTTCTCTACTACGTCCCGTCCAACCCTCTGAGCTTTTTGGGTATGGACTATAGTTGCCATAGCATCAACAGGCTGACCATTAAGTAGAATATCCATCTTAACCAGATCAGATCGTTGATACCTGTTAACGAGAATAAATGTAAGGAAATCTAAGAAGAAACATAAATAATGATATAATGTTGTGGCGCCATATTTACGAGCAAGGCCTACAACAAGTCGACAACTTTCAAAAACAAGGGAGGTGGCCAGATATACAACAATTCTCTGACAACATCATCAGAACAGGAGTGGAAAAACAGGAAAGAAGAACCAAACCACATGAGGATGCCCAGAAAACAAATAGCAATCATATGGCCTTTCATCTCAGATCTCTAAAAACAAATGGTAGCTAGACCATGCCTGATTGTTAAGTTGAAATAGGGACTTACTCAGAGTCTTCATAATCAAAAGTAGCGTATCCAGATGTTATACTTTTCAACTCATTGTAAAAATCCACGATGATCTCCCTTAATGGCAATCGGTACTTCAATAAAGCCCTTTGCCTGCATCAAACGTAGCCACAGTAAGAAAAAAAAAACAGAAAACATTTACTTTAAAGATTGATCCGTGGACAAGAAAAAAAATTACGCATCAATGAATGTATATTCGAGCTGCTCGCCCCTCCGTTCTGAACAAAGCATAATTACAGGCCCAACATACCTGAAAAGGCGATAGATCAGCATCAAAACATTTTAGTCATTAGGATTTATCATGAATAAAAAAATTAAGGAAACAAGAAAGGAAGCAGATCTTACTCACTAGGAATAATGATAGTTGCAATTACTGTTGGCTCCCAGCAGGCTGCTATGCGTTTTCCAGGATTTGAAGCCAAAGCCGCAGGATTCTCAACTTGAACTTTGCTGAACAAAACAAAGTAAGATAAAACATACCAGAAGAAACAAACATTACATCAATTGTACATTCGCACCTTTCATCATCATATTCAAATATATATGGTACAGTTGGTATGGTCGATATGACTTGGGCTCCGTATTCCTAAACAGAACACAACAGTAAATTAAGATATCAAGAATGATCACAAGAAATAGAAATAATGTTATCGGACAATGCAACACGAAGTAGCAATTGTGTGTCAGTGGCTAAATTGTGCAACACGAAGTAGCAATTTGAAATATGATATAGGGGGCAGACTAAGTGAATAATTAAAGGTAGACATAATTGTGCAAAGTAATTTAGTTTGAATGTCAAATCAATGCAGAAGAACAAGAATCTTAAAATCCTATATGGCAATTACAAAACCGAACGTGGAAAATACCAAAACAATGTACAAGTGATTATTGCGATTAGCTGCTAACTTGCTAACAACTTTTCTTCACTTTTTAGAGTAAAGGAATCTCAAAACTATACATGCTATTAAATAAGGTATCAATGATGATAAAATATAGCGATCTTGCAAAGTGAGCAATAAAGTTAATGGGGAGAAAGATCCTCACTACGTTGTCACTGAAAGATAATGCACTCACATGATTGTGAACACAAAAATAGAATGATGCAGCTCTTCTAGCTAGTACTATATCAATATGACAAATAAATCAGGAAAGGTTGAAAATAATTGACAAGGTAACATTCTTTGCAATACACTAGCATGGTTGCTGAATTGCCTTTTTCCAATAGTAGGAACGAAAAGTTTCCTACAAAACATATTTACACATTATGGTGTTTGAAAGATCAAGAGATGGGACAAATTAGGTACAATCCTGTCTATATAATTGTACGTGGCATAGTGCAACTAATAATTGCCTATACCAAAAAACAAGCTGACAAGTAGCAAAAAATAAAAAAGAAAAACTATACTTGTTCAAGTCGTTGATGAAAGACATCCATATGCAACAATCCTAGGAAGCCACACCTGTACATTGTACAAGATAAAAAAAAGACTACTCACGCAAAGCTCAACAATGAATTCAAGCATGTTTCAACATGTGGTAAAGTGGTAGCATGAAAATAATGAAAGCTGGTACCTGAAGCCCATGCCAAGTGCAGTGCTTGTCTCTTTTGTAACAGACACACTAGCATCATTACATGTTAGTTTTTCAATTGCATGGCTAAGGGCATCAAAATCAGAACCATCAGCTGGGTATAGACCAGAGAAAACCATGTGCTTTGCAGGCTTGAAACCTGAATGGCTATTATATGATGTCACATAATACAAAATAAATACAATAAGAAAAAAAATGCCTATGAAAACCTGTGGCATATTCAGGCTGAATCAAACTAATTAAAAAATAATCGGATAAAATGTAAATATGTAATATTTTAGGAGAGTGAGGAATCTAATACCAGAAAGTGGTTCAACAACACTCTTTGCCTGATGAAGAGTATCACCAATGCGTGCTTCTTTCGTTGAGCGCATTCCACTTATAACATATCCAACTTGTCCAGTGTAAAGCACTCCAGTAGGGGTAAGCTCAGGATGCATAATGCCAACATCAAGGACTTCATATGTGCGACCAGTTGCAGCTGACGCGATCTTATCTCCCTTGCGCAGAGCACCATCAACAACAGCAACATGACAGATCACTCCTTTGTATTCATCATAGTATGAATCTAATAGCAGCATTCGTACGGGTAAATCGCATTTCCCAGGTGGGAAAGGTATGCGCTCGATAACAGCTGGTAACACCTGGCTAAGGCCTTGACCAGTTTTAGCAGAAGTGAGCAGAGCTTCACTTGGATCAATATCAAATAACCTTTTCAATTGGGTCTTTACATTATCTGGATCAGCAGTAGGCTGATCGATCTTGTTAATGACAGGAATTATGCTTAGGTTAGACTCAAATGCTAAGTAAAAATTTGCAATTGTTTGTGCCTGCACACCTTGTGCTGCGTCAACTACTAAAAGAGCACCCTGGCAAGCTGCCAGAGACCTGGAGACCTCATAGCTGAAATCCACATGTCCTGGAGTATCAATCAAGTTAAGCAAATATCTCTGGTTATCTAGCCCATGGGACGCTGCAGTTTGCTCAGTAGCATGCCTGTAGAACATAGTTGCTGTTTGAGCTTTGACAGTGATTCCCCTTTCCCTCTCTACCTGTCAACACCAGAAAAATGTTACAACACAGGGAACAAAATATCTAATTATACATCAAACTTCAATCTGCTTCAGCAAACAGCCTTTTTTAGTGAAACTCAAAAACAATGTATAGTTCAAGAAATTGGGAATGCCAACAAATGATCAGCGGTACATGTATATCATTCATACTAGTACCATCTAAGAAAAGTACTGTCCCAAATCATGAAAATTGAAAACAAATCCACTATGTTCACAATTTGCATTTAGAGTAAAAGAATTCCCACATATTGGCCAATTTCAGTATTCAGCAGTATCTTATTTTCCTTTGTTATTTGCAAACGCTTGGGTGTCCAAATGAACTAGAAACTAGAAAGTAGAAATTGATTGTTATCTTATATGGCACATTTGTACACAGTAGGATAGGAATGCAAAATACTTGTATCACAAAAAATATTACTGCTTCAGTAAAGTACATGGCATTCGCTTTTCTTAAAAAAATAACTTACGCTAGTGCATTCATCAGCATCCGAATTGAAATCAGCAATTTTTCAAATTCATATTGTCTGGCAACACAGTTCCATTGGCATTATGAATCAGCAAAGGATGTTTTCAATAAGCACCAAAACCGAATTGCGGTTCAAAATTACCAATCCTGCTATGTGCATCCTCCGGTGCGTTTCCTTCGAGTACAACTAAGCCAATAAAGAGGCAATTTTTCTCTCTCTCTATCCGTATTCCTAAAAGGGGAAGCGTTTGCGTCGCACCTGTAACTTGTCGAGGTACTGAGGCTGGCCATGGCCCTTCTGGATGGTGCCTGTCAGCTCCAGCAGCCGGTCGGCGAGCGTCGACTTGCCGTGGTCTACGTGCGCAATGATTGAGAAATTCCGGATCCGCTCCGGCGGGTACAGCCCCAGCTCCGACCCCGACACGCCGCGGCGGCCGCCGTGCTCCGACGACGCCTGGGATGAGAGCAGTCTCTCACATTGCTGGAGCGTCCGGGATAAGGCAGAGGCATTGTCCAGAGGGCGGATGGCGCGGCGGGCGGATCGCCGGAGCGCGGCGGCGCCGGCCATGCGGAACCGCGGGGCGGCGGAAGCTAGGGTTCTGTGAGGAATTTGGCAATAGGATGTTTGTGCGGCGTAAATAGAATGAAAAGTGGGTTTGACCGTAACGTAGTCCCGTTGACATTTAATCATGGATGTTTGGTTGCCTTCATTCAAGCCTCGTCTGTCCGACTCAGTTAGGTTAGTAAGATACAGGATGTGCAGATACAGCGAAAGTGTTTGGTTAAGTGTTTAGTAGGCAAATATTTTGAAATTTAATTATTTTGAAATTTATATTGCGAGTGTGGTCTAGTTATGTTCGAAAAATGTCAGAAATCCATTTTTATAATCGGTTCGGTAATCAGATATGCTAATAAAAAGATACAAACAAAAAAGAAAAACTTACCTACTACGTGGCAGCCCATGCATGGCTTTATATGGTGACTGACTGTGGCCCCATGCGCAAAACACGAGGCCGGCGTATGTTGCATCCAGAGAAACGCTCATTTTCTGTGTTTCTCCAAAGCCAGACTTGACGGCGTGCTCTCCGCTCAACCACCGCGGATCACACCCCTAGTCAGATTTCTATCCTACTAGCCGATCAACCGTGCTCAGTTCGATTTGAGCGTGGGATGCAGCAAGGAGCGACTCACAGAGATTACCCAGATTCGGACCCCCTCGCGGGTAATAGTCCTACTCCTGCTGAGCCTTAACTCTTTTCTTGTTGTGGTTGAATGGAATGTGGTTACAGAGTGCTTGTGAACTGTGTGTGTCAACGTACGTACCCCCTCCCCTCTCTCTCCGCTCCTTTTATACAAGCCTTGGGTGGCGGAGAGGCAGAAGGTAAGCGATCTGATACTCTTAGTACATCGACAAGACACGACAGAAGAGGCAACGCCTGCTTGCTTCACGCCGGCGGTGCAGCCTCGCGTGCCGCAAGTGACCTCGACCCGCTTGACACACCGGTGAGGCTGCGGGCGGGGCCCGGCTTGCTCTCCCGACGCGGACGGCCAACAAGCAAACCTCTCTCTGCGGTCAATTCGGCTGCGCCCACGATGTGAATGCGCCGAGACTGCGAGGGTCATCATGTGAGTAATCATTTCTTGTTGTCTATCGCGCGTGATGTCGCATTAATTGCGCTCGTCCTTCGCAGCGGAGAAGCCTTTGCCCGAAAACTCCTTCCTGGCGCTCCTACCACGCGGGCCCGCTTGCGGTGGGGGCCTTCTGTAGCCGAGGGGCTCGCCCACGCCCGCTGACGTATGGGGCCCTCGTCCGTGGCAAGCAGGCTCGCCCGCCTGCTGGGGCTGGTCGCCCGCGGCGTGTGGGGCCTCGCTTAGTCTCTGGAGGGGCTCGCCAGCTGGGGCAGTTCGCCCTTTGACGCGTGGGGCCCGCTGACACGCTGAGGGGCTCGCCCGCACGCTGTGGGGTCGATCGCTTTGCTGACGCGTGGGGCCCGCTGACACGTGAGGGGCTCGCCCCCTGTTGGGGTCAGTCGCCGCTTGACGCGTGGGGCCCTCGCCCGGCGCTCTGAGGGGTTCGCCTCTGTGTTGGGGCTGATCGCCACTGACGAGTGGGGCCCGCTGACACGCCGAGGGGCTCGCCCGCCTGTTGGGGTTTGGTGGCCCGCTGACGTGTGGGGCCTTCGCCCGGCCTCTGAGGGCTCGCCAGCCTTTGGAACTGATCGCCCGCTTGTGGCGTGGGGCCCGCTGACACGCCGAGGGGCTCGCCCACACGCTGGGACCTGATTGCCCGCCTGATGCGTGGGGCCCGCCTGATCTTCTTAGGACTCTTCATACCCCGGTATTTATTACACCGACAAGGCTGCATGGAGAATGTTGCATCCACAGAGCCAGACTTAAAACCAGATGTAGGCAGGGGCGGATCCACCACCAAGACTGGTGGGGCCGCTGCCCAGGCTTAAATTTTGGTGTCACTCTATATAGTACATGCTCTGATCCTGCTAAAAATGAAAGTGCTAAGAATTAGTTTATCTTGCTTTGCTAGTTCAGTTGATTTGCTAGCGATTTTGTGACCTGCAGGTCTTAGTTCGATTCCCTACTGAAGCAAAAATGTTGCTGCTTCTACATTTTTTTCTCTCTCCATTCGTTTTTTACAGAGAACATGAAAAACCTTCCCACTCGATTAATATAGAAAACGCATGAGAAAAGTCTAATTAAATAACATAGAATTATGATGAACATGCATTTGAAATGTATAATACAAGTTTTTCAATGTAAAAACTCGGGTTTAAATAAACAGATTTCTCATGAGTATCAGAGGTGGAAAAATATGAACATACTCTATGTGGTAAAATGGGAACCGCGCTCACGAGAGCGGCGAGACCACGGACCGCAGAGGCAATTGTAGTTGGTGTGAGGCCCAACGACCACCCTTCTCGGCGGCTGGGGGCGGCCAAGCCTCTGGAGGCTAAGGGCGGCGGCTTCCGGACAAGGGCCTGGTGCGACTTGGCAATCCGGGTACAGATCCTTCGTACAGCAGGAAGAAGAGAGAAAACAATACCAACCGTGAAGACACAAGTGATTTACCCTGGTTCGAGCCCCCACTGCCGGGTAATAGCTCTACTCCAGTCTTGTTGATTATGCGGTGGGGAAAACAGTACAGAGGTGCCGAGACCGGGCTTGGAGGCACCGATCCCGAGCTTACAGGGGTGATGACTAAACACTAAGGCTACTTGCTAAGGAAGCTTCCAATGCGGGTGTTGCTCAGAGCTTGGATCAAATGGAGTTGGGATCAGATGGATTCAGGATCCCCTCGAATGTCCTGGAATCCTTCTTTTATAGGCGCGGCGGGTCGCCCGAAGCTGATGCGGCGGGCCCCGCGTTGGTCTTTGCTTTAACGGCGAGGCTCTTGTCTCGTTCTAGGGTCCTGTCGGGTCTCGAGCCTGCAGGGAGAAGCTGGTTGGGTTAGTACTGGACACATGTTTGTCTCGATGTGCCTATTCAGGGAGAAAACCTTCTTTAGGGAGAAAGCACTTTCCCTTTATCCCCGATATAGCCTTGACTGGACCGAGCCAGTCTCGCGCCACCCGTTGGGGGCGTCGCGTAGCGTAACAACCATCTACTGCCTGCTAAAGAGGGCAAACGACAAGGTGGGCTGCCCGCGTGCTCTTCCCTGGGCTGCGGGTCCCTGAGGATACACAGTTCGTTCCGGTCAAGGCCGGAGAAAGTATGGTGGGACACGACAGTTGTCGCCACCTGCCCACGGGTAGGCGGATCACCCGAGGGACCTTCTCCCGGGCTAGGCACATGGTGCAGCACGGTTTGACTTGGTCAAGCCCGGGGCAACCCCTGGCGGGTCAGACGCTTCCTTTAGTACGGCTGGGAATGGCCTCTTGGACCCTCTGTTTATGCGATGGGCCGGTACGAAATTGGCTCAAGGCCCATCTCAGGATGGGCCGTTTACCAATCACCAACACTCTATATATGAAAATATTTTCTCCTTCGAATAAGAGATGGTAAGCCTAAGATTTAGGCTTGCCAATTAAATGATAAGCCTAAGTAGCATGCCAATTAAATGATACGCCTAAGGTTTAGGTTTGCCCAGGCTTGATTTTCATCCTGCGTCCGCCACTGGATGCAGGCAACCAAACACAAGAAAAAAGCAAGATTCTGCATCTATAGATGCAAATCTCTGTAAATACAGCTAACCAAACAGCCTAAAAATGAGTGCAAACTGCGAAGTGCAGGGAATGGGAAGATAGATATGAATTGTTTACTACTCCCTCAGTTTCAAAATATAAGGCGTATTTCAACTTAACACGTAGATTAAAATGCATTGAAAGTTTAAAAAGCAACCAGTTGAAATGACCGGACTACCCACATGAAAAAATCAATGGAGGCATGAACCTCAATTTATTGCGCCTTATTCCCGAGGAGGTGAAGCACCTACCCAACAGCTACCCAACATCTATCTCCCATGTGCATGTTTCAAACCGCCTGGATCAACTTTTTCCAGCTCATCTTCTTTTGCGGAATCTCCAGTTTCAAAATATAAGGCGCATTTCAACTTAATACGTAGATTAAAATGCATTGAAAGTTTAAAAAGCAACCAGTTGAAATGACCGGACTACCCACATGAAAAAATCAATGGAGGCATGAACCTCAATTTATTGCGCCTTATTCCCGAGGAGGTGAAGCACCTACCCAACATCTATCTCCCATGTGCATGTTTCAAACCGCCTGGATCAACTTTTTTCAGCTCATCTTATTTTGCGGAATCTCCGCCTTCATCGAATGAATCTTCAACAATTTCATATTCTTTTGAGGAATCCTTGTCTTCGTCAAATGAATCTTCCACCATTTCATATTGATTCTCGGAGTCCTCAACTCCAACAAAAGAATCTTCAATAATTGGAGCAACCATCACGATATGAGACTCATCCTTTACCTTGGACTCCACTGTAGCTTCATTTTCCTCATCTTTCTTTCCAATATCCTTCTCGAATGAATCCTCAGCAAAAAGATCAAATGAATCTTGAACCACTTCAAATTTCTTGTAGGAATCCTGACCTTTCTACTAAATCGGTGGTAGGATTCATAGGATTTGACATGCTCAAAGAAATGGTGAAGAAAATAGAAATGAGATGCCGTGGAGCATTCCAGCCAAAGTGAGCGGAGGGGGGGGGGGAGAGAGAGAGAGAGTTGTTGGAGACCAGTGGGCTGCGCATTGGAAGTTGATACTTCATGCGTTTATTCTCCCCTTAAAGCAAATGAGGGTATGACTGGAAACCAGTACCCCGGTGAAGCCTATGTAAACGTGCGCGCCTTATATTACAAGAAAACGAACGGAACATAATACGCCCTATAAAAAAAATTGCAGGGAGTACTAAGAGCTAATGAATCTTGCAACCTATCTTTCTTGTTCTTATTCTCTCACTCTAGTTTTCTCCAACCGAGCCAATTTAACAATTGTGGAGAACGAGAGGAGATATGAAAATCAGTTGAAAATCGAACTTTTTAGGATGATGTAGGGAACGAAATTTTTTTGTTTAAATTATAGGTTTCTATTTCTCGCTCCAATTCCTACCAATCAATCAATGGATATTAGAACACATCTCAATTCACGTTCCCTCGGTCTTACTGATTTGGATAAACGTTTGATTTGGATCATTTGGGGTTGTTTTTATTCTTCTCGTGATCCCAAGAGACATGTTGGTTGCATCCAAAGAGAATGTATTCAATTGCATGCAGCGCTTAAGCTTTGTATATGGTTAACTCTTGTTTAATCTTCTCTACATACGATTAAATTAGGTGCATATTTTTTAGGCAACTCAACGAGCTTTCGGTTCCTTTGTGTATTCCTCTGATTGCACCTACCCGAGCTTGCTCGCAAAAAACTGGACCATGGTGCATTTCATCCCATGGTTTGTGTTCAGTTGAACGTAGACATGCACCCAACTAAACATGGCTAACCTAGTTTGGTTTGACTGTGATTGAATAGTTTGAGAGATGGACTTGAAGTGGCTTCAAAAGAGAAAAATAGATCATTCCATTTTTATGAGTTTTGAATAAGAAACATCGAAATTTTCAAATCTTTTACAAAGTATCCATGTCATAAAGCCATAAGTTATAAACCAACGGAACAATATAATCTATTACAAAAACCTTAAACATACTAGTAGTGGAGGTTCTATGTATGCTAATGTAGATGTTACATGAGGCCTCGTTGGATTGAACGTTCTTTCTAATTTATGCGGTATTTAAATTATCAGAAATGCTATTTCGTAGGCGTCTGCGTGGGACGAAATTGCGCAGGCGCCTCCTTCTCCAGCTCCGCTGCCATTCTCATCGTCTCCGGCCGCTGGCGTCGCCCGGGTTAGGATATGGGTTTCGGGGCGGGTGTTTTTTTGCTCCTCGGCTATAGATTAAGGGTGGAGGCCCAGCAGTTGGTCGAGATTGTGAGGGCAGCGGCGGTGCCGCCGGAGCCAACGTAGGGAGAGATGGTGGTCAGGCTGACGACAGTGAGCGGATCTGGAGGTCGCGACCATCGTGATTAGGGTGGGCGGCGCCGTCCAGCGATGGGTGGACAGGAAGCACAGCGGCCGGCGACGAGGGCGCCGGCCGGGGCGGTGGCTGGAGGCGGTGGCAGAGGAGGAGGAGGAGGCGTGGAGCAGAGAGAGAAAGAAAGAGGATCGACAGGGGCGGGGGCGGGGGCGGGGGCGGGGGCGGAGCCAGAGGAAAAAGAAGGTGGGGGTGCGCCTACGCGATAAGCCCAACGCAGGCGCCTGGCAACTAGTGCCTCCCTTAAATTATTTATTTAGAAATGTCGTAAACTTATAGCTTCTGGTTAATTTTCTAGGGGTCAAAATAATTTTGGCTTCGAAAAACCATTCGTTCGGTCTTTAAGAGCTTTGAGAGGTGACATACAATTCTTTGAGAAATGGCTTTAAGAAGTCGTTTTTTTTTGCTCAAATAAACAACATAAATGATCAGCCTAAGAGATTTTGAACACCGTTTTTCTTTGTTCAAGGTATGACATGATCGCACTGTAGCTAAGAACATTAATTGGCTTAAAAGAGTGGCTATTTCAGTTGATAGAACATTTTAAAAAGATAATTCATTTGTGAAAGTTGGTGGGAGCAACCGCCCATCTAACCGCCCCATCTAAGCGAATAGCTTTCTTGATAGCGGGCCGAGGAAACCCTCTTTGTTCTTTTTTCTTCCTCTCTTCTTCCCTTTCCGGTTTTGGGATCACTGTAAATTACAGATGGCCAAATGGGCGGCCCGGCACGGCACGGGCCCGTTAAGGCACGACCCGTTTAACTAATCGTGCCGTGCCGTGCCAGCCCATGGGCCGAGACCTGGGGCCGAGGAAACCCTCTTTGTTCTTTTTTCTTCCTCTCTTCTTCCCTTTCCGGTTTTGGGATCACTGTAAATTACAGATGGCCAAATGGGCGGCCCGGCACGGCACGGGCCCGTTAAGGCACGACCCGTTTAACTAATCGTGCCGTGCCGTGCCAGCCCATGGGCCGAGACCGAGGCCAAAAAATTTTTGCGCTGGGGATCGATCCCGCGACCTCACGAGACCAGGAGGAGGTGGGAGTACTAGCGCTCGCTCGGCTAGCCACTGGAACGCAACTACGGTTGTGATTTAGTACACCAAGAGTAAATAATATACATAGACAATAGAAACAAAAACAAAAAAAAATATAATCATGCCATCTTAGGGCCATACGGGCTGGCCTTGACGAACACGGCCCGTTTATTTTCGTGCCGTGCTGTGCTCGTGCCGGGCCAAAATTGCGGGCTTTCGTGCCGGCCCATTTGGCCCGGCCCATCTGGCCATCTATACTTGTCGGGGATAAAATCACGGCCCATTGCCATGGCCCACTCCCTGACGGCCCAATCGAACTGCCTACCAGGGCCCAGCTCCCTGAAAGGTTCTATCAGGCACATGTGCATCCTGCCGAACAGCCCTTGGCTGGCGTGGTGCGTAATGGCTTAGGATTCGTATTTGAGTCCGTCTCAAACAGAAGTTCTGCACGGCTACGTGAAGACCCGGACGTTGGTTTCCCGGATTGGAGTGGACGTCGTGATCCCCAAGACTAGGAGTATGCCTTATCTGCCTCGGGATATATTTGGCATGTATGAGTTCGTTACGTACTCGTAGTTAGCCCGGCCCGATAATCCCTCAGTAGGTCGGTTTGCTCTGCACTATATAAACAAGGCCCCTACGGCGTGTAGAGGGGACTTGATCTGGCTCTTAGCACTTCATAGACACCCGATCATTGCATTGTCGCTCTTGTACACCATAATCTCGCCGAGACTTGTTCGTCTCGCCGAGCCACCTCTTGTAATCATCTCTGATATATAAGAAAAATTTGGGCGTAGGGCTATTATCTCTCCCGAGAGGCTCGAACAGGATAAAACCCATCTCCTGTTCGTTCTTTGTTACGTGGTTGTTCGGCGTGTCTCCCATCTCACTTCTAAAGAACCTTAGCGACTTGGGATCGTTATCTCAACCGTCGACAATACTGTAAATACTTCTTTCTTCCTTAATAAAATTGTCAGATTCTCTTAGCCTAAAAAATAACTTAAAAGAGTGGCACAATTCGTTCCTGATTCTCCTGAATTTAAAAACTGCACGATCAGAATGCACTGGCAAAACGCCATGCAAGTAAACAACTAGCACGACGCATGCATGCATGCTGCCATTGGTGAATGGAAGCTGCGGCTCCCCGGTCTCCCCGCTCTCCACGGCCATATGTTCTTCTTCTCCCACGAGCAGCTCCGCCACAAATCACGGCGACTCACTCGCCCGGCGCCACCACGGACGCTGCTACATAAGCGCGCCCACCGCCGCGGGACGCCTCACCGCGCCCGGGGCACCCTGATGCCCGACTCACCCGGGAAGTCTCAGAAATCCATCGGAAGTCACCCTCCCTGAGACCTTCCCCGCGGTGAGCCGGCGTCGGGGACTCCTCCTCCCACAGCCGGCGGCCGGCCGGCGACATTCAGGGGCCCGATCCGTATATCCATACGTCGCCTGTAGCAGTATATATAATATGGCGGGGCCCGCAATCGTGAGGAGCCCCATCTCCGTCCTCTTCTACGTCCTGGCCACCGCCGCCGCCGCGGCGGCGGCGCCGGTGTCCAACATCACCGCCGACGAGGCCTACTGGGCGAAACGCGCAGAGGAGGCCCGCTCATACAACCGCGCGGCTTACGTGAGCGACCCCGTCGCCGCCCTGAACAGCTTCAACAAGGATGTGCTCCTGTCGACGGCGGCGCCGGCGCCGGCGCCGGCGCGGCGGTCGCTGATGCGGAGGTACCGGGGGCCGTGCATGGCGACGAACCCGATAGACCGGTGCTGGCGGTGCCGCGCCAACTGGGCGAGCAAGCGGAAGCGGCTGGCCAAGTGCGCCATGGGGTTCGGCCACAAGGCCACCGGCGGGCTCGCCGGGAAGATCTACGTCGTCACCAACGCCGGCGACAGCCCCCTCGACCTCATCATCCCCCGGAAGGGGACGCTCCGGTACGGCGTGATCATGGAGCGCCCCAAGTGGATCATCTTCGCGCGCGACATGATCATCAAGCTCAGCAAGGAGCTCATCGTGACGAGCGACACCACCATCGACGGCCGCGGCGCGCAGGTGCACATCGTCGGCGCGCAGATCACCGTGCAGGCGGTGAGCAACGTCATCATTCACAACGTGCACATCCACCACTCCGTGCCCCACTCCGGCGGCCTCATCCGGGACTCCAAGCACCACTTCGGCATCCGCGGCGACAGCGACGGCGACGGCATCTCCGTCATCGGCTCCAGCAACATCTGGATCGACCACGTCTCCATGTACAACTGCTCCGACGGCCTCATCGACGTCATCGATGGCTCCACCGCCGTCACCATCTCCAACAGCCACTTCACCAAGCACGACCATGTATGTGCCATGCCATGCATGCATGCAAGCACGCACGCACTTGAATCTCTCTGCCACTGCATCTTTATGGTGTAGTGTACCCTAGCTAGCTCGCTTGCTCGCTCTTAGTATCATTCATGGAATTTTTTTATCATTGTCAATTTGCTTGATCAACCTAATCGGCAGGTGATGTTGTTCGGTGCAAGCGATGACTCTCCAAAGGACAAGATCATGCAGGTGACGCTCGCCTTCAACCACTTCGGGAAAGGGCTCGTGCAGAGGATGCCAAGGTTAGTAACGTACCCACTCGCTGATTGGGCGTCCTTGATAAACTCGGCTAAGATAAATTGGGTCAAGCGATCTGCTGAAGCCATAGAATATATGTCAAAATGTTTTAAAAATCGCCATTAAGATCTTCCATCCTTTAGGTGCTGTGAAAGTCACGTTTAGATTTCTGTTTCTCGAGCCATTCTGATTCATGGAAGCACATAGATTGATTGCCATTGATATTTGATCGATCTTAACACTGGGCACCCATATCAGGTGCCGGTACGGCTTCTTCCACGTGGTGAACAACGACTACACGCACTGGCTGATGTACGCCATTGGCGGCAACAAGAACCCCACCATCATCAGCCAGGGCAACCGCTTCAGAGCCAGCGACGACATCAACCTGAAAGAAGTACAGCTTCTCGCCGATCTCGCCTCAGTTCATCGACGACGTACGGTACGGCAAACGAGCAAGCTCTGGAACGATGCTAATGGCGACGGATGGATCGATGTGCAGGTGACGAAGAGGGAGTACACGGAGTACAGCGAGTACAAGGAATGGGTGTGGAAGTCGCAGGACGACCTGTTCCTCAACGGCGCCTTCTTCAATCAGTCCGGCGGCCAGAACGAGCGCGAGTACGACGAGCTCGACATGATCCAGGCCAAGGACGGCCGCTACGCCGCCACCATGACCAGGTTCGCCGGCACGCTCCCCTGCCGCGTCGGCAAGAAGTGCTAGGCCTGGTGAGGAGGACACTGAAGCTTAACCATGCATGAGTCATATGTATGCAGGCCTAGTACGATTATATGTGTTGTAATTCACATCATATGTATGCAGTGTATGCAAGTGTTTGTGAATATATCTGCGTGAGATTGGCGATCGGGTTCTTCGTTCGGGGTGCGAGACAGCGAGAGTGCATGAGGATGCATGGCGCATCGTTGTGTGACGATCTTTAATTCAGCATTTGACGTGCGGTCTTGGATGACCAATTACGTACCACTGCTTGCTTGCCTGCATGGTTTTTTTTTCAGACGGTTAAGTAAAGGTCACTGCAGAAAATGATAACTAACTCAACGTCAAAACCGTTGAGGTTAAATACAAAACCGTTGGGACTTGGGACTAGTTACTTTCAACGGCCAGTCGTTGAGAGACGGCCGTAGAGTGGCTGTTCCGTCGAGACAGAAAGGTTCTCCCGAGTGTTTAGCTGTCAAGAGGAATTTTATCGATGACTAGTGTGCAGGTTGTCGAGAGAACTGATCTAGACATTATTTAAGGCTGAACGGCATACTATCAACGGTCTTCAAGTAACTGGCGGGTATAGATGGCCAAACGTGCCGCACGGCACGGCAGGGGCACGGCACGGTTAGGCACGGCACTATCAGGCACGGCTAACTAACCGTGCCGTGCCGGCACGACACTAGTGCCGGCCACGCGGCCTAGGCACGGCACTACAAGAGTTTAACCGTGCCGGGCCGGCACGGCAGCACGGCAGGCCCACCGTGCCCATGCCAGCCCAGGCACGAAAACTGAACAACATCTCAAAATGGAGAGCTCATGTTCCAGATTTCAAATATAATGTCTAGAATTTTAAAATAGCTAACTAAAACTGACCAAAAGTCCAAAACAGATCTCATATCATATCATAATATCATATATTCACAAGTTCATAGGTAATAGATAACAATTTCAAAACAGATCACAAGTTCAAAATACTAAAACTTAAGCTCATATGATCATATCAGACTTAGTCACTCAGACTGTCGACGATTGGGATATTGACCCCAAGTTAACCAAGGTTCTTGAAAAAGAGGAGATAGGAGACACGCCGAACAAAGCGAACAGCAATCAACGACGAACAGGGAGACAAGGGTTTTTATCCTGGTTCAGGCTTCTCAGGGAGATAATAGCCCTACGTCCAGCCTTTCTTATATATCAGAGATGATTACAAGAGGATGCTCAACGAGATGGACAGATCTGGCGAGATTATGGGTGTACAGGAAGTAATATGCGACAATACGAAGTCTCTTGGCTTCCGTCCCTCTACACGCCGTAGGGGCCCTGTTTATATAGTGTTGAGCAAACCGACCTACCAAGGGAATATCAGGCCGGGCTAACTACGAGATCGTAACAAACTCGACGTGCCAAATACATCCTGAGGTAGGTAAAGTAAACTCCAAGTCTTGGGGATCACGACTCCTACTCCAATTCGGAAAACCAACGTCCGGGTTGTCGGGGATAAAATCACGGCCCATTGCCATGGCCCACTCCCTGACGGCCCAATCGAACAGCCTACTAGGGCCCAGCTCCCTAGAAGGTTCTATCAGGCCCACGTCCCAAACAGCTTCTTGGCTGGCACGGTGCGTAACGGCCTAGGATTCTTGTTTGAGTCCGACTCGAACAGAGTTCTGCAAGGCTACGTGAAGACCCGGACGTAGTTTCTCGGATTGGAGCAGATGTCGTGATCCCCAAGAATCGGAGTTTACCTTATCTACCTCGGGATGTATTTGGCACGTTGAGTTCGTTACGATCTCGTAGTTAGCCCGGCCCGATTATCCCTCGGTAGGTCGGTTCATCAACACTATATAAACAAGGCCCCTACAGCGTGTAGAGGACACGAGTTTACGCACCTGATCTTCCACTTGATCATCGTATTGAAGCTTAGACCGCATATTGCTTCCTGTACACCCATAATCTCGCCGAGACCTGTCCGTCTCGTCGAGCTTCCTCTTGTAATTATCTCTGATATATAAGAAATTTGGGCGTGAGGTTGTTATCTCCCCGAGAGGCGAACTGTGATAAAAACACATGTCTCCCTGTTGCTCGTTGGTTGCTGTTTGTTCTGTTCGGTGTGTCTCCTATCTCCCCTTTCTCAAGAATCTTAGTTGACTTGAGATCGATATCTCAACCGTCGACAGTTGGCGCCGTCCGTGGGGAGCTAGTAGATCGAGCATGTCGAACTCCATCAGCGACCAAGGATTTCTTTCTGAGGACTATGACTCAGAAGGACAGGATGTCTCATCCCCTGTCAGATCGGATCGATCTGTTCGATCTCGATCGCTCTCCATATCTGGGGCAGAAATCTCTGGATATGATCCAGAGATGGTCTTGGATCAAGCTCCCGTCATTGACGATGAATACGGAACCGATGATCTTTACGATGGTTTAGATCTTTCGGATTCCAAGGCGATGTCGGTCGATTCCTCCTGTGGCGACACAATGATGACACCGTCTAGCACACCAACGCACGGCCACCGCAGTATCAACATGGTCGGTGCAGAAACCTCAGAGGATCCTGCACGGGTCGCTGCAGCCGAAGAGATTGAGCGGATCAATTCTTCTCGGCGTCAAGATGGATCTGCACCAGCTATTCGCGAGTAAGATGTTGTTCGCCACAGTCTGGATGAATCTATCAACCAAACTCTGGCGCAGATTCGCGATCAGCGCAAGCGTCAGCGACGCGACACACCTCGCGTACCTACGCCAGATCCCCCGACAAAGACTCAACTTGTCCGGGATGAATCCCCGCGCAACCGGACTCTGGTCGGACAAGACGCGGATGCCTCAGGGATCCCAGGACCCCTTGAGCGAGCCGGAGCGGCCGAGCCTGGCGACGGTGATCAGATCCGCCAACCAGAACAACCTCGCCCTTATGGGCGACGCTGTTGCCTCCCACCTTGAGCGACTGGCCGACGGCCTTAAGTCCATAGGTGAGGCCAACACCTCATCCGGGCAGCGCAGTCAGCCTGTTCGGGTGGATTCGGGCAGCGGGCGCTCCGATCGATCGCGTGACCCTCGTCACCGTCGAAGGACCACTGTCCACGAACAAACTACCCGTGAGCGCCGTCGCTCGCCAAGTCCCCGTGCTCATCGCGACCACAGGGGCAAGCGTGCGCGCGACGATCGCGGACGATCCCCTCGTGAGGAGCGCATCGTAGCGACCACGAGGAAGGAGCGTGGAGGATTATCACGGAGGGAGTTCCTCTAGGCAGAGTCCTCCCGCTCAACCAGAGTTCCTCCGCGCAACAGGACCAACGTCTTCTCAAGACTAGGTTCTCCGGGAGAAGGTGGTCGGTCATACGCCTTGGGCTGTAAGGCTTTCTCTGACGAGCTTCGCGCTGTCAGGTGGCCCTCAAAGTTCAAGCCCGGTCACATGGAGAGGTACAATGGGACTCAAAACCCAGAGGAGTTCCTTTCCATCTACGCCACTGCCATCATGGCAGCCGGAGGTGACGAGCTAGTCATGGCAAATTACCTTTCGACTGTCCTTGAAGGTCTTTGCTCGGACGTGGTACATTCAACCGCAAGAGAGTTCCATCCACTCATGGAACCCGACTTTGTGGCCTCGATTGCTAATTTTCGGAGGCATTACGTCTTGTCTGAGCAAGGAGGATGATCGCACAGATGATCGATGAGCGGGAAACCCTCCGCAACCGTGAAGCGTTTCATCACGATCCGAATATTTGGACGAATCATTGTCCGCGCCTTCAAAAAGGAGTCATGACGAGTGGCTCACCCGGGATCTCGAGATCAATGAGACTGGACCGCCAACGACTGTTCAAAGCGGTGATCGCTATGCCAATGCGGCGAACAGCGTTCGATATAAAAAGCGTTCGACAAGGCGAAGTGCCCGCCCAACTGGTGTGGTTGAAAAAAGAAGAAGCGACAACAATAACGGTGACAAGAAGTCCTAGAAGAAAAAGAATAAGGGTGATGCGAACAGCACCGTCGCCGGTATAGATCGCACATCTCCTCTCAAGGATGGGCAGAAGAAGTCCAACAATAACTGCAACGACAAGAAGCCCGCCCAGGGAGGCAATCAAGGCAAGAAAGGTCCCAGTGACCGATATTGCAAGTTCCACCAGAACTACGGGCATGACACACGCCATTGCGGGACACGGGTCGTAAAGCTCGAGGATTTCTACAGCGGCAAGGGCCCAATGCCCACCTGCCGAAAAAGGTGATCTGAAAGCAAGAATAAGCGTAAACCGGCGATGGTGATCGGACGATGATGATGAGTATCAGGAGCCCGTGAACCATATCGCCGTCATCTTCGGCGGCTCCTCGGCTTACTCCTCACGGCACAGCCTCAAGGAGGCTGCTTGGGAGGTCCACAACGTCGAGAAGGGCAAACCACAACCCGAATCAATGAAGTGGACCGAGATCGCTATCTCCTTCTCTAAGGAGGATTGCCCCACTGGGATGACCAAGTCTCAGCAGCTCCCACTGGTGGTCGCTCCGACCATTAGCAACGCCAGAGTTGGCCCCGTCTTGATCGACGGCGGGAGCGCTTTGGACTTGCTTTCAGCTAAAGTCTTGGACGAGATGCAAATTCCTCGCTCCAAGCTCAAAGAGATCGCAATGCCTTTCTACGGGATCGTTCCGGGAGAAGCTGTTAAGCCGTTGGGGCAGATTGTTCTGCCCGTCACCTTCGGCTGTCCAAGCAACTTCCGGACAGAATTGATCACGTTCGACGTGGTCGATTTTCCATCTGCCTACAACGCGATCTTGGGCCGGCCATCTCTTGGCAAGTTCATGGCCGTGTCCCACCATGCATACCATTGCGTGAAGATACCGGGCCCTAACGGTGTGATTACGGTCAAGGGCAACTACAAGGCTGCTCTAGATTGCGACGAGCAATCCCTTACCTTGGTCGACCAGCTTCCACCGCGCGGTCCCGAAGTTCCGTAGACCAAGTCTGCACGCCGTAAGGTTTCTGTCCAGCTAGGGGAAGAGACCAAGGAAATTCCGTTGTCTCTTGATGACTCTTCCAAGACAGTACAATCTGGACCCCAAATAGGAAAGCGAGCTCATTGCCTTCCTCCGAGCTAATGCAGACGTGTTTGCCTGGGAGCCGTCTGACATGCCCGGGGTCCCAAGGGAGGTTATCGAGCACAAAGCGCCGTCCTACGGACAAAAGCCTGTTCGCGGAAGCTTGACGCTTTTCGGTTAAAGCGAGAGGATCATCAAGGATCGACTTGGCAAGCTGCTCGCACTGGTTTCATCCGCGAGGTTGATCACACCGAGTGGTTGGCCAACCCTGTCATTGTAAAGAAGAAAGGCGGCAAGTGGAGGATGTGTGTCGATCACACAGATCTGAACGCTGCTTGTCCTAAGGACAATTTCCTGCTGCCTCGCATAGACCAGTTGGTCGATCATTGCGGATTCCAGCTTTTGAGTTTTTGGATGCTTACCGGTTATCACCAAATAAGCATCTCCCCGAGGATGAAGAGAAGCGCCTTCATCACACCCTTGGCACTTTACGCTATCGACCATGTCTTTCGGTCTGCGCAATCTTTGGTGCTACGTTCGGTAGCAATGGAGAAGACTTTCCCGAGCAATGCGGAAGAAACCTGGAGGTCTATGTCGATGACATAGTTGTAAAGAGCAAGTATGCTCCAGATCATGTAAAAGACCTGGCCGAGACTTTTTGTAATCTCACCAGGCATCGAATAAAATTAAATTCAGAAAAGTGTACCTTTGGTGTTCGATCTGAAATGTTGCTCGGTTATGTCATAGGTTCGCAAGGAATTTCTGCTAATCCTGAAAAAATTGGAGCTATTGAAAACATGAAGGCTCCGACTACCGTTAAGGAAGTTCAGAGCCTCACAGGGCGGATGGCTACTCTAAGCAGATTTATTTCCCGTCAAGGCGAATGCGGGCTGCCCTTCTTTAAAGCCCTGCGCAAGCACAATGGTTTCGAGTGGACAGAGGAGGCTGATCGATCTTTCCAAGATCTAGAGCAATACATGTCCAACCCACCTGTCTTGACTACCCCGCGATATGGCGAACAGCTGTTGTTGTATCTTGGCTGCATGCCACAAACGGTGAGCGTGGTCTTGACGGTGGAAAGGGAAGGCATCCAGCGACCAATCTATTATGTGAGCGAGGTGCTTCGTGGATCAAAGAAGCGTTACCCTGAGCTCCAGAAGTTGCTCTATGCCTTGCTCATGTCCTTCAGGAAACTTTGCCACTACTTCCAGGCGCATCAAATACTGGTCCTGACCAAGTTCCCTCTGGGAGAAATCCTACGGAACAAGGAAGCCGGTGGACGTATTGCTAAGTGGGCAGTGGAACTAGCAGAGTTCGATATTCTGTTCGCTGCCCGAACTACTATTAAATCCTATGCCCTGGCTGACTTTGTCGCTGAATGGACTTGCCCACCCAAATCCCAGGAAGCTTACGAGCAACCTGAAGAACCCCCTGGACCATGTTCTTTGATGGCTCGCGCACTGGAAACTCGGGGGCTGGTTTTGTTCTCATCTCCCTTCAAGGAGAGCAACTCCAGTATTCTATCCAACTACTTTTCGCAGCGACTAACAGCGCCGCGGAGTATGAGGCCCTCCTCGCGGGACTAAGAGCGTGTAAGTCGCTCGGCGTCCAACGGCTGACTGTGAAGGGAGATTCACAGCTAGTCATCAATCAGGTAAACAAGGAGTATCAGTGCTGCGATGACTCAATGGCGCGCTAACTGGTTGAAGTGAGGAAGTTGGAGCGGTACTTTCGATTCTTCGAGATGCTCTTCGTGCCCAGGAAGGACAACTTCTTGGCCGACCAGCTATCCAAGTATGGATCCTCACGCGAACCTCGCTCCGGCAGGGTGCTCGTCGAGCACTTTACAAGCCCTCTATCACGTCTTCGGACGAGGCAACAGAGACAGGTGGTACCGTGCTGTCTCCGTTATCGGCAGTGTCATGGATGGACAACGCCATTTGTCCGTTACCTACATGATGGGACCCTACCCGCGAGCGAAGGTGGCGTTCACGGCTTATAAGGCGTGCTAGTCCATACAAGCTTGTGGACGGCATCCTTTACCGTCAAGGTGCGCTCGGAGTCCTCTCCAAGTGCATCTCTCAACAGGAGGGTGTGTTCCTTCTTAGGGACATACACGAGGGTGCCTGTGGCAACCATGCCTCCTTCCGGACTCTGGTCGGCAAAGCGTTTCGGATGGGTTACTATTGGTCTACAGCGTTATAAGATGCCCGGGATGTAGTGACTAAATGCAAGGCTTGCCAATTTCACTTCCGGAAGGCACATAAGCCCGCCCAAGAGCTTCAAACGATCCCCCATCATGGCCTTTCTCCACATGGGGTCTGGATCTGCTCGACCCGTTCCCTAAGGGGTATAAGGGTTACACACACTTGCTCGTCGCTATTGACACTTTTACAAAGTGGATCGAGACAGAGCCCGTGTCCTCTCTTCACGCCAAATCGGCTGTGCGCTTTTTCAAGAGCAATGTGATCACGCGCTTTCGGAATTTCCCATAAGCTGATCACCGATAACGGTCCCCAGTTCAGAAGCGAGCTATTCCAGGAATACTGCGAACAGCTGGATACCAAGGTCTGCTTCGCCTCCGTGACACATCCACAGAGCAATGGAGGAGTCGAGCGAGCTAACGGACAGACGAAGTTCCTTCCGTCCTCTGGGCAGTTCGCACCACAGCCTGCCGAGCAACCGGGGAAACTCCTTTCCAATTGGTCTACGGTCCAGAAGCCATCTTGCCCGCTGAAGTCGTACTCGGCTCGCCTTGCACGAGCTCGGTCAACTTAGTTGATGACGAGCACGAGCGCTTACTCGAACTCGATCTCCTCGAAGGCACACGTGAACGGGCACAAGTCAGAATGGCGCGCTACCAGCAAGATCTTCGCCGGGACGCTGCCAAATCAGTTCGACCAAGGGCTTTGAAGGCAGGCGACCTCGTTCTGCGCCGTGTCCAGAACCTGTCCAATGCCAACAAGTTAACTCCCCGTTGGGAGGGCCCGTTCACGGTCGTTTCTCTTGCTTTCGCCCGGGCTGTTCGCTCGACAATGGAGGATCGGAGAGAGTCGACCAAGACTTAGAACATCGACCGACCGTAAGTTCTTTGTGTAGGTCTTTCGTGTGTTTGCTTAGCTTCGCGCTTTTTGTCAAACTTCGCGCCTTAGTTCGTCTAAGTCTCTCGGGCTGCCATGTAAAGTTCAATCCAATAAACAGTGAATTTTCACGGCCCCCTGCGGCTCTTTTCACTTCTTGTCTTCTTAGACTATCTCCTCTCTGGTAACACTTGATGGTTGTCCGGTCTTGCGAACTCTTGACTCCGCGATCTTCAGGGTTTCCCTGCCCGTATCTCGTTTCAACAAGTTCCTAAACTCAGGGTTGCGTAACACGACATCCAGCCTCGCGGCTAAGTCTGTTCTCGTAAGCCCTCCACGGCAGAGGCACTTACCGCTCACGGCATAACCACTTGGCGAAACCTGCTCTCGTAAGCCCTCCGCGGCAGAGGCACTTTCCTTGTTCGGTTACCTTTGAAATCGCGTAACTTACGTTAACGAGCAGTTCCTGGAACGAGTCGATCAGGATACGGGTGTCGCTCCATCTCTCTACGCACGTTCTCGAATTCGCAAACTCAGGTTTTCGAGCATCGTCCTTGTTAGGGAACGCGCAGGCTACGCTAGCCGAAAATCAAAATTTTTGCGCACACCCAGGATCAACATGCAAGTAGGGGACCATGGATCGTTACCCTCGACGCGCGGATGCAGCAGAAGAAGACTCGCGCACGTAGAGGAAGTAGTCAAACACGCCCCGATCCGTACGCCGACTGCTCGCCGAGGGGTCGCCGGTGCTTGGGGTGAGGTCGCCCGGCTCGCCGAGGGGTCGCCCGTGCTCGCCGAGTGGTCGCCCGTGACGGGGAGAGGTCACCCGTGCTCGGGGAGAGATCGCCCGAGCTTGTGGAGAGGTCGCCGATCAGGAAGCACGTCCGCGAAAGCGGCAGCGCCTCTAAGGTATCCACACGTCCAGGAGTGGAACGTCGCGCGCCGGCGTGCTAGCACCACGTCGCGCGGCTAGGGTTTCCTCGGGAGGGAGGGGCGCGGCGGCTAGGGTTTTGGTGGACTGCATCTAACTCATGTATCGCGCCGCCCCTGGCCTCCAACTTATATAGACGTGCTAACGGGCTTCTACACTAGAAAACCCGTTAGGACTCTATCTCCTACGCAGATCCATATCCACGCGCCGAAACCCATTAACAGAAATTAATCCGTTAAGCATGTTCCAAACCGTTAAGTGTGTGATCCGTTAGGTTCATGTGCAAGTCGGCTGTGGGCCCGGAAACCCGTTTCCAGTCCACAGATCAATAGCGGTATCTAACAACACATATTGACCCCCGAATACACAGAATGATCTCATCGGCTGAACCTTGATACACGCGTACATACCGATCCCTTTGCCACACGACACCAGTCAAGCTCAAGGCAAGATGCGTGCCACCCTTGTGATAGCTCGACCCATTCACTCGTTCCGTGTAATGGATATAAGATGTAACTAACGATTAGTCACCTTGGCACGGCCACAAGACTTTCCTTATCCATCCACACCGAGGGGCCCAGAGGTATCTCTCCCATTATCGAGGAGGGCAAATTCCATCTTGATCTAACACACCCCTACGCCATGTTTAGCGGCATACCCGTAAGTTACCTTTATAACTACCCGATTCACGGAGTAGCGTTTGATAACCCCAAAGTATACAACTACGCATCTTTGAGACTCTATGATGATCTCGGGTCTAAGGACCATATAGGTGTACCACTCGAGATAACAACTGATGGCACTATTAAGATAACAATCTCGGCGGTGTCTCGGAGTAGGTCAATCTAACCATCCGTGTTCTCTAACACGTGTCCACGTATTGATTCGATATCCACAATATCTATGGTATGTGAAACAGTACCATCAATCAATATATGTCTTGATCAATCATTAATGCTCCTCATAATGATTACGGATCGAGGATCGATTTAGAATAATGCCCGCCCTCTCTCTCTCCTCCCTTTTATACAAGGCGTGAAATTTGGCGGAGAGAGCCGAGGGGTAAGCGTCTGATGCTCTCGAGACTGCGACATGACCTGACGAAGAGACGGCAGCGTGCATTTGCCCATGCGCATGGCGCCGCCCTCGCGATAGCCGCCAAGTGGCCTCGACCGCCACGATCACACCGGTGAGTCTGCGGGTGGGGCCTACCGCTTCTCCGGCGGACGGCCTCCTCAAGCAAACCTTCTCTCTGCTGGTCAATTCTTCTGCGCCCCGGTGGTGGCCGCTTTCAGACTGCGAGGGTCATCAGCGGTAATCATTTCTTGTTGTCTATCCGCGCGTGATGTCTCATTAAATGCGCCGTCCTTTGCGGCGAGGAGCCTTCGTCCAAGACTCTACGCAATGCTCCTCGCAGCGCTGGTCCCACTCGACGCGTGGGACCCTCGCAGTCTCCAGGGGGCTCGCCCACGCACTTTGGCAGCGGGGCCCTCGCCTCGTCTCCAGAGGGCTCGCCCACGCCCGCTTTGGCGTGCGGGGCCCTCGGCCTTCGAGGCTCGCCAGCGCTGGGCCTTGCTCGCCCACCGGCGTGGGGCCCCTTGGCCTTCGAGGGGCTCGCCAGCATGGCTGGGCCTTGCTCGCCCGCTTTGACGCGTGGGGCCCGTTAGCCTTCGAGGGGCTTTCGCCATGGCTGGGCCTTGCTCGCCCACCGACGCGTGGGGCCCTCCTGCCTTCGAGGGCTCGCCCGCCACTGGGCCTTGCTCGCCCGCTTTGACGCGGGGCCCTCCTGCCTTCGAGGGCTCGCCATGGCTGGGGCCTTGCTTTCGCCCTTGTGGCGTGGGGCCTCTCGGCCTTCGAGTGCCTCTTTGTACCCGGTATTTATTACATCGACGGTAGCCGGGTCCACTGTGATCTGTGAACCGTCAGCAGATACTTTCGTTTCTTGTGCGGCGGAGGCGAATCGTGGGGACCCACCACTGCGGCGGCCGTCGCTGATTCCCCACCGCACACGATCTTCCTTGGGGAACTACGCGCTTTTGCGGGAAACCAAAAGCAGGGGGCAATGATGGCGCCTGCAGCGTGAGGCGGAATCAAACCGTCGCGCTTCGCCCACGCCTATAAATACTTCTCTCGGTAGCTGCGATAATCCTTCGCGACGCTAAGTCTTCAAAACATCCATCGCCTTCCTCCTTGCTACCACGACCTCCTCGCCAATTGCCACCAAGTTTTCGCGGCGCCATTTCAAATTTCCATGGCTCCCAAAGCGCGGCAAAAGGGCAGCGGGGATCCGCACATATACGGGCTGATACGCCCGCTTCCCTTTGTTGATGAGGATCAGGTAGCGCGGCTTCGAGTCTTCGTGCCGCCGACCGCCGCCCGGTTCCGCGCCGGCACCATCATGCCGAGTCCTCGCGCCGGGGAGATCGTGACCTTCTCCTGGGCGATGCTGGCGGGCCTTGTCCCGCCGTACTCCGAATTCTTCTTGGGGGTGCTCGCCTTCTACGGGATCCAGGCGGCGCACCTTCCCCCCAACTCGATCATGGCCCTGGTCATCTTCGCCCACCTCTGCGAGATGTTCGTGGGGACGATGCCAAACCTCCCGCTCTGGCGTCGACTCTTCATCCTGCACACGGGCTCGCGCTCGAGCGCGGTTGGGAGCTGCTACTTCGCGCTCCGCGACGCCGCCGCCTTTATCCCTGCCGCGGTCAAGTCCAACTGGAAGGGGCGGCACCGGCGATGGTCATGCGTGGAGGACTCCGGTGAGCTGCGGCGATCTTGTTCTTCCGGCGATCGCAGAGCCCATTGCCGCCCGGGGGCCCGGCCGACGATCTAGCGAGCACGGAGGCGATGGCGGCGCGCGATTGCCGAGCGCCCGCCGCCGGGGCTCACCGGAACCCGTGGTGGCGGACTTTTTGCGGCGCCGTCTTTGCCCGCCGGTTGAGGGCGCGCCCGCTGGGCGTACTACGGCGGCGGCAGCGGGACCCAGACTTTGCTCTTGGAGGTGAATACTCGCGTTCTTTTGGATTTCGTATCTTCTTTCTTTCCATTTTTGGCTAATAGCCAACTCATTATTTCTTCTTTGGGTGTTGGTGATGGGAACGTCTCAGGCGGCGTGCTCGGACCGGCCGGGCGGGCTTCGACCACGCCGACCGGCGACATCGCTCGCCGGCGGGCATCCGCCCTCTGCGATTGGGATCCACGGGGCGTAACCCTTACTTGCGGCGCCGCCCATGGAGGTCTCTCGGTCCTGCGGTCCAAGTGGCCGGGGACCACTGCAGATCCATGAGCCGCCTCGGCGTCGCCCAAGCTTCGCGGCGCTGCTGCTCTGCCGTGGCGGCCGACTCCGCCAAGCGCTCTCGGGAAGCGCCGCCTCATCCGCGCCGTCGGCGGCGGCGAGGAGGGCGAGCCCGAAGAGAGCGCGCCCTTCAAACCCCGAGCTTCCGCCGCCACCGCCGGCCCCATCCAGCGGGGGCCCTGCTGCTACCGCCGCCGCTCCGCCACCGGGCAAGAGCGCGGCGACTCTTCAGGAAATGGCGCCGCCTGCGCCAGTTTCTTCCGCTCCTTCTACGCCGACGCTCCCTGCGCGGCGCTGCGGCCTTGTTGGCGCTTCTGCCGGCACCGCTTCGCGCCAGGTATCGGCACTGTTTGACGGCGGTGATCGCGACAGCGCCGCCACCGCCGCCGCAAACAAGCGACTTTGAGCTCTTCAGCTTCGCCCGGCGCACCGCTCTGAGTTGGCTTTCCTGCGCTTACACGATATTCGCATTGGGGTTAGCATGCTACACGCTTTTGCATACGAACCACGATTGTCCCTCTTGAAGCAGGCGGACGCTGGGGCATCGAGCTCCGCTCCGCGACTCGCCGGACCCCATCCTGCCGTCGCTCCTTCGACGGAGGTCGCTTCAGCGGCGGTGAGAGTTCGCCGGCCGCGGCGGAGAACCCTCGCCATCTTGTCGTGGCGCGCCGCTTATCTCGGCCGTGACCGCCCGGCGTGGGACGCTCCTTTGAGGCGCCAGACCTCTCCCGCACTGGCGGCGGGAGAAGCCCTTGCCTTGGCGGAAGCGTCTGCCGGCGGCGGCGGGCCTTAGCCAAGAAACCGCCCTTGCGAGGCGATGACTCGCGAGGCTGCGGCGTCAAGCCGCCGCTGCCTCGGCCGCCAAGCGATCGAAGACGTCCGCCGAGCACTTCGAGCTCCTCGAACCTGCATCCACTGGGTGTTTCCTTGCATCCCCATTTGGAGAGACGATCGCGATATCTTTGGCGCCGTGGGGCGAGCCGCGAAGCCTGCGGCGTCCTTCCGGCGGCGGCTGCGGACGCGAGCGTCGGCGGCGGTCGCTAAGCGCTCTCGAAGCAGCGCGGTTCATCTTGGGCAAGCTGTCTTGCTCGAGGCGCGCATTTGATCTCGGCGTCGCCATGCCGGGAGCCTTCGCGCCAGCTGGACCGGTTTGAGCAGGCGCGGGTTGACACCGCCGCCGACCGCGTGTCCATGATGGGGGGCGCCGCTCCAGCGGAAGACGAAGACGAGGAGGAGTAGCGAGACTCCCCCGCCTTTTTTGCCTTGTAAATGTTGCCTATCAATGCAAACAAACTTTTGCACTTTTGTTGTGAGTCTCACTTGAATTTCGCACAACTTTGACTTGCGGAATTGAATTGGGGCACCTGGCCGCCAAAGGTTTTAGACTGAACGTTCTGCCGCAAGTGAGCGCTGTTTCCTTAGGCATCTGGTTACTTCAACCCTTATGGCCTCTCGCAACCCGACTTAAACATTACGTGGCGGCGCTTAGCTTAGGAAGTGGTCTAGTCATTTGGTGCGCCGTTGGCGCATTGCCTGAGACCGAGCCGACACACCGAGGCTAGAGCCCGCCTTCCGTCCGCCGCCTCGCCGGCGTAAGTTATAAGCGTTTGCTTTTGCAACTAAGGGCCATCACCATAAGTACTTTTCGCTACGACTTTCGGTGAGAATGTTTTCTATGAGACCTTTCTAAGGCTAAGCCACCGATCGCCAAAAGCATTAGGCGAGCTTTCATTGAAAGTGGCGCTTTTCCTCGTGCATCTGGTTACTTCAACCCTTATGGCCTCTTTGCGAACCGACCCTAGACATCGCGTGGCGAGAACTTAGCTTCCGGAAGTGGTCTAGTCGCTGGTGCCACTGTTGGCGCATTGCCTAGACCGAGCCGACACACCAGGCTAGAACCGCCTTCCGTCCGCCTCGCCTAACCGCGAGCCGTGGCGTTAAATCCTTGCAACTAAGGGCCATTCGCCTTGAGTACTTTTTTTGCCCGACTTTCAGCGGAATGCTTTCTAACAGACTTGAGGCGAAAAAAGCAGATGCCCACAAGGAGCAGAGCTTATCTCTTATTGAAGATGGCTTTGTACAATGCACCCCGAGGTAACGGTGAAGGAAGAAGACCTCGCCGCTCGGCTCCAAAGGAAGGCCAAAAAGGCTCTCGAACTGCTACCTCACGGTAGAACTTCCTCACCGCTCGGCGTTCAAGTGTTCGCCAATTGCGACCATCCTCGAATGCGAGCCTCGACCGAGCTGGCGGGAGATCGAGACCACCTTGAAGGGCCCTCCCATTGGGGAGCAGTTTGTTGCGCCCGCTGCGCTTGATTTTATGTGAGCAGTCGCCCACTTGCAGTGTTCACACACACCCGCCTTGCTTGATAACGGCGCAAAGACTGCCGATACTTGGCGGCCGGATCGCCGCCTGTCTCGGATCTCCTCCGGAGATTTACTTCATCTGGCGCCGGTCGAGGTCTTGGTCTTCGGCGAACGCCGCCACTCTTGGGAGCCAAGGCGAGCTCGATCGGGCGCACCGCCTCGAGCCATACACGGGAAGAAGGGGTCTCGCCGGTGGCTCTGTTGGGAGTTGTCCGCGGCGCCCATATCTGGTGGGAACTTCCTCCGCCCAGCGCTTGCGCGCTTCTCCAGCGGTCGAACGCCCTTGTCTTGAGCCCTTTGAGTACTTCGCGTTCGCCCGCTCCACTTGCCCATTGCTCTTCGGATGTACAGCGAGGCGGCACGACAGTACCCAACTCTTCGCACCAGATCTTGGAAATCAGCGCTTTTGAACCGAAGCGCCGTTGGCGATGATGATTACATTGGCGACACCGAACCGGACGAAAATGCTTTTCATAAACTTGATAGTCGCTGCGGATGTGATCGCCCGGCACCGCGAGGCTTCAACCCACTTAGTGAACTTGTCGATGGCGGCGAGCAGATGAGTATATCCTCCGCCGCTCATGAACGGGCGAATATCGGCCTGCATCGCGAACGGCGGAGAAGCGGAATGGTTTGCGGCGCTGGGCGGTCGGTGGATCTGCTTAGCATGAAATTGGCACGCCGCATCTCCTCACCAGCTCGAAGGCATCACGGAGGCGAGAGGCCAATAGAAACCGTGGCGGAAAGCTTTCCCAACCAACGCGGCGGCCTGAATGGCTCCCGACATGCCTCCATGGATCTCGAGAGAATTTCACTCCCGCTTCCCGAGTGGCGCTTCAAGAGAACTCCATTTGCGCCACTGGCGTCTGGTCCCCACCTACCGAGGCGTGGCGCTTGGCCTTGCACGCTATCTTCTCGGTGACGCGTCATCGACGGGATCACTCCATCCCGCAGTAGGCTAGGATCGGATCCATCCGCGACCTCCCGGACGAGTGTGGCGACGTTACGATATTGTCGCCGAGGTACTCGCTTTGGCTGGCGTTTCCGCCTCAACCGCCTCGGCAGTTCTTCGCCTCCTCCCTCTAACCGGAGGCTGCGGCAGATCGGTGGCGTCTCCTCAGAGGTGGGAGCTGCGTCAGGAAAGCGTCGTCCCCGCGAGAATTGGGGGCTGCGGCGACGGCGCGTAAGTCTTTCTTCAAAGACCCCACCGAGCAGTGCCCTCGGCGAGGCAATGCAGGGACGATTCATCCGCCATGTAGTTGTCGCGGCGAGGGCGCACGAAGCCCAGACCCTCAAAGTGCCGCTCAACGGCGCACCTCCGCCGAGTAGGCCGCCATGGCGGGATCCGAAAGGGAGAAATCCTTCCTCGCTGGTTGATGACCAGAGAGAGTCGCCTTTACTTGTAGCCTCCGGATGCCAAGGGTCGGCCACCACGAGCCCGGCGGCGATCCTTCATACTCCACGGCGTTGTTGGTGGCGCGGAAGTCTAGCACCACCGGTGCCGGACGACATCGCCGGTGGAGACACCAGACGACGCCACTTCAAATTTCTCCGGTAGGAATGAGCCGTCGAAGAAGAGAGTCCACGGCGAGGGTCTTTGGGTGTCTTCACTTCTGTGTCCGCGGAGTCCACTCGCCGATGAACTCCGCGAGCTTGCCCTTTGATGGCCTTTCGGGGAGCGATTTGAGATCGAATTCCGCCCACTCCATGGCCCATTTAGCGACATGCGACCGTCGCCTCATGTTGAAGAGGATCTCCGCAAGGGATACTTGGTCAACACCGTGACTTCTCGTCCTGGAAGTAGTGGCGTAGCTTTTCGGGATGCTGCCAAGACGGCGTAGAGCATCTTCACGGTGGTGTGAATACCTTGTTTGGCGTCGTGGAGGACCTTGCCGACGAGTAAATGGGCGCTGAACACCTCTCTTTCCGCCACCAAAGACCTGGCTGACCGCTGGGGTTTGCCGCGACGAGGATCAACGGCTCGCCTGGTGCAGGCGACCAGACGGCGGGAGGTAAGATACTTCTTGACCGTCGAACGCCTCCTGCGCCTCCGCCGTCCACTCGAATCTGGTTGGTCTTCTTTAGGAGCTTGAGCGTTGGGAGACTTTTATCTCTCAAAGTAGCTATAAAGCGGCCCGGGGGAGGTCAAGCGACCCACCAAGCACCGCATCTGCGCCAAGTCGCGTCGGGGCTTCATGTTCTCGATCGCCGTGATCTTGTCGTGGTTCGCCTCAATCCCCTCCGGGAGCGAGGAATCGGCAGGTTGTCTGACGGAACGGCGAACACGCATTCTCTGGATTAAGCTTGATGCAATGCTTCCTCGGGTTGGTGAAGGTTTCTTCCGGTCGCGATCAACTCCTCCGCCTTCTTGGACTTCACCACCGGATCATCGACATACACCTCCAAGTTCCGCTCTATTTAGGAGCGGTGAGCGATATCATGGCCTCACGATAGGTTGGGCTCTGCATTCTTCGATCAACGCCATCCTTAGTATAGCGAAGAGACGCCCATGGGCGTAACGAAAGCGGTCTTGTCTTCATCTTCTTCGCCATGCTAATCTGGTGGTACCGAATACGATCCGTAGCTGTTACCGCCGCACCCGCAGCTTGAGTCGACGATGAGATCGATCGCGGGCGTGGTACGGATCCTTCGGCACGCCTTGTTGAGGTCGGTGAAGTCCACGCCGCCCGTTGATTTCTTGACGAGGACGGGTTCGCGAGCCACAGGATGGGCGACATCGCGGACGACTTCGCCTCAAGAGCTTATCCACCTCCGGCGGATAACTTCGGCGCCCACGGACCGCTTCCGGACCTTCGCATGACCGTCGAGCGCCGGGAACGCCGCCAATTTGTGCTCAATCACCTCCTCGGGGACCCCAAACCATGTCGGACGGTTGCCACGCAAACACGCTCTGCGTTAGGCTGGAGGAAGGAGACGAGCGCGCCTTCCTATTTGGCGCCGAGAGGCGCCCACCGAACGGTCTTCGCTGGTCTCGACTTCGCCAGGAGACCGCTTTAACCTCCATGGACGAACCGGGAGGCACGGTCTCGCCGAGGAGCTCCCAGAGTCTTGGCCCCCCCCTCACCAGAGATCTGCGAGGAGTGCGAGGGCAACAAAGAACGGAGGACGCGAAACGCCGGTTCCCGCGCCGAAACTTGCACCACGCCTTGCGGGCGGCGCCGACGAGCGGGCTGTTGCCAACCACGGCGCCGCCGGAGTCCGGAGTCACCGAACGGTGGGTTTTCAGCAAGGCCTCGCCGCGTGGAGGTTCTGTCTTGGAGTGCACTCCTCCAAGGCAGGCGCCGCTTAGCTTGGCCGAGGCGGTTGCTTCCGCCAGGCTCCAACCCTAGGCGGCGGCCACCGCCGGTGATCCACCGCCATCGCCGCGGCCGACTCGTGGCCACGGCTCTAGCGGCCGCTTCCTACCCATCGCGGATCGCCGCTCCGCCATCGCCTCCTCAAGAAGGGTCAAGAGCTTGAACCGATGCTAGCGCTCCCTACTCGCGCGCGCCATCGACGGCGTGTTCTCCGCTCAACCACTGCGGATCACACCCCTGGTCAGATTTTTAGTCTGCTAGCCAACTCGATCAAGCTCGATTCGATTTGAGCGTCGGGCACAACAAGGAGCGACTTCGCAGATTTACCGAGTTCGGACCCTCGCAGTAATAGTCCTACTCCCATCGAGCCTTAGCTCTTTTTCGATTGTGGTTGAATTGGAATGTGTTTACTGTGGTGTTTGAATGCCGAACGCTTAGTGCTCGTATCTCTCTTCCCCTCCCCTCTCTCTCCTCCCCTTTATACAAGGCGTGGGTGGCGGAGAGAGCCGAGGGGGTAGGCAAGACAAAGGTGCTCTCGGTACTAATCGACAAGACACGACAGAAGAGACGTAAAACGTGCATTGCCCATGCCACGCGGCGCGCCTCGCGATGCCGCAAGTGGCCTCGACCAAGACATCACACCGGTGAGTCTGCGGGTGGGGCCCGCCGCTTCTCCGACGCGGCGGCCTCCTCAAGCAAACCTTCTCTCTGCCGGTCAATTCTTCTGCGCCCAAGGATGTACCGCTTTCGAGACTGCAGGGTCATCATGCGGTAATCATTTCTTGTTTGTCTATCCGCGTGATGTCTCATTAAATGCGCCGTCCTTAGAAGCAGGGGAGCCTCGTCCCAAGACTCATTCGCAATGCTCTGCCGCTGGTCCCACTGACGCGTGGGACCCTCGCCTGTCTCCCGAGGGGCTTCGCCCCACGCCCGCCTTTGGCCTGGGCCCTTGCCTGTTTCTTGAGAGGGGCTGCCCACGCACACCACTTTGGCCTGGGGCCTCGCCTCGTCTCCAGAGGGGCTCGCCCACGCACCCGCTTAGCGCGTGGGGCCCTCTCGGCCTCTGAGGGGCTCGCCAGCATGGCTGAGCCTTACTCGCCCGCCGACGCGTGGGCCCTCCTGCCTTCGAGGGCTCGCCCACGTGGGGCCTTGCTCGCCTCGCCGACGCGTGGGGCCCTCCCGCCTCTCGAGGGGCTCGCCCACGCTACTGGGTCTTGCTCGCCCGCCTGACGCGTGGGGCCCTCTCGGCCTTCCCAGGCCTCTTTGTACCCCGGTATTTATTACACCGACACTCCTCATAATGATTCTGGATCAGGGATCAGTTTAGAATAATGTCATACAAACAATGTGTCTCACAACCAAGTCATACTTGATGAACAAAGTTATGACCATTATTCATGGAACCTGATAAGCTAGTTATCGAAAAGTACATGAACAAAGACGTATTACACAATCATCTCATGATTGATCTAGGGCATATTCCCTTCAATCTCCCACTTGCACTAGAGTTAATCATGCAGGTATTGGATACTCATGGCTCTTGTGTGCGCCTCATGCTTGGGTTGTGGAAGGGCTTTGTCGGCGGATCGCCCACGTTTAGATCCGTGCACTTTGCAAATCTTCACGTCACCTCTCGATGATCTCTCCGATCGGGTGGTACCGCTCGAGTATGTGTTTGGACTTTGGTGAGACCTAGGCTCCTTAGCTTGTGCAATGGCACCACTATTGTCACAATAGAGGTCCACCGACAGAAGCACTAGCGACAACTCCCAACTCGTAAACAAACTTTACGATCCAAACCGCCTCCTTTGCTTCTTGAAGTCGCAATGTACTCGGCCTCCGTCGTGGAATCGCCCATCATCTCTTGCTTAGAACTTTTCCACTCACCGCCCCACCATTGAGACAGAATACAAACCCGGATTGCGAACGCGAATCATCCTTGTCGGTTTGGAAGCTAAGCGTCGGCGTAACCCTTTACGACGAGCTCCTCCTCTCCTCAAAAACCGTAAACATCTCCCGGTTCTTCGCAAGTACTTGAGGATGTTCTTCTGACTATCCAAATGACATTCACCGGATTCGATTGGTATCTGCTTCGTAACACTTAGAGTGTATGAAACATCGTAGCGTACACAAAGATGGCGTACAAGATGGATCAATAAGCGGAGGCATATGGAATCGCACTCATTCTCTTTAGCTCATCAAAGGCCGAGGCACCCGAGTCTTCTTGAGACTTACACCATGAGACATTGGCAAGAATCCTTTCTTCGAGTTCTGCATAGCAAACCGACTTAGGACTTTGTCAATGTAAGTACTTTGGCTTAACCCAATTAGCCTTCTCGATCTATCTCTATAGATCTTTATCCCTAAGATGTAGACCGCATCTCCCAAATCTTTCATTAAGAAACTCTTTCTCAAATAAGATTGAACAGCGTCTAACATTGGAATATCATTCCCGATCAATAGTATGTCATCTACATACAGGACCAGAAACACAAGTGCGCTCCCATTAACCTTCTTGTAAATACACGGCTCTTCCTCATTCTTGATGAAGCCAAATTCTTTGACCACTTCATCAAAACGAAGGTTCTAACTCCGAGATGCTTGCTTCAGCCCATAAATAGACCTTTGAAGCTTGCATACCTTGCTAGCATTTAAAGGATCGACAAAACCTTCGGGCTGTACCATGTACACGTCCTCGCTTAGGTTTCCATTTAAGAAAGCCGTTTTGACATCAATTTGCCGAATTTCATAATCATGATACGCGACAATCGCTAACATGATCCTGATAGACTTCACCATGGCAACAGGTGAATAAGTTTCATCATAGTCAACACCATGAATCTGCTTATACCCTTTTGCTACCAAGCGCGCCTTAAAGATGTGAACATTTCCATCAGCGTCTATCTTTTTCTTAAAGACCCATTTGCACTCGATAGTTTTTACACCATCAGGCAGATCAACCAAGTTCCAAACTTGATTATCATACATGGACTTTATTTCGGATCTCATGGCCTCTAGCCATCTTTCAGAGTCCGATCCCACCATTGCTTCCGCATAATCCTTAGGCTCATCATTGTCCAACAATAACACGTCATGTTGCTCCGTGGCGAGGAACATAAACCTCTCGAGCACGACTTGCCTCTCGGATCTACGTGGGGTGGCACCTCAACCTCCGGCTCGGCAACAACTTGCTCGTCGGCCGAGGTCGCAGAGTCAAACATTTTCGTGTGTTTCCGAATTTCTTCAAGTTGCACCTGCCCCATGGCTCTTTCGAAAACTGTTTTTCTAGAAAGATACCATCTTTTGCGACAAACACTTTGCCCTTTTCGGGTTATAAAATAATAACCACCGGATGTATCTCTTGGATACCCACAAAGAAGCATTTATCGATTTGGCGTGGAGCTTATCGACGTCACACGCTTTTACATAAGCTTCGCAGCCCCAAATCTTTAGAAAAGACAACACGGGACGCCTCCCCGACCATATCTCATATGGCGTCTTCTCCACGGATTTTGATGGAACCCTATTTAAAGTGAACGCAGTAGCGGTTTCTAGGCGAGTCCCCAAAATGACAAAGGAAGATCGGTCAGACTCATCATAGACCGCACCATGTCCAACAAGGTTTGGTTCCTCCGTTCCGATACACCATTCCATTCAGGCGTCCCGGGTGGAATCAATTGCGGAACAATTCCACAACTCTTTAGATGATCGCCAAACTCTTGGCTCAAATATTCACCTCTACGATCAGATCGTAGAAATTTGATTATCTTGCCCAAATGATTTTGTACCTCATTCTGAAACTCTTTGAACTTTTCAAAAGATTCAGACTTATGCCTCATTAGATAGATATAGCCATATCTACTAAAATCATCGGTAAAAGTAATGAAATACCGAAAACCACCTCTGGCCTCAGCACTCATCGGTCCACATACATCCGTATGTACGAGGGCCAACAAGTCACTCACCCTCTCACTTGTGACCAAGAAGGGTGTCTTTGTCATCTTGCCAAGTAGACAAGATTCGCATGTGTCAAAAGATTCAAAATCAATTGAACCAAGAAGTCCATCTTTATGGAGCTTCTCCATGCGTTCTTACCTATATGGCCTAGCGGCGATGCCACAGAGATAAGTGGAATTCAAATCATTTGTTTTGAGTCTTTTAGCATTAACGTTATAAACATTTGCATCATCAAGATCCAGCACATACAACCCATTCATTAATGAGAAGTTACCATAGAGCAAGCCATTGAAACAAATAGAACAACGCTTGTTCTTTATTACAAAATCATAACCATCTTCTTCCAAGCATGAAGAAGAGATAAGGTTTTTGCTCAAGGCAGGAATATAATAACAATTATTAAGTTCCATGACTAAACCAGACGGTAATGGTAAGGAATAGACGCCGACAGCCAACGCAGCAACCTTTGCTCCATTGCCGACGCGAATATTCACCTCCCCACTTGCACAGCTTCGAGTCCACTATACCATTGCAAATTATTAGCGTCTAACTGTGTGTCGGAATATACCATATATACCGTCGAACAGTCGGTTGGCAAAAAGTATTACCGACTGACTTGGGGTGTTGGCTAAAGTCCCGTTGGGAAAAGTCTTTACCGACGGACTTATTATTACCAACGGACTGTAAGTCGGCAATTTTCCATATTACCGACTGACAGTGCGTTGGCATTTTTCAATATTACTGACGTTTAGTCCGTCGGTAGTGTTGTCTTTACCGACTTTCAATCCGTCGCGCTTAAACAAATTGCCGACTGATAGTACGTTGAAATTTCTATAATTACCGACTTGCAGTCCGTCGGTACTGTTAACTTTACCGACGTTTAGTCCGTTGCTATCCTAGTTTTGCCGACACTCGGTGTGTTGCTATTCTTTGCCTATTTTTAAAAAAATATTATTCTCCATATAGCAATTCTCATTATATATGACATGATGCAATAAATATAGCACATCTAAAAGATAGATAGATCATCCAAAAGATAGATAGCACATCCAAAAGATAAATAGTACATCAAAAAAATAGATAGCGTACATTATTCAAAATATCATTTATCCAAAAGATATGCACATCCAACTAACATATATAGTCTTTGCACCATATCGTCTGTTCAAAATATAGCATATCATCCCACTGACATAGAAACAGTCTAGCGTGCATATGTAAGAGCTAGTATAGATTATAAGACCATTTCAAGTGTTTTGGTCACCAAAAGAGAAAACACTTTCATTTGTACAAGCACACGCATACACAAAAGAACATTTATCTTTCATCCAAGCGCGCTTTATCCATGAGAGAGAAGTATCCAGCCTCCATGCATGAATTGAAGTTCAGAATCACTCAACTATGGCCTTCCCTTTTTACCTAAAAAAAATATTTATTAGTGGAATGAAAAAATAAATCATGGTAGTAATTACATCTATTAGAAACTAATTAGACACTAATTACATCTTAACTTTGTTTTCATATAATCCGTATTGAAGGAAAACAAAAGCATATAGAGATGATAGCTTAGTAAATTCAAAGATTCACCCAGATTTTGCAAAGTAAGTGGAGCAAGTTCCAATAGTGCATACAAGTCATCAACGCACAAGTCCAAACATATTATTTCATACTTGGCTCTTCGCATCCCAAGCCCTTCTGATCATCAAGAAATGATCAGCTGGCCAATCCTTACAAGGTTAAAAGAAACCATAGATAAATCACCCCACAAAATACAAAGAATGTTTATGTACCTCCAATCTGGGAGCAAGATAACTTCTTTGCAGGATTCATCTACAAAAAAATTATAAATTAGTAGCTAGTTAGTAATTAAAAATATAAACAATACATAGTCTAGAATATTGAAAAATTCTCTTCTACAAATTATTTTGAAACAAATATATACCTAAAGCAAATATATGCTCGTGCGTTGCAACGGGAGAGACAGAAATCATCGCACGACCCGTATCTACAAAACCTTAATTTTGACAGTCATGTCTAATGATTTCTAAAACCCTAAACTGATAATCCAAACAAATTTTGAAAATGATTATCTTGTGAATTCCATATTGTCAAGAAAGAATAACATAGAAGTCAAATAATAAAGAAAATAAACATTGCAACATTCAAATGCTTGTGCCTAGAATTAAGCATGCAAGCTGCCGAAATTTCACTCAAATCTAATGCCAATAGAACTCATTAGAAGAGATGTTGACATGTTGGCACCGGAGGTCTTCTTGTCATTTTTTTTGTTTTAGTTTTGTGTTTTCAATCCTTGTAATTTTGGTTCGTTTATCCTTCTAATACATATGCAAGGGATTGCCAAGTTTCAAAAAAGTTGGCACCAGATAAAAGTATATTGTAAGACCAAACATGTTGTCGCAATACTCAATGTGACCTTAAAGTCTATTGTTAATTCCATTTGGTTCTAGTTGGGTAAACAAGGGTGTTCCATTTTGGGTATTCGGTAGCAGAATTGAATAAAAAGAAGCTTCTTTCTGCTCCACCACAAATACCAGCTCATTCCAGTCGGTGGTGAACAATGCCCATTGCAGTAATTAAGTCATAAACCATACTGTCTCCAATCGTAGGCTGAAAACCCAACTAAATTATTCATTAGACACATTGTTCATACTTGTTCACATCGGTGAAATGGATAACTCTTGGATAGCTCCTGTACCAAATTTTAATTCTTAAAAGGGATTTTTCAATTGATATATGCATGTTTGTTGTACAAACAAACAACAGATTTAAAATGAATTTTTTCCCCAGATGAAGTAGGATAGTAGAATTAATGCAAGAGGAAGGAAGAGGAAGGAAACCTTCCACTATGGAGTAGATTCTCCTGTAAGAATAGCTTCATTTACCATCGAGATCCGCCAACAATAGCATATCTGCTGGTACAGATCTATCTTGACCAAAGGCCAACACAAAAACCTATAAATTAAGAGCTTGCTGTCAGAAAAGACATATAAGATGATGTAATACCAAGTCAAAGATGAAAGAGACTAACCTGGAACACACAAAATGGTTCCATACACTGCTCCTTCATTAATTTCTGAAATGTGGGCTGTGGATACTCAAATCTAGTGAGGAAACAATTTAGTGTATTAGCCATTATTTCCAAACAGATGTATGTGTGATTAAAGCTTCCATATTTCAAATCTGAATGTTTGAATGAATCATTCAATAGATGCTTTAGCAGAGCTTTGGATATCTAAAAACTACATCCATACAGAAACTGTGCAGAGATGCATGCATTTTAAAACTACAGATATACCAAAACTTCCCTTACTTCTGCATGAAAAAAGATATACAGAAACTTTCCTTACTTCTGCATGAGTAAAGGCAAAACGTCCATGTGCACCATCCATATTTCAGGCTCGCAGACACCTAGCATGTGTTTATTTGAAGCAAATTTTACTAGTCATGGTCTAATATAGAAATCCTTATTAACACATAGGACAACATTGATACAGGTGTTATGAAGCATTTGCACATCCCGGCAAAAGCAACAATCAAGAGCAGAAAATTTCATCGAGGGCAAGTGGAGCAATCAGAAGATATTAATTTCCATCTACAAGAATCAATCTGCTAGCTGAGTACCGATCAAGCAAACCAGATGAAATTATAACCAGGGCAGTGAAGAATCAATCTGCAACTACACGTAGAAGCATCGTCATGGAGAAGGGGCGGCGGGGAGGGGCGACAGGGAGGAGGGCGGCAGGGAGGAGGGGCTGGCCGGGTCCTGGAGGGGGAGGGAGGGGCGGCAGGGAGGAGGGGCAGCGGGGAGCGGCGGCAGGGAGGAGGGGCTGGCCGGGGCGTGGAGGGGCGGCTAGGAGGGGCGGCAGGGAGGAGGGCCGCAGGGAGGAGAGGCTCGCTAGGGGCCGTGCAGCGGGGAGGGAGGGGCAGCGGGGATGGGCGGCTGGGAGGAGGGGCTGGCCGGGGGCAGGGAGGAGGGGCTGGCCGGCGGCAGGGAGGAGAGTGGCGGCGGCGTGGAGCTGGGCAGGGGAGGGGCGGCGGCTACAGGCTAGGGCAGGGGCACACGCGCATGCAGGACTTAGGTTGCGTATAGACATGTGAACAGTGTACATGAACAGTTCCGACGGACATATAGATGGAAAAAATTAATTTACCAACTTCAGGTCAGATGCTAAAAATACCTATTACAACCGACAGACTATCCGACCCTAATACCGTTAATCCTGTCGTGCAGTCCGTCGCTAATTCGTACCGACGCGTGTCCGTCGCTAATAGCGTGTTGTGGTATAGTGGTTCTACTAAGCCCCTGCAACGATTTGCAAGTATGAATCATTGATCCGGTATCAAATACCCACAATTCATTAGGACAAGTTGCAAGATTAATTTCAATAACATTAATACCTGAAGATGAAACAGTTCCATTCTTCTTGTCTTCCTGATACTTTCTGCAGTTCCTACGCCAATGACCTTTCTTATGGCAAGTAGTGACACTCGTCGAAATTCCTGGAGCCACCCTTCTTGGGCTTCACACGGTGGCTTAGGTTTGGATCTTGGATCACATTCTCACCGCTCCTTTGTCCTTATGTTTCCTTTTCTTATCCTTTTGAACCATTATCACATGACTAGGGCCTTTCTTAATGCTCGCTTTCACCGCTTTAGCATCCCATGCGGCTTTGGTCGTGGTCTTCTCCAGCTATTCATATGAAAGTTCAAAATGAGTGGCTCAAAGCTCGCAGGAGCGGATCGGAGAATTACATCCGTGGCATTTCGACTTTTAAGGAAAGCCAAGTTTCTCCGTGCTCTCAATGTAACCAATCATCTTAATCACATGAGGACTAACAATGAACTCCTTCGCTTAGTTTGCACGCAAATGTGGCTTTGGATATCGATATCGCTCAAATTTCTAGCTTGGTTCTCAAACACGCCTTAAGACCCTCGATCATAGTATGTGCATCAAGATGCTCATACCGCTTTTGCGATCGAGTTCATAGTGGCTAGCATGAGACAACTAACATCAAGAGCATCGTTAGTGTGCTTCTCATAAGCACTTTGTCAAGAATGGGCGATTATCGGCCCGATTCAGCAGATACTGCTCCTCTAGCACATATTCCTTTTTCTCTTGCTTGAGAACGATTCTCAAGTTTTGATACCAATCCATAAAATTTGTCCCATCGAGTTTTTCCCTCTCAAGGACCGAACGCAAGTTAAAACCAGGGTTTGCATTGACATTGCGTGCCATCTACACAACAGAATAAATAAGCAAAGTTTTAGCACTATGTTCATGTTAATCTTCCATTAAACAATTTAATAAAAGATGCTCCCACTAAAATCACTTTTCCTCTGGTGCATTTTAGAAGGACAAGATCCATAGTCGAAAGTTCTAGAGTTACCAAAGAACCAAGACATAGGTAGGCAACACATTGCATGTGGAATCACATTCCACCCTACGACCAAGGAAGAAAACGACGCCCTCCCTCGCAAAGCAGGGTGGAAACAATCCGCTAACGTACAGGGTCTTGTAGGTGCCGCTATTGAAAGGGTAGTTACTTAATTTTTCGAGGAAACCATCCTATCAAAGACTATCATGACCACCAATTATGATAATGAGATAGAACAAAGAGAAAGCGGAAAACAATCACGTAAGATACGCTATCAAGTCGTGAGTTAGTATGGCCCAAGCACGCGGTGATCTCCATCACCACGCTCTTTCCCGCCCACCGAGCCACCAGGTTGAAGCCTCCATGACCAATTACAAGCTATTACTCCTAACACTAGTAATCAAATATACATGAGGATTCAAGGCATCACATGCCGACACGCAGTCGTTATATAACAACAGACAGCCTTTGGTACAGCAATTAACCATGACACGCAGTCATGAAAATCACAAGCAATCAACACAAAGGGTCCATACAACTCACATCATTCCTCGAAAAACAAGTTAGGCGCAGAATCGAATTCTAGCTTTCGCGATGTGAGTCGATTTAAATTAACAGCCTACGCAGACTATCACGGCGGTCCCGCTTATGGAAATTTCAACCGATTGATCAAATCAAGCGATCCCGCCATCATATGTCCCAATTTTCCATAAGGTCGATCTCATCAACCCAACGTGAGGTCCCTTGAGAAGACAACGACCGCATGTGATCTCGATCTGTTGCCTCGATTTGTTCATCGCACACGGATCCCAGATGGTGTTACCAGCCGGTATGGGAGTTGTGTGTCTTGAATATAAAAGAGGGCGAACTAATCTTTTGATCACACAACGACAACCACCGCAACCTCGATCTGTTGCCTCGACCGTTTCAAGACGCGCAAGATCCCCGATGGTGTTACCAGCCGGTAGGGGATTTGTGCGGCTCACAACTGAAAGAGGACAAACTAATCTTTTTGGTCACGTGGTGCTATCAACTCATACCTCTAATACCCCGTGATCAAAATCAGCATCATATCAAATATGCGCCAGATCCAGATCCGAAACTACACATGATCGCTCTGATACCACTGTTGGGGAACGCGCAGGTTACGCTAGCCGAAAATCAAAATTTTCCCGCACACCCAGGATCAACATGCAAGTAGGGGACCATGGATCGTTACCCTCGACGCGCGGATGCAGCGGAAGAAGACTCGCACACGTAGAGGAAGTAGTCGAACACGCCCGATCGATCGATCGCTATTGCTCGAGGGGTCGCCGGTGCAGGGTGAGGTCGCCCGGCTCGAGGGTCGCCCGTGACGGGAGAGGTCGCCGTGCTCGGGAGAGATCGCCCGAGCTTGGAGAGGTCGCCGATCAGCAAGCACGCCCATGGCAGCGCGCCTCTAAGGTATCCACACGTCCGAGTGGAACGTCAGCCGGCGTGCTAGCACCACGTCGCGCGGCTAGGGTTTCCTCGGGAGCGGGAGGGGTGCGGCGGCTAGGGTTTTGGTGGACTGCATCTAACTCATGTATCGCGCCGCCCCTAGCCTCCAACTTATATAGACGTGCTAACGGGCTTCTACACTAGAAAACCCGTTAGGACTCTATCTCCTACGCAGATCCATATCCACGCGCCGAAACCCATTAACAGAAATGAATCCGTTAAGCATGTTCCAAACCGTTAAGTGTGTGATCCGTTAGGTTCATGTGCAAGTCGGTCAGGCCCGAAACCCGTTTCCGATCCACAGATCAATAGCGGTATCTAACAACACATATTGACCCCGAATACAGAATGATCTCATCAATGAACCTTGATACACGCGTACATACCGATCCCTTTGCCACACGACACCGGTCAAGCTCAAGGCAAGATGCGTGCCACCCTTGTGATAGCTCGACCCATTCACTCGCTCCGTAATGGATATAAGATGTAACTAACGATTAGTCACCTTGGCACGCCGCAAGACTTTCCTTATCCATCCACACCGAGGGCCGGAGGTATCTCTCCTGTTATCGAGGAGGGCAAATTCCATCTTGATCTATCACACCCCACGCCATGTTTAGCGGCATACCCGTAAGTTACCTTTATAACTACCCGCCACGGAGTAGCGTTTGATAACCCCAAAGTATACAACTACGCATCTTTGGGACTCTATGATGATCTCAGGTCTAAGGACCATATAGGTGTACCACTCGAGACAACAACTGATGGCACTATTAAGATAACAATCTCAGCAGGTGTCTCGAGTAGGTCAATCCAACCATCCGTGTTCTCTAACACGTGTCCACATTATTGATTCGATATCCACAATATCTATGGTATGTGAAACAGTACCATCAATCAATATATGTGCTGATCAATCATTAATGCTCCTCATAATGATTCTGGATCAGGGATCAGTTTAGAATAATGTCACACAAACAATGTGTCTCACAACCAAGTCATACTTGATGAACAAAGTTATGACCATTATTCATGGAACCTGATAAGCTAGTTATCGAAAAGTACATGAACAAAGACGTATTACACAATCATCTCATAATTGATCTAGGGCATATTCCCTTCAGTCCGTACCGGGGGCTAGGGTGTCGCTCTTTCTCATGTGCACCTATTCGAGTTCGCAAACTCAGGTTTTCGAGCAGCTGCACAACGGGGGCTGGAAGTTAGGCTGGCGTTCTACCGGTTTTTCTTCAAACTTCCTAGCGCTGTTTCGCCTTGCTCTTAGTTTTCTGTTCGTTCTTGTCTTTTTGCTGCTCTTTTTTACAGGGAAAAGGTAAGTCTTTATTGCTTTAACAAAATTTACAGGTAGAAGGCCCTTTCGGGAGCAGCCCTATTGTTACTTAGAAGCGAGTTGCTCCTTGAGCTCCTCGATCACTTCCTTGAGGCGCAGGACCTCCCCTTGGCCCCGGAACCCCTCTCTGGCCTCAGCTCGGAGACGTTCGGCTTCCTCCTTGCTGTGCCTGGCCTGCTCCGCTACCTTCGCGCGAAGAGCCTCGACCTCTTCGGTCTTGGCGCGCAGCTGCTCGGTCAGATTTTCGCTCTGACTAGCTCGCTGCTCGGTGGCCTTGAGCTGCTCGTCTAGCTCCTTGACCCTTCTCTCCGCGGTGCTCGCCCTTGCGGCCAACTCGTGCATCTCCTCAGCCTCCTCCTGTGATACCCACAGGGTGGAGAGCTTCTCCTGGAGCGCCGCGGAAGCCTGCCTCCCTTCGATCAGTTGGACCTTCAGCTTCTTCACCTTCGCCTTCAGCCGGCTCCGGATTTTGGCTGGTGCAGGGGGCTCCTCCTCGAGCCCCCTCAACTGGAGTTGCTCCTGAAAGGCTGCCAGAACGGCGCTGCGCTCGACGGTGACGCCTTCCACGAGGTCCTCCATGGTGTCCTTCATGAACTGAAAGAGAGAAGACCAAGCAAGCTTCGGGCAGCTTTAGCTCGAACAGACAAGGTTCGGTTTCGAAGTTTACCTCTCCAAGCCGACGCTACAGACCCTGGCGCAGGCGATCTTCAAGGCCGTGGGTCACGGCTCTTTGTTCGGATGAGACCAGCAGCGCTGATCTCTCCACTGTCTCTCCCGTCGGGCGCGCGCGCATGCCAGGCGATTAGACGGGCGAAGGAGTGTCGCCCTCGCACTCCTGCCCTTCCTCTTGCTCTTCTGCCCGTTCGCCTTGGGCAGACCGCACCTCTCTCGACCGAGACTTGGGTGGGTAATCTGACAGGTGACTTGAGCTCCCTGACCGCGATCTTCTTCTTACTCCCCGGTGGCAGGGACTTCTCCACCTTTCACGGGAGGTTTCGCCGCCACAGGATGATTTCCCCGCGACGAAGTGCGGCAGACCGCTGCTCGGTCTCGCTTAGGCGTCAGCGAGCCAAGATCTTGGCTCCGCTCTTCGTGGCGCCGTGCTCCGCTTCTTGGCTTCCAGCCTGTTGATCGTGCCCTTCAGGGCGTTGAGTCGGTCGCTGGAGCCGGATGGAAGCAAAGCCCAAGCTGCCAGTTTGTCCTTTAAGGGCGAGCAACTTTGTTGCTCGCGAGGCACCGTGCAGGTGCTCGGGCAGTAAGGACCGCTCAACCGCCGCGTATACGTAGTCCGCGTCGACCTCCTTTTGGGCGGCTGATGAAAAAGAGAAGAGTTAGTTCGTGCGTGGTTTGGTACAACGTAAAGGGAACAGCCCTGTCACTGCGTACCTGCCGCAGGGAACATGACCTTCTTTTTCGCTCCTCGGTGGAGCTTGCGCTTCTTGCTCGAGGGCTCCTCGGCTTCTTCGCCCTGGCCTCCAGGAGCTTGCGGCGACAAGCTCAGCTCCTTGCTGAGCTGAGCACTCTTTTGGCGCAACGCAAGAAGTTTTTCCTTGCGTGTGACATCTTCCTCGAGCCTCCTCTGCTCGGCGACCTGTTGCAGCCGAACCACATGGCCCGGGTAAGCCTGCGCACGGCTCTTAAGCCAAAGGTTCATGACCCTTACCTCTTCGTCGCTTTGCTCGATGAGGGGAGAGGGGCTTGGTCTTTTCCCGCTTGGCTGGCCGCGCGCTCGGTTGGCTTGCTCGGCACGCTTCGTCGCCGCGGGGGGCTTCCTTGAGGTTTGGCGGCCGCCATGACGCGGCGAGCTCCGCGTCGGCGCGGTGGCCACCTTGGGCTTCTCGGCCACTTTGGCCTTGCCTTTCCTCGCTCCCTCGGTCTCGGAGAGCTCCTCCACGATTCCTCCGAGGATCAGCTGGTTCTCCTGTTTGTTTGGGAAGCGAATGTTAGCATCTTCAATAGTGTAAATCTTGCAAAACCGAACGAGGTGTAAGTGTTTTACCTCTGGTGTGCGGACGAGCACGTTGCGTGGACACGTGTAGGCCACCTCGCCGGTGACCTCACCGTCCTTCCTTGCAGCCTTCAGTATGGCGTCGACCTGTTCGGTCACCCATGAGTCAGTCGGTTGCACTGTCCGAACAGAAGAGATCTTTAGTTCCTATTCGGATGAAATCACCAAATGAAGGTTGAGTCTTAAAGGCACTTACCCGTGCTTTCCCTGGTGATTAATTCCCATCCTTCTATCTTATAGAAGGGGTAGGATTTTCTCCGCAGCGACAGATCTCGTTATTGGACGTCATGGATGATCTCCGCCCGTGAGCCCGAGGCCCACGAGGGAGGCGATCTTCCGCGTCAGGTACCAATCCTCGTCGGACAGCTCCGGCCGAGGCATTGGCGTTCCCTTCGCCGGCGCCTTCCGGGTGAAGACGAGCTTGCTGTCGCCGCTCCTTTTGGTGTAGAACCACCTCATCCACCACGGCCCCATCGAGTCGAGCAGTGGTGGACGATTGTAGGGCGCGTCGTCGGCGGTGACCCGGAGCTTGAGGTAGTAGCACCCGGCTGGCGGCGGCGAGCCGCTCCTCGTCATCAGATAGTAGTGGAGGAACAATTTCACGGTGGATCAACTTCAGTAGCCCTCGCGGTGTGCGAAGACGATATCTGGAGGATCGAGTTGGGGTTCAGATTTGCGACCTCCAACCCGCTGATGTTGAGAAAGGCCTCCACGAAGTCGCTTTCGGGAGACCTCAACCCGAACAGTGCGAGCTACTCGAAGTTGACGAACTCGTCCTCGAGCGGCTCCGGTGTTTCCTCCTCCCCGGGTAGTCTCTAGCTGCCGGTGTCGATGTGGCCTTTCTCTTCCCAGATCTTCAAGTCCTCCTTGGTCATGCTAGTGCCTGAGAACTTGGCCATAGCAGTCCCCAGGGCTAGACGAACAGATTGGGGGGGTGGAGTTTGGCTGTTTGATGCTGAGCGCGGTTGGAATTAGGGCTTGGGAAGGAAAGGCGTGAGAGCGAAAGTGGCAAGCCGCAGGCGAGGCGAGCAGCTCTGCAATGGATTTTTGCCACTAAACGGCTAGTTTTTCCTGCAACGGCTAAGTAAAAAACGGTCGACTGTTTTCACTGCGTAGCGTAAGTTACCGTTGAGATATGCCAATGGCTACTTTTTCCAGTGTCTGCACTGAGGACTGGGTGCTCTGCTCGGACAGATGTTGTTCCCTGTTCGACGCAACAGAGTTGCTCGGTACTGATCGGGTTTGTTCGATCCCGGACAAGTTCTGGTCAGGAGAACAATAACCTGCTCGGTCGTTCGTCGTACGTCCTCGTAACGGTGATATTTCCCTCTTCGTGACTTGGAGTCTCAAGAGGAAGACCCCACTCTAGTGAGTCCTTCCACTTGAGTCTCGGGGGCTAGTTGTCGGGATAAAATCATGGCCCATTGCCATGGCCCACTCCCTGACGGCCCAATCAAACAGCCTACTAGGGCCCAGCTCCCTAGAAGGTTCTATCAGGCCCACGTGCATCCTGCGTAACAGTTTCTTGGCTGGCACGGTGCGTAACGGCCTAGGATTCGTGTTTGAGTCCGACTCGAACAGAGTTCTGTAAGGCTACGTGAAGACCCGGACGTAGTTTCCCGGATTGGAGCAGATGTCGTGATCCCCAAGAATCGGAGTTTACCTTATCTACCTCGGGATGTATTTGGCAAGTTGAGTTCGTTACGATCTCGTAGTTAGCCCGGCCCGATTATCCCTCGGTAGGTCGGTTCATCAACACTATATAAACAAGGCCCCTACGGCGTGTAGAGGGCACGAGTTTACGCACCTGATCTTCCACTTGATCGTCGTATTGAAGCTTACGCATATTGCTTCCTATACACCCATAATCTCACCGAGACCTATCCGTCTCGTCGAGCTTCCTCTTGTAATCATCTCTGATATATAAGAAAGGCTGGACGTAGGGTTGTTATCTCCCCGGAGAGGCCCGAACCAGGATAAAAACCCCTGTCTCCCTATTGCTCGTTGGTTGCTGTTTGTTCTGTTCGGTGTGTCTCCTATCTCCCCTTTCTCAAGAACCTTAGTTGACTTGAGATCGATATCTCAACCGTCGACACGGGTCTTCACGTAGCCGTGCAGAACTCTGTTCGAGTCGGACTCAAACACGAATCCTAGGCCGTTACGCACCGTGCCAGCCAGGAAGCTGTTCGGCAGGATGCACATGGGCCTGATAGAACCTTCTAGGGAACTGGTCCCTAGTAGGCTGTTCGATTGGGCCGTCAGGGAGTGGGCCATGGCAATGGGCCGTGATTTAATCCTTGACACAAACCACCAAAACAGACCAAAATCACATAGTTCAAGCTTCATATCATATATAAGGTTGAGCTGTTGTGCAATGGCTGCCTCATTAAAAACCTATCTAGGTAAAAACTCACACCTCGTGAGAAAACCCTAGATAGGAAAAGAGTACATCCCAGCTCCAAATGTTCAAGTTATAAACAGTCCATAGTCCGTACAGGCACAGTTCAATACAAAAGATTACAATAACAGCCATCAGGCATTCTCAGGAGCTTCATCAAGATAAAGATTAGAGAAAGCATCTTCAAGTTCTTTGTCCTCCAAGTTGTGCTGAGCCCTTGCTTCCCCTTGCTCCCAATCCTTGATGCAGGCCAGCATCTCCACCATATCAAACGTCAAACAACGTCGCCGCTCCTCAATAATCCTGCTAGTTAGACTAAATGCACTTTCTGATGATATAGTAGAAACAGGCACAGTCAAAACATCTTTAGCCAAGATAGAAAGAACAGGATATGTAAGTTTGTGCTCATGCCACCAGGTCAAAAGATTGAAATCATCATCATACTTACGGGCGTTGTCACCGCCCAAGTATGATGACAGTTCAGAACCAACCCCAAGAGATGCTGGACCAGTGCTTGCTACTTGCAACAAGGCACTTGCAGATGTTCCTCTAGAAAGATTAAGAGAAGCAGTGGAGGGAGAAGGAGAACCAATTGAACCAACAGGTCCTGAAGCAACAGGATCATCATCACCATATATCATATCCCAGTTAGTCTTTTTCTTACCAGTTTTGGGTGGATCTGAAGGCCTCTGCAATCTGACATCACCAAACTTGATGTCATATTTGTTAAAGGTTTCAGAAAGTTGTGCTCTCACATAAGTTAAGTATGCAACATAATTAGATTGTGTAAGATTAAACAAAATAGAGAGCACTCTATTGAAACCCCTCAATTTAGCTCTAGGATCCAGAATGAATGCAAAGGAATAAAGAAGTGGTATTGTCGACAGGTGACTAACTGGGGGGTCACCGCCGGCAATGATTATACATGGGGCGATGCATGCAAGATCTAAACTCGATGGTAGCACAAGACAAGGATTTATACAGGTTCAGACCCTCATGGCGGAGGTAATACCCTACGTCCTGTGCTCTGGGATTATAGGGGTTATATGTGTACAAGATGATGATCAACATGGGAGATGATCAAGCTTAGATGTGTGATTCCCTCGGTGGCATGGCCTTGTGGGATCTGTAGATGGCCTCATGGGATCTGTAGATGGCCTCATGGGATCTGTCCCCTCGAACTATGGCCCCCTACCCCCTTTATATAGTGTAGGGGGTGGGATTACAAGGAGGAGTCCTAATCGGTTACGAGGTAGGATTCCTATTAATTAGGGATAGGTTTCTATCTTCATGTCTTTTCTTACCGAACAAGTCTTCTAGAGTTTAAGTGGTACCCGTGTTTATCCACCCGACTTGGTCTATCCCCTGTCGGATGGTCTTTTAGGCCCGCCGTGTGGATACCCGGGGTCTATGTTGTCCACAGGTATGTCCCTCCAATACTTAAGAAACTTAGTTTTCATAGGGACCACCACACTTCTAAGCATTTCATCGTTCTCATAATTGTTTAGATGTTTGGCAATCTGAATAATATGATGTAACATTAGTGGAGAAGTTGGATAATATACACCAAACAGCACACATGTTGAATCATAAAACAATTCAAGGAATTCCAATATTTTTCAGCAACATACCAATGTGCATCAATCAAAAGCAAAGCATTATCACCTTCACCCCTAGGGTAGTGTGTCTGGATGAACACATCAAATGTGTTCTTGTAAGGTACCAGGTGGTTAAGCATAAGGTAGGTGGAGTTCCATCTCACATCCATATCTAAACCAAACTTACGAGGACGTTCATTCATAGCCATGCAGTAACTTTTATATAAAGCAATGCGCTGGTTAGAAGAGTTTTAAAAAGAAATTGCAGTTCTAAATGCCTCAAGATAAGGCTTGAGCCTCTTCAAGCCAGACTTGACAATAAGGTTAATTACATGGCAAGCACATATTTGATGCAAGAACAAATCACCAACATAACCAGACAACAAAGGTGTGAGTAATGACATAGCAGTTGTATTAGAAGATGCATTGTCCAAAGTGGTAGAAAAGGTCTTATTAGCTAGACCAAACTCAGCTACCACACCATGCACACGCTCAACAATGTTCTGACCACTGTGAGAGACATCAATAAGCCTTAAGCCTATAATCCTCTTCTCTAATTCCCATTTATCATTAACATAATGAACTACCACACTAAGGTAGTCTTCCTTAGCATTGCCAGACCAAATATCAGAAGTTATAGCAACAGAAGTAACACTGGTTTTCAAAATTTCCAAAAGTTTAGCACGTTGCTCACTGAAATACTTAGCAATATCTCTAGTTGTGGTTTGTCTAGAGACAGTAGAAAATGTAGGGTTATGAGATTTCCTAATGTACTCCTCAAATGCAGGATGCTCAGCCAAACAGATAGGAAGATCAAGTCAAGCAATCAACTTACACATCTCAGAACGTGCAACATCAGCATTGTACTCCCAAAATTTAGGTGTACCATCAGCATTGTACTGCAATAGGGTCTGAGACATGGTTGATCTACCATGTTTCTTCATGCATGCAATTCTATGCCTAGTTAGATGCCCAGTACCACCAGTTGATCTAGCAGAAAGTATGCCTTTGCAAAGGAAGCACTTAGCTTGAACCCTTACCTTCTTACCATCAATTACCTTGAAGATCTTCTCAAAATCGGTCCACACTTTAGACGTGGAAGGTCGCTCCCTTGCTTTCCCCTTCCCTGCGCTTGGTGCTTGCGACTTGGGATCCCGTCCGGCATCTCGCGACCTACGCCGCCGCCATCGCCAATCTCGATAGGGTCACACTCGCCGCCCAACAGGGCTTCCCGGTCCTCGCCCAGGTCTTCCACGTCATCTCCGCGCATCCCCATCATCCGGAGGTCATCGTTGACCGTGTGTCCGTTATCGTCATCGTCCATCGCCGGCTCTCCGGTTCCTTCAACGGTTTAGGGTTAGGCCTAAACCGGAGCACCAAAGTTGCCGGTGAGGTCAGCGACGGACGGATCCGGTCGTCTGGTTCCTCAACGGATCTACGAGCAAAGAAGCAAAGAAGAAGAAGAAGCCAAATCGACAGATCGAGAATGAACATTTCAAAACATCAAATCGACAGCTTACCTCGCGATTTCGCGAATCCGGAGCACCAGATCGACCGGAGAGGTCGAGGATGAACGGATCTAGGACTAGGAGATGACGAATCGACACAAGGAAACTGGGAAAAGGGGATTGATCTGAGCTCCAATGGCGGCGAGGCGGCGTGCCGTGGCAGCGACCGGCGAGGCGGTGCGCCAGTGGCGGTAAGGCGGCGTGGCGCCGTCACGCCATGGCGGAGAGTCGTGGCGGCGTGTAGCAGGAGGGGGAGAGAGACGAGAGCGAGAGCGGCCGACCGGCGAGGCGGTGCGCCAGTGGCGGTGAGGCGGCGTGGTGCCGTCACGCCATGGCGGAGAGTCATGGCGGCGTGTAGCAGGAGGGGGAGAGAGACGAGAGCGAGAGCGGCGACCGTGAGAGCGAGTGAGCGAGGGGAAGGGGAAAGGGGCGCGGCTAGGGTTAGGAGAGGGGGGACCGAGGGAGGGGCGCGGCGCAGGCGGGGTTTTATCCTCCCCCAATGGACGCCTGGGCCTGGGCCTACGCAGCGGAGGGTGGGGAGGTGGGGGTGGGCTGTGGCCTGTGGGGGAAGCGGGCCGCATCGTGCCGGTACCTTAACCGTGCCGTGCTCATGCCGGCCCACTGGGCCGAGGTGGCGGCCCAGGCACGACTTGGGGCATCGTGCTGTGCCGGCACGGGCACACCGGCCATCGTGTCGTGCCATGCCGTGCCTAGTGCCGGCCCATTTGGCACGGCCCGTTTGGCCAACTATACTGGCGGGAGTAAGTACAGTGGGCCCCCACTCGCAAACTTGCGTCGGGGTCTTAGCCGGGACCATATCTCTCGATGGTCACCACTAGCTAGGCCATCAAGAGAGCTTTTGTCCAAGGGGTTGCTCTCTCTCGACGGCCACCCCATGACCATCGAGAGAATTCATGTCCAAAGAATGTTGTTTCTTCACGGCCACTACTTGACCGTCGAGAGTAGAACATAGTAGGAAAAAATGTTTCAAAATTTAAATTTAAAAATAGTAAAACAAGTATATTACCATTTTCTTTCATAAGCCGCGGGAAGGACATCTTCTCAACGGTAGTCTTGCTCATTTTAACAACTCGGTTCTTACTGGTCGTCTCAGATCTATCACAAAACTTATGGCTGGCCTAGTTTGAGGCCCAATCTGACTGAATTGTGAGGTACTGCGAAGCTGCGTGGTACTTCATACGAGCGAAATCATGACCAACTTAGACATGTTAAAAATTTAAGGAAGAACATAAATACAATAAGCGATTACCCATAGAAGTCCTCCACCACCGGACTCGTGTCCTGGACATCAGATCCTGCACCTTCTGCTTGGCACTTTTGTTTATCACTAGGACAAAGTTCGCCTCCTCCAACAGAAAAAACACTTTTTTTCTTTCTAAATCTACTATGCTAACAACTAAACCTAAATTAATCTTGACTAATCATGCATTACATCGGCGATGACAACGACGTCAAGGAGGAGGCGGCACTACCGGGAGAACAAGGAGCAGGAGACGACAGAGGGGGATGTGGCGGCGGCTCGGGCAGCGCAGTGGGGCTGGGCACACGGGCTCGGAGGCGGTAAACTAATAAATAAGATAATTGCTAGAAACCAAACATTCTATTGTACCAGACGTTTCGATCTGACCCACTACCACATGTGCGCTTCGGTCCAATCCACGATTGCTCGTGGAGGTGATTTGTTCCAGTAGTTCAAATTGCATATTGCAGCAATACATTTCACTTGTTCCATTAGTTTGGTGTTTATGTTTCATTTTTGCATAACACACTTATTTTGTTATGCTGATCAACTCATTTGATTTGTTCCAGTAGTTCAAAGTGCATATTTCAGCTCGACATCTTACTTGTTCCATTAGTTCAATTTGCATGTTCCATTTCTTATGGCACACTTGTTTGGTTTCTACTGTTGAATTTATTTGATTTGTTCCAGCAGTTCAAAATACATGTTCCAGCCCACATCTCACGTGTTCGATTAGTTCGATGTGCACGTTCCATTTTTGTATAGTTCATTTGTTTTGGTCATGTGGTTCAATTCATTTGATTTATTTCAACAGTATATTTCACTTGTTTCGTTATTTTAATGTGTATGTTTCTACATTTTCACTTGTCATGGAGTGCATCACGGAACAATATGAAGTTGAATTGCTGGAACAAATGTAGAACAAGCGTACAATTGTTTTTTACATATGGAACTTGCAAGTACTTGTTCATCCAATAAGGCCCTGTTCTTTTGAGATGATCTGAACGGCTGATCGGCTGAATGGCTGAAATGAGTGAACTTCGAGAGCTTCTCGAGGTAGTCTCGAAATTCAGATATATTTCGTTTAACTTGCTTTTGAAAGCGTTAGGATCCACCTTCAAACAACGAAAAAATGGACTAAAAAAACTCAAAGCATATGTGTTTTCAAAACGTAGATAAGTCGTTAAGCCGTTAAACTGAAAAGAACAGATCCTAAATAAAGTCAAACTATGAAAAGTGCAGATGGAAGAAATTTTTTCCGGTGCCTAAGCTCAGCCAGACGCCTTGTTCTTTTGGGCTACAAATTTTGAATTGAAAAAATTATGGCCCCTCAAGAGAGGTCCTAGAGAGTCTACAAAATTATAAAAAACATTTTAAAACTCTAAGAAAAACTATTTAACAGTTTAAAAATAACTACAAACTAATACACCATTAGTGGAAAAGTATTACATTTAATTAAATTTTATTTAATTTAAATTAAATTGAAAAGAACACGTCCGAAATCAGGCCGCCACGGCCAGCCTGACAGTGAATCTATTGGATCGTAGGCCCGGTGATTCAACGAAAGTACAAGACAGGGTTCCTCCCAAACCATAACCAAGGTTTCCGGCCCATATGGGCCTTGCTGACGCCAATATCTGTCAACTGATCCATCCGCCATCCCTCTATCCTCATGAATGTTTGTGCCTGCTTAGGAAAAGAACTCCCAACCGGCCAACCGATCCATCGCATCCTGGCAAAATGAACCCCAATCCATTGCATCGGCTTGTTCCCTGGCGATACCTGTAATTTTGATATCCATTCTATATTACAACGCCTTTACTGGCTGCATCCTAATTACACCATGTTATTCTCAGGAAAAAAATTTAATCTATATTACAAAACCCTTAGAGCATCCCCATGAGGCACTTTAACTTGGCCGGCATCATTCCAGCGCGGGAGAATTTTTGAAATCGGCTGACACTGCGGGACTGCATGCGGCTGGATATTAGCAATTAGGCGTTGATGCAGGGGAGTTTAGCTCCCCTGCTGGGGATGCTCTTACTAGTTACGTCCTGATTGCATAACGTCACCCAAGGAAAAACAATCTAAAATCCAAAAAAATTAAAAATTAAAAAATTAAAATACAAAAAAAATCATGATAAGGGTTCGTAAATGAATTTAAGTATTGGAAATGTTAACTTGTACAAACTGAATTAAAAAATAATAGAAAAATAAGCTTTGAAAAATATAACTATAGTTTAAAAGCTTGTAAAACATGTAGATGTCCATAAAATATTAGGATTTTTTTAAAAAAGATTAATAAATAGTTGAATTACTTTCTCCGCACCATGTCACCCAAGGGAAAAATTCTGAAAAATCTAAATTTTTTTTAAAATGCACTTGAGCCTTACGAAACTAATGCTACGCATCACGGACGCGTAAACCTCACTGGTATATTTACAAACCCGCGATCAAAATTTCTAGAAAACGGAATGTCCAACCCAAGTTACCAAATTATATTTCATATCATTACGGCATGTTCTGTAATTTGGTAGGTAAATCATAGGAACCAGCCAAAATACTGTAAATTTAGATTAAAAAATCGAATTAAGAATCGAATACTAAATTGTGTTTTCAAAAAAAGTTATTTTGTGATGCTTTTCTCTCTTCCCCTAATAACATGCTCAAAGTTAATAAGGAGTTTATACATATACTAACAGGGTAGGCGACCAAACATGATGTAACGATTCTGGCCAATCCCTTCGTCACATGTATCTTCTTTGACGTTGGTGGCGGCCGGGGGTCAGCCGAAGACCTCTAGGCTTTGTTTCAGATTTGCTTTGCTTAGGCCCTGTTTGTTTGAGCTGCAGCTTCTCCAAAAGCTATTTCTAGAAAAAGCCAGAAAAAACTAGCTTCTGTGAAAAGCTCAGATCACAGTATAAATTGGGCTTTTGGTGGCTTTTAGCTTCTTTGAAGGGAGTTCCAAAAGCTGTTTGTTTGTTTGAGCTTCTGGCTTCTGAGACTAAAAGCTGGCTAGAAGCTGAAACAAACAGGGCCTTAGTCAGTAAGATTTTAGGTTTGGGGTTGTTTTTGAGTTTCCGACTTTAGTTTCGTTTGGTCTTTGCAAAAGCTAATAATAAACCTATTTGTGCCATTAGTGTGTAGATGAAAAGGGGAAGAACGCTTCCCCTTGTCACATGATCTGATCTAGGAGGCGGTGACATTGAGTCGATCCGATCTCGTTGTCGAAGGGTGGAGTTGAAGAAAGGGACAAGAAGTTGGACGATAACAATGTCTGCAGTGTTCAGTGGTGTGTGCTCCGCTTTGTCTTCCTCTTTGGCGGTCATGAATTCGTGACAGTTTGCAAGCATTTGAGCCTGTTGTTGATGTTTATCTTCTTTTCCATCCCGCTGTGAGAAGGAGGTCAAATGTTGATTACGACAATCCTTGCTTCAATGTTCGCGTCGTTTGGAGTAGGGTTAGATGTATAAGTTAATTATAGGGCCATTTCTTATATCTGTTGATCCACATCTTTAGCTATATCCTTAATCATCTTTTATATCTAAGGATTATCTTCTCATATTTTATGTATTTTTCGGTATAAATCTTTATGAAATAGACTCTGTTCATGGTGAAAATATAGGGTCCCGACTAGGGGCAGACCTAGGCCTAGGGGCGCCTAGGCCGTGACTCGAGGCGTGGCCCAGTAGCAAGGGATAGCCCCTAGATATTGGGTCAGTTTTGTCGGTGTAATAAATACCGGGGTACAAAGAGGCCTGGGAAGGCCGAGAGGGCCCCACGCGTCAGGCGGTCCATGAGGCCGAGAGGGCCCCACGCGCCAAAGTGCGTGGGCGAGCCCCTCTCGAGACGAGAGAGGCCCCAGCGCCCAAGGCCAAAGGGCGCGCATGAGCCCCTCTCAAGAACGGCGTAGGGCCCCAAGGCCAAAGTGTGTGGGCGAGCCCCTCTCGAGACCAGGCGAGGGTCCCACGTCGTGTGGGGCCAGGCAGGGAGCATTGCGTATGAGTCTTGGACGAAGGCTCCCCCGCCGCAAAGGACGGCGCATTTAATGAGACATCACGCCGCGGATAGACAATTTGAAGAAATGATTACCGCTTCTGATGACTCGCAGTCTCGAGCGGCCATCCTTTGTGGCGCAGAAGAATTGACCGACAGAGAGAAGGTTTGCTTGAGGAGGCCGCCCGCTGCAAGAGAAGGCGAGGCCCCACCCGCAGACTCACCGTGTGGATCAGGCGGGTCGAGGCCACTGCGGCACGCGAGGGCGGCGCCGCTGGCATGGGCAGCTGCACGTTTTGTCTCTTCTGTCGTGTCTTGTCGAGTATCGAGGGCATCAGATCGCTTACCCCTCGCTCTCTCCGCTAGCCCACGGCTTGTATAAAGGGAGGAGAGAGAGGGGACGGGAGAGGAGGGAGAGACGAGCACTAGTATTCGTGCATTCGAAACACCCTGAAAACACACTCCCATTCAACCACAATCAGAAAAGAGCTAAGGCTCAGCAGAGTAGGACTATTACCCGCGAGGGGTCTCAACAGGTAAATCTGAAGTCGCTCCTTGTTGTGCCCGACGCCAAATCGAATCGAGCTTGATCGAGTTGGCTAGCAGACTAAAAATCTGACCAGGGGTGTGATCCGCAGTGGTTGAGCGGAGAACACGCCGTCAAGTTTGATGCCCCCCACTCCCCCAGGTCGCCACGCCTCCCACTCCCCCAGGCCGCCTCGCCCGACACTCCCGCACTCCCCCACCCTAAGGCGCCGCCCGCCGTCACGGCTTCCTGCCCACTCCCCTAGGCCACCACCTCGGCCTCCTCCTCTGGTTCACTTCGGCGCGGCGGCACCCGCAAGGGCGCACGCCTGCGCATGGATTTTCGGCGGCGGAAATCTGGCATCGCATCGCCTCCTCCTCTGAATCCCACCCTGAGTCGCTAATGCCGATGAAGGTGGGCCCGTAACTCATGACTCATCTGCGATCTCTTATCTGTGAGGACTGACTACTGAGGAATGTTTATTTTACTTGTTTATTTGTCCATTTCATGTTGTCCATTTCATGTTGTTTATATTGATTTTACTTGTTTATTTGTCCATTTCATGAGGAATGTTTAGCTGCCCGAGGCGGCGGCTACGGCGATCGCCGTAGCCGCGACGGCCCTCGCGGCCGCGACGAAGGGCGAGACCATCGCCCCCGTGAGTGGGATGGAAGGCCCTACTGTCCCATTCACCGCAACAACTCCCACGACTTGGCGGATTGCCATGTCGTCAGCAAGATGGTGGACAAACGAGTCCACGAGCAGCAGCAGCAGCAGGCATCCGGCAGTGGCAAGGGTAAGGAGACGGCTTCGCTTGGTTTTCAGCAGGCGGAGCGTGAGGTTGCCGTCATTCACGGCGGTTCGGCCACCTATCCGTCCCACGCTAGCTTTAAGCGTGCGATGAGGGAGGTGTGCGCCGCCATACCCGGCTTTGGGTCCGTGAGGCCGCTGGCGTGGTCGGAGCAACCGATCGCGTTCGATCAAAGCCGATCACCCACCAAGATACCGCCGACCTGGCATCTCCCGATCGTGGTTGCACCCACGGTCCGGAATGTAAAGCTAGGGCGGGTGCTGGTAGACGGAGGGAGTTCCCTCAACCTCCTGTCCGCCCGGGTCGCCGCGGCGCTCCAGATCCAGCAGCGGGAGCTTCGCCCAACGCTCCGTTCTTGACATCGAAACGGGCCGAGTCCGTCTCACTGGGCGATCGATCTCCGGTAACCTTCGGAGGCTCCGACAACTTCCGCACCGAGATGCTCGAGTTCGAGGTGGCGGACTTCGACCTCCCCTACAACGCCATACTAGGTCGGCCGGCGCCGACCGTGTTCATAGCGTGTGCCACTATGCGTACATGGTGGTGAAGATCCCGGCCACCGCCCCATCGCTTTGAAAGTGGACCCCGAGGCGCCCGCTGCGACAAGGACGCCCTCGCGTTGGCGGGCGACGGTGCCGAAGGCCGAGGCCGACTGGGAGCTCCTCCGGCGGCGCCGTGCCTCCCCGGTTCGTCTGCGGAGGTTAAGGCGGTCTCCGAGCGAAGTCGACCGGCGAAGACCGTTCGGTGGGCGCCTCTCGGCGCCAAATAGAAGGCGCGCTGTCTCTTCCTCCGCCTAACGCAGATGTGTTTGCGTGGCAACCGTCCGACATGGCTGGGGTCCCTGTGGAGGTGATTGAGCACAATTGGCGACGTTCCCGGCGCGACGGTCATGCGTAAGGTCCGAAGCGATCCGTGGAGCGCCAGAAGTTATCCGCCAGAGGTGGACAAGCTCTTGAGGCGGGGTCGCCCGCATGTCGCCATCCTGTGGCTCGCGAACCCCGCCTCGTCAAGAAATCCAACAGGCGTTGGAGGATGTGCGTGGACTTCACCGACCTCAACAAGGCGTGTTCGGCGATCCGTACCCGCGCCCGCATTGATCTCATCGCCGACTCAAGCTGCGGGTGCGGCAAATGTTTTTTCGATGCGCACTCGGGTACCACCAGATTAGCATGGCCAAGAAGATGAAGACAAGACCGCTTTCGTTACGCCCATGGGCGTCTCATCGCTATACAAGGATGGCGTTCGATCGAAGAATGCAGGCCCAACCTATCGCCGGGCCATGATATCGCTCACCGCTCCCAAATAGAGCGGAACACGGAGGTGTATGTCGATGATCCGTGGTGAAGTCCAAGAAGGCGAGGAGTTGATCGGCGACTGGAAGAAACCTTCACCAACCCGAGGAATCATCGCATCAAGCTTAATCCAGAGAATGCGTGTTCGCCGTTCCGTCAGGCAAACCGCCGATTCCTCGTCTCCCGTGAGGGGATTGAGGCGAACCCCGACAAGATCGCAGCCGATCGAGAACATGAAGCCCCGACGCGACTTGGCAGATGCAAGTGCTTGGTGGGTCGCTTGACCTTCCTAGGCCGCTTTATAGCTCGCCTGGGATAAAAGTCTCCCACCGCTCAAGCTCCTAAAGAAGACCAACCAGATTCGAGTGGACGGCGGAGGCGCAGGAGGCGCTCGACGGTTCAAGAAGTATCTTACCTCCTCGCCGTGCGGTTGGTCGCCCAGACAGGCGAGCCGTTGATCCTCTACGTCGCGGCAAACCCCCAGCGGTCGGTAGCGGTGTTGGTGGCGGAAAGAGAGGGTGTTGGCGCCCATTTACTACGCCAAGCAAGGTCCTCCACGACGCCAAACAAGGTATTCACAAGACCGAAGATGCTCTACGCCGGCCGACGGCATCCCGAAGCTACGCCACTACTTCGGGAGAAGTCACAGTGTTGACCAAGTATCCCTTGCGGAGATCCTCTTCAACCGCGAGGCGACGGTCGCTTCGCCAAATGGGCTATGGAGGTGGCGGAATTTGATCTCAAATTCGCCCCCGAACGGCCATCAAAGGGCAAGCTCGCGGAGTTCATCAACGAGTGGACTCCGGCGACACAGCTGAAGACACCCAAAGACCTCGCCGTGGACTTTCTTCTTCGATCGCTCATTCCTACCGGAGGGGTTGGTGGCGTCGTCTGGTGTCTCCCATCGGCGATGTCGTCCGCACTGGTGGTCTTGGACTTCGCGCCACCAACAACGCCGCGAGTATGAAGGATCTTTCGCCGGGCTCGGGGTGGCCGACCCTTGGCATCCGCGACTACAAGTAAAAGCGACTCTCTCTGGTCATCAACCAGCGAGGAAGGATTTCTCTGCCGGATCCCGTCATGGCGGCCTACCTAGCGGAGGTGCGCCGGTTGAGCGCACTTTGAGGGTTTGGGCCGTGCACGCCCTCGCCGCGACAACTACATGGCGGATGAATCGTCCCTGCATTGCCTCGCCGAGGGCACCTGTTCGCCGGGTCTTTGAAGAATGACTTACGCTGCCGTCCGTCGCAGCCCCCATTCGGCGGGACGACGCTTTCGACGCAGCCCCACCTCTCGAGGAGACGCCACCGATCTCGCCGCAGCCCCGGTTAGAGGGAGGAGGCGAAGAACCGCTGAGGCGGTTGAGGCGAAACGCCAAAGCCAAAGCGGAGTACGTCGGCGACAATGTACGTAACGCCGCCACACTCGTCCGGAAGGTCGGTGGATGGATCGATCCTAGCCTACTGCGGGATGGAGTGATCCCACGGCGACGCTGCGGCCGAGAAGATAGCGCGCAAGGCCAAGCGCCACGCCCGGTAGGTGGGGACCAGACGCTGAGCGCAAATGGAGTTCTCTTGGCGCGCCACCGGGAAGCGAGGAGTGAAATTCTCTCGAGATCCATGGTGGCATATCGCGGAGCCATTCAGGAGCCGGGCGTTGGTTGGGAAAGCATTCCGCCACGGTTTCTATTGGCCATCGCCTCCGGGATGCCTTCGAGCTGGTGAGGAGATGCGGCGTGCCAATTTCATGCTAAGCAGATCCACCGACCGCCCAGCGCGCAAACCATTCCGCTCTCCGCCGTCATGTCCGGGCCGATATTTGGCCCGCGTTCGCGGGCGGCCGGAGGATATACTCATCTGTTCGCCGCCATCGACAAGTTCACTAAGTGGGTTGAAGCCTCGCCGCGTGCGGGCGATCACATCCGCAGCTGCTATCAAGTTTATGAAAAGCATCTTCGTCGGTTCGTGTCGCCAATGTAATCATCATCGACAACGCGCCGCCAAAAGCGCCGATTTCAAGATCGGTGCGAAGAGTTGGGTACCAAGTCGTAGCCGCCTCCGCTGCACATCCGAAGAGCAATGGGCAAGTGGAGCGGCGAACGCGAAGTACTCAAAGGGCTCAAGACAAGGGCGTTCGACCGCCTGGAGAAGCGCGGCAAGCGCTGGGCGGAGAAAGTTCCCATCAGATTATGGGCGCTGCGGACAACTCCCAACAGAGCCACCGGCGAGACCCCCTTCTTCCTGGTGTATGGCTCTAAGGCGATGCTCCCATCAGAGCTCGCCTTCGGCTCCCCAAGAGTGGCGGCGTTCAGCGAAGACCAAGACCACGACCGCGCCAGATGAAGTAAATCTCTGGAGGAGATCCGAGACAGTAGGCGGCGATCCGGCCGCTAAGTATCAAGAAAGGCTGCGCCGTTATCAAGCAAGGCGGGTGTGTGAGAACATCGGCAGTGGCGACCTCGCTCGCAGAAAATCAAGCGCAGCGGGCGCAATAAACTCTCTCCCGTGGGAGGGCCCTTCAAGGTGGTCTCGATCTCCCGCCCAGCTCTACCAGTTCGTGATTCGAGGATGGTCGCAATTGGCGAACACTTGGAACGCCGAGCGGTGAGGAAGTTCTACCCAGAGGTAGCAGCGAAGCCTTTTTTGCCTTCCTTTGGAGCCGAGCGGCGAGGTCTTCTTCCTTCACCGCCGCCTCGGGGTCTGATTGTACAAAGCCATCTTCAATAAGAGATAAGTTCTGCCTCCTTGTGGGCATCTGTTTTTTTTCGCCCAAGTCATTAGAAAGCATTCCGCTGAAAGTCGGCAATGAAAAGTACTCAAGGCGATGGCCCTTAGTTCTAAGGACGAACGCCACGGCTCATGGTTGGGCGAGGCGGCGACGGAAGACGGTTCTAGCTTTGGTGTGTCGGCTCGGTCTAGGCAATGCGCCAACAATGCACCGCGACTAGACCACTTCCGAAGCTAAGTTCTCGCCACGCCGATGTCTAGGGTCGGTTCAAAAGAGGCCATAAGGGTTGAAGTAACCAGATGTTCGAGGAAAAAGCGCCACTTTCAATGTAAAGCTCATCTAAAGCTTTTTACGATCGCTGGCTTAGCCTTAGAAAGGTCTGTTAGAAAACATTCTCACGAAAGTCGGTAGCGAAAGTACTTATGGTCGATGGCCCTTAGTTGCAAAGGCAAACGCTTATAACTTACGTTGGCGCGGCGGCGACGGAAGGCGGGCTCTAGCTCGGTGTGTCGGCTCGGTTCAGGCAATGCGCCAACGGCGGCACCAAATGACTAGACCACTTCAGGAAGCTAAGCGCCGCCACGTAATGTTTAAGTCGGGTTGCGAGAGGCCATAAGGGTTGAAGTAACCAGATGTCTAAGGAAACAATACCACTTACGGCGTAACGCTCATCTAAAACCTTTGGCCAGTGCCCCAATTCAATTCCGCAAGTCAAAGTTGTGCGAAGTTCAAGTGAGACTCACAACAAAAGAGCAAAAGTTTGTTTGCATTGATAGGCAACATTTACAAGGCAAAAAGGCGGGGGAGTCTCGCTACTCCTCCTCGTCTTCGTCTTCCGCTGGAGCGGCGCCCCCCATCATGGACACGCTGGTCGGCGGCGGTGTCAACCCGCTACCGCTTAAACCGGTCCACCGGGCGCGAAGGCTCCCGATGGCGGCTGCCGAGATCAAACGCGTCTCGAGCAAGACAGATTGCTCAAGATGAACCGCTGCCGAGAGCGCCTTGGCGGCCGTCTTCGATCGCCCGCGTTCCAGCAGCCGCCGAAGGACGCGCAGGCTTGGCGGCTCGTCCCACGGCGCCAACAGATCGCGGCCGTCTCCTCCAATGGGGATGCAAGGAAACACCAATGGATGCAGGCGCCCGGAAGCCATGATAGGCGACGCGCAAAGATGTCGGCGAGGGTTCGAGGGCTTCGAAGTGCTCAGCGGAGGTCTTCGACCGCTTGGCCGAGGGCGCGGCGGCTTACGCCGCACCTCTCGGTCATCGCCTCTTCGGGCGGTTTCTTGGCCAAGGGCCTCGCTGCGCCGCCGCCGGCAGTCGCTTCGCCAAGGCAAATGCTTCCTCCCGCCGCCAGTGCGGGAGAGGTGCGGCGCCCAAAGGAACGCCCCACGCCGGGCGGTCACGGCCGAGATGGCGGCAGCGCCCGTGACGAGGTGGCTGAGGGTTCTCCGGCCGCGGCGCCGGCGAACTCTCCGCCGCATGAAGCGACCTCCGTCGAAGGAGAGCGGGCGGTGAAATTTGGCGAAGTCGCGTGGAGCGGAGCTCGATGCCCAGCGTCCGCCTGCTTTCAAGAGGGACAATCGTGGTTGGTATGCAAAAGCGTAGCACGCTAACCCCACGCGGCGGCGCGTAAGCGCAGGAAAGCCAACTCAGAAGCGGTGCGCCTCAAGGCGAAAGCTGGGGGGGAGCTCCAACTTCGCTTGTTTTGCGGCGGCGGTGGCGGCGCGGTCGCGTCACCACCGTCTTAAACAGCGCCGATAGCCTGGCGCGAAGCAAAGGCTTGAGCAGAAGCGCCATGGCAAAGAAGCGCCGCGCAGGAGCGCCGGGTAGAAGGAGCGGAAGAAACGGCGCAGCGGCGCCATTTCGAAGAGTCGCCGCTCTTGCCCGTGGCGGAGAGCGGCGGCGGTAGCAAGCAGGCCCCATTGGATGGGGCAGCGGTGGCGCGAAGCTCGGGGCTTAGAAGGGCGCGCTCTTGGCTCGCCTCCCTCTCGTCGCCGTCGCCGACGGCGAGGATGAGGCGGCGCTTCCGAGAGCGCTGGCGAGTCGGCCCCACGGCAGAGCAGCAGGCCGCATGAAGCTTGGGCGGTCGCCGAGGGCGGCTCGCGGATCTGCAGTGGTCCCCGCCACTTGGACCGCAGGACCGAGACCTCTATGGGGGGGCGCCGCAAGTAAGGGTTGCGCCCCGTGGATCCCAATCGCAGAGGGGCGGATGCCGTCGGCGCAGGCGATGTCGCCGGTCGGCGTGGTCGAAGCCCCGCCACCCGCCCCCGAGCACGCCGCCCAAGACGCTCCCATCGGTGAACACCCAAAGAAGAAGCAAGCGAGTTGGCTATTAGCCAAAATGAAAAGAAAGAAGGTACGAAATCCAAAAGAACGCGAGAGTATTCACCTCCAAGAGCAGTCTGGGTCCCGCTGCCGCCGCCAGTAGTATCGCCCAGCGGGCGCGCCCTCAGCAGCGGACAAAGAAGGCGCCGCAAAAAGTCCGCCACCACGGGTTCCGGTGAGCCCCGGCGGCGGAGCTCGCAATGCGCGCCGCCATCGCCTCCGCATCTCGCTAGATCGTTCGGCCGGGCCCCCCCGATCGGTAGTGGGCTCAATGGGATCGCGGGAAGAACAAGATCGTCGCAGCTACCGGAGTCCTCCACGTCTGACCCACCGCGGTGCCGATCCTTCCAGTTGGACTTGACATGGCGAGGGTAAAGGCGGCGGCGTCGCGAGCGCGAAGTAGCAGACTCCCAACCGCGCCGAGCGCGAGCCGTGTCTTGAGATGAAGAGTTGACGCCAGAGCGGGAGGTTTGGCATCGCCCCACGAACATCTCGCAGAGGTGGGCGAAGATGACCAGGCCATGATCGAGTTGGGGAAGGTGCGCCACCGATCCCATAGATGGCGAGCACCCCAAGAAGAATTCGAGTACGGCGGGACAAGGCCCGCCAAAGATCGCCAGAGAAGGTCACGATCTCCCGCGCGAGGACTCGGCATGATGGTGCTGGCTGAAACGGCGGCGGTCGGCGGCACGAAGACTCGCCGCCGCTACCGATCCTCATCAACAAGGAAGCGGGCGTAACAGCTCCAGAGCGGTGCGGCATCCATGGCGGCCCTTGGTGCGCTGGGAGCCATGGAAAATTTGGCGGTGGCGTGGCGAAAGGCTTGGTGGCAATTGGCGAGGAGGCGTGGTAGCAATAAGAAGGCAAGGATGTTTTGAAGACTTAGCGCGCGGAAGGATTATCGCAGCTACCGAGAGAAGTATTTATAGGCGTGAAGCGGCGCGACGGTTTGATTCCGCTTCACGCGCTGCTGGGCGCCATCATTGCCCAGCTGTTTTGGTTTCAAAAGCGGCGTAGTTCCCCAAGAAAGATCGTGTGCGGTGGGGAATCAGCGTCGACCGCCGCGGTGGTGGGCCCCCACGATTCTTCTCCCGCCGCACAAGAAAAAAGTATCTGCGCTGACGGTTCACAGATCATGGTAGACCCGGGCTACTCTTGTCGTGTAATAAATACCGGGTACAAAGAGGCTCTGGAAGGCCGAGAGGCCCCAGCGTCAAAGCGGGCGAGCAAGGCCCAGTGGCGTGGGCGAGCCCCTCGAAGGCCGGGGAGGCCCCACGCACAAAGCGGGCGAGCAAGGCCCCAGTGGCAGAGGCGAGCCCTCGAAGGCGGGAGGCCCCACGCGTCAGCAAGGCGAGCAAGGCCCTAGCGCTGGCGAGCCCTCAGAGGCCGAGAGGGCCCCACGCGCCAAAGCGGTGCGTGGTGAGCCCCTCTCGAGACGAGGCGAGGGCCCCGCAAGGCCAGCGGGCGCGCGCGACCCTCTCAAGAACAGCGAGGGCCCAAGGCCAAAGTAGTGCGCGGGCGAGCCCCTCTCGAAGAACAGCGAGGGCCCCACGCGTCAGGTGGGGCCAGGGCGGGAGCATTGCGTATGAGTCTTCGGACGAAGGCTCCTCGCCGCAAAGGACGCGCGATTTAATGAGACATCACGCGGATAGACAATGAAGAATGATTACCGCCTGATGACTTCGCGGTCGGCGGCCATCCACCGGGCGCAGAAGAATTGATCGGCAGAGAGAAGGTTTGTTGAGGAGGCCGCCATGGCGGGAGAAGCGGCAGGCCCCACCCGCAGACTCACCGGTATGATGTGCGGGTCGAGGCCACTTGGCGGCACGCCTGTGGCGCCACGCTGCATGGGCAATGCACGCTGCGTCTCTTCTGTCGTGTCTTGTCGAGGTATCGAGGGCATCAGACGCTACCCCCTCGGCTCTCGCCAAACCCACAGCTTGTATAAAAGGGGAGGAGAGAGAGGGGGACGGGAGAGGAGGGAGAGACGAGCACTAGTATTCGTGCATTCGAAACACCCTGAAAACACACTCCCATTCAACCACAATCAGAAAAGAGCTAAGGCTCAGCAGGAGTAGGACTATTACCCACGAGGGGTCCGAACAGGTAAATCATGAAGTCGCTCCTTGTTGTGCCCGACGCCAAATCGAATCGAGCTTGATCGAGTTGGCTAGCAGACTAAAAATCTGACCAGGGGTGTGATCCGCAGTGATTGAGCGGAGAACACGTCGTCAAGTTTGATGCCCCCCACTCCCCCAGGTCTCCACGCCTCCCACTCCCCCAGGCCGCCTCGCCCGACACTCCCGCACTCCCCCACCCTAAGGCGCCGCCCGCCGTCACGGCTTCATGCCCACTCCCCTAGGCCACCGCCTCGGCCTCCTCCTCTGGTTCACTTCGGCGCGGCGGCACCCGCAAGGGCGCACGCCTGCGCATGGATTTTCGGCGGTGGAAATCCGGCATCGCATCGCCTCCTCCTCTGAATCCCACCCTGAGTCGCTGATGCCGATGAAGGTGGGCCCGTAACTCATGACTCATCTGCGATCTCTTATCTGTGAGGACTGACTACTGAGGAATGTTTATTTTACTTGTTTATTTGTCCATTTCATGTTGTTTATGTTGATTTTTTATTGAATTTCTAGATTTGAGATCTACGACTACTATTGATGAAGAAACTAATATGTCCTAAAAAGGTATATATTATTTCAAATTAGCAAACTTGCCTTTCATTCGTATGTTACTTTTCGATTAGATAAATTGAGCCATATGATTGGATAAATTTTTACTGTACATTAGCATGAACATTATTCATCTGTTTGGGCCTTGTTCTTTTCAGCGTATCGTTGCGTTGGCGTATTACTGTAGCAAATTTAAGAGCCATCGAAATGAGGTCTAAAAATTATTAAAAATAGTTTTAAAATCTTTGGAAGGACTACTAAAAGTCACGAAAAAATCGTCGCAAACTATGACAACATATATGCTATATAAAAATAACAAAATTTGCTACAATAATACGCAACAGTACGATACGCTGAAAAAAAAAAAACAAGGCCCGATCTGGCAACCGCACTTGCGGGTAGCCGGCTCGGGTCCTATCGAAATCCGGGGACCGGCATTGGGCCCGACCCGTTTCTTCCCTTCCCCGTGGGCTGGGCTGCTGGCCTGCTGGGCGACGGCGACCCGCAGAGTGCGCGGGCAGTTGACGACGGTCTCCCTCGCTGCGCCGCCTTCCCTCCTCTCGCCAGCCTCCTCCCCCGCGCCGTACAGCCGCCAGTCTCGATCAATCCACTCGAGAGAGGGCGCGCGGCCATGGGAGGCGCGGCGGCGGGCACGAAGTGGATCCACCACATCCAGCGCCTGAGCGCCGCCAAGGTATCCGCGGAGGCGGTGGAGCGGGGCCAGAGCCGCGTCATCGACGCCTCCCTCACCCTCATCCGCGAGCGCGCAAAGCTTAAGGTCCCCCTCCTCTCTCTCTCCCCCCTCTCTCTCTCTCTCTGCCGCCCTGCCACAAAAATCTCTTCTTCTTTCCAAGATTTTCCTCTTGATCCTCCCCGTGTGCTGCTGTATATTCCACTGCATCCGGTGACCCTCCCCTTATGCTGTTATGCTGCCGTATATTCCATTTCATCCGGTCCGATTCGATTCTAGTTGCGCTCAGCTATTACCCAAATATATATGAACTAAAGAAGTGTCTCTCCTGATGGAAGGGGAATCAATGTCAGTATCAGGGAAATTAAAGTATCAGTTGAAATCGACATCAGTCTTTTTTCTTTTCTTTTCTTTTCTTTTTCTTCTCTTGTTGCATCCTGCAGCTTAACCTGTCCCAATTAACAGTGGTTCTGAGCAACTAGTACTACTTGGCATATATACCAATACTACCAGCGGTAGTGAATTCCTGGGGTTTAGGCCTCCTTAGTTTAACCATTTCCTGCGGTTGTTTTTATTTTATCCTTTCTAGGCACAGTTCTCAGTGTCCACAAAGCCCGGTGAGTTTGGATAAAAATGGGAACAATTTCTTGCATTTCATATGCACAGCAGCAATCAAAGATCAAATTGTTACGAAGCTTTTTATCTGCTACTCTCTCTCTCTCTAGATGCAAAAACAGTCTAAGTTGACCAAATTGTTCAGTATTAAAAGGGCATGTCCAATTTTAAACCCTTTTCTTACCCATTTCTACTATTCACATGGCAAATCCTTTTCTGACCCAAATAAAGCTGAGTCTATTTTCCCGATCCCTACCTATCTCTCTTTTATATTTTACTCCCAATCCTTTTTTAACTATTCACAAGCCCAGTTTTTACCATTCCTGCCGTAATGGGTAAAAATGGATTTGCTATTGGAGATGTCCTGAGTATCCTTAAACACTACTGTCACATGTCATTGCTTGCTGCGCGAGTGAGATCAGGCTACCATTAACAAATCTTAAACGCCACCTATCTACGTGAAACGTTTGCTGTACTTCTGTACCCCAGCTTTACTCACCTCCAAAGTTGTAGGACCGAATTTCAAAACCACTAGCACAGCGTAGAAAGAAAAAGGGGTGGCTTTTGTATCGTCTACTCTCTCTCTCTCATGTGGGAAAGGATAGAAACTCTCATTCATACAAATATCATTTTTTTTTGCTCCGTGCGACCTTTTCTTTTGTGTGAACCTTGAAACAGTTGTGGATGGATCATGAATACTTGGGCTGGACTTGTGCGCTTCTCATTTTAGCACTGTAAACATCTGCTGCCTTATGCTTTTAGTACTTCAAAGCTTTGTTTGCCCCTCATGTAAAGGTTGGCCTTTTTAAGACCTATATCATAATTGTTTAATGATGAGGAGTAGGATATGGCCAAAGCTGATCACATGCACATGGGCTTGGTGAAGTCTTCACCTCTGCTGGAATCCCACATCTCCGTAGTTTAAACTTATGTTGTTTATTTGAAACAACTAATGCATTATATATTATCATCTCAGGTGTGGGGAAAAAATGTAACACTCAATTTGGAAATTAGATTTCATGTGTAATTTATGCCACTGGAGTGGCATTTTTTACACATGCAATCTAATTTTGAGATTGAGTGGCATATAGCTAATTAATCCTACAAAAAATGCTTGAATTTGTTGATATTTATAATTAAAACCCAAGAGTCATTGATACTAAAATTAATTATATATTCACTGTCAGCTGATCTGAGCGAAACAGCGAAAAATTTGTGGAAATTCTAAAGAATATTAAGTTAACGTGTATGCAAGATTTCTTATATTCACTTTTGACTGTTCTATCAGTCCTGACTTGCACTTGCCTGTATTCAGGCAGAGTTGCTGCGTGCTTTGGGTGGTGTGAAAGCTTCAGCATCCCTCTTAGGAGTTCCTCTTGGTCACAACTCATCATTCCTACAGGGGCCTGCATTTGCTCCTCCCCGCATAAGAGAGGCCATCTGGTGTGGAAGCACCAATTCCAGCACAGAAGAAGGTAAAGTTGACGTTAACAAAATGATTAGCACAACTGGCATATAAAAGCATTCGCACACAAAAAAAAACTTTCTTTTCGTGTTATGCAGGCAAAGAACTGAATGATCCTCGAGTTCTAACTGATGTTGGTGATGTCCCCATACAAGAGATTCGTGACTGCGGCGTTGAAGATGACAGACTGATGCATGTAATTAGTGAGTCTGTCAAAACAGTAATGGAGGAAGTAAGCATATTTTCCCACAATATATCAAACTACAATAATTTTACTAGTGAACATGCTACGAGATTTCACACAACTACTATCGTTTAGTTTTTGAATTTTCGAGAATACATGGTAGATGAATCAGTCAATGTTGTTTCTCATTTTTTTAGTCCCATTAATATTTCCTCTATCAGTCACGTTGCTCATCTAAAACATTTTGATTATGTTTTCAGCATAATGTTAATAATTTTTATGTCATGATTTTTAAAAAGTTCTGATAACAGTTTTTCTCAATTCTAGTCAGAGATTAATCCAACAAACCTGAAAAATATGGAAGCATTTTTTCTTCTTTCACATATTTATTAACTGTGGCACGCTCTTGTATAGGACCCTCTTCGGCCATTGGTCTTAGGAGGCGATCACTCAATATCTTATCCAGTTGTGAGGGCTGTATCTGAAAAGCTTGGTGGGCCTGTTGACATTCTTCATCTTGACGCACATCCAGATATCTATGATGCTTTTGAAGGAAATACTTATTCACATGCATCTTCATTTGCAAGAATAATGGAAGGAGGTCATGCCAGGAGACTTCTGCAGGTAAATTGTATCTTGCACCTCTGAGCTCTGTATTCCAGTGAATTATCTGACTAATATTGAACAAAGCTCTCTACTTTTCTTTCTAAGTTGAAAAAGAACACCATTAGATATGATTTGTAACTGTAATGTTGCATAGTTCATTTGTTACAGAATATATCTTCAGAATGTAGCATCCATCAATTATTCCAATGTTTGAAGCTTTTATCATACTGGGACTATTAGGTCTAAGGACTTCTTTTCATTTCTTTGTTGAGATAGGATATACACCTGGACTAATCTTTTGTTGCACACTTGTCACTAGTGTAAATATCCTCCCTATTTTTCTTCTGTACCTTCATATTGATTTCGATATGTTTCAGGTTGGCCTTCGATCAATTACTAAAGAAGGTCGCGAACAAGGAAAGAGATTTGGTGTGGAACAGTATGAGATGCGCACCTTCTCAAAAGATCGGGAGTTGCTTGAAAATCTGGTAACTCAATTTAACATAAACAAAATCTACATGTATGTATTCCTATTTTATCGGTTGTTCATTTTAACTCAAGAACAGTTGATGTTCCATTGTTCCCAATGATTCTATTCTGCCTCTTGGCTGACGTGCCTTCTTAGAGAATTTCAGTTTGCTGACCATTAGTTGTTTATCTTAATTCAAACCAGCACATTAACCTTTTTCTCTTTAATCTGGTTAGTTTGCAGATTGTTTTATAACCAAAATGATATAAACTAAACTTGCAGAAAACCTTCTTTTACTTTGTTGGCAGAAACTTGGGGAAGGTGTGAAGGGAGTGTATGTCTCTGTCGATGTGGATTGCCTAGATCCTGCATTCGCTCCTGGTGTCTCTCACATTGAACCAGGAGGCCTCTCATTCCGTGACGTGCTGAACATCATCCAGAATCTTCAAGGTGATGTTGTTGCCGCAGATGTGGTGGAGTTTAACCCACAGCGTGACACGGTGGATGGGATGACAGCTATGGTCGCCGCAAAGCTGGTCCGGGAGCTGACTGCTAAGATCTCCAAGTGAGGCTAGTGCAGGCATACTACCCTTTCCGTCGAAAGAAACCATTATTTTTCAAGCTGGTTCAGGCTATGGATCTTGGTTCCCTATATATCAGCTGTGACAATCTTTTATCAACTGGAGGTAGACGGTCGACCATGGAGGTAGGCAGCTGGGTGGAAGGGAGAGGAGAAAGCGAGAAGAAGAGGATCCAAATGCTTTTGAAATATAAGTTGAAGTGTTTTATTTGCAAAAATACATGTGAGGGGAATACATGCATAAACATGGGAATGAATAACCGCATGTCTGGATAAGGATTTTAATTCTTTTTCCCGGCTTCATTGTTGTTCATGCTTCAAGATTCATGGAAGCTTGGAGTATTTCCCCTTCTCTCTTTGCGGGTTCACCCCCACGTACGTACACTTCTTAGCTTGCAGCCAAAAATGGAGTTGCATGGGTGCGATGCCCAGCAGACGCACACGCATGCATGCATGCAGGGGAGAAGGCGGATGGTTCGCCTTCCTCCTCGCCGGCGCGCCCCCGGATTCCCCACCGTCCAGCGCCGCTACATATATCCCCGAGAACCGGCGCGCACACCGCACCGCGCCTCGCCCCCAGCCGCCGCCGCCTGTCCTTGCGTCGACGCCGGCGAGGGTCTCAGAATCCTTCGAGACACGCATACCATTTCCTGAGACCCTCCCGGCGGCGAGGCGCCGGACGGCCGGCGGGCCGGCCGCGCGCGCTCCTTCCTATATACCCCGCTTGCGAGTTGCGACACAATGGCGGCCTCCGTCGAGTGGAGCCGCCCTCTTCCCATCCTCTTTTACGTCGCCCTCGCCGTCACCAGCGCCGGCGCGGCGGCGCTGGCATCGAACGTCACCGCCGACGAGGAGTACTGGGCGAAGCGCGCCGAGGAGGCCCGCTCGCTCAACCGCGCCGCCTACGTCAGCGACCCCATCGCCACCTTGAACAGCTTCAACAAGGACGTGCTCCGGTAAGCAACCTGGTCACATTTCACCTGCGCACGTACGTACATAGCTCGCTATCTCCGCCGCGCCATGAACGGTCGCTTCGCCGGCGGCGCGCGCATACACTGTGCGCTTGTGCAGGGCGACGGCGCGGCGGTCGCTGGCGAAGTACAGGGGCCCGTGCATGGCGACGAACCCGATCGACCGGTGCTGGCGGTGCCGCGACGACTGGGCGTCGGACCGGAAGCGGCTGGCGCGGTGCGTGCGGGGGTTCGGCCACCGGACGGCCGGCGGCGCCGACGGCAAGCTCTACGTGGTCACCGACGCGAGCGACGACGAGATGGTGGTGCCGAGGAAGGGGACGCTCCGGTACGGCGTGATCCAGGACCGGCCGCTGTGGATCGTCTTCGCCCGCGACATGGTCATCAGCCTCCGGCAGGAGCTCATCGTGAACCGGAACAAGACGATCGACGGACGGGGAGCTCAGGTGCACATCACCGGGGCGCAGATCACGCTGCAGGGCGTGGAGCACGTGATCATCCACAACGTCCGGATCCACCACTCGGCGGCGCACTCCGGCGGCATGATCCGGGACTCGAAGCGCCACCACGGCTTCCGCACCCGCAGCGACGGCGACGGCATCTCCATCCTAGCCTCCAGCAACGTCTGGATCGACCACGTCTCCATGTGGAACTGCTCCGATGGCCTCATCGACGTTGTCAACGGCTCCACCGCCATTACCGTCTCTAACAGCCACTTCACCAAGCACGACCACGTACGTATGCTTCAAGTCGCTCTTCCTCCAATCGTCCTCTCGTTTCGTCTTGCCGCCATTGATGGACGCTCGGCTCGAGTCGAGCTCTGACTCGGGTTATGTGCATGTTTATGTACGAGAAAACCGACTTTCATTAATAATTTTGGGTTTGATAAAAATTTTCAGAAACATATAAAGAAAGATAAAGTGACCGACTTGACATCGCACATCGGACGACTTAATTTTTAGTCAATTTTCTAGGCGTAGATCAGACACTATATAATGCATATAAAAAAAATCTAACGAGAGCATATAGGCAGATTTACCGAGGCTTCTCTTAAAATCAGCCGTCCGCACGATGATTAGTACTCGGAGTGATAAAAAATAGTTCAGAGCTATATTACACGTTGAAGATCGAAGGTTACATTAGCTTAACCCTAAGTCCAAGCCTCCGATGTGCAGGTGATGCTGTTCGGGGCGAGCAACTCGAACCCGCAGGACAAGATCATGCAGATCACCGTCGCCTTCAACCACTTCGGGAAAGGCCTCGTGCAGAGGATGCCAAGGTTGGCGGCAACGAACTAGCTGAATTTAAACCCCCGTTCGATCGATGCATCAATTTGCCGCCATCTTCTCAGACCGAACACACATATATGCATGCAGGTGCCGGTACGGCTTCTTCCACGTGGTGAACAACGACTACACGCACTGGATCATGTACGCCATTGGCGGCAACAAGAACCCCACCATCATCAGCCAGGGCAACCGCTTCATCGCCCCCGACGACGTGAACGCCAAGGAGGTAGACGCTCGCCGTCGCCGCGGCCGTCGCCGGCGAGCTCTGACGCGGTGGCTAAAGATTGGAGGTGATGATCTGATCGATCTCTTGTTGCAGGTGACGAAGCGGGAGTACACGCCGTACAGCGAGTACAAGGAGTGGGTGTGGAAGTCGCAGGGCGACGTGATGATGAACGGCGCCTTCTTCAACGAGTCCGGCGGTCAGAACGAGCGCAGGTACGACCAGCTCGACTTCATCCCGGCCAAGCACGGCAAGTACGTCGGCCAGATCACCCAGTTCGCCGGCACGCTCAACTGCCGCGCCGGCAAGCCGTGCTAGAGCCACCTCCGGCGGCCGTCAGTTACACGACGGCCGGCGGATCGATGATGCGATTGAGGAGATGATCAGCTAAACCAATCCGTGGATGGATACATTAATTGTAATCAGTGTCACTTACGCAAGCATCCATATTTGCGGTGCCAAGATTTGGAAGTATGGAAATTAATTTGGACGTGCAAATCGTTTACATTAACCCCATTAATTTTAACATACAAATTATTAAGGATTGATTAAAATATTAATTACATAAATACCGTTCGAACAAGAAGCTACGAAGGTTAATTAAGATTGCTCTTGAAAGTTGTGCCCATAAAAGACCCCAGACCCCAGGGTTTACCAAAGTCGTGCTCGTACAAGCAGTACCATACTAGTAGTATGACTGTATGAGCTTAAGAAGTCACCGACAAAGCATGCTTGACCCGAACATACATGCTTAGGCACGGACATGCACAATGCTACACGATCAAATTAACGCGCTTGCTCGGGCATAACCGATACCCCAAAGATTACGTAACATACCCAATTTTCTGCCTTTTTAGCATGAATGTTTTTCGCGAAAAATCCTTATTAATACTCCCTGGCTATCTCCTATTTTCTTATATAATTTTCTAAGTCAACTATGAATTTTATCCCTTGAGGAGATTATCTTCCTCTAATTTTCCAGGGAAACATATCCCATAAATTATCAAATATTATTACATATTTGAAATCTTCTCATTTTTCTATTTTTTAAAAATTATTTTTTGAGCTTTCTACTATTTCGACAAATTTCTAAGCTCTTACCTATTTTCTAAATTTTTTTTTCTGAATTACATAAAAGAACATTCCTTTTCCAAGAATTCCCAAAATATGCCTTGCCTTTCGGGAATGTATCATCGACGTCACTAGCCTAACCGATCCACGGTACACTTAAGTGGCAACCAACGACTGGGATCCCCTCCCTCTAATCCAACGACGCGCGCAATGGCCACGTCACCCATATCCCATGCTTGTTCGGTTAGATGGATCCAACAACGCCTACAAATCCATCACCAAATCCAACAGTCACCACCATTTCTCTTTCTTCCCAGTGTGTCGCCTCCGCAACAACACCTGGCGCAGCCATCCCCGCCACACTACTAGTCGGAGCTCAACGCTGTCACCGTTTCCTACCCTCAACACCACGTTTTGACCTCTTTGGAACTCTTTCGTAGCCTCCGTCCTCATCATCCACCTTGATAAGCTCATCGGTCTAGGACTCACCACCAATTACTCGTTGTCAGTGGCATAAAATTTCATTCCGTGCACGACATTATCGGCCAACACTACTAAGATTTTTGCTAAACTCAAGCTTGTAGAATATATATATAGGTTGTAAATTATACCAAAATTTTGTATTGCTTACTCTGATAATAGTTTATGTAATAAAGTGTGGATGTTTGTATCAATTCTAGTAGCATCCTCTTCCCTGGTCGTGCGTGATGGTAGCTTCTACTCCCCTTGGGTGCACGACAGCATCTTCTCCCTACTCTGCCGACTCCAACATGGCCTAACTAGCATAGCCTTCCTGCTATACTTCCCTCCATTCATGGTGGAAGGACAAACCGGTAGGCCCCAACGACGGCAACGCAATGAGGTAAACTAGAGGATAGGTTGGACCTAATTGGTGCCCATCAGGTGCTCGTCGGGCCCAGGGCTAGGTTTGGTTTTGACCCGTGATAGGTCTTGGTTCGGGTCTAGGTAGGTAGTTCGGGTATGAGGTTCGGGTTCAAAATAATCGAACCTGGAATTTTAGACCCGATTGTCATTCCTTATATCATTATGGTTTTGCCTCATAGTTTCTAAAAATAAAAAGTACATATTACACCCTGAACTATGGTCCTTCGTACGTCTACCTAACCTCATAAACTACGAAACCAGACATTCTAGCCTACAAAACCAAAGAAAAGATGCAAATAACCCTCCTATAGCGGTTTTGAGGGTGGTTCTACGTACGTGGCAAATGAGGTGGCAATTTAGTCGAGAAAATAAATACACACAAATTTTAAAAATAGTGGAACCCGACTGTCATATCCCCTCTCTCCCCCTCTTCTCTCCTGTTCTTATCTCCCTCTCCCCTGCCTCAATTTCTCTGCCTCCCTGTTGCGGCCTCCTACCCCGTTCATTAATCCTACCCCGAAACGGAGGCGGCCGTGGAATCCCCAGATCATATAAATAGCAGCGCGCGAAGCCGGGAACTACTCATCCAACGAAGTACGAACGCCTGCTCGCTCCGCCTCGTCGTTCGCAATGGACGCCCACGGTGCTGCCTTCCCGCCAACGCCACGATCGCTCCAGGAATACGACGCCGCGGCGTCGGCGGCGGTGGCGGCGGCGCTGCTGATGACGGTGCCGGCGCCGGCGGACGGCCGCGGGTGCCCGATCTGCCTCGACGTCGGCGGCGACGCCGCGGCGGCGAAGTGGAAGGGGACGCCGTGCGGGCATGCCTTCCACGGGCGGTGCGTGGGGAGGTGGATGGCGCGGGGCAACGCGACCTGCCCCATCTGCCGCGACGGGCTGCCCGCCGCCCCTCGCATCTACCGGCTTCGACTCCGCGGCGACGCTATGAGGCCTAATCTTCGCGACGACGGCTTCCTCCAAGTCTCTTCACTGCTTCTCCCTCCACGAACGCAAGGTTTACCGCGTCGTAGGATCAATGGTTACCTCAGTCCCCGCGTCCGTGCGATCGTGTTGCGTAGCTCTTGAGCGCTCTCATCATCTGCCTTGCACCGCATTTAGAGGTGCAATTTTTTTTATTGTTAGTGAATTTTTCGGAGAGATGAAAATCCGTTTGTCATTGGATTTTTAACCCCTGTTTGAAAGGAGAGGGAGAGGAGATTAAGAGGAGAGAAGTATATCCCGCCACCACAGTGGCGGAGTCAGGACTTTCGAAGAGCCTGGACACGACCTAAACTAACGCGTGAACTACTAAAGAATGCTACCACATCATATATATAACACAAGCGAATTTGAGGCACATAATAGTCAATTTTCACTCAAATCATTGTCTAACAATATTTCACATAAATAAAATGAGAAAAAGCATGATAAATACCTAAATAAGTAGAGGCCAACCACGTAAAAGAGACACCGAAAAAGTCCAAGTAGAAACTCTGCAATAAAAATCATATGGGTTAGCATTTTCACATCGTATAACTTAAAATTACAATCATAACTAGTATATTAAAAAAACATAACATACCACTAATAAGCTACTCATGTCTGCGACGAGGCTAATTCATTTTTCTGGTCTTCATGCCTTGGAATCTTCGCAAGGGGATATAACAGTAAAATATAATAGTACTGTAGATTTGTTATCCACCAAAACGTGTCAATATCAGCAATTAGTTACGCTTACAATGATCGCTGCAAATGAACTCAAGAAGAACAGTGTGTAACCCGCCAAATTGCGGAACCTGGACACCTGGTGTGGATAGGTGAATATGGCGGTTGTGCAGAAGACAAATGGCCGATATGTAAGAGTAACAACTCTTGTCGGATTGTACTTCTGCAATCAGAAAGCATGAAATTGGTAGAAGAGGAATTCCTTTTCTAAAGAACTACAATAACATTTGAGATTCATACCGGGAAAAGATATGTGTAGTAATCTTCGATTGTAAGCATGCTGTTGAACCCAAAGAGGCATCCGTTTCCCAGAAGCCAGAGTTTAGTGAGTAAAAAAATTATAAGCACCTATGCAGAGAGGAAAGCTGATACAAACCCTAAATCCGCTTCGGGCCGTCGGCATCGCGTCGCCGCAACACAGAGAGAGGGCGAGGGCGGCCGGGCAGACTTCATGGCGGCCGGCCACCGGCGAGGCGAGGGGCGATCGGGCGAGCGAGCCGAGCCGGTGAGGCCGTGAGGGCGGAGGCGCGGAGGTCGCGATGAGTGGAGCCATGAGGTCGGCGAGGCTAGCGAGGCGGCGAGGGGCAGAGGCGCAGAGCCATGAGGCCGGAGGCGCCGAGGCGGTCAGCGGCAGGCGGGCGGCATCTGCTAGGCTCAAGCGTGAGCCCGTCTTGCGAGCGATCATCAAGGCTAGGGCTGGACAGGAGGAGCTCGGCGCCTGGCCGTGGCCGGCTGGCCTCTGGGCTCTGGCTGAGGCCTGATGGGGTGGCCGAGCGGGCCTTTCTCCTTTTGGCCCAGGCTACAAAGGCCAAATCTACTCAACTCAGTTCTATAAACCAAGGTACTAGTAAGAAGTATTTGGGTCGGGAGCCTGGGCCTGGGCCCAGGGTGGCCGGGCCTTAGCTCCGCCCCTGCGCCACCACCATCATATTGTATATTGTATATTTGATGATTTCAATCAGTGGCGGAGCTTGACCCAAAATGTAGGGGGCCAAACTACCAAAGCACAAAAGTCCAAACTTCAAACTTCAAATTTTATATAAAAGATGATCATGATTCATTGGCATTGGCAAGACCCAATTCTCCAAGATTCCAACAAGCTGATTGTAAAGGGGGCCAATGAACAGGCTTGCTATGTTTTGGGCCATAATAATACCTAGGGGTCTTAAAAAAAAATTTGCTGGGGGGCCACGGCCCAGCTTGGCCCTAACAAAGCTCCGCCCCTGGTTTCAATGCACCTACTTTTATAGTTTTATTTCTCTTTTGTACAGTAGTACATTTGTAGCGCACAATGCACCTAGAACTCGTCCGGGAAACCGTATGGGCCCTAGCCCAACGGGCCGAACAATCAATCTAACCCGACGACACCACGAATTCCCGAATCCCGATTCCTACACCGAAACGAATTAACTCTTCTCGCCGTCTCGTCTGATCATAAATACCAGCGCGTGCGCGAGGCTGGGAACTCGGACACCGTTCACCAAACGTCTATGCGCCATGGACCTCGACTTCGACTATGCCGGCTTCCTGCCACAGCTAACTCACGAAGAAGACGACGACGACGATGCTGCTGCTGTCTTCCGCTTACTGCCTCGAGAAGACGACGACGACCGTGGCTTCCTGCCACAGCTTCAGGGAGAAGAAGAAGACGACGACGATGATCGCCTCCTGCTTCTTGTCCAAGACGGCGGCGGCTACCGAGCCTTCGGCCCCGGCGACACGGACTTCAGGAGGCTGCTTCAGCCGGACCTCGAGGCGAGCACGGTGCAGCCTACGAGCGTGGATTACCGCGCCGCCGCCGGCGATGGCGAGGCGCTGCTGAAGACGTTGCCGGCGCCGGCCGACGGCCGCGAGTGCCCGATCTGCCTCGACGTCGGCGCCGCGGAGTGGAAGGAGACGGCGTGCGGGCACGCCTTCCACGGGCGGTGCGTGGGGAGGTGGCTGGCGCGGGGCAAGGCGACCTGCCCCCTCTGCCGCCGTCGGCTGCGCGGCGGCGCCGCCCCTCGTCCTCGCCGGCGTCCGGCTGCGTCAGTGCTAAGTCCACGTGACGGCGGCGCTCAAGCTTTACGGCGTACGCGTGCTCGCCTCGTCATGCACCGGCTCGCTCGACTCCTCCTCCCTGGACAAGCGCAAGGTTTACTACATAGGGATGTTCTTGTTGTCGGTGAGGTGTGAAATCTGTTTGTCATTAGATTTTTCCCCCTGTTTTATAAGGAGGGTGAGAGGGAGCCAGGACTAGGGATGGCAACGAGGAATGGCTCCCCATCCCCGTCCCCGCGTGGGGAAAAATTCCCGCCCCCGCCCCCGCTGAACGCCACGGGGACGTTTTCTCCATCTCGTCCCTCATGGGAATAAATCTCGACGGTTTAAATTGTATCTAATATGTATGTATTTGCTATTAATATAAAATATTATCATATATATGTATTCTTATAGTTAATAAATCATCATATATGCATCAAAATGATCACATATATATATTGGATGATCACTTGACAAGGTCATTATTTAATTTTGTCATTAACTATTACATGAAAACATCATCACATTAAAGATTAGCGGGGCCTCATGGGAACGGGACGGGGATGCTTCCCATCCCGTCCCCCGTTTACCGACGGGAAAGAAATTTCCCGCTTGCATCCTCATGGAAGAAAGCTCCGCCCCGCCCCTAATAGGGAATTCCCATGGGAATCGGGATCGGGGCCCCATTGCCATCTCTAGCCAGGACTCCCGATGTTTTTTTTTTCTCGCTATCGTATAGCACCGTGTATATGATAATGAGCAAGGTGGTGCGCGCGTTTGCGTGGCTAGATTTGTGTATCATATAGAGTTTATCTCTAACTCATAATCATTTTTAGAGTAACCTCCAACTCATAATCTATCTATAATATATCAGATCAAATTTAGAGTTTATTTCTAATATATTAGATTGGTTTTAGTAGTTTGTTATAGATTTTTTTTATTTATGTTTTTATCTGATTTAGAACTTTTGAATGACGTAGTGCTGGTGGCTCCATTTTCCTTTACTTTAATAATATAATAGATAGATAGATTGTGTTAGAATAATTATGGGGTTGGCCCATTTAATTATTTTAATAGAAATTCCAAGAGGCCCATTTAATACTAAACCGTTCGGGAAATTGGGAGGAGAATATCTCAACTTAAATAGTTGGATTGTGGTTCTCCTAATTAAGAAAAGAGAGAAAAGAGAAAGGCGCGGGCGAGCTCTCCCCGAGCCGGGCGACCTCTCCTCGAGCACAGGCGAGCTCTCCCCGGGCACGGGCGACCTCACCCTGAGCACGGGCGACCTCTCCCCGTAACCGACGACTTAATGGCCAGATGTAATGACGTCCGTTACTAGTGCTTGATGGCGCCTATAAAAGCATGAGCACCTCGCCCTGTGAGAATAGTTCTCGCCCCTCAAGAGCTCTCTCTCTCCCGCACATTCCATACTTCCATCTGTAGCGCTGCCGTTTTGCGTTCCCGCCTCTGTTTCCTTACGCGCACAAGGAGCGGAGGGAGCAGGCCTCCGGAACCTCGTCCTTCTCGAGATCCTGCTCGGGATAGAAGGCCGATAAGGTTTTTGGGGAGCGTTCTCACGCGACTGCTCGAGTTCTTCATCCCTGGTTCGTTGCAAAGAGGCACCTGTACATCTACACTGCACCGACGTTCGACTGCACCGACCTCTCCACTGCATCAACGGCATCTCTGCACCAACTTGTGATCGTCTACATCAACCGTCATGGTGGCTGAGAATGTGCAAGTCATTCCTCCGCCAGCGCCTGTGCCTGCGCCTGTAGTGGCTGCGGCTCCGGTTCAAGGGTATATTTGTTTATACCGTGCCTTTGTCCTTTTGTTTTCCTGTTCATTATCCCTTGCGTATGAGATAGATATTTTATATCTAGTACCTTTGGTCTTGAACTGGAAACTGGACAATTGTTTAATTATGATTTACATAATTTTATGGATTAAAATATTGAAAAAATTCTTAATATTTCCAACAGATTGCACCTTCTCGATCTAGATTAGTTCACCGCCGAGCCGCACTCCTTTCTGTTTGATCCATCGGCCTCGTCGTCCTTGGATGTTTCTTGGTCTAGAATTGTAGATTGATCTTGTGCAGATATTTGCTCTTCACATCTGCATGTTTCTTCTCTATCTGGAGTACTCTTTTTAATCACGGCAAAACTTCAATCGTCTAATCTACTTGTTCGGAGATTAGTAGTTTGCTCATATATTAGAGTTTTGATCTTCTACGTGATTCGCCCGCTGTCATGGTTCCGATCGGTTAATTGCTTCGGGCGATTAATTTGATCGTAGATCAACCTTCCCGATACATGCCTCCGGCCTCCGTAGGTTGTTGATGAATATCGCTTAGAAAGCTAGCACCGCCATGTAGACCAGTCTCTCATAAGGAATTAGTCGTGTGATAGCCAAGTTTTATTAGCGGTGTGAGTTTCCTTCTATAGCATTGAGCATAAAGAGATGAGTAAAGATTAAGCGGATAATTACCAAGTCGGTTAGAAGTACTTATCACGTTAAATTAATCAAGGATTTGTTGTAGAGATTATTTATTTCGGTTTTGCTGCTTCTCAGGCGACTGATTTTTGAATAAGTCTCGGTCGATTTTCACATAGCTAGATTCTACCGTTAGATCTTTTATATATATCATATAAAGACGTTTGATCAACGGTCTAAAAAATCAACTAAGAGATAAATAACTCTCAGACGCCTGATGATAAGTCAGTCCCCATTTATTTATCTTATTTATTTGATTTGCTGGAAGGCAATTTAACTGTTATCTGATTTGATAGATATTGATCGGATGGTGCAAGATTTTCAGACGTCGTGGCGCATTGTGGTTGTGGTGGCTTCATTTTTCTCTACTTTAATAACATGATAGAATAGATAGAAGATAGATAGATGAGTTGGGGTACACGGAGAAAACGAATTTTACGTTGAGTTAAATAATTTCAAACCCAAAATCACCGATCCAAGATACGTTTGTCTCGAGAAAATCTTACCCCCACAACATTTTATATTTTTTTTGGATTATTTGTTTTTTTTTGTATTTTTCAAAATCAGCGATCTAAAAAGCTGTGAAGCTTTCAATTTTGATGATTTTTTAAAAAAATAAGATAATTAGCAAACAAATTTAAAAAATGTAAAAATTATGAACTGTAAAATTTCAATGAGACAAACAAGATGGCCATTTCGGATCGATTATTTTCATCTTAAATTTTTCAAACACACCATGAAGCACAAAAGGATCAGTGCTTTGCGAAGCACCGTAGCCCAACTCTGTGATAATTTAAATGTAATTTTTTTTATTGTATAAAAGGTTAATTAGATACGTGACATCACGAGGTGTTCTTATTCAATACTACTGATAAGTAGGATATTGTGACGATGCGGCTGCTAAGTTGAGAAAATCATATACATGCGAGGTATTGTAAAATTTATATTTTTTTCTACCATGTATCTTCTTTTTCCTCCTTTCTTCCTTCCTTCCTCCTCCTTCTCTCCTTAGCTACAATATCCATCTTATTAATAGAAATTTTTGAATAAGTAGATTTGTAATGACATATGCCTAATTTTTACTATTTTGATGGTGATCATCTCTATATTTGAGTGCTAAATAAAATCTCTGTAAATATATCTGCACTACAAGAAAAGGATATAGTTTTAAGTGCCCAAACGTCAATCGACGGCCATAACTGACCCGTTGGCACAGTACATTATATCTCGACGGCCATAATGAGGCCGTCGATAGAGAGCAGAAAGGCGGCTTAGTCTCGACGGCTTAAAAAAAACCGTCGAGTACTATTAGCCAGCCGTCAAGGCAGCCGAACGGCGTTAGCTCTCCTGACGGCCCAACGTTATGCCGTCGAGACACTACTTTTTAAATATACAATTTTCCTCCTATATATTACAGTTTAATTGATATTAATTATTTTAAAAGGAGAAAAATCAATGTAATAATTTTTTCATGTTACAACATTTGATAAGTTTTGATTGATATTTGAAATTGTAATTTTTGAAATTAAAGTATTCCGTATAGTAACTAACGAAACGCCCGATTCCATACGATAACCTATAACTTAGCCGAAAAACACCCCATTTGATAGTGTTCGTCGCGTTAGATGCTCTGAAATTTTTTATATTTTCGCCGATGATTTTGTTTGATACACAAACGTCAACGCATTGTTTTTGAGCAGCAACAAATTTTGTTTTGTATTTTTAGAAATCAATTTACGTCGGATTGACAGTCGAGTGCAACAAAGGATAAAACCCTCGAGATAAGTAGTTGTCTCGACGGCTTGAAAAATAACCGTCGAGACTGATGTACTCTCACAGGTCTCAGCAATTATACTTAGTATCGACGGCTACATAGTTTTCTGGATTTTTTTACGAAATTAAAGTAATGCGTCTGGTGCACTAAACTCGACGGTTTTTAAGATAGCCGTCGAGAGAAGCCGTCGAGACAATGCCCCTCTCTCGACGGAGTTCTCTCGGCGGCTTTCTCTCGACGGCTAGCTGTCGAGACAACAGTATCCCGACGGCTTGTGCGCTTTGTTCGATGGTTTTGACACTCGAAACTGTTGACGTTTCCTGTAGTGTTGCTTTCCCTTGCCACTGTAAGTTGGTTTGGGTACAAACCCCATGGGCTTAGGATCCACAACAACACTGGAAGTAGGGTTGAAAGCATGATAGCTAATTTGATTATGCAATCGACAATAAAAGGCGTAATCAACTTTAATGAGCTGATTAGACCTATAACTGATACAACCCAAAACACTAGGAAAAAGATCCAAGCAAGAGGTGAAAGACCACGAAACTATCGGTCTAGATTGAATCTAAACTAATAGATTAAAGGAAACAAAACAACAAGTTGATATAAACAATACAACAGTGGGGTAACTAGACTATCGAACAATAGCAAGCTACGACTCGATAGAACGAGGGGGTGAAAAAAAATATCGGCTAGCTTATAAGGTCAAACCAATTGATAAAACGAGGGCAAAATCTAACCTTAATTGAAACAAAGATGGGCGATAATATCAATTAAGATAGTATTTGGTCCAAAAATTGATGCAATCTCGTAGATAGAATTGAATCGTGATAACACTTATTTGCAAGGAACTCCTAGGTCATACTCATACCTTAAAGCTAATCGAAAATATGATACACACAACAAGACCGATTATGATCAAAATACACTGATCTACCACTAAACTAAATGCAAAACCGACGAAGTCGACGGAATGTAAATTGCGAGGAAATAAAGTAAATCTGACATCCAGCCCAGTACCAAACGACCATAGCGGCCCAACAACGCGACCATGCATGGAACGGAACCGAACTCGAACACCGAGACGGACACGACAAAACCAGCCCATATATGCCCCAACGCGCGCGCCAAACCGGGAACTCACCAAGCTCCTGATCCTCGATGGCGTCGTTCGCCGCCATGGACGCCGACGCCGACGACCAAGGGCACGGCGGCGACTTGCTGCTGCTTAATGAAGCCAGTGTCTACAGCCTTATGGAGCCAGTATGGCCGGGCCAGTGGGTGAACCCGGGCACTCACACGGGCAACGGCGATGCCGACCCGGCGGCGGCGGCGGCGGGCGAGGAGGCGCTGAAGACGGTGCCGGCGCCGGCCGACGGCCGCGAGTGCCCGATCTGCCTCGACGTCGGCGCCTCCAGCGCGCCGCCGCCGAGTGGAAGGAGACGGCGCGGGCACGCCCACGGGCGGTGCGTGGGGAGGTGGTGGCGGCGAAGGGCAACGCGACCGCCCCTCGCCGCCGCCGCCGCGCCGCCGCCGCTCCTCGTCGTCCTCGCCGCCGCGCGTCAGCTTTACGACCTTGGCGGCGGCGCTCAAGCTTTGCGGCGTAGGAGCGCTCACCTGAGTAGAATTTTGTTGCCTGTTGTCTAAGTAGAGGAAGAGGAAATTAGGAGGGTCTAATGAGTTTTTTCACTGCCGCTATCACATAACACCGTGCGTTTGATAATTCGAATGCAATGTAAATATTTTAAGGGACTGTCTCTGTGGCAGTCGCCTGTGTTTAGGGGGGGGGGGGAGCGCAAGCGATTTTTGTGACCGTTGGATCAGCATCCAACGGCCACCGCGCCCCCCACTCTCTCACACTTTTCCCTTTTCCCCTCCCGGTCTCCCCTCCGCCGTCCCTAACCCGACCCGACCCCGACCCCGACCCCTCTGCTCCGCGCTCCTCCCCTCCTCCCCGCCGCCTCCTGCCCGACCTCCCCTTGCCCGCCGCCCGCCCATCCTAACCCGCCGGTGCCTTCACCCCGCCACGCCGCCCAACCGCCTCCCCGCCCGGCTCGTGGCCGGCCGCCCGCCCGCCGCCGCCGCCTCACTCCATCCCTACCAACAGCCAGGGCCGCCGCCTCCCTGCCATCCTCTAAGCCGGCGGCACCCGATGTACCCTAACCCAACCCCCACCTAAACCCTAACCCGGCGGCGGCGGTGGGAGAGGTCGCCACCGGCGGCGGCGACGGTGAGCTCGACGGCAGCAAGGCGAGCTCCATGGCGCTGTGTAAGCTCCTTCCTCCTCCTTCTTCTTCCCCCCCCCCCGCAATGAAGAAGAAAGCAGGCGATCAAGGGTGAATCATCTGCCCAGCGATCGCCATTGAGCAAAACCGATATTTTAATGTAGCTTACTTTTTGCGGTCCTATTTTCATTTCTGACAAAGCGAGATCCCTGGTTGATTTTGAGCAGCCAAAGGATCCCCTAAATAGAATAGATGTGAGAAAATGGTTGCCAATGGAGCCCCACCAAGTCGGCAAACGGCTAGTCTAAATTTGAAAATCCCTTATCCCATCCTTAAAAGTTTCTCTCTGACTTTTGGGTGGATCCCCTATCCATTTTGTGCATGCAAATTTTGGGATGGCCATTGGAGCAAATTTGATTTAGCACAATATCTATAAATATCTCTGCTATCACTCTATTTTAGTATGTCAGTATTTTGGGGGGGAGTTTTCAACTATTGTGCAAGAATTTTATTCAATTCACTTATATATTTGTGTCTTAGGTTTTTTTTTAAAAAAAAAGGCGGGAGAATTGCCAACCGATTTCATTACGCAAGACGCAAAAGCACAGGGATACATCCGCAATGCAACTGTTCCCTCCACGGCTAGAGGCCGAACACCAATCCCGCTAGGCAAACAAGTAGCCACGTGGCACCATAGCGCACAAAAACTTATAATAGCCAGGCGTTGCCAGTCACAACAACTATTAACATTGCTACCGGCCACCTAGGGTGCGAGACACCGCCGCTGAGGGAGGTGGATAACAAGCTGAGCTGATCACCAGCATGCACAGAAAGAAGAGCATCGCCGTCGTAGAAAAGTGGGACACCGACAAGGCCCACATGTGACTCATGATGATGACTATTGCCATAGATAGCCGAGAGAAGGATGGCATCACCGTTGTAAAAAAGGGGGGCTCCAACACAAGGACAGGCTTTGTGGCTACAAGCACCTAGGTGGAGGATGGACACAGGGCCGCTCCAACTAGTGCACTTGTTGTGCTAGCCAACAAGGAGGCCATGGGGAAGGGATATCCGCGGTGATGCCTTCAGGGAGAGGAACACTACCCACATGCGTCATCATCACCAACCCGAGCAAGTAGGGCTTTCGCTCTAGTAGGGGTGAAAACGGGCCGGATAGGGGTCAACTCGTATCTGTATCCATATTTTTTACTGGATATGGATAGCGTTGGATACGAATTCGAATACAGACAGTCGGATACAGTTTCGAATCGGATATGGATCAAATACGAATACGAAACTAGGTTTTACCATAATACCTCAACATAAAAAATTTGACGTGAGCTACGAGCAAGTACATGACTAATATAAGTACATGAGTTACTCATGAAACACACACATAATAAAAGTCCATAACACACTCATAAGACGTAACAAGAGTTGAATGACTCATGTAGTGATGCAGTCTTCATCTCCATGTCTTGAAAAATTATACGTATCCGTATTCCGAATTCAGTTACTGTCCGACGGATATCCGTGTCTGAAAAAAAATCTGGATAATTATCCGTGTCCATATCCGGCCGATTACAAAAATAGGTTCCTAAATCACTAAAAACGGATACAGATCCTGATCTAGTCGGATATTATCCGTTCCGGTCTCACCCCTATGCTTGGGTGGTCTCCACAATGAAAACTCCAAGGAGGGCAGCGGCTCCCAAAGGCGTCACCATCATCGGCCATCAAAAGTCAGGAGGGTTTTTTCCAAGAGAAATGAATCCACAAGAGCCAGCCTCCCACCGTCTTCGCTGATCACATGCACCTAAAAAAATGGACCAAAGCTACGCCGCTGAATCTAGGTGCCACACCGCTAGACCTGTGCTCCACACTTTTGTGCTGCAATGACGACGGTGTTGCCACGAACCTATCCGAAGTGGAGGGGCGGAGAAGAAGAGGAAAGAATAAGGCCAAGTAGGTTGTCCACATGGCGGATCCGACCTGCACACCGCCGAAACCAGCCACCAACCCAGCAACGATTACACAATGCCACCGCCACCAAGAAGCAGTGCTGTCCAAAGAGAAAGACGGAGTGTCCTGGCTAGTGAGGCGGCTCTGCACGGTACCATAAAAACCATCGCACAATCGCTGTTGTAGGAAGGCCTCCCCATTTCTCCGAAGATTACGGCGGAAATCCCGAAGATATAGTTACTGAGCCTGAAGAACCCGAAGTTCCTGAAGATCCTTGGGACATCTTCGGGAAGAATACAGACGCAAAGATGAGGGCTGAAGAGGAATTGTCTGAATGTGCTCTTGCCTGGACAAAGGCAGGAACGCCCGAAGATCTCTTAGAAGACAGTCGAAGAAGGTGGACTCTGGTTGATACACAAGGGTCCATTAATAGCTGAGCCAAGCACAAATTATGGGCCCTGGGCGCGACTGCTAGAAGATGGGCCTACCATAGATCGGCCCAATATTTCAATAGGGGCCCTAAGCTGCAAGGAACTACTTAATATTAGGGGCAGATAGGGTTTTCACATGCCCACAAGGGGCCGGTTGTTGTAAGGATCCGTTGATTTCGTATCAACGGTCTAGATGCGAGGGTAAAAAGGTCTTTTTATTTTCAGAATGTAAACCCTAATCATTGGCACCCCCTATAAATACAAGAGCACCCTATTCATTGGGGACAGAGCATTCATTCCTAACCAATCATTGCGTCTCCAGTTCCAAAGCCCTATTATCCCTTTTCAGTGATCTTCCTTTTACGGGGGACACTCCACGTACTGTCTGAGACACGTCGACAATCGCCGTCTCCTAGCTAGCGTCGACAGCGTGCCCGAGCCCGCGCCATCCGCCACCGTTTTCGCCACCATGGGCCTCGCCACCTGAGCTGGCCGAGCAGCACCATACGAAGCTCCGTATCCGCAAGGCCAACAATTGTGACCAATGTGGGATCATGACTACAAATACATCATCTCTATTTTTTGGATGCTAAATAAAACAAGAATAGTTGGTCAACAAGCGGGTGCCATTTGATTCTTTTGAAATCGATTTTTTGACTGTTGGATCAAAATCAAGTGGCTAAGACCTATCCTACTACTTTACATTCTGACCCGATCCTCACCTTCTGGCTTCCCCACATGATCGTCTCCCCTCCTCTCCCAATTCCAAAACTCTGTCGCCACTGCGACAGTGCCCTCACCGCCTCTCCGCTCCCTTCCTCCCATCGCTGGTTGGACGCCCTCTAAATCCTACCGTTGGTGACGTCCCCTTGTTGCCATCGCCAAGCCACCTTCAACCATTCACGTGGCTCTAGTGCCGCTGTTGATGCCTTGCCACCCTAACATGAACCCTTCCACGCCGCCGGTTCGTCACCACCCCTAGCATCTCTCTAAGCCCGACAAGCCAAGGGGGACCCCGGAACCCTAACCCAAACTTCACGACGGCGACTCCCAGAGACGGGAAAGAAGTTGGAAGCTCGTTAACCCTAAATGACATGCGAAAATCTAGTTTTTTGGCGTGAAATAGCAAAGCCAAAATTAAGGGCCTGTTCTTTTGAGCTGATTTGAACGGCTGAACAGATGAACGACTGAAATAACTAAACTTCGAGAGCTTCTTGAGGTAGTCTCGAGATTCGGATCCATTTCGTTTGACTTGCTTTCTAAATTGTTATGACACACCTTCAAAACAGCGAAAAAATGACTAAAAAACTCAAATCATATGTTTTTTAAAACATAGATAAGTCGTTAAGCTGTTAAGTCGCTAAGCTGCTAAGCTGGAAAGAACGGGCCCTAAGTCTAGTTCTCTACAACTTATCTTATTTGATTTATTTACTTATCTGACTTATATTCTAACTTCAAATGAGTCAGGTCCCCATTGTTTGACTTGTTTTTGGAGAGTTTTTACGCACCTTCAAGAAAGAAAAAAGACGGATTGAGAAAAGCAAAGTTAATTATATAATAAACAAATATAAGTAGATAAGTCAAATAAGTTGTAGAAAACTGGGTCTAAATCATTAGAAATATCTCTGCTATCGTATTTTATCACGTTAATATTTTGGGGAGTTTTCAACTATTGTACATTTGTACCACATTTTGATTCGATCGACTTTTTTATTTTTTGCGTGTTGTATGTTTGGATGGTCTCATATTAACGTCTTGGAAATTACGGGGATGCACTGTATAGCACATGGACATGTTATTCAGACATTTGCTATTCCAGCCTCTGAGACTACGTACGCAGTGAAACAAATAGCGGGAACGCGAGCCATGCATGGAACCGAATCGTTCGGATGGGAAACGGAGTCGAACACCGACACGGGCACGACAAAACCAGCCCATAAATATACCGCGCCCCAAGCCGGGAATTCAACGTTCACCAAAACGCTTGATCCTTGATGGCGTCGTTCGCTGCCATGGACGAGGACACCGACCTCCCGCCGCCGCCCGGAGAAGACGACGACTACTACGACGACGACGACCAAGAACACGGCGGCGACATGTTCATCTCCGCGGTGCTGATTGAGATCGGTGGCTACAGCCTGGCGGAGCTGATTCCGCTGGAGCGCGAGGAGAACCCGGGCACCCGCACTGGCCGAGGAGAAGATCACGACCCGGCGGCGGCGGTGGCCTGCGACGGTGAGCCGCTGAAGGCGGTGGCGGCGCCGGCCGACGGCGGTTGCTGCCCGATCTGCCTGGACGAATCCGCCGCCGCGGCGTGGGTGGAGACGGCGTGCGGGCACGCCTTCCACGAGCGGTGCGTGGAGAGGTGGCTGCAGGAGAAGGGGAGCTGCCCGATGTGCCGCCGCCAGCTCCGTCGGCGACCTCACGAACACGACGGCGACCCTCCATTTGAGGTTGTAGCTCTTGCGTTTGTTTCCAGCACTAGCGACGTCGACGGAGTCCTCATTGCGTTCCCCCATGGCCATAGGCTGTTCTTCTCTGAGACTTTATGGTAGAGAAGAGAGGCTAGGACTCACGAGTATATCGAAGTACATGCACGGATGCACTATTCATATAGCTAGCGTCTGTTCTCTGATAATTTTGTACGTGCATTACTTTTTTTTTTGTACCTATACATTTTCCTCGTAGCGAGTGGACATGTATGTATAAATGTCCAAACGGGCCGGGCCAAAATGGGCCGGCACGAAGCACGGCATTTTGGCTCGGCCCAAAGCACGGCACGGTCAAAGGCGTCTTTGTACTACGCGTTCTGGGCGAAGACCGTGCCGCCCTACCCAGCCCGATAGGATTAATTTTTTATTTTTTGTTTTCCAACATGTATATTATAATATAACATGACACAAGCATCACAAGAGAAACCAATTGTCAACTTTTTTAGCTCCTATTTTCTCTATTTAGTACATATAGTCTAACAGGCCCGATGAGCCCGTTAGTGCCTCGGGCCGGCCCGGCATGACACGGCCTTCCTTCGGGCTGTGCCTGGGCCTTTGCTTTGTCCCGTGGGCCGCCCATTTGGCCATCTATACATGTATGCAATTGTACCATTCTTTTACGTATGTGAAATGTAAGCTACCACTGCACCACACATCCGTGCGTCATAATCCGTGCCGAGCTCCACGAGGTAATTTTTTAAAAAATAACCAATTTTTTTTTCGAAAAACGATCGGATCCTTCTTCCTTCCCTCACCCTCTTCTTCTCTCGCCTCCTAGGCTAAGCCACCCTCTATTGCCTTGTGGCAGCCGTCGTTGCGCCAGCGAGCGATTAGAGCAACGCTACCTCATCATGACCCATCCGTGGCGACCAACGTAGTTCGGTGCGGCTCGGCGTGGTGATGTGAGACTGGGCTGCCATGGTCACCCTTGGACTGGACATAGGTCGATGTTATGGGCGTGTGGATGGTGGGATGGCACGGTGTGTGACGTGGTGCGCGGCACAGCATGATGGCCCCGGTGCGAGCTAGGAGGCCACCGATGGCAATGGCGGCCGACTCGGTTTGGGAGAGGAGAAAGTGAGATGAGGAAGGACTGGATTGTTTGAAAATTGAAATTTGTGAAGTTTTTTTTTTTGGCAAAATGACACGAGAGAGGAGGTGGGGCCTTAGCATGGATCTTGGCGCATGTCAAGTGGTCGCAAACTTGCTTGGAAGTACCCCCTGCGGTATTGTATTTCTCAAGGAGAGGGAGAGAGATGACATGGGAGGAGCTCGCATGTGGCAAAGTGCAATAAGGGAGTGATTTTGAAAAGTGTGAGGAGGGATAAGAAAAGGTAGTGGTGTTTTACATATTTTGGATTATTTTGATGGTATATTTTTTTCCAAAAAATCAAACTTTGCATTGGCTTGAATCATGTTTGGTATATTTTAATAGCATTGGAAGTGACCACTTTACCGTGGCTTATAGGGTTTGTTTGGTTCCTAGTCTGACGCCGTGCTAATCGACGGCAAGCTCATGGCGGACAACGGCGCCAATATGACGTTAGTGTATTGGCGCCGATTCATTCGCCCGCTAACGCCGCGCCCCTTTGAAATCGCGGTCAAATTCATTGGCGCGTTGGTTCTCCATGGATTGGTGCCGAACCAAACCGCACCCAAATTCGCTGGCGCGCCGTCGGCCGGATTGGCGAGCCACGGCCGGCAACCAAACATGTTGTTGACACGAAAAGTTAGTTTCTCGCGAACACACGTACCGAAGCGTCAACTCTGGGGTTGTGTCGTAACAAGGAAAACCAAGCGTGCCAATCAATTTGACCTATAAATTGACAAGGAGAAATCGTCAGTAATATAACCCTAATCGGCTTTTGAAATAGCCAGATCAGGTTTTTCTATAATCGGCTTTGAAATATCCGATTATAGATTCTATCGGTTCCAGGTCCGATAGAGCAAATGAATACAGAATAATAATCAAATTTAAATCTCTTATTTCTTTTTGGTATTTTTGGTATAATATTAGCAATAAACCTTTGCATCAGTGCATTAGATCAAATCGAGAAATAGATTAGAATAGATTGGTCAGGCCAAGACAGTATTCAAATCTAAAGCTAGATATAAGCCAATGAACCGATTTAAAGATTTAAAGACTAATAGGGTAGATGTAACACCAATCGGCAAACATTAACAGATGCAAATCCCCAAACAAGACATATACAAGATCGACTAAACGAGACAGTTGCATACATCGAATTTAGCGAAACATATGAAATACTTGATGATCAGCATTACAAGATAAACACATATTACAGATCGATTACATCGAGACAGTGCAATATGTGAGAACATATCAAAGATCGGAAAATCCCGAGACAGTCTGACATGCTTTGTATACACGAGATCAATATGATGCAGCCATGCATACGAGTTACAAGGAGAGAATCGATTATCTCATCGAGGTAGCACTACCTGCGAGTTGAAGCCTTTCGACGAAGTCGATCGGATTCGAAAAATTGTTTTGTGTATTGAGTGTTGTTCCCTTTTTTCTACCGAGACTTAAAGGCCTATTTATAGTGTTACAAAGTCGATACCGATACGACCTATTCTATTGCGCAGCGCTTCTGATCCAACCGTATTCTTTCCGAAGTCTCAAAAGTATCGGTATTCCGCCTTTCTCCTTTGCCGATAAAGCCCATTTCCGATTTGGCCCAACAAACCTTATCATATTCGGCTTTTCCTGAACATCCGATTTTCTGCCAAATTTGGGTGTCAACATATGCCCCTAAGTTTGGCAATGAATACTTCATTAGCCGAACTTCCAAGTAAAAATCGGATCTTCCACACCGGAACACCTCACATTTCTGTCTCGGTAACTTCTCGCTTTCAGCCCATTCGTAGAACACGTGTCAACCGAATGCATAATACGGGTTAAATCAGAACGCCAAAAGCGTGGTAAAACCCTAATTTTACCATGGCTATAAATAGCGCACCATTCGCCGTCATTTTCACGCTCTCCTACTCACGCATGGCTCTCGATCGAATCTCCGAGCCTTCAAGAATTAAGCGCACCACCAGTCTCACCAACCTTCAATCGGCATTATGTCTCGTGTAATCGATTCAATGCTCGATTCAAGCTTTGTATTCTTTGGGACCGATGAGGAGACCAAATCCATCGGATTTTATACATCACTCCGTGAGGAGACTTCCTCTATTTGCCGATAAACTTAGTGTAGATAGCTGGAAATCGGCATTCAGATCTTGGCCCAGCCCAATCAAGGGATATAAGGACTGGCTGATTCGGGTCTATAGCCAAAAACAAGAGCAATGGGACAAACTAGGAATAACCGATGCCATCCTTCTCTTTATCTCCACCACCGCCAGACGAACCATTTATGGCGGATCGGCTTATTTTCAGTGCGACATCGCTGAACGCTTTCCTTTTCCGACCGACCAATAAGCCCTACACTTCGGATGTGGCTATGCTAACCGGACTTAGCCCGATGGCGAGATGCTATTGGCTTCGACCTCTCCGCCACTTGAAATTGGTCCCGAGAAAAATTTTGGATGGCGAGATTACATCAACACTCACCGAAAACCGATGAAGTGGATGACGAAGAGCACATTGCTTTCTGAACATGTGGCTCGACGGTTCTTCTTCTCATGATCGATCACTTAGCCCTAGCAAGGTATACCAGGAGTAGCCGAGAACCTTGGCGTCAAAGCCAAAATTAGCAATCGGAAAATACCTCTTATGTCGGCACCGATTTACAAGATCGGATTCCACTGCGTAAACCCGCATTTAGTCCCAAGGATCATGGCTAGTACACACGATATCTGTAAACGGAATAAGTGCCAACGATATTATTAATACAAACGGAACATAGTCCAGTACACACAACATACAACGGCTCGCAGGCCGCAAATCAGAGTACACAACGATACAAGCCTAATACAACATCTAGAATTTTATTTATTCCACAGGCACGGAGGCTGTAGGAACGCGTAACCCTAATCTTCATACTTTTCGTCGGAGAACGCCTCGACGTAATCCGGTCCTCCTCCTCGGACGGCGGGCCATACTCGGATGGACCAATTTGTTGAAGTTTTGAAAAGAGAGGGAGAAAAGGATGGTGAGTACAAATTGTACTCGCAAGTCCGGAATTATGCAAATGCGGTTCAGTACAAGGAAGGTTTAGGATATTTACGGAAATCGCAGTTATTTAACCTAGTTTTGACAAAGCAATTTCGAAACTTTAAATCTCAACATTTTCTTTGGGCTCTTCTCAAACGGTTCTCGCCACTTGGCCTCAGTGCCATAGCAAGAACAAAATTCTTTCTTCTTTTCTTTTCTCAAACTCGCTAGGTCCATTCCGCGTGATACTTCCGATAGGCCGATACCCATTTCGGAATACCACCGGTGGCACCTAGCTCAAACGAAATCCTTCTCAAATCCTTACTCATCTCAAATCCCTTCTTCAAAATCCCCTTTTCTAAATTTATTTTAAAATGAAGAAACTACCATATAATCAGTCCCTTCGCGCGCTCATAACCGCGAGCACGGCTATCATGATAGTTTTAACTCTGCAGAGTGGGTACGCCTTACCCTCGAGAGGCTACGCACCCAGACGGTGTTTCGCCACAAGACCATCAACCACGAGGGCCAACGATCGGGCCCGCCCCATTCGGGACTCGAGGTCGCATCAGTAATGGCTCATTCATAGGATCATAGGATGAGCAGTCCTTAGACTAGGGAGATTTGATATTTTAGCCCGTTTCAAAACATGGCGCCTCGCACCAACCGACAAAATATCCCCCTAGTCGGAAAGATTTTGGGGTAAGAGGAAAATCTTTTCCTACTCAGCATCACCCCTGATGCGCTATCTTTAAATCACCCTTTTCCAACCATTTCTCAAACATTCACCTTTCACACAAATGATGGAATCATTCCGCATAAATGATTTTAAGCATTTATCCTACCACAATCAAAGCATATAAATAAGAGCAGCTCATACTTTAACCTTAGGTTTAATCCTACCATATTTCTTACCTTTCTATTTGGTCATGATAACTAAGTCTAGGAGATACGGCATTTATCTTTTAAACTAGCATGCATATTTTCAAGTCTAATAACATTTTCTAAATAACCGAAAATGGCTTCTCGATATGACCAAAGGGGGACTTGCCTTGATCGGTTCCGGGGAAAGCGAAGGGGACGTCGATGATCGGGTCTTCGGGGACTTGCCCTCCTAAACGCGCACATACAAACAGGACAGTGCAACAATCATCAATAACTTATTTTTGATGCAAATGCTTTTTAAGAAGATGCAGTAGAACAAAAATATGCTCTCATGAAATGATGCACTTCTCAAGATATTTATTTAACCAAAACGAATTTTATATGTATGATGTGCATATATACAATTTTGTTAGGTCCGAAACCAATAAGATATTACTCGATTTTACGGGGTTTTAGCATGCATAAATCTATTTTTAACAAATACTTTAATGCCAACCAAATGATTTAACCGAAATTAAAATAGAAATAATAAAAAAAAGGAGGATCGAACGGCACTGGGCCGGCTCGGCCAACGGCCCAAACGGTGAGACGCGCTCGGGCGAGGCGAGGCAGAGGCGCGGCTGGCTGGCGGGCCCCACCTGTCGGCGGCACCGCAGGGCAAGAAGGGGGAAACAGGGGAGAGGAACCCGTCGGCGACCCGGCCAACGGCGGCGACTACTCCGGCCACGTGGCTCGATTGGGTGCGCACAGAGCGAGGTAAGAGCAAGGCGGGCACAATGGCGTGCTAACCACCTCGAATGATGGACGGAGCGGGCGGCGCGACGGCATATGGCGGTGGCGATGGCGAGCATTGCGGGGGTGATGAAGCACACGGCCGGGCCACCAATACTTCGGGGATGACAATGAGGAAGGATCAAGGGCTACCTTTGAGCTCGCCGGGTCGAAGGAAACGGCAAGGCAGTGGGACTGCGGCGGCGACGACGGCGCGAGCTCCGGGACACGCGCGCGGATCACACGGCGTCGGTCCACTTGGCGAGAGCTTCGCTGGGGCGACCTGCGGATCACCCACGGAGGGCATGGGTTAGGAGGAAAGAGGCGAGACGAAAGGGAACGGAAACAGCGGCAGGGTGATGAGGATCGACGACGCACCAGCTCGGGTGAGGCACAATGCGGTGGCGCAAAGCAAGGGGCAGCGGAGGTAGTAGTACTCCATTTATAGGGATGCTTCGCCCGGGACGTATTCAATGCTGCTCGCGGGGTTGGCAGTCGTCGGTGCTGATTCCGGCCGGTACCGTGAGGGAAGCGCATTGAACGCGGAGGGGGTTCGGCCGGCGACAAGACAAGAAAGGGTAGGGGACGGAGAGGGGTCCGGCGGAAGAGTGTAGGGGCGGCGATGCGTGGGGAAAGGAGCCACGGCGGCCCCGGAAAAGAGGACGAACAGCGGCGGCGCAGCGAACAGCGGGCGCGAACAGAGGAAGGAGAAACAGGGGAGGAAGAAGGAGAGAGGAGAGGCTGACGCGGTGGGCTCCACCTGTCGGTGTCGCCCCTCCTCGCTGCGCAAGGGAAAGCAGCGGCGGACTGGGCCGGCGCGACGGCCTTCGCGACCCAGCGGAGCGGGGAAAAGAGAAGAGGGGAAGAGAGCGGGCCAGCTACCGAGGGAAAGGAAAAAGGGATGGGCTACCTGGCCGGAAAGGATTTAAGGCCTTTGGATTTCTGATTTTCAAATGGGCTTTTATTTTCCCAAAAGCATTTCATTTTCAAAACCCTTTTCACATAATTTCATATTTAAGGAATATGGTTTTGCTTTCCCAACACTTAAAATATAATTCCAAATAACTTCACCTGGGGTATTGGTTTATAGAAAATATTATTTAAAATAATCACCATAATTTTCCACCAAAGGACATAGACTTGGAAAGATTAAATTATTTTTCTAATTTAGATGCAATGCATGAAGTGATGATGTCATGATGCAATAATGAGTGATTTAACATTTTTAAATCATGCATTTAAGAAATTATTAACGTGCCAAATTGGGTTTAAAAATTTGGGATGTTACATCTTAGGAGCCACCTATCGGATGATGCACGAGATCAGGGAAGGTCTCTGCTCACCAAAAGCCCAATACTCAGTTGGCAACCTCGGTGGTCCCTTTTGGTTTATCGGAATATTCCTGAAACTTCAGATATACAATTCCCTTGGCGAATTAGATTTCACTTAAGATTTCCAAGCGAGCATGAACTGATAGCATGGATCGCCTGCAAATCATATGGGAAATGATCTCGATTAAGCAACAAAGTGACGTTTAAACCAAGAAGATCTTGCCATGTCCATGGTTGCCCTTTATACAATGTCTGAATCGGAATATGGATTAGAACAGTTCAATCCCTACACTGATCTAGACAGATATCCGATTCCCTCGTTTTTTCGATTAGATAACACTTTGAAAGGAGAAACCCTAGCAACATACAAGGAATTCATTTCTCCAGGGATTTTATTTGCCATTCTGAGCACAAGGACTCACATCAGAAAGCCATCTTACGAGTTTTACCACCCGGCCGTGGTTGCTCGGCAATTTAATTTGGGACAGAATATTCCCGATTTATGCATATACCGTCATTTGAACGCCAGAGAAGATCTCAACCCTCAATCGGCATACGGGATCCTATCTGCTGCACACATCGATTTTCAAATGCCGATGGAGCTTAGAATGTGGTCTGACACTTCTCTAGAGTTCAACCTCTGGTGGGAAACAATCGCCAAAGATATATATGCCACCAAGGGTGGAGCTGCAACCTTAATCGAACGAATCACCAGCAGAAAGAAAACTTGCAGATCTAACCGTCAAGATCGTTGGTATGATCGAGCCTTCATCGAATCAAACAATCGACATCGATAGCCCAGCTCTTCTGCCTCGGACGATAACGATGAAAAAGAGGAAAACTCTTCTGAATCGGGACCTTCGTCATCGGATTCAGACAATGAAAGGACAGAGTCCCAAAACTACGCATCCTCTTCTAACTGCGAGGTCACTAATCTGCATGAGTTTACCAGCTTATATCACTCATTTTCCGATTACTAACCTGGCATTATTTCTTTTAGAGCGGAGAACAACGCCCAAGGTCCAAGCTTATTGGCGACGGTGGCCGCTTCATTCCACCATGAAGTCGCGATCGGCTTTCGCCCGAGCTCCTCTCACCAAGAAAAGAGGTATAATCGGTGTTCATAAAAATTCTAGAATATCGATCGCCACCGACCTTCCTCAACAGGAAACCCACAAGTAGCCCGGCCCGAGGAAGAAAGTATCCATCAAGAAGCCAAGATCTCAAAAGGTGCGTCGCCCGATACCACCGAATCGGTATGTGACACAAGAAGCACTCGATCGCTTTCAAATCCACGATTCCTACTAGCTTTTACTCTATCGGTATTTTCTTTGGGACACATCACCCACCCAAAAGAAGGATGACACACCCTCCTCCGCTTGACCTCTCGTGACACCTCCGACCTTCAACCCCCAAGACGAATCGGCTTTCCTTGCTTTAATTTATGCTATTTTCCACAATCCGATACCTTGTAACTTAAAACATCTTTCGTCCGAAGACATGTTTCAACCCATGACCCGATCCGGTCAGCGATGGTGTCCACACATGTCATCACGTATGATGGGAAGAAAGACGATGAGCTCAACTTCGATCCTTCCAGTATGGACTGGCTCGACGATGAGCTGGATTTTCTGTCTTCCCCGATCAGAACATCGTCGCCCCCCGCCATAATCGTCGATTCACCAGCCCCAGAGCCTACCAAGAAAAACCGATTTTCCTCGGAGACCATCGCCAAGCTCAAGTAGATGTGGGAACTGTTTGGTGATGAGTCAGCCTTCTTGGCTAACACTTCCGCCATCCGCGAAATAGCCGACTCCATCACGCAGGTCCTCCCTGAGCAGGTGGCATCGGCCATCCAAAAAGTGTTGCCCCTCGCCAAAGAGAAAGCTGATTTCGATGCTGCATTGGATCGGCTCCACCAAAGGGAAGCACTGAAAGATGCGGAGGCCGAATTGAAAGGGTTAGTACAAGACGCCAACGAGCAAAACGATAAACTCCAGTCGCTGAAGCAGAAGGCGGAATCGGCAAAAAACGTTGCTTCCAAAGCAGTTTCACGGGTCAAATCCCTGGAACTGGAACTGGAAAAAGCCAAGAAAGCCGAAGCCGATGCCCTCTCAAGCTTCGAAGACACGAAGTCAGCAGCCAAGGAGCAATATAGCATTGTGAAGGCCTGCGGCCTAGCGAGATCGACGCCAAGAAAAAAGATCCCGATAATTCCGGATCCGCCGAGGAAGACGCAAGCAACTATCAATCGGATCCGGGATACCATGTCCAATAGCTGCGCCGCTATTTATGAATTTTGCGAGTAATTGGCCTGCGAACCAAATTTCAAAACTTTTGTAATGTATGGATCGGTTTGTACCGATCGGAAAACATGGTTTTACTCTGCCCTTCGGGCCAAAACGATTGAGGCCTTCGTGCCTTTGTAATAACGTTTTTATTCAATCGCTTAAGTATGCATGTTTGTCTATAGGCGATTCATTGAATCGGCTTTGGCTCAACAAAGAAAGTATCGAGTCAAATTCTTTAACAAGTCGAATACACTATAGGCGATTCTCCCGTAATCGGCTTTCAAAGAACGAAGTTAGTTAAAATTGACCTATAGGCGATTCATGCGAATCGCTTTTAACAAATATCAACTCAAGCTCCAACCTAAACACTAGGATAATACTTCTTTAAATATTTGGCATTAAGCGCTTTCAAAACTTCTCCTCAAGCGCTTCCAAAATATAAGCATTTCGAGGATAATCCGATTGACCCTAAACGGTCCCTCCCAATTCGGAGACCATTTCCGCATTTAGGATCTCTTGAACCAATCGGTAAAAACGTCTTCCATACTAGTTCTCCCACTTCAAAAGTTTTCGGTACCACTTTCTTGTTATAATGTCGAGCCACCGTTTGCTTGTCACGTTCAATATGCTCCAAAGCTTTTAATCGAACTGCCACCATATCATCTAGCTTATCCACCATCAGACTTTTGTAATCATCGGCTTTTACATTATTTTGTTCCTCTACTCTCGTGGAGCCGATAATCGCTTCAACCGGTAGAACAGCTTCTTGACCGTAAACTAGCTCAAACGGCGACACTTTTGTAGCCCCATGCTTAGCAATCCGATATGCCCATAGTGCATCCGCCAAAGTATTATGCCAACCCCACGGCCTTTCATCGATTTTTCGTTTGATCAGTTTTATGGCACTTTTGTTTGAAGACTCCGCCTGGCCGTTGGCTTGAGCATAATACGGCGATGAGTTAATTGTCGTAACCCCTAGGCTTCAAGCATAATCTTGAAACGCCTCTGACATAAATACCGATCCCTGGTCTGTAGTGATCGTCTGAGGAATACCGAATCGGTAAATTATATGCTCCTTGACAAAATCGATGGCTTCAGTAGCAGTTACTTTTTTCAATGTTACAGCTTCGACCCACTTGGTAAAATAGTCTGTCGCCACCAAAATATACCGATGCCCCTTGGACGAGGAAGGAAATATCTCTCCGATCATATCAATTCCCCATCCCCTAAAAGGCCACGGCTTCACGATCGGATGTAAAATGGACGCTGGTGCATGCTGGATATTCCCGAACTTCTGGCAGTCTTTGCAACCCTTGTAATATTTAAAACAGTCTTCCACCATAGTCGGCCAAAAATATCCGACACGCTTCAACATCCACCTCATCTTATACGCCGATTGATGCGTCCCACACAGTCCTTCATGAACTTCTCCGATTGCAACCTTAGCATCTTCTTCATCCAAACACTTGAGCAGTAATCCATCAAAACTCCGATAGTATAATTTATTACTTATTAAAACATACCTTTGAGCTCTTCTCTTAAGCTTCCTATCGGTTTTCCCCTGGGGATTTTTCAGATAACCGATAATCTCTGCCTGCCATCCTACCGGAACCGGATTCTCAATCGGAACAATCTCTAACTCCATGATCGGCAATTTATAACCTGATGCTTCCTGAGCTAAATCATTGGCTTCGCAATTTTGTTCTCTCGGAACGTGACAAATTGTAAACACGCTAAAGTACTTAGCCAAATCAGAAGCTCTCTCCAGATATTCTCGAAGATATTCACTATGACACTCATATTTACCGATCATCTGAAAAACTACCAATTGTGAATCTCCAAATACCTCCACGGCAATGGCACCAGCTTGGATCAACCACTCCAATCCCTGAATCAAAACCTCGTATTCTACTTGATTGTTGGTCAATCCAAAACCCATCGTAACACTGAATCCGTAAGGGACGCCATCAGGAGAGACAATAAAAATACTGATTCCACATCCCTTCTCACAAACCGATCCATCAAAGAACATTACCCAAGGCAAAAGTATTGACAGATTAACATCTTGATGGTGCGCAATAAAATCGGCTAATACCTGCCCCTTGACGGCTTTAGGAGATTCATAGGTCAGGTCAAACTCGATGAGAGTGTATGCCCATTTACCGAGTCTCCCTTTGATGATTGGAGCACTGAGCATGTACTTAACCACATCGGTTTGACACACAACTTTGCACTCAAATTTCAATAAATAATGCCTCAATTTGGTGCAAGCAAAGTATAAGCAAAGGCAATATTTTTCCACCACTGTATCGGGTTTGAGGATCCATAATTTCTGCTCAAGTAAAAGATTGCGATTCTTTTCCGCCCACTTCTTGGATCAACACGCCCTAGGGTTTTCTCCGACATCGACAAATAAAGCTTAAACGGCAAACCATCTTTGAGCAACCGTAGCAGCGGGTTTGTCAAGTACCCTTTGATTTCATCAAATGCCTTCGATGTTCGGTCCTCAAACAAATTTATCGAATTCTTGATTTAAGCAACGGCGAAAACGGAATGATCCTTTCCGATAAATTAGAAATAAACATCCTCAAATAATTAATTTTACCGATGAGCTCTTGCAAACGAACCTTCGAATCTGGAGGTTTAGTGTTCAGGATCGCTTTTACTCGATCAGGATGAACTTCGATCCCTCTCTGATGCACCATAAACCCTAAGAACTTGCCGGCCGATACCCCAAAAGCACACTTCTTTGGATTCATTTTCATGCCATACTTCCGAAACCGATCGAGGACGGTCACAATATCGACCAAGTGTTGTTCATCTTCACGAGATTTAATCACCACGCCATCGATATAAATTTCAACAAGTTTACCGATTAAATCGTGGCAAATCAAGTTCATCCCCCTTTGATAAGTAGCCCCAGCACTGATCAGCCCAAAAGTCATCACGACCCATTCGAACAAACCGATAGAACCGGGACATCTAAACGCAGTTTTCCTCACATCTTAAATCGGTCATAAAGATCTGATTGTAACCAAGATTGCCATCTAGAAAACTAATAATCCGATTGTCAAGCGGCGTCAATCAAGCCATCGACAATCGGCATCGGATACTCATCTTTATACGCCGCTTATTCAAATCTAGAAAATCAATGCACACCAATTTTATCGAATCCTTCTTTCCCATCGCACAATGTTAGAAATCCAATCAACATATTTGCATGGCGAATAAATTTTGCATCTAACAACCGCTGAATTTTAGCCTTTACTTGATCGTATATTTTCCAACCGATCTTCCTCGGTGGATCGCTTCATCGTCAAATCCGAGCTTCATCTTAATCCTGTGCTCAACTATAGATCGGTCTAAACCGGGCATCTCATGATATTCCCGAGCAAAGCAATCAACCCGATCCTTGAGTATCTGGATAAGCCGATCTTTATATTCTCGCGGCAACTGTTTACTGATGTAAGTGGGCCTCTCTTTACCATCAGATCCAATATCGATTTTCTCAAGCTCATCAGCCGATATAAATCCCTCGCCCATCTTATACTCTATTTCCTTTAGTGCCGCGGTTCCCATAAAAAACCTTCGTGACCCTGAGTTACCGATTGCGCCTCCAACGTTGTTGGCTTAAAGCCAGCCTTGCTGAAACTTAAGAAATCGCAATCGTCTAGAGGTTTTCCCGATAATGCCTCCAAGTTATCATGTGTTTCAAAGACAACCTGCTTCATTGCCGAGACTCTCCTCGACTACTTCTATTTGTTCACCAACCCATGAATTAAAAGCGGATGTAACGTTGATGGGATGCGGTTAGCGGTATCCAATCTCTTCCTAACAAAGACATTATAATTCCCTTTCCTTCGATCACAAAGAAAGTCGGGATCGCTTTGCTTCCAACTGTTGGGTTCCACGACCGTAACCCTTTGGCTTTGGTCGGATTTCCATTGAAGTCGCTTAGCACCATATTAGTCTTGACTAAATCTTCTGTGGATTTTCCGATTTTTCGACATACAGAATATGGCATCAGATTTACCGTGGCACCACTGTCAACCATCATCCTGGAAATTGGTTTACCGTTCATGTACCCCATAATAAATAACGGCTTTAGATGCAACCGGGAATTCTCTGGTTTCTTAAAGATGGCATCCTCTGCCCCAATCACCAGCTCCGCAGCTGTCTCTTCGTAATCACACATGAACTCCAGAGGCAAAATGCAAACCATATTAGTAGCAACTGACACCTCATCGGAATCCTTTTCAATGATAATAGCCGACCTCAACTTGGGCCTCCACTCCTGTTTGCCCCTAGCTGGCTTTATTGGCTTCACCTCCTCCAGAAGAGTGTCCCTAAATTTTTCGGCTTCTGCTTCTTTAGCCTCAGCGTGCCTCATCCGCTGCAAGCGTCGCTTCTGAGACTTAGTGATCCCACTTGGGCACCATCGGGGTAATGGTATTTGGGAGGCCGATGCGCATTAGTATTCTTGTTCATTGGAGGATTATCGGCTTTTCCATCAGGAAACACCAGCCGATCTCTTACGGACGTCCTCTTGGGAGGAACGAACGCGTGATTCATTGGGCAATTCTCTAGAGTAGGCAATGACATCCTTTCTTCCCAGCAATATCGGAAAAAAGGGCAATCCCAGTGTTCCATCTCCCAATTCTGATCATTTGAATTCTCCCGAATATCTTCTGGGGTATTCGATTTAATGCTCTGGCGAGGTGTTTTTTTAGCCATCCGATCATATTTTTCTAATAACTTATCGAAAGTCTGCTTTGGCCTTGGCTTAGAAACTGGACCATGATTATAACCGTGGTTCACTTCACGCCATTCGCCAGTCCTTCCACCGCGTCGGCCTGCCGATCGGAAATTAAGTTCTGGCCTCTCTTCTACTACGATCCTTTTATCGCCAACGAGCACTGTCGACGGTTGAGATATCGATCTCAAGTCGCTAAGGTTCTTTAAGATTGAGATAGGAGACACGCCGAACAACCACTAACAAAGAACGAGCAGGAGATGGGGGTTTTATCCGGTTCAGCCTCTCGGAGAGATAATAGCCCTACGTCCAGCCTTTCTTATATATCAGAGATGAATACAAGAGACGGCTCGACAAGACGAACAAGTCTCGGCGAGATTATGGGTGTACCAGCGAAGATCAGGTGTCTAGCAGATACAAAAAGCCAGATCAAGTCCCCTCTACACGCCGTAGGGGCCTTGTTTATATAGTGCTGAGCAAACCGACCTACCGAAGAAATATCGAGCCGGGCTAACTACGAGTACGTAACGAACTCATACATGCCAAATATATCCCGAGGTAGATAAGGAAAGCTCCTAATCTTGGGGATCACGACTCCTAATCCAATTCGGGAAACCAACGTCCGGGTCTTCACGTAGCCGTGCAGAACTCTGTTCGAGTCGGACTCAAACAGGAATCCTAGGCCATTACGCACCGTGCCAGCCATGAAGCTGTTCGGCAGGGTGCACATGGGCCTGATAGAACCTTCCAAGGAGCTAGGCCCTGGTAGGCTGTTCGATTGGGCCGTCAGGGAGTGGGCCATGGCAATGGGCCGTGATCTAATCCCCGACAGCTAGCCCCCGAGACTCAAGTGGAAGGACTCACTAGAGTGGGGTTGTCCTCTTGAGACTCAAAGTCACGAAGAGGGTATTTTTCCTGCTACAAAGGCATGTAACAGGCGACCGAACAGGTTATGGTTCAACCGAACAAGACTTGTTCGGGACCGAATAAACCCGCCGGCGCCGAGCAACTCTGTTGCGTCGAACAGGAAGCAACGTCTGTCCGAGCAGAGCACTCAGCCTTCGATGTAGAAATCGAAAATCTAGTCCCCAAGCGCAGAGCTCGTCGCGGGGACCAGACGCGCGCTCCGGGCGAAGAACTGCCCGGTGCGAGGCGAATCATCTCCTTGAGGCTGAACGTCATCAAGGAGGGATTGGATTCTTGGTAGTGAAGAGCATACCACCGCATCCGGTAAGATCAGATCTTTCGGGAGAATGAACATAGCAAGTCACGAGACGGACTCGCGCTGCTGCATCCAGGCATTCAGATGCCTAGGAAAAGATAGGGGAACCACCTCTCGGGTTAGAGCTTGTCCGAGAAAATAGAGATTGCGCTCTCGAACAAACGTTATGCTCAGGAGCAAAAGTGATGTGCCCCCAGACGTAGATCGTGTGCTAGGAGCAGACAATGCATACGAATGGGAAAGGTGACCCAGTCCCAGAGCATAGAGCTCGTCGAAGGAACCAGAAAGTGCGGCCAGGCGAAGACGTACCCGGTAGGAGCCCGCGCTCCGGGCGAAGAGCTGCCCGGTGCGAGGTGATCCAGCCCCCGAGCACGGAGCTCGTCGCGGGGACCAGATGCGCGCTCCGGGCGAAGAGCTGCCCGGCGCGAAGTGAATCACAACCCGATGCAGTCAGAGCCGCAAGAGAACGTGTGAAATCAACGCTTTACCCATGACGTATTCCTTGCGACAGTGTAAGCGTTGTCTTGGCAAGTGCAGAACCGACGCTTGGAGTGCCCGTTGCGATGAGAATCGGCTTACGATGGGTTTGCCCGTTGCGATGAGAATCGGCTTACGGTGAGCAGGACTCCGTTGGTGGCGTAATACCTTGACTTAGCCGAACTGTGAAGGTCAGTGCCGGGCAAAGGCAAGAAATCATACGCGGGCGAAGTGAAACAGCCCCTGGGCATGCGCGGAGCAAACCCGGGAAGAGAGGGATGCAGACATCGGTTTTGGTGGGGAAGCCTGGAACCTCGCCGCGACCATCATCGGCGTCTGACGTTCCCCTTTCCTGTACTTCCTGCAGAAGACAAACAAGGAACGAGCCAGCAAAAGGAAAAAAGGAGCAAAAACAGGCTCTAAGAAGAGCAAAGCGAGTTTTGGAAAACACGCAAAAGACGACCTACCCGCACAAGACACAATTTTTCCCGTGTACGTCCCCGATAGCGTTAGTATCACCTCGGCGAATGCGGAACCGACGCAAGGAGTGCCCGTTGCGATGAGAATCGCTTACGATGGGCGGGACTCGTTGGTGCAAAGGTTCGGATTACCGTGCTGTGAAGGACGAGTATGGATAAAGAAGACGATGTGCGGGCAAGTGTAGCCCAGCGTGGCTAAGACCGCTAACCGGGAAGGCGAACGGGACCTTAGCCGCAGCAAAACGCGCGAGGCGAAATCTTATCCGCATGGACCCGTGCAGCGTTAGTGTCGCCTCGGCGGAGTGCGGAACCAGCGCCAGAGTGCCCGCCAGATAAGAATCGCTACGGTGGGCATGCCCGCTGCGGCGAGAATCGACTACGGGCGTAACTCCATCGGTGGTGCACGCGCCGATTAACCGGAGCCGCATGTGTCGCCGCCAGATAAAAGACATGCTCAGACGCTGGGAGCGCCACGGAGCGAAGACCAACGAGGTTTTGGAAAACTAACGCTAAGGAAAGGAACTGAAAACTGAAAACGCATCTGGGGTTGCGAAATTCAGCTCAAGTCCCAATCGACCGAGGAGAGGCGGTCTCCGAGGAGCCTGGCCGAGCGACTTAGGACCGCCGAAAGCAGCGCTTGAATCAGAGCGAGAGTTCGACGAGCAGCTTTTCCCGCAAAAAGAGCAAAGAAAAGACAAGGACGAACAGAAACCAAGAGCAAGGCGAACAACGCTAGAAAGTTTTAAGAAAACCGTAGAACGCTTAGCCTAACTCCCGGCCCCGTTGTGCAGTACCGCCGAGGACCTGAGTTTGCGAACTCGAACAGTGCACAAGAGAAAGAGCGACGCCTAGCCCGATGCAGACGATGCATGGAGACCTGAACTTGCGACTTCAAGCACGTGCGTAGAGAGTTAGAGCGACACCAGATCCGATCGACTCGTTCGAAACTACTCGTTAACGTAAGTTAGGCGATTCAAGGTAACCGAACAAGGAAAGTGCCTGCGCCATGAGGGCTTACGAGAGCGAGCTTTGCCAAGTGGTTGTGCCGTGAGCGGTAAGTGCCTCGCCGCGGAGGGCTTACGAGAGCAAAGCTTAGCCGCGAGATCGGATGCCGTGTTACGCAACTCGAAGTTTAGGAACTTGTTGAAACAAGATACGGCAGGGAAAACCCTTAAGATTGCGGAGCCAAGAGTTCGCAAGACCGGATGACCATCAAGTGTTACCAGAGAGAAAGAGTTGTCTGCGAGAAGACAAGTGGTGAGGAGGACCGCAGGGACCGCGAGCATTCACCGCTCAATGGGTTGAACTTTACATGGCGGCCGAGAGACTTGGACGAACTAAGGCGCGAAATTTGAGAAAAAGCGGTTAGAAAACGAAGACCTACACGAGGAACTTACGGCCGGTCGATGTTCCAAGTGTTAGTCACTCTCTCCGTCACCCACCGTCAGCGTAACAGCCGGGATCCGGAAGGAGTTTTGATCCGATCCTCGAGCACGGAGCTCGTCGCGGGATCAGACGAGCGCCCGGCGAAGAGCTGCCGGCGGCGAAAAGATCCGCCCGAGCACGGAGCTCGTCGCGGGATCAGACCAGCGCCGGCGAAGAGCTGCCGCGCGAAGAGATCCGGCCCGAGCGCGGAGCTCGTCGCGGGATCAGACGGCGCCCGGCGAAGAGCTGCCCGCTGAAGGATCCAGCCCCGAGCGGAGCTCGTCATGGGATCAGACAAGGCTCCGGCGAAGAGCTGCCCGGCGCGAAGTTGATCCAGCTCCCGAGCACGGAGCTGGGAACCAGATCTGGAAGGCGATCAAGATCGAAGGGATCGATCCGATCTGGCAGGGGAAGAGACATCCTGCCCTTCTGAGTCGTAGTCCTCAGGGAGAATCTCCTGGTCGCTGATAGAGTTCGACATGCTCGATCTGCGAGGTCCCCACGGTCGGCGCCAGCTGTCGACGGTTGAGATATCGATCTCAAGTCGCTAAGGTTCTTTAAGATTGAGATAGGAGACACGCCGAACAACCACGAACAAAGAACGAACAGAGACATGAGTTTTATCCTGGTTCAGGCCTCTCGGGAGAGATAATAGCCCTACGTCCAGCCTTTCTTATATATCAGAGATGAATACAAGAGACGGCTCGACGAGACGAACAAGTCTCGGCGAGATTATGGGTGTACCAATAAGATCGGTGTCTAGCGATACAAAAGCGGATCAAGTCCCTACACGCCGTAGGGCCTTGTTTATATAGTGCCGAGCAAACCGACCTCATCAAGAAATATCGGGCCGGGCTAACTACGAGTACGTAACGAACTCATACATGCCAAATATATCCCGAGGTAGATAAGGAAAGCTCCTAATCTTGGGGATCACGACTCCTAATCCAATCCGGGAAACCAACGTCCGGGTCTTCACGTAGCCGCAGTAACTCGCTCGAGTCGGACTCAAACAGGAATCCTAGGCCATTACGCACCGTGCCAGCCATGAAGCTGTTCGGCAGGATACACATGGGCCTGATAGAACCTTCCAAGGAGCTGGGCCCTGGTAGGCTGTTCGATTGGGCCGTCAGGGAGTGGGCCATGGCAATGGGCCGTGATCTAATCCCCGACAAGCACTTTAAATCGATTGGAACTCTCAGGGCCATCGGCTTTCCTCTTAGAGTCAACCATACCAATAAAGCCGATAGGGAACGGCTGTGTGTCTATCTGCGAAGTTTTATATCCCGATACTTAAGTTGGCGTTTTCAATCGCTTTTGATGACTGTTTGAACACATTGCACTCGTTGGTGGCATGTGAGTAAGAATTATGCCACTTACAATATTTCCTTTTCTTTAGCTCTTCAAGCGGAGGAATCACATGTCCCTGTTTAAGCCGAATTTGCTTCTCTCGCAATGATGATCGAAAATCCGATCACATTTGGAGGTATCAAAATAATACTTGCCCTTCTCGACCTTTCGCTTTATCCATCCCGGCTCAAATTCCTTCTTACTATTCACCCACTCACCACGATGCACCCATGTCCTCGAGATCGGAATCATCTGAGCTTTCAATTTCATCTATCTCTACAATATTGACAGCTTTATCCTTTCCCTTTCCCTTGTAATTGTTATTGTTATTCCGATACTCTTTACGGCCCGGTAAGGGTTATCGAGAATCGGCTTTCATATAACGCGATCTTGTGAGCGGATGTGATATATCGGCGAACTCTTGGTTGCCCACCTTCTTTCGATTGACGGTAATAAACCCTTGAAAGCCAATTTCGCCAATTCATTATCGGGCAATGAAGGCTATAGCATCGGTTTCTCACCTCCCCGAACCGACGCAGATAGTCATTTACCGATTCACCAAATTTCGTTTGATCATCATAATATCGGTAATCCTCGCTTCATTTTCCGGAATAGAAATATTCATGAAACTTTTTCTCCAAGTCCGCCATGATGTGATCTTTGTTTGGAGGAAGCGATGTGAACCGCTTGAAAGCCGATCCCGACAACGATAACGGAACAATCGGCATTTGAGAGTGTCCTTTGATGCGCCTCTCGGCAGAGCGCAAGAAATCTAGCAATATGTTCGCACAGAGGTGTGATCGCCCGCTAAACTTGGCATTCGCGAAATCAGGAACACGATACTTGTGCGGGTACTTCGCTTCGTTAAAAGCCGATGGATATGGCATTGTGTAATGCGGGCAATCTTTGGTGTGTTGAACCCGCATTGCTTCATCATGTTGTAAACTAAATTCTTGGTCATCTCTTCCGATTCTCATTGAGTCCAAAGATTGATCGGCCGATAAACCGTTCCGGACGGAATTATAGCCCGATTACTCGATAGCATCCGAATCGGCGAGGGTTGATAGTCAATGGTGGATTTGGTTGGGAAGCTCCAAGATGTGATGTTCCTACCGACCATAGGCTGGATAATGATTCCCAAAATTCATCCCTTGCGGAGAATTCCGATTCACCGGGAGCTTGTCCACCATGATGTTATGTAGCTTGTTGATGCTCTCGTGGACAATACGCCTAGGACCGATGATCGATCCAAAGATCGATCGATAGACCGAATTATTAATTTGATCTCTTATTATCTCGAATAATCTCCGGTCGAAGTGGATCTCCAATCGAGGTTTTGGTAACTTCGCCGCCACGGGTTTTCCGATAGCCGCTAACATTCTTTTCTTATTCTCTCGTGGATCTCTCGCGAGCCTATCTTCGATTTCCTTTTTACGATCTGGGCTCAATTAGTCAAACGCCTTTGGTTCAGCGGCGTGCTTGAGCGCCTCCATCGCCGCTTCGCATCGCATGCGTCATCACGCCGATTCGATTGTTGGGGTCCCACCGGTGCCAAAAAGTATGTTGACACGAAAAGTTAGTTTCTCGCGAACACACGTGCCGAAGCGTCAACTCTAGGGTTGTGTCGCAACAAGGAAAACCAAGCGTGCCAGTCAATTTGACCTATAAATTGACAAGGAGAAAATCGTCAGTAATATAACCCTAATCGGCTTTTGAAATAGCCAGATCAGGTTTTTCTATAATCGGCTGTGAAATATCCGATTATAGATTCTATCGGTTCCAGGTCCGATAGAGCAAATGAATACAGAATAATAATCAAATTTAAATCTCTTATTTCTTTTTGGTATTTTTGGTATAATATTAGCAATAAACCTTTGCATCAGTGCATTAGATCAAATCGAGAAATAGATTAGAATAGATTGGTCAGGCCAAGACAGTATTCAAATCTAAAGCTAGATGTAAGCCAATGAACCGATTTAAAGATTTAAAGACTAATAGGGTAGATGTAACACCAATCGGCAAACATTAACAGATGTAAATCCCCAAACAAGACATATACAAGATCGACTAAACGAGACAGTTGCATATATCGAATTTAGCAAAACATATGAAATACTTGATGATCAGCATTACAAGATAAACACATATTACAGATCGATTACATCGAGACAGTGCAATATGCGAGAACATATCAAAAATCGGAAAATCCGAGGCGATCGACATGCTTTGTATACACGAGATCAATATGATGCAGCCATGCATACGGGTTACAAGGAGAGAATCGATTATCTCATCGAGGTAGCTCTACCTGCGAGTTGAAGCCTTTCGACGAAGTCGATCGGATTCGAAAAATTGTTTTGTGTATTGAGTGTTGTTCCCTTTTTTCTACCGAGACTTAAAGGCCTATTTATAGTGTTACAAAGTCGATACCGATACGACCTATTCTATTGCGCAGCGCTTCTGATCCAACCGTATTCTTTCCGAAGTCTCAAAAGTATCGGTATTCCGCCTTTCTCCTTTGCCGATAAAGCCCATTTCCGATTTGGCCCAACAAACCTTATCATATTCGGCTTTTCCTGAACATCCGATTTTCTGCCAAATTTGGGTGTCAACACACGCCCATAATCTAAGTTTACCTGACCCACATCATGGAATAATCCATAGCACATACCATGCTGAAATGTCAAGTTTGAAAAATATTTAACATACAAGTGAAAGATCATCGCTTATTTTTATTTTCTGGTATACTTCGGATTTTTTGAACTTCAAATGTGAAAAAAAAAATCGTCTTTGCTATTTTTCTTGATGTCAAACGACTGCAACACTACATTAATAGTACTTTTACAAAGTTTTATGGATATTCTCTTTCATTTAAATTTAATTTTTAAAATTTTATCCAGTTTAAAATTGTGGTTTCTAAACCGTGCCGTGGCGCGTTAACGTTGATGAAGCATGGGCATTAATCCCATTAATCAATACTAGATGCTATATGTAATCTTGAACGATTAATTGCATTTGTGCGTCCATGATCACGGAAAGGCGTAATACAGTTCCATGTATCCCTCCTAAGATTAGTCCCATGCCACACACATGATCCTGCCTTTGATTTTTGTTTAGGGATTAAGAAGATTTAGATAGTCCCTAAACTGTCTTGACTTTGCTCTTCCGGGAAGAATTATCGAGATGAAGTATCGATTTTAGCAATTTAGATGCCGCATGGCTATGGTTTTCAATCGTAGATGGGAAGAACTCAGAAGTGATTCTAGTCAATACGCACGCTTGATTTGGTCGCGAGAGGGAGTAGAGTAGTGGTCGGAGAAATTGGACTTTAATACTGCAGTGTTGATTTTTTTGGCTGTCAGGGACTCAGGGTCTCAATCATGACAGTAGGTTTTGGTTCTAGTATCTACATCAATCATCATTTTGTAAAATATATGGTATTATACTATTATCACTTAACTTGTTTGCGTTACTATTTTGTATTTTCGTTATTAATTTGTTATCATTGTGGATTTGTGGTTCTATAGTTTAACTAGTTTGTGTAACTATTTGATCGATGGTTATTGGTAGCCAAATGATGGTTATTGTCTTGCCCCACCTAAATTTTCGTCCTGCGTCCGCCACTATGATAATATCAAGAAGACGGTGTTGCGGATGCTTACACGACATAGACCTTGACCGCCATTGGAGAGATTTCGGAGGCTCGGAGCTCCTGGTGCTGGAGATCTGCCAATTGGAAGGAGGGAAGGAAGGGGGGATGTGTGCTGAACGGGCACTCACTCCTGCCCTCTTACCCGTTGGCGCCGGGAGCCGGGAGGGACGGAGGGTGGAGGAAGGAGAGGCGGCGGCCGGCCGGCGGGCGGTGGCGGGGCGGCAGCGCGCCTTGGTGGAGGCGTGCGTGGTGGTGAGCAGCAGAGCAGGTGAGGGCTGACCGGCTGAGGGAGTGAGGTGAGGGGTCTGTGAGTGTGAAAGCATTTGCTGGGCTGCTGGGATTTGGGCCGTCGGCCAGTTGGGCTTGGCTGGGATTTGTCCCACCTAACTGAGTCAAATATATGAATTTCGTAATATACTCATATTAGGTATAAGGGAGCTATAAAAATTGATGGGGGCCACGGCCCACACTGCCACCACTGTGGGTCAGTACACTAGCTACCATTGAATTGTCTCCAATATTCGTGCCAACTTTCACCCTTCCTCTGTAAACATTAAAAAATGAAGTTTCAAACGAATAGTAATCAAATCCTTGTCTTTCCCTTCTCTCTACAACTCAGTTGAGCCAACTCCTCTTTAAGGGCTCGTTTGGGTACAAGAATCCCCACGGGGATCCCTGCCAAAAACCAGGGAAAATTCCGACGTGGCGTACTCCCCACGGGAAATTATCGGCACCATTTGGAAGACGAGCGGTTTGAAAAAATCTCACCCAATCCCCGTGAAATCCAAGGGAAAGAAATCAACGCCATATCAAGAAAAAAAAATCCCGTCTTCTTGGCTCTGTCCACTCTCTCTCTCTCTCTCTCTCTCTCTCTCTCTCTCTCTCTATTCTACCCAAGCGCTCCAAGGAGGCAGCAGCGGCGACCGTAGAGCTCCGAGCAGGCGGCGGCGGCCGCCGCAGACCATCGAGCAGGCAGTGGTTGCGGCGTCGGCGCTCCACAAAGGAGGACAACACACGGCAGCAGCGACGCTCCATGAAGGAGGACAACCGGGTGGCGGCGGCACCGATGACATCAGAGCTCACCGACGGCGAGGGATAAGGCTCCAAATGCGCCTTGGAGTGGATCGGGAGAGAGAGACGCTGGGTGTGGGGATTTTTTTGCTATAGAGAGAGACGGGGGAGAGGGTGGGGAGCGGGCCAGGGAATTGATGGGGATTGGATCCGTGGAAATAAAATGACATAAAAATTCCCCTAGGGGATTGTTTCCTTGGGGAAAAGATCCCCCAACATCCAAACAAACCCTAAAGCTAGCGATGATCACCACTCCCTCCTGCATACAACCTCATCGGCCCCACATCAGTTGTCACGGGGCTGGGCGCTAGCATGAATGGAACTGCATATGCACAAGGGAGAATTGCTCTCCTTTTAATTGGCCAGCTACCAGGGATAGAAAAATCTAATTGCGTGTAGCTGATGTTGTCGACTTTATTGATCCTTTATGCTGCTATACTTAATTGAATAGAAGTAATAATAATTCTGTTTTATTTTGTTGGTCATTCATGTAAACGTATGTCCAATGACGACGTGCTTTGCACATGTACACTTGCTAGTAGTAGCTTGTGTAGCGACGTCGCCATGAAAGCAAAATGCCAAAATCTGTGCGTGTGCGAGAGTGGGTGGAGAATGGAGATGCACATGTATTATCAGGAGAGCAAAGGGGAATGCGTACAAGCGTTAGTGTCGCCATGAATTCCCGTGTCAGAGTTGTCGATGTCACCCATGTCCACCCTGCCCAAACCACGACCCCGCCGCCGATCCACGCCGTCGTCAAGCTCTCGCTGTTCGACACCCTATTCATCGCGCTCCCGCCGATCCAACGCCTCTTCTTCTACGACGACGGCGCCGGCGGCCTCCCGCCGTTCCCGGCCCTCGCCAGCTCGCTGCGCTCCTCCCTCGCCGCCACCCTCGCCGTCTTCGCCCCGCTCTCCGGCGAGATCACGCACGTCGGCTCCCCCTCCCCGGGCGACCTCGTCGTCGACTGTTCCCCCGGCGCCGTCTCCCCGGGCGTGAGGTTCGTCGAGGCGGAGTACGCAAGCGGGGCCGACGACTTGCGCCGGCTGGCCGCCGCCGCCGAGCACGATACGGAGGCGTTCGTGCAGCTAGTGCCGAGACTGGACGTCGGCGAGCTGCCGGCCCGCGTTCTCGCCGTGCAGGTCACGCGGCCGGCGGGCGGCGGCGGCGACGCCGTGGCGATCGGGGTGACGGTGCACCACGCGGTAGCCGACGGGCAGTCGCTGTGGCAGTTCATGCAGGCGTGGGCCGCGGCGGCGCGGGAGGGCTCGCCGGAGGGGCCGGGGCTCGTGCCGCCGACGTTTGACCGGGCGCCGATCATCCGGCGTCCCGATGCAGAGGAGGTGGCGCGCAGCTTCGTGCGCCTGTTCGCGCCTGCTTTGCCTAAGGTAATTAACTACGAAAATACGTATGCGGTATGTGCATCCAACAGCCTCGTACCACCTATATTTGCATCAACACAACACTCACGCAAAGGTTTGAAAACAAACTCATCTTTCTCCTCCTCTTGCTCTCGCCCGATCGAAATTTTTTTTTGGCATAAGGTGCGGCACCTCTTTTTCTCTCTATCTCTCTCCTCCTCTCTCTCTCCATCTCCATCTCCTCCGTTCCTCTCTCTATCTCCTCTATCTTCCCTCTCTCTATCTCTCTCCGGGTGCTACTGTGGCCTATGGCACGAAGTTTTTTCGCTTTTCGGGGGCATGAGTGAACTTGGTTTCGTGTACTAATCATATTAAGACTAGTTTCAACAGTTATCCTCTTTCTCACGACATCATTTTAGATGTTGATAAGATATTGGAATTAGCTATTCTTATGAAATCGCAGAGAAATCTCATAGAAATTGATGATCATCTTCTATGTGGGGATGCTTAGAATTAAAGCATCAACATGTTTAGATCTTCTAGTTGTTATAAGGTAGAGTCTTGTTTCTTTTTTATTTTCTTCTTATTGCTTGTCTTATCATGATTGTATCTGTCATTTTTCTTTGGTTCTAAGCTTTTTAATTAGCATTTATAATGGTCGTACCAAATGCACCCCTAATTGGTGTAGAGGCTGCAAGTTTCTTCCATTATCTAAGAATTTTAGCTCAAGCTCAGCTCGAACGGTAGCTCTAGAGCTTTGGCAGCCACGTTGTCCCACTCCCGCTCCACACCCATGCCTGGCGTCACCTGTTTCGACTTAGAGCCACACCTAGCCTGAGCTCGACTTCCGAGCTCCGTCATCGTACACACGCACGAGCCAGCCATGTCACCCAGTAATCGTTGTGGTCGGAATCCACGTCGGAAACCCAGGTTTCTGTTTGCCATTGACAGAAAACTCTAAAACTTTGGGGTTTCCGTCACTGATGCTGGAAATCTCCACAGAAACATTGAAACCCAACGGAGATGGACGTCTCACGGGAACCTCAAAAACTCCAGAGTTTACATCATCGGTACTAGAAACCTTTGAAACCACGATGGAGATGGATGCATGTATATCTTATCGGAGATAGACAAATTAAAGTCTTGTTGGAAACCTTGAAAACCCTGGGGTTTCCTCGACGGTGATGGAATCCTTGGCCAAGATGGATGTGGCAGTATGGTACGAGAGCTAAAGTTGAGCTCGAGGCAAAGAAAGAAAGGGGATGAGAGAGAGGAGGAAGAAGAAGAGCAACTCACATAGACGGCTAGTAGAGGGGAATGACCAATGTCCAAGGATTAGAAATTCCATAGGGGACTTATCACGAAACACAACATGAAATAATTTTCTCTTACAAGTGCAAACACTGTACTCAAGGCAATACATCTCGAGTTCCAGATTCCTTTTTTAGTTCATCCTCAACAATACTATTCACCACATGCTCTGAAATATTTCTCATAGGCTAAAGAAATTGTATAGAATTGAAAAAACTATTTCTCATAGGCTAAGCTGTAGATTGAGATTTCCTGTGAAAATTAAGTTTCTGAATATTGTGAAGTTGGGTTGCAGCCTGCAGCCCTGCACTGCTGTTTTTTTTAACTGTCTCACTGGCAGCCAAGGTGTCAATTGTCTCGGTGAGAAGGCAAGAACGCCGACTGTACGGTCTGACAAAGTACAAAGTGCCAATGCGAAATCCTTTTGACGAGTAATAGTATCTTCACTGGTGGCTGAATAACACAGTTTATCTTATCCTTTTATCCATCAAAATAAAGTATATGTACCAATGTTTTTTGTAAAGTGCATTAATGTATATAAATTTTGGAATGAATAGTGCGTAGAGAATCGTGCTATGGAACAAAATTTTAAATTGTGTTAGAAATGGTGTAAAAAGCTATTCTGTCACAATATGTTGTTTTGGACATTGGTATGATCTTCAAAATATATCTTTAGCCACTAATTACGAGTGTAATTAATCTGTAAAGATATAAAAATTACTACCTCCGGTTATAAAAAGAAGTCACAGTTGACTTTTGAACACGTCTTTGACCATTCGGCTTATTCAAAAAAGCTATATAAATATTATTTATTTTGTTATGATTTGGTTTATTATTATTTTAATTATGACTTATATTTTTACATATTTGAACTAAATTTTTGAATAAAACGAATGGTCAAAGACGTGTCCAAAAGTCAACGGCGACTTTTTTTATGACCGGAGGGAGTAGTACTATGAAAGAACTCTAAGAAAAATCTATATATATGTAGTTTTTACGTGCTCATGAATCTAAATAGTTTAAAGTACGTTCATAGCTAAAGCATTTAAACAATTGATATCTTTCTTTTTACATTTTTTTGCAAAAGGGTAACCTTTTATTTCCAATTCAAGAACACGGAAACAGCCATCCGTTCAATAGACAGACAATCACAGACTCTAGGCAACCAAGTATCCAACCAACAAACCTTATATTGGATGGTTTTACATAGTTGGATGAAACAGAACGAAACAAGATAGTATGAAATAGGATGAAACAAAAATTGTACGGAAAATCGTTCGACGAACCATACCCTAGACGTTGGCTTTAACCCAGAAGCTCACAACCCAGCAACTAATCTCACACTTGTTTTAATTGGAATCCACACACTGATTTAGAGCTAATGAAGTAGAGGCTAAGAAGCAAATGGCAATTGGCAACTCAATGCTAGAACCCTTTTCAGCCACCAAAAGAAATGAGAAACATCTTGAGGGACCTCTTCAACATTTATTATGTGATAGCCCGTGGGCATCTGCCCAAGCCGCCCAACCCAATCCGGGTTTTATAACCGATGGGGGGGGGATCGGGTTTCCCAGTGGCAAACCGCCGCCGCTTTTGCCCTCTCTCCCGCATCCCACGCCGCCCCCATCTCCTGCAGTCCCGCCGCATTATCTCGAGCAGCGCCGGCGCCGCTGCCGTCCATCGCCGCCCGCCGCCCGTGAGTCGAGCAGCGCCGCCGCCAACACCGTGCCGCCCACCCAGCGCCGTGCCGTTCTTTGTGCGCGATTTTGTCGCCATTGAAGGTATTCCTTACCGTGTTGCCATGAGAGGAAGGATAGAGGGAAAGAGGAGGATTAGAGAGGAAGCAGTAGGGCATTGGGAGGAAGATGGATGGGGGATGTGAGAGGCCGGATTGTTGAATTAGATGTGTTCTTGGGGTATTTCCCATAATTAGATGGTCAACTTCCTAGATTAGTGAAGTTCAGTTGTAAGAGATGAAGTTGCGTAGATCGGTTTTATAAGCAGCAGGTTCAGGTGGTGTTTTGATCTATTTAGGATCCGATTCAGGGTTTGGTCCAATGAAAGGAATTGTGTGTCTATGTTTTATCTTCGTTTCGAGTACAAGAACGCTGGAATCGGTTAAGCGGTTTGGGAGAAACGTCGATTTTAATAGTGCTGTCCAGAAAGTGTAACTGTAGGGTTTTTTTTTAAAGCGTTGGCCCTAGATTTTGTTAAGTGAGTTTTGGGCGAAAGAGAGATAGGAGTGGGTGCATCGGAGCTTTAGTTATTACGTTGTCGTATGAGCATTGTATTGAGACTTGTTACTTTGTTAGGTGTTGGAGTGGATCGGTGTCAATCTGCTCTTTATCTGGATCCTCGCGGTTAAAGGCAATTATATGTTAAACGAATAGTGTATAGTGTATTTGATTGTCGAAATGGTGCTATGCTCTTTAACTTTGACCTATGGATGAATGGTTTTATTGCTATGATGAATAAGTTGAGAATTTCGATATTTATTGTTATGATGGAAGTATGTGTGGACTATATGAAAGAAGGAGCATTTTGCATCATGTGCATATGAGCCAGGTCGGTGAGAAAGTCACTTTTTACTAGTCCGGTTCGGTCGGTGAGAAAGTCAAAAGTGACTAGTCCGGAGTGCTCTAAAGTCCTACTTGGTAGGCACTTCACGGGAGTAGAGTAATTGGTCCCCGGCCTTTCAAAGGACGGGCAAGGTGTGGCATCGACGGGTGCGCACCTAGCTATACCGGTATGAGCTCACAGTACAGACGCATGTGCATTGCATTGCATCGAATACTTGGAGAGTGAGTTTGATGGAGTGGTTGTTATAACAGTTGTTTTTTTAATGAGATTGTCGAAGAGATCTTGATGCCCTTTATGTTTATACATATACTTTGCTGAGTATTTTTCGATACTCACTCTTGCTTTATTTGGTTTTTAGGTGATCTTTGAAGACGACATGCATGGGGGATTGTAGCACAGTTCCTTTTGGCACAAACACACTCATACCTTGAAATAGTTGCAGGACTTAATAAATTTAGTTACCTATACCTAAGCTAGTTAGAGAACCGTTTAATATTCCTACATTGTGTGGAACTTCATTTTTATTCCAATTGTTGGACAATGGATTTGTTTATCGCTTAATGTCATCATCGTCGTTGTTAAAGGTAAAAGTGGATGGTTGTCAATAATGGGCTTGGTTGAGGACCGTGAGTTGGTTTGAGTTTATTGTTGATTACGTATTGATGTTGGGAGCTGATTATATGTGATTATATGTTAAATTACCTGTTGTGGATGTCCATATAAATAAAGGAGATGCTGTCAAAATTTGTAATTTTGGGTAAAGTTAGTAATACTTCGAGTCGGTTGGGCTGGGGTGTTACATATTATTTTAGCAATAACCAGCCAAGTCACTCTCACAATCTGTTAAGTGAAGAAAAAAAGATCACAAGTTTCCACTTAATTAAAAAATCACAAGAATTATTACCCCGTCCTCTTCTTTGTAGATTGTGCTCGGTTAGTATTGCATTCAAAGATTTCAAATTTCAAGGGAATTTTTTGTTTCCATATGAATTTTAAGTGTTTGCTGTATAGCCCCATTACTGATTTCCTCCTAAACAATTATGTAAAGCTTGTCTTGAGTTGTCAATCTCGGCAGAACATCAGGATGATTAGGTGACAGTTTGGTATTTGGACAGGTGAACGCATTTCCTGAACCAGACATCGCACTGCAGAGCAGAAGAACCTATCAGCTCACCGCCGGCCAGATCGAGTCACTGAAGCAGCGTATCCTGCACCAGAGCAGCGCCGCCAAGAACGCGCCGCTCGAGCCTCCGCCGACGACCTACGTCGCCATCTCGGCGCTGGTGTGGACGTCCGCCGTCCGCGCCAGCAGGTCCCCGGACGACGCCGGCGACGCCTACTTCATGTTCGCTGCGGACTGCCGGCGCCGCCTGCGCCCTCCCCTCGACGCCGGCTTCTTCGGGTGCGCCGCCAAGTCGTGCTACGCGAGGGCGGCGGCGCGCGACCTGCGTGGCGGTGGCGGGCTGGCGCTCGCCGCGGCGGCCGCGGCGGTGCGGCGGGCGGTGGACGAGTCCCTGGCCGACCCGCTCGCCGACGCCGGCCGCTGGGTGGAGCTCAACCAGGCGATCCCGTGGGAGAGGATCACGCAGATGGGCTCCTCCCACCGGTTCATGGCGTACGAGATCGACTTCGGGTGGGGCGAGCCGAGCCGGGTGGAGCTCGTGTCGACGTTCATGGGGGAGATCGTGATGGTGGTGGGCGCGCGCGGCGGCGCCGTGCAGGTGTCGGTGGCGCTCGACCGGGACCGCATCGACGCCTTCGAGGCCAGCTTCTTGTCGCAGGTTTCTGCGTGAGGCGCCTGCGCCTCCTTCAAGGCCGGCGAAATCGGATATTTGCCTTAAAGTTAAGCTGCCTCGGGATATTTATCCCACTTGATCTCTTTTTGGTTTTGCTTTTGTCTCAGGGGGTGCTTAGGAAATTGCCAAAACTCATGCCCGAGCGCGTTGCCCCTCGCGCCGCCCGGCTGTTCGCCTCTCGCGCTGCCCCTCGCGCCGCCCGGCCTCTCACGCTGCCCCCGCGCGCCCATGGTGTTCGCCTCTCGCGCTGCCCCTCGCCGCCCGGCCTCTCGCGCTGCCCCTCGTGGCTCGCGCTGCCCCTCGCGCCCTTCCAGCGTACAGCGTGCCTCCTTCCCATATCGCGCGTACAGCATGCCTCCATCCCAAATCACACTCTCCTCTCCCTCCCAAATCGTTGTTTTGAATGAAAAATGGATACATGCATGAATGAATTGCATGTATCATCACTCAAAAGCATTAGTTCATATTAGAAGCATCACATGGATGAGCAGCAAACTTGCATATCAATTCATAAACATCACATGGGTTATACACATAGATTAAGCAATGTCTCCGGCCATAAAAAATGGGCATGAACCAACAATCGATCAACAAAATAAGCAAGCATTTTACATATTGCTTACACTTAACACATAGCCAAAAAAACCGGTCATAGCCACAAAAGGGGGATGCATATTAAACCAACGTTTAAAATAATTGTCTTTTCCTCTTTGGAGTAATCTTTTTGACATGTGTTGTTTTTTGCTTTCGGGGTAGATGTCCCGGATCCTCCTTGCAATCCACCATCTTTCGTCAGCATTGCACTTTGACTTTTCTCATGAAAAACATTGTAATTTCATTAACCACATAAATAGAACTAAAATTTTTTTGGTACATGTGAGATAATTACCTCCGTGTGACAGGTCCAGGACTTATAGTGTTCCTTTGAAGCATCAAACTTTGGCTAAAAGAGGAGAATTTCATTAAATGCGTACAAGAACTAAGAAGTAAGTTACCATGTAAGATATTCACCTTTGTGTGACAGGTCCAGGACTTGTAGTTTGTTTCATAGGTATGCTTATTCTTGTAGGTGTTGAAGGAGTTGCATCATTTGATCCTTCCCATGGCACTGTATTTCTTTTGCTCCTACTTTTCCTGTAATGAGAAACATAAATATTTGTACAACGAAATTTAACCAAAATTTACATAAGCATGAAAATAAGAAGTTCACCTTTTCTTTACGCCGTTTTTAGGACAACCCGCTTCCCTATGGCCGAGCTCTCCGCATCTTTTGCATTTGTTCAAGCCCCCCACATTAACTTTCTTTCCTCGGTATCCTTTTTCTGTGCAAGACTTCATTCTCAACTTTCTCGGTCTTCCTACATCTCTGTTAGTTATTGGTGCTTGCAAGACAAAACCAAGGTCAACTGTAGGCCATTGAGACCTTTCTGTTAGTGGCTCAATTTCACCATGATATGCTGCCCTGAATCTCCCTACTGAGAAATTGTCATACACAAAATCTTCTAGATTGATATTTCGCATTACGGTCAAGGCAACCAAAGCATGTGCACATGGTTTACCTGTGTGTTGCCACTGAAGACATGTGCACTCATGTCTATGTGCTTTCACTATATGTCTAACATCATTTTTAATAGTATCTATGACTTCGACACTCCAATCACTAGTTGCTTCTGACTTGAGATGGCGTAAACCTCTAAATTGCACATTCAATTGTTGAATGATAGAAGGAAGTATTTTACCTTGTAACCTTGCTCCAATAGCTCTCCTTTTTCTAAAGAGCCGCATGACCATCACTCTGAGCTTATCAACCAACATAACAATAGGCAAATCCTTTATATCCCTTATCCAACTATTGAAGCATTCAACAAGGTTGTTATTAATATAGTCACACTTGATATCTGGATTGAAATAACTCCTGAAAAAGCAGAAAATGATAATAAGCATTTATTGATTCATTTAAGTTTTGCAAAAATAACATATGACAGTAGTAAAAATAGTCACCTCATCCATAGCAAATTATGGTGGTCCTGAAGGTACTTGGTTACTGCAGAATTAGCCTCAAGTACCTTACTAAGGTGCTTCACATATACCTCTTTGCGATATGCTCTAGCAGCTGGCCACATGTTACTTTTAATGTCACCATGGAACTTCTTCACAAAATTGGCCATAAGATGCTTGAAGCATTCTCTCTGCTCAGCTTGGGGAAAAACATTTTTCACTGCATTCTCCAACCCCTTACATGCATCTGTGCACACAGCTAATACGGGAGGGTTGCCTATTGCATTCTTAACTTGATCCATAAACCAAGTCCAATTATCAGTAGTTTCAACAACGAAAAACCCAAATGCTACTGGGAGCATCCAATTGTGACCATCTATTGCAGTTACAGAAGCAAGCTGGGCAGACCATTTGCCATTTAATGTTGTTGAGTCTATGCTAATGTATGGTCTACAACCATTCGAAAAGCCCTCAATGCATGGCCTGAAAGCAATAAAAAGTCTGTTGAAGTAGATGATACCTTCAACGGTTTTTGTGTCAATTTCCACAATGCTTCCTGGTGACCTCAACTCAACCTCTGCCTTGTAGTTGTAGAGCATCTGAAAGCTCTCTGCCCAACTACCATATAGCTGATTAATTGCTCTCTCTCTCCCCCTCCATACTTGGTCATATTGAAGATTAAGGTTGTGCTCATTATCTAACCTGACCTTCAGCTCCATGGCACCCATGTTAGGATATAATTTTAAGATAGAAACAACCACATGAGCAATCCAACCCTCATCTGCCATACTACTAACTTTTCTGCTAGTTGGATGGCATTTATGATCAGGTCCTATCTCTTTTACCTACAATTACAAACAAGAAAAAAAAATATAAGTACAAGTACAAAATAAAATCAATACACAAAAAAGAGATTTAATTTAAGTTGACTAAGAAAATTACCAAGATATTTTCTTGCCCGTGCACCCTTTTGGCTACAATCTTCCAAGGACATTCCAGCATCTTGCAAACACCAAGATATCTTGTAGGATCAGACTTCTTGGGCTTCACATCAAACTCTCCTGAGATAGCATATTTTCTTAGAGCCATCCGGAACTTATTCATTAAAGGAAAAGTCGAGCCAACAGCCATTGTTACATTTTCCTCATCACAGTCGGTGTGCTCCTCTACATCCTTTGTTACCTCATCAGCTTGACCTTCAATGTCATTTTCTACATGGGAAAATTAATCTGGTGGCACTGAAAGGTGACTCCGTTCACTTTCTAGCACTGAAGAAAGGTGACACAATTTTGTAGCACTGAAGTTACTCCCCGTTACCTTGAACTGGCATGCCATGACATGAGCTGTAAACTGTGTCGTCTCTGTCTCATTAAGGTACCGATTCGGGTGGGGAAAAAATAAGAAAAGCCTCCCGTGTTCTTTCTGCTCGGCTGCAGCCCTTCTCCGCCACCGCCACCGCCGCAGCCGCCTCCACCGCGGAAACCCTAGATTTGGCGTCGTTGAGGACGCCGCCGTCGCCATGGCCGGTCGTTCGGTCAGATCCGTCTCTGGTGGGATGCCAGAGTTCCTCCCGTTGGTTCGTTGCCCCAGATGCCTGTTAGTAGTGGTTGGAGCAGTCTGTGGCAACCAAAGAAATAGTGGGAGAATTTACTACAAATGCCCAAACTTTGATGGGGTAAGTGGTTAATTTGTGTTTGGTTCTTCTAGCCCTTCCCTTTTTTTGACTTCGGACATTGCGTAGGTCAATGGGGTGTGCAAGTTTTTCTACTGGGAGGAGGAATATAGAGCATATCTAGCCGATTTGGATGCTCCTGATGCTGGGTTGGTACGGGGACAGCATGAAGACACGTGGTGGCGGGTTGGTTCAGACGGTTGCAGAGCTCACTAGCACCATGAACAAGCTGATAGCTGTAGTTGAGAAGCTATGTACTTTATTTTGTGTTTTGATTTTTGTGATGGTTGTATTGATGGTTACCAATGGCAGAGCTCAATAGCTCATATGTAAGAGTGTTGGTTGTATGTGTATCAAAATTGTATCTTTGCAAGAACATGAATCTGAATTGTCAGTTTGCAAGGACATGAATCTGAATTGGCACTTTGCATGAACATGTATCTGAAATGTCATTTTGCAAGAACATGTAGGTATTAACAAAATAGGCATGACAATGCCCATTACACAAAAGGGTTTTGAGAACTACTAGCTGCATTGTGCACAAAATATGCATGACAATGCCATTTACACAAAAGGGATAGTTAGGCTATGACCAATACATACATAAAAGTATCATTTCAGAACAAAAGAAATAATTAAGTTTCATTTGCTTCCTTGTGTTGCTGCTCTGTTCCTTGTCATTGGGCTAAATGGCTTCAGGGCTGCTGCTCTCTTCCTTGTCATAGGGCTAGAATCCTTCTGGGCTGCTGCTTGTTTCCTGGTGGTAGGGTTACATGTCTTCTGGACTCCTGCAGCTGAAGGTGTGCTCTTTCTCTTCTTTATAGCAGGGGCTTCAGAAGGTGTGCTCTTCCTCTTCTTTGTAGCAGGGGTTTCAGAAGGTGTGCTCTTCCTCTTCTTTGATGAAGTAGTAGCAGTTCCAGTTTTACTCCTTGTAGCAGGTTTAGATTGTTGTGCAGATAGAGGTGGCTGAACTTGGGTGTGCTCTTCCTCTAGTTCAACTTGGGGTGGTTCGACCATAGCATTTGAACATCCTTTTGAAATGTGCCCAAATTGGTAGCATCTTTTACATTGGTAGGGCCCTCCCTTGCCTGGTTCACCAAAATTTCTGATTTTTTTTCTTTCTTGGCCGCCCAGCACTTCTATCCAGTTTTGGAGGATGCATATGAAACCCTGGATTACACAATGGCCAATGATCTTTGTCATCCAATGGTGGCACCTCAAACTGATAACAATCCTTAAACTTCTGCACAGAGTATCACTCATGCACATAATCTGAAATTGAAGTCCCTCTCAACTGTGTTATATAAGTTATTGCATTTGTACATGGTTTTTTCTGAAATCTCCCAGTGTCCACAAGTGCATGTTCTGTTAGCAAGATCAACCCCATACCTCACAGTGGATCCATCATTTGTAGTTCCAGAGACTTCAACTTTCATGTGACCACACTTAGAGATGTTGTAATGCAGACCTCTACTTCTTGTCTTCAACTCTTCCAATACACTTGGGAGGATTTCACCTTGCAGTTTTTTTCTATCTCCTGCCTTATAGCAATCTTCTCTTGCACCATGGCTCTAATCTTATCAAGAAGGTCTACCAGTGGTAACTCTTTCAGATCTTTAATCCAACTGTTGAAGCACTCAGATATGTTATTGTTGACATAATCAACTTTGTAGGTTTTAGAGAACTTAGATCTAGACCACAAATGTTTGTGATGGGTCTCCAGATAAGTGTGTGCTTCTGGGCAAACTTGTTTTATCTGCTCATATAACCTTTTATATTTTTCTTCTCTGCAAGTCCAGGCACAGGGCCACATGTATTTCAGAACATCTCCTCTGAATTTCTTCCTAAAATTCTGCATCAAATGTCTAAAGCACCCCCTGTGCTCTGCATCATCACCAAACACTTGCTGAACAGCATGCTCCAGTCCTTTGCAAGCATCAGTGTGTATAGTTAGGTCTTCAGGTGTTCTAATAGCCTTCTTTAACTCTGTCATGAACCATGTCCAGTTCGCATTGTTTTTCTTTTCAAATATAGCAAAGGCTACTGGATACATCCAGTTATGCCCATCAATTGCTGTAACTAGCTGATCAGTGTACCTGCCTGTCAAGTGAGTGCTATCTATCCCCAGATAAGGCCTGCATCCAACCAAGAAGCCATCCACACAAGGTTTCATAGCAACAAAAATATTTGAAAACTGCATTTCCCCCCTTCCTTCCTGCAAACAATGTCAACTACACTGCCAGGACTTGCCTGCTCCAATGCAGCTTTAAAATTCCAAAGCAGACTAAAACTGTTCTCCCAAGGACCAAGAATTTCATCCAAAGCCACCTTTCTGCCTTACCAAACTCTATTATACTTCAGATCAATCTTGTATTGTTGTTCTAGCATTTTATGCAGGTGCTTCGGTGTGATATGGGGCTCCTTAGCCAATATGGGCTTAGACCTCTCAGCAATCCAGCCCTTGGTGGCCTCTTTCCCTTTAAGCCTTCTTGTGCTTGCACATGTATGATTAGGACCCGCTGTCATAACCATAAATGTTGTAGCACACTGTAATTTTTTTGCATGCAGGCGCCAAGGGCAATTGTTACCATCACACCTCAGCCTATACCTCTCTGGATTACTGTGGGTCACACTTGTTTCATATTCTCCTTTGATGGCATGTTGATGAAGCATCTGTTTTAGCTCTTCCTTGTCAACAAATGTGCTGCCCACCATAATAATTGGGTTGTCTCTATCATAACTATGTGCTGCACAACCTGTCTCACTGAGTGTTGCCTCATCATCTGGTACAAACTGTGGGTCATAGTCCTCAAACTGCACTGAGTAGTCTGTGTTATTATTCTCCCTTCCTTTGTCCTTCTCCATCTCTATATATCTCAGTTCATCATAAACTACAATGGCTTGATCTCCTTCAGTATCTACACCACACTCTTGCTCCTCCACAGTGGGACCATCAGTTTTCTCTCCTTGATCCTCCACAGAGGGACCATCAGTTTTCCCTCCTTCTTCTTGATCCTCCACAGAGGGACCATCATCTTTGTCTCCATTATCTTGGTCCTCCACAGAGGGACCATCAGCTATGTCTCCATGCTCTTGCACCTCACCCCAGTCTATACCATTGTACCAACTATCATCACTTGAGCACTGATTAGGAGCATGCTTAGTCAAAACAATCTCTTGGCCCTCTGGTTGGCAAGCAACATCCTTGTCTGCTGGAGCTTCACTACCCACTATCTCAATGTTCATGAAAATTGCTAAGTTTATTCTTCCACTACTAAGAAAATTAACCAGATCTGCATATGTTTCTAACCAATGATTCACCCCGTCAACCCCAGTATACCAGTACGTTGGTCGTTGGTCACTTCCCCATTTAAATTCCTGCCCGATGTCATCCCCCAAATCAAGCAGAGAGTACTCATCTGGATTAAGCAGTAAACAAATCTTCGTACCCTTGTTATAGTGACGTTTACCATTAATAATAGAACCATATGACAACACGGACACCTCCAAGCAAACCAAATATGACCCTGACCCCATCTACGCGAAGGCAGAAATTTCTAGGGTTTAGACACGGAACAACGAGCGAGAACAACAAAATAGGGGAATGCAATACAAGCGAAAGACATCTTAGTACCTTGAGCTTCGTGGCACCACGGGAAGGGCGCGGCGGCGGTTGCAGCCAGCCGGCGGCGGAGAGGGGCTGGAGAGGGGAGGAACACGGGAGGCTTTTCTTTTTTTTTTCCCACCCGAATCGGTACCTTAATGAGACGGAGACGGCACAGTTTACAGCTCATGTCACGGCATACCAGTTCGGGGTAACGGGGAGTAACTTCAGTGCTACAAAATTGCGCCACCTTTCTTCAGTGCTAGAAAGTGAACGGAGTCACCTTTCAGTGCCACCAGATTAATTTTCCCTTTCTACATTGCCTCCAGCGCTAGTGTTGGCAGCCATGTCATCCTCCCTCAAACCAAGCAAAGAATACATCTCCTCATCGGCCATGCAAACATTAAAATCACCCATGCTTTCCTCAATCATGGAAACATTGGATTCATCTATGTCTTCCTCATCCGAGTCTTGCACAATTTCCAGACTTGACCAATCAATCGGACTTCCCGAAAGACCCTTAAGTCAGATGCACAAAAAATGAATAAAAAACAATCATGGCTGATTCAAATATGGTAATATTTATGGACCATCCTAGTTCATATGCACAATCTTCTTCGTACAAGCAGATAAACAGAGGCACGCTGGGGCAAGCACCGGAGGCGATCTTGGGAGGGCGACGGGCGGCAGGTGAGGAGGCGGCGCGGGCGCTGCTGGGCGCGGAGGTGCGACGGGCGCGGAGGCGCGAGGTGCGCCGGCCGGCTTAGGAGCGCCCGCCATGGTGGCGCCGGCGGCGATCACGATGGCAGCAGGGAGAGGCGAAGGGCCGGGCGGCGAGCAGGGAGAGACGAGGAGGCGCGCTCGGGAGTGTGTTTTGGCAATTTCCTAATCACCCCCCTGAGACAAAAGCAAAACCAAAAAGAGGTTAAGTGGAGCAAATATCCAGAGGCAGCTCAACTTTGGACAAATATAGGCGGCTCAACTTTGGGGCAAATATCCGATTTCGCCTTCAAGGCCAGGGGATGGCGGGCTGCCCCCGTTTACAAAAACGAAAAACCGTTCACGCTGGCAAAATAGATTTCTAGTTTCCTCGGCTTATCCATGACCATCGGTCGCACGTGGAGATTTGTGCATCGCCACCACAGCTTTCACTTGATCTTTTGCAATCGTCTCTGATTTTCGGAGCAAAAGCAACCAGATCCTTCTTACGTGGCCTCGGGACAGGCTTGGCACGACGATCGGCACATGGTCGGCTAGGCACAGCACAGCGACTGGAGCGGCAGCTCGAGAGCGTGCCGCCATGGTCACTACCAGGCGTCGCGGTGGTCCCTGCCGTTTGCGGTGACGCATGGGCACATGGCGTCCGGCTCCGTGGAAGAGAAGGAGAGGAGGAAGAAGGACCCAATTGCTTTTAACTAAAAAATCTAGGTTTATTTTTTTGCAAAAAAACATCAGAGAGAGGGCAATGAAAACTCTGTATGAATGACTGGACGAGGAAAAACCTCTGTTCTTAAAAAAAACACCAGCTTTTTGTTCCAAAATATTGGATGGCCAAAAAAAATGCTGGCTTGTTTGAACAGGCAAAATTTTATATTCAACCTTTCATTCAAAATTCCTGTGACATCCTAATAAAATTATTAGGTGTCCCAATATTTTTTCAAAAGAAAACCTAGGTAATTCTTCGCATTTTCAGCTAGCATCAGTCTAAATTCGAGTTATGTGCTGATGGGCTATTAGTGCATGCGATTAAGGGCCCATAAGGGGTCGTTTAGCACTTTAAGCCCATGAGGAGAAGCCCAATTGACCCCAACCTGCGTCCAGCACCCTATAAGACCCTAACCTACTGTTCCTCGCCGACCACACTCCCCACCGCCACACCTAAACCCTACGGCTCAAGACACTCCCTCCCGAGGCGTTTTTTGAGGTAAATCCCCTTTTCCCGTAGGTAGATTGTCGTGTAGATGGTACCATTGGATAGATCTAGTCGAGACGAACAAAATGCATATGCGGATCGCTCCAATCGGTGCTGTATTCCGCCCGCTAGAGCTCGCCGAAGTTTGCTGCTCCCACGGTCGCCGGCGATCCTCGCCGTTCGCGCCGCCGGCGGGAGTTCGGAACCAACCCGCGCCCGCCACGTCGCCCCCAGCGCCGTCGCCGCCGTGCCGAGCAGCAGCGCTACGCCACACGCCGCCTCAACCGCCGCCGACGCGCTTCCTGCGGGTCCGCAAACCGCGTTCCGGCGGGACCGCTGGCGACGCCATTAATCGCGCCGCGGACGCGTTTGGTGGGTCCACCCGCAGCAGCCGTTCGACACCGCAGCCGCCATCCGCTAATCACGACGCGACACCGTCCTGTGGGCCCCGCCACGGCCGGGCGTCGGACCGATCCGTCGCCGCCGCCCAATCCGTAGCGCCACATCCGTGGGACCCGCCACGATAATCTTGCGCCGCTTGCGTTCACCGCGCCAGATCTAGACACCGCCGGCGCGTGCGGGCCGGTCAAGCCGTGGACCCCGCTGGTCGAGGCGGCCGATTCGCCGTCACCCGCGACACGACGCGTGGCACCACGCGCCACGCCGCGCACGCTGCGTGATTAGCGCCGGCCATCGACGCGGCCCGCCCGCCGCTGTGCGCGTCGGCGAAGCCACGTGGTCCGACACGTGTCGAGCCACGTCATCCGCAGGCCGCACCCAACTGCCACGTGGCGTGCCACGTCACCTGCCACGTGTCGCGCCACGCCGCGACCGCACCACCTCGACCGCGGGCATGCCACTCATCGCCACGTCATGACACGTCACCGCCGTGTCGTTGCCACGCCAGCGCCGCCCATCGCCGCTGTCCAGTGGGTCCGCAGCGTCGATCGGCTGGCGCCACTGCCCACCGGTCCCTCTGTCGGCCGCACTCACTTGGCCGGATCGGGCGAGCTGGGCCGAACGCGTGCGGGCGGAATCGGGCCGGTTCGGTCTGTTCGGCCCGTTTAGGGTTTATTTGGGTTTTCTATTTTCCTATTTAACCCGAAACTTCCCCGAATTGTTTAGGGAGCTCCGTAACTCCAAATTGGATGATTTTGGAGCCTAAAAATCACATTTTAATCCTAGAATTTTTCTGTATATTCGATAATTATTTTCTCTGTATTGATGTTGTTGTTTATTTGTTTGTTGATGTATGTTTAGACGGTGGTTGCGAGTGTTGTCCGGATTGTTGCCCGGAACCGCAGTGGGACTCGCAAAGCTCGGAGTTTTTCGAAGGCAAGCTTAATTTCATATTCCATCCTAGTTTTACAATATAATTATCTGTTGTTTATTTTTTTTACGAATTACCTGCCTGCATGTAAATAGGCGTGAGTACCTATACATGTTAATCATCAATTAATATGCTTTAGCCACCTTGTGAACCCGTTGAATATTTCCTGGCCTATCCTTGACTAGATGTGTAGGATTGCATTTGGGATTCACTATAAAAATGAGATTGGGTGAGGCTTTTGCTTCACGTTGGTATTTGTGGTAAAAAAAAACTAAACAACTAAAAGTTGTAGTTGATTTGGGGGAGACCCGGCAGGGATGTTTCCGGGATTGTGGTGGAGATGAGACGGTCTCCTCTAATAAGGACTCAAGCTTATGTATTGCTGGACCGAACCTTACCGTACAGCCACTTGTGCCTTCGGCCCTGGCTTAGTACACTATGAAACCCACTAACCTCTGGCTCATAGGCTGTCCGGTTACGTTTCGTCACTGCTGTCCTAGGAGGAGGCTTGCAATCTCCTCTGAGGGGTAGGTGTGTTCCTGAGACCAAATGGCTTAAATGGGGAACGCCCCCGGGTGGTGCCTAGACATAGTAGGCGCCCTCTTGTGGATGAACGCCGGGCCGGGAAACCGAAAAGAGAAATTTGGCGAAGTGGTGGGCGTAGTAGGCTGGAAAAGTCTTGTACCGTTTCTTCTAGTGGATGAGACGGGGTTTGTGGGGAAACTTGGACACACTCTGCAGAGTTAAAACTATCATGATAGCCGTGTCCGCGGTTATGGACGTGTCTGGAAAGGTTTGCACATGTAGAATCACCCCTTTTCAATAACTAAACCTGACTAGTTTAACTATGATCGGCCTGGTGTGAGATACACCTTTTGTTGAACTTGAGATTGGAGTTATTTAATCATGCATTCACACTAATAAAACTTGACTGGTTCAACTAAAATATGACTAGAAGTAGGATTTGGGTAAAACAACCTTAACCCTACCTTTGACCCTGCATTCATGTTTAAGGACTGCTTGTTGGGTAGCCGCGTACTCATTAGATTGCTCGCGGACATATTTTTATTCAGATTACGGCCAGGACCAGGAAGGCCCTGTCGAGGAAGCGCAAGACTAGCTAAGGTGTTCGGGTCGACACCTTGGAATTATCATAGTTATTTAATTGGAAGACTCTGATGTTTATATTTGATGTTAAATTATGTATTGGACTATCGACTGGTATGCCAGTTCGTTTCTTTGTAATAAAACACTATGGTTTACTCTTATTTTACCTTAATTAAATATGCTGTGATGATTCCACCGTGTTGTCCATTACGAGATACTAAACTGGGTACTCCCGATTATTACTTATATTCCAGTTTTTTTTAGCAATTTTCCGTGTGTTCAACATGGATGCTACAATTTATTTATTTTTCATCTACCTATCTAAATTAGGAAAACTTTGGCAAACATGCCTAATTATAGGCCATCTTCTCGTCACATAATTAGAGGCCATCTTATCATCATATGTGGTAGCATCGCGGACTTGCCGAACCCCAAAGCACCTTGTTGAGCTGTACGTACCAGCAGTCCGTAGAGCACTCTGTACCACGTGTGCACACCCAAAATGGCCTGGCAGAATCACTGATAAAGAGGATTAAATTAATAGCTAGACCTTTATTACAGAATTGTAAACTCCCAACCAGTTGTTGGGGCCATGCGGTTTTGCATGCCGTGGAATTAATCAAACTCAGACCAACTGCATACCACCAAACCTCCCCTATCGAGTTAGTGCGTGGGATACAACCTTGTATTTCCCATCTGCGTAAGTTTGGCTGTACTATGTACGTGCCAATCTCACCACCACAGCAGACTTCCATGGGTCTCCACCGGAAGTTGGAGGTCTATGTCGGATTTGATACTCCGTCCATTATAAAATACCTCAAGCCTATGACAGGTGATCTGCATAAGCCGAGGTTCGCTGATTGTATTTTTGATGAGGGCAGTTACCCAGCATTAGGGGAGAGAAGTAGCACTATAAAGAATGACGGGAACTAAATTGGAATGTCTCTGGCATCCAGGCCCTAGACCCACGCACAAAAGATACTGAACTGGAAGTTCAGCGGATAATTAATTTGCAGCAAATCGCAAATAGATTGCCAGATGCTTTCACCGACTATAAAGGTGTAACGAAGTCGCATATACCAGCTGTAAATGCACTGGAAAGAGTGGAGGTACCCCAGCAGGCCACTCAAATCCCCTTTACTGGAAAGAGGGGGAGAGATCCGGGTGCACGTGATTCTGGCTCGCGGAGACATCCGCAAAAGCAGAGAATTGGTGCAGGCTCATTACCCTTATCGGGAGAGATAGATCGACCTGATGTCGATAAAGACAACCCAGAAGGTGGCACCCACCCAAGAGGTGGCGGACCCAGCGACCACGCCCGCGCACACTCAGGCGCTGGGAGATCGGAAGGCCCTGACCCCATCGTGTTGGGAAATCACGAGGAGTTAAATGAGGAAATTTCCACGAACTATACTAGTTCAGGAGAGTTATATAAAAGAAAGTCTAATGCTGTCGACAAATACTTTGCCTCAAAGATTGCTAAATCCTTGGAATTAGACCCAGAACCTAAGACCATGGCAGAGTGCCAGAAGCGCTCGAACTAGACTAAATGGAAAGAAGCAATTGAGGACGAACTGCGCTAGCCAAATAAGAGAAAATTGTTTGGCCCTGTAGAGCCAACTCCTCCCAAGATACTCCCAGTAGGAGCTAAATGGGTGTTCATCCGAAATCGTGATGAAAATCACCAGGTGGTGAGATATAAAGCGAGGCTTATGGCACAAGGGTTCACGCAGAGACCCGGTATTGATTATGATGAGACCTACTCTCCGGTCATGAGTGGAATTACCTTCCGTTATTTAATATCCCTGGCAGCAACTATGAATTTAAAAATGCAGTTAATGGATGTGGTGACCGCATATTTATATGGGTCATTAGATTCGGAGATTTATATGAAAGTCCCTGAAGGAATAAAAATTTCGAATCAAGGAGATAAAAATTTATATAGTGTCAAGTTGAGAAAATCGCTATATGGGCTGAAACGGTCGGGAAGGATGTGGTACAACCGACTGAGTGAGTTCCTCCTGAAGAAGGGATACACGAATAATGATGATTGTCCCTGCGTATTTATAAAGAAATCCTCAAATGGATTTTGTATTATTTCTGTCTATGTTGATGATCTGAATATCATCGGGACAGCAGAGGACATCAGTAAGCTAGTGCTCACCTGGTGACGGAGTTTGAAACGAAAGATTTAGGTAAAACCAAATTTTGCTTAGGCATGTAGCTTGAGCATTTATCAGGAGGAATTTTTGTGCATCAGACTGCCGATACCTAGAAGGTATTAGAGAAGTTCAATATGAGTAAAGCACATCCCCTGAAAACCCCCATGGTGGTCAGATCCCTTGAAGTAGATAAAGATCCTTTTAAACCTAAGACAGAGAATGAGGAATTATTGGGACCAGAAGTTCCCTACCTTAGTGCTATTGGTGCATTGATGTATCTAGCCAATTGTACTAGGCCTGATATCGCTTTTGCAGTAAATTTATTGGCTAGATATAGCGCAGCTCCAACCAGAAAACATTGGGCCGGCGTTAAAACTGTCTTTAGGTACCTGCAAGCTACGCAATATCTTGGGTTGTTTTATGGGAGGAACGAGTCCAATACCATGGTGTGATACACAGATGCGGGATACATGTCTGACCCGCATACGGCTAAGTCTTAGACTGGATTTGTTTACTTGTACGGTGGTACTGCGATTTCATGGAAATCATGTAAGAAAACTCTTGTGGCTACGTCCACTAACCACTCTGAGATAATAGCAATGTATGAAGCGGCACGTGAGTGTGTCTGGCTGAGAAAAATGGTAAATCACATCCAGAAGTCATGTGGTATTGATACCATTGATACCCCCACTGTTATTCATGAAGATAATGCTGTCTGCGTATTACAAATGAAAACAGGCTATATTAAGAGTAATATCACGAAGCATATTGCTCCTAAATTGTTCTATCCTCACGAGCTCCAGCAGAGTGGTGAAGTTGATATAGTTCAAGTGAAGTCGTGTGATAATCTGGCAGATTTATTCACTAAGGTGTTGCCTACCTCGACATTTCGTAAATGTGTCCATGGGATTGGAATGAGGCCATTTCACGAGTTGCAAAGTTCAGGGGAGAGTCCCTGAACAAGAGCCTGTAGAGATCCTGAAGATCTAGTATTACACTCTTTTTCCCTTAAACGAGTTTTCCTGAAGTTTCTCATAATAAGGTTTTTAATGAGGCAATATCGCAGTGTGGCATGCGTGTGCAGTGTACTCTTTTCTCCAATCTTTTTTTCCACTGAGTTTTTGGATGGAGTTTTTAATGAGGCATTGACATATCGCGGTTTAGCCCAAGGGGGAATGTTATAACCCTAGGAGATTTATGGGCCGGAAGCCCACGTCAGACCCTAGGGGTATTATGGGCGGCGAAACCGAATTTAGGCTAGGCTTTATATATGAACCCCATTGTACACAAGAGAGAATATATCAATAAAGATTATTGTGTCTGGCTTTGTCTCTCTCTAGATCTGTCTCCTGTCCATTGTGTTTGTGTTTGCGTGCGTACGACGACCAATTTATAACACCCTTAACGCACGTACATAGGATGGCGCCGAACGCCGACCACGTGGCGTTCTCGTTGGCGCCGGAGAAGCCACGCCCCGCCGACATTGTGTTGGGATTTGCGTCAATGCAGGTTCATGAACGACAACAGAATACATAATGTTTGGTAACGCAGTTCAACTTTCTTCTATATCTGCGAGGCTCTGATTATATGCTCTCCCCCCCCAAGCCTTCGAGCCTACACTTGCTTTACGCGAGCAATGAGGATGCGCGTTACGTTACTAACGCTTTAGGCTTGAGCTCTTGGAGTTTCTTGTTTGCTTGTTAGGAGTCCGCTGCCCCCTGTCTTTGTTAGCGATCGAACCATCTCCACTAGGATCCGGATCTATCTTATTGACCGGCTTTTATACTTTGAACTGGTAAGTGGCAAGGTACGGTTGAACGCCCAATCCATAATACCGCAGCACACCGGTTGACCAGGTCATGACCACATATATACCGGCCGCTGACCTCCTCTTGCCTGGGGTACGTCGATTTATAGACCTTGCATTTTGTAATTCAACGGACGGAAACAAAATATTACTACGTATGCCCTTGTAGAAAGTGTGTGAACTCTTTGTGGAAAGACGAAAGCGATGTGTGTGTGCATTTAATATGTGATGGATTTCAAGAAGGGTATACTAAGTGGACTTATCATGGTGAGGTGGATAACTCTTTTGTGAGTCATGATTGTGATGAGACAGAGGCTAGTGATAGTTCGGATGAAGATGACATTTCCAATTTGCTCCAGGACCTAGCAGATGGTTTAGATGACGAAGGGGATTTTGAGGTTGATGGTGGTTTAGGGCAGTCTAATGAAGATTTAGAAGCTCTTCAAAAGTTAGCTGATGATAAAAGCATAGAGCTATACCCAGGGTGTAAGAAATTCTCGAAGCTGCATTTTCTAGTTAGATTTCTTCACCTCAAATTGCTTGGACGGTGGACTGATAAAAGTTTTGATCTACTACTAGATCTACTTAAAAAAGCTTTCCCTGATGGATCAGCATTGTCAAAAAATTACAATGAAGCTAAGAAAACAGTTAAATGCCTAGGACTCGGTTATGTCAATATTCATGCATGTCAAAATAATTGCATTCTCTTTTGAAAGGATCACGCTAATGCGGAGGTATGTCGGACGTTTGGAAGCGCCACAACCCTTTTCGGACCTGTTCCCACCGATATCCGTGGGAAATGCTCCTGAGCTCTTGACTTGTGGATTTCTTCTCCGCATTTCTCGTTGCTGTGAACTCGTCGCCTTCGTCGCACGCCTACTCCCACCTAGACCTGTTCAAACCCGGGCGGGCGGGCTTGGCCGAGCCCGAAAAGCCCGGTCTTAGAAAAACCAGGCCGAGCAGCCCGGCCCGGCGTCGGGCTCGGAAACTGGGCCCGAGCCCGGCCCGAAGCCCGAAAGCCTAGCCCGGCCACGACTTAAATCGGAAAAAAATGGGCCCTTCGGAAACGAGGCCCGAGCCCTGCCCGATGCACCGTTCGGGCCGGGCTGGGTTCCCGGATCGGGCTTCCCGTGATCAGGTCTACTCCCACCTATCCTCGCGTAAGCCTCACAAATCGCGAAAGAGCTCCGGAAGTAGTCCTCTCGCCGTCTCTTCGCTCCCTACACCTCTCGTCTCTCGTCGCCACCCCTGCCGCCGCCCCGTTGCCTGGTCGAGGAACCACGATGCCATGGGTTCAGCGCCAGCGAGACGACGAGCTCACCCGCAGCTGCAAGTCGTTGGTCAAACCCCCCATCTTGCACGTGCCTCGCAGCCATCCTCCATCTCATCTTTGCCCGGACCGTACTTAACCCCCCCTTCCTCCGGGCCTATGGATTTTCCTGTGTTGGGAAACGAGTCCTAGAGGGTATCTTTTCACCTACCATGACAACATTTTGCCGAACTTTTACAACGCCATTTGTCCTTATCTAGCTTGTTCTTGTGCTCACCATGAGCTCACGAGTGCGAGTTCTGCGCACCACCCATGTCCACCCTGCCCAAGCCACCGGCACGTCGCGGCCGCTCCATGCCGCCGGCGCCGACGACCACAAGCTCTCCTTCCTGGACACCATACACATCGCCAAGATCCCCATCCAGCGCCTCTTCTTCTTCGACGGCGCCGACCTGCCGCCCTTCCCGTCCATCGTCAGCTCCCTGCAGACCTCCCTCGCCGCCACCCTCGCCGTCTACCTGCCCCTCGCCGGCGAGATGGCCTACCGCGCCGCCTCTGATGATGTCGTCATCGACTGCTCCCCCGGCGCCGTCTCCAAGGGCGTCAGGTTCGTCGAGGCCGAGTACTCCGGCAGCGCCGACGACATGCGCCGTCTGGCCAGCGACGACGAGCATGACACCGAGGCGTTCGTGCAGCTGGTCCCGGAGCTGGAGGCGAAGCAGCTGCCCGCGCCCGTTCTCGCCGTGCAGGTCACGAGGCCCGCGGAGGCGGGCGGCGGAGGCGGCGACGCCGTGGCGGTCGGGGTGTCCATGCTGCACGCGGTCGCCGACGGCAAGGCGGTGTGGAGCTTCATGAGGGCGTGGTCGTCGGCGTCGCATGTGGGCTCGCTCGCCGCCGCACCAGAGCTCTTGCCGCCGACGTTTGACCGGACGGCGATCCGGCACCCCAAGGCCGACGAGCTGTCCCGCGCGTTCTTGCGCTTCTTGGCGCCGGCGCTGCCACGGGTAATTTCTCCCGTCCATAATCTATAACAGTTACTATTTTTTTTTGTCAGATCGAACATGAGTTACTGTCTTACTGATCATCGCATCGCATTCTTTAACCGAGTTTGGCCAGACCCTTGCTAGCTCCTTCTTTTATAGCTACAAATTATTGCAGCCCACGTGAATCATTCTTGATCCGGGTGTAAACGATTAAGTCTGATCAATTTGTCTTGTCTTATTTACATCTTTCCAAAATCAAGTGATCACATGTAATCTTTTAAAGCCGGCCAGTTGCCAGTTGCCACCATTCGCACACGGTGCTTGTAAATAAAAAAAAGGTTGGTCCTATTGAAATTTTGACGATAAAATCCATCAGTTTTGTTGTACAACAAACTGAAGTAATCCTGACATATGATTAGAAGCATGCTAGCGTTAAATAAAAGCAAAAATGATTTGATTTTATCTAGTTTTTATTAGTACGAGGTCACCTCTAAAAACTCGAAAATAATATAAACAAATCGAACTAACTTTGATCAGCAAATTCAATAGCTTCTTAAATTCTAACTTTACATTCAGCTTGTGTCAAATTTATTTAGCTTATCTATTTTGAACATGCTCTGGAGTTATGGCTATGCGATTTCACATAAACATGCAGCTCCATATACTCCCACAACCACACAATGTACTCAAGATTCATACTAAGGCCTTGTTTGTTTCAGCTGAAATTAAATTAAATTAAATGAATGAAACTTTGTTATTTTTGTTTAAGCCAAATTACAATATTTGTAGTCATTTTTGTGGGGTGTTAAGTTAAATACTAGTTCTTCTTAAAGTTTGTAAAGTAATTTTTTTCATAATTTTTTGAACTCACTAAGACGTCTTTCGATGGGTCACAACTTTTTCAAATTAAAGTTTTCAGCATCTTTCAGCTCAAACAAACAAGACCTAAATCACTCTCATTCATACACTCTTTTGCAAAAATTGCACTCAAACTTCCTTAAAAAACAATCAGATACTCCTTTCTCCATTTTTTCCCTTTCTCTCACCTTCACTAGGCTAATCCGGCTCTACACCGTTCCAGCCGCCGTATCGCGGACCATGCATGGTGGCCCTCCTTGACTAGCCGCTCATTGCATGGTGTTGGCTACCCATGCCAAGCCGAGCTAAGTGTACGTGCACCATGCGGCGACTCAAGGGGGGCCATCTTTGTCGCTGGAAGAGCGGTGCGATGGTCGCAGACAGCAGGCAGCACAGAGGAGGGGTTGGTCGGTGTGGAGGAAGAGGAAGAAGCAGGTCTCGATTGTTTTTTTTAAAAAAGTTTTAGAGGGAGCTGTTTTTGCGAAAAATGCATGCAGGGGAAGAGTTGGACTGAGCCCGAATCTTGGAGCATATAATTATTGTAGTCATGCATGTATATAGAGCCACATGTATAAGTAAAATATCCGCTTTGTTTATTTAGGCATTGGTACGGTGGTAGGGGTGGCAACGAGTCAAGATTGAGCGAGCCTCATTTACGACCAGGCTCGACTCGGGCTCGGCTCAATGATCTGACGGGCTAGAGAAAATTTTCGGCTCAAACTCGTCAAAAACTCGGTCCGTGTTGTGAGGGATTGTGATCCCGATGAACAAACCGATTAAGCATTATAATCTTACGAAGAGATTTTCAAGGGTCTCAATTGTGAAAGACCTTAAGGTGAGCCTTAAAAGGGTCTTTGTTGACTACGTTGAAGCAAGGCCAGTCCTACCATCTTGAGGCCCCGGTACAAAAACATAACAAAGTTTCAAATATGGCAAAAGACACATCTTTATTAAAGATTAAAATTCAAAATGCTATACAAGATTAAAATTCAATTTTTTTTCTAATTTTTATTTTTGTAATGTAAAAAGATAGATTCTTTTATAATTTAGAGAAACAAAATCTTCAACGATACATTTATAATATGCTATATATAATTAGCCTACTGCATTTAATCATAAGGGAGCAAGACCTATCATGAGACAGGAATAAAAAATGACAAAAGATCAAAGAAAAAAGAGCAATGAGCTTTTTGGGGATTTGAACATGCAACCTCCAAACATAATGCCTCGTTATTTTCTAGTGAGCTACTGATACCAATGCTATCACTCAAATGCTCAAATTATTAATTGTGTATGTACTAGCCATAGAAAGACTGATGCTAGACTAGATGGCCCTTTTGGTTCGAGGGCCTTGGGTCACACAGCCCACACATGGCCTGGGCCAGGCCTGTGTTGAAGACATGTGTCATAGTCGTAGGCGAGCGGGTGGTCTAACTACTAGTTATACAGACTAAAATAATACCCCGATACCATAAATTCACCAGGCAAGAGCGGGCCACGAGCCGAGCTAGTTTGCTAGCCCAACCTCTAGACAGACCGTAAACTTGCTAAAACAAGTGCTAATCTAACACTCCTAACACAAAACTGTACCTCAACATCAAAGGCTGAAGAGTTAATTTCAGAGTGAGCAACTGAATGTTACAATCCCACTGATATTTGCGCATGAACAATTGCACAGCTTAGGTCATCATCGTCCACCCTGGACATCACGCAGCAGAGCAGGAGAACCTTCGTGCTCAGCGCCGACCAGATCCAGTCTCTGAAGCAGCACATCTCGCAGGCCGGAGCCGCGAGCGGCCAGCCGGTGAAGCCGCCGACGACCTACGTCGCCGTCTCGTCTCTGGTGTGGGCGGCCATGGTCCGTGCCAAGCCCCAGCTGAACCACGCCGACGACGCCCACTTCATGGTCACCGCGGACTGCCGCCGCCGGCTGCGGCCGCCGCTCGGCGAGGGCTTCTTCGGGAACTGCATCTGCCCCTACTTCGCGAGGGCGAACATCGGCGACCTCCGCGGCGAGGCCGGCGGGCTGGCGCACGCCGCGGCGGCCATCCAGCGCGCCATCCGCGAGGGCCTGGAGGAGGAGGCGGCGGCGGAGGACCCCCTCGCCGGCATGGAGCGCCTCATGGAGGTGTACGCCCGCATCCCCAAGGACAGGTACACGGCGGTGGGGTCGTCGCACCGGTTCATGGCGTACGAGACGGACTTCGGGTGGGGCGCGCCGAGAAGGGTGGAGCTCGTATCCATGTTCCAGAGGGAGCTGGTGACGCTGCTCGGAGCGAGGGGCGGCGGCGGCGGCGTGCAGGTGTCGGCGGCGCTTGACCGCACGTTGATGGAGGCCTTCGTGGCCAAGTTTGTCGTCCCACCACTAGTCCACTACCTTCCACTTCCGGGAGCTAGCGGCATGGGGGTGCGAGCAATGCGAGCTCGTGCCGTTTCAAGGCCAAGCACTTCTAAATTCTAATCTTCTATCATGGCCAATTTCCCTCGAGAGGACAAGATTGTTTATTGTTGGCTATCGTCTGGTCCGGTTTGGAAAAGTGATTTGGGATGACCATGCTATCTCTAATTAATTAATTTGGTTGGCATCATGCAGAATTCAACTGACGGCATGCATTTAAACTTTCTTAGAAATTTAGAAATAACACTTTGACCAACTTTACTATTAAAATGAATCATAAAGAATCCTTGGTCGGCACAATGGACAAACAATTTAAAACGGATACTTCCAGGGCTATTAACAAATATGGAGTACAGCGAAATAGAAGGAGTACGCACCACTATAATCTTTTTCATTTTCAGATCTTACAACATAGTGCTATTTAACTAATTTCAAGATATTTATGCTCTCATTAAAAATCAGAGTTTGATCATTTTCTTGCTTCAAATGGTATTAATCATTAAACAACGTATGTTAACACTCCTAACACATAATGGTATTGTTGAAAGAAAAAATAGATATTTACTTGAGATTGCTTGCTCTTGATGTTCACAATGAATGTTTCTAAGTTTCTATGGGGTGAGTTCATATAAAAACTGCAACACAGTTGATAAGTCGTACGCCCCTCTGTGTTATAAATTACAAAACTCTTGTTGAGTATCTTTTGGGGAAGAGTGTCTTTGTTGTTTCTCCAAAAGTTTTTTTGGTGTGTTTCGTTCTTTCATGATTATCAAAAATTCTGTTGGAAAACTTGATCCTCGAGTTGTTAAATTTTTTTGTGGGTTACCCTTCTTCTTACAAAGGGCATAGTTGTGGTTGTCTCTCTGAGTGTCTTTTTTTAGGTATCGGCTGCACGTCGTTTCTTTGTGAGGATGGCGCGCTGGATGGCGCCTGGCGGCGCCATCCCATCGCCATCCGCGAGGGCTGGAGGAGGCGGCGGCATGAAGACCCTCGCCGGCATGGGCGCCTCATGGAGGTGTCGCCCACATCCCCAGGGCAGTACACGGCGGTGGGGTCGTCGCACCGGTTCATGGCGTACGAGACAGACTTCGGGTGGGGCGCACCGAGAAGGGTGGAGCTCGTGTCCATGTTCCAGAGGGAGCTGGTGACGCTGCTCGGAGCGAGGGGCGGCGGCGGCGGCGGCGTGCAGGTGTCGGCGGCGCTTGACCGGACGTTGATGGAGGCCTTCGTGGCCAAGTTTGTCGTCCCACCACTACCTTCCACTTCCGGGAGCTAGCGGCATGGGGGTGCGAGCAATGCGACCTAGTGCCGTCTCAAGGCCGAGCACTTCTATTCTATCATGGCCAATTTCCCTCGAGAGGACAAGATTGTTTATTGTTGGCTATATATCGTCTGGTCCGATTTGGAAAAGTGATTTGGGATGACCATGATGTCTCTTATTCATTAATTTGGTTGCTGCATGCATGAATTTAATTGGCGACATGCATTCAAACTTTCTTAGAAATAATAGTTTGACCAAGTTTACTATTAAAATGAATCATAAAGCATCCTTGGTTGGCACAATGGACAAACAATTTAAAACGGATACTTCCAAGGCTATTAACAAATATGGAGTATAGCGAAATAGAGGGAGTACGCACCACTATAATCTTTTTCATTTTCAGATCTTACAACATAGATGTGCTGTTTGTCTTTCAAGATATTTATGCTCTCATAAAAAATCAGAGTTTGGGTCATTTTCTTGCCTTAAATGGTATTAATCATTAAACAACGTATGTACGTTAACACTCCTAACACATAATGGTATTGTTGAAAGAAAAAATAGATATTTACTTGAGATTGCATGCTCTAGATGTTCACAATGAATGTTTCTAAGTTTCTATTGGGTGAGGCCATAAATACTGCAACATAATTGATAAGTCGTACGCCCCTCTGTGTTTTAAATCACAAAACTCTTGTTGAGTATCTTTTGGGGAAGTGTGTCTTTGCTATTTCTCCAAAAGTTTTTTGGTGTGTTTCTTTCGTTCATGATTATCCAAAATTCTGTTGGAAAACTTAATCCTCGAGCTGTTAATTGTTTTTGCATGTTACCCTTCTTCTTACAAAGGGCTTAGTTGTGGGTGTCTCTCTGAATGTCGTTTTTTTAGGTATCGGTGTCTCTCTGAACGTCGTTTCTTTGTGAGTATGGGTGCTACTTTTTGTGAGAACGTTATTTATGGCTCGACCAATGACACTGTCACCACTCTATCCCCACCTAGAGTGCAACAAGGGTGGCGGGGTACTAGTGGAGGAACTTTTGTGGTCTATTGGCATATAAGACCTAGATATGTATCTGTTAGTGTATCAAGCCAACGTGTATAACCCTCAAAGTTGACAGCTCTATGCACTCATCTTTTCCGATGGCAAGGCCGTGGTAGGATAAGGTGACGGGTCACGTCATGATCCAGGTCGTAGCTCGGCTCCAACCTACTAGACCCTTCCTGGCATGAACGTTGTGTGGTCCCGGTCGGACCTCCCATCAGGGAGCCTCGAACAGAAGAGGCCGAAGCCAAAGCCGCTCCACCGTGGAGAGCTCAGAGCTTGGTCGGGTGTAAGGGAGGAGGAGAGGGAGAAGAGGACCCAATTGCTTTTGATATAGAAGTTTGAAGAGCTTTTTTATATAAATAACCTGTGAGGATGGTGTCGTGAATCTCGTGATGCAAGAATCTTAAAGCAACATCTGAGAAAGGAGAACACACATGCAGTGATGCAGAAACTTTGTGGAAGAGCATTACTGGTTCCCTGGACCATCTGCAGGCGTAGCCGAGGCCACACAACACTCGATGTGTCATGGCATATGATCACAAGGATAAAGGAGAAGAGGTGAAATGCACGTACTGCTCTGATACCACGAAAGTTTTACGGACGCTCTCACTGTTGGATTAATTAGCACTTTCAGGTTTATTTTAATCAGGAGATATAACATGCACAACTACTGATTGATAGTTAAACAGGTTGAAACCACTGGACTTGGTCGCCGTCAGCCAGACGCAGTGCGAGTTGCGGCGAGTGCGGTTCGATTCTCCGAATCTGACGCCGTGTTGGAGAAGGTGGTGCCGACGCAGATCGCGACGGCGTAGTGGAAGAAGTCCTCGCGAAGCGGAAGAAGGAAGCAGGCTTTCAAATTAAGTTCCGAATTAGTAGATGCTGCCAAAGGGAGTGGGGGTGCCATACGCAAAAAGGAACCTAGGAGCTCGAGGGCGATCGGTTCCGGAGACCTGCTCTCCCGAACGGCGGTGCACGCCGGCGCACGGGATGGGGAAGAGCCGAAGCTCTCCCGAACGGCGGTGCACGGGATGGGGAAGAGCCGAAGCGGCGGCCCTAGGGGCGATCTGATCTGATCCCTCTGGACGGTGCAGCGGCAGATTTATATAGCAAAACACGTGAGACAAACGGATCACGAAACGGGCCGCGACCGAGTCCAACACGATTTGCATATTTCATATCTGACCCGCAAATCTGCGCAAGCACGAGGGTCCGGTTTCGGCGAGCACGCGCGTGTGATTCTCTATTTCTCTTTCCCATCACATTCTCTAGTGGGAGAGAGCAAGCTCCACTATTTAAGCATGTCCTCCACTCCTCCCACTAGCAATATGATACTAAAGAAATTTCACATGCCTCATGCATACATGGGTCTTTGAGATTTTCTAGAAATTATTTAGATATTAAATGGGTCAGGCCCAATAATTCTAACACTCACACCATGTATTGATGACAATCAAGCCACAAATAGGTAGCACAGGAGAGCGCGGGGTTTGGCCTATAGAAAGAAGGAGAAATGCCTATAGAAACGTATGTACAACGGACGTGCCAAGAGACTCGGGACTAGAAGTTATACACGTAGAATCAGTCATCTGATCCGATCAATCACACATATGATCCGTACAGTAACAGCATATTCTGCATCACCCAGCTCCTAATTAACTAGCAATTAATGGCGCCCGCCTGCACTTACGTAGCATGGGCGGCCATGGCTGTCTCCAGGAACTAGCCCTTCTCCTTCCTCGATCTCTAGCTACACGCCGGCCGCCGCCTTAAGTCCAAATTTCCTTCAGCGCTTGTTATTTTGATTTTTTAGACGTTCCATGATCAGATCACAAGCAATTCCAGAGAGATTGGTCGATGCTGTCGAAGCTGTCGTCCAGCTCGTACATGGAGCACATGTACGGCGCCTCCGCCTCGTCGCCGCATAGATGTATCTCCCCGAACTCGCTCTCCGGCGCTGCCGCCTCCAGACCCTGCCCGGAGCCCATGGCGCCGGCGCCGTCCGACTCCGACACCGCCCGGTCGTCGTCCACGGCCGGCTGCTGCGCGACGAGCTCCTGGAACACCGACGACCTCAGCAGCAGGCTGAGCGCCGTGGTCGACGGCGACGGCGACTGCGACGGCAGCATCAGGGGCGGCAGGCGCTCGCAAGGGGCTCCGCCGTACACGGAGCCGACGTCGTCGACGAGCGCAGCGAGCGAGCTCTCCGACGGGAGGAAGTGCATGTGCAGCTCGCCGTCCACCATGGCGGCGCCGGCGCCGTGGTGGTGGGCCTGCAGGCTGTACATCGCCGGCATGAGCCGGCAGGCGGCGGCCGGCGCGGGTGCGACTGCGACGTCGGCGGCGGGCTTGAGCCACCGGATGTAGGTGCTGAGGTCGAAGTTGGTGACGGCGTTGATGCCACGGTACTCGATGGCGGCGATGTCGTAGGCGCGCGCCGCCTCCTCCTGCGTGCTGTAGGTGCCGAGGTAGAGGTACTTGTTGCCGAACACCCTCCCGATCCGCGCCTCCCACCTGCCATTGTGGTGGTGCCTGCCAAGAACAAGAAGAAGCAGCAGCAGCGTCTTCTCCATCAGCGATGCAAGCTACGTACAAATCCATGGACGGACGCGTCGATGACGACGGCGACGAGCTAGCTAGCTAAGTGGGAGCTGTGTACGGACCGTGCGACCCCTCTGTACTTGGAAACTCCGCGCGAGAAGCCATTGCTCTTCCTGCACATACGTATGCATCCACGAGTGAGAAGTTGAGAACTGATTAGTTGGGCGCAATTTTTTTGGATCCGATTACTGATGTTTTTTTTATTATCCCGTGGTTTTTTTTGAGCAAAATCCCGTGATTTTTTTCGGTTTTACTAAATATCCGGTGTCTGGATGATATAGCCATATTTGATACGAATTGCTGAATACAATTCTGCTAAATCACATATATGCGCCCTTTTTTTTTCCCTTGAGCCGCATCGGAATTTTATAGTTGCCGAATCTAAACAGTAAACACACTTGTATTAGGAGGGAGTTTGAACCTTTCTTCTTGTGCTGTACTGCTAGCTGTGCAAATTAAGCAAAGAAGCCTCAAATTGACAGTGTTTCCCCCCTATTTTCTCCCCAAATCGTGCGCAGTTGATTGTGATATAATCCACGGACGGTAGTTCACTCATTTCCAGGTTTTAACACATAATTAAGAATGTTTTATGTACAGGAATCGGTACTCCCTCCATTATGAAATTATGATCGTTTTAAATATTGACACGCTCTCCAAAATACAACTTTGATCATAATTTTTTTCAAAAAATTGTTTATAATACATTAAAAATTATAATATTATGCATGTTCATTTGAAGATGAATCTATACATACGTTTTTTATGTTCTCAACCGAAATAGTTTAAAAATTCTCTATAGATAAAGTTTTAAAACATTAAATTGCAACAAATTTAAAACGACTACTATTTCATATATAACGGAGGGAGTATTTACCTTCTTATTGAGGCCAGGTACTCCTCCTTGGATACATTCTGCATCACTTTGAGCTCATTCTCGTAGTCTGCAACCTGTTGATATATAACACAACAATAATCATCATATATATACTGCTTGTAATATATCAATGTTGATTGCAATCCACAGCTCATAGATATGTTTTACATCATTCAGACATGGTAATGAACGGGAAATTAAAGCATATATACACATATGTACCGGGAAGTTAGTGTAAGTGGTAGGTCCCCAGTACTTGAGCGCCGCCAGATCATACGCTCTCGCCGCCGCGTCTTCCTCGTTGTACGCCCCGAGATAAACTGTTCACCAGCGAAAGCTCTACAAACTTAATATATACAGCCCTCGCCATTGGAAACGACGAGATTTTCAACCTCTAACCCGGTTATTCTCGGCAATTTTTGTCGTCGAGATTTCACATGATTATCACAACAGTTAATTTTTTAGGCTGTAAATAAGACATTTTTATAGGACATATAAAAGATTTAACAGAAGCATGTAGATATGAGAGAAAATCAACTAATACTTCTCTAAAACCGCTCGTCTCATGATTAGCAAAAATGTTATTGTAGTGTATATATGTCAATGTAATTAAGAAACAACATGCATGTACACATGCATGGCACGTGCTGATCTACATGCATGCATGCGCTCAGCTATATATAGATGGAGATCGATCGAGTCAGTACGTGCGTACCTTGCTTTCCTTTCTTCTTCTGTGTAGGGTTCCATGTCCCTTTGTCCCACAGGTGCGCCTCGAACCTGCCCGTCCAACGATGCCTGCGCACGAGAGTGCATGTAGCGTGCATACATTTCACACGCGCAGTAATTAGTTAAGATCAATAACGTTATTAAGACTGAGCCTAAGATGCAAGGTCGCGGTAATTAATTTGACCTCGATGTTGCACTTATTAGCCTTAGTCTCATGCATGCAATAATAGCGAATCGATCAATATATAAATGGAGTGAGTAAGTACCTGCTAACGCCCCTAAACCTAGAACTCCTCTTGGCCGCATTGCTGCTCGAGGACTTGTCGCCGGCGACGGCATCCTTGCCGTCGCCGCTCACCGTCGCCGCCGACGGCTCTCTCTTCCTTCTGTTCACCCTCTTCACGCCGTCGCCGGCGACGGCCACCGGCGCAGCGTCGCATGGGTGGTACAGCTGCTGCCCTCCTCCGACGCCGTTGATCAGCTCATCCTTCACCAGGCCGTAGGTTTCCATCGCCATCAAATTATGATGAAGGCTTAATCTGGATCAAGCTAATTAAGCCAAGCTTGCTCCTGATTGTTCTCGTCCGGCCTTATCTTTTTCAAGAAACTATGGGATTTGGTCTTGGGAATTAGCAAAATTGATCAAGGGAGTTGGCTCCAACGTGCGTGTGAAATGTTTTTATATGCACAGATGGCAGTGTTGGTGTCCATCCTTGTTTCCATCTATGAGCTGATAACGACGCAAGGGCGTCGATGTTCTCGGTGCCAATCTCGTTGTCTCTTGCTGGTTTTGACAGCTTACACGAACATGATTTGTTAATGCTAATTCACCATTATTCTTAATTGCATACGCGCTCTAGACTTGCTGGGCAGAAATCTTCCTGTCTAGATACGTACCGAGGCCCGAGGGTCGTTTCTTGTGATGAATATTAGTTCATATTAATTCAATGACGAATTCCTATTGAAACAAATTTGGAGGGATCTTTTTTCTTATGGCTATTCTTGATTATGTTTCAAATTACGACATCATTAGTTTTGTTGAAGAATTTTGGTTTAAAAAACAGATAATTGACCAAAATTGCTAGAAGCTCTGTAGTACTGTGCGTAGGGCGGTTTAAAAATGTATAAGAAACACCTTAAATTAAAATTTAAAAGCTAGTAAGGTGTCGCTCATTCAACATTGCATATAATATGAAAGTTAAGCAAGATTTTCTTCGCTTTGGAACTTTTATAATTAGGAGCGGTTCAGAAGTGAGATTCTGGAAGGATATTTGGTTAGGTAACTCCGCCTTAAAAGACCAATATTCTGGTTTATACAGTATAACAAGAAGGAAATTCATAACCATTGCAGAAGTTTTAATGTCCTCTCATCCAAACTTATCCTGGAGACGCTCTTTAATTGGACCTAAATTAGTTGCGTGCAATGATCTTTTCTCACGTTTAGCTAATATTGTACTATCGCAGGATAGGGATGAGTTTCACTGGAACTTGCACCAAAATGGACAGTTCTTGGTGAAATCTCTCTACCAAGCTTTGATTAATTGTGATGTTCCCAATGTAAACAAACGCTTGTGGAAATTGAAAGCCCCGCTAAAAGTTAAAATCTTTTTGTGGTATCTTCGTAGGGGAGTAGTTTTGACTAAAGATAATCTAGCTAAACGCAATTGGCAAGGTAGCAAAACTTGTTGCTTTTGTCACAAAGACAGAGACAATTAGGCACTTGTTTTTGATTGCCATTTTGCTCGTTTGGTTTGGAGCTTAATTCATTTGGCTTTGGAATCTCTAAACCCTCTAGTATTTCTAATATGTTTGGGAATTGGCTAGTTGGTTTTAACAAGGAAATTAGAAACCTTGCCCTACTAGGAGCAGACTACCTTTGTTTGGTCGCTCTGGTTAAGTAGGAATGACTTAGTTTTTCAAAAAATTTACCTTGTCTCCTTTGCGGGTTATCTTCAATATTACCCATCGGCCCGTGCTTGGGTTGTGCTTGAAGCGAGGAGCTACGATCTACAATTATGGATTCTTTGCACCGTTTGGAGCAGGTGGCCAAGGCATTTTTTCCCAAGCACATGGGTGGCGTTCTAATCTAAGGATTGATAGTCATTAGAGTGTGTTTGTTTCTATCCTTGTTTGGCTGTGTGCATCTTGTTATGCAGAGGCCGAGAGAATTTCAAGACTTTGTATCAACTCGATGTTTTGTTCTTGAAAGCAATTTAATCTTCCTTTATCAAAAAAATATAATATATTCTTTTAAAAAAATAGACAACTTGTTTTCTATTTTTATTTGAACGCAGCTTTTCCTCTGCACAATAGACTTTCCGTCTTATCTCTTACTATGATTGTGCGCTGAGATCCGTGCATGGATCCTCGCCTCTCTCTCTCTCTTGCAAAAAAAACTCCAATATTAAATTTTGAACCAAAAGCAATCAGATCCTTTCTCCTCTCGTCTTTGAGCTGACCTCCACTTGCCATTGCCGCCACTGCAAATGACCACCAGGCCGACCACATGCGATCATGGAGGTGTACGTGTGCTTGAGATCCCGTGTTGTTGAGCCTATGTCGAGGTCACGCCTCCATGATCGCATGCGGCCATCATCAATTATGGTGGTCACTGGTGGCAGTCAGCTCAAAGGAGACGAGGAGAGGGAGAAAGGACGAAGGATTGATTTTTGTACGAAAATCCAAGAGAGATTGGAAAAAGATCAAGAGAGAGGTAGGGGCTATGTATGGATCTTAGCACATGATCAAGGGCTCGAAGTATCAAACATGGGAATTCTATATAAGGAGGGGAACATACTTTCCTTTTTATTTCACTACTGGAAACAAAGGACTTTGCCGCCGACAAAGCTCTACCACGTGGCGTTTCATGACTCTCTACGGGCCCACACGTCAAAGCGTCCACACAGACATAAACCAAGCAGCTAGCCAGGGATGTGGCTTTGTCGTCGGGGTCGCCGACATAGTTGGTCTGTGTCGTCGACGTAACGTCAACGGACTTGTGTCGTCGGCTGGCCGACGATGACACAGATCTGTGTCGACGGTATTTGGTCCTGTGTCGACGGCTTTTGCCGCCCACAAAGGTCCCGTTTCCTTTAGTGTTTTTGTAGTACTTGTTCTAGTCGTGCTTCAAGTAATTTTCCATCAGTATGAGCTGCACCAAACATACGTAGTTGATGATGACAAAATGGAAATTCGTTAGATTTGTCACTGCGTACTTGAAACAGCTAGTTCCTAGCCACAATGATCGTTTATTGTTAAAATTAATTTGCAAACCTCTGTCCCTCTCGCAGTTTGCCATACACAGTTAATTATAATAAACAGAACATGGTAATAATTTTTCATGCATAGGTGAGGAGCAAATATTTGAATACCAGAATTGCAAGCTGTAAAAGAGAGCGACATATGCATGGTTGCCCTATCGCAAAAATACCATCCCTTTCAAGACAATGATAAGATCAAGGAGGTTTCATATTCCTAATTTTCTCAACAACTGTCCTTGTAAAAACTACTCTACCTGTTTAAATTTATCTTATAAAAAAACCTCTACCTGTTGAGTTGATATGTACTTTCGCAGGAACTTGCACAGCATCTTCCGGGCGTTTTCAGGTTTCAGCGTGTGCATATGCATTATGCAAAATGCATGTTTTGGGCAGGACAATGATAGCGCGCTCAATAGCCACTAACCCGTCTGCCCAAGTTAGATATATTTTTTTAATCAAAGAACATAAGATTTTTCAATTCATTTAAGTAGAAAAGGAGAGAAAAAAAACAAGACAGCACCAAGCACCGAACAACACCGCAGCTCAACGCTGTCAACTTGACCTAAAATTGACCACACAACTATGAATGCAGTGAGCATAACAATACAACAAGCGGATACCACCGGCAACCCAACACACAGTCGGCAATCGACCCGAAATCAAGGTAAACCACGAAGCATCAAGACAGTGACCAAGTAACACAACCATCTAATTGGTGGCCACCCACATGGTTTTAGTTTTCCCCTAAGGAAGTTTCGAGAGAGGGTGGCACCCACAAAAAATGCTTCTAGGGAGGGGATGGAGCCGAACAAGATCACTATCGCCGGTCCAAGTGGGCAAGGCTTCGCCCAACACACATACCCCAAAACCGCACCGAAGAGAGGCCACACTGCAAGGGATCGACGTGAAAACCAAAATTGGTGACCACGCCGCCACAACACCACCAATGAAGGGAACCGCCGAATGCCGCCAAGCCTTGCGAGGAGATGGGGAAGGAGTGATGCAGCGAAGCATCGGAGCTCAAAAGCAGTGCCGAAAGACAAAGAAATTGTCACCACCACGTGGTAGGCCTTCAGGCGAGAGCCAGGAGGAGTTCACCGGCTTCACCCTCCACAGCAATAGTAGTAGGGCCGTGCCAAGGAGGTCATTGTCGTGCGGCCTAGCCAGCATTGACGCCTCCGACCTCGCTCCCTAGAGGCAGCTTGCTTCACCCGTTGAGCCACATAAGAGGTTCCCCAGAACGACCGCCAAGCCATCCGATCTGGGCGTTGCAACGGATCCGGCCACCGCTCTATCGAATCAGGCCTCCACGTCGCGGATCTAGCCCTTGTGCCACCAAAGATGCCCTCTCGAGCAACCAAACAACCACGCAAGGAATCATTGAGAGATGGAGGGGAGAAGGGGAAAAACCCCGGGGGGGGGAGAGGAGGTCCACCGTTGTCAATGCGCACCAACGGCGGTGTGGAGGCCGTCGTGATGGCAAGCTGGGTGCGGCTCCGTCACCCCCCGAGTCACCACTCGCCCGTGGGATACGGGGAAAATAGTATTGAAGTAAACAATTTGAGCTTAAGTTAGACATATTTTATAAACTAATTTTAGAGACATGACACGCTTTACTCAATAAAATGTCATTAATCTCTTTTCTATGATGCATATAATTTACGTTAGAAATACGATATTAAAGGAAGAAAAATTGGGAAACTATGAATAACGCCTTAATTCCCCCTTATATAACACTATATGGAGGTAAATTCGCATCACTCTTCAACATCCATGGTAGTGGGACCATGGCAAGTCAACGACTCAACGAACGGTACGCACTAATCAGGTTACCCCATCTAAAATCGCTTTCGTACATCATAAATTCCTAACAAAAATAAAAGAAAATGACAATTTTTCTCAGATTAAATTCGGCGTGGCTGGCGCCGAATATACCATCGAAAACGATGCAAACCTCCCTGAATGTTCACCAGATCGACCAGCATTGGCAGCAATTAAACACATCCCAATGAAAGGACAACGAAAGAGAACATCCTCGAGATATATAGGACGTTGCTCAATGTCGTGTACTGAAGGCTCCAAAACACACAAAGCTAGCTGGATAAAGATGTAACCCATCTGGTAACAGTTTGATCGTTTAGCTGATGACATAGTATTAGCCTATTATTAGCTCACTAATAAGATGTCACATATATCCACCACACACCATTCGCTATGTTTGTCCATAACACACCATACGTATTGACTAAGCAAGCAGTACGTAGTTCCAAGAAAATGACTACGTGCAAAGACCATTATACCTCTATTTAATAGATGTTCCAACTACTTTTCTTCTTGCTAAGCATTTAATTGAGAGGCAAATAGCGAAAACATCACAATAAATACACTTTTCATATTCAAAATGGACAAACATTATGAAACGTATTTTTTCGAATCCATGGATAAATATAGTGAAACCGTGGGAGCAGCATGCAAGCCCATTGGTGAGACCTTGCACTGGGGCAACAAGAAGCTAGAGAGCGACCTGCATTTTTGTCGGGGCTTAATTAGAAGACGTCTCAAGCTAGCACGGCCCTTCTTCCTCCTAATTACTGTACGAATTAGTGAATTATTATATATGCAGTATATGCAAGACTAGCAGCAGGCTGGCATTGTCATTACTCTAATTGACTCGCGGCAGGGTGAGGGTCGGCAGAGAGAAGAGGGCGTATGGCGCCGCGCCCTTGGGTTGGCCGCAGGGCTTCGTTCCTGTCGAATCTTGACCGCTGTTTATTCTAATTATTAAGGGACGCCAAGATCGACTGTGCCTTAGCTATCTTAATCTTTGATGCCCTTTGATTGGAGGGCCGATCGAATTAGCAGTGTAGTGCATGCATGCAGCATATAGATAAGATAAGCAGGCCAAATGGCATCAATCATCATTCATTTGTAGGGTTCTACCTCACCTTGCAGTTTGTACTGGGGAGAGAGTGGTTGGACTTGATCGATCGATCCTGGGCAATCAGGTTGTAATAAGAGCATATATGATCAGGCAAACTGGGAAGCGTTGGTCGCTTTGAGGAGGACTGGAGGGCTGCGTTGTGTGTAGGTTGGTGGATGGCGTTGCTGTTCGCCACCGGCTCATGTTCGAGCCTCGACTCGACATGAGGCCTCGCTCTCTCCTGGATTTATTCCGATCGAGGTCTGGATATTTCCCGGGATTTTATTTTGAGGCACATGCGTGTGCGTTGGGTGGAACTACGCGTGTAGTCCGCGTCAGGTGGCTTTCGGTTCCCGACATGACTTTGTGCATGTACGGAACGCGCGCAAGCTTGTGTGGTATGAGAGTTATGTGTCTCGACCCTCTCGAAAACATTTTTTTTTTAATGGAAGTGTGTACAACAAACTTGATTGTCAGAACCCTCGAGAATCAAAAGATCATTGATGAACAGATGCAACAAAGTTTCATATATCACATTTGTTTAACAGAGAAGAAGGTTTCGGCAAAATCGGTTATAAAAGAAACTTATGTTTAACCTGGCTATTGTTCTTCCAGACAATTTTATAGTTACAGGCACAAACCATTTTGCTATTTTTATTGGTTGTGATAAGCTTGTATATCCATTGGTGGTGTGGGTGTTGCTATTGCAAATGTAGTTTGAAGAGTCTCGATGTTTATTGGAGATAAATCCATCAAATAACTATCATAAAAGATACACATTTCTTTGCATACCTTGGTAACTTCGAGCCCTTGCGTCAATACATTCTTTATTACTACATAGTGGAATAGAAGAATGTATGGGTAGTTGATTTTTATGATCACATACTACAATGAGTAGGGATGGCAAATTTACCCATGAGTTCGGATACCTGACCCGATGGATTCAGGTATGGGCGTGGGTTTATACCTGTAAAATATTTCAGGTTCGAGTTAAGGTATAGTTTTCGGGTTTCAGGTTTCGGGTTTAATTTTACACTCATGAATACCAGAAAAGAATAATAAAAATTAAATATAATATAACATGTCATCATGTGTTATCAATAAATATGTATTGATGAAAGACTAAAGTATAAATATAAGTTCATATGTTTGAAGTTGATGAAAGGTTAGAGTTGAAATTGATTAATGTTTTATATATATATATATATATATATATATATATATATATATATATATATATATATATATATATATATTTGCTAGCGTGAACTTCGAGTGCACGGATCCTCCGTGAACTCGATGGGTTTTGAAATCCGAGATGTCTAATGACCGATCAAACCATTGATCTTGTTCGTCATGTCGAAGCGTAGCCACCAACCAAGTTTCGTATTTTTTGAATTTTTTGCTATTTGTTTTCTAATTTTGAAAATCAGCTTTTTAGACGCCTCCACGACTATTTAGAAGGCTGATTTTCAAAATTAGAAAACAAATAGCAAAAAATTCGAAAAAATACGAAACTTGGTTGGTGGCTACCTTTGACCCGATTTAACAAGATCAACTGCTTGATCGATCACTAAAGCTCTCGGATTTCAAAACTCGTCAAGTTCACGGAGGCTCCGTGAACTCGAGTTCATGCTAGCTAAATCTCTCTCTCTCTCTCTCTCTCTCTCTCTATATATATATATATATATATATATATATATATATATATATTGTATTCAATATTGAGATATAGGCTTATTATATATTTTGGGTTCGGATACCCATTCGAGTTTGGGTACCCATTGGGTTCGGATATGGGCGTGGGGTTATATCCATGAAAAATTTCAGGTTTGGGTTCGGGTATAGTTTTTGGGTTTCAGGTTCGGGTATAGGATGTATCCGACCCGATTGCCATCCCTAACAATGAGATCAGAAATTTTAAAAGTTCCGCTAATAGTGTATCATGCTATAAGTGCTCCTAAAATCTAAGCTCCTTACCCTCACCTTAGCATAGATTTCAAAATGCAGCGCCACCAACAAATCTCCCTTTGGGTCTCCGACGTCTTAGGCTGCATCAACATTTAGGCTCTCTTTAATTCGTTGTTTTAGTTTACTTATATTTCGGTTTCAAAATTTTGTTATTTTTTATATATTATTTTTTATTTTTTAATAATTCATCTAACATTTTAGAGATCACCAATTTTCTAATTACATTTACAACAAAAACTAAAGAGCCACGTGAAATCGTGGTTAAATGGGCCAAGATTGAAAGGCGCGGGAGCCGCTCTAGCAGTCACTGCCAGATGGGCCCGGCCCAAAGACGATAACGCAACGGTCGGGTGACTGTTAAGCCACGGGACAGGGGCACAGGGCCTCGCAAACCTCACCACGGTCCACGGGATAAACCCCTCTCCAGTCCTCCACTAGTCACTGACCACCCCACCCGCCGCCGCCCCCAACCCGTTACGAAATGCCACCGCCGCTCTCCCTCTGGCTCCCCTCGCCGCCGCACCCGCTCCTCCACCTCAACCCCAGGGCCCCCCAGGCTCTAGCTCTAGCCCCGTCCTTCTCCTTCAGGAAGCCCTCTTCCGTCTGCTCTGTCGCCTCGGCGCGCCCCTCCGACTACTTCGACCCCCGGGCCCCGCCGCCGCCGCCGCGGGACGGCTACGGGAGGACTCCGCTGCCGCCGCAGCCGCTGCAGGGGGGGCAGGAAGGGAGGGTGTTCGCCTCCTTCAACATCTACAAGGGCAAGGCGGCGCTGTCCCTCGACCCCCGACCGCCGCAGTTCGTGCCGCTCGATGTAGGTAGAGTGGTCCGCCTCCGGCGTCGGTGGGCGCTGCATGCAGACGACGCGCTTCCTTAGTGCCTTAATGGGTGTTTCGTGCTTTCGAACGTGCAGTCTGGGGCCTACAAGGTGGCGAAGGAGGGGTTCGTGCTGCTCCAGTTCGCGCCCTCGGTGGCGCCCCGTCAATATGATTGGACTCGCAAGCAGGTATCCGGATTTTGGCTGTAATTGTTCAGGTTTCCATTCAAAGTGGTGTTCTTTCGTGGTGTTATGTTGCATACTTGCAAGAAATATTGATATGTGTTGATTGGGGATTTTAACACTAGAAGATGGGTGTTGTGGGTGCATTTCTTTGGAGATTAGGAAAGAAATATTAATACTGCTTCTATGTTTAGAATGTATAGTTTGTTTAACAGTAATTTCTTACATGAGCTTCTATGACGCATTGCAATGCAGGTGTTCTCATTATCTGTATGGGAGATGGGTAGCTTGCTTACTCTTGGTCCAACAGATTCGTGCGAGTTCTTTCACGACCCTTTCAAGGGAAAGAGGTTGGTGTTGTATCTAATTTATCATAATGCATCTACCCTTTGTTGATTGTTTAGCTCGCATACTTGTCTCATGAGAAATGTGAACTGTTATGTTGAATCTGTCACATTTCATTATTCTCCTGTGTACGTCCACCATTTTTATTTCCTTCTGTTGTATGTCCAATAGTACTAATAAAGGCACTAGAACTAGCATATTGAACTTTTGTTATACTATATATCTGGCATTGAAATGAAATAGAATGATTGAGTATAGTTTGAAAATTTATCTTTGAAAAAGAATGACAATGTGGGAAAGACAGTTTTTTTTTTAAAAAAAAAATGCTGAAGATTGTTGGATAGGAAAAGAGGGGATTCAAGTGTTCCTTTTATTTGTCAAGCCACTAAAAATGTTGGCAGTTAATGCAATCTTATCTTTATTCCAATGTCTCTGCTGAAGCATTACCATTGATAATGAGGATGCTCTAATTCACCATTTTTGTAAACTAGTTTATTAACACGTCAAGCATATTCACATTCTTACAGTCACATTGTTTGTATTTTATACTTTCTCTTATCTGTGGGTTCAATTATTCACATTATGGCACTGTGCATCAAGAGAACTAGAAAACCATATTCCTTATTTTTTTATTTTATCTTCTTATCAAACACAGTGATGAAGGTAAAGTGCGCAAGATTCTCAAGGTTGAGCCAACACCAGATGGCAATGGTCGTTTTTTCAATCTCAGTATGTAATCGCATCTCGCTTTTATGAATTTTATTTGTATCCAGCTATGTTCACAAATTGACCTGGTGATCTTTTATTGCTGCTATGCTAGGTGTTCAAAACCGTCTTCTGAACATTGATGAGAGCATTTACATCCCTATAACCAAAGGAGAATTTGCTGTCATCGAATCTACTTTCAATGTATGTGGAATATCCTGTTCTATTATTAATCCTTTACAGAAGCCTTTTGCCATTATCCATTTGTAGTTCATAATTAAACGAAATATACATGAGTTGTAATTCTGATTATGTTAATTCATCAACCTACGCTCTTAGATGGCTATGCTGAACATACAGTAGATTAGTTCTGATAACAACTTTAGTTATATCCTCATCTTTTATAGTCCAATTGTTCCCCTCCCATCTCCCTCTATTTCTTTTTTTGTTAACATTGCCTTTCAACTCTTTTGTAGAAATGTATGATATTATTTCTTATCAGGTATATGTTATCATTTGTTTGGAAACAGTGTTATCATATTCAGAACTAACAAAATTGTAGGATAGATGTTTTTGCTTTTTTTTTCAGGTAAATATCCTTCAAAGATAGCTTCCATTGTGTCTTGAAAACAATGCTTAATCATAGTGTATCTTTTAAAAGCTAATCACATTGTTGTGCATGCAGTACATCATACCACACCTCATGGGCTGGAGCACATTTTCAAATTCTATCAAACCTGAGGATTCACGGGAATACAACAGACCACAGTCTGGGCCTGAATATGAGTGGCGAAGGTAGATGCCCTTGAAGGGAGATGTCAACAATTTAAAGATGAATTGCTTGGTGGTTATGTTGAAAGCACATTAGGGCATAATTTGGTTAGGCAATCTCTGGTGTAGGTAGTTGATGAATGCTTATTTGGTTACTGTCTTCCCTTGCCGGTTAAGGTGGCGGGTAGGAATTGTGTTACCCAAAATGTTCAGTCGTTTTGTTATTTGAGCTGCAGCTGGACGATGTAACAAATCTCAGCTCTGACACATGTGGCCGCAGGGTGCTAACAGATACGGCCTCCTGTCAAGCTACTAATCTGCCCCCTGAAAAGGTTTTCGTGATTTATTTTGACTGACAATGGTGTGTTTATTTTGCTGGAAGATATTATTAGTAGCCTGATGGATATTTGCCTAGTACTCTCTTCGTTCCAAAATATAAGGTATGCATGTATTCGAAAAAGTCAACAATGTTTGTAACTTTTGACTAATATTTAATCTAAAAACATATATGTTCAGTGCTATGCATGTGATATGGTTGAATTCATATTTGAAAGTATTTTCATATTATGTTAATTTTATAGATATTGATAATATATTGTGAGAACAAATAATGGTTAAAGTTATACATTAAAGTTCATGTCAAAAATTTATATGTCTTGTATTTTAGAACAAACGAAGCAGAATTGAGCAACACTTTTTTTTTGGGTGGGGGGGGGGGGGGGGAGGGTTTTCCAAGTTGTTTATCGGACCGTACGCGCATTTAGACCAGGGATTACAAAACCACTGTAGGGCTCCGAGTCATGTGCTGCGCAGAGGCGATTAACCGTGATTAATTGCGGTTAGCTGTGGTTTTAAGCTGATTTTAGTCATAAATTCAAAACTACGACTTGCCTGTTTTGTTCGTGGTTAGCCGTGGTTTTTTTCGGTTAACCTGTGGTTTTTTTACGGTTAGCCATGGTTTAAGATGGTTAGCCATGGTTTTTGTCAGATTTGTATTTTTAGCAAAAAAAAAAAGAAGAAATGATGATAAAATTTTTGATTTTTTAAATTCTGTTTAAGCCAAAGTGCTTAAAATAATTAATATTATTTTTACAAATTTTATACAATTTTTTATTTTAAATTTTATTTGCATGAATTTTAAACAGTTTGCCTCCGCGGTTTTGCTAGCCATCCACCCACAAAGCGCGGTTTTAACCGTCGGTTTTGTAAACCCTGATTCAGACTTCAAAGAGCCTTCAAGTCACCGGTCAAAACGTTCAAGGTTAAGTTTTAAGTTTTCAACGGGATTGATCTTATTTGCTATTTGGGTCCTGAGAGTTGATCTTATTTGTTGATAAATGGAACTTTGAGAAATTCTTGAAGCAACTTGCAGAATCTGATCTACTTTGTTTCTAGAGCTTTGAGATTAAAAAAGCAGCTTAAATAACTAGATAATGTCCTCTTTGATTCTTAATCAGTTTGATTTTGTTTTGTTGAGACAAAAAGTTAAGGAAGCAACTCCATCCGAAGCGAGTGCCTTCTTTCTCTCCCATTCAATTGATTTTTGGATACGTTGAATTTTGGATAAGTCCTGATACTGAAATATAGCAAGTTGGGTCGTTGGGCCCTGTCCCGCTGGCCGACTCCCGGGCTCGGCCTGGCGATAACTGAGGGCCTGTTTGGTTCGTGACTAAAAAAACCACGCCTAAGGTTAGCCTGTTGCCACAGGTGTGGCATAGCTAACTTGGCTAAGCTAAGCTAGTGTTTGGTTAGCAGCCACGGCTAACGTTAGGCTAGACAAAAACTTGTGGCTAGTGTTTAGTTGCAGAAGAAAAAATTGCCTATTAGTTCTTTTCCCCTAACGATTAATCAAGAAAATCATACAATCAACAACAGAATTAAGCAAATCATCCCCTTAATCAAGCAAATTAGACTATTAATTAAGAAAAAGAAGCAATAATCGAGCCGGTAAGCCCTCATCCCCATCAAAATCGGCGCCGTCCGCAGCACCGGCCTCCCTCCTAGTCGGCGCTGCCTCCCCAAAGACCAAGGGCTTTACCTGCCAGCAGTGCCCCGCCACGCCCTTTCCCTTGTTGTGGCTCGTTTTGCTGAAGGAAACGTGCTGCAGGCTGCCTCAACAATTGTGGCACGCCTCCGCCTAGCCGCAAACGAGAGTGGCAAACCACAAAAGTGTGGTTGCTGACTAATATTGCCTAGGCTAATCTTAGTAAAGTGTGGCAAGCCACAAAAGTGTGGCGAAGAAATTCCGCGCCACACTTGTGGCAAACTGTGGCAAAAATTACAGTCTATGACATGTGGGTTCAGTGACTAAGAAAGTGTGGCAAGCCACAGTTGTGGCACGAACCAAACACATGCTAAACAAACTGTGGCGTGCCTAACGTTAGATGTGGCAGACTTAGCTGCGAACCAAACAGGCCCTCCCCGGTGGCGTGACTAAGGTTAGGCGTGGCCAAGTGAGGCCACGAACCAAACAGCCCCTGAACCTGCTGGAAGCGCCTGAAGCTTTCGTTCCCGCGATCCACCCCCTCCCCCTACCCCTCGGCCGCCTCCTCCCTAGACCCTAGAGTTCGCCGCCGGCCGCCCGCGCCGTCCGCAGCTCTGCACCGTGCCGGTGCGTGTCCTCCAGGTAATGCCGCGCATCTCGTCCAGCATTTTCGCCGGTTTCGGTCACGGGCTCACGGCGGCACGGCCCACCGTGCTGCCTGCCATCTTGGAAGGAATCATTTTGTTTATTTTGCTCTTTGGGGTGTTAAAGTTCTGAGCTCACCGGCGATGCCCAGCCCATGGTCGAGCGCTTCCTTCTTGAGGCGGCGCGGTGCCCGTGCCCGCTTGGAGAGGCTGGGGCGCCGCGATGGGTGGGTGCCATGTGCAGACAGCAAGAATCAGCCCACCTGTATGGAGCCGTAGCAGTCAGAGCGAGAGGTATGGCTTACAGTTTCGGCAGCCGCCCGAGAAGACCAGAATCAAATTAAAATTTGGTTGTAATTCATACGTTTTTGTGTTTTGGGGGTGCTTCTAGTTTCTTTCTGCGGTGTCAACTGTCAAGTTCCCTTCTTTAGTTCTTTTCCTGCTTCATAATTTGGAAATTCCACTTGCTATGTTCATATACAGACAGGCTCCACAGCAGGTCAATTACAGGCAGCTAGTCATCTCTGCTGCCATTCCATTACCTTAAAAAGATAGATATCTCTGTTGCCGTTGTCCGAGAAGTTTTAACTTTTATTGCTTCTTGAAATGTTTCTGATTAAAACCTTTCCAAGTTTATTTCTGCAATAATATGATGTAACTCCTATCACCGTTGGACGTAAAAAATTCACCATCTTAAGTTTTTATAGGGATCCAACGTAAATATGAAAATCATAGAGTCCTAGTCCAATCCCATCAAGTATTAACCTATTACTTCAGTCAAACAGCCTGTAATCTTGTTTGGCATGGCAGGCATGCAAATATATAGGTTTGTACATGCTAAACAGCATGTCAATTGCAGACAGCTATTCATCTCTGTAGCCATTGTCATAGAAGTTTTCAACTTTTATTGGTCGTTGATAGGTTTCTGACTAAAACCTTGCCAAGTTTCTTTCTGCAGTTGTTTTGTGATGTAATCTAATATAACGTGGCTTTTCCCCCACATTAGGCATAAAAATTGTCATCTCGAGTTTGTAGTGATTCATCATACATAGAAAAATCAGATAGTCCTAGTCCAGTCTCAACGAGTATGGGCTTTTCAATTCAATGAGACAAGTTGCAATCTTTTTTGTCTTCCATGTCATACTTAGTTATTCTTCGTATTAGAACCTCAAGTTGGGTGTTTAACAAAAGAAAATGATATGGGGAAAAAGTTGACAATATTTTGTTAACATATTTTATAGTATGTGGCACTTTCTTAGTTTCTTGTGATGGCAGATCAGTATTATAAAAGTTGGTTTCACGAGACTAAACATTCAAAGAAATGGTTTGAAGGAGAAGCCAGTCAATTTGGAAAGGCCTTTGCTGTTCAACGAAGCAATCCGAAGGAGAAGCTAGTCGATTTGCCGCCACGACTATCTTGATCGTGGACGGCTGCAAAACTGGCTTATGTCACATCGCTAGAAAGAAACACCGAACGAGCGGGACAACTTCTCGATTCACTTTGTCTGCCATCTTAGTACCCCCCCCCCCCTCCCCACCATAAATAAAAAAAAAAAAAAAAAAAAAGAAAAAAAAACTTTTGATTAGGATTGCCACCTTCTCTAGCAACTACTCTGGAATGTCACTCTTGACCCAATGGCCATTGACAGGTCAGTTGGTTTTCTTGTGCCTTGGCCACATACTCGACCAAATTGGACTACATTGTATAATGCTTTGTTGCACACCCTCCAGCCTAGCTCTCCACATCTAGGTTGCACAAACAAATGTGAATTCATCTCTTGGAAAATTGGCCATAACAAGATTAGCAATGTGGACATATTGGCAAAGGAGGCTTGGGCTCACCATCCTGCTCGTCCTCCCTGAAGACCATAAACCATTTTTATGCCCACTGCCCATACACTACCTTAGTTTGGGACGAGGTCCTTTGCTCCTTGTTTGCCACTGTGGCCTGTTGCCAAGGGGACTGCCAATTTTGCGTTTGGTTGATTGTTTTGGCCAGCTGCTTCTCAGCGATGACCAGAAAGCTTTCAACAGCCTCATCACTGAGGACATCCTGGTTTGGCTTCATGCATCCCTCCCCAAATTGAGCAGTTTTGTATTTGTAACCTAGATTTAGCCCCCCCCCCCCCCTCCTCCTCTCCTGAGAGTACGATTCGAAAAACTTCACATATACCATGCACAAGTTTTGTATGAATGGATTGGTTGAGTTCATTGTGATATGTCACATTGTTACTACAATAGTAAACAGTTGTTTAGATGAATATAATGATATCTTTACAAACAGGTGAGTGTGGCAGGTCATACAGATAAGCATAACACGGTCAAATATTGAAATTCCCATTCTGAAAGGTATGAAAATTGGAAACACGGAGAATATAACTGAGTCAGCCCAAAATGAACACCTCCAAAGAGGGCAAGAAGTGGATCAGGGTAATTTACATTTATTTGTTTTTCTTTTGCATTTCACGTATTGTGTATTTACTAGTTCAAGGTGCAGAAATAAATGCATTGAAAATTTTTTCTTTCCAGCATTATTGATCAGTTAATATGTGACTTCATGTAATATTTGTGATGTACCTTCTGACTAACTGTGTCTGGTTTTGTGTCGTCCCAAGCAAAAGAACCAGAGCATGTTTTAGTTTCATTCCTTCCATGCAGTGTCAGATAAACAAATGGGCTACATGAAAATGATGTGACTTCTCAGCATTATATTCATGACCAAGATTTGTCATTTTCCGTTGAAGAACATTAGGCATCCAAGGAAAAATCTTAATGAGAGGTCTTAGCTGTTTTTTGCATTGATACAAAGGCTATAAGTTGATTCTCGTAGTGTTAAACATCTAGTTGTCACTGTCACCTATACATAAATAACTCATGTCAACACCAATGAGCCAATGAATTTCTAGCTTTAATAATTTAACTGCAAGGAATCAAATCTAACTTGTAGGTCCTATGCGATGCAACCAAAAGGGAAATAAATAAGTTTATGTTCTTGACATGCACAGTTCAATGCTTGATGAAAGCATTGACCTCCATCATTATTATAGCTGTTGTGTGGCTTTGCAAACAACTACGATGATATCTTAATAATCCAAACCGTCAAAGCTTTGATTTGCTCCAGTTTACAATTCCATGTTGGCTGCTGTTGCATTTGGTCACTCTTGACTTTATAAAAATTGCTACGTTGTATATTTCAGTGATGATTTAAAATACATCATGAGCTAATCCCTGGCATAGATGCTGTAATCGTAAACAATAAAATATGCAGAAGTTAAATGTTTGAGAAGTAAAATCAGTTCTAGTTGACACATTTATTATATTGAATTTCTATGGCAACATCATCTTTTGCTTACCTTTTTGGCAATTCTTTTTTTCTAAACTAACGCAATTTGTTTTGGATAAGTTCTGAGCTAAGGTGTAAATGCTATGTCATTTGTATTCCTGTACTAAACCTCATCTCTCCTTCTTAAATGTCCATGTGTCCATGTAGCACTTCACATATAGTTTTCTATACTACCGTACATTTGTAAGAGAATCATGCACTTCAACAGTTCAATAAATCCATCTTTGCAGGGAGAGATGAGATTCATTTCGACGTGATGGCAAAGAGGAAGGGAAGAAGCCTAGGGAGAACACTCCTAGTGCAGAATGCATGATATTGCTGCATGACTCCAAAATGGTAGATATACTTAATAAGCAGAAGGTTGATTGTTTTGTGCATTCTACATAGATATATACCCTATTATGAAATTATCACCAGATATGTTTTGCTACAATTGCATGTACCATGTCTAGATTCTAGAAACAGGTAACTATCGGCTATGTATTTTTTAGCAGTGTAAACAATGCGTTGTGGATAAATTTGCGAATGCCATCAGCCTGCTTCAAATTTGCAACGGAGACTTCAGACGAGTCCTATTCAGGCAATGGTTGCGTATTACGCAAAAGCGTCGAAGTTATCAGTTTATAAAGTTCGGTGCAGGCATCCTTTATCAGGCAGAAACCATCAACTAAAGGACAGCCTACCAATTCATTTGTTTTTTTACTAGATTCGGGCCAAGTGTTCTTGGTCACATTTGTTCATCTACTTTGCTCATGTCTATTCCAAGAGCTGTTCCTATGATATGTCTTCATACTCCTTTTGGACTTGTTATTTTTCGCTGTTTGAGGGCAACATTTCACATGTGGGTGAATTTTATGTATCGGCCATATGCGTTAAACATAAAATAAGGAAGGAACTGTTGTAACTGCAATAGAATTGGAAATCCCATAGAGGAGGGTGATTAGCGTAAATGCGTAAGGTGTTTTCTTTTATGCTAATATAATACTTCCGGGTTATAAATATTTGATATTTTTGGATTTTCATCGTCCGAAGATACAACTTTGACCGCTAGTTACTATTTAATTTATTATAAAAACTCACTAAAATTATAATGCTATTGAAATACTTTTAAGACTATAAGACTGTTGTTCTTTTGGGCTAATCTGAACGACTGAATAACTGAAATTACTAAATTTCGAGAGCTTCTCGAGGTAGTTTCTAGATTTGAACCCATTTCATTTGACTTAGCTTTATAAAGTGTTATTTCTCACCGTTGAGACAATGAAAAAATGGGCTCAAAAAATCCAAAGCATGTCTTTTCAAAACGTATATAAACCGTTAATAATCTATTAAGCAAAAAAAAAACATAGCCTAAATCTACACATGATTTTTATGTACATAACTTAATTATTTAAATTAAATTCGTGAGTCTAGTTTTGAAATTTTGATTTGTATACCTCTCAAATATCAATTATTTATGATCGAGGTAGTAGTAGCCAGCTCGACCATTCCTCTCTTTCAAGCGAACCTCGAATATTAACTGATGGAAAGTTAAATACGAAATTTTGTTAAGGTCATTAATTTGATTGATGATTGAAAATGAGACTCCATCAAATAATATTCAAAAATAATTGAAAATTTAAGCCCTGCGTAGCTAGCTCATTTAGTCATTTGGTCAATGTTGTGTGATGTCATGGACGCCAGAACTACTCTTTTCAAGACACATGATTTCGATATACTTATGTATTGCATAAATAGTCAAATACAACGTTTGGACAATTAATGTCCAGTCGGAACCAGGGCCCCAACTTCTACATTAAAATCTGTGGACTCCCAAGTCGTACCAACTCACATGGCTCTCCAAAGACAATAACCAAAACAAATGGACTATCTCAATCACGCGCAACTAGATTGGACATAGTTACAGCAGCAAAAGAACAAAAAAATGGAATAGAGTTCAGATGACCTTACCCAAAGAAGAGAGAGCGTGGATGCTTGAAGCTGTAATTGTCGAAGGCAAAAGCAGAAAGAGAAACATCATTGTAGAAACTACCTAGTAGTCTCCTGCCCAATAGAATTCAGTTTTAGACGAGATGCTCTCTCTTCATATGTCTCAGGGTTTTCACACCAGAATCGTATTTCTCAAATAGTGCATAGATGCATAGGGCTAATTATATGCTTTTTCCTCAAAAAAATAAGTCAACATGGGAATTGGGAGTCCTATGAAATTGTTGAAGTTGTGTTTTTTCATGACGAATTTTGAGCAAGCAAAGCATTTCACTAAAGCAGTGTCTTGAAACTAGTTTTTTTTTAAGAAAATTGAAAGAATTGCTGGTGACCATGAAAACTAGTCATGAAACTTACTCAAGAATATTGAGCTAAACAATTACGAGAAGAACTCATCAAACTATAGAAAATTAATTAATTATGCCATGACCATCACCATACGACGCCACTTGTGCTCGAATAGTTCAAGAAGAAAAAAACTGAATGTATTTTCTTTAATACGACCATGTACCTTCTGAACTCAACAATTAGAAATTGAGCAGAGCAAACTATTCGATGCCACTTGGTGTACAGTTCAACGGAAAAGCTCAAACAAATAAAACAGCAGGCACATGCTAGGAGAAGACTCCCAATACTGTATAGGGCATGAAAGTTGACAGAAGAACACAAAAAATAGAGGCCTGTGTCATGGAGAAGTGACTTGCTTTGAAGCAACAGGTTTGAAAGTGGTTTATTCCAAACTTCCAATTGGTTGCCTAGTTCTTTCCCCCGATGACAGCGTAGTCCTCTTCTGTCCATGTGGATTGTCCTCTTATTAGGCCCCATATTTTGACGGTATCGTTGAAAAGCTCGGCCCCAGATGCCAATCCCAGATGACATCAATACTTTAGTTTTCCATATCTGATAAAATTATATACAGGATCCCTAAAACATATTTTCTCCATTCTTAAAGGGGTTGCTAGCAAAGATATGCAACAGTGTCTCATAGATCCACCAAAGTTTGCCTGGTTCTATGAAGAAGTATCACTTTCTAGTCTGAAAATATACTATCCTTGGGCTTGCATGTATCGCAGCCAACAAGGCACAGCTAATCCCCCCTTGTAGTATAAAATTGACGCATCCATATATGGCACATAAGCATGACACAAGTTCGGTGTCAAGTTGAAGCTTCCTTCAGAATTCTGATCACTATGGTCTATGAATTAATTAAAGAAACATACTTTTAGTCTTGTCATTGTGCTCGTGTGATCGATCTGTCCTATACCGATCTAACCACTCTTTGTTCTCAGCTTGTCAAAATCTCTTGGTTACCAAAACCAAATATTTTAAATTTTTAGAATCACGTAACTAGAGGTTAGCTCCTACGTGTTGGCATGTGTATTTCTGATATAATGAACACTCATGTCACATGGTCAGAGCAGCCGACTATTTGCAGTATGGCCCAGGGATTACGAAACCGGGGTTAACCGGTCGAAAACCGCGGTTAACCGGTGAACCGGTGCGGGGCGGTTTTTGGAAAACCGGCCGGTTTGGTTTGAATTTAATCTAAATTTGGTTCAAATTTGAAAATCCGTGAAAAAATCTAAAAAAATTCCATAAAATAGTAAACATTATTATATGATTATTGGCTGAAACAGAATATGAAAATTCGAAATTTTTATGTGTTTTTCGTTTGATATGAATAAAAATAAATAAATAAATAAATAAAAGAAGAATATGGGAAGCCTTGCGTGCCTCATTCACCCGTGACCGACACTTTCGTCGACCCCAGACCGAGCGCAGCGCCTAGCGAAGCCTCCCTCCCCACTCCCCCAGCTCCTCTGCTCTTCTCCCCTCCGAGCGCCGCCAGCCGCACGGTTTTCCGGGCAAACCGACCGGTTAGCCGGAGGATCCGAGCGGTTAGCCGGTGGATCAAGCGGCTAGCCGGCGCAGATCGGCCGATTCGGGCGGCTAGTCGGTGGATCAAGCCGGTTAATCGACGCGATTTGGGGGTTAGCCGAGGTGAGCGACGGGGCGTGGCTCGCGCCGGCGGCGGTGGCGTGGCGCCAGCTAGCTAGCCGCCGTTAGCAATGATTAGCCGAGCTAGCGGTCGGCTAGCCCTCGGTGTGGCCGTGGTCGGCCGCCCAGGCGTGATTTTTTTATTTGATAAATCGCTGCTAGTGTTAGGATTAGGTAAAGATTAGGATTTTTGCAAATTTTTATTTGATAAATACACTGCTAGTGTTAGGGTTAGGTTAGTGTTATTTTAGGGTTATTACGAAAAGATTCCTGCTTCCTCATGTTCGTTGCTTACTAATTTCTTAGATAAGTGCATGCATGCATGTGGTGCTTGTATATATACTGGTTGCTCTTAGTTCTCAAAACAAAACCCAAAGAGATGGCATGCTAGTTTCTGTATGACTTGAGCTATCTTAGAACACCATGCATACTGATGCTTGTATGCTTTATTTGATAAATGCTCGTATGCTTGTATGCTTTATTTGATAAATGCTGATAAATGTTTGTATGCTTGTATGCTTTATTTGATAAATGATTGTATGCTTGTATGGGTTAGGTAAAGATTAGGATTTTAGCCAATTTTGTATTTGTTATGACGAAGAGATTTTGTGTTGGCATGCAGTGAGGCGTTGAACGAATGGCGGATGAATCTAGCGATCCGGTTTGGGATTACAAAACCGCGGTTAACCGGTCGAAAACCACGATTAACCGGTGAACCGGTGGGGGTCGGTTTAGGGAAAACCGGCCGGTTAGGTTTGAATTTAAATCAAATTTGGTGGCTCTGGCCGTGGCCGTGGCACCCCCCTCTTTTATCTTTTATTTTATAAATGCGCATATGGTTTATTTGATAATTGCTTGAATGTTTGTATGGGTTACGTAAAGATTACGATTAGGCTTGTATGGATTAGGTAAAGATTAGCGATCCGGTTTGCCTTTATTTGATAAATACTTGTATGCTTTATTTGATAAATACTTGTATGATTTGATAAATACTTGTATGCTTTATTTGATAAATACTTGTATGCTGTATTACGAAAATATTTTGTGTTGCCATGCAGTGAGACGCTGAACTAATGGCGGACGAATCTAGCGATCCGGTTTGGGAGTATGGTCTGAAAGTGAAAGCGGGGTTTAAATGCAATTTCTGCAAAGAAACCAAAGCGGGAGGTGGCGCAAGCAGATTTAAGCACCACTTGGCCGGTCGTGGCAGCAATGTGAAACCTTGTAAATCAGTCCCTCCTGAGGTGAGGGACTTCTTTCGACGGTACCTGGATAGAACCGCCGAAAAAAAGACCGAGAAAGCTAGAGAGCGGCTTAGATTGGAAGAAGCCGCAGCATCAGCAGGGAGAGGTGGAGGGGCTTGGCAGGAGCAGGGGCACCACATGGGGGGTTATGGTAGTGGTGCAGGCGGTTGGCAGGAGCCGGGGCACCACATGGGGGGTTATGGTTGGCAGGACACACCGGGTGATGACAGTGGTGCACCACGCCCCAGGTCGCACCCAATGACTGGGGGTTTCGGGAGGGCTGATCTTGGTGCTTTTGGGAGTGGTAGACAAGGATGGCAGCAGCAGTACACCGGAGGTTACAACGAACAAGAGCAATATGAACAGGCCATGGCTGCGTCGAGGATGGAGTCAGACTTTCGGGCGCGAGCAGGAGAGAGGTATGAGCATGGCGGTGGAAGTGGGGGTGGTGGTCCTGAACCTGAGCCTAAACAAGGGATGCTGCGGCGAATGTTATCGCGATCGGGCTCACAAAGGGAAGCTCGACCTATCGATGCCGGTCCCACGGTTCAGCCAAGAATTGACACAGGCAGGTTCTCTGTCTCACAGGAAGGCAAAAAGGCGAAACGTCTGCTTGGCATGGGGTGGGCCAGATGGTTTCACGCGTCCGGCATTCCTGGGAGGAAAGCAGATAATCCTTACTTTGTCGCTGCCGTAAGGGAGACACAAAGATTAGGTAAAAAATTTAAAGTTGTTTTTTCTTACTTTATGTACTATTTTGTTGCCAACTAATCATATTATGCCATATGTTGCTTTTGTAGGAGAGGCGGTGCAATCACCGTCTGGTCGTGATATTGATGGAATATATTTAGACGACGAGGAGACAGAGATCAAAAGAGAGATGGAGGTGTGGAAAAGAGATTGGGGTCACTATGGAGTGACTATAATGTGTGATTCTTGGACGGGGCCTACTGGTATGAGTATCATAAACTTTATGGTGTACTGCAACGGCACAACTTACTTCTTCAAATCAGTAGATGCAACGAACCAGACGCAGGACACTAAATTCCTCGTCGAGGTATACTTCGTCTTATTTGTTGTTGTTTTACGTTCTATTACCATCTATTTGTTGTTGTTTTACGAACCAGCTGTTGTTGTTTTTCATGCAGACAATACATAAGGTGGTGAAAGAGGTAGGGGTGGAGAATGTTGTCCAGATTGTCACGGACAACGGTGCCAACTATAAGGGCGTGTTTGAAACCGAGTAAGAAATACATGTCAATCATTTGGCATACTGTTTGGCTCACACTATCAATCTGATGTTGAAGGATATTGGAGAATTCCCAAAAAATAAAGCAATTATTGATAGTGCAAAGAGGATATGCCGATGGCTGTATAACTCGAGAAAGCTTCATGCTATGATGAAACAAGCCATCGGCGGAGAGTTAGCGAAGTGGAACGCAACTAGATTTGGCACCAACTACACTTTCTTAGCGAGCTTTTTAAAGCATAAGAGTGCCTTCATGAGGTGGATGGCAAATGCAGAGTTCCAAGCTACCTCTTACTGCCAGTCTGCGGACGGACAATATACACATCAAAATTTGTCGGATCTACGTTGGTGGGCTAGAGTTAAAGAGTGCTGTGATTCAGTTGAATACTTGTATACTTTTCTTCGTATGGCCGACCAAGACAAGATTCCAACTATATGCAACGTGCTACCAATGTACCATGATGTCCGTGGATGGATGTTCAGAGACATCCAAGAGCCCGATCGTACGCACTACTTAACGGTTCTTGATACCAGTGTTTAGAGATGTGGCGATGACACTTTTATTGGAGCAGTTAGTCTTGAATTGTTTTTATTGATTTGTTTTATTAAATTTTTTTGTTGAATTGTGTATTTTTTCTATGCAATTGCGGCTTTGAGCCCATCCCTCCACTATAGTAGAGGCACTACCGACACCATGCTAGCAGATCTCGATGGGCATTTGATAGAATGACAGACAGTGTTACCGCTGCCCAAGCATTGGTGGAAGCAGATGTGTGGAGGAGAAAGGGTGGTTCCTTCGCTGGGCAGACTGCATATCAGATGGCAATACATGACAAAATTAACCCAGGTAATTATGATTTGCGATCTACCATGATATAATAGTGATGGAGCAGACTGTTAATCAATGTATGTTGTTACGTGTAGGTCAATGGTGGACCATGTTTGGCACGGACACGCCAACGCTTCAAATGCTTGCCAAAAAGATTGTGAGCCAGTGCGCGGCCTCTAGTGGATGTGAGAGAAATTGGAGCACCTTCGCCTTCATTCACACGAGGCCCCGTAACAAACTTGGATATAACAAGCTGCACAAGCTTGTTTTTGTTTGTTACAACTCAAGACTTCGTCTTGAGCGGGTCAAAACTCAGACGAGGGATGTAGAATATGATCCTGCAGACCAACTCTTACATCTTTCAATTACACGCACGAACAGCCCAATGTTCGATTGGTTGGAGAATGGAAGGTATGTTTGTTATTTTTATTCACCCAATTCTAGCACGGTCATGAAAATCTAATTTGCATGGTATGTTTGTTATTTTGTTGTAGGTCAAATTCCACTCCGCTTTTAGATGAGGACAGATCGACATCGACAACCCACCGCCATCAACATTTGTTGTTAACCTAGAAGACCCGTCACTATCCAAGAAAAGACCAAGGGCGAGAGGTGTGGGCGAGTGAAATTTGAACGAGAATGTGGGAGACACTCACATTGGTAAGAGAAAGACTCGCTTGCCTCCTCCTATCAAGCGTTTATCGAAGAGGACGAAGGGAAGAGGCCGTCCACGAAAGAAGATTATGAAGAGGATAGTGATGCAAGCGAGGAAGAAATTGCAAAAGTCCCACGTATCAAGAATCAAGCGACAGTTCATCCTCGGATGATGGGGAGGATGATGATGGGGATGATGACGGAGATGGCGGTGATGGTGAGGGTGGGGTGGCGGTGATGACGGCGGTGATGACGATGGTGGTGACGAGGGTGGGGTGGCTTGCAACCTGTGACCAAATTATACCCACAAGGTTTACTGACCTATCTCACGAGGGAGCCACTAGGCCCGGCCATCCACGTCTAGAAGGGCAAGCAAGACAACCCAGAAGACCGGAGAGCTCAAGCTCTACGAGTGGTACTTATACGGGTTATAATTTGTTTCCTCCGCCATATCCTCAACCAATTAATCAACATATGAGGAAAGTATATGAATGGGAAATGCAGATTATTATGCAACTCTATATCAAAGTTGGCAAGCCTAACGCACGGACCACAGTCAAAGTTGGGAAGATTTTAAAATAGACTTAATGAACCACCATGGTCTAATAGTCATGTCCACACAGAGTACCGCAAAGCATACCCGAATCTGGACTTCAATATTTTAGATATTAGATACAACTTACAATGGTAATATTCTGTTCCGTTGTATACTTACATATATTCCTTTATAATATGCATGTGTAATTTTTTATGTCTCATTTGTAGGTGTCGTGTGCCACGCCTCCCTCCATTCATCGTTCTGATTAATACGCTTGAGGTAAGCTTTTGATAAAAAGTTCGGTATGACATCTTAAGTTGTGACTTGTGAACTATGTATGAAATAATAAGATGGTGGTTATATAATATATGCTATGAAATATGTAAATTATGTTTCTTTGTCTACTGAGTGGATGACCAAATTATAGGGGAGGTGCTGTCGAAATTTTGTAGAAATAAAGAACTTAGTGGCAATTCTTCTATTTTTTCTATAATGTTTTTATGTCCCTAGTGCCAAATTAGTGCTAAATTGATATTTGTATGTCCCTATAATTTTTCCGACAGTAAAATTAGTTCCAAACTATAGACAAATTGACATTTGTATGTCCCTATAATTTTTCCTATTTTGTATATAATTTTTTCAAATTATAGACAAATTATAGCAATTCTTCTATTTTTCTATACTTTTTGTATGTCCCTAGTGCTAAATTAGTGCTAAATTGACATTTCTATGTCCCTATAATTTTTTCGACAGTAAAATTAGTTTCAAATTATAGACAAATTGACATTTGTATGTCCCTATAATTTTTCCTATTTTTAAATTGATTTTTCAATTTTTTCTCTAATTTTTCTATTGTCATCTAAACCAGACCGGTTAGCCGACTAACCGGTCGGCTAACCGGGAAAACCGAGCGGTTAACCGGCCGGGCCGTTTTTTGAATATGAATTTGAATCTGTCGGTTTTTCCACGAAATTTTCCGGTTAACCCCGAAAACCGGTCGGTTAGCCGAACCGGACCCCTAACGGTTTTTGCAATCGGCTCGGTTTTGTAAACCCTGGTATGGCCATCACCAAATCCATTTGACTCTATAGTGCACACAACTCACAGCTGTTGCTTCCGTTTCGGACCATGTGGAAAAAGAGGCAGCTCGCCAATTAAGTTGAAATTTTTGCATCGGAACAAGCTGTCCATCATCTCAACTTTATACATAATTCGTCATACTTCTTATTTGATATGCATGTGTCTCATGAATCATGATTTCCTTAGTTAATATGTATGACTTCATTTAGAACAATTAGATTGGCACTTGCAGAAGGAAAAATTGTTGTTTCATGTGCATAAAGAATACTAGGCTTTGCAGGTAATTAACAAAAACGCATGTCTTCCGAGTGTAAAGAAACAGGTAGATACACAGGGAAGTCAACAAACAAATACATTAAAAAGGGGATTTTATCTTATAACCCCTAATTGATCTCCCCTTTTTCTTATAACCCTTATAAATCGTTTTTTATCTCACGACCCCCAAAATATGGTTATTAGCATTAGATAGCCCCCTTGCCCTAATTTAAATGAAATTTTCATCAAAATCGAAGCCTTCGATTTCTCGATCCGTTCCCTTTTTATGCTCGTACTCTATGCAAGGGTAGGTACAAACATCCCTCAATTTCTTCAAATCATGTCATATGCGGTCTACAACAACACAAATTTCGTAGAAAATTTCAATTAAAACAGGCTGACCACTTTTCGGGGGTTGTGAAATAAAAAACGACTTAATTATAGCAGGTTATAAGAAAAAGGGTTGATCAATTGGGAGGCTATAAGATAAAATCCCTTCAAAAATATAAACAAAAGCTATAATCAACTGAAAGGATGAACCTGCATTCAATTGAACATGTTTAATGCACCGTACTGATACAATTAGTACTCAAGGTCTACTGTTCGAAACGTTGCCAACTGCAACAGCTAACATGTTTACCATTTAACTTATCCTATCATGATTTGACTTCTGAATTCAGATCCATGCATGATTCCAGATCAGAGACAGGATATCACATGCATGAATGCATACTTTTTTTGAGGAAGGCAAAAGGGTTGCCTTTAATTATTAAACAAAAGGAGAGAGTTACAGGGTTGGGGGGAGAAAAAACGACCCCTCCCCCCAAGGTCGAAAACAACAATTTAAGTGATTACAAAGGGGGCACCTGCAGCCTCCCAAAGACGCAGGTCATCTAACAATTAGGTGAGGAGGAGCGACGACGGCCTATCAGTGAATCGGAAGATGCGGTTGTTCCGCTCAAGCCAGATCTGCCAAATAGTGGCCATGGTAATGGAGAGGGCCTCGCGGGGGGCGACCTCCCGAAGGACGTCATTGCTCCACCAGTCGACATGGTAGTTGGAGTGAGTACAACCCGAAGGCTCGAGGCGTGACACTCTGAGCTGAGAAGCCAGACGGTTCCAAACAAAAGAACTATAGTCGCAAAGCAAAAAAAAGGTGCTCGGGCGTTTCCAAGTTGCGTCTACAAAGGGGGCAAAAATAATCGTTGGGCAGATGACGACGAAGAAGGGCGTCCGCAGTCATGATCCGCTTGAGCAAGAGCAGCCAGAGGAAAAACTTGCATTTGGAGGGAGCCTAAAGTTTTCAGACCTGTTGCAGGTCAGGTCTTGACACGCGCCCTGAGCAGGTAAGCCGACTTCACGGTGAAGTTACCGTCGGAAGCAAAGCGCCAGGGAAAAAGATCCGGGTTGGCCGGGTGGATCGCTGCACTTGGCCAAGCTGGCGAAGGAACGAGATTAGCTCAGGCATGAGCTGCGGAGTGAGGTCTCGTCTGAGGTGAGATCCAGCAATGGTTAGTCGTGGCTTCATACTAATCACACTGCTCTTCTTCTAAATCCAACAGGGTCTAAATTATACCAGCTTGCAAGTTATTTTTCTTTTTCAAAGTCAAACAAGTGTACGTATACAAATGACGGTAAGAAAGATTAGAGACTAGGACATATGAGCAACTGAAAACGATACTAGCTGTAAACAAACAGATCCAATTAATGGATGAATTTAATTAGCGGATGACAACTGATAACTTGAAAAATGGAAGATGAAGCAAACTTAAAAGAGATCCATCAACACATGTTCTGTTCAGTGAAAACCAGACTGGTTTTTCAAAATCATCGTTCTACTTGCCCTAGTTCTTGAATTGCTTTAAATTTCAAGCTGAGCTGAAACGGCACCAAATTACCTAAAACCTAACATTAGTGTGTAAAGTCCGGCTGCTGTGTACACCAATTCAAATGCAAAGCTTGAACGGTCATGCATGGAGTATCTAATTACCTAGACTGCACGGCGAGACAAGTTATACTAATGCCAATTGTCTCGGTAATATACACTCTAGCTGTGGAGTTCCCAAATGGCAAATAGATTGACAAAGGCAATGTGCTTTGTAGCCAGCAGCCCAGCAGGCAAGAACAGAGCGCGGTGATTGTTAACGATTTTACTGTGAATCCTAGTTTTTTTTTTTTCAAAGTAGTGTGTGTGTGGTCTTGGGCGGCACGTGTTACTTCTCAGGGCAAACTTGATATGCAACACAACTAGGCAGTACAAAATGTAGGTTTCAACGCATTGGGATCTAAAAAGAATGCTGAGACCATATTTATGAACTATTTCTGTAAAAGAGCACCAATGGGATCACCAGAAAAGGCAGTCAGAATCTCAAAGACCACACCTAGCTGAATCCACACGGTGTTCTAGGCAAACGATATAGCTACCTTTTTTTTTGAGATAACGGGAGATATAGCTACCTTTGGATCACAGTACTGTACCCAGTTCTTAATTTCCATGAAGATAGTTATGATTAAGGTCAATGGTCTTGCATTTGATTAGGGTGTTGATTTCCCAAAGAATACCACACAAGTGGTACAGTACGTGTTGTGCCTGTCGAAGAGGAAATCTTGGATCTAGCTAGGAGATATATAGTCATAGTCCAAGCTTTGCAGCTAGAGCCAGTTATTAATGATAGATCTAGCTAGCGAGAAATTATTTTTAACAAGGAAATGCTTTTCTTAGATTATTTATAAACCCATTTAACATTTCTAAACAATATGTACCTTTTCTTTGACAAAAGTTGCTAAAAGCATGTTCATTGCAACCCTATTCCAAAGCCATCCCATCCTGACCCTATTCTATATCCAACACAACATTGGCTCTATCCTAAACCTATTTGGATTTCATATCCCTCTTCTCTTATGTTTTACTCCCAACCTCAAAGCTGGCCCTATCCTGAACCTATCAAGGCATTTCATGTCCCTCTATGTTATGTTTTACTCCCAACCTTATTTTCACTATTCATGGGTCTATTTTAAACCCATTTTGTGGAACAAAAATAGGGCCAGGAACATGTTCTAAGCACTTGTAAATATTTTATTGTGATCTGCATGTTCTATACATGTATAATGTACAAGTGTTTTGTAACAAAATGTGGTTTCCAGTTCCACATTTTGCTTAGAATTACATGAGATGCCAGACTTACCTGTTGAGAATACTCAATGGGTCAATGCAACTTTTTTTTCAGATCAATTAGTTGTGCGCCATATTTTTTTTTATTTTGTTTTCAAAGAATCAATACATATAGAATCACAATAGATTTGAGATCATGACATTTAAAGCCTGCAAGATGCTGGTTGCTAGACCTCAAAGTCTAAATAGGTTTTTTTTGCATCTATATTATTATAATGTGTTTGTTTCGTGTTTTTACCGTTATCATCGTTTTTGCTGCACGAATCCCGATTGGTATTAAGGAAAGAAAGTTAATTCAATTTTCAAATCACTGACTCAAGCCCATTGTCGAATCCTATTCAGCTGAAAAAGGCGGTACTTATGGAATAATTTTTTATTTTTAGCCCTTTTGAAATAGATATTTTATTTTTAACCCCGGGTCAAAAGTTTTTTCAAATCTAACCCTTTTGGCCGCGCCACCCCTCCCGGCGCGGCAAATTCATGCTGCCGCGTCAAGCGGGATGGCGCGGCAAGTACATGCTGCCGCGCCAAGAGGGATGGCGCGGCAAGACCGCCCACTTGTCATTCTATCGGTAGCCCACGGGCCGCCAACAGTGGCAACCTCTGCTGCGCCAGGCAAAGGGGCCATCCATGCCATGGAAGATGAATTTGCGCCAAAGGGTGGCGCGGCCAAAAGGGTTAGATTTGCAAATTCTTCAGCTCGGGGATTAAAATTAAAATATTTTTTTAAAAAAGGTTAAAAAATAAATTTTTTTTGTACTTATGTATGGCGAAACAGGACAATCTAGTCTTTCATAATAAAGAGATAGATAGTGACGACGCGGCCGACCGGAGGCGGAGCTAGTGTGAGCCGGCTAGAGCAGGAGGCGGTGCGGGCTAGTCAGAGATGGAGCTAGTGCGGGCCGACCGAAGCAGAAGGCAGAGCGGCTACCCAAAAGCAAACCTAACGCAGATCGGTTGGAGCAGGAGGCGGAGAAGGCTTGGGCCAGGTCTAGAGATTGTGCAGAAGGCGGTGTGGCAAGCCAAATTTGGAGGCAGTGCGCCCGGTCGAAGTAGGAGGCAACGCCTAATGGTCGAAGACGAAGGCAGGAAGGCCCTCCAGGGGCGAAGCTGGCATGGGCCAGTCAAAGCAAGAGGCGGTGCGTTTGATCGGAGTTGGGGAAGAAGGGAGGAGAAAAAAAAAATGGAGGAAGATAAGGCGAGTGTCATTTTCTTGTAAATTTGAAGAGGGCAGAAGGACACAAAAGTTTAGCTGAATCGGTAAAAGGCTAAAAATGATATGGATGCAAGAGATTTAAAATTATATAGGCACAAACAACAATACGGGCTTTGTAGTAATAGAAAAGCAAAACGGACACGTAATAATGGTATGGATGAAAAAAAAAATTCTAAATAATACTCATGCTATGAGCCTCCTAATTTACTGCATGTCCAATGGCAGAGTATGCATGCATCTTCCAATGCAACTGGATCGATTTCCAAGCTGATATCAGCGTAGATCCATCGTACTATGTGTGCATGCATGGTACTATATCTCGTACAATCAAACGAACTTTTCTCCGGGAGGAGTTCTAATAACCTGTGAGAAAGGCGCGTGTGTGGTTCTCGATCTACTCTCGGCAAAAAATAAAAAAGATTAAAGATCCACGTGTATGGTCCTCTACTTTCGCAAAATTGAAAAAAACCAATTCGGGCAGGCCATCGTTGATAGTTCATCATAATCAATTATGGCTAAATTTTCCTGTGACAAATTCTCCCCATCCCTTTGTAAGTTAGTCATAATAATTGCACTCCCAGTAGTCATTTCAAGGGCTCAAGCTACCATGGCAATTCTCACGTGAGTTCCAAGTCTAACATAAATTTCGAAAGAAAAAATATTTAAGAAAATTCATAGGTGAGGAGTGAGGACGGTCCTACAATATGGTTGGCTGGGGCGATGACTTGCAGGAAGCTTCATACGGACACCAACGTCGGACGCGCTGTTCTGGGCTTCCGGCCAGGCGTACGCAGTCTGGACGCGCATCTTTGATTGGCCCCCAGCATCGACATGTTGCACACGTTGAAATCCACATAAATCTCAGTCTCCTGTGCTTATTTTTTTTTCTCAGCAAGTCACCCAAGAGTGCGGCTTTGCATTAGACATTTCGGATGCTGACCGCCTAACGTAGGTAAGCACCGGGGTTACGACTTTGTTTATGCCAAAGTCCAAGCAGGGGATGGAAGACGCCATGGCTTGCCTTTATAAGCCTTAAGAATGTGGTAGGACAAAGAGAGAAGAGAGGGGATTGATTGGAGGCAGAGAGAAGCTAAAGGAGGAGAGGAGAGGGAGCTGGGCTAGCTAGCTGCTTGAAACACAGCTAGCTTCTGTAAAAGAGAAGATGATCAAGGGGGAGAAACAACTTGGTATCCACGAAGAGCGGCTCAAAGACGAGGTTTAGAATTATTTTCCTCTTTTCCTTCTGTGCTTCTTTGAAGAGTTTGATTTATTATTTGGATGGTATATGTTTATGATCGGCTGAGTGAAATTTTTTTTTGGGGCTATTTTTCATCCGTGTGTTGAAAAAGTTGCTTGATCAGCTATGCAGTACTTTTGGGATGAATAAGCATGTTTCAAACCAAAAATAGGTTTCACATATATTTAGGGAGATGTGATGTCGAAATCAATCAGGTGCCCATCTTATTAATTACAAAATACAAATACCAGGAACCACAAGTTCTGGAGCATATATAGCACACAGATTAGACATGCGGATAAACCATGAATTGGATGGTCCTCGCACACGTGCAACTACGCACATATGAATTTTGAGATTGTTTTCTGATCTTATATGTTACAATCGAAGATGAAAGATGATGATCGGGTCTCAGATGGAAACTTTTTCAAGTCCTTGCCACATCAATCAAGCACAAAAAAAGAGGTGCCTAAATTTAAACATATATTCAGTAGTACACATTGACATAGTAATATACTAATATATAATTAGGAATAGAAAAATTTATGGCTAGCAGCTGGCTATGACTATGATCCAAGATTTATTTCTTCCCCTTTTGCTTCAGGAGTGGCAGTATAAATTCTGCCGTCTAACTTTCTTAACCTGAAATTTCCTTAAAAGACCACCAACTTCTATTAACTATGTGTAGAAAACCTTTTTCTCTGCTCCAATTCCAATACACCGATGTCAGTTTTCTAACTTCCTTCCTATAGGTGCGTTCTTCAAGCACAAGCGAAAGATCTTATATGGACTCGTCATCAAAGCAAACTTCATCAAATCAGCTGAAGACTCAAAGCGAGGTTAGGATGCCATTCATCATCTTTACATATCGTCCTATTGTTTTAAGTTTCTAATTGCCTTCGAAGGTGCAAATCAGCACTAATATCCATTAGTCAAATACAGACCAGGACATGGAGCCATTATCATATGTGATTTTCTCCAGAAATGATTAACGTACGGCCAGTCTCATCGTTGTTACTTGTTTCATGGCTTCAGGCTCACAAAGATAAGCTAGCATCCACAAAGGCGGAGATGGGTGAAGTAAGGGAAGAGAACGAGAGGCTCAAGAAGATGCTATCGCGCGTCGTGGAGGACTACCGTTCTCTCCAAATGCACTTCTACGATGTTCTTCAGCAAGGGCGGCAGAAGAAGCTCGCGGACTCTGCAGCCACCGTGCCCAGTGCTGCTGACACCGAGGAGCCTGAATTCGTCCTGTTGAGCCTGGGCACAAGCACAAGAAAGCACAGGAATGAAGAAGAGAAGAGTACCATCGGCGAGGGCAAAGAAAATGATCTCTCTTTACATATCAAAGAAGGCGGCCTCTCCCTTGGACTGCCCGACTGCAGCAAGGCTGGTGCAACTAACAGTGAGAAGGTACAGCCGGATGTGCTGACCTTGAGCCCTGAAGTAAGCTCTGAGGACGCCAAAGACGGCACCGCCGAGACGACAGATCAGCAGTGGCCGCCGAGCAAAACGGTGAGGAATTTCAGCAGCGCCGTCGCGGAGACCGAGGATGATATAGCCTCGCAGCCCCAGGTCAAGAAGACTAGGGTTTCGGTGAGAGCACGGTGTGATGCACCAACGGTACGTCCACACAAATACATGATACATAAGAACATCACTAGTTCAGTTAACTTGAAAATTGCTCTCTTGCTAATTAGCTAATTAGGATTTAGGAGATCAACTGATCGAGATGGAAATTAATATGCAATCCTTGTTGCTGTGCAGATGAATGATGGATGTCAATGGAGGAAGTATGGGCAGAAGGTAGCAAAGGGGAACCCGTGCCCGCGCGCCTACTACCGGTGCACCGTCGCAGCAGGATGCCCCGTCAGGAAGCAGGTATACCATGCATGATTAATTATCTCAATTACCATACAAACAATTATCAAATTTCGATCTCTGAAACTGCAATATATATGCTACTTATTTGAATTCGAATTTAGCTAGTTGAGAGGAATAGATAAGGTGAAGGAAGTCTGAAGCTGAATCCCAGTCCCCGAATACATTTCAAAACTGCGATTAGATTTTGCTCAAATCGCAGGCCCGGTTTGGTGGGATTGGAGCAAGTTAAAACTGCAGGAGATTGGTAGAATTGGACCAACTAACAAGCATTGTCTAGTACTCTAGCTACGTACGTGGTATGCTAAATTTCCAAATCGTATTCAAATTAGTCCATGAAATTTACCAATCGGCTGTTGAGCATCGATCTCATTCATAAACATGACCTGAACCATCACAAGGTGTCAAGGTCCAAAAAAACCGCATGTAAATCCACAAATCAAGGAATCAGATACTAACTAGGCTACTGTTGCGCACCAAAAAACTCAATTCCACTAGCTAGATCGCGAGAAATTGGAGCTCGGAGTCGGAGGCTGACCTGATCGATGCCGAGGGTCGGAGCCGGAGGGACATGGAAGTGGGGATCGAAGCGCGAAGCCTAGCGCCACTCGATTCTGAGAACTGCCGCTGCTGCCTGCCCCTGCCTGCGCCGCCGCCGCAGCCGCCGGGTGCAGAATAGCGCCGGCCCCTGCGCCGGCGTCGACTCCTAGTACGATCATCTCCTCTCCTTCTCGGCGGCTCCGCCGGCTACGGCTTCCCGGCGGCGCGCGCGCATTGATCGAATCGAAACTGGTCTCCCTCGCCGATGGCCAATGCGATTCTGATGTTACGAACTTGGATTGGGCTGGGCCTGGGAAGGCCGCGTGGGCTGCAAGCCTTTCAACTTTATCTCAGAAACACATGAAGATCTTTCCAATTTTCAAAATGGTCCAAGCACATGGGTTGACCTTCTAGTCAGAATCTCTACTCCTAAAAAGCACCTTGTGGTGGTGAGTGATGGTTCATCAAACAAATCCTGGCCATTCAAATTCATCCAACGGCATGGCGCCAAGCCAATCGCCTGACGCCCCTCCATTTTGCTGTTTCTCCTCCCCACTAGCCCTAGCCGGCACCGCCACCACCCCCCGCCGCCACACCCGACGCCGCCGCCGCCGCTTTGTCCCCGACACCGACACGCCCGCCGGCCTCCCGTCCATGACGCGCCTGTCGCCTCCCCGCCGCCGTCCTCGGCCTTGCCCGAACCCCGTCTCGCCACCCGGCGCCCGCCCGCACGGAAGAGAGGTGGCGGGAGGCCGACGGCGGCGCTGGTGGCGCCTGGAGTTGGCGGGAGGCCGATCATGGCAAGTGGGCGGGCTGGGAGGAGGGGAGGAAGACGGCGGCCTTGGGAGAGGTGGCGGGAGGCCACTGTGGCGCCGGGAGGTGGCGGGAGGCCAAGGCGGCGCGGGTGGCGATAGGAGGCGGCGGGGAGGAGGCGGCGCGGCGTGGGTAGGAAGTGGGGAGGCCGACCGGGAGGTGTTGGGAGGAGGCAGAGGGGGAACCGAGGTGTGGAGAGAGGATTAGATGGAGGAGAGAGAGGAGAGGTTTATTTATTTTAGTTTTATTTTTTAAAATTAAAATACCACCTCACATGCCACATATGCAAAACCGCCTAAAAAAACACTACGGGGGGGTTATCTGCAACTTTTTCACGGTTTTGCGGGATAGGATATCTGGTTTCGTAGTTCAGGGGGTAAACAGTTCAGGGTGTAATATAGACTTTTTCCTTTTTTAAAAAAACTACGAGTAAAAGACATATGAACAGTATTCCAATAAACATAGAACTACTAACCCAAGGCCTTTAACAAGAGATGCGATGCAGTAGCCTCCCTTTGAGCCTCAGCTGCTACTATGAGAGCAATATTCTTTCTCCGAACTACAGCCTATCCTAATTAGTTGGCTAAGTATTGATTGTACTAGCATGTTTGCATAGGTGTTAAGTTCATGTACCTTGTGTCTTATGATTATAGGTTTGATTCTTTCTATTAGTTGTTGTGTGTTTATAGCATCTTTTGAGACTGCAATTCAAATAGCCTTGTAATTTTTGTTGCTAAAATTATCGTATCTTGTTGTGATAACAATTAATTATTCATGGCCTATGTACCTGTGGCAAATGGGAGATAGTTCAGGATTTTTTTTAAAAAAGAAAATTATGAATAGAGGCATATATCCTTATATCATAATACTTTGATGCCATACAACATGAACATCCTCAAAAGTTCGAGTTCTAAGGGGGTATTTTTTCAAGTGCTATGGATGCAGTGAAATCATAATGTATCAACTTTATTATCTTGTGCCTCGATTTATGTTTTCCTTTTTATCCCTTTAGTTCCGTTGCAAAGCACGGGCAATGTACTAGTTTGAGTGAAATACGCTCAAACTGTAAGAACTTTCAACGTGGGCCAAACATATTGAAGCAAAGAATTTCCCCGCCACGTCTTAGGCTGCGTTTGAAAATGCAATTTTTTTCTCCAATGATTTTTTTAAGAAAATATGTATCTTTAAAGTAGCAAATACGCTCCAGATGGTTCTATTCAAACACAGTCTCCTATTGTGTATTTTTCAATAAATTGTTTTGTTAACGAGCCTTGGGCTGACTAATACTATCTAGATGCAAATATTTTCCGTTTGATATACTTATTTTTTAACAGTTTGATATACTTGCCGGTTAAAATTTTTGAATCTTGATCGGATAATGTTTTTAAAATACTTAGATCAGATATGTAAGATTGTACGGGTAGATCCATCTAAATGGTACTCGCTGGCTATGATTTTATTGGATTTTTATAAATAAATTCTGGTGGTAATTATTCGTTGGAATTGTATTTTTGAGATGAACATGCTATATTCGGGACAAACGGGATAATAAGCAAATAAAAAAAAATTTGTTCCTTTTCCGTAACTTCATGATGATGGTTCGTTGGCAAATCAATATGCAAGGGCTGGATTAATTTGAATCAAACCTCACCTAGTTAATCAAAGCTGCTTTGAATTTCGCGCGCGCATTCATGCATGTGAGCATATATATACGTCCTCACCCATGCATGTCCTCACCCATGCATGTCCATACGTGTAACGTTCTGCAGGTGCAACGATGCGCGGAAGACATGTCCATCCTCATCACGACCTACGAGGGCACGCACAACCACCCGCTCTCCGTCTCCGCCACCGCCATGGCCTCCACCACCTCCGCCGCCGCGTCCATGCTCATGTCGGGCTCCTCCACTTCCCTCGGATTCCCCACCGCCGCCGGCCTACACGGCCTCAACATTGGCCACCCGGCGGCCGCCGCCGACGTCGCCTCCAAGTTTCCCGGCGGCCGGCCGTTCTTCCTCCCGGCCGGCGCCGCGTCCATCACCTCCACCCCGTCCTACCCCACCATCACCCTCGACCTCACCTCGCCGGCCGCCTCGCCGGCCTTCTCGCTGAGCAACAGGTTCTCCTCGAGCTTCACTGGCTCCCACGCCGCGAGGTACCCTTCCACAAGCTTCACCTTCTCCGGCTCCGGCCCGAGCAACCTCCCCGGAGCCACCGCGTGGCCGGCCGGCGCAGGGTACCTGAGCTACGGATCATCAGGCGGCGTGCCGTACAACGGCGGCAAGAGTTCGTTCGAAGCCGCGCTCAGCAGCATCAATGGAAGACACAGCGGCTCAGCAGCGGCGTCCGCGGCGGCGGCGGCGTTCTACCAAATTGCGCCGGCGCAGTTGCAGCAGAAGGCTGCCTCGGCGAGCGGCGGGGGCCGGCCGCCGCCGGCGCTCACCGACACGATCGCAAAGGCGATCACGTCGGACCCGAGCTTCCACACGGCGCTCGCCGCCGCCATCACGTCGTACGTCGGCACGCAGGGCGCGTCGCCGGCTGCAGGGGGGAGGGAGGGCGGCCAGGGGCTCAGGTGGGGGGAGCACCTCGGGCTGGTGCCGTCAAGCGCGGTGTGCTCGTCGGCGTTGCTCGCGCGGTCGTCGTCCAAGGCGCCGGCGGCGCAGAGTTCGAGCGGCCACGGCCAGATGTTCTTGGCGCCATCGCTGGGGCTATCTGCGGGATCGACGAGTGCCTCTACGTCTCCTGTGGAGAACAGGGAGCATGTTAGCTGAACATATATATACATATTCCAAACATGTTCAGATTCATTCAATGAAAGAATTTTAGAATTTGGTGTACATATCCTGGGGTATATGTGTTATGACTTATGAGTTATGACTGTTTGGAGGATAGATAATTAGATATCCTGACAGCATGTAGGATGAAAGAAAATGTATCGATCCAGTGTAAATTAATTAAGATGTAAAACAGGCAATTGAATTTGCCCTTTTCTTTTCCTTGATTTGTTTATGTCTCACAACGATTCAATGGCACATGAATACATGAGCATACCACGCACGAGCATCCATAGTGTTTTAAGGTCAGACCAACATGACCTAATCAAATGTAGATTCTTTGTTTAGATGGCACTGAAAAACAAAATTAATTATAAAACAGGGATAACTTATCTCGAAGAGGTTGGCGGAACTTCATGCATGGTTTGTCCTCTTTGTGAAATCCATGAAAAAACAATAAAGGACTTGTTAGAACAATATAGCTTCATATTTTTTTTTTTTGAATGAAAAGGCAGGAGCACTGCCTAAAGCTTTGTAGAAGAGAAAACGAAGTACAAACAAAACACAGCACAATTACAAAACAGTAAGCTCCCTCGTTACACAAGGGCGAGGGAAACAAAGCCAACAACCTTAGCCATGATCGTCAGCACCGAAAGCTAAGACTCTATTGAGAAGGTCCGCTCTTATAAGAAGAACGACCTCCTTGAAGGAGGAGTAGGCCTCCTGAAAAATCCTCCTATTTCTTTCTTTCCAAATGTTCCAGCAAGTGTAAATAACAATGCCATCGAAGTTTCTTCTCGCCATCTCGTTGAAATTACTTCTCAAGTGCATCCACCAATCACCAAAAGTTTGGTTGGCAACTGGCACAAATAGATGGTACTCCGGTAGCTCATAGAAAATGTGTCTCCACACGGTTCTGGCGAAACAGCAGGAAGCAAAGAGGTGATCCAAAGTTTCCTCGTAAGTACCGCACAACGGGCATATATGGCAATTCTGCCAGCCTCTCCTGGCTAGCACATCCGAAGTAAGGATTTTTCGTTGCAAGACAGTCCAAATGAAGAACTTGCATTTAGGTTCCGCGGACGCCTTCCAAACAGGGATGTGATAGCGATCATGCATTGATCCCTGGAACTGGATCAGGTAAGCTGATTACGCACTATACAGGCCATGCGTGGTCCACCTCCAAGTAGCTTTGTCATCTATGTTATCTTGAAGAACGACCTGGTGACACTTTGCCCAAAGGATGGTGAACTCATGGATCTCGGCATCGGTCGATAAAGCATCCAAATCTGTCATCCATTGACCATCGTTGAGGGCTTGTCGGACAGTGAGGGACTGGCTTGTGGAGCGGGCAAAGCAAGAGGGTGCCAACTCCTTTGGGGAAGAGCCCTGAAGCCAAGTGTCATTCCAAAAGTTTAACAGCCTCCCATCTCCTTAAAAGAAAGACACACTGGCTTTGAAAAGGTCGGCATCTGAGCCGTCTTGCGGGATGGAGAAAACGGCCCAAGGTTTGCTTGGTTGCATCCAGCGCAACCAATACCACCTCTGCCGAAGAGCCCTGCCAAAACAAACGATGTCTTTAATGCCTAACCCGCCAAATTTCTTTGGACGACACACTTTCCTCCAATTCACCAATACTGGCCCACGTCTCGGATCAGAGTTCCCTTTCCATAGGAAATCCCTTCGTAACCTGTCTATCTTCCTAGCTGCCCACTTGCTTAAGGGGAAAACTGTGAGATGATAAACCGCAATATAGGTGATGACCGAATTTATCAGGACAACTCTGGCAGCCTTAGATAGAAGGGATCCCTTCCAACCTGCTAACCTTTTTTCAATTTTCTCGAAAAGAGGTTGGAGGTCGCTCTTCCTGAGCATGGTGGTTTTCAGCGGCAGACCAAGGTACGTGCAAGGGAAGTGTTTTATCCCCATTTGAAGATGGGTGGTAACAGCCTGCAGATCATCGATTTGATCACATCTGATCGGGAAGATTTCACATTTTGACAAATTAACCTCCAGGCCTGAAGCTTTGCCGAAGCAGCCAAGAACTGTTTTTAACGTGAGCATATCCTAGGAGGTTGGTTTGAGGAAGAGAGCAACATCATCGGCGTACATGGAGAGCTGCGTTCCATCCACCTTGTCAGATATGCTGCTAAACTTTTGCATGTGACGTGCTTTGTTTACCAACAACTGTAGAGGTTCTAGGGCAAGAATGAACAACATCGGAGATAGAGGATCCCCTTGGCGCAGCTCTCGCCTGTGCTTAAAAGGCCTTCCAATACTCCCATTTATGATCAATTTTGATGAAGCTGAAGATAAGGACAGAGCGATCCAATCTCTCCACTTTGGTCCAAAACCGTAGTGCTGCAACAGTTCAAGTAAGTATTCCCAGCTAACGGAGTCGAACGCTTTTTGGAAATCCAACTTGATGAACAAAGAGGGAGTCCTTTTTTTGTGCAGATCCTTGACCGCACAATCGACGAACAAGAAGTTGTCCTGCAGGCACCGATTTTGAATGAAGGCACTTTGAGCATTAGAAATAATGGAATCCAGGTAAGGCGCCAATCTATTTGCAAGGAGTTTGCTAAAGATCTTTCCAAAACTGTGGGTCAAACTTATTGGCCTGAAATCTTTGGTCGTATTAGCTTCTTCCTTTTTCCGCAGCAGGACGATATGGGCTGCATTGAGGATAGGGAGCACACTACCCCCGCCAGTATGTAACTGTTTGACCGCATTGAAAACATCCCCTTTGATAGTAGGCCAACAGGTTCTGTTGAATTTGCCGTTGAAACCGTCGGGTCCCGGCGCTTTGTCTTGAGGTATGGACTAGATCGTCTCTTTGAGCTCTTCCTCGGTGAAAGGTCTCTCAAGATCAGTGAGGTCATGCACTGGAAGGCCAATGTCCTCCCAGCTTAGAGTGAACGGCCTCTCTTTTTTTGTACCGAGCAAATCGACGTAGCACTGTTGAAACGCCGAAAGCTTCTCTTCCATCGTGACCATTTGCCTTTGGCCAATAAAAATGGAACCCATGTAGTTCTTCCTTCTTCTAGCATTTACTCTGATATGGAAGAATTTTGTGTTTGCATCGCCCTCTTTAATATAGTTGAGCCTTGATCTCTGCTTTAACCGCAATCTCTGGACAGCAGCGATTCCAAGTAATCTGTATCTCAAATTCCTTCGAAGAAGTGATTCTTGTTCAGTTAACAATCTAGTCTCTTGGGCAGTGTCTAATCTCAAAATGATTTCACTGATCACAGCGCGTAACCACGCGGTGTTACCAATCTTTTGCTTGCTCCATGCTCGGAGAGCTTTGGCGGTGCGACATAGTTTAATGTGAAGTGTCCTGAGAGCATCGGCAGAGGAGACGCGTCTGTTCCAAGCTTGGTGGACCACTTCTTGAAAACCCTGGAGAGAAGGCCAGAAACTTTCAAATCTAAAACCTTTGAAGACCTTTTGACTTACTTGTCCAGTGAGTAATAGAGGGGAATGGTCCGAAAGCACAGACGACAGGGCATCCAACTGACAGTCTGGGAATAGAACGTCCCAGTCCGGCGAGCTGAAAAAACGATCAATTTTGGTCATCGTGGCATCCATCCTCTGATTAGACCACGTAAACCTTCTTCCTTGAAGTTTGATTTCTTTAATTGATGCTGTGTCTATGCAATCTTTGAAAGCTGCCATGACCCTTCTGTTTCTGACTGGTTTGTTTTTATCTTCGTCTCTGTAAATCATGTTAAAATCCCCCATAAGCAGCCACGCATCTTGGACATTCTGACATAAACCAGTAATTTCATTCAGGAAAGCAAACTTTGCTTGCTGATCTTGCGGTCCATACACCCCAGTACAAGACCACGCACGATCTTCGCCATGAGTTATCACCGAAGCCGACACCGAAAAAATGCCAACATGCACATCGGTCAGCTTGTGAAACGAAGATGAAGCAGCCAGAAGGATCCCCCCACGCGTCCCCTGGGCTGGAAGATGATAGTAGTCGTCCACAAAATCTGGACCAAGCAGCTCTTTGATACAGTCCGTGGAGATGTTCTCCATCTTGGTCTCCTGAAGACAAATCACCGTAGCTCGGTAGTCCTGGATCACACTTCTTATGAGAGCTCTCTTAGCTGCTGCATTGATTCCTCTTACGTTCCAACTTAAAACTCTGCAGTTTGATGCTACCATGTATGAGAAATTGCACCAAAAAACTGCAGCCCGCAGGCCGCAACAAGCATGGCCATACTAGCCTTACCATGCCTCAAAGCAGCAATTAAAAGGAACCCACCGAGGACCACAGGAAAATTGTGGTTGAACGATACAGAGATACAAATCAACACAAAACACTGCCCAGGGGGCCAAAAGAAAAGGCAAGCTCTACGGGTGCAAGAGGACAAACGCACCAACAGCCAACACTTTTGGACTCTAACACAGCCTGCAGTAGACAGGAAACAACGACTCAACGGAACGATGCAATACATAGGAAAACTAGGGGCAACACAGGGGGGAGAAATCCCGACTTTAGCTAAAGCTCAGCCATCTGCCAACCCAACGCCCCTGTTGCTTGAAGAAGATCGGGCGCCACAGATACCCCGGAAAAATGTGCCAGGGCCTGCACCATTTCTGCAGTGAGGGGAGAGTTAAAAAGATGAACATATTTCTCGAAATGCTCCTTGTCCAGCACTGGAAGCTGATTTGGCAGCACTCCCAACTTTTTGGCAATATTGGGTTGAGCTCTCTTTGTGATTGGCATTTTGGCTAGGCAGTGTTTTGCCAATCTAGCGCTTCTGCGTTGCTGATTGATAGGAGGTGACACAATGGGTGGACCAGGCAGCAACGGTGTTGGAATCCTTTTGATGAGCGAGTTGGCTAGCTCGACATCTTGACAGTCATCTGAACCGTTGATCAAGGTAGCAAGCTGTAAAACTTGGCCCCCCACAGGATCAGTGATCGATTTGTCTGAGTTTGAGTTGAAGAATTGGGCGTCCTCTTCTTGCACATGAGGTTCGTCCTGTGGAGTCTGCTCCAAAAAAGGCACAGCCGATAAAACACATGGACTAGGGACTGAAGCCTCAAGTAGCATCGGGTCCCAAAGGCTCGGAGTGGAGTAGTAGCAAGATTCATCTTGACGGACTCCGCTCGCCATCAGCAAAGTGAAGTCCGCACTGTCGATAACCCTTGGTAAATCAACTCTAGCAGCGTCTTTGTCCCAAACGGTCACGGCTTGGTCTTGGACACTCTGCACTTGTTTTGGATTGCTGGACGGATCGGGCAGCGGAAGTTGGCGTCCCTGTTGGTTCCAGCCGCCCTGCCTGCGACCAAGCCGATCATGCACATTTCTTCTAGATGGCTCACCCAAAAAATTAGAACCTCCTGCAGCGTTGAAACGTGAAGAGTGACTGGAACTCCCTTCGTCGGGGGGTGGCGGTGACCTGCCTCTTCTCGGCCCCTCTCGGCGAGACGCGCTTCCGGAAAGGTAGGAGGAGCCATCCTCCAAGCCCAGGCACCAGGGCAGCTGAAAGGTGAGCGGGAAAGGGGAGGCCCCTCTAGAGATGTCAATATCGGAAGGCCCGAAATCTATTACCCGATCAATGTGGATGAGCACTTTGTATGATAGGAAAGTTGGCTGCAACGAATCTTCAGATGGGCGACCAAGGAAATCTCGTCTCCTCCCAGCCCCTTCCTCCAGCTTAAGAGTTGCCCTCTTAGGAATGCCGTTTGCATCCGCAACCCACGCCCAAATGCAAAGACAAGCTGACTCGCTCGGCGTCAGGGGGTCATCAACCACTGGGCATACAAGCCCTCTTCCCTGGACTAAAGCAACAGCTGTGTGCACCGACCAACAATGCCTTGGGATACCCTCGAAGCAGAAACGAACCTTGTAACGTGGTCTCCAGACCTCCGCTTCCGCCCTCGGGTTCCAAAGAACAAAGCGAATGTCAAAATCCCCATCTTGAAGCATCTTCGCTCCCAGCAAAGTGTCTCTGACCACGGTGGAGGAGCATCGAAGGAAGAAACTATCGGCAGAGAACAGGGAGACCTGAACATCATCATCACCGAGGTGGAAAGTTTGGACCAGCAAATGATGCAGCTCTTCCATGCTGAAATAAGCACCCGAGAGATTCAGACCAACCAACGCGATGTTGCGCAAATCTTGTTCTGCCTGGGTTAGACCGGCTGCATGAAGGTGATATGGTTCCGGTTGCTCATCGAGATGACCAACAATGTGCATGCGGCCCCTCCACAGCATAATAAAAGGTTCAGCAATCGGTGGCTATCAATGTGTGACAATATCCACAAATCTGTACGGCATCAGTTCTATACGAGCTGGAACATATGAAAGGAGAAAAACAAAAGGAATTTTTCAACTCAGATCATGGTAGCTTCCTGGATGTTTTGCAGATGATCAAGGGCTCAAGGTTGTCCTTATCAACAGGTTAATGGCGTTTGGGGCTAACGATCACCGTTAACCCCTGCTTCTAGACCCTTTTTGTTTTTTCTACTGACCTTTTTTTGGTTTTCCTTCTTTACAGCTGCAAGTGTTTCTTAACTCATTTTAATGGAATGGCAGTGCTCCTGCTCATTTGTTCAAAAAAAAAAAATGAATTTGATAGAGGCCATGTCATTGGTTCGGAAAAAAAAAAGGTCGGATCAACAGACCACAGCTAGCTTCTAAGGCTTAAGAGTGGATTGATCATTGATACAAACACATATTTATATAAACACATTAGATATCCATGATGCTTAAGCTTGGACCCACATGTGGGGGCTTCAACTGGTCTCTAAGGCTTAGCGTGTGAGTTAATCAATGATACATACATAAATACATGAGTTAAGCTCGGGCCCACAGGGGCAAAAAACTGACCTCGAAAGCTTGGTGTAATTTTCGGCAGGTGACTGCACTTAGAATGCTACTCGCCTAAAACCTTTTAAGATAGGGCCACGACCATGAGAAAAAAGAAGAAGTTTATCTTCTATTTCAATTTGCAACCAGGGCCATAAAAACGATTTTTACTTAGAGGCTGCATCTGCATGCCTATGAGCTTAGAGTGTGCTGTGGGGAGTATGCAATGGTTGGAGACAACCTCTCTAAAGAACAAGAGCAAAGTGCGTAGAGACTTAAGAGAATGCGTTGCGGATGTCCGTGCTGACTAAAAAGTATACTCCCCCCCTTCCAAAACAAAGTATTGCTTTTAAAAATTATGTCGTTTTAGATGATGAGTTGCCAGATTCTAAAACTTTAGTTATCAATTTGTTTTGAAAACATATAAATAAAATACATCAAAAGCATGAGCAGATTTGTTTCAAGTACTTTTGTGATAGTATAATGCTATCGGTTTCATAGATATATTAATTTTATTAAAAATGCTAATACTACCTCCAGTCACAAAAAGAAGTCGCCGTTGACTTTTAGACATGTCTTTGACCATTCATCTTATTCAAAAATTTAGTTCAAATATGTAAAAATATAAGTAATACTTAAAATATATTTAATAATAAACCAAATCATAACAAAATAAATAATATTTATATAACATTTTTAAATAAGACAAATGGTCAAAGTCGTGTCCAAAAGTCAACGATGACTTCTTTTTATGACCAAAAGGAGTACTAAATATTAGTATCCAACATTCCATGTTCAAAATGGCATGTTTCTATGAACCAGGGAATACATTAGAGATCGTGAAGAGTCAAAAGAAACTTATACTGTGGGACAAAAGAGTAGTAGATCAGATCTCCATCGCTTACAGAAATTTTCATCCAGATATATGCACAAGAGAAATCTACGGTGTGTTATGTGAACACTTGCAGCCTCGTGCCCAGTACACTGCCTGCAGCGCCAAATGGACATCAGTATAGTGGCCACTAAACGCTAACCATGGATTCGCAGGCTAGCTAGGACCGATGCAGCATAAAGATCTTCTCGCTTAACATGAGAATGCCATGAAAAATGGTCATCTACTCATCTATGGCTTCAAATGTGAAGAACATTGGCTGCGATTGTCACTTGGAGATTACTTTCATAAACCGGCTCACAGAACTGAATACACCCATGACACTATTGATTAATGATGGTGCCTCTTCAGATTGCTCATCACCACCTCCAAATATCATCTGCAAATTGAAATGGTGTTATTTTTCTAATGTATGTTCTTCACAGCAAGTGCTAACATTGCTGAACTATAACAGCATATCATAGATAGTAAATTTTTTTTGCCTATTTGGTCCCTGAACTATGGCCTCGGCCCCTATTTGGTCCCCAAACTCAAAACCCAGACTTAACCGGTCCTCAAACTCATAAAACCGGATATGACCAGTCCTTTGACTATATTGCAGGTGGTTTCACAGACGCGGCAGGGCAGATGTGGCTTTTTTTTGCAGCCATATATGATGCCATGTTAGAAAAAACCACCCACAATCTGGTTATGAATTTTTTTTTTCTAATTTTTATGAATTTTTCATCAACAACTAGCCACTTGGCATTCACATCAACGGTTAACGGCCACGTAAGCGCCACATCAGTACTTAACGGTTGCCCTAACGGTTTTAGGGCAACCGTGCAAAGAGAGGCAAAGTTTAGGGGGGAGAAAAAGTAAAATTCAAGTTCGGGGTTAAGTGAGAATCGCTGCAAGTTCAGGGTGGCAATAGTGCAATTTTCCCTAAAAAAAATTCTCTAGCTTGTATGGAGCGTCAGTGGTTTGACTACTTAATTTGTGTGCAGTCACACAATGCTACATTGAGATTGAGAAATTTAAGTTGATTGTTGGGTGGTTAAGGTTTCTACATTTTAACCCAGTTTTTTTAACAGTGTCCAGATTGAACTGCTCAAACATAAATACATATTGAAAAATGATAGGAGAAGGTAGCATATAGTCGTTCATTCCAGTGTATAACCTCAATATCTGTTGCATCAGGGCGACTTATAAGTTCTCTGGCAAGCAAATACCGATTGGGCCTATTTGGATTATCATAAAATACTTTCCACTTTCTGTAACAGATAATAAAAACAAAATTTAGCTTATTCCTTCAATGTATATTAACTTGGATTGTACGACTGAAAAAGACAACAATTATATACCGACCCAGGAAAACATCTGAAGATTGCACCAGTGGGCAATGGCCTCATTGAGTAAACAGTGGTAAAGGTACTGCAAGGTAGGTTGACAGATGTTAGAAAAGACACAGAACACAACAGATAAAAAGAAGAAAACCTTCACTAGTTCAATAGCTTACTGACATGCACTTGAATACAAAAAAATATTTTTGAAGATGTAACAGGTATATTCTGATCTTGGCAAGTAATAGGTGATTATATTTTGGGAAGTAGAAGTAGTGACACATTAACAAGCCACAGTGTAAATATGATTCCACCGACTTACCTTAAGAAATTTCTTCGTAGATTCCGAACATTAAACCCTACTCCAACATCTCCACTAACAAGGCGTGGATTCCACATGATTAGAGGTCTTATCTTCATTAAATAAAAATCAGACATTATTCACATTATATGAAATATAAGCAAGAACGATGATGTTATTAAGAAGGTAGTTGAGAAAACATTATATGAAATATATGAAAGAACGATGATGTTATTAAGAAGGTAGTTGAGAAAACAAATTTCGATGGTTTTTCAATCAAATATATAAATGAACGTTGATATGGTTAGGTCTGTTTGGCCAAGGAATTCCTCATGAATCTTTCATGGTTTTTTAATCAAATATATAATTGAACGTCGACATGGCTAGGTCTGTTTGGCCAAGGAATTCCTCATGAATCATTCATCTGACAGCCATGCATGTCAGTATATAAAAACCTGCTTGTGCAAATGCTTTTGGAACCTGCAAACATACATGCAGGACCAAATACTGTGTAAATGCACATTTCAATAGTATCCTCTCAGTAAATGCTCATGTAAACTTTAGCCTACCAACTTTGCTTGGCACACAAAATAATTTTTTTAATAAAAAATATGAACTACAAATTTATTTACAGATGTTTGAAATTTGATCAGGCATAAGTTACATACAGGATCATCAGAGAGTTGAGATGCAATGCGTTCAACAGATTCCAGCATCTGATGATCAGGGATAACCATAACAACGACTTCGTCCTCAGCATCAACTGGTTTCCGGTCACTTAAGCTGCAATGTAAGTTAGGAGAAGGGACATAATTAAATGTACAAAACTGAGTAGAACAAAATTTAATGTCAACCATCTTAAAGAGCAGATAATCCATAAGGCGGGGAACAAAGGGGGAAAACTACAATTTATGTGAATCGATACAGTAAGGCAAAGAAAACCTAACAGATATATTTCAACGATGATAGGGGGGGAAAAGCAATATCCTCACAGTGACAACTAAGGGGTTTGGTAGTTCTGAATTTTGTTTTAATTTTGATTTTGATGATAAAATTTATGATGTTTCACTTTTGTGCAATATTTAATGGCCTAAAGCTAGAATGAACCAATAAAATCTTCTCCAAGAACACAAAAAAGGTCTGTATTCAGTTCGATCATGTCCAGAAATATGACATTCACCAATATGATTTTGGAGCAAACTGAACAGATCTTAACAAGAAGAAAACATGCTTCCGTGTAAATACTGCGAGTGTCACAAGAAATCATAATCCATAGCAACTGACATGAGTTCAGTAAGCAATCCATCTCCCTTCTGAGTGGACTACTGAAAGTAAATCAGTACCTAGCGCACTTGAACTGTGCATCTTTCCACTGATACTTCAGAAGGGCAGCTGCTCCAGCATCAGGGAAAATGGCCTTAACTTTCTACAAGCATAAAATTGAACAACCAAAAGAATTATTTAAACTGCAAGAATAATAATTTCTTTATGACTGAAATAACAAGCTGTGAAGTGTAACGCTCTTTTACAAGAGTAGACTAGTAGAGGACAAGGTATTGCACACGCTACACAAGCTTTCTCGGGGATAGCAGATTGCAAGAATATACTCTTTGTATTGTTTCTTATAGCAGTCGGTGGTTTTTACCAATGAGACATTGGTTTATGTTTTAGTTTGCCCTGTAACGTTTATTATTGAGTAATGAAGGTTATTTGTTCTGTTCAGAAAAAAAACCCAATGAAATCAGTGATGTGCCACGTAGAAGATAGTGCTACTGAGTTGTAAAGAGGACAGAAAGAGCAAAATCCACATCTATTGCTAAACAACATTGTATCCAAACCTGGCCTGTCTCTTGTACAAGTGTATCAAGAAATATTCTCGACAATGCCCAGACCTCAGCCTGTGCTCCTTCCTCATTGAGGAATTCCAACTGAGGGATCAGCAGCTCTGCCTACAGAATGGAAACCCTGTACCCATCACCAGTGGCAAGAATATGATAAGACTGTAAAATCAGCACAAATTTAGAATTTTAATCAACCTCTTGAGTGGCAATTGAAGTGATTCCATCCATAACACTAATGATCAATTTTCTCCCAAAAAAGTGCACAATTTTTGTGACAGACATGGCTCGATTGGAACAGTATATCTGAAGAATTAGCAACGTACAATGGCTCGCATGCCTCCGGAGTTGACGAAATCGGCGCTCGCCTTCCCCGACTGCGAAATCGCGCCCTCCAAGTCCGACGGCAAGCAGCTGGACAACACAGCAGGCAGACTCATCAGAACAAGACGATCTGATCTCTCTGTGCCCTTCGAATGCCCAGGAACGAGTCCATCCAGTCCCAGAGTACCGGCGGTCCCGAGTCTCCTTACCTGTCGTCCTCCTCCACCTGCTGCGCCGCCCTATCCTCCGCCGCCGCCATCGCCGGCTCGGCCTCCGCGGGGGCATCGGAGGCGTCGAACTTGCCGAACTTAGCGCGAGGGCGGGGAGGCAGGCGCCGCAGCCTCGCCGCGGCAGCAGGGGAGACGACGATGGGTGGAGCCGGGAGGCGGCGGGGGAGAAGAGCAGCCGCAGGACAGGCGTACTGCGGCGAGAGCAGCGGCGATGTCGCCGTCGCCATTACTTCGCGCAGGGAGGAGGCGTGGCCGCGGTGCGGCTGGTTTGCTCTCCCGCTGCCCGGATAACGGTAGGCTCAGCCGCTCAGGTTCATTTCGCAAACGTGATTCCCGTCTACGCGCGCCGTCCGATGGGAATTTAAACAAACCAGATCAACTGTCATCGCAACAGCATCTCTACTCGTGTTATCGTGATGATCTATTGGAGCACCGGGTTGATCAACAGCGCATTAAAAGATGGTTAAGAACGTCTTTGATTCGCGGTTCGGTTCGATTGAGCCAAAATTTATTTTTTTCGTACAAACTATTTGATATAATATTTTGTAATAATTTTTTGTAACTTTGTAGAATTTTTACTCAAAGATCTTAAAAATATTTTTTACATAATTTTTAAATCTTTTCATACCGTTATTTTATGGTTCTCAACTTTTAGTCCAACCATACCGAACCAAACAAAACCGCAAACCAAAAAGGGCAGATCGAGGTGATGTAAGCATCTCTGAATTCTATTGATCAGTTACAGACTTACAGCTTATAAGTAGCACTGGATACGCGCTGAACTCTCTTTCAGCATGCATCTTTGGCACATCCATCACAAGTTCAAAACAGTTTACCAACAGGGACCAAGCTACATGGCAAGCTATATCTCATTTTTCATATTTGTCATATGTGTTTTGATCTAGTCTAGTTGTTGCAGGCAGTAGCTGTGGTCTCCGTTTCTTTTCCTGTTGCGAAAGATTTACCGCACCCGCAGGTTTTTGTCGCATTTGGGTTCTGGAAGGCAAAGCCACCGCCTATGAGAGCGTCGCTGTAGTCCAGCTCCATGCCAAACATGAAAAGGAGGCTCTTTGGATCGCAGACTGCAGAAACACACAAGAGTGTTCCCATTAGAGATCTGCTCAATCAGATATCTGGTAAATTGGTTCAATCTGAAAGTGAAGAGCCATAATTCATAATTGGCACTTCTGAAATCTGAACATCAGCATAAGACCTATTTCAGGCCTCCAAAACACAATTGGAAACATGTGATCAAATTACCCAAGGGCAATTCCATCTTAATTAGTAGAGCTAACGCAAACAGCCAGCTGGTATTAGAAAAGCTAACTGCAGCTCTAGTAGTTATTTTTAGTAATCATAAGGCGCAGTTAAGATAAAGTGTTTACCTATTGCAAAACCATCATATTCTATAACTGAATCACCAGGATTAGCATTTGCTCGGTTTTCAAACTCCATGGTGTAAGACATGCCAGAACATCCACCTTGTTTAACTCCAATTCTCAAACAGAGATCTTCATTCCGCTCAGCCCTCATTTTATTCAGATGCTTCAAGGCCTTTTCAGTCAATGAAATAGCTGGTGCAATGCTGCCAGGAGCTGCAGCAGCTGCTGCAAAATATGATCAATGATTTACTGAGTTAGTTTTGGAAGAAAGTTGTCTGAACCTCTGCGTCATAGGCCATAGCCAGATTGTAACTACCAAACTTCTTCACTTGATACCCTTAATAAAAAAGGGATTGGGAAAACAAGGCCTAAATATCTGTCTATCTACTATTGGGTAGACATAGAATTACGAACAAATTAATGCATAATTCCTAGGAGGAAAAAATTCCCTATGGGGCCAAGACAGGATGCCGGGCATTAGTGCCTAGGTGCCTCCTAGGGCAATAATGTGTACAAATATGTGCATCAATATTCAATAATCTATAATTCCCTTATATTGCAAACGGAGAGAGGTATTTATGAATAGGCAATGCTTTCCCACCTGCTACCACAAACAATAACACGGCTGTCTAGGAGCACGCAACCTTTCCCCTTTGAAGAACCTTGTGTAGTAGAGGTCAGGGGATGCAAGACTACTGGTTAGATGGCCTGATACCACAAACAATAATTGGACTGTCTAGGAGCATGAAACTTTTTCCCCTCTAAATAACCATGTGTAGTAGAGGTCAGGGGGTGCAAGATTACTGGTTAAATGGGTTTCGCGTGGCAATAGACCTACAGAGGATAACCACAAATGTATGTATGCAAAATTGCCACGCACACAGCTGATCAAGCGAGAAGAAAATAAAATTAGTAGCTCGTAAAGCATCTAGGCTGGCCATATACATAAGGAGTCGGGATTCAGTCAAATACTTCTGGGCATGCCATCGATTAAGCATTGGTATACCCAAAGCTACCAAAGTACCGATCAAGCTTACTAAAAACTAAGTACTGGCCACACAGAATCTTTCTATCCATGGCATGAGCAATTTTCAGCTGCCAAAATCAAGATAAGGAGGCGTGCAGTATCAAGATCAAAGGTCAGTTCCTATGTCAGTCACAGCTCAGCACTTCACACGGTACGGGCCAATCCAACTCCATAGTACAGGTTTTCGCTACTCTCTTTTTTGGCACTCACAAGTCGAATCCCCGAAGCAGCGGATCCAATTCACGCAAAAAAGACAAATCTTCTTTCTCTAATCAGGCTAGACAAGTAAACAGCATCTGAGTTGACCAAGAACCTGGAGGGGCGGAGACGCGGAGAGAGACGGCCCTGACGCCGCCGCCGGGAAAACGGACCGCGGAGGCGGACGAGGAGGAGACGGCGAGGTGGGGGCGCGCGGTGCCGGGGAGGCGGGCGAGGAGAGGGCGGGCCGTGCCGGAGGCGAGCGCCATAGCGGGGTTCGGGAGAGAGACGGAGGAAGCAGAAGAGGACGACGACGAGGGGAGGGGAAAGATCTGGTGGCTTGCGGGCCGCCCGGGTTCTTGGAAATTTTGGGGCAGGCCCTGTGGTCCACAATTTGCGAGCAACAATCTTGACAGAAAAAAAAAAAAAAGTTTCGTCGCGGGTTCGTACTTCGCAATGCAATGCAGCTTATTAATTTCCGTAGCTGATGAGTATGGTTAAGATGAATGATGGTTAACGAGAAAAAAAAGCATGATCGTTTCTCTAAAAGACGTAGAAATAAGAGGAAAATTAAAAGACGTAGAAATCAGAGGAAAATACGAGGGGGGAACTTTTTTTTTTTAGCAAAATGGCAAGGGAGCTGACGTCTATTGATGAAAAGAGCACGAGATTACAATAGGGAATACGCCCCCCATGGGGGTAAAACAAGAAATTAAACAATTATAAAAAGGCTCCTGCACCCATCCAAAGGCGCAGGTCATCAAAAATAAGTTGTAAGAACCCAACCCTCGTTTTTTCGGACGCGTGGAAGACACGATTGTTGCGTTCGAGCCACAACGCCCAAATGGTCGCCGAGATGATGGATAACATGCCGCATGTAGGCCCAGCTCGCAGGCGTCCTCGTCCCACCAGGCAGTAATAGAGTAAGAGTGAAGCCATCTTGATGGGCTGAAAAGGCCATTGCTCAGTGTACTGGCCAGATGCAACCAGACGTAGCTGTTGAAATCACATCGAAGGAACAGATGATCGGAAGTATCGAGGTTGCGCAAGCACAACGGGCAAAAATAGGCGTTTCGTATGTGCCTGCGCATTAAGGCGTCAGCAGTGAAGACTCGCTTATCCAATATATAGCAACCAAAGGAAGAATTTGCACTTTGAAGGGGCCCATTGCTTCTAGGCGCATTGGAGCGAGGAGGCGGAACAGCGCCCGGCGAATTGGATCTTATAAGTGGACCTGACTGAAAAGGAGTTTTCCTTGGAGAAACGCCAAGTTAGCTGATCCTCCTCTCCCATGGTTAGAGCTACATGGGAGATTCGACGGAGAAGATGCAAGATTCTGCCCGAGGTTCAGCAGCCAGTTGTTGTTGAGAAGGGCGTCTCTCATTGATATGTCCTTCTTAGTCGTGGCCAAAAATAACAAGGGGGCGAGCGATCCCGGAGATGAGCCGGACAGGGGAAAAACTTCACTAGTACATCGTTTCATGGGATCATGAGTAGAAAAAATAAAAAATAAATAATTACCGGATATATTGCAATATCTAGTTCATGAGTAAAAGAGTTAGTATCTAATTTTGTATGACGTAGCATATTTAGAAAAGTTTAATCGAAACCATGCACTAGAAATGGTAATATGACGTGGATTGCATTGCCGTACATACAAATGGGAAAAAATGATTTATAAAATATATTCAGATAAACTTAGAGGGAGGTTGGTTGTGTGTTATTATGAGACCGTAGTTGTGTGTTTATAAAGGGTGGAGACATGGTTAGTGATCAACAAAAAGATGTGAAATCAATTATGAGGTGGCGAGAAGTGGAAGTGGATCCGACAGCTATACGAGGAAGGAGAGAAGGGTGTCTCGCTAGCTAGAGAGGACGAGGAATGACACCAATGATGAATGACAAAGAAGAATGTGACCACATAGAAAGGAGGTGATTGTAGTTGTACCATCTCATTAGTGGATCGTCAAAAGATATTGGGGAAGGCTGGCTGGCAGATCAATAGGAAGAACAATACTCACTCCGTTTCAAAATATAAGGCATATAAATTTTTGAGCAGTCTTTAATGCAGATATTTCACCATTATTTGCTCTCACTATATATTATCAATAACTATAAAATTAACATCATATAAAAGTACTTTCAAATATGAATCCAACTATATAACATGCGCAACACTAAACATAAATTTTTTTAGCTTAATTATTAGTCAAAAGTTACAAACGTTGACTTTTCTAAATACATGCACGCCTTATATTTTGGAACAGAGGGAGTAATAAATTAGGAGGTTATTAGAATGGGAGGTGGATATGATTGCTAGCGTTATGCTACACTAGACAAAAATTTTTATGGGCACCCCTTTCAATGCTACACTCCTAAAGAAGCAAAGCATAAGCTTAGCGAATGGGTTACCACAAGGGAAAAAAGAAACAAAGTTCTCAACAAGCACTTTGTATATGGCGTATATTTGAGGTGCTCCCCTTACACATGTTTCCCTATTTATAGGGGGATAGCACTACACTTTTAGAGACATATATAGCCTTTTAAATTTATAAAGCAAGGTTGCATCAGTGAACCAAACTAAGATGGTCACATAAAGCAAGGTTACATCCGTGAAACCAGCTAAAATGGTTGGCTTACCCTCGTCCAACAACTAAAGCAGGAGCAACATCATCTTTGAGCTTACTCTCCATAGGGTTGGGATGAGAATGCCCTTCGTCATGCAAAAGTAAGAGCTTAAGGAGTTCAAATTTTAGTCGGGTACGGCATGCCTCTCTAGGAAGGATCCAATTATGCTTATCCTAACATGGTTGTGGTCCCCGTTCTCACCATACTATTCATCCCTTGAGTTGCCTTACCTGTTAAGTTGGTTTGTCTGCCACATACTCCTTCTTCACTGAAGTGTGATATCCCTTGCCTAAAGGTCCCGTAGAGCTACTAGTTTTGCTTTGCGAAAGTGATCATGTGAGGTGGATTCCCTTGATTTGGAGATCATGGCAAATCTCAGACCTCCTGTTTTTATTCACGAGGGTGGTCCTCAGCTTTGTCGAGCTACCCTTTTGTTTGCTTTGGCGGTCCTTTGCTTTGCATCATCTTGCATTAGAAAGGCACTTGGAGTGCCTTGCCTGAAATCACCTTGCCAAAGGGAAGGGCTTACCATAATCCAGGAAGGTGAGCACGGCTTACCAAAGAGAGGAGAGAAATATGTGATGGTGAATCTGTAGAAAGATGGTATTAAAGAACATGGCGTCACGGAAGGAGGTATAACATAAGAGAATGGACGTCATGGTGATTGAGGGAGGGAGGAATCGGGAGCTAGTTTCAGGTTAGATCCATAACGTTCGTAGGTAGACTAATTTTAAGCTGATTCACTGGTTGATTGTATTTTTCATATAATAGCACGTAGTGTGCCTATCAAGAAGATAAGCTAGAGAAAAAACTTCAACCATGGGTGTGTACAAATTTATACATTCACAATAGCACGGAAAAAGAGTCCATGCATCGAAAATAACATAATTTATTGGGTTTTTGTTCTATACCATTGCAAAGTCAGATAGACCCCTAAATGCCAATGCAAAGTTATATGTTCCTTATATACTACAGCGATCCCTTTTTGTTTTTTTGCATATCATTGTTGAGTAGATTTCGTCGGCCAAATCTTTGGCCTACGAAATGACCTTCATGCTGCTGGTTTTCTAATCTTGCGTATGCAGAAATCTGCTGAAATTAGAAAATCTAGAATCTGATTGAATTCAAAATTTTGAAATCTAGACAAACGGAAAATTTGAAATATGACCAAAACTAAAACTTGGAATCTTTCAAATTAAAAAATTGAAATTATGTCAAACCTAGAAGGTTTAAATCTAACTAATTTTGAAAATTTTGAAACATATAAAAAACAAAAACTAGACAAAATTAAAAAATTGAACCTGAGCAAGGATGAAAACTTTTGAAATATGTCCGAATTTTGAACTTTTACTAAATTGAGAAAAATAAAGTCTAACCAAACTTTTAAATTTTAGGTGTTCGATTTTTTGCCAAATACAAAATTTTATTTTTAAGATTTGAGAAAACCTAAAATTTTGTCGCCTCACATGGAAAGAAAAATGGAAATAAAACAAATAGAAGAGGAGAGGCTGCTAGGTGTGCCCAATTATCATCATAGATACATTGACCAAAGGTACTGTAGGCATTATAATTAGTTCTAACGGTAAAAACCGATGGAATGATTTAGAAGATAACAAAAACGAAATGAGTTGGCATACACGGTCACAGCGATTATATGATGGTACATACGACATTACAAATCAAGCCAGTGACATACAAGTATTTTCCCTAATTTATTGAATACAATTATAAGTTTGAACCCTTTCAGCGAAAGCGTTGCTACGATCACACAAGTACAATCTGTAATAATAAAAAAAAATCATGCTGGTCCAGTTCACGCTAAAAATTTTCCAAAAGATATACAGTAACATCAGCCCACAATCCTTTACCAAAAGGCCTAGCTGCCTCGATTGAATTCCTCAATAGTCAATACCATGCGTGTAAATTTGTGGACTAATAAGATCGCCCCCAGAAAATTTCCTGCAAGAATCAACGATTAGTCCATATATGTTTCCTCACGGAAATGGGATCACCACGAAGGTGCTGACCTGAATATCAGATTAATATTTACCGGCTAAATGTTTTCGTGAAACAAGCATAGTGTTCGAGTTGTTTGCGTGGATAGATTTATTTGTCTTAATTTTTAAATTTGATAAGAGCTCTTATTTCTATTCTTTATATGTTTTGTATTTTATTGTAGAAGTTTTTCTTTGATTCTAACATGGACTCTTATTTTTATAATTTTTTTATTCTAAATTTGTATTATTGTGTTGTTGTGCCTAATATGAACTTTTTTAATCTGGTATGAACTCTTATTTGTATTTTTATTCCAATTTTTGTTTTAGTTGATATAAATTTAATCTTTTAATCTAATGCATTATAATCTGGATCCACAATGTTTGATGGTGTATATATTTCCTTTTCTTTCGATTAACATTGGAATTTTTGTATTTTAGGATTAATTAATGTGGTAGCTTGATTAATTTCTATTTTATTTATATAATAGATAGGTGTATTTGTAGTTGATACTGAACTCTTTCTACTAATTTGACATAAACTTTTATTTCTATTATTTTTTAAATTTTTTTCTTTTTGTTTGTAATATTAGCGGATATGGTCTTTTCTATTAACCCAACATATTTTTTAAAAATTTTATTTTATTTTATTTTATTTATCTAAACCGTTATAATTTTGTCCAACTAAAATAAATGGTATAGATTTTTAAATTAATGTAAGAATTTATCTGATTAATGTTATGTTTTTATTGACCTTTATTTTAATTATATAATGGAACGATATAGTAGATACTTTAGGCCCTCTTTGATACCTTGTTTAGTTCTAGTTTAGTTGTGGTTGGGAAAATTTGACTATTTTGTATAGGTCATATACTTTATTTTTTGAAAATAATTTTTTTAGGACTTTGTAGAGTTTTTCTCAAAGATCTCAAGAATATTTTTTAAATAATTTATTTAGCTTTTTCAAAGCACATTCAAAGATGGTCAAATTTTCCCAACCACAACTAAACTACAACTAAACAAGGTATCAAAGAGGGCCTTAATTGAGCTCGCATGGACGACGACGAAACAGCATCAGGAAGCCGGCGGCGGAGGTGGCCACGGCGAGAGCCCAGACGGCGACCGCGGCGGGGCGCCACGGCATGACGCGGGCGACCCTCCAGGAGAACATCGCGGTGAGCAGCGTGCACAGGCACCAAACCCCGCGCTTGAGCCGCTCCCTGGCCTCGCCGTCCCCCGGCGGCGCGCGCTCGTGCGCGCGGAGGAGGCGGAGGAGCAGGAGAAGGGCGGCGTAGCTGACCACCACGAAAGCCACGGAGCCGCCGGCGTCCCCCTCCCCCGCCGCCCTGTAGACGGCGGTGGCGGACGTGAGGGTCAGCGCGATGATCCCTGCGCCGACGAGGATGTCGCCGCCGTGTCCATGGTCCATCGGATTCACAGCGGCAGTACGGCGAGTTTGCTTGCCGTGAAAGCCTGGGAGTTTGCTCAGTTTTGCAGCAAGTGCATGAATGGCGCAAAAAGACTATATATAGAGAGAACACAAACCGACATGGTGTGTACGGAGAAAAGTCTGAGAAGACAAAGGAGAACCGACTTGGTTGGTTGTGTTTACAAACCCATCCTAGCCGCCGCTGGGCCTGGCGTGTGCCTAGGGGTGGGGCTCATTTGGTGGATCAAACCGAAACCTAAGCCGTCAAGTATAGGCCTTGTTTGTTTCAGATTAAATTAAATTAAATTAAAATTTGTTATTTTTGTATAAGCCGAATGATGTAATGTTTTGTAGTCATTCTTGTGGGATTTTAAATAGTATTTTTTAAAGTTTGTAAAATATTTTTTTCATAATTTTTTGAACTCGTTAAGACGTATTTTGAGGGGATCAAAAATTTGCTACAGTAAAATACAACGCTACATTAATCTGAAATAAACAAGGCCATAAATAGGAGAGGATCATCTATTATGTATTCAAGAGAAAGTAATAAAGAATACTTCCTCTCGTACTTCTCTGTGTTCATCTGTGATTGTTCTTTGTTGTCTACGATCTACGCACTCTAGACAACCTCGGACTACACTCGGTAGCATGGTTGCCTAACAGGTCGTAGTGGTTGACCTGCTTCCACGGCCCATGACCGTGAGCGACCCCCGGCATCCAATGGCCCAGGGCCCAAACTAGTTTTATGGGCCAACGTCATGGCAGCCGCCTACATATATTAATTTCTCACCCTCCTCGTTCAGCCGTGTCGTGCGATGCGAGAGAAAAGGAGGTTAGAGGATTGCACCCACGTGTTAGAGCAAATCCAGGTGGCCCTCTATAACACTGTAGTGGATATAGAGGGGCTGCTGGAGGGAATGAATTTTTTAGATGATAGTGTAAGTTAGTGAAGAAATTTTAGAGCGGTGGATAAAGGGGACGCTAATAGCGTTTTAGAGGGAAAGAACAAAGGACCGGTTGGAGTTGCTTTTAGGTCTGTCGTCGTATTTGGTCACCTATCGCCCAGTGGTCGAGCAATAGGTGTCACTTCATCTCGTGGTATTGCTAGTGAGTCCATCCATCATTCTCTTTAATGGATGACCATCTACTATACCACAGACGCCTATTTTTAAAATATGAAAGTGAATCCCAATGAGTATGATGTTATACACGTTTGTACTAATATATTTGTCTCAATTGACATATAATTTAGTTCCTATTATTTTTATTCCAATTTATGCAGTTTTTTATTGTATCGGATGTGAACTATTTCTTTTAATGATAAGTTACATCCATACCATCATCAAATTCCATTTTCTCAAAATTTCATTACAAAACACGAAGTATTATATGTGCCGATATAAACTACGATTGATATCACACATGTTATTAAAGAGCTTTTCTTGCATATATAAACTCAAAATACGTCCAAAATGGGTGGGCCCGTATATCATACACTTATTATATTCCTTCTCTTCTTTTTTCTCTCCTCTCAATTCTCCATCTCTCTCCTAACTCTGTCACGTCCCACCGCCCTGTGCTTCTGTCAAGCATCGTCGCGTGGCGTGGCGCAGCCAAGGGAGGTGCAGCAGAGGCGAAGTGGGCACGGCCGGGGACGATGCATCGTGGTTGCTGGTTGGGGTGGTGCGGTGGCTGGCGGTGACAGCCCGGTGTAGCGCGATGGCCTAGCTAGTGGCAGCGCAGCTAGAGTGACGCTGTCGGGGACGACACGGCGGTCGGCGGCGAAGCTAGCGTGGCGCAGTCCGGGGTGGCGCGATAGTGCAGTGGCAGCCCGGCAGCGCGACGCAGGGCAATAGCATGGTGGCGGTGGTGGCCGACTGTGGCGTCGGCTTGGACGGCACGGTGTCATGGCGGCGGCGGCGGCCCGACGGGACATCGACCTAGGAAGCCCAGTTGGGCGAGGCACAGTGGCATAGGCGACGCCGGTCTAGCACGATGGCTTATGCACATAGCGCGACAGTGCAAGGCAACAATATGACTGGGATAGGTCATAAGGGCGTCAGGATGGCCAGACTAGAGGATCCAATGGGAGTTGGAAGACGGTAGAAGAGAGAAAGAGAGAAAAGGGCTAGCATGTGGGACCCATCAGAGAACGTGAGCTTGCTCAGTCGGTTGGTTTCAAGCTGTGGAACCAATCGATCGGGGGATCGAGCCCCCGCGTCTCACCTTGCACGCTGGTGAAAGAAAGACCATGCACGCTGGTGGAAAAAAAAAAGACCATGCACGCTGGTGAAATGTTGCACCAAGCAGGAAGCTGCGCTTGTGAAGAACGGTGCAGGAGGTGACACAAGAAAGATCCAAGCCGAAGAACGGTGTAGGAGGCACAAGAAGAAAGGAAGCCACAGAAACGTAAGGAGAAGAACGGCGCATGAGCGAAGGTGGAGTCATGAGTAAAGGAAGCCGAGGCGAGAGAAATGTAACTAAGAGAAGGCGTAATAGAGAGAAGCGGCGCATCAAGCGTGGAGTCATGAGTAAAGGAAGCGAGGCGAGAGAAATGTAACTAAGAGAAGGCGTTATAGAGAGTAAAAAGAGAAGGGCATGTGTTTAGAAATTTGGAAAAATAGCTCGTGGCTCAGCACTGGCTCTGCTCGAACAAATTTGGCTCGGCTCGGGCTCGGCTCGAACATCTAAATGGCTCGAGCCAAGCCTAGTTTTGGGGCTCGTTAAAATAGCGAGCCGGCTCGGGCTCGGCTCGTTCCTGACCTGGCTCGGCTCGTTTACACATTTTGAACACAAAACCTCCTGTGGCTCGTGGCTCGGCTCGGGCTCGGACGAATTTGGCTCGGCTCGACTCGGCTCGGACCTCTAAACGGCTCGAGCCAAGCCTACTTTTGAGGCTCGTTAAAGTAGCGAGCCGGCTCGGGCTCGGCTCGTTTTTGACCGAGCTCGGCCGAGCTCGGCTCGGCTCGGCCCGGCTCGGCTCGTTTCCACCCCTACATGTGTTCAGCCCCCGTACTAGAGAGTAGGAAAGTTGTAACATGGAAAACCTTGTAATATGTTTCCGTTTCAATGAAATGGAAATGGGGGATCTTTCCCCTTGTTGAAAAAATGTGGGACCCATCAATGAGATTCCATATTAGACGTATTTTGAGTTTATATATGCTGCAAATGCTTCATAATGACATGTAAAGGCTTGAAATTCGAGATGATCAACACGCAAGACAGGGGGCAACGATTTACTTTGGCTCAGACTTGTCGCCGAGAAAATAAAAACCCTACATCCAACCTTCTTTTGACTATGTTGATGACAACTAGAAAGGAAGATCATAATCCAAGTCCCTTGAGCGAGTTGTCGGGATCGAACTACCTTTTCATACAGGCTTATATGAGAACAAACTTTATATGTAAATTTTAGATCTCGAGGAGATCTACAACTTTGTAGTTGACATCCTTCTCATTTGAAGTAATATATAGATGTCTAAATAATCGTTAAAATGATAGTTTATTTATAATTTATTAAATGAAGTCGGATAGAAAATAAATTACATGAAAATTGTAGGCTTCGATGAGATTTACAACTTTGTAGTTGGAAACTTTTCTATTTAGTGTCATTTGCATGCATAAAAAGTTATTTAAATATTTAAAACGATAAACTAAAAGGTATGCAAATCCTATTCTTATGAGAAAACGGCAATGATTGGGATGGTTAGATAGGTGAGGTTGGAGTGATGAGGCCTCAAGTTCAATTCCAAGTCATCCCAATGTTGGATTTCATATGAAATAACGTGCTAAATTAAGATGTTTAGCGGCTATATTAAGGTTTAGAGCTAACCTTTTCAACCAAAAGAGATTTTCACATCCACTAGATCCAAAATTTTTAATGGCAAATCATTAGAGATGAAATTTTGAGGAAGAAATGTGGGGAAGATCAAATGGAGAAAAAGACTTAGCCAAAAGAGGGACAATCATTGTGATATATGGGCTAAGAGACATTTGTGATGATTCTAGCCATGAACTGACAATTTTGAGGAAAAAATGTGGGGAGGAAGAACAAATGGAGAAAAAAATTTGGGCAAAAGATGGACAATCATTAGGATATATTGGCCGACAGACATTTGTGCGGTTCTAGCCATGAACCGACATAAATACTAATTTATCTATGCCGATTCATGGCTAGAACCTACAGAAATACATCTGTGTCGCATCCGTGCTAGCTCTTGGCTAGAATTGACACGGATGCTCTTACTCTGTCCCAAACCTTTTGAGTCGACACAAATAATCTCATCTCATGTGTCAGTTCGTAATGAATCGACATAGATGACTCACAATATAAGAGGTTTTTTATTGTAGTATTTTTATTTTATAATTGCGTAATGAATCGACATAGATGACCCACAATATATGAGGTTTTTTATTGTAGTATTTTTATTTTATAATTGCATAGTGCTATAAGCTAACTTAATAATGACATTGACGCAATTAAATAAGTAAATAGGCGGACAACGCAAACCCATGGAAACTCAACAACAACAGCTTTGAAGCCCTCGAAAAAGCATCCATGGCAGCGGTTGTGCAGAGTGAACTGTCCATGGCTCCATGCATGCGCACCGCAGAGGGGAGAAAGGATAGGCCGATAGGGCGGCACTACACTACTACGGTAGCCATGTAGCCATGCATGCATGCGACGGATGCGTCTGGTTGGTAGTTACGCGCGGCGAAACAAGGCGACGAAGCCTCCGACCGTGGTGGCGGCGGCCATCGCCCAGACGAGCAGCGCGGCGGCGGGCGCCTGAATGACTCCGGCGACCTTCCACGCGAAGAGCGCGGTGAGCAGCGTCGAGAGCAGCCACACGGCGCGCCTGAGCTGCTCCCGCCGGCGGGCCTCGCCGGGCGGCGCGCGCTCGAACGCTCGGAGGCACAGGAGGAGGAGGAGGAGGAGGGCGGCGTAGCCTGTGACCACGAACGCCACCGAGGCCGCGTCCCCCGCGGCTCTACAGGCGGCGGCCACGACGGAGGTGAGCGCCGCCACGACGAGGCCCGAGCCGACGAGCCAGCCGGCGGGGCCGCGCTGATCTCCTCCGTCCATGCGGTGGAAAACGGCAGATTCGATTGACCGGCCGTCTTAATTTGTAGGGTTATTTGTAAAGCAGCCAGGTCCAGGAAGCATCCTCTCCTTGCAAAGCAAGTTATATTCTTTCTTCCGAAGCAAGGAGAACAAGAAGTGGATTTAGAAACGGACAAATAAAGGAGGCCTCTAGTGTACTCTCTCTCAACCTCGTGGGGGTGAGAACATTTTTGACCATCCATCTTATATTGTATGGCTGATATGGATCTCTGTAAAATGATACACTATGAATTAAATCCTAGGATATGTTTGGGAATAATTTTTAAAAAAGAAATCCTTCTCCACCTTTGTTGCAATCGTTAACGCACGAACCTGCTCCCATCTATATCTCTGTGTGAAACCTGACGCATCTCTTGGGCGTTTTTTCTGCCAAATTCTCCGGTCTCATGGGAATCATCACTCATCACACACTCTCCGACTCTCCCTTTTTTCTCCCTATTTTTTCGTGTTATTTCCTTTTGCAGAGTTCATGAGGAATCATTAAGCACGTTTAGTCGATGAGGTGAGACATAAATGTTATAACCCTAGGGGGTTTATGGATCGGAAGCCCACATCGAACCCTAGGAGTATTATGGGCGAAACCGAATTTAGGCTAGGCTATATATATGAACCCCTTGTACTCAAGAGAGGATATCAATAAAGATTATTGTGTCTGGCTTTGTCTCTCTAGATCTGTCTCTTGTCCATTGTGTTTGCGTGTGTGTGCGACAACATTTTACAACACGTTATCAGCATGAATCGCTATCAGGTTTGTGATCATCGATATGTCGCTACCAGCATCAGATCTATTATTTCCAATCTACTATTTCTCGTTTGTCGGCATTACTAGATTGATCTTGTTTATCAAACAAAGCGCCGCTAGCGTATTGCCGCCCGCCCTGCCGCCGCTGCCCGCCGAGACAGTTCGCCATACCACCGAGCTCGCTGGCTGCGTCCCGCGCCGCGCGCGCCACACGTGCCACATGGCGCGCAAGCGCCGCTGCACCTAACGTGGTAGCCGGCCTCGCCATCGTTGTCGCGCCACCGCTCACCGCACCCGCGCCCGGCCGTGTTTCGGCCTGCCTCGCGCCGCGTTGCGCCCCAGCCAGCTACGCCACCACGCCCCGCGCCGCGCCGCCCTGCGCCCGCCGCAAAGATACCGCCCATGCCGCACCCGCCGCGCCGCCTAGCCGTGCTTCGCCAGCGTGCCGGCCATGCTACGACGCCTGTCGGCCGCGCCGGACGCCCGATGGTCGCGCTTCGCGCCACCATGCCAGCAAGACCACCGCACCACGCCTCCTCATCGGCTACACCTTTGTGCCGCCGTACTGCAGCCCGCCGCGCCATGCCCACTCACGAGCCGCGCCCCACACAGCCGCCGCCGCCACCTGGGCTAGGGGAACCCTAGCGCCAGGGGTCGGTCGGGAGGCCGGGCCGAGTAGGCCAATTGGGCCGGTTGGGCCCAATTTAGTCCTGTGGAATATGGGGCGCTGGGGAAGAAAATAAAAAGGGGCTCTGGGCCGACCCATTTAATGGGCTTTTTTGAGACTAAAAATCAAATTAATAGGGCTTTGCTTATCTGTTTTCTCCGATTCGATTATTAAATCCTGTAGATTTAATCCCTATCGAATAAGTTTTGTTTATGCCTTGATTAATTAAGTATTAATTCACTTTATTTGCTGCATATTGTTTAAAAGCCTGTAGTCTTTTAATTTTGCAAATTAATTGTGAATCATTTACTCGTCTTTATGCAATTTACCCTGTTTAGACCTGTTGTCTTATTTAATATTTCAAATTGGTGAATTTTTAATCTTTTCGCAAATGCGCATGTTATATTTCTTGAAGTAAATATTTATATAAATATGAAGGATATGTCTGACATCAATAAGAGGGAATTTGCCCCACTCGCTGTCGATGGGAGCAAGTACCTGACTTGTGCTATGGATGTCAAGATCAACTTGAGTGCCCGCGCCCTTGGTGCTACCATCATCCCTCCTGCAGAGGGCGATCCTGCTATCCTGACATAATTAAGTATTCGGCCCTGCATTTTATGCGCCACCATCTGCACCCGGACCTGAAGACCGAGTACATGATGGAGGATAGTCCTCTGACCCTGTGGACCTCCCTGAAGGAGCGCTACAACCAGCATGTAAACATTCTCTTGTCAGAAGCTCAGAGCGAATGGTCGGAACTGCGGTTCCAAGATTTCAAGACTGTGGCCGCCTATAATTTTGCTATCCACAAGGTAACTTCAAAATTGAAGTTTTGTGAACATGAAATCACCTAGGAGGAGATGATCAGTAAGACCTTGTGCACCTTCCACCCTTCGATGATGATACTCCAGCAGCATTATCGTCAACGAAAGTTCACTAAACACTCTGACCTTATACCGACTCTGTTGGAAGCGGAGAAGCATAATGAGATTCTCATGAAGAATCACTCGGTCCGTCCCCCTGGGACCAAGGGTGCGCTTGAAGCGCACGCCAATGATCAGAGTACTTATGGTGGCAAGCATCGCCAGAGGGGAAAAGGGAAGAAGGGCCAAGGTAATCGCCTTGGTGTGCAGAAGAAAATTGAAAAGGGAAAGGAAGGTGGGAAAGGCAAAGGGGAGGTACAGCAGAAAGCCCCTGAAGATAAGTCGCATCAGGCCTCACAGCCGTGTTATCACTGTAGTAGCAAAGGCCACTAGTCACGGACTTGCCGTACCCCCAAGCACCTTGTTGAGCTGTACCAGCAGTACGCCAACAAAGATGGCGAGAAAAAGAAACTCAAGTCCGAGGTGCACGTTGTTCAGCTAGAAACTTCTCATTGTGAGGAGAAGAGCGGCGACAAGATGGTCATTAATAGCCCGAAGCAAGAGGCCAATGCATCCGACAATGAGGACGACCTCCTTGGAATGGAGCTCGAAGATGCATACGGCGATATGCATTAAATTATCTATGTTGGACATTATCTTTATTATATAGTTAGCGTGTTTGCTTAGTTTCTCAAGAACACTTTACCGTCTTGTTTAGTTGAACAATTTAATTCTATGTCTTTGTAAGTCCCTTGAGGATCTCACTTTGTTGAGTTGGTTAATCACTTTGCTTATTTATTATGCTGTTGGTTTTTAATTTAAGCTTGTGATTGTTAAAGATTATATCCTGATTAGGTGTATGATATATTCTTATGACATAGAATTTACTCCCCTTGGCTTGAATGGAGGAAGAGTTCTGTCTGGTAGACAGTCCACTAATACAATACTTAGGGAGACGAAATATTTCCAAAACCTCCAGAAGAGGGATGGGAGTATAATTACGATTGCTGGAAGTAACGCTAGGATTGTTGGCTCCGGTCGAGCTACGGTCATTCTCCCTTTGGGTACCACCATCACGATCGAGGATGCATTGTTGTATCCGCAATCAACCCGTACCCTTCTTAGCTTCAAAGACATCCGCATGAGCGGCTTTCATATAGAGACCGATCATGAAGACGGGGCAGAATTCCTGCTTATGACGATAAAAGATGGATGTCATAAGCGTGTAGTGGAGAAACTTCCTTCTCTTTCGTCTGGCCTATATTATACTTATATAAAGCCCTCTCCTCACATTGCTATGGAATCTGAATTAGCAACCCTAGACCCCTATTGGATCTGGCATGATCGTCTAGGGCATTCTGGTCTGAGCATGATAAAAAGGATAGTTAATAATTCTGTAGGTCACACTCTAAAGGTATCAAAATTCCCGAAACCCGAAATTTCCATGTGCCCTGCATGTGCCAAAGGGAAATTGATCATTAGACCCTCTCATCTCAAAGTCCAAGACGAGTCACCGAATTACCTGGAGAGAATTCAAGGTGATATCTACGGATCGATTCTGTCTGTCTCTGGCCCATTTAGATATTTTATGGTACTGTTAGATGCATCTACGAGATGGTCCCATGTATGCCTGATGTCTACAAGGAACCATGTTTTTGCTAAGATCATTGCCCAAATCATTAAACTACAGGACGACTTTCCTAAAGAAAAGATTAAGTCCATTAGGCTGGACAATGCCGCGGATTTCAGTTCACGTGTGTTTAATGATTATTGTATGGCCATGGGCATAACCGTAGAGCACTATGTACCACATGTGCACACCCAAAATGGCCTGGCAGAATCGCTGATAAAGAGGATTAAATTGATAGCTCGACCTTTACTATATAATTGTAAACTCCCAACCAGTTGTTGGGGTCATGCGGTTCTGCATGCCGCAGAATTAATCAAACTTAGACCGACTGCATATCATCAAAACTCCCCTATTGAGTTTGTGTGTGGGAAACAACCTTGTATTTCCCATCTGCGTAAGTTTGGCTGTATTGTGTACGTGCCGATCTCACCACCACAGCGGACTTCCATGGGTCCCCACCGGAAGCTGGGGGTCTATGTCGGATTTGATATTCCGTCTATTATAAAATACCTCGAGCCTATGACAGGTGACCTGCATAAGGCGATGTTCGCTGATTGTATTTTTGATGAGGGCAGTTACCCGGCATTAGGGGGAGAGAAGTACCACCTTAGAGAATGCCGAGAATTAGATTGGAATGTCTCTGGCATCCAGATGCTTTCACCGACTATAAAGGTGTAACGAAGTCGCATATACCAGCGGTAAATGCACTGGAAAGAGTGGAGGTACTCCAGCAGGCCACTCAAATCCCCCTTACTGGTAAAAGGGGGAGTGATCCGGGTGCACGTGATTCTAGCTCGCGGATACGTCCGCAAAAGCAAAGAATCAGTGCGGGCTCATTACCCTTGTCGGGAGAGATAGATCGACCTGATGTCGAGAAAGACCACCCAGAAGGTGGCACCTACCCAGGAGGTGGCGGACCCAGCGACCACGCGCGCGCACACTCAGGCGCTGGGAGATCGGAAGGCCCTGATCCCATTGTGTTGGGAAATCACGAGGAGTTAGAGGATTTGAATGAGGAAATTTCCACGAATTATACTAGTTCAGGAGAGTTATATAAAAGAAAGTCCACTGTTGTTGACACATAATTTGCCTCAAAGAATTGCTAAATCTTTGGAATTAGACCCAGAACCTAAGTCCATGGTAGAGTGCCAGAAGCGCTTGGACTGGGCTAAATGGAAAGAAGCAATCAAGGCCGAACCAAGCTTGCTAAATAAAAGAAAAGTGTTTGGCCCTGTAGAGCCAACTCCTCCCAAGGTACTCCCAGTAGGAGCTAAATGGGTCTTCATCCGGAAGCGGGATGAAAATCACCATGTGGTGAGATATAAAGCAAGGCTAGTGGCACAAGGGTTCACGCAAAGGCCCAGTATTGATTATGATAAGACCTACTCTCCGGTCATGAGTGGAATTACCTTTCGGTATTTGATATCCCTGGCAGCAACTATGAATTTAAAAATGCAGTTAATGGATGTGGTGACCGCATATTTATATGGGTCATTAGATTCGGAGATTTATATGAAAGTCCCAGAAGGAATAAAAATCCCGAATCAAGGAGATAGAAATTTGTATAGCGTCAAGTTGAGAAAATCACTATATGGGCTGAAACAGTCGGGTAAGATGTGGTACAACCGACTGAGTGAGTTCCTCCTGAAGAAGGGATACACGAATAATGATGATTGTCCCTGCGTATTTATAAAGAAAACCCCGAATAGATTTTGTATTATTTTTGTCTATGTTGATGATCTAAACATCATCGGGAAAGTAGAGGACATCGGTGAAGCAAGTGCTCACCTAGTGACGGAGTTTGAAATGAAAGACTTGGGTCAAACCAAATTTTGCTTAGGCCTGCAGCTTGTGCATTTATCAGGAGAAATTTTTATGCATCAGACTACATATACCCAGAAGCTATTAGAGAAATTCATAATGAATAAAGCACATCCCCTGAAAAACCCCATGGTGGTCGTCAGATCCCTGGAAGTGGATAAAAATCCTTTTAGACCTAAGATAGAGAATGAGGAATTATTGGGACCAGAAGTTCCCTATCTTAGTGCTATTGGTGCACTGATGTATCTAGCCAATTGTACAAGGCCTGATATCGCTTTTATGTAAATCATTGGCTAGATATAGCGGCTCAACCGAAGACATTGGGTGGCGTTAAAGCGTTTTGGTACCGCAAGGTACGCAGGATCTTGAGTTGTTTTATGGGAGGAACGAGCCCAATACCATGGTGGGATACGGATGGGATACATGTCGACCAAGATACGGCTAAGTCTCAGACTGGATTTCTTTACTTGTACGGTGGTACTGCGATTTCATGGAAATCGTGTAAGCAAACTCTTGTGTCTACATCAACCAACCACTCTGAGATAATAGCATTGTATGAAGCCGCACGTAAGTGTGTCTGGCTAAGAAGAATGGTGAATCACATCCAGAAATCATGTGGTATGGATACCATTGATACCCCACTGTTATTTATGAAGATAATGCTGCCTGCGTATTACAAATGAAAACAGGCTATATTAAGAGTAATATCACAAAGCATATTGCTCCTAAATTGTTCTATCATCACGAGCTTCAGAAAGAGTGGTGAAGTTGATATAGTTCAAGTGAAGTCGTGTGATAATCTGGCAGATTTATTCACTAAGGCGTTGCCTACCTCGACATTTCGTAAATGTGTCCATGGAATTGGAATGAGGTGATTTCACGAGTTGCAAAGTTTAGGGGGAGAGTCCCTGAACAAGAGCCTGTAATGATACTGAAGATCTAGTATTGCACTCTTTTTTCCTTAAATGAGCTTTCCTGAAGTTTCTCATAATAAGGTTTTTAATGAGGCAATATCGCAGTGTGGCATGCGTGTGCGGTGTACTCTTTTCTCCAATCCTTTTTTCCCACTGGGTTTTTGGATGGAGTTTTTAATGAGGCATTGGCATATCGCGGTTTAGCCTAAGAGGGAGTGTTATAACCCTAGGGGGTTTATGAGCCGAAAACCCACATCGAACCCTAGGGGTATTATGGGTGAAACCGAATTTAGACTAGGCTATATATATGAACCCCTTGTACCCAAGAGAGGGTATCAATAAAGATTATTGTGCCTGGCTTTGTCTCTCTAGATCTGTCTCTTGTCCATTGTGTTTGCGTGTGTGTGCGACAATGTTTTACAACAATATACTTGACTCCATTTATCCTACCGACCGACAATGTTCCATGACTCGCTGCAATTTCCATTATCAAAATTATCGAGTGTCAACCTAGCCAAAATAGATAAATAAATACGGAGTACGATGGCTCATATATACAAAAAGAAAAAAAAAACTTGTACGACGGCTCATTAGTGATAAATCCTGTCAATAAAATTGATCCTAATCCAAAATCCTAAAAAACTAAGGCAGGAATCCAAAATCCTAAAAAAACTAACGCACTCGTTAACAACCTGATGCACTTCGCCAGGAATGCTTAACTGCCCGTTATGGATCGTACGCACGGGAATAGACTAGAATTGGAATAAGTCAACGAAAAGTCAAAAAAGGGGTCTCAACCCCTAGGGGTTGAGATCTCATAAATACCCTTGGATCAGATTAGATTAACGGTTAAAAGTAATTGGGGTGCGTGCTAAAAAACTCCTTTGTTAGATGGTGTTTCATGCACTCACGAGCATTTAATATTTGCTGCGATTCAAAAGTGTTAGACATGGTGTTTAATGAATGTGCTATGTATTTCACATAATGCTTCACACAATCATACGAAACGTATGTACCATTATAATAGTATACCATCCGCTAGTGCCCTCTAAAAACAACATTTTTAGTAGTGAGAAAGTGATGCCGAGGGGATCGGTGAGACGTTAGGGCCCAAAAAAAAAAAAATGCGTACGAGCCTCGTTGATGTGTGGGCATACCGAAGATCGACGTGTGGGCTGATGCATGTATCTGGTCAGACTGACAGGCCTTTCATCCATATTACACCTCATGGGCCGGGGGGCCTTACCAAATATACTGAGATCCAAATTCCATCTGGACACAAAAATCTTAAGGCTTAAGACGCCGTTCTAATGCCGCATCTGATTATCTATTGTATATGTTGGTAAAATAGTGTGTTTGGAAATCTCAACTTATTAATCGCAAATTTAAATAATTCTGAAGCAAATAATGAAGATTTAAAAACAAATCAGAAACTAAACGAAATAACTTCTCATATTCCTACAACTTGAAATTCACCAATTTTAGTGCATAATTAGACTCTAACTTTGTACTATCAAGGGTCACGCATGAGGACATTAATAGCTCAGTTCACATACACATATTATTAATCCAATGTGAAAAGGAGGTCCTAATTATTAATCCAATGCAATATATTATTGATCATATATTGCATATTCAGTCAAACCATGTGCTGCCCCAACCCAGGTGTGGAGACCGTCACCGACCTGTTCTTAGGCCTTGTTCTTTTCAGCATATCGTTGCGTTGGCGTATTACTGTAGCAAATTTGAGAGCTTTCAAAATCAGGTCTAAAGATTATAAAAAATAATTAAAAAATAGTTTAAAATATTTGGAAGGACTACTAAAAGTCACGAAAAAATCGTTACAAATTATCACAATATATAGGCTATATAAAAATAACAAAATTTGCTACAGTAATATGCAACGGTACGATACACTAAAAAGAACAAGGCCTTATACAGGGAGGATTTTCTCCCATGATCCTCCAAGCTGCAAAAAAAATGTGTTGCAAATTTGAATAAGGAAACTCGTACGAAGGTGGGAAAGAAGAGAGATATGTTAGATCTTTAAAAGGCAGATCACAAGATTTTTTGAAAAGCTATAGTGGCTTCACTTTAAAACTTTAAGTACGTATAAGATACTCCAGAAGATTGGAAAAAAAAAGTATGCACGTGCATGTGTGTCACAACTGACTTGGACGAAAAGACATGAATTATGTCATATGTTTAATCAATGTATAAGTTAGATTGGATTTAATCCATCAAACAACGTGCATGGCATGTGGTGTCTACCGTGGCATTTATAATCAGAGGTGGAAGCTTTAGGAGCAGATCTACAGTTAGCATCAGGGTCAAGCGATCCCAGTATCTTTAGGGCAACCCTTCTTATTTATTACTACGCTATTAACCAACAATTTGAAACTTAAACATAGTGACTTAGTGTTAAAATGACCCTAACAACCCAGCGACTTGTTTTCTTAGAACCGCCCCTCAAGCTTTAATGACAGGGAGGTCCAAGCGGAGCTTAAAGTATCACCAACTGCCCATCTATATCTTATCTCTAAAACACTATTTATGTCTCCTCTCTTCATTTCTCTAAAATTTCATAATTTATACTACTCTAAGATTATCTCTCCAGCAACCCCTCTATATTTTCTACAACATTATAAAGGGTCTGCTGAAGAAATTCTCTTAACATCATATGACGATGACGATGACAGACGAGTTGTCGTGTAACGAACGTCCAAGCCAAGGGCGCAGATTGAGGATGCTGGCAGACATTGAGGTGAGAAGAAAAGGTAAATGTAGCAAAAGGCAGCCATCATTAAAAGGTTTACTCCCTTTATTTTACTATATTTATTCATAGGTTCTAGTGCACCTGTTTTGAATTATTTATTTATTATTATAAAAAAAGTTTTATGATCTATTTTATTACTATACTCATATTAAAATGGGTTTAATTGTTGTTTAAGGAAGCTTAAATGAATGCAATAATGAAATCCATACATCCGGTCAACTAAATCCATGAATTAGAGTTATCATGCTTGTCTCAATTCATTTTTTTCACTTGAATTTGTGTTCTTTTAATATATATATACGTAACGATGGACGTGGATAAATATAGCGAAAGAGAGGAAATATGATTCATCCGCTGGAACATAAAACCCGTCCTTATTAAATATAGCGAAAGAGAGGAAATATGATTCATCCGCTGGAACATAAAACCCGTCCTTACGTGTTTCCATGCTGTCGCGTTGCCCTCGGATTCCTATCAAAGTTCATGTGTTGCCCTATCTCCACTCTTGTGCAATTAAATAAACTTCTTTTCATGAATTATTGTCAGAGGTCCCTCTCATATCTCCTCCTTTCTATTTCTCTCTCCTCTTAATATATCCGGTACGCTGCAATGCTACCTCCATCGGTGCATACCATGGTGAGATGAGATGAGAAGGACCTTGCACAACCGTTTGATAAAAAACCCTTTTTCACATAAGTGCACAGAGAGAGGAGGTGAGGAGCGACGAAAAAAACTCAAGAAAGGATCCAAGTTGGGAATAAACATCACTGGATCCGCATATAGAGGCGGGAAATCTTGTTTACTACTCATTGCTGTGAAAAGATTTATAGACTGTGGATGGTACGTACGTAAAAAGACATAAAAAATCATTTGGCATGTGTATTTTGCCTTATTGGCAGTATGAACAATATGAATCAAACGCTAGCTTTAAATAGAGTAAACTATAGTCCTTTTAATTCGCGGTTCGGTTCAGTTCGGATCAGCTGAACTAAAAGTTAAGAATTTTTTAAAATATATAGAAAACAAAAATATTTTAAAGTATTTAGATATATTTGAAAAATCCTATAAAACCTTAATTTTTTTTAAAAAATGTTAGTTTCGATGCTTTGTAAAAATTTAAAAACTGATTTAGCTGAACATAAACAAACCAAAACGCCAGCGTACGTACCACTCCTCCCGGAGAAATACCACGCGGGATCGGTACATTTTGGGTGTGTTTGGCTGTTTATATCAGGTTGAACCTGTATGGGATAGAACAAGTTGAAAGAGAATAAGAGATGGTTTCGAACGATATGTTTCAATTGACATGTTTGGTTGATTAAACAGTATCATATAATATTTTGTTTGGTTCTCATGTGGGATGACGTAGAATGGTTCAAGTATTCAAATACAATCAAATAATACTATATATCTTAAGAAAATTTAACCTTACATATGATTTTATTTTGGATGATTTAAATTTAATTTTAACTTCGACATTCAAGCCAAATTTTAAATTTAACATTCAAATTGGATTCAATATTCAAATTGGATTTTAAATTCAAACTACATTTAACAATTGAATTTTTAATCAAATTCAATTTAAATTTTAGATTCAAAACTCAAGTCATATTTTCAATTCAGGATTCAAGCAAGTTATAAAAAAAATTGGAATTTAAAATCAACAAAATTCGAAAAATAAATTCAAATTTTAACTCAAATTGGTTTTTAAATTCAATATTCAAGGTGTATTGAAAATTTAAATCAATTTTTTTAAATTCAAACGTATTTTCAAATTCAAAATCTAAAATTTAAAAAGATTTACGAATTAAACCAAATTTCATATCTACACTGAATTCAAAATTGAAATCAAATTGAAATTTGGTATACGATATAATAAAACATATGAATTAAAAAGAAGTAAGAGCTTGCGAAAGAGAGTTGTACGGTGTCATTCGACCAAAACAAGCGAACGAAGTCATACAACATATTGAGAGAATATTCTATTTTTCTGCATCCCACCGTTTATGATGATTTGATACAATTCACCCAACCAAACAAATGGATGGACACAAATACTGTACCATCCCATATAGGAACCATCTCATTCAGGTAACTGAACACACCCTTATTGTGCTGTGCGAGCGGTGGCACGGAAGAAATTTCTGGCCCTGGATGATCAGGCCCTGAGGAAGGTCCAGAACCCAGCTCCGATGGTCGCCGCCGCCGCCGGCCATCGCCCACACCACCACGCCGACGAGCGGCGACATCATCAGTGCGCAGCACCACCCTGGACGCGAACATCACCATGAGCAGCGCCGTCGGTGTTGAAAAAATAGGCATCATATCAATTCCAAAATGAATTACACAACAAATAACATGAATAACCAAACAGACGTACAAAAGTCTATTCATACTTGCAATCAGAGTAAACCCTAGCCGCATTCGTGACTAATGAGTGGAAGAAACTTACATAGGGATCGGTGGGAAGCTAGAATCGAAGAAGAATTAGTCGACGTCGAGAATCCCCGGTGTGAGCGGTCGTGTGGATGCGCTGCCTAGAAACCTAATTGCCACCCTCCCATGCAGGTCTCACAGCAGCAACCGGATCAGAAATCCCGCTCTCCCTCCTCGAAGTGCACGTAGAGAGGAAGGTTGACAAGAAACGAAGGTCGCGCGAGGACTTAGCACAGCAAATGGAAACACGGTAGAAAATGAGTGAAGTCTCCTGAAAAGGGGAAATCACGCGATAAATCACACCCCGCGTGTGACTCTAGCAAATAGAACTCCCATTCCCCATTGCCTCATGATAAGGGGGTTGAAAGCTCTACCTTATATGTTGACATATTGTTCCATCAACTGGCAAGGTGGCAATAAAGTTTCATGTGCATTGGCATTTTGTATGAATGGGCCTAAGCACTATGGGCCACATTCCAGCGGTCGCCAGACCCACATGGCGACCTTTTCACTTCAGTAAATGCGTCCCTTCGGCGAGCTCCAACTAGGCGACGGCAGAAAGAACAGCAGAGACGGCGCGTGGCTGGCGCTGAGCACGAACGCTGTAGGGCCGGCATCTCCTCCCGACCTGTAGATGGTGACTTGGCAACTAGCGAGGAGGGAGCTGAATGAGAGCGCACACAGCCCTAGCTTGGTGTTGGTGATTGATATGCGGCCCATCCCAAGACGGGCCTTGGGCCGATTCCGTACCGGCCCACCGTGCGTACAGAAGGTCCAAAAGGCCGCCCTCGGCCGTACTAAAGGAAGCATCTAGCCCACCGGGGTCTCCCCCGGGCTTGACCAGGTCAAATCTACGTCCCCAGTGGCGTCCCGCGCCTCCTGGGCTATCCTTAGCCCGGGAGAGGGTCCCGCGGATAGTCCGCCTGTCTGTGGGCAGGTGGCGACAACTGTCATGTCCCACCGCGCTTTTCCCGGCCTTGACCGGTAGGAACTATGTCTTCCCGGGAATCCGCAGCCCGAGGAGAAGCACGCGGGCAGCTTGGTTTGTCGTTTGCCCCTTTGGCAGGCGATGACGGTTGTTACGCTACGCGACGCCCCCAACAGGTGGCGCGAGGCTGGCTCGGTCCAGTCAATGCTATATTGGGGATAAAGGGAAAGTGCTTTTTCCCTAAAGCATGCTTCTCCCCTGTATAGGCGCCCCCAGATGAACACGTGTCCAGTACTAACCTGACCAGCTCCTCCCTGCAGGCTCTGGACCAGACAGAGCCTCGGAATGAGACAAGGGCACCGCCACTAAAGTAGAGACGGGCGCGGGCCCGCCGTATCAGCTCCGGGCGACTCGCCGCGCCTATAAAAGGAGGATCCTGGACATTCGAGGGATCGGCAAGTGGAACACGCAGCACACGCATCCGAAGCTTCCCTAGCAGTAGCCGTAGTCCTTACCCATCAGATTGTTCGAAACCCCCTTGTAAGCTCGGGATCGGTGCCTTCAAGCCCGGTCTCGGCACCCCTTGTACTGTTTTCAATCACATAATCAACAAGAGCTGGAGTAGAGCTATTACCCGGCAGTGGGGGCTCGAACCAGGGTAAATCGCTTGTGTCTTCACGGTTTGTATTGTTTTCTCTCTATCCCTCTCTTTCTTCCTCACCGTACAAAGGATCTGTACCCGGATCGCCAAGTCGCACTAGGCCCCGTCCGGGAAGACCGTGTGGTTTGAGCCCCCACAGGCTCGGCCGCCTCCCCGGGCTACTGAGAAGGGTGGTCGTTGGGCCTCACTCCAACTACAAATTCGTCTGCCGGTCCGCGGACCCGCTGCCTTTCCGAGGCGCGTCTCCCAGACACCGACAGCTGGCGCCCACCGGACATGCCTGAGATTTCGAGCAGCGACGAGGTCCTGGATTGACGCCTCTCTCGCCCGAGGCGATCTTCGCTCAAGAGTCGCTCACTGAAATAGTGGACCCCTTGAAACCCGACGCCGAACTCCCATGGAGTTCGAGCTGCTATGTGACTCTGCTTCCACTGGCGACACCGGGACGTTTCCCCCGACCTCGCGCACGTCTCGCTGCGTCTTCGCAGCCGTGGCCGACGATGACGCCGAGAATGAGGAGGCCTAGGAGCAGCCGCGCCGCCGCGCTGTAGCCCGGGACTTCTTCCGCGTTGCCGTCCACCGCGTCATGGATGGGATCTGCCGCGAGGACAGCCTTCAGCGCACCCCGGATCACTGCCGGCCGGTCGACTCTCTCATTGAGACGATGACCACCCGCTCCTGCGCAGCCAGCAGAAGGCCCGCGCCATTGCCATGGTCGTCTGCGAACTGGAGAAGGACCCCGTGGCTTCACCATGGTGGACCTGGGTCCAGCCATCGCTGAAGGCCTCGGTGCCATCACCTGCGGCATCGCCCAGCACGAGGAGCAAAACAGTGGTGGACGCCCGGACATCTGGCGCACGGACCGCTCCGGCCACAGCGGCACAAAACCGCTCCCGCCGCAACCATAGCAGCTCACGCCAGACCCAAACAACCTCCTCCGCCGGAGGTTCGTCGCGTGCCCAAAGTGAGTGTTTTCCGCCTAGGGCGCCGGGATGCCTCCCCGAAGGCAGCGCCGGTGCCCAAATTTTCTCCCGCTCTCGTGAAGCGCCTGCCACCGAGGTTCAAGCCCGGGCCGATCAAGAAGCTTGACGGGAGAAAGAATCCCGAAGAGTTCCTGTCCATCTACACCACCGCCATCCGGGCCATGGGGGGAGACGAGGCCGTCTTGGTCAACTACTTCCCCACCGTGCTTGAGGGCATGGCCTGAACCTAGCTGTTCAACCAGCGGCCTGGTTCCATCCGCAGTTGGACCCAGCTGCAGGATGACCTCCGCACGTGCTTCCAGGGGTGTTACGCCCGCTTTGGGCGCCCCCAGGACCTCAAGCTTGTGGTGCAGCGAGACGATGAAAGTCTCCAGGACTTTGTGTGCCGGTTCGTCAGAGCCCGCAACACAATTCCCTGCATCTCAGATGAAGCCATCATTGAGGCCTTTAAGGATGGTGTGAGGGACCGGCGCTATACCGAGGACCTCGAGCTCCACCCGATCAATACCGCCAGTGAACTTTTCCGCACCGCGGCCCTCTAAGTCAACGCCTCGAAGGTGGTTGAGCGTAAGAGGGGCCGCGCGAAGAAAAAGGCCAAGGTCGGCGACCGCCCGGGCAAGGCCGAGGCGGACAAGAAGAAGAAGCGGCCGGAGCAGCCCGCTAAGTTCATCGCCGCCGTCGAGCCCGACCAGCCCGAGTGCCCGCCTCCGCAGCGCCCTCCGCCCGCGCGCCCGCGCAGCGCCGACCTCCCCAAGTCGGGCGAGCGCGAGGCGGCCAGGGGCCACCTCAAGGCCGGCCTCCCCGTCCGCAGCAGCAGGGCAGAGGTGAGGACCCGTTCTATGATCCCAGTCTCTTCTAGCGCCTCCACCAGCGCCCCGGCCATTACCTGCGCAACTGCCACACGTGGCCCGCCAGTTGGAAGATTTCTACGCTGGCCGTGGTCCCATGCCCGAGCTACCTGAGGGCACAGCCGCAGTACCTCCTCCGCAGGACGGCCAGGACCAGGGCTTCCCTGAGGCCCACGGCCACGTTACCGTCATCTTCGACGGCAAGTCAGCCTACAGCTCCCGCCGCGAGCTAAAAGCCGCATCCTGTGAGGTCCTCCTCATCTCCCGCGGCGAGCCCGCGCGGAGTCTCTGCCTTGGTCCAGCCAGGCCATCACCTTTTCAGTGACGGACTGCCCGACCGGGCTCTCCAAGCCGCAGGCGCCTCCCGCTCGTCCAGGCCCCACCATTGGCAACACCCGAGTTGACCGCATCCTCGTGGACTGCGGGAGCTCGCTGGACATCATGCAGGTCCCGCGCTCCAAGATCAGGGACATCACCGTCCGCTTCCAAGGGATCGTCCTAGGGTCGTCCCTCCGCCCCGTCGGGCAAGTCGTGCTGCCCGTGACGTTTGGCTCCTCTGCAAACTTCCGAACGAAGTACATCACCTTTGAGGTGGTGGAAACCGAGCTCTCCTACAACGCCATCTTGGCCCGCCCCGCGCTCTCCAAGTTCATGGCGGTCTCCCACCACGGCTACCATTGCCTGAAGATGCCGGCGCCAAAGGGAGTCATCACCGTCCGGAGAAATCACAAGATGGCCCTCGACTACGATGAGACCGCGCTGGCCATGGTAGGCCAGCTCCCTAACCATGGTCCCAGCAGCAAGGAGCGCTCCACAGCGCGCCCAAAGGTGGCACTACAGCCGCAGGAGCCCACCAAAACCATCGTCCTCACGGAGACAGACCCCTCCAAGGTGGTCCACGTGGGGACAAACCTCGAGCCTCAATAGGAACTCGAGCTCATTACCTTCCTCCAGGCTAACAAGGATGCGTTTGCATGGGAACCGTCCGATATGCCCGGTGTCCCAAAGGAGGTGATCGAGCACAGGCTAGCTGTCCGGCTTGACAAAAAATCGGTAAGGCAGTGTCAGAGGCGTGTTCCCGACTGGAAGGCCAAGATCATCCAAGACCAGCTCGGCAAGCTGCTTCGAGCGTGCTTCATCCGCAAAGTACAGCACTCCGATTGACTTGCGAACCCAGTGGTAGTCCAGAAGAAGGGCGGCAAATGGCGCATGTGTGTTGACCACCACGACCTTAATTCCACCTGCCCCAAGGATAACTTTCCCCTTCCACGCATAGAACAGCTAGTTGACGCTACAGCGGATTCAGCCTTGATCAAATAGGGCGCAACGTAGAAGTCTACGTGGACGATATCATAGTCAAAAGCTAGGGCACCCGTGACCATGTGTCTGACCTACGGGAAACCTTTGACAGTCTGAGACAGCACCGAGTAAAGCTAAACCCCGAGAAATGCGTCTTTGGCGTCAAGTCCGGTATGCTTCATTTCTCCTAGGCTATGTAATCGACGGGGCGAGCATCGGTGCGAACCCCGAGAAGATCAAGGCCATCGAAAAGATGAGGTCACCAACCTGCGTGAAGGACATCCAGTTCCTCACAGGCAAAATGGCGGCCTTAAGCCGTTTCATCTCCCGCCTCGTAGACCGAAGCGCGCTTTTCTGCAAGTTGCTCCACAAGCACGATAGTTTCGAGTGGATTGAGGATCTGAGGCAGCGTTTCTGCAGTTAAAGCTGTACCTCGCCTTGCCACCCGTCCTCACCACTCCCAAGCTCGGGAAAGTCCTCCTGCTGTACCTCTCAGTGACACCAAACGCCGCAAGTGCGGTGCTAGCAGTAGAACGAGAAGGGTAGCAACAGCCCGTCTACTACGTGAGTGAGGTGCTCACCGGGCCGAAGGAGCACTATCCCAACCTTCAGAAACTGTGCTATGCCTTGCTGATGGCCTCGCGCAAGTTGCGTTACTATTTCCAAGCCCACCACGTCATTGTCCCGACTACTTACCTGATCAAGGACATTCTCCGAAACCCAGAGGCCACAGGCCGGGTCGTGAAGTGGGGAGTCGAGCTGGGTGAGTTTGACATCTAGTTTGTATCCTGTACCGCGATCAAGGCCCAGGCCCTGGCTGATTTCGTTGCAGAGTTGACCAGGCTGGATGAGCAAGAGATACTCTCCAAGTCAAGATAGGGAAGAAGGTCGGTGGACTCTGTTCTTTGACGGTTCACACCAATCCGGGCGATCAGGATGCGGTCTCGTTCTCATCTCCCCCAACGGAGAGCGACACCAGCACGTCATACAAATACACTTTGCGGCGACCAACAACGCTGCAGAGTATGAAGCCCTAATTGCGGGCCTAAGAGCATGCACTGCGCTTGACATCAAACGGCTTGCTGCGAAAGGGGATTCGCAGCTCGTCGTCCGCCAAGTCAGCGAGGAGTTTTAGGCAACTGACGACTCGATGGCGCGGTACTTGGCGGAAGTGAGGAAACTGGAGAAGCGTTTCATGAGTTTCGAAATTAGCTACATTCCCAGGGAAGAGAACAGCGAAGCTGATAAGCTCGCCAAGCTCGGATCCTCACAAGAACCGGCCCCGCCGGGGGTGCTAGTGGAGCACCTTTTAAAGCCCTCCATTCCCTCCGGAGAGGAGGCCACAGGGACGCCTTCTACTCCCCAAACCGAGACATCCAGTACTGTCTCATTCCTCGAGCAAAGCACCTCCTGGATGACGCCATTCATCTAGTTCTTGGAGTAGGGGACACTGCCCGAGGATTTGGCCGAAGCGCTCCTCAAAAAGGTGAGCCCGAAGCTTACTGCCTCGCACGGGGCTCATTTGATCGAAGGGGTGCTAATGGCGTGCTTTGTAAGTCGTTACCCAAGAAGAAGGTAAGTACCTTCGTCCGAGCATACACGAGGGCATCTGCGGCACACCGCCTCACACGTAACCCTCGTCGGCAAAGCATTCTCGCATGGGCTACTCTTCGCCCATCATGCGAGCGGCGCAGGCTTTAGTTAAACGCTGCGAAGCTTGCCAGTATCATGCGCGGATGACGCACCAGCCCGCGTATGAGCTGCAAACAATTTCACTAGCGTGGCCGTTCGCGGTTTGGGGCATGGACCTCCTAGGACCGTTCCCCAAAGGGCTCGGTGGCAAAACGTACTTGTTCGTAGCCATCGATACCTTCACCAAGTGGATCGAGGCCGAGCTAGTCTCCAACACAACTGTAACTGCCGCGGTACGTTTCTTTCGAAGCATCGTTGCAAGATTTTGAGTGCCCAGCAGAATCATCGCTGATAACGGCACCCAATTCACGAGCAGGGAGTTCAACGATTACTGCGAACAAATTGGCATGAAGCTCGTCCTGGCCTCTGTGGCCCACCCACAGAGTAATGGAGTGGCTGAACGAGCTAACGGACAGCTAGACCAAGGCATCAAAAAGCAAGTTTACGACGCCCTCAAGGCTAAACAATAAGGTTGGGTCAACGAGCTACCGTCGATCCTTCAGGCGGCCCAGGACAACGTCGGTAATGCCTGAGGAGAAACTCCTTTCCGACTCGTCTATGGCTCGGAGGCCGTCCTCCTAATGTAAATGAGATTAGGATCCGATCGCTGACTTCACCAAACCAGAGTCAACGACGAGGAGCGCAGCTTGACCTCGATCTACTTGAGGCGCCGCCAGAGTAATCCTACTCCGGTCGCAGCCTACCAAATAGATTCTGCGTTGCCACGCTGCACTAAACGTACATACAAGGACCCTACAAGTAGGAGACCTGGCTCTACGTCGTATTCAGAACCTCACGGGCTCCAACAAGCTCAGCCCCAAGTGGGAGAGACCGTACAAAGTAGTAGTCACGGCGCTGCATGGGCTCGACGTCTTTGTCGACAAGGATGGGAACGAGCTCCCTAGCTCATGGAACATCTCCCTTCTACGACGCTTCTACGCTTCAACAGGTGGTAAGTTTCCTTCATTTCAAATCAATTCAATTCCAAGAAAAAAAACTTTCCCCCATTTACGAGTCACGCTGGGCTCAGTCATGCCCATCTCAAGCAAGCCCATGGTCAAAATCCGACGGCTAAGGATAAAGCACTCCGGAGCACTTCTACGATGGGATAAGCCGACCTCTCGCACCCTAGTAAGGCTCCGCGTAGTGTGGAACTCCCACGGCCTAAGGCACAGTAAGCCTACGTCAGATTTGTTTGAATGGCTAACTTGGGCCTCGCAGGCACTTTCGAAATTTGAGAGATTTTATGCCTGATTTTTTTCTAAGTTCTTAACTTCACCAAGCCCGCACCTGCCATGCCTAACGGCTTCGAGTGGGATTTCTTGTAATTTTTCTAAGTCCTTAAGTTCGCCAAGCCCGCACCGTCGCGCGGCCTAACGAAGCTCGGCAGTTGGGAGTTCGCGTGAATTTTTTCTACGTCACTCTAGTCTTTAGACCGCGCTCAACTCCAAGATCGTACTTGGACTTGGCCATGGCCCGAGGGCTGGATGACCGTGCGCACAAAAACAATCTTTCCAAAGCAACCTGTTTGCCTAAATTTTCTAAGTTCGCCTCAGAGTTTTGCTACTGTTCACATAGTTCTCCTACTTTTGCATAACAGATTCGCACAGGAAAGGAGAACTAACAAACTTAACGAGACAGATTCATCAAAGAACTTGCATTTCACAAGAAGATCTTAAAAAGACGAAGATTTTACAAGCAAAAGGGAACTAGCGCCCTAGACTACCAAAAAAGAGGGCGCTGTGCCACTACAGCTACGACGACGCCCAAATCCTAAAGCTACCTCGCCGCACCTAGTAGCGGCGCTGGCGACGAGCCGGCGGAGCCGTAGACTCTGCCGACGGCGACGACGGCGACGGCGTCAACAGATCCGACTCGGGCACCGACGGTCCCGGCGCGCTAAGTGCCGCCTCGCCCGCGGTGGATCTTTGGCGCTTATGAGGCGGGCGGCGCCATCGCCTCGCCTCCTCCTCCGCGCGGCTACGGCGGAACCTCCTCTTCCGCCCTTGGCGGCATAAGCTGCGTCGGCGGCGATTTGCGCTGCCACCGCGATCCTCCTCTTCCTCCTCCGCAGAAGCGCGACGGCGAAGTGCCACAACCGCCTCTTCGTCGGTGCGGACTTGGGCATCTTGCCGCTTGTGCTGCCCACTTGGCTCGCGACAGCGGGGCCGGCGCGTCCACCTCCTCCGCGGCGGGTTGGATCGGCGGCGACGGAGGGAGCGGCGGCGGCAGACCCTCCATTGCCGCCGCCAACCAAGCGTGCAGATAGTCGGAGTCGGCGTCAGAGGACATGGTTTCTCCCTCTCTCTGCCTTTCTCTCGCTGTTTCTTCCTCTGTTTCCCTCTCTCTCTAGTTGCGAGCTTCGCTTCTTGGCCTAAGACTGGAGAAGGCTAAGATGGGAGGCATCGCAGCGCGCTGCGCTTCACTTTATATAGGCCGACGGCGGCGCAACGTCCCGTCGCGCTGCGGGCTACCCGAAGCGCCGCTGCACGCGAAAGGATGGGCAATTAAAACCCATTGCCTTGCGAAATACCAATCGCGCCAGTCTCCACACGACGCATGTCCTGGTCCCGCTGTCAGCGAAAGGAAAAAACCACTGCTGATCGGGGCCCAATGCGCAGATCTGGCCTACCAATGCGAACAAGGCCCGATGGCGTCTCCGCAGCCTAACGCGTGGCTCGAGCCAGGTACATGAACCGTCGCGGGTTGGTTCGCCTCCGCATCCGCGCCTAGCAAACGTGCCCCTACCGTCAGCGGAACACTGTGCCGCGCTGTAGAGCCCACAGTACGCGCGATTTGACACAAAACGGACAAATGGCTAAGTACTACGGCCACGGTGCACTGCGCATATCCATTAAACATAGGTCAAAAACAAAAATGTTTATGACGCGGAGTCCGGAACAAAGTGGCCCGGGTCAAACTACGACACGCGCTGCAGCTGAAGCTTTTCTAGCTCGGTTTCTAGGTCGCGGATCCGCTTCCGCGCCTGAAGCAGTTCTATAGCCTGCGAGTCTACCTCGTTTTGCTCCTGGTGCCATTTAGCCCGGGCTTCAACGAGTTCTTGCTCCTGTTTCCTTAGGGATTCCGTCTCGGCCTTGGACTTCGTCTCGGCCTCTCGAAGCGTAGCATTCTCCGCCGCGAGCTTGTCACGGGCTTCCTCAAGCCTGCGAATGGTGGATTTGCGCTCGGACAGAGTGGCCTCCAGCTCCTTGAAGGCTGCCTCCCTGCGCCGCGCTCTTCGTCGAAGGCAGCCTGGGCCCGGTCTGCCTCTTCACGGGCCGCCTGGGCTTGACTCGCCGCGACCTTCTCCGGCCCCTGGGCTTGGGCGAGCCTTGCCACGGCCTCCTGCTCCTTCTCTTGCACTGACTGGAGCATGGCCTCTAGCTCGGCGATGCGGGCGGTTCCACGAACCTCGTTCTCGGCGGCCAGCCCGTTCGCGTGCTCTATCTGAGCCCGGGCTTGCGCAAGCTCGGCGGAGAGGCGTTCGATCTTCGCCGCCCGACGAGCTGGTATGCTTCGAGAGTTCGGCCATCCTCTCCCTCGTGAGAGCGCTGTCTCCGATGAACACCATGGCGGCAGGAAGCGAGAAGGCAGGAAGCGTGATGGGGAGACAAGGACAAAGGCAAAGGGGATGATTCTGCAGTAAGAGTTCCCCCTGAAAAACACTGCCTTATCAAGGAAGCCAACGGTTGAAGCGAAGACGTGGGAGTCGTGCCCAAGGGAGCGTAACTGCCCCACCTTTCCGTCAAATCGAATTCAATGCTTAGACTTTGGCTCCCGCGGCTCCTAAAAACCTAGCCGAATCTTCCCGCGCAGCGCGTAAGGGAGATTTTTTCTAAACCTCAGACCGGCTCGCCCCGCGACCCGCTCGAGGCTCGGGGGCTGGCTGTTGGTGATTGATAAGCGGCCCATCCCGAGACGGGCCTTGGGCCGATTCCGTACCGACCCACCGCCCGTACAGAAGGTCCAAAAGGCCGCCCTCAGCCGTACTAAAGTATGCATCTAGCCCGCCGGGGTCTCCCCCGAGCTTGACCAGGTCAAATCCACGCCCCCAGTGGCTTCACGCGCCTCCCGGGCTATCCTTAGCCCGGGAGAGGGTCCCGCGGATGGTCCGTCTGTCCGTGGGTAGGTGGCGACAACTGTCATATCCCACCGCGCTTTCCTCGGCCTTGACCGGGAGGAACTGTGTCTCCCCGAACATGCAATGGGAGAAGCACGCGGCAATTTTGGTTTGTCGTTTGCCCCTTTGGCAGGCGACGACGGTTGTTACGCTACGCGACTCCCCCAATTGGTGGCGCGAGGCTGGCTCAGTCCAGTCAATGCTATATTGGGGATAAAGGAAAAGTGCTTTCTCCCTAAAGCATGCTTCTCCCCCGTATAGGCGCCCCCAGATAAACACGTGTCCAGTACTACCCTGACCAGCTTCTCCCTGCAGACTCCGGACCAGACAGAGCCCCGGAATGAGACAAGGGCACTGCCACTAAAGCAGAGACGGGCGTGGGGCCCGCCGTATCAGCTCCGGGCGACCCGCCGTGCCTATAAAAGGAGGATCCCTGGACGTTCGAGGGATCGGCAAGTGGAACACGTAGCACACGCATCCGAATCTTCCCTATCAGTAGCCGTAGTCCTTAGCCATCAGAGTGTCCGAAACTCCCTTGTAAGCTTGGGGATCGGTGCCTTCAAGCCCGGTCTCGGCACCCCTTGTACTGTTTTCCACCACATAATCAACAAGAGCTGGAGTAGAGCTATTACCAGGCAGTGGGGGCTCGAACCAAGATAAATTGCTTGTGTCTTCACGGTTTGTATTGTTTTATCTCTGTCTCTCTCTTTCTTCCTCACCATACAAAGGATCCGTACCCGGATCGCCAAGTCGCACCAGTTCCGCCTGTGAAGACCGCGGGTTCGAGCCCCCGCAGTCTCGGCCGTCGCCTGCCGCTAAGAAGGGTGGTCGTTGGGCCTCACCTAACTACAAATTCGCTTGTCGGTCCATGACCCGCCGCCTTCCGAGGCGCTCTCCCGCATAATCGGCACTTGGTCACTAGTGGCAGGTTCTGGTTGTTCTCCATTGCTGTTGCATTGCTACCTGAGCTTCCGAATGGACGACATGCGTCGTGCTAATTAGGGGTGAAAATCGATCGGGTACGGTCGGCTAGTAGGTCATATCATATCATATCATATCGGATATCGGATATCGGGTTGGATACGGGAAGCTTAAAACCGGATCAGATATGGCTACGGTTACGGGTTTTTACTGTCGGGTAGAAAACGGATATCGGATATTATACGGACGGGTAGAAATCGGTTACCGGGTACTCTCAGGTCATACGTAAATTATATAGGATTCAACGTGCAATAAAAATAAGCTAAAACATAAATCCAACTAATACAGTTCACCAACATTAAATAATTAATATGCCAAAACCTCAAACCAAAGAGGGCCTAAATCCTGACATTCTCGTGGCCCAACTTTACCGCACTCATCCTTTCATTATTTTGTCTAATTATATCCCACAAAGGCACAAATCATTCTGAAAAATACCTTTTCATTTTAAAACTTTGAAAATTTGTATTCTTGCATTTGAAATCCAAATCAGTTGATTTGAATGTCTAAATTTATGTAAAAAAAACATGTTTTACTTGCCATTGAACTTTTGTATCAACTATAATATAAATTATTTTTGTGATACTAGGCACCATTAATTTCTATATAAAATTACATGTCTACATAATTTTAATTGTATTAATACACCTCGTAATCTGACTAGTTTTCTATATATTGTTTTAGCAATTTACCTTTTTTTCTAATGTATTGAAAAGGAAGAGGTATAAACTGTCTCTATGCAACTCTATACCAACTTGACCGGTCAACAGTGGTATAGAAGGTGTCAAGGTATGAATGTGATGGTGCATATGAGTAGAGTGTGAATGTAATGGTATGGATGGGATTAGAGAGAATCTGCGGTGGCAAACAAGGATTTAACCCTTGATAATATACTGTAGAGCACTTTGACCCTAATTATATGCTCCAAAGTATTTGAGCCAATTGATATTTTTCTATTTTTAAATATTTGACCATATTTTGATAATCTAATGAGATGGAAATAAAATATTCTTGTTCCTCCCTACGTGACATATATATATTAGGAAAAAGTCTACTGTCGGTGTAATAAATACCGGGGTATAAAAAGTCCTAAGAAGGCCGAGAGGGCCCCACGCGGCAAAGCGGGCGAGCAAGGCCCCAATGGCTGGGCGCAGCAAGGCCCTAGTGCGGGCGAGCCCCTCCGGCGAGGCGAGGGCCCCTGCAAAGGGGAAGGCGAGCCCCTCGAGACTGGCGAGGCCCGCGGCCAGAGAGGCGTCGGCGAGCCCCTCCGGAGACCAGGCGAGGGCCCAAGGCCAGACGGGCACAAGGTGGGGAGCGCAAAGGAGTCTTCGAACGATGGCTCCCTATGTCATGAAGGACGGCGCATTTAATGAGACATCACGCGGATAGACAACAAGAAATGATTACTACATAGCGACCCTCGCAGGTCTGAAGCGGCTGCCACTGTGGGCGCAAGAATTGACCGGCAGAGAGAAGGTTTGCTTGAGGAGGCCGCCTGCCAGAGGAGCAGTGTAGGCCCCACCCGCAGACTCACCGGCAGGATCAGGCGGGTCGAGGCCACTTATGGCACGCGAGGCGGCGCCCATGCCGCACGGGCAGCCGCACGTTGCCTCTTCTGTCGGTCTTGTCAAGTAATCGAGAGATCAGACGCTTCGCCTTTCTGGCTCTCTCCGCCACCAAGCTTGTATAAAAGGGGAGGAGAGAGAGGAGAGGCAGGAGAGGAGACGAGAGGCAATAGCATACGGGCACTAGCATTCGTGCGTCAAACGCCTGTAAACACATTCCCATTCAACCACAATCAGAAAGAGCTAAGGCTCGGCGCCAGAGAGGGACTATTACCCGCGAGGGGTCCGAACCGGGTAAATCGCGAAGTCGCCTTGTTGTGCCCGACGCCAAATCGAATCGAGCTTGATCGAGTTGGCTAGCGACTAAAAATCTGACCAGGTGTGATCCGCAATGGTTGAGCGGAGAACACGCCGCTGGCGCTGCCAGTAGGGGTCGCTAGCATTGGTTCAAGCTCTTCACCCTTCTTCAGAGGCGATGGCGAGCAAGCATCCGCGATGGAGCAGAAGCGGCGCGCTAGAGCCGCTGCCACTCGAGTCGGCCGCGGCAATGTGGTGGATCACCCGGGCGGTGGCCGCCCGCCTAGGTTGGAGCCCCGGGCGAGCAGCCGCCGTTGTTAGGCGGCGCCTGCCTTGGAGGAGTGCACTCAAAGACAGAACCTCCACGCTGCCAGGCCTTGCTGAAACCCACCTGCCCGGTGACTCGGACGCCTGGGCTGCCTGGTGGCTGGCCATGGCCCACTACGCCGCCGCCGCTGGCCAAGGGGTGCAGTTTCTGGGCGGAACCCGCGCCTGTCCTCCCGTTTTTGTTGCCCTCGCACTCTCTCGCAGATCTCCCGCGAGGAGGGCGGGCTAAGACGACAAGAGCTGCGATTCCCTACGGGGCTCCGGCGGGGCAAAGCGCGTGTGGTCGCGATCTCCGTCCCATCCGGAGGACCGCCACTTGTCAGATGGAGAAGACTCCTGCGACAAGTTCACAGGGCTGCGACACGAAGGCGATCACATTGCCACAAGACGGGCCAGCAAGAGGGTTCCGCAGAGCTGCCTCGCCAATGAGGGTGGCGCTGGCGCCGCCAGGCGACGGGGCTGGCGGGCGAGGATCAAGGCCCAGAGCAGTGGAGGCTCTCGACGCCGGTGCCAAGGCTTTTCAAAGGAGTCGCCGGGTCCAAGGGTCGGAACGGTTTCGTCTGCCCCCATCGAAAAGTACGACGGCACCACCAACCCCGATGAGTTTTTGCAGATCTATACGACGGTGATGCAACCGACAGAGGGTCGGGAAGG